>OY728128.1:1179317850-1181817850 GCA_963277665.1 Viscum album | reverse complement strand
GTGCCTCGTTCCCTATCACGCCCTCCACTGACCTTGGTAGTGGGGAAGTACAGAGATGCATGGGTGTAATCATTCGTACCAAAGGTTAGGGGGCTTACGCTCTGAGGCAGCCCTTCCCCTGCGAACATACACCACTCCGACAAGGAGGATCTCATTCCATGTGTGGAAGAGTTCCATTCCCGTGGAGACGAGTGGTGTAAAAAATGTTCGAGTTGGGGGGACCCTTCGTGAGGGAGACGAGGTTGGGTCACAGTTTAACGTCATGTGTTGAGGACGTGGTGCTTGGCAGTTTAATGTCCTGCAGCTCGGACGAGGTGGGTTTACTCCACACCCCTAGGAATTACATAACCGATACCCTCTGGTCCTTGGGGAAGGGAAGGTGCCAGTAAGGCCATGGTAAAGGGGGGTAGTGGGGCGAACCATCAAGGGGTCCACGTTAGCGTGGCTATGCGAAGAAGAAATAGCCGTTAGCGTGCCTATGAGAAGAAGCATTAGGCGAAGCAACGCTACGGGAGGTGTTGTCCATGGGACTTTGAAATCACATCGTGCAAACCTGGAGGGTCGCACGGAAAGAGGAATCGCTAAGCAGAGGAGTGTGCTTTGAGAAGTGGGGTGCCTTGGCCTTAGCATGGGGAATTGGTGGAAATGGGAGGTGCTTCGCGAAGTGGAACAGTGTTCGCGGAGCACTGCCTCACGAAGAAGGTGTGGTTCGCAAAGCAGGGTCCTGCCAAGCAATGTGCTTTGCGATGCATAGTTATACTGCCTTGGCATAGGGATTACTAGCACGGGTTGGGTATTTCGCGAAGCACAAGTGCTCCGCGGCTGCCCGGGTTCCCTTGGGAATCCCCTTCCTTTGCGAATGCCCTTGAGCTTCGCGAAGGGAATCCCTCTCGGAAGAGGGGCTCAAAACGAGACAAAGCAGAGTCGTCTCGCGAAGTAGAAATACCTCACGGAGCTCATGATTCCCGGGGCAAAGCATGCTTCGCGATTCGAGAGAGGAGAAGCCGAAAGGTCGGATTGTCCGTCCTCGGGACGCAGGGGGAGTCCAGTATTTATAGGGAAGGGGCGCCGCGAAGCAGGGCTCACGCGCTGCCTTCGGGGCTTCGCGGCGGCTCGCGAACGTCAAACGGGTTCGCGAAGGATTACCGCCTCCGGAGCTTTGTGGAGGCTCGCGAACGTCAAAAGGGTTTGCGGAGTATTACCGCCTCCGGAGCTTCGCGGGGTCCCCATGGTTGGGGCGCTTCGCGGCGGGGCTTCGCGGCTGTGCTTCGCGAGGCAGCGCGCCAGCTGTCTTTTTTCGTTCCTTCCTTTCGGGCCACATTTTTTTGGCGCCAACAAATGCCCCCCCTCAGACTTAGAGCCGCAGAGGGAGAAGGGTTGAAGTCTGAGGGACAATTGCCAAAACTGTCGGTGGTTCGCGATGCTGCGTCGCGAAGGGGGCCCGCGATGCTCGTCGGGGCCACGGATCCGGACGCGCCACGATGCTTCGCACGGATAAGGCGCGCCGCGATGCTCCGGGGTCGTCGCCTATAAATAGGGGGTCCGCCCTCTTTTGTCTTTACGTGCCTTCCTTGTCCTTTTGTGCTCTCGATTTCACGAAGCTCCGCGTACTCCACGACAGCCCTCCGCGAATCGAGCTTCGCGGCGAACCGCGGGTCTCCGACTCCGCGTCCGCGCCAAGCGAACCTTTGCTTGTCTGCCTTGGCCGGACTTTGCGGTTTGAACTTGCTATCGACCTTCGCGATTCCACTTCGCGGTCGAGCTTCGCGATTCAACTTCTCGGCCGAGCTTCGCGATCCTGGGGAAAAACCTTTCTGAGGGTCAACATAAAAAATGGCCCATCAAGAGGCTGTGCTGGGAGTGCTTGCAGATGCTGCTCGTCGAGATGAGATGGCCAACCGTCCAGGCTTGGGGGAAATGGTTCGGAGCCACTCGGACCACACTTCCTTGACAGACCTGCTGTCGGAAGGTCAGAAGGATTACCCGCAGTGCAAGAAACTGCCGTTGTACGGCTTCGGGCTGAGGGATGACGTCTTCATTCCTGAGGCAAGAAGGGATGAACCAGCTTGCTGGTTCAGGAGCACACCATGCCAGCACCAATGGTTCAGGGCGGCCGATGGTCATGCACAGGAGGATTTCACACCCGTCACTGCTGATTGCCTCTACAATCATGTGAACGACATTGATGGGAAGCCACTGCAACTGGAGACGTCCCCTCATCTCTACCGCACTATGCTGAAGGCGGCTCTGCAGGATCCGAAGAAGGGATGGTCCGATGAGTGGGACCTGCGCCAGGGCGGCAACTTTACCGATGACTGGGCCTGGGCCTACTGGGTAGGCGCCTCATGTGAGGAGTTCGAGGCCGAGCTAAGGAGAATGGGATTGTATGAGGCGGCATGGGCCTCCCAGTTCCACATTTACCAACCAAAGCAGCTGATGCCGGAACTGTTGAGTAGATGGTCGTCCAGAACCAACACTTTTCACCTGCATCACGGGGAGGTGGGCATCAGCCTGTGGGATGTCTACCAGGTTTCTGGGGTCCCAATCTTGGGGGCCATGTATGACGAGTTCCTCCCCATTGCCAGCGTGTGGGGAGATGCTGAGCAAATGCCACGGCTGGCGTCAGCGCTGATGGCGCTTGTCCCTGGAGAGGACAAGGAAGCAGTGAGGGATGTCCACTTCAGAAGATGGTTCAAATGCTTCCTAAACTTCCCAAAAGATCGGGAGTTCCCTCCAAGGCCTCGAACTTGTCCGAGGGCAGCCCAGCAGGGCAAGGGACACTCGTACTGGCGGGTCTTGGAGGACAGCGAATTGAAGACTTGGGGTTTCAGTGTTAGCACTGAACAACAGCCAATAGTCAGGCTGGCGGCGTTCATCGCGGCTCTCATCTGTGGGTGGATCCTACCGGTGAGAGATACAAGCATGGGGGTACGGCCCAGCTCGTTCATCATGGCATCGATGTTGGCCATGGGGCAGCGGATCAACCTGGGGATCCCGATGCTCACCAAACTATACAGAATGCTGCGGCGTATTAGCGAGGGCAAGAAGCCGCCAAGAATATGCGGGCCCTTCCACCTCTAGTATGGGTGGATCGCGGCGCATATCAGATGGATTTACGAGTATCCAAACCCCATTTCGCCGCCAGGATCAGACTTTCGCCCCTCCATTCTGAACGCAGTTGGGAGCTTCCCATTCAAACTGGCCGTTCCGATGGTGCTGAATAGGGCGTGGAGGGCGGACGAGTTCAACTTTCATCCCATCCCACTGCCGACGGGGAGGCTTACTGATGATGGACGGGGAACGGAAGAACATCGGGCTTACCTCCTGGCCTTCCGAGGTGCAGTTTTGGTGGCTCGGATAGATCGTGAGCCAATCTGTGAACCGTACACCCCGCATCGTTTTGCGAGGCAGTTCTGGTGCCTCCAGCGGCTGGCCCCGCAGGTATACTGGGAGGTGCGTCACGAGGAGCACCCGTGTGTGATGAGGCAGCTGTGGCTCATGTTCACACGTGAGGATGGGAAGATGCAGATCGCATTGCCTCCGTCCACCGCTGCCTTCGGCTTAGTGAAGGAGTACGCCATCGCTGGGAGGCCGCTTATCCCGGGGAGATGCTGAAGCAGCCAACGATCCGGGTTGGTGACGGTGGGCCTCCTTTATCTTGAGGTCGGGGTCGGAGGGCAGCTAGGGCCGCTCGCGGCAGCGGGGCTGCCATGGCGGCGAGACCCGCACCGGCCGAGGGTATGGCAGCAGCGGCGGATCCGGTGGTTCCGGGAGAGCAGGGTCATCCAGAGGGGCGGCCACCGAGGGGATTTCGTAGGATATCCACTCAGGCTCTGGGGAAGCGGCTGCGTCACATTGACATGGCAGAAGATGCCGTCTTTCCAGAACCTTGGGACATTTGGGATGTCAACCGGCAATTCCTCAGCCCACCTGAGATGTGGGCTCACCTAAATCACCTCGGGATGGAATTGCCGGGCATAGGCCCAGTTCGGGCTGGATTCATAGTGTCTCCGACGGAGGCGGAGCAATACTTGAACGAGCTGGAGGATTACGTCCACTCCAGCGGTCTTCCTCGCCCAATGACGGATCGGGTGAGGGTACTGGTGAATCAGACGGTGCCCCCGCAGCTATCGGCCGCCGATCTGAGGGAGCGCTTCCCCTTGCCGGAGGAATCAGGGGACTCTTCTCGGGGGGACGAGGCTGGAGGAGGGAGCCCGTTGGAGGAGGGCGAGGTCGGAGACCGAAGCTCAGAATCTGACGACTCCGCGGAGGCTCTCGAGGTAGCATCCCGAACTTCTCTCCTTACGACCCGTTTTTGGGTCACTATGGACTTCTCACTAATGTTTGAGCCATGCAGGAGGAACTTGTTCATAGGCCTCGTTCTCGCTCCTTGGCGGGTGACGATGCGGGACCATCAGAACTCGCGCCTATGGCTGCGTCCAGTTCTGCGTCTGGTGGGACTAGGGGGTCTGAGGCGGCTCCTCTGGAATCTCCAGACCTTCCAACAGTATACGGGGGGCCTCGTCTCGGAGTCCCATCAGTACCGTCCCAGGAGCAGCGTTCGGAGGTCGATCTTCGTAAGTATCCTCCACCGGTCTCCTCGTTGTCACATGTAGGCCATGCCAACTAACGTTTATGTCTCTCTATCGTACAGTTCTTCGACTGGCGTGGGCTGCTGCAGCGAGGCTGGTCGGGATGTCTGGCGGCGTCCCTCCCAGGGGCATGCCGGTGATGGTTGCAATAGTCCCTTCACCTCCTCAAGCTGCGGCGCACACCATCACTGGCGGGACCACCAGCAGGGCCATACCTGAAGTCATCGAGGTGGACTCTGAGGAAGAGGATCAACCGGTCAGTCCCAGTCCTGTCGTGCCTGCGCCGGCGTCAGGTGTCGTACCAGACTCAACACTAGATGCAGATCCCGCTGAGGAATTCCTGCAGGCATATCTCGCGTACGAGCCTGCCGACCGCGCGGATTGGGACGAAATGGCCTCTGATGAGGAAGACAGCAGCATAGTCCACCGCCGGTCGTGGAAGCTGATCACGCGCTTTATCAGGGACACTCCCCAAGCGCAATGGCTGGCCGAAATGGACAGGCTCCGCTCGCGGTTGCGCGAACTGTGTGTCGGGGGAGTGGATGCCCAACGCCCTCACGCGCTCATCCGAGACCTCATGGCTGAGAAGATCCGGGAGCATGATCGTGGGCTGAGCGTGGGATGGCAGCGGAGGAAGGCGACCAGCATTAGGAAGCTCCAGGAGGCTGAAGGCAAGGTCCAACAGATGCAAATCCGGGCCAACGAGCTTTCAGCCACTCTCGATGCACAGTCTGAGCTGGTCTTACGATTGAAGGCCCAGCTGGCAGAGGCTGAGGAGCACATGGGGCAGACCTCTGGAAGGATGGCTGTCGTCCAGGCCGAGGTAGAAAGGGCCAGGGCCAGAGTTGACGAATTATGCCCCACCGCTGCTGAAGAGGAGCGGGAGTTGAATCAGCGGCAACAGGCTTTGGACGCCGCAAGTCAGCGGGTGGCGGAGCTGCAACGCTCTTTTGACGGGGTCAACCCGTCCATGGGGGAAGTCAACCCCCGAGTATTGTAGCAAACCCGAAAGAAACTTTTATTAACACTTTTGTGCTTCAACTCTTTCTTTCTCCTTTGTTTTGAGTTCCGTGGCATGCACGATTTCCACTTTTGAATTGCCTTGTTACATCCCTACAATGTATGCGGGACGTTTGGCGACAATTCCCCCAAACCAGTCCAGATTCCCAAAAGATGGGGATGGCTTGATCGGAGGAGGAACTTTTAGGATATCCGAATTACCGTTTCTCCAACGTGCTCTTATGCACGAACGGGGCAACACCAGGGGCGCTGAAATCGGTTCAAAAAGATGAAAATGGGAAGTGTGAATCACGATATCCAAATTCGGAATACTGTGGGGATGGCGTGACAATAAAGGACAACCGTTAACCATGGCGTACAAACGGTATCCTTACTGCGTTAGCCTGAAATGGGGACAACAACTAAGCATTGACCGCTGACCATATTCGCAACGCGGGATTTTATCAATTTGTTGTCGATAAATCTTTCAGGACGTTGGCCGAGTACAGTTGGTGGACCGTAGGTCAGACACCCATACTGTTAGGGGGTCCTTCCAGACATGACCCGTCTTCCGGAACGTTGGCCCAGGACGGTAGGTAAGCCGATGCGGCATGTGACCAGGCCGTTAGGGGGGGTTCCTTCAGACATGAAAGGGGACGAGGGTCCGAATAAGGGGCACGCAAAGCGTGGAATATGGAGTGATGGTTTGTCCGAACAAAATCCAACACTTCGGTAGTTACACCACCGTGGTGGGAGTACGCCAGATGGGCGCATCGGCCTGATCACGGATCATTCTTTCTTCCAGATAGGGCCTCTCTGCCGAGGGCTGGAAATGGGGAGGAACAAGATTTTGTGATTCCAGGGGCTGAACCCTAGGCGAAATGCCTGGGTGTCTCTACGTATCCCACGTGATGATGGGAATCAAGCCACACGTAGTTCTAGAAGCACAGTTTAACATCATGCGGGACGAGGAGCAGCCTAACCGTGTTGGTACACATCCAGCCAAAACTACTAAGCCCACGTGAGTCGTGCTCAGTGTGGGAAACAAGTAGTAGTGGTGGGAATTTCCCGACGCAGAGAGGGGTAGGTTAGGGCAAAGGGATGCTCGGTGACTACCGGCCCGATGACACTAACACGATCATTCAGCGCACCTAGATGCGCGAAGAGAAAGAGCCGAGTATGATGGAGTTTCACTTGAACATGAGGGAGTGGGAATGTGTGAATCATGACGCTCGAGATTCAAATCAGAATGATGGTGGCGTGAAGATGGAGGATTACTGCTGACCATGTTCGCAACACAGCATCCTGTCGCGTTAGCCTGAGGTGGGAACAAACAAATGAGGGTCGACCGTTGACCATGTTCGAAACACGGGACCATGTCACAAATGTTGTCAGATATCCGTAGGGACATTGGCCCGAAACGATTGAAGGGCCCTTAGGTCCAGCATTCATGGAGATCCCTTAAGCTTAGTATCCACATCGTCCGAGGGTCCTTTTGGATGTGGAAGAGGATGAGGATCCAAATAGCGATCTCACGAAGCTTGGTCATGAGATGAGGGGAATGTCCCTGTGAAAATCCCATGCTTCGGGCTTTTTGTCAAAATACATCTGAATACGGCAACGAAACGTATTAGAGAGAGGGAGCAGATTCCTTTCCCTTGGGGAGATCTTAGTTTATGGTCATAGAACTCAAACCATGGATGGGAAAAAGGGATCAGGGGACGCATGACATCAAAACCTGACGTGAATGAGGACGTAGTCCTACACTATGCGTTCTCCGAGGAAATGCTCGAGTCGAGGGACCGAACACAAGGGTTAGGCTGGGCCCGCGGCGAAGTACCCGGGCGCTCCTACGTATCTCATAAGGATGAGAATCAAGCCATACGTAGTTCTGGAAGGTGGCATGGTAAGGTACCAGTGCCAGGGGAAAAGGGAAGTGTGGGTATAGCCCTTGCACTAAGTGAAGCGGAATTTGATGTATCTTGTTTGTTCTTTAAGGTGAATGGGGTTTTTTTTGTGAAGCGACCGGCCTAGAACAGTAGGTCGTGATGTTGCCACAAGAATCAACCCGTGATGGGCGTTGAAAAATGGCATGGCACGTGACCAATACCCAACGTTATGTCCTCTACAACGAGGTCACTACAATGCAGTGCCGTTTTTCGTCGTGCGGCCAGGACGATAATGTCACAGTTTAGGGTCGTATGATAGGACCAAGCATGCATTTTATCGTCATGCAGCGCAGACATAGTAGAGACGATGCTAGGTGGGAAATGTGCGCAGTGTTATAAAACACAATTGATAGAGACCTGATCCCACATCAAATTGCACGCCATCCAGAGAGGGGAACCTTAGGCCGAGGGGCCTACACGGAGGTGAAACAGGGAGAGAGACTGGCTTCCTGAATGGGTTGTACCCAGAGACAGGGCGTCTGGGCGGTCCTACGTGTCCCATGAGGATGGGAATCAAGTTGAACGTAGTCCCGAATGGATCTTAGTTTATGGTCTTAGAGCTCGGACCATGGGAGCCCCAAAGGGCGCCAGATTGCAGCTTTTTCCCCCTAGCATGCAAAAGTGCACTGAGGGATAGTGCCAAAAGTGTCGAGATTCCACCTGGACATGATGGGGTGTAAAATGATGTGAATCATGCGACCAACATTCAAGGACTGAAGGGGATGGCGTGACGACAGGGGATTACTGCTGACCATGTTCGCAACACAGCATCCTGTCGCGTCAGCCTGAAATGAGGACTAACAAAACGAGCATCGACCGTTGACCATATTCGCAATGCGGGATTTTATCGATTTGTTGTCCGAAACCCTGGAGGGCGTTGGCCCGTATCGGTGGGAGAGCCCTTGGGTGTAGTATCCAGGCCGTTCTTGGGGGTCCCTCCGGGTGTGAAAGATGATGGAAGTCCGAATAGAGGGGAACATGAAGCTTGATAAGTGGAAGGAACTTGATCAAGTTGAATCTGACACTCTTGGTCCTAGACTAGAGTGCTCTTAATACATGGGTGAACCACTACAGGGAGTCAGGGGACTCAACCTTGAGGGTGATCGAGAGACGGCAGATTCCCAGGGGAAGGGGGCATGGTGCCCAAAACCTTGTATCATACCTACACACACCCCTGCTGGAGAGGGATGGACCAAGTGGCCTAGGTGACCAGGAAATCAGGAGATCTCCAACAGGTGGGGCTGGACCCGAATCCTAGACATTCAGGTGGTCCTACGTATCCCATTAGGATGGGAATCAAGCCATACGTAGTTCTAAAGGGTGCCTTTTAACGTCATGCAGGACAGAGAACAGGAGGACTGAACCTCAGAATGGGGCGTGCGTGGTGCAGCTATTGTAAACCCGACGTGAATGAGGACGTAGTCCTACATCACGTCACGCAGCCCTGTGATCGGGGTCCTGAAGGCAGGATTAGAGGGGTAAATTTGCTGAACTCAAGCTGGGTCCGAAGACAAGGGGTCCTGAATGTAGTTCCAGATGAGAGTCTTAGTTTATGGTCTTAGAGCTCGGGCCGTGGGTGGTGACAACTCCCGAGTAAGCACAGGTGTCAACCCAATCCCTAAGCCCATGTGAGATAAACTCGATGTGGGAAACAAGGGGGGTATCCTCATCGCAATACTTGGGGCGTCCATCATAGGGGAGTCAGCAGAGAATTTTGAAGGACACCTTTGATGTAGCTTGTTCCTCGAACGCGCAGACGTGCACGGGGGAAAAGTACCAAGATTCCCGAGACTCTACTTGGACATGATGAAGTGATGAAGGGTGTGAATCGTGTACCTGGCATTTGGGCTTAATGGGTTGGCGTGACGACAGAGGAAAACTATTATCCATGACGGAAACACAGCGTCTGTATCGCGTTAGCCTGAGGTGGGAACAACAAATGAGCATCGACCGCTGACCATATTCGCAACGCGGGATTTTATTGATTTGTTGTCTGAAACCCTGGGTGGCGTTGGCCCGTATCGGTAGGAGAGCCCTTGGGCGTAGTATCCAGGCCGTTCTTGGGGGTCCCTCCGGGTGTGAAAGATAATGAAATCCCTGATGCGGGGATACACAAAGCCTGGAAAGCGGGTGCGGACGTGTCCGAGTAAAGCTTGGCATTCCAGGTAATAAACCAGAGTACCCTTAAGCACATTGGTGAACCGCCGAAGAAAAAGGATCGACGAAACAGCTCAGTAGGGGGGGAGCATGGCGTAGTCATTACGAGATCGTCGTGAATGAGGACATGATCCCACACCACACCATATGGTCCCCTCATGGGGGAAGGATAGGCCAAGGGGCCAAGATGGGATGGGGATTCCTGAGAGATGGGGCTGGACCCGAAGCCTAGACGTTCAGGTGATACTACGTATCCTATTAGGATGGGAATCAAGCCACATGTAGTTCTTGAAATGCAGTTTAACGTCATACTGGACGAGGAGGGGAGTAATATACCCCTAAACAAGGGAGGTGTATGGCATGGTAAAGAAGCTGTCGTGAATGAGGACGTAGTCCTACACCACACCGTACACTCCAGGTAAGAAGGGACCTAGGCTGTGACCTGGAAAGGCCAAGGGGCCTAAGGTCAAGCATCAGTCAGGAAGGCCTGACTGGTTTGTAGTTTAACGTCTTACATGAGGACGAGGGTCGGGGACCCAAGGAGGCCAAAGGGCCTGAGGCTGGGCCTCGTAAGGGGAGTTGCACGACATGGTACATGATCCCGACGTGAATGAGGACGTAGTCCCACACCACACCGTACACTCCAGGTGAGGAATCCTAGGCCGTGGCCCGGAGAAAAGGGGAAGTTATCAGTCATAAAGGCCTGACTGGTTTGTAGTTTAACGTCTTACATGAGGACGAGGGTGAGGGACCTGAAAAGGCCAAGGGGCCTGAGGCTGAGCCTCATAAAGGGAGGGCGTACGGCATGGTACATGATCCCGACGTGAATGAGGACGCAGTCCTACATCACACCGTACACCCTTATGAGGAATCCTAGGCCGTGGCCCGGATCGCCAGCACCACCTGGGGGAAGTTTGTCACCTCGGGATGGGCCAGAATGAATCATTGTTCTCGATGCCTGGGGCATCTCGGGGTGGACCTGAAGATCCAGGACACTGTTGACCATGTTCGAAACACAGCGTTCCTATGGTGACCCGCATGGGGGCAACAAATGAGCGTCGACCGCTGACCAAATTCGCAACGTGGGACTTTTATCGACTTGTTGCTTAAGAAAACCCTCGGGGGCGTTGGCCCGTATCGATAGGAGAGCCCTTGGGCATTGTATCCAGGCCGTTATCGGGGGTCCCTCCGGGCGTGAAAAGGTGACAAAATCCCAGTCAAGGAGTGGGTGAAGCTCAGTTGCGTCCATCTACGAAAGGGGCAAACACCTCTAGGGGGAAATGTGCAGCCGGGTCGAGGCTTGCTCGACGTGGGTCGGGGAAAAAGTGTGCACCCTGCCATGTCTTTACCCGAGGGGAAGATTTTGGCTTTTGGGCTGGGCCAACGGACGAAATGTCCGGGCGTTCCTACGTATCTCATAAGGATGAGAATCAAGCCATACGTAGTTCTTGAAGGCCATGCAGTTTAGCATCATGCGGTGAGGACGTGGGAGGGTAGAAGAAAGGGAGTGGGTGCATGGTGCGACCTTTACAATCTTTGCGCAAGTGGGGTTGCATGAGCGGGCCCAAGAAAGCCTACTCCATGCTACACAAAGATCCTCCAAGGAGACTATCCCCAGGGGGAATAGCGGAAGAGAAAAGCTTGGGGTTGGGCTCAAGATGAGGCGTCCGAGTGTTCCTACGTATCCCATAAAGATGGGAATCAAGCCATACGTAGTTCTTGACATGCAGTTTAACGTCATGCGGGACGAGGGGCATCTCATTCGGGGATGTGTACGGTATGGTACATGATCCCAACGTGAGGACGTAGTCCTACACCGTACCGTACGATCCCATAAGAGGGTAAGTCGGGGAGAAACGAGGGGGCCTGGGGCCAGACCGCGGTGGAGACGGGGCCAGGGGCCCAAAGAGGCCGAGGGGCCTGAGGCTAGGCCTCGGTCAGGAAGACCTGACTGGCATGCAGTTTAACGTCTTGTAGTGAGGACGGAGATGCAGTTTAAGGTCATGTGGGACCAAGTCGCAGTTTAGGGTCGTGCAGGACCCTCTCGTAGTTTAGGGTCGTGCAGGACCACTTTTGCCCTAGGCAAAGTATCGCTTGAGGAATCTGGCATTGGTGGGAGGGGTTATACGCTCTCCATCTGTGGTCACCAAGGAGTATGCTCCATTGGGGTAAACCTTATGGATGATGTAAGGCCCTTCCCATTTGGGTTCTAACTTGGGTGGTTTCCTACCGGGAATCATTGGCGCTCGAAGGGCCAGTACCAGGTCACCCTGTAGAAAAGAGCGGAGACGAACCTTCTTGTCAAAATCTCTCGCAATCTTGTCCGGATGCCTTTCCAGATTGTGCAGGGCACGAAGCCGGTTCTCGTCCAGTGCCTCTAATTCAGCTAGACGGATCTCGGCTACCTCATCTGATGTCTGGTGATCATAAACTGCAGTGCGTAACGACGGCAGCTGGATCTCAATGGGTAGGACGGCCTCAGCTCCATACACCAGGGAATATGGGGTCACCTGGGTAGAGTTGCGAGTCGTCGTCCGGTAAGCCCAGAGGGCGTTGGGGAGCTTTTCCGGCCAACTTTTCTTGTTCTGACCAACCATCTTCGGCAGAATGTTAGAGAGGGTCTTGTTGAACGCCTCGATTTGTCCATTCGCCTGCGCGTGGTAGCGGGAGGTATGGTTCGACCGGATGTCATACTTAGCGTAAAATTTCTTCAATTTAGCTGCTCGGAAGTTGGTGTCGTTGTCAGTGAGGACGGCGTGAGGGACTCCAAACCGGTGGATAATGTTGGACCTCACAAAGTCAACGGTGGAACGGGCCTTGACCTCTTTGAGCGGAACTGCTTCTGCCCACTTGGAGAAGAAATCTGTAGCAGTCAGGATGAACCTGCATTGGCGGGCTATTGCCGGCGGATACGGTCCCACTACATCGAGTCCCCATACCGCAAATGGCCAAGAGTACTTGGTGGGGTGGAGGGGTTCTGGCGGCCGATGCAAGAAGTTGGCGTGTACTTGGCACGCGTGGCATCTCTTGGCGTATCCAATGCAATCGTGGATCATGGAGGGCCAGAAGCACCCTAACCTCCGGATTTGATGGGACAGCTTCGGCCCAGCTTGATGGGCGCCGCAGGAACCGGCGTGAACCTCTTGCATAACTTGAGGTATCTCTACTCCTTGGATGCAACGGAGGAGGACACCATCGAAGCTCTGCTTATAGAGGGTCTGCTCAAGACTGGGGCCGCTCTGGAGGGTGAATTGAAGTGCGCGGCGTCGGATTCGCTTGCGCTCGGCCCGGTCGTCCGGGAGCTAACCATTTTGGAGATACTTGACAAAAGGTGCTCTCCAGTCGGGGGTGGTTTCAACCACTGCGTCTGACAAACTCGGGACTCCCGATATGGAGGGTCCGGCGGTGAGATGACTTACCCACAGGCTATCACGGTCCTCTTGGGTGACGGGAGCAATGAATCTCCGGTGGGCCACGTGTATGACCAAACCATCTTGCTCGGGTTCTGCGAGCGACGCGGCTAAGCCAGCCAGGGCGTCCGCTTGGTCGTTCTGCGACCATGGGACATGGGTAACCTCTGGCCGAGAAGAGAAATGGGCCATTAGGAGGAGGGTGTACTCCAGCAACGGTGCAAGCTCTGGCTTCCTGACGACGTAGTCGCCATTAACCTGTTTGATTACCAGCTCGGAATCTCCCTTCACATGTAGATGGGGAACATGGATCTCAAGGGCCAACTCGAGGCCGGTGATGAGAGCTTGGTACTCTGCCTCGTTGTTCGTACAACCTTCTGACAATAGGAATGAGTATGGCAGGACGGCTTGCGCCGGGGTAATGAAAACAATACCCAGACCCACTCTGTTGAGCTTGGGGTCGTTGAGCCTTCTACCGGTGGGAATCCGGGAGGCGCCGTCGAAATGCATTTTCCAACACGGGACAGCATGATCGACTGAGAGGATCGTCTCTTCGGGGAAGTCCAGGCCCGGGGATTGATCTACGGGGGTTGGATGGGCAGCTAAAAAGTCTGCCAACGCCTGTCCCTTAACGGCCTTCTGAGGCACGAACCTGATATCAAACTGCTGGAGAATCACCGCCCACCGTGCTAGTCGGCCAGTCAGCATGGGGCGGTTCAGGATGTACTTCAGCGGATCTACCCGAGAGATTAATTGTACCTCGTGGTGTTTCAGGTAGTGCCGCAACTTCTGCACAGCGAAGACGAGCGCAAGGCAGCTCTTTTCGATAGGGGAGTATCTGACCTCCGTATCGAGAAGCATGCGGCTGAGATAGTAGAGACTGTTCTCAGTGCCCTCGTTATTCTTCTGGGCGAGCAGCGCACCGAGGGATCTCTCCAGGGTGGTCACGTAAAGGACCAACGGCTTTCCGGAGATGGGTGGCATCAAGACCGGAGGTTGGAGCAGATACTGCTTGATTTCTTCGAAGGCGGCCCGACACCCCTCATCCCATTCGTAGGAAGCGTCTTTCTTCATGAGCCGGGAAAAGGGCTTACACTTGCCAGCCAAATTCTCAATGAATTAGCGTATATAGGCTAAGTGGCCTTGAAGGCCTCGAAGCTCCCGAATGTTGCTCGGGGGAGGCATTTGGCTGATGGCCTTGATCTTCTCTGGGTCGATCTCGATACCTCGGTATCTGACAACAAAGCCCAGAAACTTCCCGGAGGTGACTCCAAAGGCACACTTCAGCGGGTTCATCTTCAGGTGACGGGAATGGAGGAAACTGAACACTTTCTCAAGGACTTTGAGATGGTCCTGGCGCTGGTGTGATTTGACTACAAGTTCATCCACGTAGCATTCCACCAATGTCCCGAGGATCGGTTTGAATATGCGATGCATGGCCCTCTGATAAGTGGCACCTGCATTTTTCAAACCGAATGGCATTACCCGGTAGAAAAAGGTACCCTGGGGAGCCCTGAAGGTAGTGGAATCCTCGTCTTCGGGGGCCATCTGGGTCTGGTTATACCCGGAATACCCATCCATGAAAGAGAGGGCTTGGAACCCGGCTGTGGCGTCAATCAACAGCTCCGTCACTGGGAGTGGGAAGTCATCCTTTGGGTAGTGGCGATTGAGATCGTGGAAGTCGATGCAGACTCTGATCTGCCCATTCTTCTTCCTGACCGGCACAATGTTGGCGAGCCATTTGGGGTACTGGACCTCCTTAATGAAGTTGGCTTTGATAAGTTTGTCAACTTCGGCCTCAACCATGGCACCATGAGAAGGGTGCATTTTCCTGGGAGGCTGCTTGAACCCACGGTGTTTTGCCGGGAGACCCAGACGGTGGACGGCCACTTGGGGATCCAGCCCTGGCATCTCATCGTAACTCCAGGCAAACACATCGCGGTGCTGTTTGAGGAAGTCTACATACTGCTGCCGCTCCTCGAGGGACATGGCCGCACTGATCAATGTGGGTCTTGGATTTGCCTCGCTACCAAGGTTCACCTGTACCAGTTCATCAACCGTGGTAGAGACGCCTTCTTCAAAGGCTGGGGGAGCATCCTCCAAGTCTTCCTCCCCAGCCATGGGGGGACTTCTTGCGACAGAAGATGCTTCTGGGCTCTCAAAACCTGAGGGGCAGCTGGTGCCGGCTTGGGCAGCAGCGGTCATCACATCAGGAGACTCACTTGTCGTTGAGACCATAGCAATGAATGCATTTGATGCTATCCCATCCGGCCTTCGGCCTAAGGGGCCACGCTTGATGATATCAAAGCAGTGGTGACGTGTCGGCCTGAGTCGGTTAATTCCAGCCCGGCGGAATAGACACGTATGGCGCACCGCCGTTGTCATGAGTTTGACGTCCCGGTACCATACAGGGGTAGGAGGTTCCGGGATCACCTGAGCCTGGTTGATGTTGGAGTACGAGGTGATTTTCCGCCGTCGCTTGGACACGGGAACATGCCTTCCTTGCGTACCCGAAACAACGAAACATTGCCCCATGTCGGGGGTCGTGGCCTCCAACCGGTGGATCGGGAGGATGTAGGCATTGTCCATGCTTGCCCAGGGATCACTTGTGATCGGGGCGGGCTCATCCTCGCTTACCAGGATTTGATTGTCCTTACTTTTGTAATAACTCGCGTCCAGATAGCGGGCCTCACAAGAAGCGAAAGGGGACGCGTCTCCTTGGAGCACGCCTACTCGGCCATTGAGCGAGTACTTAAGGCACTGGTGATACGACGAGGGGACCACTGCATGCAGATGGAGCCATGGCCTACCCATCAATGTGTTGTAGGCGGTGTCCTGAGAAACAACCATGAACTCGGTGCTGGCAATTAAGCCACCGAACTGAGTCTTCAGGCGGATCTTGCCGACTGGGGTTTTCTCTGTCCTGTCATACCCCTGGATCCTGAGGTCATAGGGAGTTAAATCACATTCGGACAGACCCAGCTTTCGCAGCGTCCGGGTCGGAATTAAGTTGATTCCAGAACCCGTGTCAACGAGGCATCAGCGGACTTCCACACCATTGAAGTGGCCAGTGATATACAGTGGGCGAATGTGCCCCCGTATGGGAGGGTCTTCATCTTCACCGGAGAACGAGATAACCGACTGACATTCGGCGTCTTCCATCGTCTCAGTATGGAAGGCTTCTGCAGCTGCTACTTCCGTCTCTAACTGGAGGGGGCTCCTCAGGGCCTCGGCGAGTGCCTCGCGCATCTCGGATGACAGGCGCAGGGCCTCAAGGATGGAAAGCCTCGCCGGAATGCCGGCCAGGTGCTTCAGAACATCGTACTTTCATGCCAAACACGAACCTCTGCTTACAGGAGGTCTTTCGGCATTTGGATGCACAGCGGGTCCTGCCGGTTGAACGGGCGAGTAACTAGTATTGGGTACATCTTGCTGCCTACCAGTAGATGCCTGAAGAGTAGTCGCCGGGCTAGGATCGGACAGCAGAGGCTGGCCTGTAGCTGGGCAAGACTGACCATGATACGGACGAGGCAGCTCCCCTCGATCCAGTAGCACGAACGGCAGTGGAGGCAGAGCCGAGGGTGTTGGATGGGTTTGCGCGTGCTGAGATCTGCGCTGAGCCTGCTGCCTGGTCTCGGCAGCGTGCACGTCTTGGCCACAAGTGCCTGCTGGCGTGCCTCGATGACCGGCGCGATTGCGATTCCACTGACGTTGACGTCGGCTGGGAACGTTGGGGAGGTCTGCCTGGGGTTCCCCCTCGTCGGGGGTCATATAGGGCTTTACCAGCTCCATGGTGTTAACCGAAGCGTACCCTTGACTGTCACTCGAAGAGTCATCCACCGCTGGGCGGATTCTGGGAGGAATCCCCATTTTGGGAGGCATAAAGTCGCCGAGAGTGCGGGATGGCGACGGCATTGGCGGTGCACATTGCTTCTTCTTGCGTCGTCGCTGCTTGCCCTTTTGGGCAGAAGTCGACTGTGAAGACGACGCGGAGGCACGGGCTACTTCTTCTGAAGGTTCTGACTGCTTCAGGCGTGCCCGGATGATACCCTGGGCACGGACGACGATTTTTCGAGCCATCCAGTTGTCATATTTCTGAGATCCGCGGCTAGGGACCTGCTGCCACTCACCTTCATTGTCGCTGCCGATTTCTGATCCTGCAAAGACGCATGCCACTTGCGCTGGCGCTGGGCCCAACTTGACTATGTTGTTGTTGACCTGGTCCAGAAGCCAGTCTTTAAACACATAGCATCGCTTGAGGGTTTGCCCCAGGATTCGATGATAAGGGCATTAGTTGGGGTGATCGGTGAGATGCGCCTCTGTCGGCCTCCTGCACTCAGGCAGACGCACGATCCCTTGCTTTAGAGCACTTCGGAAGTAGCCAGGGACCTGATTTTCGTTGAACGAATAGGTATGGTAATTTCAAACCGGGTAAGGGGCCCTGGGGGCCTGGTCCTGTCGAGGGACCGGAGGGGCCTGCTGAGGAGGGGCGCCTGGTTGTCTCGCCTAGGTGGTGGTGGCGCATTGCGCGGGGGAACCTGTCAGTTCTGAGGCGGTCGCTGCTGGGCAGGAGCCTGTGCTTGAGGTGGAGGACCTCTGCGGGGTTGCGGGGGTGGTGCCGCCGGTAGCAATTCCAGCTGCCTCGGGGCTTCTATTTGGGCCACCGCGGCGGGTTCGGCCCTGGCGGCCCTCCTGGCTGGGATCATAGGGGGCAGCAAACGTGCCTGACTAGCCTGTTACAGGGCCTCCTCGAGGCGCTGGGCCTTATCCGAGAAATCTCTGAACCCTCCAGGGTAGTTCTGGGTAATCAAGTAGGGTACCAGCTCTGTCTTGACGTTCCCCACACACATCATCAGTAATTGCTCCTGAGTCAGTGGCATATCGTGGGAATACGTAAGTCCTTTCCACCGGGCGATGAAGTCTGCAACCCGCTCATCAGGCCTCTGTTTGCACTTGAAGAGGTCCGCAATGCTGGTCTTTCGCGTGGTGGAGCTGAACTGGTATAAGAACTGCCGGCGAAGATCTTCCCAACCGGTCACTGATCCGATAGGGAGCTGGCTGTACCAGACGAATGCCGGACCTTCCAATGTCTGTACAAAACACCGGAGCTTAGCGGCTTCTTGCTGAGCCGGGGTCCCCAGCATGGGGCCACACCTGGAAGAGAAATGAGCCAAGTGCTGGGGTGGGTCCCCTGTCCCGTTAAAAGGCGAGAAAGTGGGGTTCCCAAAACCCGGAGGCGCAGGCATATCATCCACCCACGCGGGATAAGGCTTGCCATCCGGTGGGACCGCAACCTGCCGTGTTTCCAACGCCTCGAGGCGGGCTGTGAGTGTCGCAATAAGGTCCTTCGGGTGGGGGTCCCTGTCTTGACGGGGATCCCTAACCACAAGCGCATTTCCAGGTTCTTCAACACGGTAGACGGCTTCGGCTGCTCGCGGCTCAACTGGCTGGACGACCTGCTGGGCGACTGGGGGAACCCGGGTTGGATTCTTTAGATTGCCCCGTCGCTCAGGGGGGTTTGGCGAGACGTATCGCGCCCTCTTGCTGTATGTTCCGGCTACCGCCCTGTCCGCGGAAGTAGCATGATCAGGGTTGCCCGGAGGCATCTCACCGGGGGGAAATTGTTCCTGCCCCTGCTGCCCCGGCCTAGGATTACCATAATCGGGTCGCCGCTCTGCGGCGCGCTCAGCCAATAGTTCGTCAACCAGCCTCTTCTGCTCAGCAAGCTGCTGGCGTAATGCGGCCTTCTCAGGATCCTCGTCCGTTTTCTGCACAGAGGCGGACGGGTCGGAGTGCTTGACAGTTCCGACGTGCTCTTTACCTTTTCCAGTGTTTCGACCAAGTACCAGCGACTCTGTGGGTACGGGGAGGCCTAGCAGGTTCCTCTGCTGACGGGTGACTCTCCCTGATGGGTCGAGTAGTGGCGGTGCACCCTCTGGGGGGAAGTCTCCATCAAGGAGTTCCAGTTCGTCTTCCTTGTCCACAATGTCGGCCATGTGGACCGCGATTCCTCTCGAGGGCATGTCCTCGATGTCACATAGCGAATCGGGTTGTCGTCGAATAGGATCGAACAGAAGGGAAGCATAGTGTCCCCAACCACGGACTTGCACATGGGGGGTGGCTTCCCTGACGATCATGCGGAGTTCCTTGAAACTCTGAACGCATTTTCGTTGGAGGACACTCTGGTGACCGGGCGACTCGGGGTGCTGGGCCACAAGGAGCGCCGCTGCATCAATCATGCGGCACCGTTTGCCAATCTCCTCGAAGTGCTCTCGACTCCTGGGGTATACTACCCGTTCACAGCGGAGGCGGAAGTGCGTCGCCCACAGGGTTCGACAAAAGCATCCCACTTCTTCAGGGGTAAGCGACTCGGGTACGCGGAAATTCAGCGCCGCCGTGGGCCAGAACTTCTCTGGGAAGTAGTCCGCTGCAAGAATACTCCAGAAGCTCCTGGGTTCGTCCTCGGGGTTCAGCCCTACATTACCCCACTCATCAATCGGGGGCGGCTGAGGGACCGGTAGCGGTACCGAGGCGGACCTCTGGGATAGCAAACTCGGCGGTGGAGAATACAGCGAGCGAGCAGACTGGCCACCGAATTCTGGGCCTTCCTCTGAAGAGTGAGGTGACCTGACCACAATGTCACGATAGGACGGGCTAACAGCCACTGCTTCGGGTACGGGAATCGCCGTTACCGGTGTCTGGTCATGTCGTGGCTCTACCACCGTTGACCCCCAAAACAGCTCCTCGTGATCCCGAGTAGAGGTAGAGGGCGCTTCGGGTGACAATGGTGGTGACTGCGCGGTCGAAACCTGCGAAGTTCTCAGAATCTCTTCCTCCTGGATGTACCTGCGGAGAGAGACAGGAATCCGGTGGACCTCAAATTCTGGGAGAACAAGGCTGACGCGCCTGGTTTCTGCCCCAGTCCTTGATACGGAGGAGCTGGGAGAAGGTTCCATCGCTGAATCGCATTCCGCTTCCGAATCGGAGAAGCGGGCATGTTTGATCTCCACCTGGGCCTTCCCAGGATTCTTCTTGTGGTGGTGACGACCCGCTCTTCTGCCCTTGGGTGGCTCTTCGGGACAGGGTTGACCCCTATCAGGTAGCCTCGGGGCGGCGCTGGCGCCGTGGCGGAGAGGGCCCCCACTCGAGACAGCCGGGGTGCGGGGGGCACCAGGGAAAATGTCAAAGGGTACATGGGGAGGACCTCCATGAACAGTACCCATGTGGGCGGGGCCTCTGTTGGAACTGGCAGGAGCATGGGGAAGGCCTCCATGGTCGATGTGAGTGGAGCGAGGCTGACCTTCACTCCTTGAGTTGCTGGGGTGAGGAGGACCTTCGCCATTTGCAGAGAGGACGTAGGGAGGGCCCCCACGTTGGAGAAGGACCGGATGGACGGTGCCTTCAGAAGGATGGACCCCATACCCCGTACAGCGGGCGAGGGAAATGTTTCCGCGCTGAGCATCACTGCCGCGTGGCAGGTCCTCCAGCAGGATAGGGGCAGCACAAGGCGTGCCTCCTTGACGAACCTCGGAGTGGGGAAGGCCCACGCTCTGTGGAGTAGTGGTACGAGGAGGGCCTCCGTACGGGGTGGCATCACCACGGGTTAGCTCGCGGCGATCACTACTTGGGCCTGCAACCCGGAGAGTCAACCCAGCCTGCCCGTGGGGTGGTTGGGGTCTCGATCCTGGTTGGGTGAAGGGGTGCCCCTGCTCAATGTACGCGGGGGCTTCATAATGTACGTCGGTGGTGGCTCGGGCCACTGTAGCTGTCGACGTGGACGCGCCTAGGCGAGCGTCCTCAGCCCGGGCCCGACGCTGACGTCGGGTCAGGCGGGCCGGTGCAGGTGGTGCGGGGACGTAGTCCGCCTGCTCTTCCTGCGGGGCCGGACGGCGGCGCTGACGTGGCCGGACGGGAGCTCTCGCCTGGGGGCCCTGGGTCGGGGCCCTAAGCGGACTGAGCCGGACATCGCCTGCCTCTTCAGCGTAAGGCGAAGATTCGTCAAGGTGTTCCAGGGATAGGCTCCCGAAACAGTTGAATGTCGGGGTGGGGAGCAGGGGCTCCCTGCGCGGCCTGTTAGGGCGGCATTGACGGCGGGGCCTGGAGGCCTCCAGGTCCAAGCGGGCCATATCCCTGGTTGGGATGACCCCTTCCTCCTCATACCTGCACACGAGGCTATTGATCACACTTCGTTGGATGACCTCTGATGGGGAAAGGGGACGTGGACGTCCCGTATTCCGTGACGTGGCAGCCATCGTGGCGGTAGTGGCGCCATGTGGAGTGGCCGTCGTTGTGTTTCCCCTGCCCCTGTGTGGGCGAGGAGCGGATGGTGACCGCATCTCTGAAATAGCAACCTGGTTCCTGGAAAACGAAGGGATCAACTCATCAGTGCTGAGAGGAAAAGGATTGACAGCCAGTGCCCCAGCGTTCTTCCATCCTTCATGTCTGTGAGAAGGATCCACGCCAACACGCTACAGAGCGGAGTGCCCCACGTTCTACTACCCCGACTGCCGGTGAGTTTCACGACAGGCCCGCCATTTTCTTGGCGGGACCAGGCAACGGATATCTGGATCCGGTGACACGTCAATCTGCTGGTGTCTCAAACGCTACTAATCTCCATGCTGAGGAGAAGAACATTCACGTCAGGTTCACCATTTCTGTTTCCGATGCTTTCGTCGGGGCACGCGCGCATCCGTCCGTCGGGAGGACGCGCGGCTTTGTGTGTTTCCCTGCATTCCCGCTTTCCAAAGGCGGGCGGCATTCGCTCCTTATTCAGGGACGTCTGCTCCTTGATTGAAACGGGATGATGGGATGTCGGTTCTTCCTCCTGTGGATTCCTCCTCAGAACTCGTCACCTAGTCCGGGTCTCCCTTATAGATTTAATACGTAGTTCGTGAAACTCTTCCCAGTGCCATGTTTCCATGGACTCCGGTTAATTACACTGCTTCTGTCGGGACATTCCAAAGGGTCCAGTCAGGGCAGCAACCTTCGGTCAGGGGAGTAGTCACGTTGAGGCATCAGTAGCGTGTCTGGATGCTGGGGTACCTGGCATGTCTGTCTGTTATCCTTGACCACAAGGCTTCTCGAGGGCGTGGAAGCCCGAGGCATCCCACATCGAGCGCGGGGAATTACATTTCATAGACACGTATCTGAGGTTTTCCTCAGCTTCCCGTGTTCAACACAGGGTATGCCGCGAGTTTAACGTCCAGCGGAGATGGATCAACCCAACCAGAGCATTAGCTGGGATAAATCGGATTGAGGGATCCTCCTTGAAGGGATATCGACACCAGGGCTAGCCCGTGGGTGACAGTGAATGGAGTAAAAGGAGAGTGAAGTGGAACCATCGCAGGGGGGGCGACAGTGAAGTTGGGCTTGAGCCTTGACTAGGCTTCCTACGTATCCCCGTGGCAGGGAATCAAAGTCCGCGTAGTTCGGGATGGTGCCGGTAAACCGACGTGAAGCTGGACCTTGGCCCGATGAATGTCGTCAGTGTACCGACGTGAAGGTGGACCTTGGTCCGATGGGCATCGTCAGCGTACCGACGTGAAGATGGACCTTGGTCCGATGGGAGTTGGGCTTGAACCTCTGGGAGGATTCCTACGTACCATGCCTTGACATGGATCAAAGACCTCGTAGTTCAAATGGGGATTTGTCGGTGAACCGACGTGAAAGTAGACCTTGGTCCACTATTGGTGGGCTTGAACCTCGTGGAGGCTTCCTACATACCATGCCTTGACATGGATCAAAGACCTCGTAGTTCAAATGGTTGGGTCACAATGGCTTACCACTGGACCAGAGTGTAGTTTAACGTCATTCTGGACGTAGGTAGAACACGACGTGAATTGGGTGATGGGTGGGCTTGAACCTCGTGGAGGCTTCCTATGTACCATGCCTTGACATGGATCAAAGACCTCGTAGTTCAAAAGGGGTTTTGTCGGTGAACCGACGTGAAAGTAGACCTTGGACCACTATTGGTGGGCTTGAACCTCATAAAGGCTTCCTACGTACCATGCCTTGACACGGATCAAAGACCTCGTAGTTCGGAGAATACAGTTTAACGTCATGCGGGACGATAGTGAACCCTGACGTGAATAAACGACGGGTGGGCTTGAACCTCGTGGAGGCTTCCTACGTACCATGCCTTGACATGGATCAAAGACCTCGTAGTTCAGGTGGTCACAATGGCTTACCACTGGACTGGAATGGGTCCGACGCGAATGAGTGATGGGTGGGCTTGAACCTCGTGGAGGCTTCCTACGTACCATGCCTTAACATGGATCAAAGACCTCGCAGTTCAAGATGTGGGTGGGTCGCAATGGCTTACCACTGGACCGGAATTGCAGTTTAACGTCGTGCTGGACGGGGGTGAAACACGACGTGAAAGACGGGCGGGCTTGAACCTCTTAGAGGCTTCCTACGTACCATGCCTTGAAATGGATCAAAGACCTCGTAGTTCAGATGGTCACAACGGCTTACCGCTGGACTGGAATGGGACCCGACGTGAATGAGCGACGGGTGGGCTTGAACCTCGTGGAGGCTTCCTACGTACCATGCCTTGACATGGATCAAAGACCTCGTAGTTCAAGTGGGGTTTCGTCGGTGAACCGACGTGAAAGTAGACCTTGGTCCACTATTGGTGGGCTTGAACCTCGTGGAGGCTTCCTATGTACCATGCCTTGACATGGATCGAAGACCTCGTAGTTCAGGTGGGTTTCGCCGGTGAACCGACGTGAAAGTAGACCTTGGTCCACTATTTGTGGGCTTGAACCTCGTGGAGGCTTCCTACGTACCATGCCCTGACATGGATCAAAGACCTCGTAGTTCTGGTGGGGTTTCGCCGGTGAACCGACGTGAAATTAGACCTTGGTCCACTATTGGTGGGCTTGAACCTCGTGGAGGCTTCCTACGTACCATGCCTTGACATGGATCAAAGACCTCGTAGTTCAGGTGGGTTTGTCAGGGTCGGTGCTCACTCTAAGCCCACGTGAGTCACGCTCGGTGTGAGAAACAATAGGTTGCATGGACCTGACGATCACGTCGCGAAGGGTGCGTCTGTGAGAAGCGAAGAGGGGCTTACGCGTTGGGCGGCCCATGGTGTTGGGACTTACTCCAGGATGGAGGCCCAGAGGGGGGTGCCTCGTTCCCTATCACGTCCTCCACGGACCTTGGTAGTGGGGAAGTACAGAGATGCACGGGTGCAATCATCCGTACCAAAGGTTAGGGGGCTTACGCTCTGAGGCAGCCCTTCCCCTGCGAACATACACCACTCCGACAAGGAGGATCTCATTCCATGTGCGGAAGAGTTCCATTCCCGTTGAGATGAGTGGTGTAAAAAATGTTCGAGTTGGGGGGACCCTTCGTGAGGGAGACGAGGTTGGGTCACATTTTAACGTCATGTGTTGAGGACGTGGTGCTTGGCAGTTTAACGTCCTGCAGCTCGGACGAGGTGGGTTTACTCCACACCCCTAGGACTTACATAACCGGTACCCTCTGGTCCTTGGGGAAGGGAAGGTTCCAGTAAGGCCATGGTAAAGGGGGGTAGTGGGGCGAACCATCGAGGGGTCCACGTTAGCGTGGCTATGCGAAGAAGCAATAGCCGTTAGCGTGCCTATGCAAAGAAGCATTAGGCGAAGCAACGCTACGGGAGGTGTTGTCCATGGGACTTTGAAATCACATCGTGCAAACCTGGAGGGTCGCACAGAAAGAGGAATCGCTAAGCAGAGGAGTGTGCTTTGCGAAGTGGGGTGCCTTGGCCTTAGCATGGGGAATTGGTGGAAATGGGAGGTGCTTCGCGAAGTGGAACAGTGTTCGCGGAGCACTGCCTCGCGAAGAAGGTGTGGTTCGCGAAGCAGGGTCCTGCCAAGCAATGTGCTTCGCGATGCATAGTTATCCTGCCTTGGCATAGGGATTACTAGCATGGGTTGGGTATTTCGCGAAGCACAAGTGCTCCGCGGCTGCCCGGGTTCCCTTGGGAATCCCCTTCCTTTGCAAATGCCCTTGAGCTTCGCGAAGGGCATCCCTCTCGGAAGAGGGGCTCAAAACGAGACAAAGCAGAGTCGTCTCGCGAAGTAGAAATACCTCGCGGAGCTCATGATTCCCGGGGCAAAGCGTGCTTCGCGATTCGGGAGAGGAGAAGCCGAAAGGTCGGATTGGCCGTCCTCGGGACTCAGGGGGAGTCCAGTATTTATTGGGAAGGGGCGCTGCGAAGCAGGGCTCGCGCGCCGCCTTCGGGGCTTCACGGCGGCTCGCGAACGTCAAACGGGTTCGCGGAGGATTACCGCCTCCGGAGCTTCGTGGTGGCTCGCGAACGTCAAATGGGTTCGCGGAGGATTACCACCTCCGGAGCTTCGCGGGGTCGCCATGGTTGGGGCGCTTCGCGGTGGGGCTTCGCGGCTGTGCTTCGCGAGGCAGCGCGCCGGCTGTATTTTTTCGTTCCTTCCTTTCGGGCCACATTTTTTTGGCTCCAACAATGACAATCAAATATTAAGAACACAAATATATATATTTTAATTTCCTTTGCTAGATATCTACCCTAATTTTCTTAATTAAATAATATCATTTAATGCGACTATATTTTATCACACATAAAAGTGAGTTGATGAAAATATTAACATCACAAAACACGCAAGTGGAAGAAACCATAATTTGACGTAGTTTCTAAAATAGTTAGTAAAAGGTTAAATCATACGAGAAATAATATATCTAATTTGATGCAATAAAAATATATAACTCACAAAAGAAATCCATCAGGTTTTGATATAACTAGAAAAACAACAGTTTAATTGTTCAAATCAAAATGTATAGTGGAAGAAGACAAAAATCTTAATTTTTTCTCCATTTCAAACATAAAATAAAATTCTTATTTTGGAAAACAAAAGATAATTAACGTTGAGGTCATTTTAAAAAACATTAAAGAAAAACTACACATTTATCATTCGGATCATTTTATTTTCAACGGTCAAAATGATCATTGGATTATTTGGGAAACCCAACGGTCGGATTGGTGGCCGTTTGAGGTCCAACGGTCATCTTTGGTGCTTATAAAAGGGTTTGGTCTCGGGTTTCCCTTACTCCAAGTGACCGAAGAGGAACGGAAGATGGTTCGTGTGATCCCCTTGGTGCTGAGCACGGTCGCGGTGGCGTCAGCCATACTTATGTTCCTTATGATGGATGCTCGGAATCCCTATTGCATTCTCGGGCTCCTAGTAGTTCTAAGCAGTCTTCCCGTTGTTGTAATTGGGTTCTTAGTTGGGATCTTTGGTTAGTGATGTTTGATCGTGGGTAGTTGTAATCGTCAAGGTGTTTCTTAATAAAAGAGTATTTCATTCATTCTTGTTGCTACGGGTTTTCATTTATTTTCATTTTCTTTTTATAGAAAGATGGTCCAAATAAAGGGAAACATATCATTACCCGAAACAAGAATTCTCGGGTCGTTACATCATCTCCCTCTTCAAGGAATTGCGTCCTCGCAATTCTATTCGTAAAAGACAAGGAAAGACCTCGGTCGCACAATATTACCAAAACTGAAGGCCTGGCTCGGTTAATGGAACCCCTAAACTGGTACACAACTCTGCTGTTTCCCTGACCCAGATACACTTTGAGAAATAAGACTTGTACTCCCGCTCATGGGCACTACACACAGGCTTCCACAGGGAGGCCCGTGTAATAAACAGCTCTGAAACGTCCGAGCGGACGAATCCCCTAGTAACCCTTCGAACATCATTACGCTCGAGGTAGTTGAGGGGGACGACACGATTGAGAAGGCTGACGTTCAGGATCTGGAACCTGTAGGCGGCTCTGAGGTTGCCGTCCTGAGCTGATATGAGAAAGAAGGCTCTGGCGGAGAAGTTCTGTGCCATAGAGAAACACTGAAAAAGCCCTTCATGGTATCTCCCCCTTCGCCTATAGTAGGGAAGCTGGGTGGTGGCAAGGAGGTGGATCACATGTTCATTCTCCTGACATGCGCGGAGAATTTCCGGACAATTCGCTATGTCCAGAAGACGTTGAAAAGACCCTCGTAAGTGGAGAAAAGAGGGAAAGTCCACCATACAAGTTCTGATCAAGATA
Source organism: Viscum album (assembly GCA_963277665.1). Classification (NCBI taxonomy): domain Eukaryota; kingdom Viridiplantae; phylum Streptophyta; class Magnoliopsida; order Santalales; family Viscaceae; genus Viscum; species Viscum album. The sequence goes on along the minus strand of OY728128.1, from coordinate 1,181,790,679 downwards.
ATCTCTACTAACTCGTCAGGTAGAGACGAGTGGTTCATCCGACCTGCCATCTGGAAGAAAAGGTATACAAGAGAGGTCACTTAACAACACTAAGAAGAAAGGGATCATAAACGTTTTAATTAAGAAAGTTTACACATTAAAGTCTGAGTTTTCGAGACAGACACCACAAAGAGAGGTGAAACTCTCTAACTCCACAAACTATACACAAGATGAACATACATGACTAAAATCATGGGGACATTTATATCGCCTCTTGAGTTTAGCATGGGGGGTGTGGAGTTGGGAAACGTCGGTGTACACTTCTTGCCTAAGAGACACACGAGTGGACTCATTCTCCAACGCTTCAAAGTCCATTAACTGGCCCCAGAAGCCATAGTGCAGGATCTGACACAGATAAGCCACTCGAAGATCTCTGGCAGCAGCAGCTTCTTGGAAAGGGTTATCTAGCATTGTGCCAAACTCCTCGCCCGTAGTAAACACTCGGAAGAGTCCTTCATGATACCTTCCTCAACGTGCATACGAGGGAAACTGAGTCATCATCATTAAGAGATAATCCATCCCCATTCCCCGGTGGAGACTAAGCACCCTAGATGAGTTCGACACATCGTACAAGCGCTTACACATCATACGAATGTGAGCATAGTTCAGGAAGTTTTCACGGATAACTACAGACATAATGTTCTCTAGAGCCTCGGTGGGGAGTGACAAAAGGTCAGTAGGTACATCAGCCATCTGAAAGTCACAACGTTTTTACTTAATTAGTCTTAGCAATATATTTATATCACCTGGTTTTCCAGAGTTTCCTGAACCCATCCTCTGATACCAACTATAGCGACCCCCAAAACCGGGGTGCTTAATGAGACATGATATACTTAATATTACATCATTTCAAGATTTAATATCATGTCTCATCACAACAGAGGATCGCGAGGCTCGGGATTCTGGGAAACCAGCTGCTTCTGATTAGCTTCATTAATATCAACCGTGCCTGAAAAATTTTAAAACAAAACGTAGGGTGAGAAAAAATGCCCAGTAAGGGGTTTTAAAACATTTTATGAAAGTCCTTTCTTAAGTCCTTTTGAAAAGAATAAATCGTACTTTGCTAAAACAAAACATTGTCATTTCTTAAAACATGAAAACCATCTGTGTTTGAAAACCACTTGCACAAAGAAGAACGTACTTGAAATAAGCTCTAATGTAAACATGGTCAGAGTGCGCAATATAAGCAGAGTAAGCAATGCATAAATTTTAAAACAAGGTTACTTTAATTCCAAGGGAATTTCTATGGCTATGCAGGAAAACATGCATATCATGGTTCGTGAGTAGGATGCAGTTCATTTAACAGTTTACCATATGAAAAACAGTTCTTGTCACATTAAGTACGGTTTCATGATCATGGGAGCTTTAAACTAGGGGTTGTCCTATTAGTTGAACAAACCCCTGATTAACCTTTATCATTACATGTAGAGGGAATGTATAAATCCTGGACTTTGTCATGACTTTTCATCATGACTGTAAAACATACTTAACGGGTCAAGGCTCACTGCCCACCCCGTTTCCTTTGCTCAAGCCAAGGCTAACTTGCCAAGACCGTCGCACATGATCGTCTCATGAGACTCTTTCTTTACCCAATGCATTGGATCGCTATATAATTCCGGGCGCACCCGTCACATGTAGTCTTATACATCCCTTACATATCTTGACGTGGCCATTCGTTCATAGGGTTTCATGCATTCTTAATTAAACCCCATTTTCACATACTTATTCTTTCATGAGGACCATTTAAACATTAATACCCTGATGACATGCATGCTAAAACTCCGTTCATATAACAATTTACCTTGCATTTTAAAAACATGGGTTTCAAGAGAATGAACATTTTACTTAACATTTCATAACATCATAGTATCTAATTAAAACAGTCGCTTACACTTATAGTGATGAATGGATATGGAGGGTTTTTACCCAAAACTGTCTTATAAAAACAGACTTAAGTACACACTTATGGATACATGTATGCATTTGTAAAAACAAAAGAAATCAAGGAGTCCATGTTAACCATTTTCACAAAAATCCTCATTTACCCTGAGCATTGATAAATGAAAGTTCTCAGTTTCACGAAGGAATTTGAAGTCCAACTAACCCATAAACCTCGTAATGCTTTATAAAAATTGTAAACATGGTCTCCTAAGTCATATTGAGGTATATACACATACGTGTTTGTATATACCACAATAATATTCATCATTCACTTGCACAATTTCACATATTCCCCCATTTACTTAAAATATCCATTTTATAGAAGGAAAGAAAAAATCATGGGGTATAAACATTGAGAAGATACTGCTTATCATCTTATAACATGTGCGATTGAAAGTATATATTGATATATCAAGTATATATAAGTATATACATATTTATATAACAACAGATTCTTGTAAAAGAAAAACCCAACCAAAATTATAACTGAATTCTTTCTTTGCTTGGAGAGGAGGAAAAGATGAGGCATGAGAAACCGGGGGTATAAACATAAAAGATATATACTGATATATATATATATATATATAACTTGAATATACTTTTATATATATGAAAACCGAAGTTCAAAACAATTTTTTTTAAACATGGTCCGACCCTTACCAGAACGGAGAGGAGGAGAGGAAGACAACGAAGCCAGTGGAATCAGGTGCATAGCCATAGGACGTAAGTATACATAACACACATATATATATATACATATATGGGTATATAAATAAAAACGAAACTAAAACATGAACCATGACAAAAACTCAAAAACTTCACCCTTACCAGTACTCGACGAAGAGGAGGGGAAGGTAGGCGATACAACAAGTGAAAAACAGGTGCATAACCATAGTTTGTATATATCTATATACATAACACACATATATATATATATGTATATATATAAAAAAAAGAAACTCAAACGGAAACCACGGAAAAACCTCTCCCTTACCTTAGCTCGATGAGGAGGAGGAGAGGAGGGGCAGCAACTGAGGTCCAGAAGCCGAAGGTATAAAAAAAGAACATATATATATATATATAACTAGTATAAATGTGTATTTAACCATGTGCAAAGTCCGGTATTTACACAAACTGAAAAAAACAAACGACCCTTACCAGTTCGTCGAGGAGGAGGAAGGCCGGAGATGTGTCGGCGTCGCCTGAAGGTCGGAGAGATCAGGAGCTGATCCTTCGGTCCTCGGTGCAACAGGGGGGTTTAAAAAAAGGGAAACGAAGAAGAGGAAGAGGGAGACCTCGGGTGGGGCGAGGGGTCGGTGTCGACCTGTGGAAAGGAGGAGGCATCCTGGGTCCCTTCGCTGGCCTACACGAAGAAAATAGGGCACCCTACGACCACTGGTCCGGCGACGTGGGGAAGAAGGAGAACCGCGCGCGCGAGGAGGAAGAAAGCTGGACAACGAAAACGCGGAAAAACATGGATGGCAGGGATTAAAAACGGCCCGATCCAGCGGCTGGAACTGATGCGGTCTTTAAAAAAACGACTGCCAAGATCAGAGGAGGAGCAGATCGGACGGCTGGAATTCCACCGCGATTTAAAACACGGTTTTTCTACAGTTTTTCCTAAAAAAAGAATCACTTTATTAATAAAGTTATTATTAATTTATTAATCTCAATTATTAAATTAACATTCATTATTTTAATAAAAAGCCTTTTGTCAATTAATTTAATCAAGACTAATTTATATTATTATTATTAAACCACTCTTATTTAAAATATATCATTGGTTAAAAAAAATATATATTAATTTAATCAAAATGTTTTATTATATGTATATATATATATTTTTGAAACATCAAAAATTAATATTAGATTGTCATTATTATTAATCCTTAATTATTAACTACATAATATTTCATTATGACAATCAAATATTAAGAACACAAATATATATATTTTGGTTTCCTTTTCTAGTTATCTACCCTAATTTTCTTAATTAAATAATATCATTTAATGCGACTATATTTTATCACACATAAAAGTGAGTTGATGAAAATATTAACATCACAAAACACGCAAGTGTAAGAAACCATAATTTGACGTAGTTTCTAAAATAGTTAGTAAAAGGATAAATCATACGAGAAATAATATATCTAATTTGATGCAATAAAAATATATAACTCACAAAAGAAATCCATCAGGTTTTGATATAACTAGAAAAACAACAGTTTAATTGTTCAAATCAAAATGTAAAGTGGAAGAAGACAAAAATCTTAATTTTTTATCCATTTCAAACATAAAATAAAATTCTTATTTTGGAAAACAAAAGATAATTAATGTTGAGGTCATTTTAAAAAAAAATTAAAGCAAAACTACACATTTATCATTCGGATCATTTTATTTTCAACGGTAAAAATGATCATTGGATTCTTTGGGAAACCAAACGGTCGGATTGGTGGCCGTTTGAGGTCCAACGGTCATCTTTGGTGCTTATAAAAGGGTTTGGTCTCGGGTGTCCCTTACTCCAAGTGACCGAAGAAGAACGGAAGATGGTTCGTGTGATCCCCTTGGTGCTAAGCACGGTCGTGGTGGCGTCAGCCATACTTATGTTCCTTATGATGGATGCTTGAAATCCCTATCGCATTCTCGGGCTCCTACTAGTTCTAAGAAGTCTTCCCGTCGTTGTAATTGGGTTCTTGGTTGGGATCTTTGGTTAGTGATGTTTGATCGTGGGTAGTTGTAATCGTCAAGGTGTTTCTTAATAAAGGAGTATTTCATTCATGCTTGTTGCTACGGGTTTTCATTTATTTTCATTTTCTTTTTATAGAAAGATGGTCCAACTAAAGGGAAACATATCATTACCCGAAACAAGAATTCTCGGGTCGTTACACACAAGCTTGGTGCCGTGCAAGTGGTGTCACACAAGTTTCCAGGGGTATGCAAGAAGGAAGTGTGTATAATCTAAATGTGGAACGCAAGTTGTGAGTTGTGAATAATAGTGGCGTGCAAGTAGTGAGTGGCGCGCAAGTAGGTGGTATGCAAGCTGGGTGGCGCGCAAGCAGGGAGGCGCGCAAGCAGGGTGGTGCGCAAGTAAGGATTGGTGTGCAAGCTATGAGTTTTTCTAGATGTTCTTAACATCTTTTGTTCAACTGTGATGATGCTAAGTTGATCTATAATTTATTGTTTTTAAAATCACAAAGAGATCTTTTGATTCTAGCAAGAATGAGAAGAATAAGAAGAGCTCGGTGCATATGGTTTTTCAATGAAAGAAAACGTGTGAAGAACAGTAGGTTTCAGTGTAACTGGTTTTTAATTGAAGAAGAATAAGAAGAATAAGAGTGTGCAGTTTATAGGTTTGTTGCATAGAGAGAAGAGAAAAAGAAGAATAAGAACAGACCAAGAGGAGAGAAGAAGTTTTAGTGCAGTTGGTTGTTTCACAATGAAAAAGAAAGAATAAGTCTAATGCAGTTAGTGGTGCACTACAAAAGAAGAGAAGGAAAGAAGGAAGAATTGCTTTCCTACATATTTGAAAGTAATCAAGTGAAGAGCACTGAAGAAGATAAAAATCATAACCTAAATTTTGAATAAGGAAGAAGACTATCTCCATAGGCAGTATAAAGAACCAGCTAGACGTTGCAAGTTAGTCTAGTTCATCACCAGTCCAGGGAAGAGGATTTTTTTCCCACCCCCTCCAAAGTGTAGGGACTCACACTGGAAAGTTGGTCTAGGTCATCACTAGTCCATGGAAGAGGATTATTTCCCACCCCCCTCTAAAGTGTAGGGACTCACACTGGATAGTGGATTGTTTTCTTAGCCACTCCTTTGTAACAGCATATCACATTATAGTGGAGAATCCATGCACTGGTCATCCCCATGAATGGAAAGGAAGTATCTACTCTTATTGAGTGTTGAACCTTGTAAAAATATCGTGTGCATATTTTTACTACTTTCTATTAGTTCATGAAATAGGGAAAAGATAATTTGAGAATAAAGATCCTAATGGGTCAAGAGGTATAGGGATAAAAGTTGAAATTGGTTTTAAAAGTCCCCATAAATGATTCACCCCCCCCCCCCCTCTATATGTGTTAGGTATATCCCAAACTGGTCCTCTCAATTGCTATCAGAGCGACAGGTTCACCTCTGTTGGATTGTCTACAGTGAAGTCATTCTCTTTTGAAAACATTTGTTCCTTTCCTAAGTCAACAATTAAGAGCAGTGTTTGTAAAGATTCATCTATCTCTGAGTAGAAATATATATCTACCAAGACCATGATGAACAGAAAAAAGAAAGAGAATAGAAAATTGAAGAAGAATTCCCTCTCATCTAAAGAAGAGGAAGCATCTAGTTCTCCATATCTGGATGACATTGAAGACACACCAGACTTGGAAGGTACTGAAAAGGTGGCTCAAGTCCCCACCAAGAAGATGGACAACCATCCTACCTCAAATGATAAAGAGTTATGTGTTAGTACATTTGGAAATTATTCTCATGATGAAAATTCCGGCACAAGTGGTGATGATCAATCTACAACATCTCAATAAATATCAGTTGATAGATTAAGAATGATCTTGCATGATATTCCTAAAGAGAGTGAATCTCTTGTTCGTGGAGTATTTCAATGCATGTCGGAAAATATCACTCAACTGGAAGAAGAAACTGATTCTTTGAGTAAAGGATTACAAGAAATAATTGTTGAATGTCTAAAGCTCCCCAGACAGGTTGGATCCTTTGAAGCAACAAAGGGGGGATTTGAAGTAAGTTCTTTAAAGTGGGTTAAATATTTTGAATAGAAATAGGGATTCAATAGAACTCTAGAAGAGAAGATCCTTGAAGATAAATATGAACTAAAAAAGAGCAATGATTTCAAGGAGATATATTTGGAAGAAAACTCCAAGAAAATCCAATAACTTGACTCTTTGTTAAAATACAAAGTAAATATGCATGAAGAGGAAGTTGAAAGATTGAAGAAGGCTTGTGAAGAGAAGATGACTATGATTGAGGACCAGGAAGTCATACTCAATATGATATGTCTATAATTGGAAGCATAGTTTACCAATCTTTATAAGACACATATTAAGTCTCCACAAAAGAAGGAAACAATTGTTGTTAGTATTCAATTATCAATGGAGGATTCTACAATCAAAATACCTCCAACATGTGATAAGAAGATCATGGATTCACTCATTGATCTATCAAAATCCGCTAAGAAAGTAAAGTTATCATCAATACCAACGTGTACTAATGTCTCTAAAATTTCCTCAACCAAAAGTGTAGGCTGGAAGAAAAATTATAAACATGTATGGATGAAGAAAAATGGAAAGAAACCTACCAACATGGCTAGGGTGGATAGGGGAAATGGTGTGGATTACAGATCCCCACAGAAAGCACAACATACCAAGAAAAAATCTCAACAACCTTATCAAGAAGATGTCAAGAAGTCATGGTTTGTTGGTCAATGCTATTGCTATAATAGATTCTGGCATTGTCCACTAGATTGTTGGTATAATCCCTTATGTGTAAAATAATAGATAAATCCCATCTCAAGGCGAAGAAATCCAGAGAAGAAGAAGAAACATCCACAGATCCAGAAACATTTGTATACTGAAAATAGATTTTTAATGTTAGATAACTTCTGTGATGTATGCAATAAGAGTGGTCATATGAATGGTGCATTTTCAAATAAGAAAATAAGACCACAGAAGCTGGGCAAGAATGAATAAGCATCCTTGATAAGAAATCAGATGAATAATGTGAAAACAAATTCTCTCAAGAAGATTTCAAGAAGGAAATATGAGAAGTCCTTGTATTCTAAATCCAAAAATGTGAAGGGTGGTGAATTCAAAAGAACTAATAAGAAATAAGCCACTCAAAATAATCCATGCAGAAGATCCAATCTTAATGCCTCAATCCCTAATGATATATTGGTGGTTTGGCCAGAATATTTGGACAGAATGAGAAAAATTAAAGATGCACAAGTTAAGTCTAGTGCTAAATGCAAAAAGATTATTCTATGTGAAGACAATGATGTTTTTTGTGTAAGGTGAAATAGGGCTGGTCATACTGTCGGAAAGTGCTTTGAATTTATTCCAGTCCAACATGATTTCAAGAAGAGGATGAAAGTTGCACCGGGAGATTCTAGTGCTTGGAATGTTCTTGAAGAAAGAAGATTCACACACAAAGAGATAGAAGAAGTATTGAGATCCACACAGCCACATTCAAAATTAAATATCAAATGTGAAAGTGTGAGGAGTGGAGAAAATAGAACATCTTGGTTGAGAAAATCATCCCAGTCTTCCTTCTCACATTGAAGAAGCATGGAGGATCCACCTTATTCCCATAAATCTTTGTGTATTGTATTTTTTCTAATAATACATGGAATTAATGGTGAAGCAAGATCTCAGGGAGAGAACCTAATATTCAGTGATGAGAAGTGTTCCCTTGAGGGGGAGACAGATGAATAAGTTTCCAGAGTCATTATATCAACAAGTATCAACTTCAATTGGTACTAAATTATACTACACTGAAGATTTTCTGGAGATCATGTCATCAGAAATGTGAGTGCCAGAATTTTAGGTTGATTATTTCTTATCATATTCAATATCTTCGGCCCAGAATGAAGGTGTAAAACCATTTAATACAAGTGTATTAGTTCTCATCTCATGTGGTGTCATATTTAGTGGGTAATGGACAACTTTGTTGTCTAAATCAAATCCTCTTATTTTCTACACCGAGCATTGCTTAAGTAGACTTAGAGTTAAATGATCGATGGCACATTACTTAAGTATGGAATGATACCCGCTCAACCATGAACTTTGTATTTGTTTTCAATAAGGGGGAGAGAAATGAAATGAATGTCTAGGGGAGAGAAAGAAGTAAAGGGGAGAGATAAGATTCTCATTTTGACATCGAAACATTCATCTGAATAGACTTTATGGTATTGATAACAAAATACAAAGGGGAAGATTGTTGGGACCACTTTGTGTATGAAGATTGTATTTATTGTCAACAGTTGTAAATATCGGTCAAAATGAAGAAGGATATGAAGAAGGAATCCAAAGTCAATATAGATCAGCTAAAGTGAGGATGCTTGGAGAATTGTTATGCAATCATAACATTGAATGTCGTGATTGGCCAATTCTCTATGAAGTCAGTTCAAACAATTGTTGAACTGATCCTAAGTTCAAAGAACTTGTGTCAAAGGTGAAAAATTGTTTACAACAATGAATAATAGAGAAGTATCATCCATTTGAAGATGATTGGGGCATAATGGTGAAGTATCATCTATCTAAAGATGGTTGAAGAAGAATGATTATTTGAAGAAGACAATGCAATGATTCACGATTGCATGAGAACCATGCAAGATCTTACTTGAAGAAATGAATCATACAATTTGAATGAAGTAGATAATGATGGATGAAGAATAAGAGAGAGTGTGGAAGGGCTTGGAATTCTATTAAGATCATGAATTACACATTACCTTGAAATCAGATGATTGGTGCACTGTTCTTAAAGTTCCAAATACATGTATCAAAGGTGATACATTGTCTGCAACATTAAAGGTATTTAAAGAATCTTCAAGCCTCCACTTTTGGATGAAGAGTGATGATTGGAGTTCTTTGGAATTAACAATCCAAAAGGAATTGAGGATTTGAAGTGAGGATGAAAGAAGTAATTTGGAATTCATATTCCAAAAAGAATGGACTAAATCAGATGATGCTTTACTGATTTTTATTTTACAATCACCATATGTTTGGAGAACTTGAGGTGCAAGCCGTATGAAGGATAAAGAGAGTAAATAAGTGTTTTTGGAAAAAACGCATTTCAATATCATACTTTCCAAAAATGACAAAGGCAAGAATAAGGTGCGCAAGTATTGGTGCGCAAGTATAAGTGGCGCAAAAGTCCTAATTCAATGATCATCCAACCAAAATATGCCAATGGAAATAAAGTGTCACGCATGTTAGAAAGTTTCACGCAAGTCAAGAGTTTCGCAAAAGTATTGGCGCACAAATCTTGGAACACATATACATGTTGTGCGCAAGTCATATTCTAACATCATCCTCTCAAAATATGACAAAGTAAAGAAAGTGTCGCGCTAGTAATGAAGTGGTGCACAAGTGATGGAGTGGCGTGAATGTATTGGCACACAAGTCTAGGTCACGCAAGTCACTAAAATGCATATAAATAGATGACTAGCCTCCTCATTTTTTAAGGCTCAATACTTAAGAGAAAATTTTGAGGTCTGAACGCGCAAGTGTAGAAAGCAGTTCACAAGCTAAAGTGGCACACAAGCTGAAGTGGTGCGCAAGGTGAGGGTTATTTATAAGGCGCACAAGTGATGGAGTGGCGTGCATATATTGGCGCGCAAGTTTTTCCGTGCTAGTTTTTTCACACAAGTTGTTCCATACCAGTTATTGTCACACAAGATGTAATAGATGCGCAAGAAGGAAGTGTGTATAAGACAAATGTGTCACACAAGTGGTGATTTGTGCACAATAGTGGCGTGTATGTAGTGAGTGGTGCACAAGCAGTTGGCGCACAAGCTGGGGGGCGCGCAAGCAGGGAGGCATGCAAGCATGGTGGCGCACAAGTAAGGATTGGTGCGCAAGATGTGAGTTTTTATAGGAGTTCTTACCATCTTTTGTTCCACATTGATGATGATAAGTTGATCCAGACTTTATTTTTTTTACAATCACAAATAGAACTTGTTATTCTAGCAAGAAGAAGAAGAAGAAGAGCTCGGTGCATATGGTTTTTCACAGAAAAAAAACGTGTGAAAAAAGTAGGTTTTAGTGCAACTGGTTTTTCATTGAAGAAGCATAAGAAGAAAGAGAGTGTGCAGTTTACAGGTTTTCTGCCTAGAGAGAAGAGAAAAAGAAGAATAAGAATAGACCAAGAGGAGAGAAGAGGTTTTAGTGTAGTTGGTTGTTGCACTAAGAAAAATAAAGAAGAAGTCTAATGTAGTTGGTGGTGCCCTAGAAAATAATAGAAAGGAAGATGGAAGAATTTCTTGCCTAATTCTTTTCAAGTAATCAAGTGAAGAGAACTGAAGAATATCAAAATAAAAACCTACCTTTTGAATAAGAAATAAGACTGTCTCCATATGCAGTATAAAGAACTAGCTAGACGCTGAAAATTGGGCTAGGTCATCACCAATCTAGGGAATGGGATTTTTTCCCACCCCCTCCAAAGTGTTCGGACTCACACTGTAAGATTGGTCTTGTTCATCACCAGTCCTGGGAAGAGGATAGTTTCCCACCCCCCTCTAAAGTGTAGGGACTCACACTGAGGATTGTTTTCCTAGCCACTACATTGTAACAGCATATCACATTATAGTGGAGAATCCGTACACTGGTCATCCCCCTGCATGGAAATGATTTAGCTACTTATATTGAGTGGTGAAACTTGTAAAAATATCATGTGAATATTTTTACTACTTTCTATTATTTCATGCAACAGGGAAATGAGAATAAGAGAATCAAGATCCTAATGGGTTAAGAGGTACAGGGATAAAAGTTTAAATTGGTTTTAAATGTCCCCAACACTAATTCACCCCCCACCCCCTCGGTGTTAGCTATATCACAAACTTGTCCTCTCGGAAAAGGACACAGGAGAAAAGTCAATCTTATGTTTTTACTACAGTTGAAGTGGAATAATTAATGTATTTGAGTTTTTGGAATCAAGAATTATATTTTTTTATAAGAATATTGGGATATATATAAGGATTATACAATAGTACTTGTTGTTTTCATTTAGGTTTTAATATGATGAAGGTAATAATATTTATAGTAAGTGACAATAAGAGAAACATTACTTTGTTTGGGGAATATGATGTTACAATTGATTTTGGAATTTGGGGACCTTTTAGAGAGAGTTTGGACATAGGTATTTTGGATGACTATAATTGTTGGAATGGATTATGCTGAAATTTGGATAGTATTATTTAAGGTTAAAACATTTCTGAATAGTATTTTTGGAATATTATAATACTACAGTTTTAGGAAAAGGACAACCAGTAGGTCGGGCAGTAACCTATCGCATTAGACAACGCTGCAGGAATCAAACCCACAACAAAATTGTGACAAGGATTTATCACCTACCACTAGCCTACAGGAAGTCCTTGGTTATTACAAAATAGTTTTCTTCATTTAAATGGTATATGTTAATATTTGTAACCATATACGATTAACATTAATAGAATATTTTTGAGTTCTATTGTCTTTTGGAGTGAAAGATGAGATTATGGTAGAAAATTGTTGAAGGATGAAACTATACTTGTCAAGTGTATATATATATATATATATATATATTTCACTTATTCTATGAATAAATTAGTTCTTAAACTTTAGTGAAGGGATATTAAAACAAAAGATGTGTTATCCTAAAACCTTATGTTTTTTTGAATGAGTGATATTTTAAATCATCATAGATTGATGGCTTTGAGGCCCTCAATTTTACACTTGATTGTGTTTGATGACCACAATCACTCTCTTTAAATATTTACGTTTATCCTTCAATTATGTTTCTCTAATTTCTCCCAATGTTCTCCAATCTTGATCATAATTTTCTGGTGACTTTTTCAATTCCCTTTCCCTGTTATTAAGACTAAATTTTATTAACCCAAATTCCAAGGTGGGTTTTCCACAAAGGTATTTTTATATTTTAACCATTTATTTTAAAAAAAACAGTTTCAAATTGTGTGGATGCCATTTATTGAAGTAGGGAAGAACGTAACACCCCAAGATTCCAATGTATGTTTCTCTTTGAATAATGTAATAGCTTGCATTATATGAAACTTTGAGAATCGAAAACACCACACCCAATCAAACTAGCCGTAGTGAATATTAATACCCACTTTTTGAAATTGTATAAATTTTATCTTTCAAAATGGACTTCATTTTTGGATTCGGAATATCAAAATTAACTTTGGGTGAATTTTTGGTATTTTTCTGAAAACATTAAATTTTTGTTGAATGGTGAAAAACACTAAGTTATTGTTTAAAACTGACATTTAATATATAATTTTTTTTATTTAAATTTATTTTAGGTCAAAATAGATACATAATACCTATATAAGTTCAATTTAATTCATTAGAGTCTTTTTATAATGAGTTTATATAAATAAAAATTTTATTGAACATTTTTTCCGTCTTTTACCCACGTCCTAAGAGAATTTACAAATTTGAATAAAATGTAATTTTACCACTTCTTTGGGTTAAATTTCAAACATCCAAAAGACATGGTTGATATTATTAAGTAAAATCTTGTTCAATAAGATGAAAATAATTTCTGGTGAATAGTAACTATTTACTTTTATTTACTACCGTTAAAAGTAAATAGGGTAATTAAGGGTAAAAATGATTATATTATTACCCTAACACATGTCATAATTCTATTTTATAAGTATAATTTTTTCAAAAAAAACCTTAGTAATAAAATATGAACCTCTTTGGTCCACTTCGATTAGATTAGTACATTTATTGTTATTTTATTTAAAGAAGAGTTAAAATAGTTAAATTCAAAGTTTAACAGCTGAACAATTTTAATATAGGGTTACACACAATATCAATTAAACTATAAGTATTAATTAAAAATATAACACATTTACCAACATAATGGTAATTTATTTATATTTTTTAAACATTAAATAATTAAATTTATTTTTCGCACAATGATGATGGAGTAATTACATTATTAATGAATGATTAAAATATTTGATATTACAAATATCAAAATAAAAATATTTTTAGTCTTTTAATGAATTAAAAAAAATTCTAGGTTAAAAATACATGTTATAGTGATTAAATAAATTTTTTTAAAATAATTATGGTGTTATGAATTTAACAAAAACAAAATACCATATAGTGTCAAAATTGACATAAATAAGTTTTTAAAATAAATATTATATTATTAATTGATATTCTATTCCTAAAAATCTATGGTTCAGCTTAAGGGATTAAATAATATTATATATTTCATTAATGAAAAACTTGGGGTTCACATGGATGTATATAGTATTTTTATTAACCATATAATATAAAAATACAAAGACACATGGTAAATATCAAACTATTTATCTAAGAGTTAAATCTAAAAGATAAGGTTAATATTATGACCTAAACCTGTCTAAAACCTATTGGGTGAGAGATTTTGCGACCCATACCCACCTTAGACATTAAATAATTCATTTATGAGCAATTAGAAACCAAAAATTATTTTATTATAAAATAATCTTTCAATCATTTATTAAGGGTCCCCTCACCCCTCTTATTAAAAGGCACTTCCCCTTCCCTTAAATTCACACCATATAAACCATTTGGCTGGGCCAAAACCTACCCAAAAATCATAAAAACCTTCCACCCTTCATTTTAGAGGTCTTATTTTAGTTAGAAAGCCTGCCTAAGGAGTCCTCTTGATCAAATCAAAAGGAATAATCCAAAGAAGATGTAAATAATTCATCCCCTCTTTCATGTAATTTTCTTCCTCTACTTCCTCTTTATTTATTGTTTCCATTATAAAATAGTAACTCCATTATCTTCTATATAATTTTATTTTATTATGAAAATGTTGCAACCATTTTCATTATTCAATGTATACTGTAAATGACAAAGACACCATACATGCGTACATATGGATTTCTATCTCCACATCGTGGTGTAGTTTTTTATTCAAATAATTCATCATTTGTATAGGTATAATATTGAGTATAAATGATGAAAATAATAAATATAACATGATATTTATTCTTCATATATTATATAACATTCAATTATATAATATTTTAATATCCAAATAATGATATTGTTGCTCGTGCGTACGTACAGTTTACCGTCTCCAAGAACGAGATGAGATTCATTCCTCATCGTATCCATTCAAGACTAATTTTTATTTTATGATTAAAAATAATTTTTAAAGACTTAATATCATTCTGAATTGGAATAAGATACATCCTATCTATAACAAACATTACTTATGTAACCAAACAAATAAAGGTAAATGAATCATTTAACACCCGAAATGATGATACTACGAAAATATCAATAACAATGCAATTTTAGAAGATCATATATGATTTCATATTTATGTATATAGTTATTGTATAATTTAATAAAAATAAATTAAATATTATAAATTATTTCATAATACCCTCGACCAATAAAATTTACATGGTAAGGGGTTTCTAATCTCACTTTTAATTCTGTGAAATTTCTATTGTTCGCCACTTATTTATTTCATGTGGTGTATTGTGTACTACCATTGGATATATATATATATATATATATATATATATTATCATTATTCCATTTATATTAATTTTATTCTATGAATTATTTGGTGGTTATTAGATTTTGGTCATACAACTCGATTGATTACCATGTGGTAAGGGAATTTCTTCTCACTTCTTATTCTCGTGAGATACACGCTGTATTGCCACTATTTATTTTTGTGTGGTGTATTTACTCTCCATGACTGTATTCCTTCTGTAATATAATTTAATATATCTTTATTTACAAATTCCTTGAATAATCCTTCTTTCGTGGGGTGTATGTTTCATGAGTTACCAAATAGATAAGGGTTAATTGTACAATACCTTCATTATCCGAGGTTGTTTATACGAAATTTTCTACTGGGACCTCTTTATCATCCAAATCCTTGTTTTCATAAAAATGTATTTCCACAGAGTTTTACTATTTAATAGACAACAGGTTAAATTAATTTATACCCTTATTTGACCTAATATGTTATTGAATGGAATCTTTCTGTCATTTTCCAAATAAGGTACATTATCACTTTTTCGACAAAATTAAAGTAGTAATCCTTTTTTAGCTTATACGGTGGGTGTGGCTATTATACACAGTTATAACATCGTTGAAGCATTCCTTACAATTTTCTAAGAATATTTTAAAAATAATTTTTTTTTTATAATTATGTGACTCTTAAATTTTTTCAAAATAGAATGATATATTTCTCTCAAATGGTTTTGACTTTATTTATGTCAACACCATTTGATAAATTTTACACATGTTTGAAGTTAATTTATTATGATAAAAATATTCCATATTTTATATAAGGTTTTGTGATATGTTTGATTGTGGATGAGTTATTTTTATGCCATTAATTTTTTATGGTTAAAGTATTGACATTCTGTATGCTAGTTTTAATACGAATGTTTATGTTATATTTCAACCACATATATAATGAATGTGTTGGACTAGTATATTCTGGGATGGGGAGTGGTAAAATTAAGCCCTCCAGGTTGGGGTATGGTTACAGCAGACCCTCTGGGTTGGAGTCCAGTTACAGAGGCTCTCCGGGTTGGAGTCTCCTTACAAAGGCTCACCGGGTTGAAGTCCGGTTACAGAGGCTCTCTGGGTTGGAGTTTGGTTATAGAGGCTCTTTAGGTTGGAGTCCTATTACAGAGGCTCTCCAGGTTGGGGTATGTTTACAGTTAACACCTAGGTCCTAGCACGAGCATTTGACATAGAAATTAAAGTCTGGCATGATGCATTCCATCATTATGAAATTGGATATTGATATTTCATTAGATTATTCGACTAGCAGAATATCCATGAGAATAAGTAAATGGAATTATTTGATTTTAAATTTTCCATATTATTCTAAAATTTAAGTTTAAAAGGCTATTGTTTTATTTTTATACATTTACTTAATGTTTTATGCTTATTTATGAACGTTTTTTCTATATTATTATCCTTACTGAGCTTCTGAGTTCACCCCTTTATATGTTTTTTTTTCCTAGGATTGGAGATGTATTTTATGGTTGACCTGTATGGATAGGCTAAGGAATATAAATGTGTTAATAAGGGGACAATGTTTTTTTTGTTGTTGTTAGTAATTCTATAATGTAATGTAACATTAATTTATGTAATCTATTTTCTAAGATTTCTTAACTGATCAGTCCTTCGGGACATGATTCTTGGTAATCATGTAATGTGTTAAAATAATGCACCGACTCTGGGAGTTTGGGGTCGGTGCATTACAAGGACCATTCTTTCATTGGATCCCTTACCTAAAAAGTATTATTTCTAAACCTCCACCAATACCTCTTGATTTACCAAAACTTTGAGAAAGTCACATCAATGTGCCTCCAATTTGGGTTTTTATATCTACAGTTAAAGGTTTCCCAAACATTCTTAACCAATGCTTCATGATCCTTGGGATTTTTTTAGGTTTGAATATCCAAGGTCATGTGGACCCTTACCCCAAGGATAGTGTTTTAGTGTACCTAGTCTTGTATACTGAGGATTGGACTTTGTCCTCCCCTTCTCATCTCTATGACTCAGAGCCTCTAATTACCAATAGGGAGACTGAGGATCACGCTCGATTTACCCTTTGAAAAGTGAAAAAAATCCCACCTCTCCTAGGACCAATCACTAGGAATCCATCCTGATATAAGACCATGTCCTTTTAGGCTAGATCCAATGACCTTCATCATCATTTGACATTGAAATGTTCAATTCTTAGTGCCCTTATCCAACATCTCACCAGATTATTACGTTGTAGGCCCAACCTCTTCCATCAATTGATGATAAAGTCTGTGTTTTTTTGAACAATTCACATCCTCTTATTTTTCACACTAACCATTCCTCATGTGGTCATAGATATTTCTAATAATCACAAGATCTGTAGAATACACCTCATTTCTTGAACTATGAGGACTCTTATTCCTACCATAACTAGAATATGTAGGAATCCAAACAAAGGCTCGAGATTAAGGGTAAACCACCTCAAAAGACAGTTCTAATCAGAAGCCCCAATTTTAAAGGGCATCCTCTTCAGGAATAAGACCCAACGTAATCCTCTCAAAGCATCCAACTCCCCAATGATAAGAATGAACTAAAATAACTTATATTCCCACCTTAACTAGGATATGTAGGAAACCCTCTCATTGCCCATTCTCTATATCATCTCATCCATAAAATGAGAAATCATGCACCCCGCAATGGGACTCCCCTTAGGAGTATGCCACAAATTGAATGAACAATAAGAACTCTATTTCCAAAATTTATAGGGATACAAAGGATTCCATCTCAGGGATTGAGCTCTATATCACCTAATCCTATAAATGCGAAATCATGAACCCATCAATAGGCCTCCTACAGGGTGTAATCCCAAAATTGAATGAAATATGATAACTCTAATTCCCACCATGAATAGAATCCATAGGAATCCTTAACATAAGGCATGAGCTCACTAAACATCCTCCTTTGGAATCCAAACATAATTCCTTTAATCTGGGAATTCTCTTTATGAGTAATCACAAAATTAATTCCCCCGTAAACATCCTTTAGTTGAGAAATATTTTATATACCATATTAAATGGAATCCTCTTCATGAGTAATCCCTAACATAACCCAATAAAAGGTCCATACAACCTTGTGATACTCATCTAACTACATGGGCTTTGATTCCCATCGGAATGGGATATGTAGGAAGCCTTCCTGAGGTTCAAACCCAACATCTCAAATCAACGATGTTTTCTTTGTTTCATATCCCTATAAGGTTCCAATTTATTTTGGGAGATCATATTATTTCCATGTTACTTGGGATTCCTATGCATAAATATGATACCAATGTTTTATTAGGCACCTTCCACATAGATTTCCTCACCACATGACATTACGTTGTATGGTTGGGTCCTTATAAAACAAAATTAAAATGAATGATGTGTCCCATTAAGCAACACCAAACTACGTCAGTTATGATTCCTTTCACAAGGATATATTGGTAGAACATCTATTGTTTTGATGCCAACATCCAAACAAATGATGTCTCGTTGGATGAAAAAATTATCAAGAGTGACACTTGTCTACCTAGATGACCATAAATTTTAGAGTTCCCCACTGAGTGGATTAAAACCCAGCATTATCGTAATAATGAACACAGTATCTCTAAGATGTATATGAGAGGATACCATTAACGGGGATCCTAAAAAACATACAAATATATTTATTGATGAAGAACATAGAATACATACAGATGATTCTAAATTCCAAACATGATAATAATTGATTGAAAATTTTAAGGGAAACCTAAATTAATCTTGGTAAATTAGTAAGGATTGTTGAACCTATCTTAAATCTATAAGAGAGTCATGGAGTAAGAAAAAATTCCCCCCAAAATTGTTTGATGATACCGACCTCCCATCCTTTTGACCAATGCGAGTTCATAAGTTTCGTAGATTAACAAACCTAATGAATGCCTCCCTTTAGAATTTAGGTCCCATAGGATATAGAACCATTGGGTGTTTCTAGTTCTATAAAAAAATATTCTAGAAACTATCTGGAAAAAGTGATTCCTAAAAAAACACACATTGGGGGGGGGGAATGGTGAACCTAATTGAAATATTTAACCAAGCTGAAAGGTTTTCCTATTTTTCAATCCCCTATAAATAGATAAAAGAGTTCCAGAAAAGTTTATCAATCATTCGTGTGATTATCCAAATATATTCTCCTTTTCTAGAGTTCAGTGTCTGTATTTTTCAAATATAATGGAACTTATTTCCAAGAACATCCTTAATTCCAAATGGCTTTATTTATTTTTACACCAGAAAAAACACCAACTATTACTTAAGATATATCCTAATATACTCGAAGGACTCCATCACAAACTCAACATCATCAATGATGGGTCTTCAATGATCTAGTTTGAGTGTAGCATAATCATGGTATTGAATTATCCTTAGAGGATTTCATACATGCCCTTCAAATCAAGAATAAACCAATGTCGTCTGGTGAATGATGACCAGTGGTGCAGAATAAGATGATGTTGACAACTATATTCATCCATTTCAAGATCTTATCCCTAGAAATCAATAAGTAGTATATCCCATATTTTAGGCAATTTGGATGAAGATCCCACTCACGACCTTATTTTGATGACATAGGGGTACTTATTGAAGGATCCCGCCAACAATCACAACTTCCATCATCATGAATTACAAAACCTTCAACACGATGAGGTTGTTTTCTTCAAATGTCCAGCCCATGTCCCTCAAAGCCATGCATATAAGATGAACTACCAGGAAAAATAGTCGGCTAACAGGGAGGAAGTTCCTACCATTACCTCCACTAGAGAATTCCACCATCACATTTTTTTGAAAACAATCATTGGGAACATACACTCTTCTGCCTTAATTTCACCAACCAGAAAACTCGTCTAGCGGTGCCCAACCATCTCATCATTCAACTCTAGTTGTGTATTATGGGCTGACAAATACACTTTCTTACAATCAATTAGCTAGTTAATAGGATCATCTAGATATATTAAAAGTATATCACCAATGAAATGTGGTCTTAATCTGCAAGAAAAAACATATACCCACCTACAAACACAAAACACATCATCAGCCTCATTTGGAATCACTTAAATAAGTCTACCAACCATGCTTGGCGGAAAATCGCCAGTGGGAAAATATACTTGTCAGCATTCATCTAGTCTACCAACATTCTCATTTGGCAGTACCCATAGAAAGATGGTTGGAAATCTCCAACGTAAAACCTCAGGTAGATTCAACTCTCTACCCCCAAAAAAGTAATATTAGTATCCGGGGATAGGAAATAGAGGACATGAGGAGGTACATACACCTACTATGGATAGATAATGGTTGTATATTACAATTCCATCCACTAAAGTTACCGAACACATTTTAGAAATAGTGAAATAGAAAACCTAAATTCCTACCCATATCCTTGAAAATTTCAAGAATATCCTAACATAAACATCATTATTACCATAGGGATAAACACTTAATTCTATCCCCATACCTGGGATGACTCATCAACATGACATCTTGAAACAGATTTACATCTCTATTTTAGTCTACTAGAGTTATGGGGCACACTCCCCCATATCATACAGCCAATAGGATCCAAAAAACACCAATTCTAGTGGGATATAATAATACTATTATAATGGCCACTCCATGATAGGTGCATACACTAGGAAATGATAACCACTTCACCTAGAAAGTGGCCCCAACTCCATGTAAGAAGGAATCTTCGTATAATTCTCACAAAACACAGTTGGATAATCATGAGTCAATCTTCGATCTGGATCCTCTTAATGTTGGATTTCTTGTATCCCTTAGTCATTTATCTACTACATCTCAAGATCGTAATCTCCCATTACCAAATTATTGTATTAGTAGTATTAATTATAAAGTAATTCATTATACACTTTATCATTAAGTCATACTTCATGTTAATTCATTTAATCTCAAGAACTTATCTCTGGATAAAAGCAACACCAAACCTCCATGTGGCTAGAAGAAAAATGAGAAAGAGGATTTATCCACTACTTTAACCCACCTTTGTTGTCCTCCCCATGATGGAATATGCTGCGAATGTTCACACCACAATTGTATTTCGCATTGAAAATAGAATTATCCAAACAAAAATATAGTTATGATAAATCCCTCTTACTTTGGGGAACATTCAAACATAAGGTCAATCATTCATAATTCCTTGTTACTGGTAGGTGAAATACATTCTCATCTAGAAGACAACCCAAGGTGACAGTCATTCCCTAAACCTCCCATGGTTCATTTTCATTCTAATATAGCAGAGGAAACACTAACTGATCTCATTGATTGTGGTAAATCAATAAGGAATCATCCACTTTGGTCAGTCCCGGTTCAGAAACATCTAAAAATGATGATGATGAGATGTTGAGCATGGGGAAACTATTGGATAAGGGTGAAATACCAATTATGTTCTTGACTTCATCCACCTCTCAATACAACATTCCAGTTATATTGGCATAATATTGTATTCATGATATCCATCTCAAAATATATAAGACATTTCATCAAATGAAGGACAAAGAATCACCATATGATGAAAATAAATTTTCTGACAGGGTAAAAGAAAGGATTGATCACTAAACTAACTTATCATATATCTTGGTTTCCCAACATCCAAATATCAATAAGCAAAAGGAGGAACTAAAATGTGAATACCTAGATGCATTAATTAGGTTGTAGGAATTGTCATATAAACCACATCAAGTGATCATATCAGCGGACGGGGTGCATATGAAGAATTGAATTTCTCTACTCTCTAAATTATAAAAATACCACCAATAGTGGTCTCATTTAATGTTATTTACATAGGCTGTATACAACAAAAAAAATTCCATTCATGGACAAGGAGATGGTCAATAACAACAGTCCTTGACTAGATTTCACCAAAGATATGACCAAATAGAGTGACCTATTCAGAAAATTTTTCATCAAGAGTCTAAAACCATCAAGTAAGATTCCAGTTTAGAGGATTTTAGCCATTAGAGCACACAAATGTTTGAAATATTATAATAGTCCTATTAAACATGCAATTTATATGGTACTCGATAATGCACCCATCCATCATTAGTATCAAAATTTAAAAAATCAAAAGATTATTTGTGTTTCTATCATATATAGAAGTTCAAGAACCACTCCAACTAATAGGGAATGAAGGATTTATAACCCAACCCTCAATGAAAAAAACTGAGCCTAAAGTGTTGAGAATGAATAACAGTAATAGCCCTAACCCGTAGGGCTGGGGGATTTTTCACATTCACAATTCCCTCCTCAGTGGAATTTAGTTTTCTCCTGGTTATTAAAAATCCATAAAGTTAAAGCACAATAGAAAAATATGAGGATTACATTCATATTATTTCATGCCAAATTGTTCTGTGGGAACAAGAATATAGGATAACAGAGTTTTGTGGAGGGTGAAGAAGAATGAAATGTCATAAATATAATGACAAAATTCCATCAATCCAATATTCGTCAATGAATGTCATTAATGCCCTCATAGAAGACCCTCTAGAAAATGAGTCTAGGTCAGGGGAATCATAAGAAGAAGTTCGTGTTCTTAATTTGTTCCACACCAATTAAAATTAATGAGGTTTTCATTCTGGAAATCATAGGATTTCCCGAAATCAAGTCATCCCATCAAATAATCCATTTCCACTTTTTCACAAAGAACCTAATAGGGATAAAGGTAATGGTCAAAACATGTCTCGACTTCCCCGGGAGAATGTCAATCCCTTTATATTGAAGAAATATGTTCTCAAAAATATGAGGAGATGAAGGAGTTTAGAGGACTCAATATAGAGATTCTATAAAGCAGTATTCCATCTAGACATGCTCCATAATAAGACAGTCATCATGAAATTCTAGTAGGAGAACCTCGGAAATGAGGGTTTTTTCATATGCCAATGCATATAATGAATTCCTTAAATTGGGTACATGGACTTAAAATGGTCAACCAAATCCTTATAGGCATGTCCACATGGGTTATCCAAGACAAATACTAGTAGAAACTCCACCGGTGGTCCTACTAGTGGCAACATAAATTCAGGATCTAGCTATTATACCTATATGGGTCCCATCTCAAGAAAATATTCCTCAAAATATTATCAATAAAATTGAGTCATTAGTGTCTCGACTATAATATATGGAAGGAACGTGTATAATGGAACAATAATAAAATAAGGATTACCCGAATGGGTAGTCAGATTCCTCCCCCACCAAAATTTTTGAATACCACATTGCCAATATTTAATGGTTCATAATATCTAGAGAAAAACTTTATGAATTTCATTTCCTAACGTGATCCCATTATGGGGACCCCTAAACAAAAATAATTAGTAATGTTTATATGTTTTATGAAATCAATGTAGGGTCCCAGATGTGTTTGGTATACATATTTATAGACTAGATTGATTACTGGATTGAAAAACCACCATCAGAAATACATTTTTCAATTCATCTCAATGCTGCTGAAGAGAATATTTATTGATCATATGAATTATAAATAAAGGTAGAATGAAATTGTTTTAGATTTCATTGATCAATGGAAAGGACTACACATTCCTTAAATCTAACACTCCCTCAAGAAGATTTGTTGCTAATTTGTGTGTAAAATCTCATTGATGAGTTGCACACACCTACAATCCCTATGAAATACATAAGAGGGTTTTAATACCATTCTTCAATATCACAACAAATTGATAATTCCATCGTAGAAACCATAGATAAGTCTTGTGTAATCCCATTAACTCAAGGAAAGAGAAAACGAAAATCATATGCCGCTACATTTACACTCAAAAAAGAACATGTTTCTAATCCTACTTAAAATTTCCCGTCATACCTTAGGGATCCATCCCGAAAACATTAGAAGAAATGATTGTCTCATTATGATGATAAAAATGATCAGAGGCTGAGAGAATTTTAGGATTTGAAAAACAATGTCTATTATTTTCAAAATGACCATGTCCCTGACAATTTCATCTGATATATTCAAATGATCATATTTTAGTTGGAAAGGCCAAAGAATCCAAATAAAGAAGGACATGTAGACCTCTCAAATTATTTCCCCTTCCATATGATATTGGGGTACCCCATCTAGGAGTGTCTTTTTTTCAATAAATCTATCAAAAGATATTGGACTCTGGGAAAGAGAATTTGAAATTTTCATCATCCCATATTTCATGTGTTACCATTACCAATCCAAAGAAATGAGGTGAGTGGTAGGATGTAAAAAGAATGAATGATCAAAAATTATATGATTGGATGGTCATGAAAAAAATCAACCTAACTATTAACATTATACAAACACAATTGAAACAACCAACTATGTCTCATGCTACTTCTGTTACAAAAAATTCATCTTCATAAAAATTGCAGTCCTCTGAAATAAAACCCGTAAAGAAGTAGAATATTATGAAGAATAATGAGAAAGCAGTAGATAATGATTTGTTGTCAAGGATAGTTTTTTCATGGATCTTAGTGGATTTCATGCCATCTGTCTCAAAATCATGGGATCCACCCCTATAAGAGGAACCACATGAATTGACCTGTCATACAGAATCTTTATTAGATGAGGATTTGATCTTTGATTCTTTAAATGTTATTATTTGAATGGATCTATATGAAAATGATGGTTCTAATTTTGAACATGAGTTACCCATATTGATTCTGGAACTCAGAGAAGAGTTATCCATGGTCAAGGAGACTGAGTAAGACATCGATATTCTAGAAGCCACTATTTTAATCATAACCTTTCTTGAACTATTTATATAGCATAAACGCATGGGATATCCCTTTGCGGCTCAGTTGGAATAAGGGAATTCCTTAGTGCATGATAGGATCTACCACGACATGGT
Organism: Viscum album; assembly: GCA_963277665.1. Lineage (NCBI taxonomy): Eukaryota > Viridiplantae > Streptophyta > Magnoliopsida > Santalales > Viscaceae > Viscum > Viscum album. Next base: position 1,181,765,530 of record OY728128.1, on the reverse strand, counting down.
TGTCTTGGAAGACTGATTATAGGCTATACCACCATCTTCTCAACTGGTGGGAAGACCTATCCATCCTATCCAACCAAGAGTAGAAGTACTTACAACTTCATCCCGGATAAATTATATATCTACATCATGAGTATAAATTTCAGAGGAACCTACAAAATCAAATCATCATTGTAGAAAACATAGACCATTAGAGCAGAAGTATGACCTTTTAAAGCAACTATCCCAAGTACTATATAATTTATCAGTCACAGATAATTTGAATCCATCAAGAGATCTCCAGGAAGCACTTATTGAGTAACTGTGAGGTCCTCAAGAATTTTAAACGTAGGTGATTGATGATGATTTTTACCACATAGAGAATGTTTTTGAATAATGTCACATAGTCATCTCTTTCAATGAACAAGATTAGGATATTGTAGTACACAGAAAAAACAGGACCCAATATTTATCTAGCAAGGTTAATGATACCGACATATGAAAAACCTTCATTGATAATGGATCAGGAGTCAACCTCAATCCCATTCGTATACTTCATCGTATGGGTTTCATTGAATCTAAATTTTCACCCTCCACTTTGATGTCTCATGCTTATGAAAAGAATGAAAAAAACCTCTGGGTGATATTACACTCAATACTAGGTTTGGGGATCTTGTATTTGATTCAAATTTCATTACTTCCTGGTAGGACACAACTTTCAACATTCTGTTGGGAGACCATGGCTACATCAATATGTGGTCATTCCTTCATCATACCTCTAGTGTCTCAAGTATTTCTTCAATGGTAAAATTGTGACATTACACATTGATAAGTCCCCATTTTAAAATTGTGAATCTTAGTACATTAATGTAGAGTTCTATCATGCAAAGGGAAGAAGTCTAATAAAAATATTGTTAGTATAATAAATTCTCTAAATGATTTAGAAAATATCCCCGCTAACCCATTAAAGAATCTCATTGTAGATTACCTGTTACAAAATTATCAAATTGAAAATTATTTCCCAAATCCAGGCACTCATTTAGTAACATTTGTAATGTTAGTTTTAGCAATTAAACATGACAGTATAGAATAAATCATCAAATATTCAAGTAGTAATTAAGGTATGGATGAAAATACCTTCCTTTTATCCCATGGTTTCAAGAAGACTCTACTTCATTATTTAGGATGGAATAATTTTGTGCACTGATAGATAAAGATAAGTATGGTGATTCCCATACCATAAATTTCCCATCAAAAATTCAAAAATTATAGTCATAATTATTTGGGTTAGGGATCATTACCTCATATTTAGGTTGTCCAAATAAGAACTCCTCCCAAATCTCGTAAAGTTAGGCTTCATCACCTACCCTTTAAATAGAGGCATGAGAGGTAAAACATGAGAACGAATAAGAATAATATCACAATAACACCCCTCTAGAATTAGTGGAAGGAATCTCCACCACTGTGGATGAACACAAGGAAATAAATCTACGTACATAAGAAGATCCATGCCCCACTCTGATTATTGCATCGATTACTTATGAATAGAAATAGGTGTATACCTCCTTTTTAATGTGACATCATGATGTTTTTTCTTGTAATTACATAGAGATTCCATGACTTGACATCAATGTGGCCGCCCAACATTTGGTTCTTCCATACGATCATGGGGGATTTAAGCTAGTAGTATGATGTACACACCCAACTCATACTTCCATAATATAAGTTGATGTTGAAAATATTATCAAAGCCAACTTCATTAGGGAAATACAATATCCCAAATATATGTATAATATTTTACAAGTGAAAAAGATTAATGGGAATATCAATGTCTTTATTTATATTGGAGATTTAAACCGAAAACTGCTAAAAGATGACTTCTCGATTCCATTCAAAGAACTTTTCATTGAATCAACATCTAGGGATGAATTTTTCTCCATTAAGGGAGGCTACTATAGGAATATCCAAATTTGGATGGCCCCAAATGATTAGGAATTCATATCCTTCAGAAATACTCAAGGAATATTTTGCTATCAGGTAATTACCACTGCCTTGAAGACTGATAGTGAAACATATAAACTCTCAATGAACCACATATTCAATCCTTTATTGAGGAAATTCATTGAGTTCAATTTTGAAGATCTAATGGTTAAATTCAGACAATTTTATGATCACCTGGCTGATCTAGTGACTATATTTATCATGTTTCAGCAACATAATTGGAAGATCAACCCCTATAAATTTTCATTCATGGTAACCATGGGAAAATATCATGGATTTTTTGTACACTTTTGTGGTATCGATGTTGATCATGAGAGGATGAAATATATTATTTTAATTTCACCTCCTTGGAACATTAATGAGTTCAGAGTATTTCAAGGAAACATGGCCTATATCTTTTACATCATATCCATTATTTTAGGAAGTTCTTACCCTTCACCAATTTGATTAATAAAGTACAAGAATTAGCCTATTCATACTAGATGTCTGGCATGGTGTGGAGTTACATTGCAGTAGTTTGATATATATTTTATTCCTCAGAATGAAGTAAAGGCCAACACTTAGTAGCCTTCCTTACTGAGAATCCATTTTTAGAGGGAAAATAATTCAATATTTAACTTCCGGATGAATAAATATTATCTATTAAAGATAGTCCCTAAATATGGGAAACATACATTGATGGTGCTTCAAAAAGATCAATGGGAAATATAATAGAAAACACTAAGATTTTGAAATTTTAGTTCAAAATTGTACTTATATCCCCAAAAAGGTGGTGTTGTCATACTCTCTCTAATTATCAAAAGGTGGTATAAACAATATAGTAGAATATCTGAATCTTATTGTAAGTTTGTAATTAGCAATCCAAGTACCATTGTATCACCTCGATGTGAAGGGGATTCAAAATTGGTAATCAAATAGATCAATGGGGATTATACCATTAGAAAATAAGAGTTAATCCCCATTTTTGATAATGTTTTTGTGGGTTAATCTAATAATTTACCTTGAAACCAATATTGTATTATGTACTACAGTCACTAAATTTCCAAGTTGATGCATTGAAAATGAAGCTACAGTTCTAGAAGAAAAAAATTTGGTTGAAACTATCATTATCTATCCTCATCATTGAGTGCTATCACCTTTTGTTAAAATTAGAATAGTGGAAACAATTGAAATTAGTCTCATTACCGAATCAACTAGCCCTAGCATGAGATGTGTGACATATATCATAGAATATCTCTAAAACGGGGTACTTCAACTAGATTGGGTTAATATAGATAAGATCTGGTGATGAGAAATTAATTTCACACTTTATGATGGTCCAGATCACCAGAAGATCTTTTAAAAATGAGGCATTGATGTAATTATCCCTATATGTATTGATGGAGAAGAGAAAACATCTATCATGAAAGAAGTACATGCAGGAGCATGTGGTTCTCACCTGTTTTGGCAAAGGATTTTTGATCAAATATGAAGGATTTGATATTTTTGGCCGTCAATGATGTAGGATTGCACATATTTTACTAAGATATTCCATCCCTGCCATGTATATTCAGACTTCATTCATCAACCCCTAGAGTTTCTACATAGAGATAATACTCTAAGGAATTTTCTATATGGGGAATGGATGTAGTGAGACATTTTCCTCAAGCTATAGCTAATCAGTTCAAATAAATTATTAATTCTACTGATTTATTCTATAAATGGGATGAGGTAATTCCAGTTTCAATTCTTTTGAGGTAGGAAAGTTATATCAGAAGAACAATATCAAATCCAACCATTAATAATGATATCTTTTAGTGGCCAATGGATAGACAGTGGAATTCAAAAATTCTTTATCGAATATACTCCAGAATTTTGTGGATAAATATAAAAATCTTAGTCCTGATAACCTCTTTCATGCCTTTTGGGATTATAGAAATACTACTCATACTACCACATAAGAAACTCTATATTCTTAGGTATACAGAATAGAATTAGTCATGCCCATTTAAATTCAAATTCCTTCACTTCGATTAGTTTTTTTAGACTTGTTATCTATAGATGAGTAGCTCTATAAGCGATTAGATGATCTATATTGATTAGAAAAAAAATATATTTCATGATTTTCAGCACCTTCAATTCTATAATAATAGAATATCTTGATATTTTAACAAGAATGTATGCCTCCATTCATTTCTTCAAATAGAATTGGTATTATTCCCCAGGACTCCAATGATACTAGGAAGGAAGCCTCCAATGCATGAACAAAAGTTGTAAGGACCTTACTCAATACCGAAGGCCTACTCTAATGGAGCTCATTCCTTAATATCAATGGATGGAGAACTCATTAAACTCCAACCAATGAATGTTTCTTTATAGAGTACATTTTTTAATAATAGAGAGCACATAGAAGTTGTATTAAATTAAACTACATAGAATCTTTGTCCTTGTCTCATGACGTTAAACTTCATGAAATCATTTTTCCTCATTACATAACATAAAATTATTCGATTAATGACTCCTTTATTAGAAATTAATAATTCCCCCAAGATTCCTTAAATTGGAATTCTTTATGGTATTTTAATAGATGAGTAGATTCCATGTCCAAGAATTAATCACATAATTTCCACTCCTTAGTGTCACTTGAGCCCCTTTTCCCCATATGTTTAAGTCAGATATTCATAAGAAAAACTTTTTAATAATTATGTGTGTCTTGATTCATTCCCCTAGAAATATACATAGTGACAGTTGGGTCTTATTACCTTGTTAACCTTTAATGTTTCATTCAAGTTTAGTGACTTTTTGTTCTCCCCAGAAAACATTAAACTTTAGGGCTCTTCAAATACTAAGTTTGTCTTGATTCTCCTTTCAATGAAAAATGTAGTGACACATAGATCCCTAATCGTGGGCCCATGAACAATCATAAAAAAAATTATTTCCCCTTTTCCAATATGTGATCTAATCTTTCAAAGATCACTCTTTCAAAATACATGGTTTGATTCTAATATAATTTTGTGTCTTGAGCTTAATTATTATTTTGTAATTTATCAAAAACCCTTGTCTCTCCCTCAAAATTTAATTGGTATGTCGAAAAATATTCTCAAGAACTACTTGTTTCAAGATTCTAATTCCAATGAGATATATATTGACACTAAGTTCTCCAATATTAGGTCCATTTATAATTAAAAACCATTCTTCAAATTAAAACCTAGTTTTTGTGAGGAATATCATCAAGAACAACATATTGCCTGACTATTATTCAAAAAAGATACATTGAGATACTCGGGTCTCCAATCTCGGGCCCACCCACAACAAAAATAAAAAGAAACTACACCCCTGTGCATACTATTTAAACCAGAATAGGGAACACCTTCAATAACTACATGTGGATTCATTATTGTCTCAGAAAGATACATAGTAACACCCAAATCCCCAAACCTCTGCCTAACTATGATTTTGGAAGAGAATATCCCCTTACTATTCCCCATGCATGAGTCATATTTTCAATAGGACCTATTCTAGGATTTTTAAGTTGATTCTAATTTAAATGTGATACATGGTGATGCCTTATCTTCAATATTTAGGACAAACTGCCAGCTTGGAAATTATAAAAAAAATATGTATCCCCCGAATCAAAACCTGATGATATGGGGAACAATTTCAAGAACTACATATATTTCCTCTATAAAGACATGTAGTGATGTAAGGCCCTATATATTGGCCCTAAAACTATTCTCTCATTAGACCCTTATTCTTCAATTGTGTCACCTTTATGTCACAAAATAAACCTTCTTCATCTTCTTATTCCTCGCATCAAGCACAGATCACATATGATTCATAATTGGGTAAGGAACTTCTCTGCATAAATTTTGTATCTCAATTCATATTTTAGGTTATCAAAGGTCCTGGTAGAGAGATCTTAAAGGATGAAATAGATGTCCTCATCACTTGATGATAAACTGTATGATCTTCTTAAAAATTGTGTATTGTTTAATTCTTTTTTTAATGATATATGAATTAATTTCATGTCAGTTCACCGTCATCCTAACTGCATGATGTTAAACTGCATAGAAGCATGAATAAAAATGTGTGGATTGATTCTCATTCAATTGAGATATATAGTGACATTTCTTTCCAATTTTTTACTCTATCCACAATATTCATTTTTTCACATCGGAATCACATCACATTCCCATTTTATGATGATAAAATGTATTGTTATTTAAGAAAAAAAATATGGATTGATTATTATCTTAAGAGATATGTAGCGACATCTAGATTTTCAATCCATGACCCAGTTGTAGTAGGATATGAAAAAAACCTCTTTTCTACCATGTTTGAGCATGATCTACATGAGGAGATCTAATACATGTTTTCAATATATATATATAAACTTGTATATGATAACACTACATGTATCATGATTCTTACTTTTACAGCATACGTAGTGTCACTTCAGTCTTTTACCGTAGTCCGGACACCATATTCAATTACTTTTCATATCAAACCCCCTAATGTCCTTGCTATATGACTTTAAAATGATCAAGATAATGTCCTTTCCACATGTCATTAAATTGTATGCTACTCAAAGAGTTACACATGGATTGATCCTCATCCACATGAGATCCATATTTATTGTTGGATCTCCTATCCTGAGTCCAGCCACAATATAAAATAAAATTCACTTTATCTTAACCATGAATGATTTCAAATAATCATATTCTTTCCCCAGATTCTGGTTAAATATTTCTTGATACCTGAGATCTCTTTTTCCTCTCAGTGCAGCCTATACCCCTTTGTGTCCTTGAATAAGTATCCCACATAATAGGCCTATTAGCCAAAGGATTCCACTATTTCGATATGAAGAATATTCCCTAGTTGGAACTGCATAATACGTACCCCATAATGGATTTACCAAATAGTGTTAATTTTTTTATTGAAAGAACCCTCTTCTATCATATATACACTTTGCTGATAGTAAACATGAACCAGTATTTTAAAGTGGTCATCCTTTTCATTTTTTGACCCATATCCTTTCTCCATACCTAACATTATTCAAGACCATAGCTTACTTCTCTCCCCACCACTTGTTCAAAGAATATTGAAATACCCATGGATCATTTTACAACATATCATAAATTGGTTAAATAATATTTGGGTCTTATTCATGTGACCTAAATATAAAGACACCGTACTTATTATATTTGGAAGAAAACTTCCTAGAAATATTACTATTATGATTCATTGGAAATCATTATTATAAATAATCTTCCTAAATTCAAGTAATTTTCTCCATAATCAAACAACGTTCCTTATAAAATCCTAATCTCCATAAAAATTCATCATCTTTTAGAAAATTAATGTGGGAATTCATGAGATCTTCTTTACCTCGCTATTTAGTATGTGTCGTAGTTGTCCATGCATAATATCTAACTACAAAACAAGCCTATGAGTATAAGGATTCAGTTATTGATTATTCATTACATTCCCTATTTTTCCTGTATAATACATCCCCCATATGGGTTTTTTCAAATTGTGGTATCTTCATTCTATGAAGAGACCTCCACTAATTCCATTAGTACATTACCCATGTCCTTTACCAGATCCAAAAAATATCAAATCAGATACTACAATTCTTATTATTCATACTTGAATATGGTAGCACATTTCTAGACGAATTACCAATAATTGGAAAACCACAAAATCTTTGGTCATAGGTAAATACATTAAATTAAAGCTCCAGAGTGTCCTTACAGCATGACTTTAAACTGTAAATCCTCTCAAAGTCTATACTGCATGAATTTAAACTATGTGTCATGTTATCAATAAGCCCTTAATTACCTTATTGTATGATTTGAAACTATATGGCATAATTTCCTTACTATATGACTTTAAACAGCATAGAAAAATATTATTAATCATCTTTCTATAAAAAAACATCCTTCAAACACTAAATTCATGTAGGATTGGTTCCTCATTCAAAGACTCTATCAGAACTAACATACCCCTTTATTTTAACACAATTTTCTTTAGAATAGCCACCCATTGATATCTTGAGGCATCCAAATCTTAAACCACATTGTCTATCCATAATAAAATGTAAAAATTTCAAGGAACTCCTTTAACTGAATATGAAATAAATTACCCAGTTGGGCTTTTATAATTATCCCACATAATGGGTATGTCATCCATTGGATTCCACTATTTGGCTATGAAAAATATTCCCTAGCTGTACATACATAATACATCCCTCATAACAATTTTATCAAATAGTGATAACTTCGTTCTTGAAAAATACCTCACCTATTCTTATATTTCAAATTTTAGATTTGGTTAACATAAATATAATGACTCAAGATTCCCCCTTGAAGTATCTAAAATAAAGGATATTGGGGCATTCCTAACCATTAAGCCTTATTTGGATAATAATTTAAAAAATCATAGTTAAATCAATTCTACCTAAAACAGTATATTTATTACTTTGATATGCATGAATTTAAATTTCCATCAAAAAAAGACATATTTCTCAGCCTGAAAACCTGCAAAGGGAACTCTGGAAAAAATACTAGTCTCATCTTTCGAAACCTACACTCTGTACGGTTTAAGAAATATCGAACAATAAAAAGATAAATTTCATGAAAGTTGTTGGGCTGAAACCCAGAAGGAAGGTCTATGAAAATTCCAAATATTTGCCGCTAAGTCTCCTCCATATTGATCTTAGTAACAAATTAAAATGATAACATAAATGACACAAAGTTTATATGGTTTTCTATATGAACCGAAGAATAGTCGATCTATTATTCCTAGGCTTGATGAATTATGAAAAAATTAGAGCATCTGTCCAAATTTGTCATATCTCCAAAACCCATAAAATGATGTCAGAATGCATCAAGGTTTCCTACTTTAACCATAGAACCATATTATTTTCATTCCAAATGAATTTAATTTTAAGGGTGCTTTTCTAGACACCATAAAATGTGTTCTATTCACTTCCTTGAAACATGTACTCAATCAACCAAAAATATTTCATAGTGTGAATCGTAATTTTTATGGGTTCTTGTGATGGTGGGGAATGCATCGGCCTGAAGGGTCAGGACCTTCGCTGACAGTGATACCGAGTTGGGGTGTCTGTGCTACACCCCTACGGTATAGAGGAAGTTATTTCTCCTTAAAACCTATATACATTTTGGTCCATCAAGTTGATAAAAAAAAGTAACAACATAAAATTATTTATATGAAAGAGGAGAAAATATGTGGAAAATTACAAAATTTTCAATGAACCAAAATTGAGTTCACCAAATGTATCCAATACCACTAATGGTGCTCAGGTACTTGCCTTCCAGCAACTTTCATGCCACACAATTTCACTACAAGTCTCCTTTTCCTAAGGGACCATTTTTTTTAAATAGACGCTTAGGATGTTTATTTGTATTGAAAATATTCCCTAAAGCCCAATCACTGCCCTAGTTTCCATAGTGTTTCATTTAATTCATTTGAAACCTACATGGTAGTTACTTAAAACCAAAAATGTGAGAATTAAAGGAGTATAATTGGAAATTAGTCCATTATGTGTTTAAAATAAATTACACTTTTGCGGCTCAGGCACCTAATACCCTAAATTTATGAACACTTATGCAACCACCCTTCCCTAAAAAGAATGTAGTGCACCTAACTTCTGGGAATACCTATCAAGACACATAAAGACTTGTGACAAGTCTTTCCAATGCCTACTAATCCATTTTTTGGTCACTTAAATGGAAACCAATTCTACCAATGCTTATTGTATGACATATACCTGTGGCCCATTTACATGAGCATCCCTTCTTAGTTCACCTCATCCCCTGATCCTGTTCGAGTATTTCTTGAAGCCTTCTTCAAATCCACTCATAGAAGGTCCTTTCTGTCATTGGATTCCATCCCAAAAAGGGATTATATTGAAATAGCAACCAAGACCCCATGATTAATGAAGCCTTTGGGAAATGCACATTAGTGTGTCTCCAATTTCGGTTTTTATATCTATAGTCATAGGTTTCCCACATTTAAAACAACCCAAGGTTCGGGATCCTTGGAATTTCTGTAGGTTTTAATATCTATGATCACATGGAACCTTACCCTAGGGACAATGATGTGGAGTTCACATTCTTGGATTCCACGGATAGTAATTTTTCCACCCATTCTTATCTCTAAGACTCGGATCGATCAGTTCCTAATAGAGGGAGTAAGGATCACACATGATATTCCCTTCAAAAAAGGTAAAATATCCTTCATCTCCTAGGACCACTCACTAGGAATCCCTACTATTATAACCCCTTATCCTTTTAGGTCATATATAATGTCCTTCTTCATTATTTCACATTAAATCGTATATTGTTTCATTCCGTCATCCACTATCACCCTGGCTTCATTCATTGTAGGCCCAACCACTTCCATTAGTGGAGGAGAATGTTTTTGGTTTGATGAACTATTCACATCCTCTTGTTTCTCACTCTGATCATGACTCATGTGGTCTTATAGATTTTTTATAATCACAGCATCCTTACAATCCACCACATTTATTGATCTATAAGAAATTGGATTCCTTCCAGAACTAGGATACAAAGGATTCATACATACATCCCGACCTCATGGGACATCCTCATCAAATATATAGTCCAATAACCCCCCCCCCAAGTTTTAATTGGAATCCTTGTAAAGACCCAGAAATTTCAGGGAAAGTTTTTTCTTAATTTCATCGAAATTTTACGAGTCCGCAGTTTCTGACAGCTCCTGATTCTGATGCCAGATGTGCCCGAAATCAATTTCCGAAGTTTAGCTCAGGTACGTTCAGTGAACGAACGAGCGGGTTTTTTCTAACATTTGAACCGGTGCTCTGAATTGAAATCCCAGTGCACCGATGAACTCGCAGTGTCTGTAATTTTCTTAATGGGATCTTAAGCGCAGTTGTGTTTTGTTGCATGAGGTGGTTAATTTTTTGGGTTTAGTTGAATTAAATAAAATTTGTCATGCACAAATTTTATTCATGGAAATTGGTTATTTTCAACAAAGGGGGAGTTGGATGTTGGGCCCATACCCACCAAACCTCCCATGGGATAGTTTGGTGTGGTAGGGCCCACATGAGACCCTAACTCCTCACCTCCCCCATAACCCCCTTGACATCCCCATAACTCACCCGCTTGTCTAAATGCATGGAAACTCCACACATTTATTGTGCTGGAACCTCTCCACCTCCCATGATTAATGAGGCCGACAAAGATAATTAATAACCTTATTAATTTATTTGTCTCACCTATTGACTCCTTTTTAATTGATTGGAGATATTTTAAAATAGGGAGGGTTTATGATATTTTGGGGTTGGCTAATACTTTGGGAGGATTTGGAGAGAGTTCCCTTCATCCATGAAGAAACGACTTCCTCCCTCGATGAAGAACGGTTCTCCATCCTCCTCTTCCTTTGCAACAAGAGAGGAGACGTCACTTCCTTAGGTGCACACCGACGACGACGGAAGAGATGAATGCCAACAACCATCATCATCTTCATCTCCTCCCTTGGGATGACGTCGATGAGCTGACATCCACCCTCTTGTGATATTGTCAAAAAATGATGAACGACGTGAGGTAGGGGATTAATTTGTGAATGTTAATAAACCCATGTTCATTTCCTTCTAAAATAAAAAATGCGGATCAACTCAATATTAAGTTGATATGCGTAGAATATGTTGCAGGTTGGGAAAATTTGTTTGTGGGTAAAAATGCAGGGTTTTTAATTAATTATGATTTTATTCCCTTGTTTCATCCATTTTAAGAAAACAAAGAATGCGGATCATCTTATTATAAAGTTGATTCGTGAATGTTTTAATTGCGGGTTGGGAATTTTGATATGCTTAAAATTTATTTTAGAGATCGTGGAATGATTTAATTCAATTTTATTTAAATGAAATTTATTGTTTGAATTATAAACCCTGTTTAATATTGGTTAATTGATAACGCCTAACGCGGAGGGCGCGGGCCGAACCAACACGGTTCGACCACCCTCCGCAGATTGTTGTCAATGTGTGGAATGACGGCGACAAAGAAATGAGACCGAAAAGGAAATTTGAAGCCTCTACAGTAAATATAGGGTCTTGGGAGGACCTCTGGTGAAGACGGCAGGAAAAACGAACCAATGGAGCGCGTCTGGTGGTCCGTGAAAAGTGGTGGCGGTGCGCCATGCCGGCGCGGCGGCGCGGGCGACCGGTGGTGGCGGCGCTCCACCAGAATAGAACCTCCACGGTTAACCCATGAAGGCGGACCAAACCGGAATGTCTTAGCCATTCCGGAAGCCGAGGGTTGTGACTTCAATGCCACGCCAGCTGGCCAGCAACGCCCCCCCCCCCCTCGGCCGGACCGGGGCCGGCCGAGTGGACCGGACTGCTAGCGCCGGCGGGGCCGGGCGCGCCTATCTGGCTGCACCAGCCAGGCCAGGCCATGCCCTATCGGGCCGGACCTGGACCTGGGTCGGGTCGGCCCGGTTCAGGCAGACCCAGGGGGTATCGGGTCGGGTCGGACTGGGCCTGAACCCCTATTTTCGAGCAGTTTCGTTCAAACGCCCATAAATTGGGCTACAAACCACTGATTCATGTACTGTCAGTTGTGATGCGATCCTTGAATCGAGAAGGTAGTTTAAGTATATTATAATTAAGGTTTCTTAGAACATTGGGTATGGCCGGGATGGTTCGAACTTGAACCCAACCAGGCCCTCGGAGCGGAAACGCTTATATCTTGAGATCCGGACGTCCGATTGATGTGTCATCGACTTTGTTAGATTCCTCATGATGAAACGGAACTTTTGGCATACTTCACCTATGTTTTGGACGTAGTTGGAATATGGCCGGGTTGGATTGTACCCAAAATCCAACTGGGACCCTAGAACGGAAAAGCATATAACTTTCAGACCGGATGTCTGTTTGACGAACCATCAGCAGCGTTGGTGATCACATTGGGAAATGGTCCCTATGAGTATACCCAATGTGAGTTCGGTGTACAGTTGAGATACGGTCGGGCTGGTTCGTACAAGAAACCAACTAGGCCCCTGGGAAGAAAAGGCTAATAACTCACAGACCGGGCATCTGATTGACGCGTTGTCTGTTGTGTTGAGACCTCAATGATGAGGCAGTCCTTTGAGATACATCTTCATTGGAATTTGTGATACTTGGAGTATCGACCAGTAGCTCGTGGAGCGGACCCTCCCAGAGATGAGCGTACGGAGTACAAAGACCGTGTTGCTGGATGAGACCTGCAGACTGCTTGTCTGACCCAAGTCAGAGTGACTTGTATAGCCCAGTGGGGAGCACTACTATGTTTGGGTGGTGGACCCAAAGCGAGAAGCACTACTGTGTTTGGGTGGAAGACCTGTGGTACTCGACAGGAGGAGTACCTCTGCAGGCTATTATGGGGGGTGCACTACTGTGTTTGGGTGGCAGACCCTAGTGGGAAGCACTATTGTGTTTGGGTGGCTGACCCACGGTACTCGACAGGAGGAGTAACTCAGCAGTCTTAGATTAGTGAGCAGTACCTCGGAGTCATGACAGAATCACTGTACTCGTCAGAGATGGAGCTCTTCAGCAGTTGTGGTTTCGATAATGAAAATCCTGGTTTGAGCTGAGTCAATGACCTTAGTGTTTTACTCATGATTGAGATGGGTTACAAGATAACATACGTATATGTATGGGAATATACCTAAGTAGGGGTTATCCGTCGACATCATATCAGTGTGATACCTTGTGGCTGAGATGAGTTACTTGGTAACTTAGGTATAAGTATGGGCTTATACCTAAGTAATGGTTATTTGTTGAGAACATTCTTTGTTATTATCCTTGTTGGATTTTAGTGAGACCTTGAGGGTCTCAGGGTCCCTACTGAGTATCGTATACTCCCCCCTGCACGGGCTTTGCCCATACATCGTTGTGTTGGTTGCAGAAGATGGACATCACTGATCATGGTTGAGGCTTGTAGAGTTGGACGGTACCCGGAGGTGGATCTCATGATGAGTCAGTACCCGGAGGTGTATCTCACAACGAGTCAGTACCCAGAGGTGGATCTCATGACCAGTCGGTGCCTGGAGGAGACGGACAGACATGGAGTGCTGAGGAGTACATATGTACCTACCCGTCATGTAGGAACCCGGTGGACGATCCAGGAGCTGCTTGTCACTTTTCAGCTGTTGTCCTTTGATTTGTACTTTATTTTCAGTTGTAGTTGTACCTTCCTTTTGGGCTTGTAATTCCAGCCCCTTGTACTTTTCAGCACGTTTGTTTTACAGCTTACTTAGCATAGCTTCTACTCGTACTCTTTTTGTGTGTGTTTTCGTTTCATAAAGGCAATGCCTTCCCTTTTTTGGGGATTTACGCCTTTGGTTCTAATCGCCTACCCCTATCATATGGAAGGCGGGCTTGGGGTAGTCACGACACGGGCCCTAAGGATGGGACGTGACAAATTGGTATCAGAGGAGTCGGATCTACCGCAGAACTTATAACTCTGATTTTTGTTTTCTGTGGAGAAATAGTGTTAAGTGTACGGAGTGTGGTTTTCAGTTTAGGGAGTCCACTGTTGGTGCGGGCGGCCGATGTATCCATACACCAGGACCCTAACTTCTGATTTCTGACTCAGTGCATGAAAACATTGATTGCGTGTGTGTTTTCAAAAGTTTCCCCCTTAAAACAACTCAAACCATGTCAGCTCACTAGGTATAATCGTTTGACCGTGTCACATATGTTTTTTTCAGGATGTCTTTCCATGGACGATCTGCTAGAGCCCAAAGGGATGTACATACTCACAGCCTGCTGAGCAACGAGGCTTCGGTACAGGGCCCTCTTACAGTTGAGGCACCAGCGGAGGCACCAGCGGTAATACCATAAGTTGGGCCACCGATGCCACCAGCCCGAGCAGAAGGCGATGCACGCCACTTGAGCATGCTACATGAGTTCCAGCGCTATAGGCCACCCAGGTTTCAGGGAGAGATGGACCCACAGGCGGCTGAGGATTCGCTGGAGGCTGTGGTGAGAGTTTTCAGGATAGTGGGTACACCAGCAAACATCATGGTGATCTTTGTTGCCAGCCTCCTTCAGGCAGTAGCAAGTAGGTGGTAGAGTCGGATGCTCCAGTTTTTTGATGAGATGACCTTCACTTGGGGAGACTTCGATTCCTTCTTCATGGTGGAGTTCATACTAGTGACTCTACACCCCGAGCGTGTTCAGGAACTGCTACCTTTGCCGCAAGATTTTCGATTAGTTTCTGAGTCATCTGTAGGTAGTAGACTGATGATGCAGGGGTCCAAGAGGACCAGACCAGCAGGTGGGAAACCTCGGGATACAGGTTTGTTTGTGCAAGGCACATGAAATTGAGCCAGCCGTATGAGCATCATGAAGTGTTATGAATTTAGTAGGAAGGGTCACCTGGCACGTGACTATCCGACCCCCCCCCCCCGTATAGTTGATCCACAGGCATTGGAGGAACCACCAAGACAGAAGCAGGGGCAGGTGCTTGAGCAACAGCCAAGCAGTGTACAAGGAAGTAGAGCTCCGAAAGAAGGTGGACATGATCTAAACTAGTGGATTTCTTTTTGTCCCTTATACTATTATTTCCATGTTGTTGTTGTATTTTTGTCTTTGTACTTCGAGTTGCAGTAGTAAAAGACACTTATCTTTGTGATGTTTGCTTTCCTATCCATCTGTTTGGTTGATACTGAGAGGTCCCAGTTAAAAACTGTTGGCTTGACCCTCACTTTTGAGATTTCTACTGGAAGAGACCCAGTGACCTCAAATTGATGCTGACAGTGTGACTCGACCCTTGGAGGTGAGTCTGACTGTTGGATCTCTTAGTAGTGATGTTGAGGCCTTACGACATTGTCCATGGAATGAATGCAACATTCATGTCAAGATTTAATGTATTAGGTAATGGGTGTGGTTCATCCAGGGGATGAGACCGAGTTTCTCTTTTCAGAAAAGGATAAATCTTAGCAGATCTTATAGATCAGAGGCGGAGAAGGTGAAGATCATCCAGGTGCGGATGAAGACTGCATAGTGCATTAAGAAACAAGAAACTGGCGCCAGTCTCGGAGACTCGAGCATGTAAAATGTTTCAAGAATAGGGATAATTAAGGACAAATGAGTCTATGGAGCAGCAGATGTAGAGGCAGAGCTTGGAGAGAAGCATGAGGTGGTACAGAGGACAAAATTTTACATCCAACCGCCTTTGTTATCCTCATCAGGTTCAGGAAGCTAGAGGGCAGGGAAAAAGAGTAGCTGCATGCGGTCAAAGAGTGTGACCCAATGGCTCTAATAATGATTCAAGAGACAGTCTGTGTCCACTACTAGCTACCATAACAACAGAAATTGATGTGAATCATTCCTTCCTTCCGCGAATCTTGTCCCAGACCAAGAGTTTCTGGTAAGCCGTAGACATGACCCTCACATCTCGAGATACCTTTGGAGGAGACTCGATAATCACACATATGCCGAAAGTGTGGTCTGATCCTCGAGGCGAGATTTTCTGTTGGAATATCTTGGTGGCAGCGTCGAGGCCTTACGACGTTGGTCTCGGTGTGGATTGGATTCATAGTTCATGCTCAGATTGACTGTATTAGGCATAAAGGTTGTGGTTAATCTATAATGTTGGGATGGGTTTTCCTTGGTCGGCGAAAAGGAAACCTGAGGCAGCACAGGGTAAACTCATGCACAGGAGGGTGCGGTCGATCACTCTTG
This sequence comes from Viscum album, assembly GCA_963277665.1. Lineage (NCBI taxonomy): Eukaryota > Viridiplantae > Streptophyta > Magnoliopsida > Santalales > Viscaceae > Viscum > Viscum album. The sequence goes on along the minus strand of OY728128.1, from coordinate 1,181,748,837 downwards.
AGTCAGTCAACCTTACCCTCGTTGGAGAGGGAGTTTTGAGTTTCTGTTCGAATTAGTAAATGGAGGCCTCTGAAGTTTGAGGATGACGACCACGTCCTTATATGGGTCTCACCTCAACGAGGTTTACGGATATGTGGCCAATGCGGCAAGTTATCTCGGAGGTTCAACGGACATGTCTAGGTCCTCAGCAAGGTAGGTGGGGTGGTTTACCGCTCGACCTTTCTACCTCAATTTCACGAGGTTCATGAAATCATCCACGTACCTCGGCTGGGGAGATACGTGCATGATCCTTCACACATCATCGACCTCAGGGAGATGGATGTCAATGAAAGGGTGAAACGCATGGAGGTTCCAGTGTAGATCAAGGATCGACAGGAGCTGGTCCTATGTAAATGGTCGATTCCTCAGGTGCGCTTTCACTGTCAGCACAGGAACCTCCAGGAGAGCACATGGGAGTAGAAGGCTCATATGCGTGCTCAGTACCACTTTTTTTCCCTAGTTTTTGTTATAGATTTGCAGGGGCATAAATCCCTGAGGTGGGTGTAATTTAAATACCTGTAAATTTTAGGGAATTTTTTTTCTTAATTTCTTTGGAATTTTACAAGTCTGCAGTTATTTACGGCACCTGATTCCGAGGCCCGGTGTGCCCGGAATCAATTTCCAAAGTTTAGTTCGGGTATGTTCAGTAAACGAACGAGTGAGTTTTTCTAACTTTTGCACTGGTGCTCGGAATCGAAATCTGAGGGCACCGATGAACTCGCAGCGCCAGTAATTTCTTAAGGGGATCTAAAGTGCAGTTGCATTTTGTCGCATGAGGTGGTTAATTTTTGGGGGTTCAGTTGAATTAAATAAAATTTGTTGTGTACAAATTTTATTCATGGAAAGTGGTTATTTTTAACAAAGGGGGAGTAAGATGTGGGGCCCACACCCACCTAACCTCCCATGGGAGAGTTTAGTGTGGTAGGGCCCACATAAGACCCTAACTCCTCACCTCCCCCATAACCCCCTTGACATCCCCATAACTCATCCCCCTTATTTAAATGCATGGAAACTCCACACATTTATTTTGGTGGAGCCTCTCCACCTCCCAAGATTAATGAGGCTGACAAGGATAATTAATAACCTTATTAATTTATTTTCCTCACCTCTGGACTCCATTTGAATTGATTGGAGATCTTTTAAAAGAGGGATGCTTTATGAGATTTTGGGGTTGGCTAACACATTGGGAGGATTTGAGGAGAGTTCCCTTCATCCACGAAGAAACGACTTTCTCCCTTGACGAAGAACAGTTCTCCATCCTCTTCTTCCTTCGCAACAAGGGAGGAGACGTCACTTCCTTGGGTGCACACCGATGATGACAGAAGAGAAGAACACCAGCGACCATCATCATCTTCATCTCCTCCCTTGGGATGACATCGATGAGCCGACGTCAACCCTCTTGCGATATCTTCAACAAATGATTAACGACGCGAGGTAGGGGATTAATTTGTGAATATTATTAAACCCATGTTTATTTCCTTCTAAAACAAAGAACGCGGATCAACTCAATATTAAGTTCATCCGAGAAGAATATGTTGTGGGTTGGGAATATTTTATTGCGGGGAAAACGCAGGGTTTTTAATTAAGTATGATTTTTTTCCCTTATTTCATCCATTCTAAAGAAAACAAAGAATGCAGATCAACTTATTATCAAGTTGATACGTGAATGTTTTAAATGTCGGTTGGGAATTTTGGTATGCTCCAAATTTATTTGAGAGATCATGGAATGATTTAATTCAATTTTATTTAAATAAAATTGATTGTTTTATTTATAAACCATATTTAATCTTTGTTAATTGATAACACCTAACACGGAGGGCGTGGGCCGAACTAACATAGTCTGACCACCCTCCACATATTGTTGTCAATGTGTGGAATGAAGACGACAAAGAAACAAGACCGCAATGGAAATTTGAAGCCTCTATAGTAATGATCGGGTCCTGGGAAGACCTCTGGTGAAGACGGCGGAAAAAACGGACAACCGGAGCGCATCCGGTGGTCTGTAGAAAGAGGTGTTGGCGGTGCGCCGCCGGAACAGAACCGTCATGGCTGAGCCGTGGTGGCAGACCAAACCGGAACGGTTTATCCATTTTGAAAGCTGAGGGGCACGGCTTAAATGCCGCGCCAGCCGCCCGCCAACGCCCCCCCCCCCCCCCCGGCCGAACCAGGGCGGGGTGAGCGGACCGGACCGTCAGTGCCGGCTGGGCTGGGACGTGTTGGCCGGGCCAGGCCACGCTGGTCATAGCGGGCCACACCAGCCGGGCCAGTCCCGGACCGGGGTCGGGTCAACCCGGTTCAGGCCGACCCAAGGGGTATCGGGTCGGGTCGAACCGGGCTCAAACCCCCTATTTTCGAGAATTTTCATTCAAATTCCCATAACATGGTCTACAGAACATTGATTGATGCACCGTCAGTTGCAATGCGATCCTTGAATCGAGACGGTCGTTTCATTATATTATACTCAAGGTTTCGGAGAACATTGGGTATGGCCGGGTTGGTTCGAACACGAAGCCAACCGGGCCCTCGGAGCGGAAACGCTTATATCTTGAGCTACGGATGTCCGATTGAAGTGTCGTCGACTTTGTTGGATTCCTCTTGATGAGATGGATCTTTTTGCATACTTCACCTAAGGTTTGGACGTAGTTGGAATATGGCCAGGTTGGATTGTACCCAAAATCCAACCGGGCCCCTAGAACGGAAAAGCTAATAACATTCAGACCAGTCGTTCTTTTGACGAACCATCAGCGGAGTTGCTGATCACGTTGGGAAAAGATCCCTATGAGTATACCCTATGTGAGTTCGTGGTATAGTTGAGATACGGTTGGGTTGGTTCGTACACGAAACCAACCAGGCCCTTGGGACAAAAAGGCTAATAACTCATAGACCGGGAGTCTGATTGACGCACCGTCTATTGCATTGAGACCCCTATGATTAGGCGGTCCTTTGAGATAATTCTTCATGGGACTTTTTTATACTTGGAGTATCGACCAGTAGCTCATGGAGCGGACCCTCTTGAAGATGATTGTATGAAGTACAGAGACCATGTTTCAGGCTGAGACCTGAAGACTACTTGTCCGACTCAAGTCGGAGTGACTTGTATAGCCCAGTGGGGAGCACTACTATGTTTGGGTTGCAGACCCACGGTGGGAAGCACTACTGTGTTTGGGTGGCATACCCACGGTACTCGATAGGAGGAGTACCTCTGCAGGATAATAGGGGGGGTACACTACTGTGTTTGGGTGGCAGACCCCGGCGGGAAGCACTACTGTGTTTGGGTGGCTAACCCGCGGTACTAGACAGGAGGAGTACCTCAACAGTATTAGGTTAGTGAGCAGTACATAGGAGTCATGGCAGGATCACTGTATTCATCAGAGACGGATCTCTTCAGCAGTTGCGGTTTCGATAATGAAAATCCTGGTTTGATCTGAGTCAATGACCTTTGTGTTTTCCTCGTTATTGAGATGGGTTACTAGATAACTTACGTATATGTATGGGCATATACCTAAGTAGGGGTTATCTGTCGACTTCATATCTATTTGTTACCTTGTGGCTGAGATGAGTTACTTGGTAACTTAGGTATAAGTATGGGATTATACCTAAGTAAGGGTTATCTGTTGAGAACTTTCTTTGTGATTATCCTTGTTGGATTTTAGTGGGACCATGAGGGTCTCGGGGTCCCTACTGAGTATTGTATACTCACCCCTACATGGGCTTTGCCCGCACTTCATTGTGTTGGTTGCAGATGACGGACATCACTGATCGGGGTTGAGGCTTGTAGAGCTGGACGGTACCCGGAGGTGGATCTCACGACGATTCGGTACCCGAAGGTGGATCTCACGACGAGTTGGTACCCGGAGGTGGATCTCACGACGAGTTGGTACCTGGAGGAGACGGACAGATGTGGAGTGCTGAGGAGGACATTTTTACCAACCCTTCAGGTAGGAACCCGGTGGACGATCCAGGAGCTGACTGCCACTTTTTAGCTGTTGTCCATTGAGTTGTACTTTATTTTCAGTTGTAGTTGTACCTTCCTTTTGGGCTTGTATTTCCAGCCCCTTGTACTTTTCAGCACATTTGTTTTACTGCATACTTAGCGTAGCTTCTTCTTGTACTCTTTTTTTGTGTGTTTTCGTTTCATAAAGAAAATGCCTTCCCTTTTGTTGGGATTTATGCCTTTGGTGCTAGTCGCCAGCCCCTGGCCTATGGAAGGCGGGCTTGGGGTAGTCACGGCATGGGCCCCGAGGACGGTTTGTGACAATCCTATTCAATTATAATACCCAATATAATCTTATAAAAGGTTCATACTCACTTATAAGAAGAATAACTTATGAGTACTCTAATTCCCACCATAAATGGGATACGTAGGAAGCCATCTCATAGCATAATCACTATATCATGTCATATATAAAATGTGAAATTATAAACCATTCAATTGGACTTATCCAAGGTGTATGACCCAAATTGAATGAACTATGAGAACTTTGATTCCCACCTTAACTGAAATATGTTGGAATCCTTTTCATTTCCAAATATCTATATCATCTCATCCATAAAATAATAATTCATGCATCCCTCAATGGGCCTCCTCCTGGGTGTAAGCCCCAAATTTAATGAACTATGAGAACTCGGATTCCCACCACAACCATGATATGTATCAAGCCTTTACTAAAGCCTTGAACTTACTAGACATCCAACGTATGAATCCAAATGTAATTAATTTAATTCGGGCATTATCTTTTGGTATAATCCCCGAATAAAGTCCCATATAAAGATCAATGAGTTGATACATCTTTCATGGACACTTTCAAAGGGAATCATCATTAGGAGTAAGCCCCCAAATTAATCATCTCCATAGGCTATACTACCCTATGATACTCACCAAACTACATGTTCTTTGATTCCCATATGAATGGGGTAAGTAGAAATCCTCCCTTTTGTTGAAACCCAACATCCCAAATCGACCATGTTCACTTCGGTTTATATCCCTAGCATGATCTAATTCATCATGGGAGATCATATTCCTTCCATGTTTCTTAGTATTCTTAGGAATAAGACCCACACCAAGCATTGACTAGGAACCTTTTGACTATATGACTTTACCACATGACATTAAACTTTACAGTTGGGTCCTTATCAAATGACCTTAAAATGTATGATGTATCCTATTAAGTAGCACCAAACTACATGGGTTCTTGTTCATTTCACTAGGATACAAAGGTATCCCATATGGGTTTGATACCATCATTAGTAAAACTTATCTATCCCTAGATGACAATAAAATCCAAAGTGACACTCGTCCACATGGATAACCATAAATTCCAGAGTGTCCCATTGAGTGTCTTTAAAACTATCATTGTCATAATAACGGAAAAAGAATCTCTATGTAGTATATGAGAGGATACCATTGATGGAGAACCTCGAATACATATAGATGTCTCCATTTACAATGAAACTCAAATACATACGGATGATACTAACTTTCAAACATGCAAATAATTGTTTAAAAATTTTAAGGGAAATATACATTATGTTTGGTAAATTAATAAGTATTAATAGACATCTCTTAAATCTATAAGAGAGTCTCGGAGTAGGAAATAACTCCCCCCCCCAAAGGGTGTGATGAGGTCGACCACCCAACCTCTCAACCAATGAAAGATATTATGTATCGTAGTTCAAAAAACCAAAACAAACACCTACCTTGGGAAAGAAAGTCCCTTTCGACATAGGACTATTGGGTGTTTCTGGTTCCGTAAACAAATCAGTTGCAAACTGTCGAGAAATTATAATTCCTAACAGGTTGCACATTTCAAGGGAAACAATTATACATTTTTATATTGAAATTATATTTTGTCACCGTAAAATTTTAATCCAGTGATATGGTTCATGTGAAAAATATATTTTAAAATTAATTTCATTTTTATGTATAAAACTATGCTACGGGGGAAAAGTTTAGTATCCTCATAATAGTTAAATTGAGGTAAAGTGGTTAAATTAAGACATATATTCATAAAATACCACAAAACCTTATCAATAAATGGGTGTATGTTGGTATTATTAATATGACGATTTTTTATAATTTTACCTTTTCCAATCAACATTCATTGAAATTGAAACTCTTTTTGTACATATGAATGAGTAAATACAAAAATATCAACCCTTATCTTCTATAAAAGAACCCCTCTAGTCCCAAATAAAAACCCCACCATTATATTAAGTTCATATTGAATAACTACCAAAATCCATTACATAAAAATCCTCTATTTCATTTGGAAAACCCTATTTATAATAATAAATCTCAAATCCATCATTTTGATGAGTCTCTCTAAGTTATGATTCAAGTATTCATTATATGTTTCATCCTATCATTAGTTATTGTTTTTTATATTATTTATCTACCTCTTCTTATAGATGATTTAAAATTTTTTCAAATTGATTATAAAACAATTAACATTCTATAAATGGGATATAATTATTATGAAGTAAAATTTTCTTACATATTCATTTTTTATAACATTTTTTTCAAGATCAGTTCACTGACCTACAAGAACAATGTTATAATAGAAACATCTTGAAAGATGAAGAAAACTGAAATTAAGTTAATTTATTTATTATTTATTTTCTTAATATTTATTCCTAATTATATATTTATAGTATTATAAAGTATAATAATCAATAAATGTTATTATTTTATGAATTTAATAACCATAAAATAATTGGGATTTAAAATAATTTTTTTTATGAACTATCATATAAATACCCTTAAAATAACCATTGGAATACATAACCATATCAGAAAAAATATATTAAATTATAATTATGATTTTCAATAATAAAACCCATTATTAATATAGAATATAATATTATCTAAACTGAATCATGTTTGGAATCAGAAAAATTAGTAACCTAATATTAATTAAACAATAAACCCTTAATATATAGAAAACATAAAATAATCAATGAATGGTATTAAGTAAAATAAATATGAATATTTTTCTCATATATATTAATAATAAATAAATATTTATAAAGGTATTTTGAACATATCTGACCAAGAGAAAGTCCAAGGAAATGGTCAATCATCTCAATTTTTACACTGTGAGATCTATTTATTATTTTCCAATGACTATAATAACAGATTTTATATACAACCATATAAATTAATTTTTTCATATTTTTCTTGAAATTAATGGGATCTAAATATCTATATATTATTCTTTGTATCACTGTATTTCGATTCAGACATTTTAAATTCCATAAGAGTTTTTTTTATAATTTATAGTTGAATTTTATATTTCATATATTAAAATTACAGTTTTAGAAAATTATAATTTATTTCCTTCTAATATATATATCTATATTTTTGTATTATCTAATTATTTAGGGTTATTAAATTCCTTCGTACCATTTCACCTTCCTTTGCATCATAACTCAACAAAATGTAAGCCAATGGGTTGATTGATCGTATAAATTCTCATTAGTCGAGAATCAACCTCCTTTTAAACCATATTAATTATATTGTATGATTAATATTTATTTTTGTAAATTATATTATTAAATAATAAATATTATTTTTACCCTGATATTATTTTAAAAAGTGATAATGAAATCTATTTTTAATTTTATCTATAGGGGACACATTATATTGACTTTGACCTTCTATACTATATTGTGAAAGGAATATTTTTTTAACAATTTCCAAGTAAACTAATTTTCCAAACAAATACTTTAGTTTCCATTATGAATCATAGTTCCCATTATTTTATGTTTTTATAAATAAAATTCTATTCTTATTCTATAATAAAATATTTATTCTGAAATACTTGTTATGATAAATATAAAAGGAATTTCTTTTTATTTTTCAATGTTATTTTCATATTATTTTATAAATATTTTTCACCTATATTAATATCATGTAATGTTTTCTTTAGTTATCTTGGGATACAATCTATTAATATCTTCCGTATTATTTTAATGGATGTCTTATGATCATGATTTTTGGAACACATAATTAAACCCATTTTTTTCATAGGTTAACTATGATGAAATGGGAATATGAATATTTTCAAGTACACCTATCACACATATATATTACTCATAATCGTATGATGGGTAGGTCTAAGATATATTTCCAATTCCTTGGGTAAATCATTAAATCTCATAAGATATTTATTTTATGTGTTGAAATGATTTCAGTTACATATTTTCACAAATATATGATTATGAATCATTATTGTTAGATGTGTTCACCATTTTATGTGAGATTAGGATTATGGTTATATATATTCATAATGTTATTCATTACTATGATATCATTTACAAAATATTCTTAAGAAATGGAACATGAATCCAAATTACTTTCCAATGTAACTATGTTCTCATATTATCCAACATACCTATGATATGTTCTCATGACTTATAATCATTGACTCATGCTGAAATACTCCTATAAATCTCATATTATGTTTTATGTAATGAGTATTGATTTATGATCCATATTCTATTAGTAATGACATCATTATTTTATGTTCACATACCTTGATTATTATCTTACATCCATATTCTCATCTTATAGTTACATATAATCTTCTATTGATATCCCTTATGTCCACCCTTTACTAAGCATCTAAGATCACCATTTCTTATTTTTCCAATTATCTAGGTTATGAAGATAGGTATTATATATTATATGTCTATATCGATATCATTGATAAAAAATATTTATGTGTTATATTGATGGATGTTTATAAAATAAATATTTATGTATCTTGACTCTAAATACCAAAAACTAATAGATCCTAGGGTGTGTTCATTATGAGTTAAAACGAATAAAAATTTAATATAATGTACTATGTATGTATGAAATTGTCGGGTTGTATTATTTGGTATAAGTGAGGGATATAGTTATTTATAGTGATTATTATATTTACATTACGATAATAAAACTTATGGAAACTATGTTAAATTGAATTATTTTGAGTTTGAACTGATGGTGTCAAAAATAGAAAGTATTGTTTCATAGAAAAATCCACATTAATTTTTTTAAAAAAAAATATATATATAATTGTTTAATCTGATTTTAGAGGATATTATCATGATTATCAATAAAAAAACAAGTACTTTGTTAAAAATTGGATTACGAAACTAAATCTTTGAGTGGTATGTCTCTAGAAACTCTTATATCCCATGACCTTCAAATGATAACTATTATACACAAATGGTTTTGAAAAATGGGAGTTTAAACATTTTTCTATTATAAGGGGAAACATGAGTTTATTAGAATTTCCATGAAATTATGGTGGATATTTCATTACAAATTAACTTATAATTTTTTATTGTCTTTATAATAAAAGAAACTAATCCCATCAACGAATGAAACATAAAATTTCAGGGTTGTAATTTATTTGACATAGAGAATATACTATCCCAGACATTAGTATGAATTTTATTTCCCAAATTTATTATTTTTATTCAAACTTGAATCATAGTTTGGAAATAAATCATCTATGAAATAAATCTAATTAAAAAATTTTAATTCAATAATAATGAAGCAATACAACAAAGTTATGCAAAAAAGATATTAAATATAGTTTATTATTATATTCTTTGGATGATTTCATCACTTAAAATTGAATAAATAAATATGGGAAAATAAATTGAAAGAAAATATATCATTTCAACAAGTATATCGTCAGAATCCACTTTACCCATGATCACTATTAGTGAAACTCAAAATAAAGTGTCAAAAAATCATCATGATTATAAAAACAGTTTTTAAAATAATAATGTAAAATTAACTGAAATATAATTGTGATTTTTAAGAAAATAATAAAATGAATTTATAAAATATAAATAGATTCGTAGAGCTATTTTTTACCTTTAAAAAATCTTATATAGTCGATGTGTATAATACAATTAATCAAGATAAAATTTGGGAGTTATTTCTATGAAACAAGTATAAATAAATTTTAAATAAATTTTCATTATAACAAATTAGTTTCTAAAAATATAAATTATTTTTAAATAGTGTAAAAATTTTACTCGCTTTGAAAAAACCATTGATTCTAAAGAATTTTTTTTCATAATAACATATTTTTATCAATTTCATTTATTTTTAAAAAATATATCAATAAAAATTCTTGATAAAATTATTCATATTATTATGGAAATAAATAAATAACATTAAAATAATTAAATGTAATAAGTATTAATTTTATTTTCCATGTAAATAAGTAAAATCATTTAAAATATTGTTTGCATTATATATTATATGTTATTATCTAAAATATAAATTAATCATATTTAAATTTTAATTTTTATTGAAATATATTATATATATATTTAGACAAAAAAATAAACATTCATGATTGGATGTTAATTAGTTTTTAGTAAAGATAAATTCATTTAATGTCAAAATGATCAATTTTTACAAATTATTTTTCAAGATTTTGTGTATTATAATTTTTCTAAATGTAAATGATATATATTAGTGAATGGTTATAATTAAATGTTTTACTTATATACACATATAAAAATACTTGTAAAAATATAATGATTATTACTTGTTGATGAATAAGAATAGATTCATTTTTATTTTCAAATATATATTTTCCTACACAATCATGTGTTATGTGTAATTAAATTTAAATTAATTTTTAACATATTAATACATTTAATTCAATGAAATTTTTTTTATATTTGGAATTAGAATTTGAAAATTATTTAATAAGTTGTGTTTCATTTTTATAAATAAAAATAATTTACCAAGGTAGAATTAAGATATCATTGTAAAGGTTAAAATGATATAAAATGGTAAAATTGAGGATCAAAGTTTAAAAATATCATAAAACCATATAACTAAAAGTGTTTATGAGTAAATTATAGTCCTACCATTACCCTTACTCCATATTTATCCACTTTTATTGAAAATAACTTTCTATTTATATTAAGTATATAGCATTTAAAAAAGTATTTCTTATTCTCATATATAAAAGGTCCCCTACTATCCCGACTATAAACCCATGCATTTAATTTATATTTATCTTAGGCACTTTCCAAAATTCTCTCCCTAACAGTTCTATCACACATTTGGGAACCTTTGGTAATAAGAAAAGTTCCCAAATTAATAATTTCCATGTGGATCTCTATGTGGAGATTGAAGTCTTCAACAGAAGTGCTCTCCTCTCCTTAATATTTCTTATGAGTCTTTTCTATCTAAATCTAATTGAATTATAGTTAAAAATTTACTAATTTTTTTTAATATCATTATGTTTTTGTAATGATATATTATAAATAATAAACAGAATTTTCTTACTCATGTAGTTGTTATACCATGATCTTCCATGCGTCACATTTAGCAAATACATGAATGATGTTATACTATTTACCCAATGACTAAAAAGAGAAAACCTATGTAATGATTATATAATGTAATGATGAATAATTTAATATATTTTTCTAATTTTTGGTTTAAATATTTCAATTTATAATATTCAATAGTTTAAATTATCTTTTTGATTCAATTTTCCTAGAAAATGGATGTTTTAAAGGAGTTATTTAAAGAAAATCCCCACAAACTCTATGAAATGAAAATGTTATCCAAAAAAAATACAAAAAAACATACATTACCTCAACATGAAAATTATATAGATGCTGATACCATGACCTAAAAATAATTAACCAAAAACTCCAAAGCAAAATCATATATCAAAAATACAATAATTTATGCATGAATATTATCTTTAATAATAAAAACATAACATATGGGTAATAAAGTAATATAAATTATTTTTATTAAGTAAAATAAATAAAAATCAAGATATTATATTGATTAATAAAAAATTAAATTTGTCACATCGGTATTTCAGACACATTCAACCAAGTAGAATCCTCATGTGTGGTTTTATCTTCTCAATTCCTTCTCTTTGGGATATCATCTATATTAAAAAACTTTTTTTATTTTTTATATATAATTATTCATGATTTAATTTTACTATATTATTTATTTAATTCATCAAATTTATAAATCCATATCATGTACTTTCTATTATTGTCTTCTTATTCATGTGTTATAAATGACATAATGTTTTTTACCCAATCTCAATTAAAATTCATGGTTTTCTACATCTAAATTCACATTTAATGAAAATTTGTGTTCTATAACTCAAAAACCCAAATATTTTCTTCTCATATTTTTATTTATTTTTTAACATAGTTAATATAATTCCACAACCCTGTGGATTATAACTCAATTGAAAGATACACTCTAAATCGAACAGACCATATCTCATCACTTTGGTCGATAAATATTTATCCCCCATATCAATATTCTTTTTATTGTCCTATATTTATTCATATCTATACTTATATGATTTATTATGGAAATATTCAATTTTATATATACATTCGAAACTGATATTGAAAGTGATCTCTTTTTAATTTTATATATGTGGGTTATTTTATATTGTTCACTACATTAATTATGAAAGTGTAAAAGAAATATATATTTTATTATTTTTCACTTAATAAAATTTTATGACCATAAAAATTGGTTTTCTCTAAAAATATTCCACTCTGGGTTCTCATGGATTTAGTAAGAAATTTCTATTCTCAATGATTTATAGATTATTTTAATTATAATAAATATACTTAAAAATGTATAGTGATATTATTATTTTATTCAATGTAATTTTTAATTATATTATAATGGTATTTTCTTATATATAAACATCATTTAATGTTCCTTATTCTTTATTAGGGATTTTATATTAGGAATTATCAAAAACATTTCTATGGATGTACAATGATATTATTTTTTTTAAATCAATAGTAAGTTTATTTATTTCTCATAAGTTAACTAGGATATTATTGGAATATGAATTATTTCATGTTCATGTAGCACACATATAATTTATTTGTCATTATGTGATGGGTGTGATAAATAAATACGTCCAACATATTTTTTAAATCATTATATCTCATGTGATTATGATTTTGAGAATGAGAATTATATTGTTTATCTATTTTCACATCTCCTAGTGTGGGATGACTACAGCTAGTTATGTTTATAAAATTTGGCCTAGATTTGAATTTAATAAAAAATGTTCACAATGTTATGATATTATATACTTATATTGGAATAATATTATAATTTTATTCAAAATGGCTCTAGATTATTGTCTCATGATTCCACATTCTAATTTTATATAACATACAGATGATATGTTCTGACTACTCATATTTCTGCATTTTTATGACACATATCTTATGTCATATATCAATTCATGATTCATGATTTACAATACATGTTTAATTTTTAAGGAAGTTCATTTTTATAATTAATGTACCTTTAATATACACTCATAACAACAACCTCCAATTATTGTATGTTATAATCATTCATTGATATCTCTTATGATCAAACCTATATAAGTGTCTAAAATCACCCATTACTATTTTTCCATTTCCTTATGTTATAAAGAAGAGTATTACATATATTATGGCTATAAGGTTATCATGTGGAATGAATATCTCAGTGAGATATTGAATAATGTTTCTAAAAAATTTCTATTATCTATCGCTTCTTCAAAGACACAAAACATATTGGTATTAGAGTCTATTTTTCTATGATATGAAATAAATAATCATGTGTAATTATATACTCTTTATATATAATATGGTTGGGTCTCTTCGCATTCTATGTCTCTAGAACTCAAAATTAGTTCCATAAACAAAGGGGTACTGAATAGGAAACATATTATATGGTGTTTTGATAGAAAATCCTTCTTCCATAAAAAAATATTCTTTTATATTTACATGATACTATTCTAATAATAAGAATTTATATTATGCCAATTTTTTACGTAACGCATCACCATGAATCGTTTTGAATTTAAGGTTTTAAAAACATAATTATTTTTGCATAGTTGGAAATGAAATGATTGAATAATTTTAGTTCTTAACTATCATTATGGAAAAACAAATAGCTAGATGATAATATACTTGATGATACAATATGATTGAATTGAAAAAGCTAACTGAATAATAAAACAGTATAAAAAAGATATTGAAACATTATAGTGGGGACTTAGAAGAAAAATTTTAAATTCTGTCACCAAATACTTACTAAATAATTTAATAATTATAATCACTAGAACCCATCAATTTTAACCCAATGTTACAAGAGTATCAATACAATGATCTAAAGGACAAACATGTTTTAAAAAAAACTTCATTAATAAGAAGATTGTTAGAATCGTCTCTTTCCCTAAACCTTATTTGATAATTTTAACATTTAGTTTTATCACTACACATCATTTAAAAAAAATTATAAATATAATTCTTCTTTTCCATTGCTCCTCTTCGATCAAAAGATTAGAAGCATGTAATTCCTTATAAACAGGTCTTCCCTGAACACATAATTTTAGTATATGAGGTACCTATAGCTGAAATTCTTTCATAAAATCAGATCAAAAGTTAAAATATTATATTATTAAACCTATATATTTTATAAAACCCATAAAAAATAGAATTTCTCAGATTACACTGAAAAATGTGGTCGAATAAAGGGACATATACACTGAGGTAGTTTATAGATCTTGAAAGTTTGTGTTTCAGAGCAGCATATGCTTCTTGATACCTCGTTACTTATTTATAGACATGTTATATAACTAAATAATTGAGGTTTTTATATCTATTTCTATCCTAATATATCATCATAATTACATTGTAGGTATCATGCATCCTTTTATTTTTATAAATTGTTCATGTTAACTAGAAATTGTGTTCTAGAAAATACTTGGAATATAATTAAATATTCAAAAGAATATGAATCAGATGATAAAAGATAGAAACAAATAAAAAATACTATAAATGAATATAAAGGAAATATATTGTTTCTCTGATTCATCAAAATAAAGGATGTAAAAGATATTATTTATGAGGATATATAAATATAAAATCAAAATAAAATAGTTAATAAACACAACTAGTAAATTTTTCATTACAAATGGGATTATTGAAAACTCCAACACACCATACTCTATCGTGAACATGGCTTTGGTAATTTCCTCATATCATATCATGATACGACACTCCCTATATCTCAAATAAATATTGTAAAATATTATGTTACCTTTATTAACAATTCTTATAATGAATTTAGTTATATGAAAATGTGTCCTTTATTATAATATGATTACAATTTTTATAATTCATATTCAATAAAAATATAATATAAACATTATTAGTATTAAACTTTATAGTACTACATGGAGGTATATTTTATTTGATTAATCCCCTTTTATAAAATAATTTAATTTAGAACATCAATTCTAAAAGACCCATTATATCATCATAATATAACTATATCAATATAATCTCATTAAAAGAAACCTCATCAATAGTAAAATCCACCTCTCATTATAGAGTAAATCATAAAAAGACATAAATAAATACATTATATAACTGATCAAAAATGGAATCTGAAATTTACATTTCAACCAGTCGTAAAATAATACATTTTCATTGTGTTATAATCTATTCTAATTACCTTAAAAGAGGTCTTCCATGACCTGTATATAAATATCATTCACCATACTGATAAAAATTTGACACATGTCATATATAGTATTTTTTATATGTCAAGAAAAAATTAATCCAATCTAATATAATGATAACATCAAAGAGATGCATATCTTCAAAAATAAAATTACAAAAATGTATTTAACCACCCATGATAATAATATAATATTGAAAACTTTTGGTCCTCTAATAAATCTTATCAAATGAAGTATTAATCACTAATACCACTCATGAAAAAACTATCACCTGACTCAATTATTATAAACAATTGGGAAAAAATAAAATAGTGTGAGGAAACTAAACCAAATAACCTAAAATATATGATGAAACATAAAAAATACTATATCATACAGAATGTTTCCTATTTCGAGTACACACTAATTTATTCTTAATTGAAAAAAAAGGCAACATAAACTTATAACACTATCATAAATTTGAAAATATAAACTTTTATGAGGTTGTTTTTTATAATATAGTGTATTTAGTGAATATTTTATTAACTATGTAAGGATATCACTTATCAGATTGAACTAAATTTCTGATATAACTACATAAATGTGACATTTGATATTTATGCCTTCACTAAATCATTTTTTCCATCATCCCAGGGGACATCTCTTGTGGAATCTCTAAACATTATTCATCATTCTATAAGAATGGGACTCTATTCGCTGAATTTTTCTCATCACCAAGATATGACGTACCCTTCCATACTAGAAACGCACTAAAAGATGAAATCCATGAGATGGAAAAAATCCAAATCTCCTACTATAATTTTTTAGACCATCACCACCCTAAAACATATTCGCATGTATCATATTTTGATAAAATAATGCTTCATCCTCATAACCTATGGTGAACCCTACCAAACCCAACTAATAACCACACGTAATATCCCTAAATCTCATAAAATCATTATTCAATACATTAGAATATATTTTATTGTAAACAAGTCATGCCAAATTTTAATTAAATGGTTATATTAAAATTTCAAATATATGTGCAATAAATTATTTTCCTCCGTATAATGTAGGTGAAATCCATATAAATATTAAAATATCATTGTACAATCCATATAAGATAGGAATTCTTTTATAGTTTCATAATCTAATTATAGTTATCCATCTTCATTATATGTTATATGAAATGGTCATAATAAAAAAAATTATGTAATCATATGATTACACTCTACGTCTCTGGTCATAATTGAAAATAGCCCACCTGTAGTACAGTGGTCCCTCAAGAAATAATATTGAAATCAAATTTTTTTATATAATATGATTTTAAAGGTTCTCTCTTGATCATTCTCAGCTATAATAGTCACCATTGAATCAATTTTGTGTTTTTAGATGATCATGAATATTTTAATCCTTATTTCTTGGGAATATTTCAATTGAGTAAAATACTAACCCGGTTTAACTAATAATATCATTTGAATTATCACGCTATATGGAATGAAGATTGTTCTTGGTTTTATAGGTTTATCACATGAGACATTGAATCATATAGAGAACATGGGAATGATTTCACCCTCAAAAGATATATTGTAATATAGAATAATGAAACTATCAGAATAGATCTCCAAACATACATCATTTGTCTTAGTAGTAAATAAAAAAAGGTAAAATCTAAAAATAGTATAATAGGATCTAGATAAAAAACTTGAATGTCTAGAAACAAGGAACCTGAAGAAACCCATGGGTCCATCTCCATGTTAACATCTGTCACCACCATCCCAAGCTATCAAAAAGAAACATGAAATCGGGTATTTTTCACTATAATATGCTCTTAAATTTAAAATTATCCAATCAATACAAGGATATACACACCTATAAGAAAAAATTAGTGTGTGGTCACAAAAGATCCATAGGATATAACCAAGAAATATATTCAATTGTAATCCACAATAATCTATTAGTTCATGTATAAAATATTTTTCAAATACTTTCTAGATGAAGTCATTGTCCATATATAATCATATTTTGTTTTTATTTTCAAATATATCCAACATTTAAATACACAAAGAAATATGAAATTACATGTATTAATGAGTCATAATCTAAAGATAAATTAAAATGATTCAAGACTAAATGTCTGAAGTACATTGGAAAATAATCGTATCAATATATATTCACATGATTTATACTCAAACCACCAAAGGGGAAAACACAACAAAAGAGAGTACATGGTTAATAAAAAAGTACAAACTAGATGGCATAAGTGATCTCTAATGTCTAGGAATATGGTCCCATAAAAAGGATACCTTCAGGAACTTTCCCAATTGATAGCTAACATCAATAGGACTCACAAATGTCTAGTATATTAATATACACTATTGTATCTCAAATGTTATAAAATAATATCATTACATTCATGAATTAAAATTCATGTCTCATGGAACATTTCTATAGTCATAACACATCTCTTCCATGCTAGAAAACCCTTTTCCTTTTAAAAATAATATTTAGGGTGATATGTTAAACTAATTACTTGTATAAATATTCATTTAAAAAAATTGAAAAAACTTTCATATCCCTTAATGATAAATTCAACTCTTACAAATTTTAATTAAAAACATTCACTAAGAAAGAAAAATAATTTCATAATAACATAATGCATGGAAAGAGAGGTACTTTATAATAGAGAAAGATTCCTAAATATTGATGATTACATACTTTCATTATATAATAGAGATGCGGGGGAAAGGATCAGATCCTATTCAATGTAACCACACCCAAAAGAGATAAAATCATTCAACATGAATGATAATATTCTAATAGGAAGGGTAAAAGTGTCAAAATCACCACAAAGCACCTCTAAATAAACGAGAAATCATATTAATGATTAAAGGGTGATACAATTATAGAATTTCTTGAAAAATAGGCATCAAGACAAAAAACATATGGTTGCATCAAATTATGTCACAAAATAGAATAAAATATTGTCCAAAAGCGTTTCTCACACCATAGTGGTAAGCTAATTTGGGTGATAGTACATGTCGGTCCAATTTTTACATTTATTAATTAATTTAAAATGGTGATGATATGGTAAATAGTGGTTTTGATTATTGTGAATCTCCATTTTGTGAGTTTTTCTCCTTGATAATTAATGATAGGTATGTCGATACTCTAGATTTAGAATGGATGTGTACCTAGCCAACTCACTTTCATGATGAACCTTATGTTAACATGGGATGTATGGGGAAAAATATTCTTCATGTTAATAATTTTAGTTGTTGGGGTTGAATTTGGGGCATATTCCATTTATAATAACTCTTTCCACTCCTTCGGGAAATATGTTAGAGAGGGGTATCACATGTCCCAAATATTATGTGAGGATCGCTAATGATTAAATAATATGAAAATTATGATCCCTTTATCTTTAAATATTTAATCTCATTATTAACATGGATTGGATTCTTAGTTATAAATCCTATACTAATTTATATCATCATTTGGTATAGTTTATTTCTTATGATGGAGTCTTTTCTATATTTCTGAGTGAGTTTGATACTATATCTTTGATAGCATGACCCATTTCATCTAGTGTCTAAATTATCTTGTTTCAACTATCAGAGATGTTTCTTGAAGTTGTTGATCTACATATTAGTGGACCTTTTCTTGTGGTGGTGAGTGACTATAATGAAGTTTTTCTACAAGCTTTCATATGGTTATTTCCGAAGAGGGGAGTCTAATATTAGATAAACCTTGATTCATGGATGAGGACCATCTCTTTACCAACCTATTTTATGGTACTCATATAATTAAAAGGATTAAAGGTCTATATTGATGATACCTAGGCTAAGTTATTTTATTTATCCAATCATTTAAACTTGTTAATTGATGGATTTATTTTAAGGGAAGGTGGGTGAGAGTCACTAAATATATTTTTATTAACAAAATCTCAACCAGTTTATGGTTAGGAAAAAATATTTCTTTACTATAATTAATTTGATTTTTAATAATATCATGTTATAAGGGTTGTCTTCAAATATTAATATAATATTAGGGTACCATATACTTAGGGGATAAGAGGAAAATATAACAAAGATGGTGTTTTGGAGGAGTTATAGTCACTATGATTTTTTGGTCCTTTAGTTTTAAATCTCCAATACAGTAATGGTGGTTATGGATTTTATGAATAAAATCTTCTATTTGTTTTTTGATTATTTCATTATTATTTAAGTTGATGATATCCTTATTTATTCCAAATAAGTGTAGGATCGTGCTGAGAATTTTAATATCACTCGTAGGGTCATGAAAGGACATGACTTGTATAGAGAGTTATCAAAATTTTAGTTCTATATATAATTGGTTTAATTTATAAGACATTTAATTTATGAGAATAAAATATCATTTGATACTAAAAATATTAACATAGTTATGTATTGGTATAATCACATAAATGGGATGGAGATCTAGAATTTCGTAAAACTAGATAGTTAGGTACATTTTTTGTAAATTCCCTAATATTTCATATCCTATGATTTGGTTGACCTTTATGGGTGTGAAAAGTTTTAGATCAATCAGTTTCAAATGCCACTTGAGGAATTATAAGTGGTATTTACTTCTTATCGAGTATTGATACTTTAAGAAATAAGCGTTGGTTATTGTGTTTACATTGATTCATCAGTTATAATAGGGATTGTTTTTAATATAGGGTATAAAGGTAGTAGTATATAGAATAAATTAGTTATTCCCTCTTGAGAAGAACTATTTTATTTGTCATTTTGAATTGGTGGTAGTTATACTCACTCTTAATACATAGGGCCACTACCTCTTTGAGTAACAGTTTATAATGTATTCAAATCATAAGAGACAATAGTATAGCTTTACACAGAGGTATATAAAAATGAGAAAAATACATTTCATTAAGTAACATCATACATTTGATTATAAATTTCATACCAAAGCGGATAAGTAAATGTTGTTGGAAACACATTATGGAGTTTGTTCCATCCATAGGCAATGAAGAAATAAACCGAAGAGTAGTGCTCCATGATCTTGTCTTCTAAGATACTCTTAGATGATAAGAGAGATAATGAACATGTATTCCTAATATTTACTCAAAAATAATCATTTATATATGATCAAATCTATCTTGTACTGCTGTATAATATCGATTACTAGTTCTATAGTAAGATTTTTTATAGGGAAGACCATTAGTGAGTGTTCTTAGTCTCTTGTGGGAGTGTTGTATTTTTTTGATAATATGATTTCTAATATGAATTTGATATTGGAATTTATGAATTATGTACATCATTATAATTGATATGTGTATCCTATATTGACCAAATGTATTGTGACATGATGTGTTATTATAATTTGACAGTACTGAGATGATCTCATACAATTTTATTCTCTCAGTGCATTAATTTTCATACCATCATGGAGGAATACTAGACTAATGATGGTTTTCTGTGACCTTTAACCATTATTGTATATAATATCTATGATATATATTTGAACATTATCATTGGGATACCCTGGAATCCTAAATTTAAGGATGTGATGAGAGTGGTAATAGATCGATTCATAAAATCACTATAACATCGTCCTATTCGGAATTCAATTATGGTATAATTACTTTGAAACATATATGTGTGGGAGAATTATACACTTTATATTGTTTCATCAGCTTTCATTTTGGATAGGTACACTTTCTTCACATCCCAATTTTAGAGTGGACTACAACTAGTGGTGAGTTTTTAGTACAATTCGATCACATCATATCATTTATAGATGGATCATCGGTCTAAAAAATCCATCTAGATTCTTGATGTTTTTCTGTGATGATACAGTCTTAAATTCAATAGATCTTGTTAGAAATAACTTCCCCTAGTTTAATTTTTCTATAACAATAGTTATCAAAGATTGGTTAATATGGTTCCGTTTGAGGCATTGTATAAAAGGCCTTGTAGATTTAATCTTTTTGGGGAAGTGGTTGGGGAAATATCATTGTTTAAACTGAGTTTCATCTAAGAGGAGATTAATATTCTTAATTTTATCAGTTAAAATTTTTAAACAACTTAGAGACACCAAAATACGTATGAGGATTGACCACATCATCTATTTGTGATTGATATATGTGTGTCTAGGTTTTACACATTTTCTCACCCAGTGTTGGACATATACTTTTTTTGATATAGGGTATGATTTAACCACATAATTTTGTCCTATTTTTTCAATTTTGAGTGACTCAAGAGATGGCTTGTCAATTTGTCCTACTATCCACTTTGAAATCTTATTGTTATTTGATTTAAGTTTCTCAATTTTAAAAGTGTCATTCGGATATATCCCATGTGATTGAGTAAGAGGAAATTGAGATTAAACTAAAACCATCAGTGGATGGAAGGCATATTTCAATAATGGATCGATAGGATATGGTGTTTCATGGTAATATGATTTAATTGGTCCAAGTGAGATTGTAACGTGTTGTGGAATACTTTGAGATATTCAAGAATTATATCTTGATGATGAATAAATATCCTTATTTACATTTGGTTTTATAATCATAGACCTTTCTCAGGATAGATTTCCTTTATGGTATGAAAATTATCACACCCTAGTATATAGAATCAGTATGGAAACAACTTTTTGTCTTTTGAATTTAGGGTTGTTTATATGTTTTTAGAAGTGATTTATGATAGTGGAAGAAGATTATATTGAATGTTTCTAGTTTTTCATTATGTAATATGTGGCTGAAGAATGGTTTGGATACCATGGAGTGGAATATTTTTGGGGTTTTCTAAATTTTGGAAAAATAATGGTGTGGAGAATATACTTTAATTTGGAAGCTAGAAGGCGGAATCTTGTCAAATTATCCAATATTGGGGTCACTATTCCATGTAATGATGGTTGTTGCGTTGTGAAAATTTGAGGTTGTGTAGATGATTTGGTAGATATTACCATTTTATTATATTCATTTACATTGGTTTTAAGATATCAATATTTCCAATGATATATATTCTACATTCACTTTTGACCAGACAACAATGTGGCACGGAAAACTCCTTTAAAATGTACTCCTTTCAATTTAAAGACCCATTGATGTGTAGCTGTATGTGCACCATCATGATGCTTAATTTTATAGATAGTTTATAATTATATGACCCAACTATATATAACAAAATTTTAAAATATTTATATACTCATTGTTAATGATTTTTATTTTTCCCCCTTATTATTGGTATATCATTATGTCGGATGAAATCTTGGATCTATGTTTACTGTAGTTTAGTTCTCTATGATATTATTTATCCCCCTCCAGTCATAGGACTAAAAGGTTTTGTGGTTTCCATATCATAATTTAGGTTTCCTTGTCCTCTGTTCAATCACATGGAATGACTTATGTTCATGTAGAATTGTTTTAGGATTGTATGTCAAAATAATGAATTTAAATCCATCGGAGTGCAATTGATCATTAAGGTTTATGAGAATGAATTGTTAAGAGTGTTTTTCATTGAAAACATAATTTATACACATAACATGTAAACTAAATTTATACACATAATGTGTTTGACAAAATTCTCTACAAATAATTACAAATAAGAAATTATTTTCCCATCATGGAAGTAGTGTGATATCACTATAAAAATGTTTCCTAAAACATTAACATAATTTATTGAATGGAATGATATAGTATTTGAAAATTTGTAAGACCTGTTTATATATCTAAAACTATAAATATTTGATCTTTAGTGGACTTATCTATCACTAGGGAGGTTCCTGGGGGTTTCCTTTCTATGTAACTGAGGATTTTTAACATTAGTGTTAACTTATGTTGTCTAGTGTGTATTGTTTTTCTTAGTTTTGTACACTTTTTTTTGAATTTTTCTTTAGTTATTTGAGGATTAATTTCATGAATATCTATTGATATGATTATGTTCCCACTTTATATATAAATTTATGATGGAAACATTTTTCACTAATATGTTTATGCCTCATGGACAAATGTTATGTCATGTTGTTTTGTATATTTCAATATGTGATGTTTTTTAACAGAAAATAAGATGATTATTTTATATTGAAAGGTTTTAAATCATATATTATAAGAAACTAATGTATTCACATAGATATAAAATTTATAGATTATATATTGGTATATTAATAATAAAATAATGAATGAAATGGACAATGTGAGGAATGTATTACAATAAGTTGGAAGTCAAAGTTGAAACTTCTTAATGATTCAGAATTAGTTATATAAGGTTATAAATTATATCTAAACCAATGTATAGTTTATTTATTTACCATGTAAGTAAAAAAATTTCATTTAATCCTTTATGATTCGTTAACCATAAACATTTAGTATACCCCTAATGATTTTATCCCTCAATAATGGATCAATAATATAGAAAATATAATTTATCCTCTCAAGTGTTTTGATTAGTAAAACATTAATTTAGTAGTATATCACTTAAAGGTAGATCCTAATGAATGGTTTATATTAATTAATAACACAAATAAAAAGGATTAAGTTGAATCTATTGAATGTCAATATTTCAAAAAGATAGATTTCAATAAGTATTTTCTTCACACCCATCATAAACATTAAATGGAATTCCTTGAACATAGGAAAAAAGAATAACTAATTGGTGTGAATTTATGATATGGCCTCTAGATGGGATTTTTTATTCTTTGAACACTATCATAGATTCTAATTTAAATATTAACAAATTCTTTGGTGGGATAAGACCTATTTTATGAATGCTCTTTCAATATGAGATTTAGAGTTATTATGGGATAGTTTGGTGTGCTCTCAAATTGGATGTGGGGTTTTTAGATGTGAAGTGTTCTTATATGATGAGTGATATGAAGATATTAATGGATAAAAAATAGGAAATAATTTTGATAAATAAAGGAAATAAAAACAATACACCACACGTGAAACTATTATAGGAAGAAACATTCTTGGAATTTACAATAATGAAGTGGGAATAGTGACAAGTGTTGAATGGCTATCCATATAGCTAGAAAATATTTTGGAGAAGTGTAGCCTTAGAATATTAATATAAATAAAAAATAAATGATCATCCAAACATATACAAAAATACAATTATTCAAGTGTGGAAAGAATGGACAATATGAAAATCATTTTCTATATCAAAGGGTAATGAAGGAAAACCACCACCAACCCTAGTAAATGATTTGGGAGAAAATGAAATTCATTTTATATTACAATAGCTAAAATCAAGGATTTAACTATTATGGCAGTAGGTATACTGATTTTTCACCCAAATCTATCTAATACATTTTTTGACTCTTATTCTACTTATTTATTTATTTATTATAATTTTCAAATAATATCAAGTTAAACTCTGAAATGATAGATATATACTTGTTGATTAAAATTATAAGAGGGAATATTAAAAAATCATTGGTATATTGGGATTCTCCTATTAACATTTGTTATTAAAATATCATTAAAAACATGTTTTATATTTTAAAGGTGTAATTTGAAATAATACTGGTTCATTATTGGATCTCAAATTATAATGATAAGATAAATTATTGACACAATGTAATATTAGGTTTCTTTAAAGAAAATTCTATAATTATTTTAAATAGAGATATATACTATACATAGTATTATCTATAATCACCTCATATATCTTTATTTATAGAAATTAACTGTTAAGTATAATAATAAATATAATGCACAAAGATAGTAAATGGACACATTTATCTAAAAAGAAATAATTTATTTCTTGAATTAGTAATTGTTCCTCCCCTAGAAATAATTGTATAATTATTAATTAAAATAATTCATATATCTAATCCAATATCAAGTACCTCATATAGAATTCCTTTTTTAGAGTTATAATTATTTAAAAAATAACTGTAGACTATTTTTGATAATGGTTTTATTCGAACTTGTGAGTCTATCTAGGGATCACTCATTATCATAGTGAAATCTAAGGATGGATCAATGTACAAATGGTCTATGAAAAAATTCATGGATTACATATCTATAAACTAGGCGAAAAAATATAGATATGTTTACCTATACAAAGTATTGTGAAGATACATTCAATGAATTAAAGTGGAGGATGGTTTATATACCCATTCTAACATGACCCTTTGATGGAGAAGGATTTTTCATCAATAGTGATGCATCTATTAAAGGTATTTTATATATACTCATACAGAATGATAAATTGATATCTATGAATTTTAGTGAATAAATAAACATGAAAATAATTATCCTAACAAATACATGAAGTCATCTTCAATTATATTTTCATTTAGGATATGGAACCATTGCATTTATAGGGAAAATTTTGATATATAGACCAATTGTAGAACCACTAGATTAAGGGAAACCATTGTTTTATGATTATAAATTATTTTTTAAGGGGATTGGATAAATATTTTGAAGAGTTTATAGGATTATAAAAAAGGTAATATAGAAACATATTATAGAAACGATTCATGTCTTGAATGGTTATTCTTAATAAGAATGTTTTCTATGAAGGTGTTATTAGTTTCTTTCAAGTATTGAAGGGGTTTCTTGAAATAATCAGTTAATTCCAAGAGATTTATTCCTGAAATGATTTGTTTTGATCTTTTACCTAAGGAAAATGTTTTTGGGAATATGTGACCTCTTAAGTATTCACAAAAATAATCATTATTTCACATCATGAATCAGGTCCAGTACATAATTTTTTAATCCTCCCAACACATTAAAATCATTATTCAGTTTTTATTCCCATTTTATCTACTTCTAGGGTTCCCTTAGGTTATTTAAATTGATCTAAAACATGTTAAATATGATTTTAATGCATCATAGATCATTTAATCACGGAAATAAAATGTTCGGACCTCATTATTTATTATAATCATAGATATCCTCAGTTTTTTAATGGAACCGTATTAGATTTATTTATTTACATTATCTATTTAATTGGATTATTTTTTATAAGATATTTTAGGAATTTAATAGAGGAAGTGAAGGATAATGTCATAAAAATAGAATCTTCTTTGATACTTTGTACCAAACAATTCCAAGGAGATAGGATTCTCTACCACTCTACAATTTTGGAGCAAATGGGTTTTTATTTTGTGAATAATTATTTTTTCTTAAAGATCTCATGTGAATATTATATGGAAAGAAACCATTTTTTGATGTGATTTCAAAATATTACTTTTTAAAATATGGACACAATGTTTTTTTCTAAATAAGATAAATAGATTTAAAGTTTTTAGTAAATTTTTTAACAATAAAAATGAAGTAATTTATTTGGAATGAATTTAGGATCATATTGAATAGGTCATGGTTGGAAATACAAAAAAATAGAAAACTTGGGAAAGATCATGTTGGCAATTAACATCACAAAATTGGGTCACCATGTAGAGGATTGGTTATAGGATGACTCACCTCTCATTATTATAGGGTGGTAAAGGTAATTCATGTTTATGTGGGTGTGTGTGAGCATTTTATGTTCATTATAGTTGTAAAAGAAGGATATAAATTATTGAAATTATTTCTTCTCACATGGTACAGTTTTAAAGATTATATCAACTATTTATCTAATTATGAAGTCCTTCATATAAATGTGACAAATTTTATTCTTCTATAGGATTATTTTAGGAAGTCTCTAGGGATTACTTAATGAGGTTTATATACACCAAATTATTTTCCACTTTTTTGAGTTTTTTTATATCATTTTTTTATATAGGTCTGAGATAATTTTCATTCATCTCTTGTTTTCTTTATTGTTGATTTTATTAATGGAGTTGGACATAAAGAGTCACTTAATATTGTTTTGTAGTGTTTTGACTTTCGTTCTATAGTCTTTATGTTTTGGGGTCTTACCCTTTATTTCTTATTTCTTTTTCTAATGTTAAACTAATATATTTCTTATATTCGTATTTAATAGAGTTGTTGGGTTTATTTTCACATGCATCATGTATTTTGATTTTTTATTATTCTTTAATATTTCCATTTTTTGTTATTTCAAGAAAATGAACCCTTAATTATTTACAAATACCATGGAATTTATTTTATATTTTGGTGTCTTAGGTATGTAAGATATGTTTAGTAGCACCTCTACATCCTCTAAATCCAAGGAGTTTAGGGTGGATGTTACAAATATTCCACCACTAGATTGAGTTAATCTATTGTGTTATTATTCTTAATTTGTGTTTATAGTGTTTGGTTAAAATTAATAGAAGAGTTTAGATTATTAAATATAATTAAATATAAAATCATTCTATAAAAACTAATAATTCCATGAATGGAAATTAATACAATTAATGTTTCCTAGATAGAGGTCTTCAGTTTTATTGATGGTGTTAATAGGATTCTAGACTGAATCAATTCATTATATTACATTCATTCATTGAAATAAATGAATTTTTAGAATTTATTTTTGAGGTGATGTTATTTTCAACCAATTTGACCTCTCTTGTATTCATAGTATCAATAGATAATTTATATTGTGAATTAGGTTTGATCAATCCATTTTTAATCCTTCCAACACATATAAATCTCGTTTAATTTATTATTCAATTATTATAAAATTATATAATTACATTAGTAAAATTTTAGAGATATTTTATGTTCGAACAATGATTCCAACTAATCTTCAATTGTTCAATCATATAAATCAATTTTTGGGACCCCATTATTTATTCCCCTCTTGGATATCCTTAGTTTTTTTAACAAAACCATAAATTTGAAACTAAATACCTATATATATGGGATTATGTGAGTTTTAATTAGTTGTTATCAGGATTTAGTAGTGTAATCTCTGGAATACTATAGCTCTATAGAGTATCCTTAGACCCTTCCATACAAACCTTGGGTAGGTCAATTATCTCCCAATCTAATATTATGGTAATTAATGGTGTATTTTTTCCTAAATAATTCTTATAAATTTTGTGAAAATATCTTTATAGTTTAATATAGATAATCCCTATAGTGATGTTATTTTGAAATTTTAGTTCCTAAAATATGGAATGAAATTCAATTTCTAAAAAAACATGATGGACTTTCAGTTTTCCTTAAATGTTTTAAATGGTAACATGGAATTATTTCATTGGTGTGGATTAATTTTCTTGCAGGTTGGATCACAGTATGAAATACCAATAACCAATCATAGTAAAATTGTGTTGAATCATGGTTATAATTACCTTAGTTAAATAGGGACACTAAGAAATTTTTGTTGATAGGATAAATCATCACAATTGATTATAAATAGTTCTAAGGCATACATTTGTTTCTTCATGTGGGTTTGAAAATTGGAAGGAAAGTTAAAGTTATAAATAAGTATATAAAGTTGTAACTTTCCTTTTTCTAACATGGAAACTTTAATAAAATTTATAAACAATTTATCATCTTTATGAATGTTTTATACAAATGTGAACATGTGTTCTTGTAAAAGTGGAATATTTTGGAGGCTTAGCCTTAAATTATTATTTCATTTTTTTTAATATGATGTAACTAATTTATTGGTATCACATTGAGGTTTATAATATATTTTAATATGTATATTCTAGTTCTTTTGTTGTTATTCTTTTATCATAGCTAGTTTCTTTGTGCTTTATGTAAAATCATACCCCAATGTCTTACTGATCCATTTGAAATTATTTATAGCCTTTTTTATCTTGGGGACACCACCTATGGTTGTTATCACCTCATCCACATTTTTAGAAGATTATTTGGTGTGGTATGATGCAAGAACTACAAAATTCTATTGTATATATTTACAAAAAAGGAATCAAACATAAGGAAAATAAGATTGCTAACACTTCATAGGGTTTATGATTTCTCTATTAATCAACTCCATAAAAGGGAAATCAAATATATGGAAATATTGACAATTAAAGGCCAAGGAGGTCATTTAAGGAAGTTTATTTATGTATATCTCTTAATCAAGGTGTCAATAATGATGAACAAGGATGGTATAAGGTAAGTGTAAGAACTCGGTTTTCACTCAGGTATCAATCCTTTATATTTTGGTCTAAATATATGTATGAGTCCTAATATGGATGAATTATTAGATATTAAAGTTCTAAGGGGTCTCTAGGGAATGTTCAGAGCCTGGAACCCATCTTTTTGGGAAAACCAGACATGTATCACTTTTATTACACCGTTGGAACATGGTTTTCTTAACCATGCAGATTGAAATTTCTGAATAAAACAACTTCACATGGTTTGCACACAGCCATGTATCATAATCACGAAACATGGCCCTTGCACCCTGAAAATCAAACATGGTTTATGAACAATTTGTCCAAATGTGTGGCTAATCCGTGAAAAGTCCATTTTTTGGTTTATTTGAAATAATTTCACTTAATTATCTATTAATCATCCTCTATCTTCCCTAATTGATATTTTAGTGGGATTAACCTATTTCTCTCTATTTGGGTATTTTTGAAGTAAAATTTTAGGGATTAAAATATATCCTTCAAATAGGATTTGTTCAAACATTCATTCGTCATGTTGGATATGAATCAGTATGTAATTGAGTTCTTTGGAGCTGTTCTCCCTCTCTTTTGATCTCAACCAAGTTATTGGGGTATGTTTTTTTCCCACTTTTTTATAGATCTACTCTGATCTGAGAAAAATCAACAGCCAATATTGAAGGATATGGATTGTTCAACAATAAGGTGAGTATTCTATAACTCATAACTCAATTTTGTTGACTTTTGGATTTGTTGTGGGGGGTCTACCGATATTACCGTGTGACATTTATAGAATTAATATGGCATGATTATACTTATTAGAACATTATATTTATGATCCTTCCAAATATGTTCCTTGGATTGACCATTATAAAGGTAAGATTTTCTATATTAAATGTCTTGATTTATATTATGATTGGAATAATGGAAAGTACCATGTATTCTCACCATTTGACCCACCTATGGTTAGCGTTCAATTGATATCTAAATGTCAAATGTGAATTTTAAAGTATACTAACTATATGAATTAGACATAAATTTAAATTAATAGTAGTTTTCAGGTCCATATCATCACATACCACATTAATGGAAGGTATCATAATAAACCTTGAATATGAAATGAGTTTTAAATATATTAAAGGAATGGTTGCATGCTACTTGACCATGTGACACTGAAGAAAGGCCAGGCATGAATCAAATTACTGGATTAAAAGGTTTCATGCAACTCAACCTTGTCAAAATAAATAATGGAAATGCATAAACTAAATTAAATTGTACGTGAATTTATTCATTAAAAATAATGGCCTTACCTGAGATCACCTTGGATTATGATCAGAGAATGCCTTGACCACACGAGAACCCCATTCTGATTCAAGGATACATCCTGCATAGGTTTATATCCACTTATATAATTATTATTTATATTCTTTTGATGCTAAATATGAAACGATCTGATACCTTACAAATCATTAATGGATTCCTTGGATTCACTCCTTGGATCCATCATTGACAAGTAGGTTCCATTTTTGAATGCCTTCGGTACCTCTCTCTACAAAGCCCTATTTTACCTTGGATGATCACCATGGATTTAGTAGGAACCTCATTGTGGAATGACTTAGAACATGATCGTAGGATTACACTCTTACCAATTCCAGGCTACATTTATTACTGGGATGGAGACCCTTGAGTTCTATGTCTACTTGCTTATTACCTTGGGACTTCACTATTAAAGATCATTATAGGTATCCTTGTTACATCATGGAAGCTTTTTATTTATAAAATTTGACTTACTTATACATGGGTAATGGTGAAATAATGAATTTTTGACATATTCAGACCCCAGCTAAGGGCGGAAGTAGACACATGGGTTCTTCATTACATTATACTAATTTATATTTTATAAGCACAATTTCACACAATTATATTTCCATTACATGGGGTGGATGTTATAGAAACCATTGTTGGTGGCCCACTGAGATTTATCTGACACCCTCTCCAGTAAATGTTTGGTCCCAAAGTAGATTATATGGTTTCATGTGATGACAAAGGGAATAGTACAGCTTAAAATTCTTGATTACTAGTTGTTTAGGATGAAGGTTGATTATAGAGGACCGAGTTGGATCTTGTGATTATTGGGATAGTCTTTTTATTTTCATTTATACTTTTGTGGAACATGTTATGAATGTTATCTAGTCTCCATTTTTCTCATTTTCTTGTGATATGAAATATCATCAGTTGTTATATATTATTCTAGTTATTTCAGATATTTTTGTTGTTTTTCTTATTTTCTGGTGTTCCTTCTATTTACATATATTTCTTTTTCTATTTACATATGTTTACTTTCATATTTTTCACCACACTAAGGAAACAAGGTAATAGTCTCTCTGCAGACACACCCTAGTCCCCCACTACTAGTCGACAGCTTCTGACATTCAGGTAGATTTTCTTCAGTCTATGTGGCCCATCAAACTTGGGGCACCCATTAAGTGGAATCCACTTCAAGGATGACACAATTTGGTGTCATAAGTTTTTTCTTTTCATTATTTTCTATTTGTGGACAATAGAATGAAGATTATGAATGTTTGGTACTTTTTCATAATCCATTATTGGGCATCACGAACTGTTGTTGAAGGAAAAAACTGAGTTTCCATAATTGTAATTGTTGTTCTGATTTTTCCTATTACAGTTGATATTATTTCACCATTGGGTGAGGCACAAGATATGTGGTGTTGTTGATTATTACAATTTTTGTGGGTTTAATTTCTTCCTTGGCCTAATTATATGAGTATAAATATCACTTTAACATGAATCATTATATGCACCATGAATTCACATTTCATGTATATTTCCATTCCATATTTGTTCATTTAACTACTTTGTATTGATTAATTTGCCTATGATTGTTGTTTGATATTTTGATATTTATCTTTAAATTGTATTAGTCTTTGTTTTGATTGAGTGATTACATGGATCAATACACGATGTTTATGGGATATCATGGGTTGGGTGATTAATTTACTGGCTTGATCCATTATGCTATATATAAATGGGTATCATCCTCATTGATGAGGTGTTTGGGCACTGACTCAATGGTAATGGCTATCCATTATAAACTGAATCATGAAATATAAAATGAATAGGTTTCACATCCTTATCTAAATATATATTGATTATGAAAGGTAAAGGGTGAACATAGTAATTAAATGTGATATGAAGTGAAACATATACATGAGAACTTACTGACACATGGATGATAAGAGGTAGGATTGAGTAGTATACCTTGGGTAGTCATTTTTCAAACATTCAACTTCATATAGTGATTAAATATACCTAATTATGTTTTTTCAAAGGTGTTTGCTTGAAATGTTTAGACCAATAATGTTGTGATGTCCTTGTGAGGTATGCCTGGAGGGTGGAAATGACCATGCTTTAGATTTTGTGGGCCCTGATCTGCTAGTCTTACATCTAGGAGTGCCACTTGAGGAACCACCAGTTGTACCTGATCTCTGAATTGATTCCCAATGTCATGATAGTTTCCTATGTTTGATATAGTCCATTCATGATACTCCATACATTTCACCAATAATGGAATATCTGAATCATGCATTCCAGCTGCAGCATCCTCCTATATTCTCAGGGGATGGTGGTCCATAGGCTACTCAGTCTTCTCTAGAATATGCATTATATATCATTGATCATTTGAATATGCCTGCAGAGTAGAGGGTCAATATTGCCACATACATTCTTATGGAATCGACTAGGCACTTGTGGGATTTCATATCCTAGGCCTATCATTATCAGGACATGATATCGATTGATTTCCATACTAACTTTTATGATCAGTTCTTTCCTCAGACACTAAGAGTTGATAGAACCAGATATTTAATGAATATTGATAGGGTTTGACGTCAATTATGGAATATCTAGTGCATTTCACAATGTTGAAGTACTTTTCCCTGCTTCTAGCTGGTTATCAGATTTTGTGTCCCAAACTCTTTGAGGATGGGATCTAGTACACCATCTGTACGTAGTTCCACATATTTTTTGGCCTAACTTTTCTTCAAAAGTCAATCAAGCTCTTATAAATGATAATTACCTAATGGATAGTAATAGTTCCTGGTAAAGAGGACCAGTGTTGTAGCATGCCAGTAGTTCTTCTAGTGTTATGAAACATTTCCTCAAGGTTTCTCATTCAGGAAGTAATAACAAGGGGGCTTGTTTTGATAGATATATAGATTTTCATCAATGTGGGTGAAGAGGGAACAAGAAGCCTCAATGTTATAGAGAGTCAATAGAGTTTCAATCTTGTGTTTTATGGGGAAACATCAACATTTCTATAGGACATTCCACCATATTTGGGTGGAAACTAATTTGTGTCAGCTCTGCCTTCAGGAGTGGGTTCTTTTACGCCACATTAGGTGGGGATTAGGAAAAGAACCAATAGGTCTAGCCTAGGAGGTGGTTTTGGCTGTGTTATATAGACCCTTGATCACATGCATCACCAACAGTGCATCTGTGATTGTGGTTTTCTATCTGTTGCACAGGGTCTTGGATCATGTTTGTTTCATGCACAATTTTCCATAAACTAGGATAAGGCTATAGGACCTTCTACAGTATTAGGTACATTTCTATTATTCTCTACTATAATATCTAATTTTTTTGATACATGTACTCCAAAATATTTTATCTTTGTATCTATTGTAGAATGTCTCACACTGCAGATACACTATTTATACAATGTAATGACCCTAGATACATGGTTAGGGGTACGAGCAGATGGAATATGCCAGTGTAGGGACATTCCCCTTCAGTTAGGTAGTTTCCCTTTCTTATGGATCCTCTTCATTCTCAATATGACAAGCTTCGTTTTCATTCTTGGGAGGGATGTATGTGTTCACTATTATGCTTTTGTAGACTACTATTTCCATAGGGTATCTTTTACGTCACCATTGAGTAGTGGCTATCTAAAAAAGGTTGAGTCGGATGTCCAGGATAGTAGAGCTCGACCAGAGTATCATGTTCTATAGAGAGTGATGGACCATATAGAAAATCACTTCATTGAGAACTAGGGTTTGAACTAAACTGATATCCCTCCAGTAGTGGATCGTCTCATCGATGTCTCTTGATGATTTATATAGATTACCACTAGAGGGAGATGTAGAGTTTACTATTGATCTTATTCGAGAATAATTTCTAGTGTCCATTCATCCAAACATGATGGAACCTACTGAGCTTCTGGAGCTCAGTAGGTAGTTAAGGGATTTAAAGGCCAAAGGAGTTATATTAGCCAACACATCCTCTTGGGGTTCACCTATGATTTTTCTAATAAATCCAATGTAACATTACCTCTATCTATATATTAAATACAGTTTAACTATATTAAATTCATGAGATGTCATCCACTACTGCAAATTGATGATCTCTTCGACTATCTCTGGGGAGAAAAGGCCTTCTCCAAGATCGACCTAAGATCAGTTTATCATCAAGTATGATTCAGAACATTAGATATACGTCATACGAATTTCTGTTGATGGTATGGTATATATGAATATCTAGTTATATCATTCGGTCTTATGAATTCTCTCATTGTTTTCCAGGATTTGATTAATAGGGGTATTTAGACTCATTTTTGATGGTTTTTATGCCATATTGGTGTGTTCTTTTACTCATAGGGACCATGCCAAACATCTTGATATTGTTAAGATTACACTGAAAAAGCATCATATTTACACAAAACTTGCTAATTACCACTTCTATATTGAAAAATATCACTTCTCAGGTCATATAATTTTAGAATTATGTGTATCTATTGAACTAGAAAAGGTTATTGTTGTAGTTTCCAAGGCGAATCCCTGGAACATGTTCGACATAAAGAGTTTCTTGAGGCTGGATATATATTACAGGTATTTCATACAAGAATTTTCATGTCTTGTTTCACCTCTTTATGGTCTTAAAAATAAGGTTGTAAAGTTTATATGGTCATAATTAAGTGAGAAATTCTTTCAGGAGCTGAAAGGGATTCTTTTTTCGGCACCTATTCTATCTCACACCGGCTAGTGTAAAGGTTATACCGTCTTCTATGAATGCATCAGTCACTGGACTAGGAGTAGTACTAATGTAATAAAACAGAGTCATTGGGTATGGATCCTTTCTGTAAAGGCCTCATGAGTAAAATTACCCAACTCATGACTTTGATATAACAGCAAATTTCTATGCCTAATGTTGCAACAACAATATATTTTGGGTGAGCACAATTTGGTGTATATGGAAAAAAAATCGTTAGATTTATCATTTCTCAGTGTGACATGAACCAAAATTTGTAGAGATGGATCAAATATCTACAATCCTTTGATTTTGATCTTGCCTATATGCCTGGAAAGGCCAATGTGGTAGTTTATTTACAAAGTCTGAAAACTCAGGCATAGGATGTTCGAGAATCCACTGATGAATAAAAGAGTATGGATTATTTTTTGAACTTCATCTAGATTTTCTTAATAGTCATGAGTAGTCTTATATATTATCCTTGATATCTACCTCTTCACTCATTGAGAAGGTATAGAGTACACAGTTTTTAGATCCTAAAGGCTTTGGTCTCTATGAATATATATCAGAAGATAACTGGCCTTGGGATTGGTTTTTAGACTGAGACAAAATCCTATGTATTCATGGATGTATCTGGGATCCTAAAGACATGAGAGGGAAGTTGATGTGTGAGTCACACATTTCTTAGTGGGAGTTCATCAAGGAATCTCAAAGATGTATCAAGACATGAGGAGAAATTATTGTTTGTTTGGGATTAATCTTCATATTGTAGGGTTTATCACTAGGTGTTCCACCTATCAGTAGGTGTAGGTGGAACACCAGAGACCTTCAGGCTTTCTATAGCCACTTCAATTCCCAGAATAGAAATAGGAAGATTTTACTATGGAATTTTTAGTCGTTTTTCCTATGTTTTCTAGAGGTAGTGACTTTTTCTCATCATTCATTGGTAGACTAACAAAATTATACCACTTCAATCCTATTCGGGTGATGTTCTCAATTGATGAGCTGGAAAACTGTATGTCTGTGAGACCATATAGCTCCACCAGGTCCCTCATTCAATAATTTCAGATAGAGATTCTTGTTTCCTGTTAGAGTTATAATAGGTATTGGAGAAGGCTATGGGAACTCAATTTATTTTAAGAAAAAAATTTCACCAACATACTCATGGACAATCCGAACAGACTATACATGTTTCAGAGGATATTCTCCAAGAATGTGTCCCTGATTATGGCGGTTCTTGGGGAAAACATATCCCTCTCAATGAGTTCTACTAAAACAATATCATTCATGTCAAAATTTATATGGATACCTTTGAGGCCATATATGGTATGCCATTTTATTCTCCCTTGTACTAGCTACTGGCCAGCAAGGCAGTCCTACTAGGTCCTCGTCTCATTCAGGAGTCTTCAGAGTAGGTTCATCTAATCAGAAAGTGTATTCCTACTACTCAATATAGGTAGAAATATTATAATTATTGTATTCGACAACATTCAATGTTTGAGGTCAGGTATTTTGTTTCCCTTCAGGTAGCGCCCATTCTAGGAAATAGATAGTTATAAAAGCCAAGAAAATTTTCACCTTCTTACGCAGGTCTATTTGATATTCTAAAAAGAGTCAGGATGGTAGCTTATCAATTATTTCTACCTAAAATGTATTGTTCCATGCACGATGTCTTCCACTTCACATAACTTCACCAGTATCATGTTGATTCGTCTCACATTTTTTTATCCTAGGGAAGTGGATTTAGATGACGATGTTACCTTTGAGGATTTTCCAGTAGGAATCATTGACACAAGAATGTAGGCTCCCTGAGAATGGTATGTCACTTTAGTTTGAGTGCTATGTGAATAAATCCAGGTACATAAAGAGACATAGTATAGGGAAGCTGATGTACTTGATCAGTGGCCAAAATTATTCTCAGACAGTGTTTCTACACCCATAGATGGTGAACTTGGGGATGAGTTCCTTTTAGGGGGGAGAATGTAAGAACCTAGTTTTTCACTTCAAAATAGATTATTTAAATTTCAGTATAAATATATTCATTGGAACTAATATGGATTAATATAGAGTTATTAAAGATATCAGGGGCTTATAGGGAATGTTAGGGGCTTGGAACCCATATTTTTGTGAAAACATGATAGGTCACATGGTAATCGCACGGTTGGTGCATAGTTTTGCTAGCTATGCAGATTAAAATTTCTAGATAGAACCACATCACACAATTTGTATACATTTGTGTATCTTTATAGTGAAATGTTCCCCTTCTACCCAGAAAACCTTACATGGGTTTCACTTGGTTTGTCAAACCGTGAGGACAAATCAAGTACTGTCCATTTTTCTGAGTAACTTGACAATTTTTACCTTAATGATATATTAAGATATCTCATTCTTACCTAATATATATTATACCTAGATTATCATAGGCCACTCTCAATTTGGGTATTTTTTTAGGTCATAGTTATGGATTCAAATATCTTATTCAACCATGATCTATTTGAACTTATGTTAAACAGGTTTGAAGGGAAACTGTATGTACTTGAGTCCTCTTGAACTATTCTCCCTCTCTTTTTCTCTAGACTAAGTTATCAATTTATGGTATTTTTTCTCATTTTCTTAGATCTAATCTTATCCATGACAAATCAGGGACCAATATTAAAGGATAATGATCTTAAAAACCATAGTTGGGTGTCCTATAACTCATCCCTGAAGTTCATTGATTTTGGATTTATTATGTGTGGTCCAATGATTTCATCGAATGTCATTTACAAAATAAATATTCCATACTTATAATTTTTAGCACAATACATTTATTCCCTTTCCAAATAAGTGATCAAATATTGGTGGTTATTCCCACAAATCCATTTTCCCATGTAAGATGTTATGGCATAATTTTCATTTTAGTGTTATGACATGTCTGAACCACTATTCATGTGTGCCTTATTTTGACCATTCATAGGGTAAGATTTTGTATATAAAATGGTTTGATTTATATTGTTATTTCCCTAATGTAAAGTACCATGTATTCTTACAAATTGACCCACCTAAGGTATCTTAATCAGTTGATAACTAAATGTGAAATATGAATTGGAAAATATATTATGTATATGACCTGGCCCTAAATGTAAAGGAATAGTATTTTGAATATTTGTAGAAACCCATACAACATTAATGGTAGGTAGTATAATGATCCTTGATTATAGAATGACATTTAAATGGATTAAATAAATGGTTGCATGCTACTTGACCTTTTACACTGATGAAAGGAAAGGCATGAACCAAATGACTTGATTAAAAGGTTGCATGCTACATGAACTTATCACACTAATCAAAGGAAAGGATTCAAACAAATGAAATATTACAAAAATTCATACTTAAAAAAGAATGGATTGAATCGAACTCAACCCAGATTCTGATCATAGAATTCCATGATCACTCAGGAACCACTTTCTGATTCAAGGATACAGCTTACATCGATTTCTAACCACTAAGATCTTGATCCTTTTCTATTAATTGGATGTATGGTATGTCACTGTAGGATCCCTTAAAAATCATTACAGGATTCCTTGGATGCACTCCATGGATCCAAAATTGATAAGTAAGTTCTATGGTTACATCCCATAAGACCCTTTCCCTTTTTAGCCCCATTTTACTAGGTATGATCACCTAGGATTCAGTAGGCACCTCATTGTGGAATTCTGTGGAACATGCTCCTTAGATTACACTCTTAACCATCCCAGGATATAGTTATTACTATTTTGGAGACCCTTGAGGTCAATGTTTCCTTATTTAATACCTTGGGACATCGCTGTTAATGATCATTATTTCTTTACTTCTTAAATCTTGGAACCTTCCCTATTATTAAAATGTGACTTCTTTATATATAGGTTGTAGTAAAATAATTAATTATTGGCATGTTTAGACACTAAAAGAGGGATGCAGTATGTACATGGGTATTTAGTTGTATTGTACTACATTACATTGTATATGCATGCTTGTATACTATTACATTTCCATTACACAGTCCGGGTGTTATAGAAACCATTGGTGGTGTTCCACTGAGATTCATCTCACACCCTCTTCGGGTTCCATTTTTTACTCAAAGTAGATAAAGTGGTTTCAAGTGCTGGCAAAGGGAAGCATGAAACTTCAAACACTTGATTTCATAGTTTTTAGGATGGTTCTTGATAAAAGAAGACTGATTTGGATCTCAGGTTACTTGGTATAGTCATTTGATTTCCATTATAATGTTGTGGAACATATTATGTATATTGTCTTATCTCTATGTTTTCAGTTTTCTAATGACATGACATATCATCATTGTTGTATGTTATTACAGTTATTCTATTTATTGTTGCTATAATCACAATTTTCCATTGTTCTGTCAGTTTACTTGTATTTATTCTACTATTTACCTATGGAACTTTCATCCATTGTGTTGCACGTTGGTACTTAGGGAATAGTCTCCTCACAGACACAACCTAGGAACTTAATACTAGTTGTCATCCTAGGGAGGTCAGGGATATCCACTTGCGGCCATGTAGACCACTAGGCTCGAGGAACCCATTAAGGGGCATCTAGGTCTGGGACGTTATAGTAAGGGTTATCACAAGACCTTTCTCAACTGATTTTATATCCAATATTATTTGGGAAAATAAAAAATAAATAAATAGATGTTCCTATGTAAAAAAATTTAATAAATTATTTGAAAAATGATGTTTATTGAGTTCAATGTTTATAAAGAGAGAGTAATATGGTTCGATAAAATGATATATATCATATCTATTTTGGAGTTAACAATATATTTTATAGATGAATCATAGAGAATAAAATTTTCAATACATATATAATGCACCAAAATCTATATATATATTTATGTGTGTGTGTGTGTATGAGAAATAACTAACATAGTGAAAATATGATGAGAAATATTATTGAATGTACTTTAAAATTCATTGTAAGTCTGCTAATGAAGGAAAATAAACAACATCTCAAACTATTGTTACTACCACTACCCAAACCTGTATGGATGTGGGACCACATTTCTAAGTATTTGATATTGGGAAACCAATGATATAAAATAGAGGATATTATATTTGTTTGATCACTTATAGAGTAAAATATTTTGGTCATTTTATCTTTATATGAGAGTATTTCTCACAAGAACTAATTTCTTATCTTTATATTCTAGAAGTGGTGAGACTTTATATAGAACCAATGCCAATTGTTTCTTACCAAAATCCATTATTAAATTCTATATTCTTTTGAATCTGAAAATATGTATGAATACAAAATTAAACCTAATCCTCATCAATGACCCTATAACATATGGTAAGACAAGGAAGACAATTAAGGAATTAGAAAATATTTTAAGAATTATCCCCATTGATTTTCTTGAAATTTAGGGCCAATAACCACCACATATTGAATTATACGAGAACAAAAGTTTCTTAATTAGGAATTCAAATGGATCCTAATGAAGTAATCCATATAAAAAAATTGTTGGTCTTCGACATAGTAGGATGAAGTTGGAGAAGTAAAACCATTGGGATCATATATTATGAAAGATAATACTAAGAAGATGCTTGTGATCTATAAAAATTACAAGGATTCTCAGGGTAGATAAAAGTATTATGTTGTTAATAAAACAAAAGACATAGGATTTAATTTTTGGGATCAATTATCCTAAAAATATTACAATGGAAAGGATTCCTGATATTTATAAATAAAATGAAATTGGGTTGATGTATCATCAGACCATTTTATATTTTAGCGCACATTGAAGCAGTTTTATATCAGTTAGCACTACATAATAATAGTTTTAATGTACAAGGAGTCATTAATGTATCCCTATTAGTAATGTTCATATCAAACCCAATGAATATACTAGAAATAAATGGCTTATAATTGGAACCTCACATATTATATGAAAAAACTGATCAAGATTCATAATAAAAATGAAAACCTGTTTAGGAGTAAGAAAACCTGACTCGTGAATGTATTTGGATAAATCAAATGCTAAATTCTAAATAAAAGGATACTAATAAAAAAAATTAAGGAAAGATATCTCCATTTTTTAGTCAAGACACAAATTTTGAGGATAAAATGATTAATGGGAAAGATGGTAAAATCCTAAAAATATTATATTATTATTAAAATAACTAATATTTCAATATTAGTACATTATTATTTTTTAAAAATATAACTACATAGAAAAATAAATTTATTTCAATAGTAAATTACACATATTTTTAAAAGATTCATCATAATAGCTATTTTTATGAGAAAAAAGGAATATTTTGTTGTTTAATATTGCAATACATATAATAAATAAAAATATGATGAAATTATTCAGTTTGAATGAGAGATAAAACATCCAAATCAAGAAAATATGAAATCCCTAATAAACAATTGGAATTTAGAGTAAAATTCATAGAGAAATCAAGGATCAATAATGGAATTAATATAATATTGAAGAAAAAAATAAAAATTAAATAAGATCTACTTTTGAAATTAGTTTACATTAGAAAAAATAATGATGTCCAAATAGGAAAATCTTCTCTTATAATAACATCATGATTTTTTTTAAAAAAAATACAGACTTATTCAACAAGAAGGATAAATGGAGATGTTGATGTTTCCTCAATAACTCTTAACAAATATTTTATAAACCAAATATCTTATCTGAAAGGAAAGTGTAATATTGGTTTAAATTAAACCTAAAGGAAGATAGTACCATAGGTGATGATATGTGTTTCGTCACCAAGGAATAAGATTTAGATGACTAATTAAAACTGGGTGGATAAATTTTAAAACAAGACTCAAGTTATTTTACAATATAGGTGTATTTATTGTGGAATTATTATATAGTTAATTAATATTTTATTGATTACAAAGAGATTAATGAAATTCAAAGATAAAGGATCATAGAAAAATATTTACTATTATTCCTCTTTAAGGTAATTACATTTTACATAGATATTTATTTTTTTATAA
Source organism: Viscum album (assembly GCA_963277665.1). NCBI lineage: Eukaryota > Viridiplantae > Streptophyta > Magnoliopsida > Santalales > Viscaceae > Viscum > Viscum album. The sequence continues at coordinate 1,181,706,274 of OY728128.1, read as the reverse complement.
CAAATAGAAACAATGAATTATATTTTTCAATAAGGTGTTTAATAATATTATTTATTAATAGGATGAATCCCAATAAATAATTTATTTATTATTCATTATTTTAAATATTATATATATTAATCACATCAATCATTCAATTTAGAATAATATTGTGACATCCTATGATTTTAAAAAATATATTCTATAAAATTAATTTAAATTTTTTGATAGAATGTTTTACACAAAATTAACATTTTATCATTATTTATAGGAATCACTAATTTTTTTTCACGACACATAATGTTTAGTTTCTTCGATAATTTTTGATACATGCATGGTCATGTCTTATTGGACAACAATATATTATTAATATTATTATTTTACCAGAAATATATCACCTAGATATTGGAATAGTGGTAATAAATATGACCAAAAAAGTTATGATTCTATGGTTTACACAAGTTTGTATAAATAATTCTTTGGTGACAAATTATTTATAAATGAAAATAAAAATCAATTGAATATTAGGGATTTTCTTTATAAAAAACTATTTTAATGTCCATAAAGTAATTTCACCTTAATAAATATTAGTAAACACTTTTATTAAATGATATTAGGGAAATTTAAATTTTATATATTCTATAAAATGTTTTAAAATTAAACCAATAATTTTTATAGGTGTAAAATAAGAAAAAATCCAAATTTAACCATAAAATGCTATATTTTTCTAAAAGACATTTTTTTAACATTTGTTAAAAGACCTATTTTAGAACAAAATTTTGTAATTAAATAAATTTTATTTGTAAAAATAAATTTATTTCAAGAAATTTTAATATAAAATTTATTTTAGAGTGAATTTTTTGAATTTTTCAGTCTTTGAGGAATAGTGAAAAATATAGAATTTTAATTGAAATTTGACATTTCTCTAAGTAGTTTATACACTTTTTCAAATTGATTTTAAAGACACAACAGTTTATTTATTAATATATTAATCCAATTTAGGTAATTTGGATCATTTTTATATGTAATTTGGATATGAAAACATAGTAAACATTTTTCTATTTTCCCCTTTTAAACATGTTTTCACATTCCATCTATGGGGTAAGTTTTAAATTCAATTATGAATATTCTATGGTTAGACTTTTAAAAATGGATTAAATATTTAAAATCATAATATTTTATAATTTATATCTACTTCAAATTAGTTTTAAACCAAAAATATTATCAAATGGAATAAAAATTAATTTCAATGATTATGGTAAAAAAAATTACATAGATGATAATCAAACATATTAATGGTCTAAATGAATTGAGACTTGTCCAAAACCAGTTTCATGGAAATATTTAAACCTTGTATCCTATTTTATCTATATTTTTTCCTTATTTAAGGCCCATTATTTATGTTATATATTTGAATGGTTTTTAGCTTTTGATGTTTTAAAAAATGACCATACTCCTCTATTATAAATGGGAATTCACTATACCCAGTTCTAAAAACCTCTAAATACATTTTCCCATAAAAAACAAAGAAATGACCTAAAAAATCATTAATGTAATCCTAAAATCATTAATTTTTTTATAAATATAACCAAATAAGTCCTTGGTTTCAAACCAGAAGGAGTTACCCTAAGAAAAGATTAAATATTTCAATTAATGTTTTTGTTTTTTTCTATCCTCAAACCTATTAAATCATTTTTATATAAAATTATAAAATAATAGTAGTAAAATAAATTTACTAAGATGTTTTTTTGGTAATTTTATGACCCACAACATCACACACTTCCATCAAATGGGATACTAAGTCATCACTCTTGTATAATGAAAACTACCACCTTGTGAACCAATATCATTCATTCTTCCATTACTACATATCAATGATGGGAATAATTATGTAAATGATTTTGATATATTATATTTCTGATATTTATTATTATTTTATGATTATTTAGTTATTATATAACACAACACATAATTATTATAATTATTCTGAAATAAAATAGCATTGTTTTTATGTACGGAGGACTGCCGTCTCAAGAAGTGATGTGATTCATTCACGCTTAACATAAAATAAATTAAAAATAGTTATAATAGAAATTTCTTATATATAACATATATAAATTATAATATAATATATATTTTTATATTTATTATTTACTTTTTATTCTTTTAATAATATAACAAAATGGAAACAACATTTCCATCACCAAGAATGATGTATTTCATTTTCTATTTCTACATTTTATATGTTATTTTTAATAAATATATATTTAACATATACGATATTAAATAATCTATTATGTTATGAAAATGAATAAATAATTATCAAATTAAGAGGAAAAATATAACAAGTGGAAACATATAAAAAAATAAAGTGGTTGTTTTCCAAAGGTGACCTTAATATGGAATTGTTAATAAATGTGTAATATAAAGTCATAATAAAAACATATATCACATGATATATATGATTAAGGTTCTGTTATATATGTATAATAAATATATATTTTTTATACATGAGTTCTGAATAGGTACTATGAGAGTGAATACTTAAGGTAATGGGGTTTCTAGTCTGAGTTTTATTTCAGTGAGACTTATTCCATATTCACCACTCTTTTCATTTCTGGGGTGTATATATTTTCATAGGATATTTTTTTCATGAAATTAATTAATTTCATTATATTAAATTTTTTAATTTATTTTATTCTTTAAAAAATGTCATGATTAAATTTTTACTAAAATCATATTGTTCTTTTACATCTAACTTTTGTTTATATGAGATGCATGACATATTCACCAATTCTGTTTGTTGTGTGATGTATCAAGTATTATGAATTAATTGTTTGATCATTATAAATTAATTTATGGGTATTTACATAAATATTTTAGGATCTTTCCATCATGGGGATTATAGTTACATAGTTACTAAAGAATTAATAAATTTTTGTACCAATTTTCCATCTTTGAGACTTATGTTGTGATATTAACTTGTCATATTATTTGAGGTGTATATACCTAAAATTTGATGAGTTGTATTTTTAGTTTCATAATTTTCATGATATTATGAGTTTAAGTCAATTGTATTCCTTTACTATGGTTACTATTTAGGTAACAAATGATATAATTGTGTTCTGTTAAAGTCGCATCGTTTATTGAGATTTTGCACGATTAAGTCTCTAATTATGAAACCATATAATTATTTTGAATTATATTGTAATATTTTTATTTATATTAATATCTTGTAATATTACCATTTTCTACTCTCTGGTATATAGAATATTTGATAAGACATTTTTAATAAATCTCAACATCATTTATCGCTTTGGTTTGAAATCTATATTCTTTCAAAATAATTTTCTATAAAATAGTTAAATAAAAAATGCATTAATGTTTATGAAAATATTCATGCGAAAAGATATAAAAAGATTTTATTTATTAAAATTTTTTTCAATTATTTCCAAATCTTCCTTTATAAATTTTCAATGTTATTTTCAATGAAAATTATTTTCAAAAAATTTCGTGTTTTAGAAAGTGATTTTTGAAAAGAAATGGTATTTCCCTATAAATTTTATTTATGATACTTTAATTAAATTTTCATTCATCAAAATCAACAATCATTATTGATTAATTCTCTTCTACTTGTGATATTTGGTATTGTTATCATCCTTATTATTTTTATGTATGGAATAATACTTTTTCAAAGAGAATATTTTGGACCCCATTCCCTTTCCACTGGCTAATCATTTTTCAAAGAAGTTGTTATAAAAAATGTTTTTTCCATGTTTGAATCTTTATTATAAGATATATTTATATAACCATGTAATTTCCACAAGTTAAACATGTATCAAAGATATTTTATGGAACATTTTTTCTTTCAATGGGTTAATCATGTTTAGAAGAAAATAATTTCTTTTCAATGTGTTATGATTAAATTAATTCTCTATGTACTTCATTGGTTGTTCAGTTGTTCGACATTATAAAAGATGGGTGCACCCATATAGCTTCGGGTGATCCCATTATAAATTATATGATTGGTGATCCCAAGTAACACTCCAATGCATCGTGTAATGACTATGTTCTCAATAGAAATATATTGTATGTTGGTCGTATGGTTACTCCAGTTTGTAACAGTTCTTCAAGGGTTCTATAATGGTTCAATGAGGTTATTTTCTTAGATAAAAATATGCTTTATATATGATTTATATGAGTTTATGTTGTAACATTTTATCATGATTTATATCACATGGGACAGGATTATTTATTCTTATGAATTTATCCTTTATTAATCTCTTATTCTATGATTTAATGTTTGATGATTCCAGTATTGATGGTTATGAATCTTTATATGTTATAATCATAAACTTTTATTTTTTCACCATACACTTATCCTATACTAATTATTATTGATGATATTCATTTTTTAATGCTCATTTTTTCCATTAATGAGCATTTGGGCCAAACCTTATTACATTTCCATTTACCCAAGTCATAGAGAATGAGTTTTAATACGTTATTTATATAAAGGATTTCATAAGGATGATGTGTATGACATAATGTGAAACAATAAAATCTATGTAAAATGGAAGAAATTATATTTTAAAGTCATGTGAGTTATTTATGTAGGATATTATAAAAATTTTATAAAACTCTAATCCTAAATTTTCCTCCATAATGTAACTGGTCCATGTCTTCCTTTTGATATTGTAACTTATTTGTGGAAAAAATATTCATTCAAAATTATCAACATCATATCTAGAAATGTATGGTAATGGATTTCAGAACATGATCTTGGAGTGTGTGTCCCAGTATATTATAGTAAGTATAAAATGTTTGTTTAGATAAATTTTCATATTATGATGTTTTAATATGATGTTATCTTAATATTTATTGATATTGTCATAGGAAAAATGATTATTTTTTATCATCTGTTCAAATTCATAGGACACACCACTAGAGGTTTTTAAGTGAAATTTTTTTTGAGGTTATCAGTGATGCTTTTGGAGATTTTTTATTTTGGGATGTGGTATTCGTAACAACTAGGATCAACATAAAGTTTTTTCTCGGATAATTTTTTTTTCATAATTAAGAAAGTGGGATAAGTTGTTTTTTGGGTGACAACCCATCACATATGGCTATGAGGTGGGGCCTAAACCTATGACCGAATGATGATAAGGACTGAACGGACAACCATTGGCCAACATGGTGTCCTATTTAAAATGAGATTATATTTCATGTAAATATTGAGTTTATTAAAAAACATATTCAATTTTATTTTAAGAATAATGGTTGATTTATATTTGAACAATGTGTGATCAAATCCCTTCAATAATTTGGTTTTTAATTCAGTTTTGAAATTTTTAAAGAATATAATTTTTATTTACTTAGGGAATAATTTAGTTTTGACATTGGATATTATTATTTAATTTTAAATATTAATGTATCATATGGATTTTACTAATTTTTTTGAATTATATTACCATTTACTATCTTTTTTTTGGATTTGGTTAATGTATAAATATAAGTAAAATAGATTGATTATCCCATTTATCATTATGTGTTCTTTATAAGTTTATTTTTTGGGCCTTAGGAAAAAGAAAATTCATATTGAATACTCATCATCTAGATAAAAAGTTGAGATTAGGTTTGAAATTTTTTAACAAATGAAATTCTCTTATCATGTAATTATATTTATTCATGTTTTCAGTCTATATGGTGAAATAAATACTTAATGTTTTTAAAAGGGTATTAAAAAAATTATCCTTTTATGTTTTTTATTATGAAATAAATGACCTTTTTCGAACTTATTAGGTATTTTGATTTTTTTCATTGACATGATACTGACCATGTCCTCTAAATCTCTATATTAGTCCAAGTGAATTATTTTTTCCTTCCAAATCCATATTTTATTTTCTCATGAATGTTCTCCCTATATGGAATCCAATTTATGGGTGTCTTAATGTGACCATTATGTTTCCCACATTCCATTTTTATGTGATTTTTTATTTAATTAATTTTTATAATGTGGGTTTCAATAAAAAAATTCTTAACATTTTAATACTTTGATAACCAAGAATAATTTGGTGGGTGAAATTCATTTTAAGGGGGGTAGGATGTATCATCCTCGTAATTTAAGAAATATATATTTTTCAAATAAATTTGAATTATTTAATAAATTGTATTACACTCAGTTCATAGTTTATATTACATTATATGTAACAACATTTTTATCATTCACTACATGAATCATAGAGTTTCTTCGAATAATTTGTGTTACATGCTTGGTCAAGTCTTTCCATAAAACAATATACTATTGATATTATTATTTATAATCATAGTTAACACCATTCCATTACAATTGTGGGAATAAATATAATTAACTAATTTATGAATACATGGTTACACATTTTTATATAATGAATTATTTTGGGAAAAATTAAATAAAAAAGAAAATAAAAACCAATTGAATATAAAGGATGTGATTTAAGAAAAACTGGTGTTATACCAGGAAAGGTGTTTTATAATAATAAATTAAACAAATCACTATTATTGAATGATTGTAAGTAATTTTATATGATATATAATAAATGAAATATTTTTAAATTAAATTATTAATTTTTATTTGTATAATATAATAATAAATCAAATTTTAATTATAAAAAGAAGTATTTTTTCTAAAAGTCGGCTTTGTCTCCTTTTAATGGTGGACTAGTTTTAAATCAAAATATTGAAACGTCAATAAATTTTAAAATTACCTTAGAGTGAAAGTTTTTTATTTTCATGAGAATATTATTTTTTCGATAAATAATAAAAAATATTGAATTTTAATTGAAAACTCACCAGTCATTAAAATAAATAATATTGATAAATTATATTTTGAGCTAGTTTTAAACTAAAAATAGTTAAATTATATATATATATATATATATATTAATTGAATATATTTAATCGAAATCATTTTTATACTGATTTTGGATATAAAATATAGTAAAATTTTGGGCATTTTCACCTTCCAAACTTGCTTTCTCATTCTGCCTTCCGTATTAGAATTAAATTAAATTTTGCAACTTCTGGGGTTGGAAATTGGAAAATTGGACTTCATATTTATAATAAAAATAATTTATCATTGTTATTAATTAATTTTCTTTCAAAAAATAATTAGTGGGTGGAATTAAAGTTAGTTACAGTGATTAAGATAAAAAAAGATTACTGATTTAAAAATTTTCAAAAATAAGAATCCAAATGACCTAGAAACTTTTCCAAAACCCATTTTATGTCCATATTTAGACCATATACCCTATTTTTTCAAAAAAATTAATTATTGGAGGAAAATTTTGTAATTGAAACATACCAATGGTGTTTACCTTTGGTTGTTTACAGGAATGCTACTTCTCCTCAACTCTTAAAGGGCATTCACTCTCTCAATTTCTAAAAACCTATCATACCATTTCCCTCGTAAAAAATATGCCAAAATTAATTCCAAAAATCCTTCCTATTATCTTATAAGTCTCTATTTTGGAATAAATCAAACAAAATAATTCCTTTGGTTCAAACCTAAACGAGATACCCTCATAATAGGTAACGTTAATCAATATACATTTTTATTTTATTTATTACTCAAACCTATTAAATTATTTTTATGTAATTTTTTTTATATTAATAGTATCTTTAAAATAATTATATTATTTATTTTTTTATGAATGAAACCTACACATATTTTTCTAAATGGTATGGGTATTCATCATTTATGAATATAATGGACTACCTCCTCCTGAACTGATGTCTTTATTTCCAGCTTTTCCTCCTCTCATGTTAGTCATAATGATATAAATTATATTTAAATACAATATATATTATATTTATGATTCATTTTTTCTCCTAGATTTTTATATAACCCATTCCATTATACATTCCATTTTGTTAGAATATTATAATGTTTTTCATGTGTATAGTGGACTATAGCCTCGTGAAGTGATGTGATTCATTAATGCATTAAATGGAACATATTAAAGATGGTTATAATATAATTATGTGATATATATATTGTAATAATCATGATTTACTAATAATAATTTTTATATATATCATTTAATTTTATTTCTATAAATATGAAATGAAAATTGAAAGAGTGTTCATACGTATGCACAACCTACCATCTCTATGAATGGGGTATTCCATTTCATATTACTAAAATTTATAAAATATTATTAATATATATACAATATATATATATATTATATTTATAGTTTTTTATCTTATATAAATTATTAAATCATGATCAAATTAAGATTAAAAAATTGGCGAGTCAAAAAATATATGGAAAACAATGAAGTTTTTACCCAAAAGGTTACATTAACAGGGAATTATACATAAATGGGTAATATTAAGCCATAAAAAAATCATATATTTTATGATATATGTGACTATGTTTATGTAATAGATTTATAATTAACTTATGTTTACTATAAATGAGGTTTTAACAAGTAAAAAGAGAGTCAATACTTAAGGTAAGAGGATTTCTAGTCTCACATATATTTTTGTGAGACTTATCCCATATTCACCACTCTTATTTTTTGTGGTGTATATTTTACCATATTAAATTTTACATAATTTATTACATGATATGAATGTTTTCAATTGATTTAATTCCTTCATATATCTTGTGTTTGAAATTTCAATCGAGTAGTAATGGTTTTCTCGTCTAGATTTTTTTCTATGATATATAGCCATATTCCTCAATTTTTTGTAATATGGTGTATAAATTCACAAAAATGTGTTGTATATTTCATATAATAAAATTTATGTTTATTTACATATACATTTTAGAATCTATGTTTCATGGGTTTTATAGTTTCAATGTTACTAAAACAAAAATGATTTTTTTGACAATATTCCTTCTCTAAGACTTATGTCATTTTATGCACCTATATTATTTTCTAAGATGTAAATACATCCCATCTGAGTTTTTATATCATTATTATCCTTATTTTCATTATATTATAAGTTTAATATAATTTTATTCCTTCGTAAGGTATATGATTCCAAATACGAAAGTTGTAAGAACCTTTTATTACAATCACATCGTTTATCTAGATTATGTTTGAGTAAGTCTCGGATATTTATATTTTCTTTATTTATCTTATCATCTATTTACACTACTGGAAAACGAACCTATACCAATGGTTTGGAATTGTTGGTATTGGCATCCAAACCTTTGGTATAGCCTATACCAATGGTTTGGAGAACCGTTGCCAAGTAAGCCGTTGGGATAGGTCTATACCAACGATTTTCCCAAAACCGTTGGTATAGACCTATCCCAACGGTTTTGGAAACTGTTGGTATAATTAATACGAAAATCTATACCAACGGTTATGGAACCGTTGGTATATGTATTTCAAAAAAAACATTAACTGGGATTTGATCCCAGGACCCCTAGTTTATTATTCAACGACTTACCCACTAACCTAACATGACTTATGTGAATATAATTACATAAATATATATATGTATTCTCATAATGATTTTAAATTTTGATTTATATAATTTTCTGGGAAAGAAGAAATGATAAAAAAATCAAAGGATATATACCAACGGTTGTCAAAACCGTTGGTATAGGCCTATACCAACGGTTTTGACAACCGTTGGTATAGATTTTGATTCTGGATTTTGATTTTGGGGCAAAGTTGATTTGTGGGGGACATTTCCCAATGGTTTTGGAAAACCGTTGGGATAGGTATACCCTTTCCCAACGGTTTTGGCCAAACTGTTGGGAAAGGGTATACCTATCCCAACGGTTTGCCAAAATCGTTGGGAAAGGTGGCCAAAATGTGGGATTTCCCAACAGTTTGGCCAAACTATTGGGAAATTGAACCTATACCAACGGTTTTTACAAATCGTTTGTATAGGAGCGTTGGGTAAGGTTAGATTTCTAGTAGTGTTATTAATATTAATTTCAGTAAAATTATAATTTATTAATTATTTTTTACATAAAATAATTGAGAAAATGTTTTTATGATAATCAGAATTCATTTCTCTATTTTGTCAAAGATGTATACTCTTTAAAAATAATATTATCTTAAAAATGATTCAATGTGTTTTTCAATGATATTTTAAGATCATTTTATTAGGATTATTTTTTAAAAGATTTTAAAATTTTAATAAGTGTTTTAAATTATTTTCAGGTCTTACTTTAGGAGTTTTCAAGGTTATTTTTAATGAAAATTATTTTCAAAAAGGTTTATGTTTTATAGTGTGATCTTTAAAATAACAAGGGTATTTTCAGCCAAATTATTTTATTGAACCTTAAATGTAATTTTAATTCATCGATGTCAAAAAAATGTTTTCATTACTTATTTTCTACTGGGTATATTTTGTGATGATTCCATCCTCATTCTTTCTTCCGTTGTAATAATATTTTTTGAAATAAATTTTTATGAAAACCATTTTTCCACATATTAATCATTTCTCAAAGTTATTTTTATGAATACTATTTATTTTCCCTTTCTTAATCATTTTTCAATGTTATGGTTATGTAACCTATTTGTTTTCCACGGGTTAACCATGTTCCAAAGAGTTTTTTATGGAACTTATTTCCTTCCCAAGGGTTAATCATGTTCTGAAGATAACAAATAATGTTTCAATAAGTTATGTTAAATAAATTCTCTATGTTCTATATTAATTAGCCAATTATTAGAAATTATAAAATATAAGTACACCCAGATAGAACCGAGTGAGTTATATTATGGGTTCTCTCCGATATCACTCAAATTCATTACGTAATGACTATTTTCATTTAATAATTACAATGGAAGTTGGTCGTATAAATACTCCAACTTATACGGGTTATACAAGGGTTCTATAAATGTTCAATGAGGTGATAGTCAAAGATATTTATATTTTTTATCTATCCTTACTATGGGTTTATGATGTTTCATTTTATCAATATTGATATCATAGGGTTCATTAATATTAATTCCTCTAACTTTATCCTTTATTAATGTGTAATCCCATGTTTACATGTTTTATAATCCATGTATTGATGTTTATGAGTATTCATACGTTATAATAATTCACTTTCATTATGTTATCATACTTTAATTATCTCTTTGTGGTCATATATGTTTTTCATTTTCTAATGCTAATGTTTTCCATTTTGGAGTAATTGAGTTCACCCTTCTTATGATTCTTTTTACCTAGGTTATAAATAATAAAGTGGAATTTTTTATGTCTTTAACTTATTTTTCAAGGATTATGTTAATGACATAATATTAAATAATAATATCTAGATTAAATTGTAGAAATTCTATTTTTATACTTTTTTAATTGTTTCTGTATAATTTTTATTAGCTCTATAAAACTCTAAACCTAAAAAAATCTTCCATATTATAAGTGATCCATGATTTACTTTTTATGTTTTAAGGTTTTCATGAAACAAAAATTGGGTCACAATAATTGGATTCATAACGAGAAATTTAAATTTATGTTTTTTAGAAGAAGATCTGGAAGTGCGAGTCTTGGTTTGTTATAGATGATATCAATGGTTGGTTTATATAACTTCAGAGATTAGGATGTATTCCTATGAGGTTATATATGGAGTTATGGATACCATCGTAAAACTATAATATTAATGTTGATCATAAGTTCAATGTATTAGGAAACAGAACCTATATTTTTTAATCAGTAAAAATTTTGTGGTTATTAATGACGTTTTTAGAGAAATTTTTTGGGTTGAATTATTTTTAACACATAGGATAAACAGGAAGTTCTTCCAAGGAGGATTAATTTTTCTGTATTATGGAAAAAGGGGCTTAACACATATGTGGGGTGATAACCTGTCGAATCTTGCTACGAAGTGGGGCTTGAACCCAAGACTGAACAATGATAATGATTTCAAGCACTACAACTAGCCTACACGATGTTTTGGGCAGCATTAAATTCTTTTTACATAAAAACAATATGTTTATCACAAAACCATATGAGATTTTATTTAAAGAATAATGATTTATTAATATTAGAAGAATATACAATCAAATCCATATAACAATTGGGTTTTTAACATAGTTTTGAAATTCTTGAATAATTTTAAGGATATTTATTTATAGAATAATTTATTTTGAAATTTGGGTATTACTATTTAATTTTGATGATTACTGATACAGATGGATGTTAATCCATTTTTGTAATTATCTTACAATGTAATAACCATATTTTTTTTGTTAATTTATAAAAAAAAGTGCAATATCTTGAAGATCACTTTTATGGATTTGTCATTTTTATAAACTTATTTCTGTAACTTAAGCATAAGATAAATCATATTTAAAATTCATCATCTAGAGAAGAAGATGATATTTTTTAGAAATTTGTTAAATGATGAAATTTAGTTTTCAAGTAATTATATTTGTTTATATTTTATGTCTAGATAAAGAAAGAAATACATCAAATTTAGGAAAAGAATATCGAAATAAAAATTTTCCCAATATCAACATTTCTAATTATATTAATGAACATTTACACACCTATTTGGTATGTGGTTTGGTTGTTGTTGACTTTCCATTGACGATGTTCTCTTTCAACAACTATTATTCTATTGGAAATTGGTTTTCACTCCAAATCAATATTTTAATTTCATACAAATTTCCTCCCTCTTTTGAATCATAGTTAGGTGTATCTTCAATTGAAATTTATATTTCCCACATTCCCTTTTTATAAGATTCCTTCTTTATATAATTTGTATGATGTGGGTTTTAATATATAAATTCTGTAAATTTTAATAATACATAACCAAGAATAATTTGGGGGAGAAACTCATTTTAAGGGGGGTAGGATATAACATCCTGATAAATTAAGTAATATCCTATTTAAAATAAATTTAATTACTTGATATATAAAGTTAAATGATATGCATATTTTATCTTGTGTTATAAGTAAAACCAATTTTGTCTTTCTTTAAATGTAACATTTAGTTTCCTTGACAAATTTCGTTACACATAATGATGAGTCTCACCATATAACAATATACTATTAATATTGTTATTTAGCATGAGTGTTATTATCTAGAAATTAGAATGAAGGGAATAAATATGATAAATTAAAATAAGAATATATATTTTAAAGAAATTAATATAATTAATTCATTGTCTAAATAATAATTATAACTAAAAATGAACATCAATTTAATATTAATAAGGTGTTAAATGAAAAACTGTTTTTATGCCAACAAAGAAATTTTAACCTAAAAAAGGTTTTTAATCTATTTTAGTTGATGATATTAAGGAAATTAACATTTTATATATTCTATATAATAGTTTAAAATCAAACCATTATGTTTTATAGTCATAAAATAATAACAAACCTATTTGAAGCATAAAAATGCTTTTTTTGAAAATACGATTTTGTATACTTTTAACGACCAACTTTTTTTAAAACTAAATTTTGAAACTTTTATAAATTTTATTCGAAAAAATAAAATTATTTTTTAAATTAGGATGTTGAAATTATATTTTGGTGATTTTTTGGTATTTTTCTGACAAGTTTCATTTTTGATGAATAGTGAAAAATATTGAATGTTAATTGAATATTGTCTTTTCATATAAATAATTTATTATGATAAATTTTTATTTTTATTGGTTTTAAAGCCAAAATATTAATATTATACATATATAAATCTAATTTTTGTAATTTTAATTATTTTTATATACAATTTGGATATATAAACATAGTAATCTTTTGAATCTTTTCACGTTAAAAACCTTTTTTCTTGTTCCTTCAGCAGATTAGTTTTAAATTAAACTCTTCCACTTATATTATAGTATTTTGGAAAAAAGGATTAAATATTTTTAATAATACAAATTTATAATTTCTATTAGGTGAAATTATTTTTTCAATAAAAATATTAATCAACGAAATTAAAATTAAGTCCTGCGATTAAGATAAAAATAAGTTTACTTATTGGTTAAACAGAAATCATAAAGTGACAAATGAACTAGAAACATGTTAAAAACATATTTTATTCTTATATTTTGACTATATAAACTTTTGGACATAAAATATTCATTATTAGTATCACATGAAGTAATTTTTACCTCAAAATAGTGCTTACCTTTTGTTATTTAAATAAATTCCACTCATCTACTATAAAAAGGAATTCACCCTCTCTACTTCTTAAAACCTATAATTCATTTTGAATCATCCAGAATATTAAAAAATTATTTTAAAAAATCCTTCCTCTTGTTCTAAAATCCTAAATTTAGTCATAAATGAAACCAATGAATGAGATTTGTTCAAACCAAAAATAAGATAACCCAAAAATTGGTCGCATTCATCAATGAATGTTTTTTTACTTATTTCTTCGTAAAAACTATGGAATTAATTTTATATAAATATTATATAATAAAACCATTATATTTAATATAATATGGATTTTTATTTTCTTTTATGACCTACAACTTCACAAACATCAATCCAATGTGATATGAAATCATTATTTGTGTGTATGAACAACTACCAACTCCTGAACCAATGTTGTTTATTCATCCATTACCACCTATAAAAGTTGGGATTAATGATTTAAATTTTTTTTATATGATATATATTATATTTATGAAGTATTTATTAATCTGGAAAGTTTTATTATATATACCTTCATTCTTTCCATTTTATGAGTATATGATAATGTTGTTCTTGTGTACGGTGGACTACCACTTTGCGAAGCGATGTGATTCATTCATGATTTACATGTAATTCATTAAGGATGCATGTAAATTAATAATTTATATATAATACCTAATAATAAAATATATATAATTTATATATAATTTTATTTTGTTTCTATAAATATTAAAAAATTGGGAGCAGTGTTTATGTGTTTGTATGGCCTACCATCTCCGTGAACTATTTAATTCATTTCATATTTCTATTTTTTATAGATAATTATACATAAATATATAATGAATTTATATGATATTTATATAATTTTTTAAATTATTGAAACTTGTAAATGATGATCAAAGTAAAATGAGAAAAAATATCAAGTCATAACATATATGAAATTAAAATAGGTTGTTACCTGAAAGGTGACTTTAACAAGGTTGTTTTAATAAACTCATAATATAAATTCAAAATAAACTAAAATATGGCTTTATATATATTATTATGGTTTTATGATAGATTTATAATAAACAATAATTTATTATACATGAATTTTTAACAAGTATGATGATACTCAAGACTTAAAGAAAATGGATTTCTATTTTATTTTTTATTTTTTTGAGATCTATGCTATATTCAATACTCTTTTGTGGATTTTATTTTGATATAAAGACATGTAATATCATTATTTTATTGTATTTAATGATATTAAATGTTTCAATTGACTTTATCCCTTCAAATATCTCATGATTCAAATGTTACTCAGCTAGTAAGGGTTTTTCTCCTCTCACTTTTATTTCTATGAGATACATTCTATATTCACAACTTATTACTATTGTGTGGTGTATTCACTTCCCATAAATTTATTATGAAATTATTACCCTTAAATTTATATGTATTTACTTATCCATTTGAGGATATATATTTCACTAGGTTAATGGTTTTAGAGTAACCAAAGAGGTAATGGATTTCATTCAAAAAGTTTCCTCTTTGGGACTTATGTCAACTTATGCACCTATATTAATTTCTAAAGAGCATATACATTCTCATTTATATTTTATATCCTAAATATCATTTTTTATATAATAAATGTTTTATTTAATTTTATTCATTAATTTATATTACGATTCATGTTATCAAATCAGTAGAGTCTTCTTCCATAATCTCATTGATTATTGAGATTGTGTATGATTATGTCTCTGATGTTGAGATCTTATAATTCATCTAAAAATATTTTATAGTATTTATTCTTATTGTTTTGATTCAATATTACCATTTTCCAATATTTGGTTCATATAATAATTTGGAAATATTGGCTAATAAAATAATTATTCATTTTTTTCATCGGTCAGAAATCAGAATTCCTTCAAGATAATATTTTATAAAAAGGTTTTAAAATTATTTTTCGGTGAGTTTTTATGATAATTTTAAGGGAAATGGATTTTTTTTCTATTTAAAAAAGTGTTTTAAATGGTTTGTATATATTCTTTTATAAATTTTCAAGGTTATTTTAGAATAAAATTAACTGTAAATTTTTATGTTTTAAAAAGTTATTTTCAAAATGAAAATGGTATTTTCCACCCAAAAAAAATTAATAACACTTTAATGGAATTTCCATTCATTAACATAAACTACCTTTTTGATTACTTATCCACCAATGTGGATATTTGGAATTTGTACTATCCTTATTCATTCTCTAAATGGAATAATATTATTCCATTGTGATTTTTTTTGAAACTTTGTTTCATTTTCCTAGGTTATTAATGTTTCAAAGAGATTTTCATAAAACCCATATTTTACATGGGATAATAATGTATCAAATATATTTTAGTGGAACCTGTTTCTATTCCATGGGTTCACAGTGCACCAAACATATTGTTATAAAATTTATTTAATTTACCTGGGATAATCACATTCTAAAGAGAATAATGTTTGTTTAAATAAGTTATGATTGAATGAATTATAGATATTATTTATTAATTATTTAAATATAATAAATTATAAAAGAGGGTCTTCCTAGATAGTGTTAGGTTATCCCATTATATTTTATATTATGGGTCTATCAATATAACACTCCAATGAATTGGGTAATAAATTAATTCTTGAAATAATTATATTTGAAGTTGGCCATGTGGTTATGACAATTTAGAAGGCTTCTATAATGGTTCTATAAAGGTATAAATAGATGATTTTATGAGATACCAAGATGTTTTATTTATTCTTTATATGGGTTTATGATGTTCCATTTGATCTTGATTGATATCACATCACACATTATTATTGATTCTTATTACTTTTTCCTTTGTTAATTCCATATGATATGTTTCCATGTTTGATGATCTGGGTATTGATGGGCATGAATATCTATATGTTATAATCATTCACTGTGATTATATCATCATACTAGAATACACTCTTTATTATCACTGATTCAATTCATTTTTTAATGCCAAGATTTTCCCTTACAGGTCATTTGAACCCACCCTTATTATGCTTCCTTCTTCCCAATGTTATAAAGAATGAGTCGATCTCTTTTTGTCTATAAAAGATTTCACACAGATGATTTTTATAACCTATTGTGAAATAATAAAAAATAGGTGGAGTGGGATAAATTATCTTTTAATGTCATGTGAATTTCTTATGTAATATTTTTTCTTAATTATATAAAAACCTAAACCTAAAAGGTTCTATATAATATAGGTGATATATGTTTTCCCATTGATGTTGTAAGGTTTTTATGGTAAGAAATTGTGTCATAATTATATTCATCATAGTCAGAAATATACGGTTATGGATTTTAATATATGATCTTGGAGTGGAGGTCCAAGGATGTAAAAAATATTATATCATTTCTTATGAAGGAGAAATTGAACCTAAAAATATTATAACCAAAAATCAAATTCTTATCTGAAGATAACAAATATTGATATAAAATATTTTGTAGAAGTTCCTCTCAATGAAAGTGTTTTATAAGAAACATATATCTAGTGTAATAACTTCTATTTCTATGCATTGAGAAATAAATATTTTTTGAAAATATTGAAGGATAATAAATGGGATATTTTTTTTCAAAAATGGTTCAATTTAATTCAATTTAATTCTAAAAAGACTATATTGGAATCAATGATAGATAGAAAATTATTATTTTTAATATTCAATTCTTTAGGAATAATGTCATGAGTATTTTTCAAATTTTGGAATATAGAGATGAAATTAAATTTACCTTGACGAAAGACATAATAAAGGGAAGAGATTTAGTATCTATAATGAAATAATGAAGTAAAAAAAGACAATCTATATCAAATAATACATAATGAAGACACATGTTTCCTAAAAAATCAAGATTGAAACATATTATAGAGTCAATTTATTGTATGTGTAATTCTTAATTAAATGGGGAAAGTGAAAAATCATAACACTCTGAATCTTTTTGTTGGGATTAATATGGATTTATAACAAAATTTTAAAGTTTAAAAAAAATAAACTAACAGAATATATAAGGAAATAAATTTCTGGAACTATTAAAACATATTTATATGGATGTATATAGTACAATACACCAAGAATCCATTTAAATTATTAGTTACTATAACATCTTCAATAAATTATATAGTCAAACATAATTAAAATATATGATATGGTATTAAAAATATTTCATTACAATGAGATATATCTAATAATGGTTAAGAACATATTTAGAAAAATTATTATCATGTTAATATCTAAAAACATCATAGAATTATAAAATCAAATAAAAGAGTTTCCTCTTGATAATATTATATATTTCACCAATAAGAAATTTTATGGAAAATTTAAAAATATGGAGTAGTGGGAAGAAGAAATTGAATGATAAAAACACAATAAGTGAACTGTTAATTAGAAAGTGATATTTATAAAACATATGAAAAATATATATTATGTCAATTATTTGAACATATAATTGATATTTTTTCAGTCCTAGTTAATTAACGAGTCCATATGAGATATAGTTCAAATAAAAAACATTCATATATCACATTTTTATCTTGGAAATTAATTGAGATAACATGAAGAATTAATCTATTTTGAAAGTTACTGAGTAAAGTTTATTAAGTCATATTTCTCAATTATTTGTTAAAAAGAAATTGTTTTTGGCGATAAAATATTATTTTAATGATTATAAAAATTTTAGATGTCTCTATTATTTAAAATAAACTACTTAGAAATTATAATAGTAAAGAAACTCAATACTATGACAATTGAGAAACATATTTATTTAAAATTATATATACTATGGATATTGGTTAATATGTTTATTTTGAAGTGGATGATGTTTTTTTGAAGTTTTTATTTCCAAAAATAGAAAAAAAATGTAGGTACTGAAATTTTTGAAGAAAAATATTAAAACATAAAATAATTCAATTTAAAAAATAAGGATTAAATCATTCAAAAATAAAAAATTGGAATCACTTTTTTAACTAAGAAATATTAAAATAGAATCAAAGGAAAACATTTATTAAAATTAATGAATAAATAAATAAGTTAATTCATAATACCTATACATGTGATCCTTTTCCATGAAAAATTAGAAGAAAATTCCCTTAAATATCATAGGGTTTTTAAACAACTTTTGTAATGATAGAATTTTTGTTCAAATGTTGTGAAATATTCACAAAAAAACACTCAAATTAGAGGTTTATATACTGATTATATTTTGTCCCTAATCAAAATACTCAAACTAATAATATCATTCATATTCATCAATTTTCATTAATAGAATAAAACTTTTCAAATGGATATAATGTTTTCCTTTTAAAGTAAAATGTTATATAATGAAATTATATTGAGAAAATAAATTTTTTAGAATTCAATAATTTTGAATGATTAATAATTAAAGCGGTTTTAGGGTTTGGAATATTTACCAAGTGTGTGTAATCATGGAAATATGTAATCTTATTGAACTGGGTGTTCACTAATGGTAGTGTTCATAGTGGTATTTATTTTTAGAAGGTTTGAATTGAAATAATTATGGTGTTATTATATGTTTAATTCATCATACATAGAATATATATGGAAAAATGTTTCATGGATTTCACTAG
Source organism: Viscum album (assembly GCA_963277665.1). Taxonomy (NCBI): domain Eukaryota; kingdom Viridiplantae; phylum Streptophyta; class Magnoliopsida; order Santalales; family Viscaceae; genus Viscum; species Viscum album. The sequence goes on along the minus strand of OY728128.1, from coordinate 1,181,686,580 downwards.
AATGGTGAAAAATGAATTTTAAATTTCTATTATTTTTTATCATAAGAAATTTTATAAATATAGGTTAATAAATGAATAAATGTAACTTTTAATTTTCAATAAAAATATATCAAATGTGTATAAAAAATTTAAACATGAATCAAAATTAACCCACTCAATTGTTTTTAAAATGAGTGTTAATTCATTGAAGGATAGAATAGAAATATTTTTAAATTTCCCTAAATCTATAGACGAGGGAATGTATAATCTATTTTATGGTATTCATAATGGTGATTTTAAAAATTATAATTCAATAGTAAATTTTTAATGGTTATTTATAATAAATAAACATATTTGTATGTTATAAAATACTTCAATACATTTGATGTATGGTGGGAATTTTAATATTTATATAGCAATAGAGTATCAAGAATTATTGATATTTACAACTGTGTATTAGAATAAAATAATTTATGATAAAAAAATAATCATTTGGCGGTTCATTTTATCTTATATAAATGAATACTTCCTAGCTTAAAAACATAAATAATTGATTTTATTTGCCTTGGTAGAGTTTGAATACATAATTTCACCATAAACATATAACCATTTTATTTTTATGTACTAATCATTTTAGGGAGATAGAGAAGAGGATTTCCAACCTATATTAATTATGTGTTTAAAAAATAGTGTTATTAATTATATAAACAATAAAGCGAATCATTTTTGAATTAAATAAAAATAATATTAAGTCATTTCCGTGTTAGAATATCTATCTGTTATGAATAGATTAATGGAAATTTTAATGAAATCCCTCTAAGAGATGAGTTAATGAATAATATGTGTAAAAAATGTTTTTAAATATATCATTACACAAGATGAGTTAGAAAATAAAAACCTCTCCCCATAATATAGACTAGTTTTTTATTACAAATATCTGAAATAAGATAACATATCAATTGGGATTGCCTAAATTTTACATATATTTTCAAAATAAAAAATATATGTAACTACTTAAAATATGATAAAAATAGTATAAAATTCCCTCTCAAATAATTTATGTCGGAATAATCAAATGGTATTATTATTTTGAGATAAATGTAAGATAATAGAGAAGTTAATTTGGGGAAAATCAATTGAGTTGGAGATGAGAGATGTTATTTTTTTATTTTATATGGATTTAAATTATATCAATCATGATATTTCAAAAACAATATGTATTATCATGGTATAATAAGGTATGGTAAGGAGTGATCTTGTAAAGTATTTTGTTAATACATTTTTCATGAACTTGTTTCTCAAATAGATTTTAACTCACATGGTTGGAAATTAAATAATAAAAATGAATATTATTTCCATAAAAAAAATTTAAAATTAATGATTATATTATTCCTTAACCAAAACCAAAAAATGAATCCTCAATTGGACCACTACATACCTTTGACACACCTCCCTATATACCAGAGACTACCAACCAGTGATGAGTTTATTCTAATTTTGTGGAGAGACTATACCTTATATCAAATAATAATAAACAACTATGAAATAATTATTATTATTATACTACTATAAAAAAATAATAAATAAATTTATAGTTATGGGGTATCCAAATTTAAAATAGTTCATTCTACAACCTAATTATATGACCCATGTAATATCATTCATTCATACATCAAAATAAATATCAATCAATGGGTTGACCATATATGTGGTATAATCATAAAATACAAAGGAAATAAAAAAAGAATAAATTGGGGTCCTAATCCTCGTTCACTTCATCTTCATTTCTCTGCCACCAACACTAGTTTACCCATTAGTAATTGGAAAATTTCCCTTTCCAACATCTCTGGTCATGAGATAGGAAGGTCAATAGATGTGCATGTGTAGGGTGTGAATAATATACCTGGTAAGATACAATCGATGGTCCCATAAAATAATCATTGATATATATGGAACATCCATAATTATATATGTGACCAATAATAAATAAAAACCTGATACCCATCAAATTATCACAACATCAAGTATAAAACATTAACACCCAAGGTTTTTGGATATATTTGTATTTCCTTGAATAATTTTTTTATCATTTATAAATACGTTTCTTTAAAAAAATTAGACTTCGGTGAAAAGTTTTTATGCAAGTGAAAAATACAAAAAATGGTGAAGACCATGGGTTATCAACCCATGATATCAAAATTTATTTGAAGAAATAAAATGAAATATACAATATGGATATGGTATAAAAACCAGTGAACAAACACTACAAAAACTATAGACACGTCTAGAAACAATATCTACCTTAGTGGTAGAAATAGGCACCCCCTGCCTCATTGATGTCGTCCTCTCCTCCACATCTTAGTCTCCTTCCATGGTTCCTCATCCACCTGAGATTCAATGTCCCCTAGTGGGGGTCCCTTAAGGGATAGAGGGACCAATTGTCTAGGAAAATCATTGTGATCTATTGGAACCATCAAAGGAGAAGCAATGACCATTTTAGAACCATGAGCACTCCCAAACTCATCATAGAAGAATTCTTTACTGCTCCATATATTAATAATCTCAAGAAGACTAATATATTTTTATTTAGACATCGGAACTAGGGGGACTGTAATAGTATCATGAGACAATGATTCAACCACAATAGTGATAACCCCATCCTTGATCAATAAGAGGGTATATTCAACATGTTTCCAATTTTGATTTTTATAGGAGCATCGATCCTCCCAAAACTGAGAATCAGATTGCATTTGGTAATCATGATCAAGGTCATACATATCACATTGATCCTCATTATTAGCATGAATTCCTGCCATAATAACATCACAAAATGAGGTTATGGAATTTCTCTTACCAGAGTCCTCTCCATATTTATGTGTAGCATCAGGTTGAGAGTTAACCCTTCCCACCATTGGTGCCTCAACACCTATAGATTTCTGAGGTTCCCCATTAGGAATATCCCCTTGATCAAAAAAACTAAGGGGTATGGCACCTTAGCCTGCTTCTGTTCAAGGGGATTAAGTCTTTCCTACTTCTAAACATTTGGCTGAGCCTTGGAGGAGTCATAATTTTTTTCACATAGGCAGAATATCCTGCATTCAACTGCATTTTCCTCACATTTCTAAAGTCAAAAACTTCATTCTCCTAAAACCTACAATAGATACTAAATTATTGTAGGGACTCATATACAAATTCAACCTCAAATTTCTCACCATTTTCCACCAATGTGCTAAAATAAGGTAATGTTTTTTGGATTTCCACATCGACTAGAGCTCTGGAAAAGTATCCAAATTTCCCATTCACCAAATTCTCATCCATCTTCATGAGGACATCAATGTTGAATACTATGTAATTCATTATTATAGGAAGCCAAAACACCCAACTTAAACAATGAATTTTTACAAAAATCTAAGAATTGGATATTTTTTGTAAGTAGGAGTTGAAACATAAATCCCAAGTAGATAATCTAAAGCTTTCTAGGTTAGGAGAGTAGAACCCACTTATTTAAGCCATAGATCTATAATTTTTTTATGAGAAGATATGGTGAAAGTATCCTCTCCCAATAAAGATCATACTCCAGTTAGAGAATACCAAAATTTGGGAAAGTATAAACTCTAAATCCTTAGAACTCATCATCTTGTCCCCCTTAGAGAGAATTAGCCACCCAATGAGAGAAAATTTTCAGAACATAAGTAATTCCTTGATCACCACAGGATGAGAAATTATAGCAAACATTTAATCAATGGATCTAAAAATTTTGTAGACATTCGATCCATGGGAGACCTACTATTTGGATGAGACAAGTGTTTTTCTAAAAATATATATATTTATTCAAAGGCTTTAAAGGGAGATGATTTGAAAAACCTATCAATAATTGGGTATCTTAGATGAAATACTCAATGGACACATCAGGGATATCCAATGAAAGATTAAAAGAAACCAGACCCAGGATCCCTAATGTTGACATACCATCACAACAACAATGTATGTCATCCCCAACTTCTATCATTTTTCTACCTCGACGTCTAACTGAACCTTCACACCAAGATCCAAATATAACGCAGCTCAGAAAGACAATGATACATCTTACGAAGCTGGATCCTGAACATTGATGCAATCTCCAGGGCATTGAAACCCCTTCACACTAGGATCTGCCAACAAAATAGGTATGGAACATGATCCTAAAAAATTGTTGCCTTCAGGATGAAATTTCAAAAGATAATGTTCCCCTTTATGCCAAGATCCACCGATACACTAGGAATAGAACCCAATTCCAAAAAAGTTATTTCTTTCAAGGACAAATCCCAAATATCAACGCGATATCCACAAGCATCGATCCCCTCCTCTTCCTCCATCCTTGGAAACAAATCAGTATGAAAAAATAAAATTAACATTTTATTGACGACTGATGGATAATAAAAAAATTTACAACATAAAATAATATATTACATAACATGGATTATTATGCATCATAGATGATGAAATAATTTTAGAGTGCCGAAATAAAAATTCAGAAGTATGTAAAATAATAATATATTAAAAACATAGATTTCATTTAGATTTTTCCTTTAAAATTAGTTTTAGTTAAACTAAACCAATAGTGAAAAAAAATCATGAAGGGAGTCACCGTGTTCTAAAATCCAAAATGAATTCTATATAAATGAGAATATTACTTTTTATGATATATTTGGATTATTTTATAGGGTATATTGGGCATAATGTAACTATTATATGACTATTAAAAATGGGTATGTATTCATCAAATATAGAATAAAAAAAGGTACTATGAATTTTTGACACATAGTTAATATTCATAGTATTTCTTTTAAAGATAAAAAGTATACATTTATTATGTAAATAATTTATTTTCTAATAACAGTTAATATATAACAATTCATCTGTCAAATCCCATTTATTATGATGAAATTTTTTTTGTAAATTTTATATTTTTATTAAAAAAAATCTATTACATAATGATATCAATTAAATTTATTAAGAAAATTAAAGGAGTGATTAGTTAAATAAGATAAATACATATAGGATATAGTCATGTCACTATAGAAAATACTAATTGAATTATTCTTGTCTAAAAAAGTTTTTCTATATATGTCTTATTTGAAATATAAATTTATCGAATTTAGATTATTAAAATTAAAAAAATGTATTTTATTTATAAATATAACGATAATAATTCATAAATTAAATATAAATTATTTATAATTAAAGATAAAATAGTTTAATGGTAAAAAAAATATTTTTTAAGGAATTGGTTTTCTATTCATTATGTATTTTTTAGAAACTATTATAAATGAATTTTAAATACATGTAGTATTTCAATATATATTCAAATAAATTTTTGTTCATATAATTATAATCACAAGGAAATAAATAATAATAGATTCATTTTTGTTATTAAAAATAATGTCTTCTAAAAGATTGTTTTTATTAATTAATTTTTCATATATTAAAATTAATTTTTATATCCTTTAGATATAAAATCCAATAAAATTTATTTCATATTTGGATTTTTCATTCCAAAAAAATTATGTTGTTAATTTAATATTTATATATAAAAATAATTCAGTGAGGTAATAATTGAGTTGCAATGGTTAAAATAGTATGATGTAAATATGTTTAATAAAGATACAATTATACAAAATACCATTAAAAATTATATTTAAATGGGTGTATGAGGCCCTAATAAACATCTCTTCACCCCTTATCATTTTTTAAAATTATCAACACATAATTTTTTAAAAAATTATGATCCTTATTCATTAAGGAATTTGTATTTATAAAAATTCCACTAAACCAATCCTACAAAATAACCCCTCCATTTCCCACCAAAAAGCAAAAAAAATCCTTAAATTTACTCTTGAATACATAACCAAATTTCCTCCCAAAAAATCATATTTCAAATTTGATAACTACGTTTAATAATAACTTTCACCAAATACATTATTTTAATGATTCTCTTTTAGATAAAATTAATGTCTTCACTATTGTTAGAGAACATCCATCCAATAAGAAATCCAATTTAATGTTTGTTCATCAAAATTTCCCTTCATTTTGGAATAATAAATATTATGAACCTATTTAATTGAAATGGTTTATTAAATCCACTTTCAAATTTTTTATAATTCACATTATTCTTGTTATTCAAAGATATATTTCAGGTCCTTTATTTCAAGTTATTCTTATTAAAAAGTTTCTAAAACCAAAATGGGTTTTTGTTAACATGATTTTTCTAACATTTTATTACTTGAATTAGGGTATTTCTCATCTCCCTTATCATTTCCCTTTTTTATGGATTTGTTTAGGGACTCATAATAATGGAATGAATTTTCTAGGTAAATGACCTAAGGTGAAGAGATGAATATTTGTTTCAATTAATTGAGTCCAAGTTTAAATTTGTTAAAGTATTTGTGTGATTCTCAGTTGGTTTGGATAATAGCAGAGATGGTCTGGTTTTTTTCAAAGAAACTAGGATTTTTTATCTCTTTAAAATAAATAAATTGAATATAAATTGTTTACATACCATGTATTGGTCACCAGGTAGATGTCATGAGTTTGGTTTGTAGCATGAACCTCTTATAAATCGTGATAAGTTTACACACCATGTAAAATAGTTATACATAATGTATTTGGTGATAGGAAGATTCCATGAACCAGTAAAAGGCATGAAGATTTCATGACTTGAATATATGTTACACACTGTATAATGGTAAAATTTGGATTTTTAACTCAATGCAATGAGTTTTTTAGAATATTTTTTATTTTTGGATAACATATTGTGAAAAGGGACTACACACCATGCAATCCACAGAAAATTTGTTTTATGCCATTGAACATATGATTTCTTTTAATTCTACCATAGTAATATAACCTCTCAACCTATGAGTTTATTAAGGTGACTTTGGGGACCTCCACTACTTTTTGATTGTTTCATTTAGTGATTGATAATCATTATGGTTGTGTGGCATTTTTATGGGTGACTAATACTAGTTCTTAATTATTTATATTTATTATTGTAGCATATGTGGGTTTTATTTTCTGATCTATTGATATGTGATTACAATATTCACGATCCTTTCAAGATCTATTTCATGATCTACCTCTAGAGGCTAACTGTTGTGTCGGTTGTGGTGGGGAATGAATGTTTCTTTGAGTTATGTTGTTATTTATCCACTTCATCAACTATTTTTCATGATGAATATATTCTAAGGTATGATGATTAATTGTAAAGAATTCATTATTATCTTTTTGGTCTTCTGTTTTAGTGGATTATATTGTTGGCACGTGTGACCAAGTTTTGAGGTAGGTTGTTCCATATCTAGACTATGTTGGATGAAGTATGTTTCTCTAGATTCTGATAAATTGTTTATAAATGAAATTTTAATATTGATTTATGGATTTTTGTGTGTATAAATGGGGTTTTTGTAAAATATGGTTTTCCTATTTTTTGGTTAAAAAAGTATATTTTCAAATAATTTGGAAATGATTTTATAAAATGGTTTTCAGATCATGGTTTAGGGGAAATGGTCTAGAATCCCTGGGCACTTAGGTGTAGGTGTAGCTTAGTTACAACATCCATATATTATAAGGGGATCACTCAAGAGGTGTTACATTTTTTCCATCACTCGTTGTTCAAGGGAACTGATATTGACATTTTTAGGGGATTCAAACATGGGGTGTTTCTCTACTCCTTAATAATATATTCTATAAACTTCATTTTGAACTTTTCATTGATTTTATTATTAGTTATCTAATATCCTTACCTATAGTGATCCTTGGAACGATGTTACATGTGGTTTTTCTTATACAATTTTAGCTTATACTTCCATGAATTTTATGGGATATGTGATAAATACATTTTATTATTTGGTAGTGGATATATATAAAATGAATTGAAATTTTTTTACTGGTCTTAATTTGAATTGTGAAAAAGAAGGGAACTAATTTCTTTTAATTGATTTGGATATAATAACTCTATAAAAAAATTCACTCAATGTTTTATTTAATTTTTAGCATGTTCATATTACTTTACAGAGAGTTCTTATGGATCAATTGGGTGGGAACTACTAAAAAGATTTAGCTCACACCATATATACCCCTTCAAGGGTTCATAGACATTTGTATGTATTTCAAAGTAGCAAGAGGAAAGGATCCACCATGAGGTAGATAGATTTCTATCAGGTACTAATGGGTAGCTACTGGTGAGATATTGCGAGTTTTACCATGCTATAATATGGAGTAGTCAATTTTTTGTTTTGGTATTCCTTTGATATTGGACTTCTACTTTTGGTTATTTTGACTTCTTTGAGTTTTATAACTTATGTTCATTACCTTTTGTTATGAAACATATATTTTTTTATTCTTTAATTATTTATTCAATTCATGAATATATATATTTCATCTTCTCTACTTTAGTTCAGGAAAATTTATTCACTCTGGTTGTTTTTTTATTCTCAAGTGCTAGTATCCGGCTCGAGGGGATTTGGAACGCCCTTCCAAAAGTTGGAAATTTGGGTTGTGTATCTGTTTGGATAGTATTCAGGTTAATTTTGATATAGTTTCAAATCAATAGTGGTTTTACCTCTAGATTCCTCATCTTATGATGTTTTTATCACTTGATATTAGATTATCCATACTTGAAAGGTTGGTTAAATGAGTGTCTATCCATATCTTACCATGACAAGACATATGTTCCCACAGGATGTTGGGATATATGTCTCTTATTTTGAGTTTATGATCTAAGTCTTAGTTTTTTCTTATGGTTTCTGAGTCTGAACTATGATTTTACTATTTTCTAATCATTTAATCTATATTGGTGCGTAGTGTTATGCCTTGGATATGCCTCATGTGGTTTTCCCAAGAGGGTGCAGTGAATTCTCCTGATGGGAGTCTACCTATTGATCAAAATCATATCAACCCCATAATATGGGCCATTCTTGTTATTGACCAAAACATACAATTAGTCCAGAACACATTTTTTTTGTATAGTTAGTAGTTGTATGATAAAGGGGTTGATCTCTAGAGTTACTTTGTGAGTAGATACCATCCATTAAGGGTATAAATGAACTCAATAGTTGGAGTATTAGATTCACAATATTGATCATATATATGACTTTCTAGATACTCTTTAGAGTACCAAGGTGATGTGTGTCACATTCAGACTTCAGTGACCTATCAAGAGATGATGGGATTCCATGGTACAGGTGGATAGGTAGGTGGGATTTGTCTAGAAGGTTTCCAAGACTCTCTTCTTATAGTAGATTTTTTTTTCATAGGGGTTGATGATATTATTGCATTTGGAGTTCTTCTCTTTAGAGAATTAATAGGGTTTTGTGTTAATTTACTTCAATCCTTTCATTGATATAGTTATTTTTTCCCTTTAGGTAGTAAATAATGATGAGAATAAATATAATTAACTGCCAATAGGTTTTGCGATAGAATATTAGATCATTGATATTTTTCATAAATCATTCATCCTATTCATAGAATGTACATAGGTAGATGATGTTTCAGATGAATATGGCATGAAAGGATGGTTATTATTCCCCTTATCATAAAAATAATATAAGATTCCTTGTCATACAAGGGAAAAAACAAAGTGTTTATATAATTATAGGAGTGGTGTTGGTGGTTCTCAATATAAGTACTCCTATACATATACAGTTACATCTAGAACTATTCCCCTAATCTTCTATATATGTGTAAAGGTTTGGAAAACTAGGAATTCTAGTTCTTTACCAACACAAATGTGTATCAGTTTCGTATGTTTTGTTAATTTATAGTTTTTCTATCATCCATTGTCTATTCCTCGATACGATTGGGGATATTCAGCTATAAAGGATACTATATCACAATCTGGTGCTTCAAAAACTATTAGTCTTCATCCATAAGCCTCGGGAGTAAATCACCTTCATGTAGGGGATGAGTTTTTGGTGTGGGTAGATGTATATTAGAAACTACGAGAAGTTCCATATTTATTGCATCTTATGTATTGATTTTTTATTTAATAGTCATTCTTCCGACTGGTTTATATATGGTATTTATATGGTAATTTTAAGCATCCAATGAAATTTATTTCATTTTTTATGGAGTTAGACACACATCTTAGGAAGGGGGGGAGATGAGTTTAGATATCCCATTTATTCTCTATTGATAGCTGGTGTAGAGTGAGTTTGGTATTTTTTCTCTATCTAGATCTATTTTCTATAATCATCAATATGTATTACCTTCTTACTCCTCATGATAAGGTCTATTTTTATAATTGGTGTCTCATTTCAGGAGTTCGATGGGATCCCATGGGTGTTTTTAGGAGAGTAGGATACAAGGAATGGTCATGTAGGATCATCCTACCCATAGCTCATGAGTTGTCCTTCTACTATTACGATTGAGGCAAATAACATTATTTTTTTTTGTTGACCTTACTGCTATTGTTTAGGACATTATTTATTTTTTCCTAGATGATTTGAATAAGATTCCTCTAGAGATATAGGTAGAGTTTATGATTTATCTAGTTCCCAGTACACAATTGATTCTAATACATTCTTATTTTATAGAACCTGTGGAGCTGAAATATCTCAAGATTCAGTTGGATTACCTAATGGTGAAAAGTTTTTTCCCCTCTTATTTCACCAAAGGAAGAACCTGTTCTCTTTTCTAAGATTGAAGATGGTTCACTCCGACTATTTTTGGACTATTGAATGTTTGGGTGAGTTATAGTTAAGAACATATATCATTTTCATCATGTGTATTATTTGTTTTTTTAGTTTATGGGGGGAATGTATGTTTTGAAGATTGATCTTTAGTCCAGTTTTCATTGGCTCAGAATATGGGAGTCTGATATACAGAAAATAGATTTTAGTAGGAGGTATGGTCATTATGAATATCTTTTGATGTCATTTGTTCTAAATAATTTGTCTTCATTTTTTATGGCATTGATGAAAAAGATATCCCACCTGTATCTCAACACTTTTTTGGTAGTGTTAATAGATGATATTTTGGTTAATTTGAGATCCAAGAATGGGTAGGATAATCATTTTAGTTTAGTTTTGGAAATCTTGATGGGTCATTATTTGTATGGAATGTCTTATAAAATAAATTTTCATATCCAAGAAGTCAATCTCTTAGGGCATGTGATTTTTGATCTAGGGTTTTTAGATGATCCAAAAAAGGTAAAGCCTATTTTCTCTTGGGAAGAACCATGTGAAATATTCAAGATTCAAAGATTAGTTACTTGATTGATATTTTCAATTGTTTGTTACAAAATTATCAAAACATGGAATCACTCTTGATGACTCGTACAAAAAAACTGGTGAAATTAAAATGGGAAACAAATTTTTAGTCTAATTTTTTTGAGATAAAATAAATATTTTTGTATTCTATTATTCTGATCATACCTCATCCTAGTAAGGAATATATGGTTTTCATTGATTCCATTATAACTGGTTTGTGTTTCATTAGATGATCATGTTATGGATTATGTCTCTCATTATCTTAAACTACACCAGAATAATTTCCCCACTCATGGTTTAGATTTGTTCATGGATATCCATGTTATTAATAATAAGATGATCTTTCTTATTATAGAGAGGTTCAAGGTCTTTTCTGACTATAAGAATATGACTTATAACAATAATCAGAAATACTTTAATCGTATGGATGGGCCGTGGGTAGCATACATTTATACATTTTAATTCCATATCACCTACACACCGGGGAAGGGTAACATCATTTGAGATGAACTTAGAAGTAATGTTCCAATACATTCAATTCTAGAATCAAGGAAATAGTAGAACATTATGGGAATCTTTTTTCAGATTCAGCTCAATGCTCAAGAGGATGTTTTTGGAAAGTTTATTAACATTTTTCATCATCAAATATCCAAGAGTTTATACTATAAGGTTATAAGTATTATTATTTGTTCATAATTATTTTCTAAACCCTATATGGTGGGGAGACTCTATATTTTTGTTCACCCTTTAGATGGTATTATCTCTTTTTTTTGGAATTGGGTTGTTTTCCCAGAAAATTTGAGGATACCTATTTTATTTGACTTTCATATTTCATAATATTCAATTCATACATATGCTATTAAAATGTATTATGACATGAGATTAAGATTCTAGGGGAAAGGTATGATGTGTGACATTACAGATTCTATGTCCAACTATTACACCTTCCGACAGATAATGGAAAAGTACCGAAGGCCTTCCAATTTTCTTCAACCTCTTCCAGTGCTATTATAGAAATTGGGCGAGGTATATGTGGAATGTTTTTTGGATTAATATATACTCCATGAGAAAAAAATTTAATCTAGTTTTATATTCCATGGTTAAAAAAGTCTTCTGAATTTATTCCAATTAGTTACACCATTAAATTTGAAGATTTGGGTAAGAATATTTGTAGAATATTGTTTGGGTGTATTGAGTTCCTTCCAAATTTTTTTTTAAATATTTATCATTAGATTTCATTGAGGTTTTGGAGGAGTATTCAAGAGGTTATGAAGACTTAGTTTAAAATTTCTACTAATTACCATCTATTGAAAGATAGCCAAATAGATCATTTTAATATGATCCGGGAGGATACGCTCTATGCATATGTCTTAGATTTAGATGGATCATGGGATAGCCTTCTAGGACTAGTTGAGTTATCTTATAATAATAGATGTTAGATGAAGATCATAATAGATCCATTCAAGGATTTTTATGGTGTCCAATGTAGATCATTTCTTTGTTGGAAAAAGGTGGGAGAATCATTTTTGTGGGACCTAGTCATATTTCAGAGACCTCAGCGACGATTTAGGAAATAAGTATGTGTTTAGGTATAGCATAGGCTTGAAGAAAATTGTATTCATATCTACAGTTTCAAAATTTTGTGTTTCTTATCAGGTAAATAGTTTCCTTGAAATTTTCTCATTTTTTTCAATTTAGACTTAGAAAATTGGTAAATTTGACTCTACGATGTATTGGATAGTTTGATGTCAATTTACATCTTGGGAAGTTTCCTATCCATTGGTGTTTAGGGTTCATTTAATATTAATTCATTAATTTTTCTGCAAACCATATCTCTTGAAATTATATCATGATCCATATTACTTTTTGATTTCTGAAGGGATTTAGTTAGATCGAGACATTTCTTTTATTGAGAATCGATTAGATGTCATTTACTATTAAGTGAAGGTCTATTTTGTAAGGTCAATTATTTTGTTTGGAGTGTTACGGTGACATAGATTAGATTCTAAATAGACATGGGAGCATGATTTGTTGATGAGATAAAAGTGGTGTTATCTCTTTTATGTACTTCATTATTCCACAATTCTTCCTGAGGATGTAATGTCTTTTGGTGGGGTTTTATAATATCTCATTAACCACATTTGTTATTTATCATCCCTATTATCTTTTCCCTTTTAATTTGGGTGAATCTTGATACTCTTAAAAGTGGAGAGTATTTTCTAGATAAATTTACCCAATGTTTTAGGATGTTTTTTTGTTTGAATTAATGGATTATAGACATGAAAATGTTATGTCTTTGATAGATTCACCTAAAATTCATGTAATACTTGAGTTGGTCTTGACTTTTCAAAATAATCTTATATTTTTACAATATTTAGGAGAAATAGCTATCACGTAATGTGTTTACATTCCTTGTATTGTTCACCAGTATGATATTGTAAGTTTAGTTGAGAGTACGAACCTCATGAATATTTTGAGAATTTTAGATGCTTGTAAACTTTTTACACATTTTGTTCTGGGTACTTGAAAGATTTTTTCAACCACTAAAAGGTGTGATAATTTCACACCATGAATATTTATTTCATTTTATGTAATGGTAAAATAAGGATTTATTACATGAGGTAATAGGTTTTTTGGTGTATTTGGGATTCATGGATAATAAAATATGAAAAGGGATTACACATAAGGTAATCCTTAGGGAATGTGTTTTTAGGGTGTTTTACTAAAAAAGTATTTAGCCGTAGACTTATACCTTATTTACCTATGATCTCTCCCCTGCAATTTTGGGGACATATACTCTTTCGAAATCATTTTTTTAATCAATTCATCACCATTGAATTTATGGTTCATTTCTTTGGTTGTGTAATCCTTTTGTTTATATGTTTTTATTGATCATAGTAGTATCTTCTGTTTGAATTGTTAGAACTATTAATATTTAATGATAATATTCTTGATCTATTATTTTTTTGATCTTCCTCTAAATTCTAATCATTATGTGGATTATGGTGTTGTGTGTGAGTCTATTTAAAGAATATTTTCATCTATCAACATCACCATCTTTTTCGCTTAATGAATTTATTTTGAGGAACGAGGATTTATTCAAGGGCCTTATTCATTGTCTTTTTACAATTTTATTCTATCCCATTTTGCGCATGTACATCCCAAGTTTGAGGTAGATGGTTTTGTCTCTATCATCTTTTGTATAAACCTAATTTCTTTGGTTATTGATAAGCTATTTCAGAAATTAAATTTCATGAATGATTGATGGACTTTTGAACATAAAAATCGATTTTTTAGGAAAGACGATTCCCCCCTTTTGGTAAAGGAAAACAGTATTTTCATAACATTTTGAAATTAATTTATAATATGGTTCGTAAATCATGTTTTTTATCAGAAAGTTTGAAAACATCGAACATGGGGATCCATCATTATGTATGTGGAAAGTGTATCTTAGGTTCATCATCCAGGTATTATTAAGGGGTTCACTCATGGGGTGTTCCTATGTTTCCTAGGAATGTTTTTCTAGGGTACTGATATTGATATTGTTGGTGGATTCACTCTTTGGGTGTTTCTATTCTTCTTAGGCATGTTTTATTATGGTTTTGTAAATGAACTAGTCATTGATTTTGGTTAAGTAGCCCATTTTCCTAACCTATAGTTGTCATTGGCATGAAGTTACATGTTATTTTTCTTTTATTATTGTCAATTCTACTTCCAGGAATTTCATATGATATATGATATGTTTTTTTATTTGACTGTTTATTTATATGAAAACATGTATAAATTTGTACCTATTTTAATTTTGAAATTTTGAAAAGGAGGGAATTATATTTTTTTCATTATTTTTATAATAATTGTTAAACTTTTGTTTATTCTTGTTTTGTTTAAATATGATCAACTTTAGATTATTGTATAGAGGCTTGTTATGAAACACTAAGGTGGAATCTTACTTTGTATGTTTTTCTGACACCTTATACACACCTTTGGTAGTTCATAGAACATTGTATGTATTTTCATGTATGGAAAGTCAAGGCACCATACTGAGGTGGGGAGGTTTCTGCCAGGTAGGTCATGGTAGCAGGTGGTGAGATGGTGGGAAATTGATCATGTTGTCCAATAGAGTAGTCAATTTTATTTTTTATTATTCCTTTGATGTTGGAAATGTAGTTTCGTATGTTCTGACTATTTTGTGTTTTCTCATTTCTGTAGTTTTCTTTTTTATGACATATATACTTGTTTACTGTTCCAAAATTTCTTCTTGTCCTATATATATATATATATTGTTTTCTATTTTAAGTTGGGAGAAACAATTCCCTCTAGTTATTTTTTTAGGCCAATGTGATTTTCATAATCCCATGGGGATTGAGAATTCACTTCAAGTATGTGGAAATTCGAGTCTGGTACTTTTTTGAGAAGGTATCTGGGTTGGGTTTCCATAATTTTCTCCAATGGAGTTATAATCCATTTTTAACACTATTCATATGATCAGATGTTCCAACCATATTCATTATTTTTTCTATTAATCTTCCAATCCATTTCATTATTATTGTGTAGTTTAATAAAAAATCATTCTTTTACTGAATATTCCCTTTTAAAATAAAATTTATTTAAAATACTAGTTTTTTGTTTCCTGAAAATATTTCAATTGAGTCGTTCACTTTATATTTTTACTATGTTATTTTATATTATAAAATCATTATATTTTATATTATATTTCATATTAAAATCTATAAAAATTTCATTTTCATGTCATCAACATGATATTTGATTGATTTTAATCTTTTTTTAAATTTAATGTTGTTAAAAATAATACAAATAATATTTATTATCTCTTTCTCTATCTTTACAATATTATTTCATTACAAAAATATTATATTCTCTTCTTTTCAAATATAAATATATATTATTTCTGTAATATTCATTTCTCTACTTCTTACGTTACAAAATGATATTTTAAAACTCTTTCAATTATTTGGGATTTCTCTTAAACTGTATAAAAAATTGAAATTTCATTTATTTATTAGTCTCAAATAATTTTTATCTTTTTGAAAAAATTTCATTAATTAACATTTATTCCTTTTAAAAGCTACATTATTGGGTTTTTTTTAATTTTTTTCATAAATTATTTTTCTCAAATACTTGGAAATTATTTTTGAATGTTACACATAATTTATGTTTTTAATAAAATGTTTAATAAATTATGAGAACTCATCCTATAATTTCATATTAATTTTTTCCTATATATTCATATGTTTTTAATCCTATAGATTTATGTTCATGATCACAGTCAAAATTATCTTATAATATAATTCATTTTTATGGTCAAATTTTTGTATAAACCGATTTAATTCATGATTTCAATAGAGGTTATACAATTTTAAAATGTTGTGTCACCCACTTTCTTTATATCTATTTTTCATAATGAGATGTAAAGTTGGAATAATATAAAACAAATATTCACTTTTTATATTTATGTGATGAATGGGTTTATGATTTCCATCCAATGCGCTGGGTAAATATTTATATCTCATTAGATAGATATTTTTTGTGTATAAATGATTTTAATTTCTTTATATTCAAAAATATATGTATAGAAGGAATTTTTTTTAGGTAATTTAAAAACTATATGGGTAGTAAATACTATTATTTATCAATGTTCACTACTATATATTTGAACATGATTATTTTTTTATCTATGTTCATAACTCTATAAGACAACATGATTTTTGTTTTTATTTGTTCACCACTCGATGCATAGGCATGATTATTTATTATAAATGTTCAAAACATTGTATGTGTACATGTTTTTTGTTTAGTTATGTTCACAACTCATTTTTTAGTAATGAATAATATTTATATTTATTCTAAACTCTATGTGTGGACATGATTATTGCATGTGATGATCATAACCTTGTGTGTGGATGTGATTATGGTTAGCTACATTAAAAATCTCATTATTTCATATGATTATTCTTTGGTCGTGTTTCTATATTATGAAACATTCCTATTTCATTATCTATGGTTCAATATTTTAGTCTCATGTTATAGTATTCTTACTCCGTGGTATATATTTGATAATTTTTTGTTATATTTCCATCCTTCATGCCTTATAAAAACCATTTATTATTCCATGTTTCATTTTAATGAGTAATTTCTATAGTGATCATGTTTTCTCACATGCTTATGATCATATTTTCCATGACCCATTACTAATTATTTCTTTTACAACATGTTTGAGCTCACTACATATTATGTTTTCACTCCATAACTAATGAATAAGATTTTTATATATGATATTTCTAGAAGGATATCATGTGGGAATGTTTTTTTAATGATGAATAAATAATGTTAAATTGAACATTTATGCTGCTAACATCCAAAAATACTAAACCATTAGATTCTACAATTGATCATTTTTTGGTGGCATATAATGTTTAAATTATATAAGTGGTGTAAAATATATGTTTATTATCCCAAGTTCATCTCACCTAGAATTAAAGTGGGGTTTATTCATATTTTATATAATATTAAGAATTATATGATAAAAAAATATAAGGAAACAATGGTTAAATTGAAATTATTATTGGTTAAAATGGTGTTTTCATAAACTAAAATATCATAAGAGTATTTTTCATTTTCATAAGATTATTTACTCAGATATTCTAAAGATATTATGGTCTATTACTCCACATTATCATTTTTTATTGCATACAAATTTCTAGAACTACAAGAAACCATATTGACAATCAGTGTAATGAGAAATGAAGTAAATTTTTAAAAAATAACCAAATGGGGTGGTATAAGAAGTATAAACCTTTTTACAAATGTAATATCATATTATGAAAAATAACATGAAAATTTTTGGGCCACCAACCCCACCAATGGATTGACCTGATATTGATTTTTTTATGCATCAACTACTATCATCCTTTAGTTGGACATATGATCCACTAATTTTTTATTAATTGGATAACAGTGTAGAAATGATGGTATCTATTCAGCATAGATATTTTCATAAAAAAATATTTTTTATTAATTCAAATGTTGAGAATATCAATAGTATACCCCAATGAGGATCATAATTGCTAATATAGAAATTAACTTCATGATATGAGGGGATTATAATAATATATTCTTAATTAAATATTTTCCAAAAATATTTCAATATAAATAAATACAAAATTTATTTTACTAATGAAAAATGAGGATAAATCCATCAGTGCATACAAATATGACTAAAGAATGATTTCAACGTACTCTTTAGGTTTTATCTTCGAACCTAAAAGAAAAATTGATCATTTCTTTGATTTTAAAAAACCATGTATCTAAAATGATTCTTCTATATAAGAAATTAATGTGTATAGATAAATTATTTCAGGAGATCTCATCATGGAAATGGAAATTAGAAACTCCAATTATCCTCATGTTTTTCTAGATAAGAAAATTCAAATTGAGCTTAATGGAAACTTTAATGATAAATATAATGATGAAAAAAATCACCCACTACATGGGATGCACCTATGAAGTTACATGAGTATAATTAGAAAACAATTGAATCTTAGCTGGGATTTCCTTCAAGATAACGAATGAAAAAGTTATATTAAGTTTTAAATAATGTAATAGATTGAAATAAATTTATCCCTATACATCACCCAAAACTCAATGATTCTATTACATGGAAATTGGTAGTTAGGAAAATAAATTATCTAAAAAAAGTGATATTGAGGATAATATACATTAGAAAACTCGGATAAAGGGATAGATTTTCGAAATCAAAACTACTTAAGTGGATAATAAAAATGAAGAGTGAATGTTGAAATCAATATACACTCAATAACTTCAAATTTCTTATTTTATTTGGGTTCTAACCATTACATTATATCTAGAATGTTTAAAAGAATTATCAAATTAAGTCCCCCAGATTAGATTTTGAATTATCAATGAAGTTAACTAGTGGTATTATTTTTTAATACCTTTATTATAACTCCTCTCTAATAGAAGTTTGTGGGAATTTTCTTTCTAAAAATATTTGTATTCTCTCTACAGTTTAATATTATATGATTTTTAGAATGTATTTTAGCTTCATAAATAGAGTTCAAATTAATTTGTATGATTAGTAAAATACAATCCATATCCTAAATGAACTCATGATCATATATCTATACAAGAATAACTCTAAATTATCTAAAGAAAATTCATACACTCTATGGTTCTTAGTACACAATTTTGATAGGCATATTACACATGTGGTTCTATAGAAAATCAATATTGATGATATACCAAGTTTACATGAAAAAATTAAGGTTTTTGTTAAAGGTTATATTATTATTTTCTTAGATCATAAGGGTGATATTTCGTTTCAAATTATGTCTTGAGTCTTCGATACCCTCAACTATTTTTATCATTAATAGAAAATGAAAATTTTGGGGATATAATTTATTTAAGGAGGAAAATATAACACCCCATGTTTTATGAAACATTTTATTTTCCTAAATTATATGGATATCATTCTTAAATATGTTTTTCTAGGTTTGAAAATGAGTATAATGAATCCATATTTTACATTAATAAAACAATTAACATTTTATTCATTAAGAATATAGTATTACAATAATATAACATGAAACCATGTATTAAATACAATGATTTATCACATATCATGTATGATTTCATCACCAAAAAAAGTTAAAAAATAAAAAAGGGTATAATATATTGAAAGGAAAAACATTTTTACAACTAGGTAATTCATTCGATCATCTTGAGCATTTAGAATCCCAATTTATATAAATAAACCAAAAATTAAAAGGGAGAATCGTAAAAGTAGAAAGAATGTAATAAAATACGAAATAAATCTATATAAATGAGAATTTTTCATTTTGAGTATATAAATGAATGAATTTATACGATGTAATGGGGGTAATATAAACATTATATGATAGTTATAATCAAGGTATATATTTTTTAGGTATACTACCAGTACACATGGTACCTATTTGGAATTATAGGTACATAGTTAATATAAATTAAGTATATTTATATGATAAAAAATATAAATTTCCTTTGTAAACAAATTATGTTTAATAAAAATAGAAATATAATAATTTAATTTTGAAAATACAATTTATTAGGAAAAATTAATTACATATTTTTACTAAATTTATTACTTTTAAATATTTATATTAATATAATTAAGAGAAAAAAATACAAAATAAATAGTTAAATATGATAATAACATTTAATATATAGTTAATTAACTATAGCGATACTAATTTAAATTTAAATATCACAATATACATATTTTTTACAATAACATTATTTCTATTTTATATTTTATTTAATATATAAATCAATCATATTTATAGTATTAAATTTAACTAAATTTTATTTTTATTTATTAATGAAATTAATAAATATTCATAAATTTATTATAAAATTTTTATAAATGAAGATAAAATCATTAAATAAAAAGTTGGTATTTATCAAAGAATTTTGTTTCTAGGTGTCATTTATTTTTTAATCACTATTGAAGAATGATTTTTATTAAGTTTGTTTGATATATAATAAAATAAATTTGAAGTTAAATAATGGTTATAAAATTTTAAGGAAACCTAATTAATATATATTATTTATTTATATTTCATTATTCTATAAAAATTATTATGTTCTATGTTCTATTAATAATAATGATTTTTATCACTTTTATAAATTTTAGTTAATAAAATGAATTTACCATTTCTAATTAGTGATTCCAAATTTGGTATAGATATAAATTTCATTTTTAGTCTGAAAATTAAGTTATTTATGTAATAATTTTGTATCAAGGATAATGTTAAAATGATATAAATGGGTTTAAGGGGTAATGACCAAAAACATCATAAAATTTCATATTTAAATTGATGGATGATTGAATAATAAACCTCCTCTAAACACCTATATTTAATTTTTCACTTATTCCCACTTTTCATTTTAAATTACATTCCTTATTCATTAAGGATTTGTTATTTTTATAAATTGGAACCATACTTCCCTATAAAAGGACACCTTTATAAGTATCATAAGATCACATTATTCTACGGTTATCCACTCTTATTCCTACAATAATTATCTCCATAAAAAAAATATATCTTGTTTTATAACATCTATTTAAAGGATGGATTCCAAAAAAATTCATTTCCATGAGTTTCTCTTAGAGAATATTTACATAATTAGTGAGGTAAGAGCACGTCCAACCAAGTTTGAATCCATATTAATTAATTTTTAATCTACATTTTCATAGTTTTTTTTACTTTTTAATTTGATATATGTAATTTAATTTATATGATGTTTATCCTACCTCTTTGAGATCTTTTATTTGTTTTTACCTTAATCAAGTTAATATTTTTTATATTTTATGTTTACTATTTAAAAAAATTATTCAAATGTTACCAATGTCTTATGGGGAATTTGTTGAGAAAATTTATATTCCTAAATTTATAACTATTTTTAATGCACTCCACGTAATATCATTTTCGTACAATCCACTTTTATTTTCTGGATTATTCTCCATATTCAAATATTAAAATTTATCAAAGTATTATTTGTTCTTATTTTTTTATAAGTAATTTTTTTAATTAACATCCATTAAAATTTAAATATTTTTTTGAACTCAGACTCTTTGCATTGGGCTATACACCTTATTCCTGTGATCATTTATATTCTTCTATGTCTCTATTACATATGTTTTTTCAACTTTAACATTGTGGAAATTACATTTTCAAGAAATAATATTCTTTTTTATGGATTTATTTATTTTCAAAAATATATATTCATTAAGAATAATTCAAATCCACTCAATTAGATCTTTATATTCTTTTTAAATATTAATTTTTACTAAAACAATTTTTTTTAACATTTATAAATCCAAATAATTATTATGTATTTTCCTATATATATTTCTATTTATCTCTTCTCAAAATAAATTCAATATTTCCTTCATTAATGTGGAATTTCTCTAGAACTTCATCGAAATTTCAAAAAGTAACTTATTTTTTTAATTTCTTATCTTATGGATCTTTCAAATCAAATTTCACAAAATAAACATTAAATTAAATCTATGTTACATTATTAGGGATTATTTTATAATAATATTTAAAATTTTATTATAAACACCTTCCAGAAATTTATTTTGGAATGTAAATAGTTTTTATTTGTTTACAAATATGTTAAATATTTTTTTTACAACTCTTCTTAACATTTCACTATCAATTATTCCCCTCTATCTAAAAAATATTTTTACTATTATTGATTTGTTTTCATGATCACCCTCTAAATTATAATATTTTAAACTTCATTGGGAGACTTAATTACTAAAATCACCGTTTTTAATTTTTTTAGTTATTTTATCTAATAAAAATTTGAAAATTTTATGTAACCCATTTTCATTTAAAAGTTTTTTTATGACAGGATGTATAATTGAATTCATTTGGAATGTATATGTATGGTTTATAATTTTTAGTTGGTGGGTTTGATATATCCATTTAATGAACTAGTTAAATATTTATAACCTGTGAGGTAATGATGTTTTTTGGGGACATGATTCATAGTTAACAAATGTTCACAGATTTTTGTGTGGACATTATTTCTATTAAGACATTTTAAAGACATTCTTAATGGAAATGTTTCTTTTTCATTTATGTATATAAATTTCTTTATAAAAATTATTTATTTTATTTATGTTCATATATCTATTCATAGACATTATTTATATTTATCTATTTTTGAAACTTTTTCCATACTGATGATTATAGTTTAAATAAGTTCACATATTTGTATATAAAAATGATTACTATTTATATATTGTCACAAATAAATGAAATGGAATTAATGTTATCCAAAAATGATAATAACTTTGATTGTATACAATATTTCATTTTTTAGGTTAAGAAATGTGTTTTTAGATATATATATATCATCCCATTCTAAAATTTCCATAAATAAAGCGTTAATTCCATGATTTATGTAACACATCACACAAGAAATTGCATAATCCAGAGTCTAAAATGTTTACTTTCTTGGAAATGTTCTATATAAACTTATTATTTTACAACTATTTCTAAAATTTACCCATAATAATGATCTTATAGACAATTTACTAGACATCTCACATGATTTAATCATCTTTAGAACTTTGTGATTTGAAACATGAGAAAATATTGAGATCAACAACTCATTAAGGAAAAAAATATCACATAATGAAAGAGAAAATAAGGAAGACATAAATATCATATTAAAAGACATTAAGACCAATTATTTTAATCATAAACATCTTGGAGAATAATATTATCATATAAATATTATAAATAAATTAGGAAATATGTGACAAGTATCAAAACACATCTAAATAAGCATAAATATTTTTAGAAAGAATGAAAACTGCAGAATAATTTAAAAATAAGGCATTATACTAAAAATAAGAAATTTAAAAAACTGAAATACATCATGAAAATTTGTCATAACTTGATTAACAATGTGGAAATATGGGAAATCTGTAATCATAGAAAAACCTATGTGATAAAACATATTATATCAAAACTAATGTTAAAATAGTCATTATTACAATGCCTACAAATGTGGGCTAGAAAATCTTTCCCAAGCCTATGTGTAAAAATTAATTATTAACATACCAAACTATCTCAATAGATGTAAATATAAACTAATTACCTGGAGGGTGATACAATATCCTACCCATAATAATTAATACATATGTGCTGTACAAAAAAAATCATAAAAATATCTTAAATAACCCATGGGAAAATAATAGGTTTTTTAAACCTTCCAAAAACATCACATTTCATGAAATTAATTTTAAATACCTTTTCCCTAGTAGCACCGAGTTGTTACCTTACATTATTACATTGGTATGATTATAATAAATCACATCCAAAAGGACCAATTGGTTTATATATTTTGGAAAACAGATTACATACATGAATATTACATTAAAAATTGAAGGGAAAACATATAAACTCGAAGGATAACATCCATGATCTCTTAGATTAATCCTAAATGGAATTTATAATATACCTCTTAGAATCCTAGGTAAAAAGAAATATATGAATGGGATGAGATCATATACTCACTAAGGTAAAAATATACAATTTAATATATAACATAAACAATAATGTGTGATGAATAAATAACAACACATGTCATTATTATATAATCTTGAGCATAATATGGTATGAATAAAGGTGAATAAATAATTACATATAAATAATCACACAAAACATATCCAGGGAAATTATACTAGTTGAATAATAACATAATTTATAAATTAATAATATTATAATGATTTAATTCATATTCCGAACATCATAAACCCATCCTCTAGGCCTCATCCCAGAACTATGAAAATGCATGGGTTAAGACCTCAAGAAAAATCCATTTCTATTTTGTATCATGAGACCTAATAATGCATCGAAGAGCTATATATAGCCCTACCCATCATATATTAATTCCAATGAATTCATCCAATGTTGAATAAAATTATATATTTAAATCCATGAGTCCCATATGACTTTTAAGTATCATACTTGAAATTAATATAATAAAAACATTGATACATTCTTAAGAAAAAATAATCTTTAATCATTCCTAAGTGTCCCATACCACCTTGAAACCTTTAAATATTCATATATATTAACATTAAATGAAACATATAATATTATATAAATAATACAATTCAAGATATAATATATAAAATGTCGTTTTAATCACCAAAAATAAGGAAGTAGTGGTGAATAGTGTATATATCTCGTAGATGTAAAAGGGAGACTTGAAACCTCCTTTTTTACATGGTAAAGAATAGTTTATTTGAAAAGTAATTTTTATTTGTCATAAAATCATATTTTAAACTTGAATATCTCATAAAAGAATAGTTAAGGAAAATTTAAATTTATTTGATTCATAAATGATTTCCCACTAAAGTGAAATCATGTAAAAAATTTAAATAAACTTTATAAATAAAACATTTTAGTGCAAATTAAGGAAAATATTAAATGGGATTTTAAAAAAGAAAGGAAAGTTTGTTTTTATAAAACCAGAAATGAAGTAAGATAGTTTCCTCATGATAAAATTATTGATTTTATAAAAATAACAGTATATTAATATATATTTTGAGGTGCCCTTGAAAATGGGAATGAAATCAAAATGTTCCCTTTAATTGGCCTTGTTTATCAGGAATAATTGAGAAAGGGGCATTTTAAACCTGTATATCCCCATAAAATAACGATAATATGATTTTTATATATGGCTATTAAATATATGAATTTAATTTTTATAAAATACAAAAAAAATTAAGCATTACATTTTAGTAAAAATGTGGAAAGAGTGACCCGAATGAAAAAATTGTGGTTCAGGTAGATCCCTTACCACATTGTAATCAATCGAATCATATGAACTAAAATTAATAATCATAAAATGATATACTGAATATTATGAGAATAAATATATTCATGATATGAAATATCAAATTTTAGTATTCATACACCAAAAAACATAATTATTGTTTAGTATGGAATGTCTCATGGAAATGAATGTGAGTTGAGAACACCCTTACCTTATTCAAGAATGTGTTAAGAACTTGACGTTAAAATCCTGTATAATCTAATTAATTACATTAATTAAATATTTATGAACTATATATATATGTATTTTATTTATTATAATTTTTTTAAGTCCACATAGGTACATTTTTTAAGTTATATGTAACAATTTTATTTCTCTAGAGCATTTGTTTCCTTGGTATTCATGATCAGTATATTTATATATGAGCGTAGAAGTTCTTGTGGAATGGTTACAATTCCCAATAATAGAATTTATAATATATTAATGAAAATTAATAATTTTAAATGTTTATATATATCATTGGGTTATATTTTATAAGTAAAAATCATTAGATAAGGAATTTAGTGTTAATTGTTGGCATTATTACGGTGGTCATTGGTCATAACGAACTCATTTTTTTATAGTTTAGTATTACATAAATATGTTACTTTCTGAACATTATAATGGATTATAATGCATATATTATAGTATGATTTAACTATAAAAAAAGTTTTATTACTAGCCCTAATAAATAAATTTATGGATGAAAACCCATTATTCATAAAGGTTGTAAATTGGCACTTACTGGATGATGTTTTTTTTAACTTAAGAGAGGGAGATAGAGAGAGAGAGAGACAGGAGTCTAATTAAGGATATTTTGTTAACATTATATCATTTTAGTATATATATGATATTATAGTTATCATTCCTATATGTGAAGAAGAGGTGAGGAGAGAATAATAAAAGGAAAAAACATGAAAATAAACTAAAATGAAAAGGAATATGATTCTACCTCTTGAATACTCCACCTTGAGAACCTTTTTAAGGGGAAAGTTTTTAAACTTTGGTTAAGACCAAGAGCTCTTAAACATAGGGATTATTAGGGAAAGTATTGGATATAAATTTGATAATATTCAAAGCTTATAGTTGTGAGGATATGTGGTGGTGAGTGGTGGTATTTATAGTGGATATGAGGGGTGATTTCTCATTATTTAATTCCTTATTTTATTATTTTTCTCAAGATAATAAATATAGGTTTTTCTTGTGACTACATACATTAATAAGTTCATGTGAGTTTGAAACAAGGGTTCATAAATCATCCAAAAAGTACTTATGATAGAATTAATCATTTATTTATCATTTATAAAAAATTGTAATATTTTACTATTCATCAAAAATTCAAATATTTTATAAAAATCCCAAAAACTCACCCTAACCATTTTTCAACTTTTAAAATTAAAAAATGAACTCCTTTTTATGAAAATAATTTTCAAAATATGATAAATTTAATTTTTAATTAAAACTACCATTTCCTAAAAAATACAAATTTTAAATACATAACAAATTTTATAAAGATTCATAATTTAACGAATATCTCATAAAATTGTCCTAAAATAAAAAAATATTAATTTATTAATAAATTTAATATAAATAAATATTATTTTAAACCATTACATTAATTAAAAAATTTTAATTAAATATTTATGACTTACAAAAATACCATCACATAATTTTACAATTATTAAAATATCCATTTACTTATTCTATGATATAATTATATAATAAAATTATTTATAAGATTCATAAAGTTTATTTATACATTCATGGGTGAGGATAGTATTCATATGGATAATTTACTATTCATAAGGGTCATATTAGTCTTCATAAGGGTAACATTACTATTCTTAATGGTCACGTTTCAATTCACTAAAAATTATATTTATATTATCAAACTCTAAATATATTACTAATAGAAAATGTGTAAGTCCATTTTTTAAATTCAATACAATAATTGAAAAAATATATGTTTAAAAAACATCTTCTATTATAAGGTGGTGAAATAGCTTTTAGAAAAATATTTATTTTTAATATGTTAAATTGAATGCATAATTGTAAAAATAATTGAAATAATATATATATATATATATAATATTATTATTCAATTCCACCAATTTAATGTTTTTTGTTATAAAGGTAATTTTAAAAAATTAAATTAAATTTTTTATCATTGTTCATTTATGTTTGGGGTTTTTTTAATGCATTAATGTCAAAGAAAATTAAATTTCATAAAATTCATACAGTAAAATTTTGGGGTGTAATATTCTCCCCTCATTCAATAAATTGTGTCCTCACAATTTAAAAATTTACTTCACAAAGTTAAAGGATGATACTTGGCAATTATCTTATGAGAAACGTACATTTAAAAAATGGTAAATGAAATATCATCTTAAAAATATGATAAGTTAAATGAGGTGGTCACCATGAAATTATACTTTTGAGTAGGAGAATATTATTGGAAGTAAAAACATGGACATAAAATATAAATATAACCATCTTGTTATGATGGAGAATTATAGAGTACATGGTCATTATAAATTAAATCATCACAAACACATAAACTATAGTTATGAAAAATTTCTTTGATACCATAAAAATTATGATAGTAAGAACAAATTTTGGTTTAATTCCAGTTTCCTAGAGATAGCAATTATTTCACTTTATAAGACTATAAATATATATTTCTATTTTATAAACACAATATTATCCCTTTTTCACCTCAAACTATCTATACTTCATATCTTATCATAGGTTTCATCATGTGGTGAAGTAATATATTGTCCTCAAAAACCACAAACCATGATAAAATTAAACCATTTAAAATATTATTAAACATTTCAAAAGAACATGATCCAACACATTAGTATAAATCTCAAGGTATTTAGTACTATCCAACATACTTTATCCATATCAATCATATCTTTATGAAACATCATTATCTCATCACCAGAAACAATTTAATGTTTATAATTCCCTTCACCATGTGTTTTCCATTCCTTAACTTGCTACTGAATCATTTTTCCCGATACCATTCAACATAAAACATCAAATCCTTTGTTAAATTGTAATTTAATGAAATAAATATATACTCAGTAATTCTATTAACTAGTATATCATTAATAAAATACTAAAATGACATAATTATTTAATCCAAACATAATAATAGTAATCATTCCCTTTCGTCTATGGTAGTATCACAATCTTGACCAAGATCCATTGTCTTCTTTTGTAGAATATTTCTTTGACTCATGAGATATTGATTTTTGTAGTGTCCCATATATTTTCAATTGAATCTTTGTATATTGGAAAAATATTTCCTTTCCTCAAAATCATGAACATGGTGGCTTTTTCCTCCACATTTGTCGAAAACTTCTTTCCCCCAGAATAATATACCAAGGTGTTTCCTTCCACAATTATCACATGTAAGAAACTATTTTTTTCCCTTATTCCTTTTAATAATATTTTTATCACTTTTCCTCTTATACTTTTTATTCCTTCCAAGTCTAAAATATTTAGAAAAATATTTCTTATTCATGTTAGTACATAATACAATCTTCTCAATTGATGAGAATATTTGATCGAGTAGATTCTATTGAAAGACTAGATTAAACCCATTGAAAAAAATCATTATTACTCTTTAAATTATGTGAATTTTTATGGTTCCCATTCATTTTGGTAGGCCCCATTTATAAAAAGTAATTCACTATATAAGAATATATCAATATTAACATAATGTATAATCCCCATACTAGTGAAATACTTATCGTAAATTGGAAATTTTATTCCTAGATAATCTCATAATCATAAACATTGATTCTTAGGGGACATATTTACCTTTAAATCCTTTGTAATGGTTTGTAAAGAAAATGTGACTTGACCAGAGAGTATCCCATGGGAGTGTAAAACAAGGTGCCTAGTAAGCTCCATTTTTTTGTACCCAGATATCCTGAGTCTTGCTTGGGACACTTTGTTGGAGTTTTTACTCATATGTATATTTGTTCAAGAACCATATCCTCATGTAGTATCTAAATGGGGATGTATTTAGAGAAATATCTGCATAATAAGTACCTTATGGAGATTACATGATGTTCTTGTACTCATATACTCAAATCCAATATTAGGTTTTTGTTCCCTAATCTATGTTTTCTAAATCTAGTTTCCATGGTTTCTACTAAACATCCTCTAGTACCAACTATTTATACCCCAACCCCACTATCGTGAAGGACTAATCAGTTTATCATTTTTGGAAACCAAGTTACATACATGAAAATTAAATTAAAATTTCAATGGAAAATAATAATTAATCTCCATTAATAATGCTATATATTTCTTATACTAACCATATAAGTCATTTCCAATATACCTATCAAAATCCATTGTACAAAAACATATGAAATAGGTGATATAAAATTCATATTAAGGGTAAAAAATATAGAATAAGGTTTAACAAAACCAATAATTAATGATGAAAGAATAATAAAACAAGCAATTAAAACATAATATGGAGAATAATATGACAAGAATAAAAGATAAGTAAATAATTCCATATAAATAATCATATGAAACATCTACATGGATATTGTAAAAGTTGAATAATCACATTATTTATCAATTACTAATTTTATAACGATGGAATTCATAATTCAAACATTATAAACTTGTCTTTATGGCCTCGTCCAAGACTTTTGAAAATAAACGGTTAAATCCTCATCCGAAATACTTTTTTTTGTAGAATGAGACTAATTGATGCATTTAGGGGATATAACAGGGCACTATCATCGCAAAATAGGTCCAATGCATTCTTTATATATCAAATAAAATTATATATTTAAATAAAAGTTTCAAATACCACTTTGAAGTATCATATATTAAATTACTCTAATAAATTCATTGAGAAGTGATTGAAAAATAATAATCTTTAAACATTTCAATGAGTCCCATACCACCTCGAAACATTTAAATCTAATTCTATTTTAACATTAAATGAATATTAGAATATCTCTAAAATAAAAAAAAATCAACATATAATATATCGATAGGTTCTATATACACTACGCACATGGAAATAGTGGTGAACAAGGAATATATCTCATTGAAGTAAAAGTGGGACCATAAAAAAACATTTTTTAATTTGGAAGAAAGTGTTATTTTGGAGAATCATTAGTATTTTTAACAAAATTATATTTTAAACATTTATATACTATTAAAGAAAATTCAATAATATTTAAATTATATTTTATGAATAAATTATTTCCTACTAAAGTGAAATCATGTAAAAAGAGATTTTATGAAACATTATAAATAAAAAAATTTAGTACAGTTCAAGGAAAATATTAAAGTGATTTTAAAGCCAAATTCTTTTTTAATAAAACTAGAAATTAACCAAGGTCATTTTTTCATGATAAAATTATTGATTTTATAAAAATAATATTATATTAAAATATATTTGGGTGTGCACATTAAAATGGGTAAAAAAATTGGGAAGTTCCCTTGAGTCAGGAATGTTTATTAGGAAAAATGTAGAAGGGAGCCATTTTAAAACATGTATATCCATATCAAAGAAAACTTATATGATCTGGATAAAGGTTTTGGAACATATAAACAGAATTTATAGAAAATATAAAAAAATATAGATGCATTACATTTGAGTAAACATTGATAAATAGTTCATTGAAGGAAAACCAAGGGTTATGGTAGAATTCTGTACCACTTTGTAATCAATCGAATCATTTTCCCTAAAATTAATAATAATCAAATGATAAATTTAATACAATGAGAATAAATAGATTCATGATATGAAAATCAAATGGTAGTATACATAACCTACACTTAAGAATTAGTAGTGATTAAGGCATATCTCACAGAAATGAAAGTGTGTTGAGAAAACCCATACCTTATGTTTGAATGTGTTATGAACATGACCTTAACATCTTAGATAATAAAATTAAATCCATTAAATAATTAATTAATATCCTTATTTTAATTTCTTTTTTTAGTATAATTTTATTAATTCTATTTATGACCATTTTTATGAGTTGTAAGATAGAATTTGTTTTGTTGGGAGCATTCGTTTCCTTGGTTTTCATGATTTGTATACTTATATTTCAGTGTGGAAGATCATTTTGAATTGGTATAATTCTACAGAATTGAATATATATGATATTAATTAACATAAAAATATTTAAATGGTTCTATAAATATATATATCATTTTTTGATATTTATGAGGATTGATCATTAGATAATACATATGAGGATAAACATTTCCATTATTACGGTAATTATTGATCACAACAACGTCATTTTGTTTTATCCATTAGTATTATGTAAACATGTTACATCTAAAACATTATAAAGGTTTTGATACATATGTTATTGTATATTTTATTTATTAAAAATGGTTTCATTACCATACTGGAAGGTGAAATTCAAGAATGAAAATCTTTCATCGATGATGGTTATAAATGAGAACCTCCCAAATGATGATTTCATTTATAAAATAAGAGGTAGAGAGATAGATAGACAGTTAGATTGATTTTTAGTAACTATATTCCATTACCATGAAATCATTACAGTATTTATATGATATTGGGGTTATCATTATCTTTTGAACAAAGGATGTGGGGAGAAAATAATAAAATAAAAGAACTTGAAGAGAAACTAAAAGGAAGAGGAAGATGATTTTACCTCTTGAATACACCTCCTTGAGAACCTCTTTAAGGGGTTTGGTTTTACTTGTCTTTTAATACTAAGTACTCTTGGACATGGGGAGGAGGCTTTCAGATGGTCTTGTCCAGAATTTCAACAAGCTGAAAGGCATAGAGGTAACAGGAGAATTGGTGGTGAGGGGTGGTATTTATAGTGGAAAAGAGGGTGATTTCTCATTATTATATTCATTATATTATCATTTTTCTCAAGAAAATAAATAGAGTTGATTCTTGTTACTGAATACAGTAATAAGTGAATGTGAGTTTGATCCAAGGGATCTTACATTATCCAAACATCACCTATGTCTCAAAAAATCATGTATTTATCATTTATCGTAAATTATCGTATTTCTCTATTCACCATAAATTCATGTATTTAAAAGAAAAAAATCACCCTATCCATTTTTTAATGTATAGAATTCAAAAATAAAACACATTTTAAATAAATAATTTTCAAAATCTGATAAAAATAGTTTTTAATTTAAACTATCATTTACTCAAAAAATATAGATTTTAAATCTATAACTACTTTTATAACACTATGAAAAATTAACTAAGTTCTCCAAAAATTAACCTAAAATCACAAGAAATAAATTTTTACTTTATGATTACATTTTATATAAATAAATTTTCTTTTAAACCATTTTATTAATTATAAAATTATAGGTAAATATTTATGACTTATAAAAATACCAACACCTAATTTAATAATTATTAAAATATAAATTTACTTATGTAATGATAAAATTTTATCATACCTTCATTTATAATATTCCTAAATTGTATTTATACATTCATGGATGAGGTTACTATCCATTTGTTTCTT
Source organism: Viscum album (assembly GCA_963277665.1). NCBI lineage: Eukaryota > Viridiplantae > Streptophyta > Magnoliopsida > Santalales > Viscaceae > Viscum > Viscum album. Next base: position 1,181,653,405 of record OY728128.1, on the reverse strand, counting down.
TACTATTCATAAGGACCATATTACTATTCATAATAGTAGCAGTACTATTCTATAAGGTCAGACTATTATTCACCAAAAAATGAAGTCGATCCTATCGATCTCTGAATATCATATTTATTGCAACTATTTTTATCCATTTTTTAAAAATAAAATCCCAAAACTGGTAAAATTACATTTAAAACATGCTCACCATTACAAGGTAGTAAACAAAATAGACAAATATAGCCTTTTAATTGGTAAAATTGAATTCATTTTATTAAAAACATTTGACATAACATATAATTTTCACAATTTTATTCATTCCCACCAATTTAATTTCTAGGATATAATTTTCATTTAGAGAAATGATATTTAATTGTTTTTCATTGTTTGTTTACGATTGGTATTTTTTGAAACCTATTTTGTCGAAGAAATTAAATTTAATAAGGGTCATAAAATATAATATTGCTCTGTTAAATTAATACATAAGAATATATCAAAAATATAATAATGAAAATATAATTATATCATAATTATAAATATAGGGTGATCTAAATGAGAATTCATGAATGACAAATCTTTGAGGGTAAATTGATCTGAAAATAAAAAAAATCGCAAACCCATTTAAAAAATTCAAGTAAAATAACATTGAAAACAATTATATCAATGAAAAAATAATAATTTTGAAAATAATATTATTAACAGTTACTAATAAATGGTTTATTAAAATTTATAATAGTTTATAAAAGGATAATTGAAAATACATTGAAAATTTTTACTTTTAAAATAACCTTCAATAAGGGAAACTTGAAAAAAAAAAATTGTTTTCAAAAAAGGTAAATATAAGTTCTTTAAAAACATTTAATATTTAAAAAATGCAAAAAATGGAACTATGTAAGGAAAGAAAATATTTCAAAAGTAAATTTGGTGTGGATGATAAAAACACTTATTTTTAATGGAAGGAAAACCTTTGGATCATTTTCAAATTACAATGTTGAAAATCCACAACGTTAAAATGATGATGAATAATTTTCTATAAAATTCATAAATTGGAATAAAAGCATAAATATATATATAAAAATATGTTTCCATTTAGAATAGGGGAATACTATAAGGGTGTAAATATAATTTATATGGATGAAAAATCCATTAAAATAAATGGGAAATATTCTTTACAAAATGAATTTTAATTATTCAATATAATATTTAATGAAGAAATGTTCTTTGTGAAGCATAATTTCCACGTATTTGAATATTTAAATACAAAATAACCTCATAATTTCAAATAATAACTCATGAATGAATAAAAATTTCCAAAATAGAGTAATTACGGCTTATGAAAAGGGTTTGAGTCGTGAAAACCCATTACTACCTTTTTAGATTTTTAATCAAACCTCCATCAGAGTTATATCATTAAATAGATTAATTAATATCATTAAATATAGTAGTATTATATAAAAATTAAAATAGGTAAGTGTTTTCACAATTGGAACGAAAACATAGTGTATAGTCTAAAAATTTCTCAAGGGATTCAAATTTCACACATTAAAACCCTTATATTGATTCCCTGCTTAGTTGTGGAAACTATATGTTCTTAAAAAAACAAAGCTACAATAATCATTAATTTCATAAACTTATTTATATAATATAACTTTTATATCCAGCATGTATAATTATATATTATAGGTATATTGGTTACTTAAAACTTATTTTCAATCATCATATGTTAAAAACATTTTCACATTATACAATAAAAATATCATAATAAATATAAATTTAAAGAAACTGTAATATATAAATTATATTTATTTTTATGTCTAATAGACAAATCCTTAAAAAAATTACACTGTGTGAAAATGAAATCAGTGTTGGCTTATTTCAGTGACTTTAGTGAACGAAAATGGTATTTTAATAATAAGTCACATACTTATTATAATATTTATAAAACCATATAAAAATAATTATTTACATACTATATTATGATAATATAAGTATTTATGTTTCCGTAGTCATCCATAATATATTTTTATTTTATAGTCCTTTTATGTGGTTAAACCAACCCGCACATAAACATGCATTATCTTGATTAGTGGATATGGTTTATAATTTATTTATAATGACATAATATCATTATAATTTAATGATAATGATATAATTTTTATTTTTATTTTTTAATAATTTTGAACCATATTTTATTATTTCTCAGTAAATAATGAAAACTAGGATAAAAACAAAAAAATGATAATTCGTGGAGAGAGTGGTCTGTAGAAACAATAAAATGACGTTCCAAAGTTTTTCTAAGTTCATGGAAATTTAAAAATAAGTGTTTCAAAAATTATATAACAACATCTCACTATTATAACAAAACATAATGCATCATATTATTATGGTGATAAGTATTTTGAAGAGTAATATTTGGAATAAAAAATTATAAAGGACATAATACTTACATTGGAGACTAAATCATTACTTGCAACTCCAAATTAAATAAAAAGTCATCGGATAAAAATGAGTTACTATGTATAGATACCCAAGAATAATATAAATTTATATTACATCATATTAAATTAATATTCATTACATTACAATAATACATGCCCAGAAATGGTAATAGTTTAGTGTCTTTGTAATCATAGAAATAGAATCTTTTATCCTTTTGAAAGATCCTAATAATCTTCAATAATGATATCCACCTTTATTACTTTTACCTAAAACATTACTTTGTTACCTAGGGAAAAGAAACATAAGAATTGTGTGCGCTCAAATGATTAGTAAGGGTAAACAAGGGAGATATGTAAGCATAATCATGATCACAAGGCAGTGAGAACATGATCATGAAAACAAGAAGATCATACCCTGCATATCAAAGATCATATACATGAAACATGGATCATAGAAAGATGGAAGTTCATTTGAAATGATTCATAATGATATAAATAACATAGGCATAGAAATCCCAACATATGAATAAAACATGGATGTATGGTAGACATATAAGTATAAAATTATTTCCATATTTGCCAATGCATTGTTGTCATGGACATATTAGTAGTATGGGATCACTCCTCACACCATCTTTGTAGCTATAGTTAACTCCCAATGTCTTATTAGTAGCATGAGTTCACTCCTCATACCATATTGGTAGTCATGGTTCACTCCCATGGCCATCTAGTAGCATGAGTTCACTTATCAAACCATATTGTTAGTCATGGTTCACTCCCATTGACATCTTAGTAGATAAAGATAACTCCCACGACCATCTTAGTATATCTTATTAGATATAAATCTTTACCCAATTAATTTTAGGGATATATGGGTCTCATCCATATCACAATGAAATCATACATACATGTTCTATAAGACAATAACAAAAAACATATCATAACCCATAAAATGGAATAGGTGTCATGAACATGTAATCATATAATAACCTATGAAAAAATGTTCATATTCATAATCATTTCATCAAATGAATAACCTATGAAAACAAAGGGTTTTCTTAAAGATCATTCCATAAAAACAGAAACCATACAAAGATATAATATTAATGGTATTCTTGAACAACAATAAAGTATGTCATCATAGGTGGGGAAGGATTTTGAAATATCAGTTAGAGCATAAATTTTATTTAAAAATAACTTTTGAAAGCATAAAATGTTTTAAAAAATCTTATCATTGAGCCCAATTTCAATTCATATAAATGAACCATGAAAATCATATAAAATGGTTCTTAAAAATATATCATGTCTTTCTTTAAATATTTTTCTTTTCAGAAAATGTTGTAAAATTTTAAAAAAAACATTCTATTTTAAAAATAACCTTTTAATATTATATGGTAATATATGAAGAAATAAGGAACCTTGATGGAATAAAAATCCATTCATTCTATATAAGTTAAAAAATCATTCTTCTCTTACTTTTTCCAAAAAAAATCAGAAGAACACATTGTTAGAAATATGAATGAAATATTCCTTTTAAAACATGTATTAAATATTGAAAATGGGTAAAATGGATTTAAATATCCATATAATAATAATAAAACATTTTATGAACACATGTTTGGAAAACATTGACCTGGATGATAAATATTACCCAACAGAAACCTAAAATGAATCAATTTCAAATATAGAAGAGATTGTGAAATCAATATTGATAATAGTATAATCAATAGGTTTGTATGACCCACGTAAAAAATTTATAAGTATATGAAAATATCATAATCTTCTGGGAAATACTGATAAAATAAATTCATGTAAATTATATACACCATTTAGAAGAAATAAGTAGTGTATGAGACATGTGTATCACAAAAATAAAGGTGACGCAAAAATGCCCTTCTCTTTTGTCTTGAATCTCTTCGTGCTAGAACAAGATTCTTGTATAATAAATGCAATTTTATTGTACATAATTAATAGAATCATATTCTTATATCTATTAGAATATATGGTTTGATTATGAACTTACACTATCATCTTGATAACGATCTTAGGTTAAGTTTTCACTTCGAGTAATATTTTCTTTGTTCTTCGCATGTGTAGTAACTTGTCATATCGTTGGTCCTTATAATAGTATAATGATTAATGAATTTAAATAATGATATAAATATCATTAATATTCTGTATATTTATATTAACATAATCTATATCATAAAGAATTATGAATAAAATGTTTATGGAGATGGTAAGTCTTATGTACGCATGAACGTTGTTTCTTTTTTAATTGTCATTTTGAAAGGACATAAATGAAATATGTATATATATGTATGTATGTATGTATGTATGAATATATTATTATTATTAAAGTAGAATCATTATATCATATATATCATATAAGTTCACTAAATCCATCCTTAGTACATTCCATGTGGCATTGAACGAATCACATCGCTTTTAGTGGGCGGTAGTCCACACTTTCTCAAATGATATTATCATATTTAAACCAAATTGAATATAAAAAAGGTATGTATTGTAAAATGGAATAAAGAATATCTATCACGACCTGTCCTCGGGACCCGTGTCGTGACTACCCCAAGCCCGCCTCCCATAGGCCAGGGGCCGGTGACTAGAACCAAGGTGTATATCACAATAAAAAGGGAAAGGCGTTGCCTTTATATGAAAAGAAACATCCCAGATTAAGCCAGCAGAAGTAAACATTAAGTAAACTGATTACAAGTAAGTGCAGAAAGTACAAAGGAGGCCGGAAATACAATCCCAATAGTAAAGTACAAGGAAAAGACAATATAGGAGGAAGGTGGCAAGCTGCTCCTTGATCGTCCTCCAGAGTTCCTACATGAAGGATAGGTATAGATGGCCACCTCACCTCTCCACATTTGTCTTGTCGTCATGTCCACCTCCAGGTACTGTCTCGTCGTGAAGTCCACCTCTGGGTACCGTCTCGTCGTAACGTCCACCTCCGGGTACTGTCTCTCTCTACAAGCCTCAACAACGATTAGCGTTGTCCATCGTCTGCATCCAACACAACGAGGTGTGGGCATAGCCCATGCAGGGGTGAATATAAGCTACTCAGTAGGGACTTCGAAACCCCTGAAGGTCTCCAATAATGCACAAAGGATAATCCAAAAAAGAAAGATACAATCACAAAGTAACAACCAACACTACTTAGGTATATGCCCATACATATACCTAAGTCATCAATTCCAGTTCGACTCTAGCATCCAAGACCAAGTTCGATCACATCCACACAGGATAGCACAACACAATCCACATAGGAAAGCAAGTCAATCATATCGAAGATAATGATTGAAATTCAAGACTCATTTCACACAGGTATACTTCTTCGTAAGAAGATAGAGATGATCAGATGTAGACACTGGTTCATCTAAGCTATCGGACCCACATAGGATCGATAGGTACTAACCCCCGCAATGACCCACACAGGATCTGACCCACACAGGATTGATATGCGCTGGCCCACATAGGACCGATGAGCGCTGACCCACACAGGATCTAACCCACACAGGATCAGTAGCACTGATCCACTGAGGATCGTTGAGTGCTGTAGTCGTCCCTGTCAAACCCACGAAGGATTTCTGTACAATCGTCCTCGTCGTCGTAGTTGCAGCCAACTCTAGGGCTCCCGCACACAGCAAGCTCGTTTCGGGAGGGACCGCTCCACGAGCCGAGGGGCTGATACATCAACGGAAACGAAGTTCGGAGTTTATTTACCCCAAAGTTCAGTATCGTTAAAAGGAACTCAATGTGACAGACGGCATGTCAATCGGACGCCCGGTCTGAGAGTTATTGGCTTTTTCGTTCCAGGGGAACGGTTGGTTTTTAAGTCAAAACCAACCCGACTGCACTTCAACAACATCCAAACCTCAATAGGAGTAAGCCAAAAGGTTCGTCTCACTAAGAGGAATCCAACAAAGTCGACGACATGTCAATCGGACGTTCGGAGCTCAAGTTATAAGTGTTTCCGCTCCGAGGGCCTGGTTGGTTTCGTGTTCGAACCAACTCGGTCGTACCCCAAGTTCTCCGAAAACATGACTGTAATATACCGAAACGACTCTCTCGATCCTAGGATAGCATCACAGCTGACGGTGCGTCGATCGGAGGTTCATGACCTACGATATGGGGAAAACCCGAAAGAGGTCCAAAATGGGGGTTTTGGGCCCAGACCGACCCGACCCAAGACCCCCAGGGTCAGCCCAAACCTGGTCAACCCAAACCAGGTCCGGGTCTGGCCCATAATGGAGTGGCCCTGTGGGTGAGGCCCGGCCGGACCTGGGCGTGGCCAGGCCCGACCTGGCGCGCTCGCGTGGCGGCGTGGCTACGCGGCTCAGCCGAAACGGCTGAGTGAAAAGGTGGGGGAGCGTTGCCACACTGTTTGACAAAATGCACCCCCCACGTGGGGGGAAACTCCATCGGTCGGCTGGGGGTTACGACCCCCGGTTTCCTCAGTCGGCCGGCCCAGCTGGCCGGCCATGCTGCTGCCGCGGGCCCGCCCCTCCGACACCGGCGGCCGAAAGTCGGTCGCCGCCCCCTCCTCCTCCGCGGCCTTTGTCCGCCCGGCGCGACAGCGCTGCGGCTTTGTTCGACTTCAACGGTGAGGCGCGACGGTGCCGCTCTTCTCCGCCCATTCTTCATTATTTCTGCACGATACAACGGCACTGCACTACCTTTGCTTGTGCCACAACAAATTCAAACATCAAGGTGGGGAGGAGAGTCGGTCGTGTTCATGCGGTCCGACCTCCTCCCGTTATTATGATAACTGGCGGCCCAATTGGATAACGAAGAACAGCGACAGAAGTATTCACGAATAAAAACAATTAATCCCCTACCTCAAGCGTTGTTGATTTTTCGCGGTAATGTGACAACCGGGTCCCGGTGACAGCACAGACACACCTCCTTAACAAGGTCGTCGGGTCCTGGCCTACCAGGTACCCCCAGTTGCCCTGCAGACACATGGGGCCCACCCTAGGGTCCACCCTAGGGTCCACCCACATGCTTGAACGGGTCATCTGACTAATGATAGTCCCCACATGACAACACATGTCCTTTCTAGTGTGCTTTGTCCTCACTCACACACACCCTGGGAAACTTCCCAAAAGGTCACTCATCCTGATCACTACTCCAGGCCAAGCACGCTTAACTGTGGAGTTCTAATCAGACAGTCTCCCGAAAAGGGAGGTGCCCGAAAAGGGAGGTTCACCTTTTTGACATGAGTCATATCATTTAGTCATTTAACCCTTAATCATTTGGGGATGTTACAATCACCCCCCCCCCCTTAGAGCACAACGCCCTCATTGTGGGCCTTACATCTCAACCTAGGCAGTGCACCGCACTTAAGGATGGGTATCACCTCTGATACCAAATGTGACAACCGGGTCCCGGTGACAGTACAGACACTCCGCCTTAACATGGTCGTCGGGTCCTGGCCTACCGGGTACCCCCAGTTTCCCCGCAGACACGTGGGGCCCACCCTAGGATCCACCCACATGCCTGAACGGGTCATCTGACTAATGATAGTCCCCACATGACAACACATGTCTTTTCTAGTGTGCTTTGTCCTCACTCACACACACCCTGGGAAACGTCCCAGAAGGTCACCCATCCTGATCACTACTCTAGGCCAAGAACGCTTAATTGTGGAGTTCTAATCAGACAGTCTCCCGAAAAAGGAGGTGCCCGAAAAGGGAGGTGCACCATGTTGACAAGAGTCATATCATTTAGTCATTTAACCATTTATCATTTGGGGATGTTACAATCACCCCCCCCCCTAGAGCACAACTCCCTCATTGTGGGCCCTACATCTCAACCCAGGCAGTGCACCGCACTTAAGGATGGGTATCACCTCTGATACCAAATTTGACAACCAGGTCCCAGTGATAGCACAGACACCCCACCTAAACATGGTCGTCGGGTCCTGGCCTACCAAGTACCCCCAGTTGCCACGTAGACACGTGGGGCCCACCCTAGGATCCACCGATAAGCCTGAACGGGTCATCTGACTAATGATAGTCCCCACATGACAACACATGTCCTTTCCAGTGTGATTTGTCCTCGCTCACACACACCCTGGGAAACTTCCCAGAAGGTCACCCATTCTGATCACTACTCCAGGCAAAGCACGCTTAACTGTGGAGTTCTAATCAGATAGGCTCCTGAAAAGGGAGGTGCACCTTGTTAACATGAGTCATATCATTTAGTCATTTAACCCTTTATCATTTGGGGATGTTACAATATTAAATAAAAATATTATCTATTAAATATATAGATATATTTTTCATCATAATGGCTACCATGATTGTTCGTAAAGGAGAAAATAAATAATCATCATTTCGTGAGGAAGTAGTTCGTCAGACCGAGAAATAGTATGTTCGATATTTATTAGATAGAGGTGTGTGTATGTATAGGTCAAAACGTTAGCAAAAAATTTACCTAATATATTGACTATACTAGTTTTTTTATAAAATAATGTAATAAATAGAGTGTATGTGGTGGAGAAAGAAAATAAAGGAAATGGTTTTGAGAGAATATGTTACAACTTAAATCTAGTAACTCTGTTTGGTTTGTGACAAAAGGGTTCCTTGAGTTGCCTTCTTCCCAATTAAATGCTTCTATGTGGATGTTAGGGAATATTTTAATATATATTGGAATGGTTTGGCTATTCTTAAGGGCTATAGTTCTTTGAATAAATGATAAGCCGAGGTTTCCTTTTATAAGAGGGAGGAGGGGGCTTTGGGAAACTCCAAAACAACTCAATTATTAAAAATTTATTTTCGATATCAAATAGTTAAAAAGTGAGTTATTTAGAATTTTATATTATTATGGGTGTAAATCCCCTCAACTGATGAATTTCTAACATGTTTAGGTCCCAAAATGAGCCTTCTCATTTAGATTTAACCATTAGTGAAACAATTTAACTCTTACCTTGAAAACTATTCTTTTTTACAATATAGGGTAAATATAGTTACTAAAAATTCCCAAAAAAACCCGTAAATGGATCATTAATAACATATTTAACATAATTATAGTCATTTTTCAAATTTATATATTTTTATATATTTTATAACATTTAGAAAAATATTATTTATTTTAAAGTATCATTTATGTTAATTTTGATACTATTCTATATTTTCATTTTTTTAATTTTTAAACCAACATGATAACTTCGAATAAATACATAAAATATGTCACTAACATGTCTAATATTTCAATAAAATTCGTTTCTGTCATTAATGATGTAATATAGTATTTATTTTAATATTTTTAATATCAGTTATTTTGTATCTCAATTAATTAAACAATTACTAAATCATTATTATACATTTCTAATTAAATTATCTATTCAATAAAAATTAAAAATAAATTACCATTATTGAGATAGATTTCTTAGATTTATAATTAATATTTATAGTATAATTGTTATGATTTATAAACCTATATTAAAAATTATTTGTTTATTAAAATTTGAAAATGACATTTTTAACTCTTCTTCAAATAAAATATATAAAACGTCCTAATCTAACACAAGTGGCTTAAAAATTTTAATATTTTCGATAAAAGGTTTATATTTTTCCAAAAATAATATCTGAGAAAATTAAAAAAAATTAGTAATACTTTATATTATTATAATATTATTTTTACATATAATTACCCAATTTAACTTTTACTATTGTAAATAAAATTCAAAAGTTACTATTCAAAAAAATTAATTTAATCCTATTAGAAAACATTTTTCATACTAATTACAACCATGTATTTCCATTTTTCTAAATTTAATTTAGAGATGTGATAAAATTGTGTTTAATGATAATCCCAGAAATGTGGATAAATAGCGGGTAAAAGAGACATTCACAAGTTCAATAATTGTTAATCTAATTCTATTATAAAGATGATTCCAATGAACAAAATTGGATTAATATATGTATTATTTATATATTTTGGCTTTAAAATAAATTAAATGTATAATAATTAATTAAATGAAAGAGCTTGTTTTTAACTACATTGTAGTATTTTTCATTATTCATCAAAAAATTATGCATCTCAGAAAAATACAAAAAATTCACTATAATCTAATTTTGATATTATGAATTCAAAATTATTTTTATTTATAAAATTAAATTGATAAATAAGTCTAAAAAAATTATTATTAAAATTGGATCATTTGATAAAATGGTATTTTTAATATGAAAGGAATTTCTAAAAAAATACCATTCATTATCAATATGTTTTATTTATATAAAAAATTATAAAATATATTTTAATAGTGCTTATTAATATTCATATTACTATTTTTAATGTTTAGGATATAATTACCACATTTTAATAATTATATAGGAAAATTTTCATAGAAACTCTTTATTGTTTGCATCTTATACCAAGTCGTTGTTTCTTATAGAGAAATAAAAATATTATGTCATGTGAAAAGATTATTAACATCGTGTTCCATATAATGAAATCCAAATATAGTTCTACAAAAAAATAAAATATCTTCAGTGTTTCAACAAATGAAAAATATCAAAAATGATAAATTATTTTGAAAAAAAATGAAAAATCTCAGGGTGTTACATTCTTCACTCTTAAAATTAATTTCACCCTTGAAATTCGCATAGGTCTTAGAAGGTTTAATACATGAATGCTTCATTCATAGAAACCCACATCGTAAAAATGAATATTAACTCTTCTGTTAAAAAGGGAATGTTGGAACCATAACGGTTACCCAAAGTAACAAATAACTAGGTTTCCATATAGGATTGAATAAATTTAGAGTGATGATAAGAAATGACAGATAAGAGAAAATATTTATATAGAGTGATTGAGGTCATCAATAAAAAAATTGAATGATCAATAAAAGAGTATGGCCACAATGTCATAATTTTTTGATGATTTAAAAGTTCATTAGTTCAACAAGAATTATGTTATTAGGAAAACAATTTGTCCTTATTAACCATTATTCTATCATAGATTAATTATTTTATTGTCTAAGAATACAACACAATTTTATTTATTTGGTACCTCTTTTATCAATTTCCAATTCATCCATTACTTCATGAAATGGATGTCCAAAAATAAATTTTATTACCGAAGTACAAAATACACATTTAGCTGATATTAAGGCTCATAATGAATGAAAAACATAGTTATTTTTATATATCTATTCTTAAAAATAAATATGGTTAATACATTAATATCTAAACATAAATTGTAACACTACCAGTTCTTCATTAATAATTATTCATCAAAAATAATTATATAGAAACCAGTACATCATGAAGGCTAGTGGTAAGCATGAAACCGTTATCACCCTTAAGTCATGGGTTTTGGACATGTGGTCTTTCTGAACATCATTGGTTGTCACCCAACATACATAATTTCATTTCCTAAAACCACACTAATTTATTTTGAAAATATATATGATTGACAACCTTTAAAGAAGGATAATCACTAAATAACAATTTATTCACAGTTTTTAATATATAAATATATCCTTGAAAATTTAAAATAATTTTTTCATGAATGCTTAATCTCATAACCCATCAAAAAGTTAAAATTTTAAAATAATAGAAAGAAAGTCACCAAACAATCATAACATTGATCCCCAATATTTCAAAAAGTATCTCTTGGTTGTCACAGTCCAAACATGTGAATACCCTTGTGGTAAATTCTCTTAGAACATGGTAATGACCAGAATTACCATAAATCTATTAGGAAATCATGAAGCCTTCCTTATTCCAAAGTATATTTGATATATTCCTCAAATCCAAAAATGTTTTAAACATCATCTTTGATGACATAGAACATGTTGTCAATAATTATCTCTAAGGGTATTCTATACTGTCCAATTTACTTATTAATAACCCATATATCTTTATCTGAACATCATTATATTAACAAAAATAACATATTATGGGTTAACTTCCCTTAATGAAAGTATCGCCATGTCAATAAATCACTTCTTGGGTCTGTTAAGAACATTCAATATATTATTGTAAATACTGAAAAAAAACAAATGTAGAACAACACTTGTATATTTCACCATTACTAACATTTTAAAAACAAATTCATAAAAACAATGATTACTTTATCAATAATCTATTAACAATGCTACCTCATCCTATTACTTAAAAACTCTTTCCTTTCATATTTCATGTGTAGTCACTTAATCATCAGCAATGTAACCATTATTTTCACCGCCTTGCTAATTTTTTAAAGAGCTTTCAACCTTCAACATTGAATTTCACAATTACCATTTATGCCACATTTAAAACACAGATCCTTCGATGATGACTTAGGGAGGCCAATATTTTCATCCATTCAGTTGACTAAACTCTCCATTTTTTCCTAGCATTCACTTGATTCATGTCCTTATTTTCCAAAAATAAAAATTCATCACATTCCTTTAATTTATTCACTTAGTTGATGGTTTCCACACTCTTGACACAATGGAAATAGAATCTTATTTTATCCATGGTCTCCATTACCTAAACTCTCAGAGAACTCCTTATTTCACTTCTTTAGTGAGTCTGGTGGTTGGTAAACGTAGAATTTGTTAATCATGTTCCTTAAAAACATATTAGTCATGGTAAAATAATTGTTCCCTCGAGTGATCATCCCACTTGACCGCTCATCAGCTAATCGCCCATGACATTCATAATTAGTCTAGTTCTTTATTGTTCCTACCACGGACTAAAAGTAGAATCATAGTGTGACCATTTCTTGTCCTTGAATAAAACCACCTAGTCATCAAAATATTTAATTTTGGGATTTCTAAATCATGACACATTTCTTAAAATATGAAACCCTTGGTTTTACCTAGGTTATTCATAGTAAACGTATATCTATATCCTTTATGATGGTATATTAAGAGTTTGTGAATTTCTAAATAATATCCCCTACTAGTGTCAAACCAAGTGTACAGAAAAGCAAGTTTCCAAATAGAAATATACCTCAAGTTAGGCCCAAAACATCTTGTCAGATATTTTTACGTCTACATAATTCTTTTTGGGAGCCAGAACCACTTTTAGTATCCATACAGGGATCTATTTCTAGGAAACCACTCACTCTAGATTACCAAAATTTCATGACATTTTCCAAAACATTAACTCATCCTTATACATATCCTTAGAGACGTCCCTAGACATGTCCATATAAATATACCTAGTTATATCACAAAATATTTCTTATTCTAAATTCCCAAGGTTGACTAAATATTCCATCTAATACAAACTGTAGCGATCCAAGCTTAACCTACAAGGAAATTACATCATTTTAGATGAATATTCATTACATTACAATAACACATTCTTATAGACCATAATAGTTTACAGTTTTTAAAAAACATGAAACAAAATATTTTATCCTAGTGAAAGATATTAAACATCACCCATAAAGATGTCCACCTATAGTAATTATTCCTAAAACCTTTCTACATTACCTGAGAAAAGGAAACATAAGAAAGGGGTGAGCTAAAATGCTCAGTAAGGGTAAACAAGGGAGATATGTTAGCATGATCATGACAATAAGGTTATGAGAACATGGTCATGAAAATTAGATATCATACCCTACATATCAAAGATTATATACATGAGCCATTGACTAAATAATAGTATTTCATAAGACATGAATCCTAATGAAATAGAGAACATAGTCTAAGAAATTCTAAAAGAGGAATAAAACATAGAATTGTTAAAGAAACATAAGCATATAATGATTTCCATAGAAACTAAGTAATCACTTCCAAAACTATATTGGTATTATGGGTTCACTAATCATACAATCTTGGTAGTCATGGTTCAATACCATGTTCATATTAGTATAATTATTTCACTCCTCATAGCATCTTGGTAGTCATGGTTCACTCCCATGACCATCTTAGTATCATGAGTTCACTCCCCTTACCTTATTTGTTTCCATGGTTCACACCCCTGGCCATGTTAGTAATCAGTGTTCACTCCCAAGACTATATTATTCTATCTCATGAGATGTAAATATTTAACAAAGGCATATAAGGGAGATATATGTCCCAAAAATATCATAATAAAATTATACATACATCTTCCACAGGATCATAAAAAAAATATCATAACACATAAAATGGAATGGGTGTCAGAAACATGTAATCATATAACATCCTAGAAAAAATAGATTGGTTTCATAATAATTTCCTTAAAATAATAACTTGTGAAAATAATGGGGTTTCTTAAACATAATTCCCTAAAAACACAAACCATTCATAGAAATAATATGAATCATATTCTTGAACAATAACAAAGTATATTTCATCATAACTGGGGTTGGATTTTTAAAATATCACTTAGAACATATATTTTTCTTAAAAATTAATTTTTAAAAAACAAAAAGTTTTCAAAAAAAAATCATTGAAACAAAATTGAAAAAATGTAAAGGAATCATGAAAGTAATTTAAAATAGTTCATGAGTAATATATCCATTCTTTGTTCAAATATATTTCTTTTCTTTAAATTCCATTCTATTTTAAATGAATAGATTTTATTTTAAAATAAACATAAATTCCTTTATAAGTAAATTCAAGGTAATAAGGATCCATAAAAGCGTAAAAATACAATCATGTAGTATATGTTAAAAAAAATTTCCTCGTACGTTTTCATGGAAGGTCAAAAAGTACATCAATTTAAAAATGAATGAAATATTCCTTTTAAACCGTGCAGAAAAAAAATTCAAAATTGGTTTTAATGTCTTTAAACATCTATAAAAGAATAATAAAATTTTTTATGAAGTAATTTTTATATAACATGGATAGGGATGATAAATATTACCCAATAGAGACTCAAAACCAAATAATCCCAACTATAGAATAGATTGTGAAATCAATACTCATCACTTTATAATCATTAGAATTGTATGCCCCATGTAAAAAATAAAATTATATGAATAATAAAATATCATAATCTTATGTAAAATACTCATATTATACATTCATTTCTAGTATATACACCATGTAGAAGGAACAAGTTGTGTGTGAGGCATGCGTCTCACAGAAATAATGGTGAGACAAAAATCCCCTTACCTTGTGTCTTGACTCTCTTCGTACTTGAAATATTTTCCTGTATAATAAATATAATTTTATTATAAATATTTTACATAGTCATATTCTAATTTCTAATAAACATATATATTTATTATGACATTATATTTCTCTCTCGGTAATGATCATATGTTAGGGTTTCACTTTGGGTAATATTCTCTTTCTTCTTCGTATGTGTATTACCAAGATATATCATTGACCCTTATACATATATCATGATTCCAAAATGTAAATCATGATGTCAATATCATGTATATCAATTATATTTATATTAAAACAATCTATACTATAATAAATTATGGATTAAAACATTCATGGTGATAGTCTGTCGTACATATGGATGAATGTTGTTTGTGCCAAAAGGATTCCTTGAGTTTCATTATTTCCAATTAAAGGATTATAGGAGGAATGGAGGGATATTCCTAGGATAAATGGTAATTTTATACACAATCCAAAAATATATAGAGGTGTGGATAACAGAGAAAGAGACGTGCCCTTTTTTAAAAGTGGGAGGGGCACGTTAGAAAACTCCACAGCTATAAATTTATTACAAATTGATTTTCAATTTAAAATAGCTCCAAAAGATAGTAATTTTGATGTTGTGATGAGTATGGAGTAAAATACCCTCTACCAATGAATTTAGTACATTTTTATTTCACAAAATTAACCTTAACTTTGTGTACATATAAATATTGTTGTTGTTAAGAATTGTTAATGATATTTTTATTATTTAAAAATTGTTTTTAAAATAATTAATAACAAATTATTGTTAATATTATTATTATAATTATTATTCTTACTAGTATTATAATTATTATTGAAATTATTATTATTTTTGTTGTTATTTTTTGAAATAAATAAATAATTCAAATTAGTATTAAAAATATTACTATTTTATTAATGATATAATTATAATTTTATTATTTTTATTTTTATTATTTTTGTTTTTAGTTTAACTATTAATATTATTATTATTATTATTAGAAAATTAAAAACAAATTATAACCCTAGAGTAAACTGACACACACTGCCTACGCTTTGCGTGAGCCGTCTCCCATACCGCACTCCCCTCCTACTTTAAGCTGCCACCCTACATCACCCTTCACCCCTGTGCTCAAGCCAACATCTCACCTCACCCATGGCTCACATCTTCCTCCTAGTTTTCTTCCTCCTTTTGTGATGCTTCACCAAACCACCTTCACCTCTCGCCACAGAAGCGGCTTGCCCCCATCATCCCCCTCAGCGCACCAGGAAACTGTGCCCCTCGCTTCCCCTCTCCTAGCGCATGTAGCACCACCTCAGGCCTCCTGCCTCCACGCTCCTGCCCTCGAAACCCAGCACAACCTACTCAAACCCTTTTGGCATCACTGTACCAACCTCCCCCACCGAAATTAGCGCCACCAACACGCTGTGCTCAACCCATCCATTATGATCTTATCTACATCTTTATCCCTAGCCACCTGGTATCCCAGCCTCACCCTCGCCTTGCGCTTTCCCACCCACACTCTATTTCCGTTCTCACACACCTTATCTTAACCCTCTATCCAGCAGCGCTCAAAAATATGGTGCCCACATTCTCCCCTTTTCTCTAGCTAGTAGTGTGTCAAACCTCTCCCCACTAAGGTTATATTTTTATTATTATTATTATTCAAATTTGGTGTTTTTTTTGGGTAATTCTAATATTGTGTGTTGGGTTCTGCACATTTTTCTCATTATTTTAGGTGTGTGGTTAATCCATGGTGCGTTTTTATTCCTCCTATTGAAGTGTCATTGCATCCTCTCTTTCTTTGAGGTATTCATTTCCATGTTTTTCATTCCTAATGATTTCCTTTGATAATTAACAATTTACATAATTTATGAAGTTTATTCATACCTCTATAACACCTTTTTTTTATTATTATAGAATTTTTAAAATGATTTGAATTATTTAAAATATATTTTAAATGATTTTTAGTGTAAATTTACTAGTTTTATGATATCTAGGAAACTTGTTTAAATTTCCTTTTTTCCTTAAGTAGTAATTGGGACTTCATAAAATATATCACTATTATTATGTTTCCATTAAATTGTTTACTAATGAACATGGATTGGTTATTTCTTTACAACGTTTTTTAAGGGTTTAAATGGATTAAATGTTTTTAGTTTGTGTTCCATTAAAATAATGTGTGGATGTGGTGATTTAAGGGGTAAGGATTTATAATGTTTTATTGGTGTGCATTTGATTTCAAAAAAGGATTCTGGGTGTTTATGGATTTATGTTGGTATAGCGTGCTAAACATGTTTAGTTTCTTTAGAAAGGATTTTTCATCTTAAGGCAATAGTTTTTTGGTTTTGAAGTAATGAGTTGTGGTTTCTAAATAAGGTGTGTGTGGTAAGATTTTATTGAAAACAAATAGTGACTTTTATAAATGGTTTCAAATCTATTTTGTATCCTTCGCATGTCATTAGATGTTGGAACACCCATGGTGCATGAGGTGCAAACATGAATGTGCCCTGAAGTAAATATGGTGCATTGAAATGATGTTCTATTAAAACCTTTTTTATTCTATGGGTTTAGTTTCCAAAAATTATTTTTCTTCTTTTGGTATTCTGAAATAAATTTTTAGATGGGTTTTATAATTTTTTTCTTCATTCATTTTGAAGAGCTTGTTTTTTAAAGGTGTTTCTTAAGGTTGGTCTGTTTCGATTGTTAATGTAAAAGTGTTTTTTGTTTAATAGTTTGACATTGTTTTTGTACATGTCGAATCAAAGGCATGTTTGTGACTTTCAATTCAAAAGTGATATTCGTATGGGATTTTAGAAATTATTGTACATTGACATGTGAGTGTACCCAATTGGCAACAGGAAATTTTTTATGAAGTATTTGGATGATTATACTATGTTGCAGCTTGGTTTGTAACTTTTGTGATATTATGTATATATATATGGGGAACCTCTATAGGGGGGATATCCTCTTATGGGTTATCGTATAGAGTGTTTGTGTATGGGGTAGGCAAGTATAGTGAGATGAGTCATGCATGCGAGGGCCTCCCACTTACATTGTATTATTATTATATCAACCATGGGTTCTTGGGCATCTTTTAGATGATCGAGTGAACATTTTTGATCAACACTAATTAGATAGGTTGGAACCCCCTGGATTTTTTGTTTGAATTGTAAGGATTTTCCACTGGATTGGTCAGTTTGAGGGTGGTCAGCTTGTTACAGACTTAGGAGCTTCACCATATGTAGCATCTGCTGGACTTCTAAAGGGAAAAATCAGGTTGCTTATATTAAAATTTAAAAACCCCAATTTTATAATTTTATTTCAATCTTTTTTCATTGTATTGTTTTGGGAAGTGAGATTTTCATATTGTATTTTTTATCTTGGAAACCATAGTAATCATTTTTAATGCTCATGCCAATTTTATCATTTCATCAGGAGGATTCCTTTTCTTAGGTTTTATTGGATGAGTTCTTCATTATTGGAGCAAGGTCGGCCTTTGGTTGGGAGGTGACATAGAAGGTCACATGGAGGTATGTTGAGCTATTTTTTTATTTCTTTTTCTACTGCTCAAGTTCAGTTTTATTATTCTATTTATTCATGGTTATTTATTTGTATGTTTGGGGTAACTAGTTCTTAGCGATTAGAGTTTGATTCTTGACACTATTTTCTAGCTCGTGGGAATCAGGAACGCCCCTCAAGAAATGTCATGAACCGGATCGGGTAACCGGTTTAGGGTCAACCCAGGTTGGTTCATGAAAAAATTATATCAGAGGAGGCCCTTGTTATTTGGGGTGTTCAGTAGAAGTATATTAAGACTATTGGGACTCAAAAAGAAGGTATAAGAAGGACATCATGAAACCACTTCCGTTCCAAACTTCGAGTCTCTAGGGGTAGTCTGGGAAATGAGTCCATGTCTTGTTCTAGATTGTTTTAGATTGATGGATGAAAATAGATGAATTCCGATGTTACATCGTGATTTCACAAGGAGTAATGACCCATGTGGAGTCCCAATACACTGTTTAAGTTCCTCATATTTGTTGATTCTTACTTGTGGAATGGCCCACTACCATGTCTCTAGGTTAATCATGACTACTAGTCCCTCACTTTATTAATTTCATGAAATATGTGTGTCACCTTGTATCTGATTGGTGTAAGTGTGCTTTTGAAAATAAAAAAGGATTTTTTAAATTAGAATGATTATCTTTTAAATGAATTAAAATTCATAAAATTGTATTTTAAAACCGAATGCTTTTGGTCTAAAAATATGATGTTTTCTTGAAACTGGTAGAGAAATGGTTGGGGGGAAACCTTGGGTACTATTTATAAACCTTTTCACATGTGAAAGAATGCATGGGAAGTGTGTGTTGGTGACTATGGATGAAAGTGGAAGAATACAAGTGTAATGGTTCATGAGATTACTGGGAGTGTCCTTGGAATTATTGTTTAGACCATGTTTTTCTATAGTGATTTTAAGAAAGAGAATGGATTTTAGAAATTTATTTTGGTTTGAAAAGTGTGTTTGGTATTCAAAAAGTGGCCTTGAAAGAAGGATGTTTTAAAATCTAAAATGAAAAGAAGATTTTCAGGAGGGAATTTTGGGTTGTGATTGTATTTTTTGGGTCTTTTAGCTGGCTATTTTTTGAATGAATGTGATTTAAATGAAGTTGCTTCAGCTTGATATATGTTTTGGATTTTAATTATATATGTTGTTCAGAAAATTCCACCCAGAAAGATCCCCAGGTCTTTGATAATTCATTCCCAATCTTTGGTCATTCTCAAACATTGCCTATCCTTCACGGTGATTGGTGTCTATTCAAGGCAGCATAGTTTCTTGTATAGGTTGACCACATCTTTAGGGTATAGGGAACTCCTAAAGCTGTTAGAGTGCATTCTATTTTGGGTATGTTCGAAGGTGCATCTTTGGATGAATGGAATTTGTTTCCCTATCTTCAATGAAATTTGAGATGACTTGGGATTTATTTAAATCTAACTTTATCTAATAGTTCATATGTTAAGAGGTGAAGATGATGAAAGGGGAAGATCTCATGTGTACTCAATAAGGCCAACAGACAGTGAAATCATATGTTGACCATTTCAAGTAACTCATGTCCTTTTCTCCAGAGGATTCATTTCAAGATTTGATGAATACTTCTCACTTCATCAAGGGTCTTTGTATAGGGATCTAAGAGAGAATCCTCCCTTCTAGTGACCATCATTTTGAGATGCTAGTGGATGAGAATTTATTTGGATAATTGGTCTCTAGAGTGTAGTTTGATAGAAATATAGCATATCTAGTTACTCATGAAGGTTCACTATCTAGAGATCAGGATGTACTAGAGGGGCCTATTCTTAATGTGTCTTCTGTAGTGGTCTGGGACTCTATTGTATCGGACTGTTTAGTGGTGTCCCACTACTGTGGATGGTTCGGCCATGTGATGTCATCATGTGACAACCCTCAGAAGGCGTGCCATCACTGTGGGTGTCTAGGACATTTAGATAAGTCATGTAGGAAACATTGTCTGAAGAATAAATTGTAACCAAAGAATTCTACTGCATTACTATGAGGTAGGAGAAACTTTAGCCATCAATGCCCCAGCCAAAGGTCTTGGGGTGAATCTCTCACATAGTCAAGATTTTCCTGAGGTGTGAAGCCTTGGTCCGGGTTCTGTGTTCCGTGTTGGCTTTAGAACATTTAAATTCTTTCCATTATTTTGTTCTATTAAATTCGTGAAGTTGTTGTAATTTAATTGTTTTGTCTTTAATTTATGATGGACTCATTCCATTATAATCCAAGTAGTCATGTTTGTGTGGAATTGGTCTTCAGAGTCATTAATTTTTCCTAAAAGGGTGTTTGGACATTGTATGGGTTGATCTCGGTTTTTCTATGTTTGTTTGTAGATTTATGTTCATGTGAAAGAATCTATTTTTTTGGTAATGAAAAGGATCACTGTTTGGGTTATGTTCTGATTGGATTTTTTCTCTAGTAATTAGGGTTTTTGTTCTAGGTCAAGAGTTCCAAGTTTCAGTGAAGGTGTTTATTTCTCATGATGTAGAACATAGTTTGAATTGGTTTGGAGTTCCCGCACTTTCCCCCCGTCCCAGGGTGATATTTTTTGCTGTTAATTTTTCACACAAGACAAGTTCTTATGGTGGGGAGAACCCTATCGTGTTCTCTTGTTCTCTTATGTTGTGATTTCTTTAGTTTTTAATCCGGAATTGATTCATGTTTTGACGATTTTTTGGTTTGGTGACATTCGTGGGGAAGGAAATGTCGATGGTGGGTAGAATTGTCACACCTCAACTTTTTATGTTATTTTTATTTTATTATTTCCTAGGTTCGGGTTCCCGCTCTAAGGTTTGAGATGGGTCTCAATTTAAAATTTTTAACATCTATTAATCTTTGTGGGTTTCAGACCCATGTGTGGTCACCGGACGGTGGGTGGTGGTCATGTGGTTGGCTCATGTACCTTTACAAGTGTCTAATGTTTAAGATAAATGATTTTTTATGTAAATAAAATGAGTTTAATATTTAAATCGTAATATTAATAATGTAATGGTGTAGATAGAAATATTATTATTATTAAGAATTATTAATTATATTTTTATTATTTAAAAATTGTTGTTAATATAGTTATTAATAAATTTTTGTTAATATTATTATTATTATTATTAGTATTGTTGATATTACTATTGTCATTACTATTATTATTGTTGTTGTTGTTGTTTGTAAAAAACTGATTAAAATTACAATTAAAATTATTATTATTGTATTAATGATATTATTGTTATTTTATTATTATTATTATTTTAATATTTTTGTTTTCTATTTTACTATTATTATCATTATTGTAAAAAAATGAAAAACATTTAACCCTAGTGGTACCTGTCAACCCCCACTTCCCCCCACCTACCCTCTGCCTGTGCCACCTTCCACGTCGTGCTCCCCTCTTGCTTCGGGCCGCCACCCTGAATCGCACTTCACCCTTGTGCTCCATCTGACGGCTCACCTCACCCCTAGCTCATGTCTGCATCTTATGTTTCACCCTCCTTTTATAGTCCTTCACCCAACTACCTTCGCCTCTCGCCCCGGCAGCGTCTTGCCTGCCTCGTCCGCCTCAGTGCACCAGCTAGATGCACTTATTTTTTCCCCTCACCTTGCGCATGCTGCACCACCTAGGGCCTCTGGCCTCTGTGATCCTTCGCTTGAACCCCATCCCGACCTCCTTGAACCCTACCAGCCTTATTGTACTAGCCTCCCCACACCATCCTCAGTGCTTCCAGTACACCGCCCTTTCCCTACCCACCTCACCCTCAACTCTGGCCTTTTCTCCATCCACCCAGCCTCTTATCCTCTCCCTCGCCTTTTGTTTTCTCTCCTTCCCTACAGTTCAGTGCTTTCTCACCACCTCTCGCCCCTCTGGCCAGCAGCGCACCAAAATCTGGCGACCCCCTACTCCTCTTTTCTCTAGCTCGCAAAACGTTGAACTTCACCTTTCTCTATTAGTTTTATTATTATTATTATTATTATTATTATTATTATTATTATTATTACAACTTTGGTGTAATTTTAAGGATTAATTCTAAAACACTGAGTTGGGTTCAGTGAATTGTTTTCATTTTTTTAGGGGTCCGATTAATGTGTGGGGTGTTGTTATTCCTCTTAATAAAGGGTCACTGCGTCCACTCTTGCTTTGAGGTAGGTGTTTCCAATTTTTTCATTACAAACGATTTCATTTGATTCTTGACATTTTAAATAAATTTATTAAGTTGATTTACACCTCTATAACACACTTTTTTAAGTTATTATAGAATTTTGAAATTGATTTTATTTGTTGAAAATAGATTTTAAATGAGGTTTAGTGTAAATTGAATTGTCTTATGAAACCTAGGAAACTTTTTTAAATTGCCTTGATTAGTTAAGAAGGAATTGGGTCTCCATGAAATGTATCTCCATTATTATGTTTCAATTAAATTGTTTACTAATGAAGATGTCTTGGTTATTTTGTTATAACATTTTTGTAAGGGTTTCATATATTTAATATTTTAGATGGGGTTCCTTTAAAATAATGCGAGGAAGTGGTGATTTTAGGTCTATGGATTTTAAATGTTTTCTTAGTGTGAATTTGATATCAAAAGAGGATTTCGAGTGTTTATGGTTTTATGTTGGTATATAATGATAAACATGTATAATTTTATTAGAGATGTTTTATGATCTCAAATAAATGGTTTTGTGGTTTTTAAGTAATGAACTCGGCTTTCTAAATAATGTGTTTGTGGTTAGATTTTTTTGAAATGACATGGTTACTTTTATAAATAGTTTCAAAACTTTTCTTTTGAGCCTTGTCATGGTGTTCGATGTTCCCTCAAGTGAAGATGGTGCTTGAAAATTCTGTTTTCTTAAGACCATTGTTTTTTTAAAGGTTTAGTTTCCAAAAATGTTGGTTTTTATATGGGATTTTGGAAGAATGTTTTAGATGGGTTTTATAAAGTGTTGCTTAACCCATTTTAAAATTTTTTTTAAGGAGTTCTTCAAGGTTGGTATGTTTTCCTTAAAAATGTAAAGGTGGTGTTTGTTTAATAGTTTATAGTGTTTTTGGATAGGTTGACACAAAATATCATTTAGCACTTTCAATTAAAAATTGATGTTTGTATGGGATTTTAGAAATCATTGTACATTGACAAGTGAGGGTGCCCGATTGGAAACCCAAAGTGTTTTATGAATTATTTGTATACTTATACATTATAGGGGACAAGTTGGCACCAAATATTATATGATGCATATAATGATAGGGAACCTCTATAGGGGGGATATCCCTTTATGGGTTATCATATATAGTGTATATGTGTTGGTTAAGAAAGTGCAGTGAGATGATTCATGCATTCGAGGGCCTCCCACTTACAAAATATTATTATTATAACTACCATGTGTTCATGGGAATCTTTTAGATGACTGAGTGATGGTTACAGATCATCCCCGATTAGACGATTTGGTACCCCAAGATTTATTCTTAGGCCAGGTAGGCTTTCACAATGTATTGGTTAGTTTGAGGGTGGCCGGTGGTTTATAGACTTAGTAGCTTCACCATACATCAGCATGTGATTCGGAAACTGAGTATATCTAGGGGTCTTATAGGGATGTATAGGATCACCCTTTATTACTTGATTATTTACATTGTTTTTTTACTTTCTATCATACTTTTTTATTTCCATCTTTCCTTGTTTACTTGTATTATTTTAGCCATCTTTCCGTTCCTTTTTCATTGGTTTTTTTTGTAAAATGAAAAATGGTTTTACTGAAATAGAATGTAGCATCTTCTAGATTTCTAAATGGAAAAATCATGCCTCTTATTTAAAAATGTGAAAACCCCTACATTTATAATTTTATTTTAAACTTGTGTCATTGTATTATTTTGGGAAGTGAGACTCTCATATTCTATGGTTTATCTTCCCAACCCTACTAAGAAATTTTAATGCTCATGCCAATTTTATCATTTTATTTGTAGGATTCCATTACTCATGTTTTCTTGGATGATTTTATCATTATTGGATAAAGGTTGGCCTTTTGATGGGAGGTGACCTGGAATGTCACATTGAGGTATATTGAGTTGTTCTGTTTATTTCTTTTTCTACTGCTCAAGTTCATATTTATTATTCTATTTATTCTTGGATATTAATTTGTCTTTTTGTGCCAGATTATTCCTAGTGATTATTTTTTGATGCATGTCACTAGTTTCCAGCCCATTGGGATCGAGAATGCCCCTCGGGACATGTCGTGGACTAGCTCGGGTGACCAGTTC
Organism: Viscum album; assembly: GCA_963277665.1. Classification (NCBI taxonomy): domain Eukaryota; kingdom Viridiplantae; phylum Streptophyta; class Magnoliopsida; order Santalales; family Viscaceae; genus Viscum; species Viscum album. The sequence goes on along the minus strand of OY728128.1, from coordinate 1,181,628,115 downwards.
AGGATCGACCCGGGTTGGTTCGTGACATACCTAATCTATCACAAGTGTCATAAAAAGGATAATAATTTCAATATACTGTTCATTTGGGAATAAAAACACATATCTAATAAAATTGGTACAAGTGTTCGGGTAATTTTATTTTATTATAAAATTATTTTTATATTCAATTACCCTATTTACATTTAACAGTAGAAAATAAAATTCAAAAGTTACAATTTACCAAAAACAATTATCATATTGGATCACCTTTTTTGTATGTATTACAACCATGTATTAATATTTTTCTTAATTTAATTTATAGATCCAGTGAAATTACTTTTAATTATAATCACGAAACTGTGGCTAGAAGGTGGGAATAAGAGACGTTTGAAAGTTCAATAATTTTTTTATCTAATTATATTATAAAAATAATTATAATGAACTAAGTTTCATTAATATATGTAATATTTATCAATTGTGGATTTAAAATAAATTTAAATTTAAATAAATAAATAAATAAAAATGTTGTTTTTTAACTAAAATGCAGTGTTTTTCACTATTCATCAAAAATGAAATATTTCAGAGAAATTTCAAAAATTCACCCTATGCTAATTTTGATAATTCGAAAAAAAAATTATTTTCATTTTATCAAATTATTTTTCTAAATATGTCTATAATTACATATTTATTAAAATTAGTTCATTCAAGAAAACATTATTTTTAACATAAAATGACTTTACCAAAAATTATATCTTTCATTATCAATATGTTTTATTTATAAAAAAATTATAAACAGTATTTGAAAATTATTTATTACTATTAATTTAAATAAGTTTGATGGTTAGGTTATAATTATCTCATTCAAATATTTATATGAAAAATATTTCGTATAAACTCATTGTTGAATGCATCATCTTCCAATTCGATGTTTCATGAAGAACAAGTTTAAGTTTATGTTGTGTTTAAATGAAAAATTATCTTGGTTTTGTGAATAATTCAAGAATACATATCACTTTAATAAAATATACTTTCATCAGTGTTTCATGAAATGAAAAATATCAAAAATGATAAATTATTTCGAAATATATATTAATTTACAAAAATCTTGGTCTATTACACAACAGGATTTGTTTCATGGGATAGTTTTACACATAAACTAAAATGGAATAGTTTAATAGATTATTTATAATGGAATTTGTCTCTTCAAGTGGTGTAAGTGTTAAAATTTTATAAGTTTAGAAAAGGGTAATTTTTGAAATACAAATTGAATTTATTTAATTTAATTTAACTATTAAAATTTTTAGGTAATTAAAAAATAAAATAGGGGAAATAGTTGAGTTTGTTTTCAATCCATAACCAAACAATATATTTTGGAACATTTGATAATTATTTTTTGTGTTTTTTTAGTAAAATATTTTATTTCATTTTTTTACCAATTTAACTAATTTCTAATCTTAACAATTTTTTTTATTAGATAGATTTAAAATCAACTAGATTTTATAATTTGAGCCACAAAATATAATTTTTTTAAACATTATATCAAAAAAATCTACAAGTATGAAAATTTATTTTAAAAATAAAAACACTTAAACACATAACACCATTTTTTTGAAAAGTAATGGTATTATGATTTTAAAATTATATATGGTAAAGTAATAATATTTATAGATTACCGAGCCGTAAATTTATTTCTTATAAATTTATTAAATGGTAGGAGGCTTCCAATATAAAGAAAAATAAATCTTCACCTTCAAAACAATTGATTTAAAGAGTACACCAAAAACAATTTTCCTTATAAATGTAACATTAATATTTAATTATAATAAAAATTGGCTCAGGTTTAGTATTCAAAAATATTATCTAAAAATAAATAATTTTATTCCTTTGTTTAGTATTTTTTTATTTTAATAGTTTTAAAATATTCTATGTTATAATTACATAGTGATAAAATCATTGAAATTATAATTTTCAAATATCTTGACTTTTTCAAAAAAAAATATGAAATTACAATTGGGAAAATATATTATAACGGTTATATATCAATGATTAATCTAGATATTATGTTAACATCTTTAAATTCTCATTATAAAAATTTTTAATTTTATTTTTAATTTAAAAGATAAAATTTAGAGAAAACTGTTTTTATAAGAAAACACCTCTTAGTATATTGATTAATTTTTTCTATAGATTTTTTATTAAACTAATATTAATATATCTTGTTACTATTAAATCAGTTAAAACAATATTTATTGAAATATAATTCCTATTTCTATAAAAATTATTTTTAAATCGTAATCTAGAATTATAAAAAATTGATGTTTAAAAGTATATAAAACTATGATATATCTATACATATATTTATTTTTTTACAATTGTATTTAATTATAATTTCTAATTATATAACCCCTTATAATATATATTTTATACATTACCTTAACACATGAACTATATTTTTCTTTGCGTGGTGGATTAAAGACCACAGAACTTGTGTAAAATTCTATGATCTAGAACTTCTCCATTATATAGTTTTTATCAAACTAAAATTACTTCAGTCCAATAAGCGCTTGGTCAAGATAAAATCCAAGAAAACTAACACCCTTATATTTCTGGAAAAATGGGTTTCATAAGAAATGACTATGCTTCCATATTTTATTTCTACGTACACACTTAAATGGTTTTTGATACAATTACTTTACATTATAGAGTCCATTTAAATAGTTATGTTTTAACAGTCATATCTAATATTCAAAATATATTAATGTATTATGATTTAGTATGGTTTTTTGTGATTAATAAAATATTTATTTATATATAATACAAAGTTAAATAATTTTTCATTGCATTCTCCCCTTAAATAAACTGAATTCTTTTAATTTTAATTATTACATGATAATAATTTTAGCTAAGGGTATTTGAATGATTACTCAAAATTTAATTTTTATATTAATGTATAAATCATTATTATAAACTTATAACAATTATAAAACCAATATTTTTTATAATAACAAATATATAAATTAAATTCATCTAAAGGATTTGTTTTAGGAACTATTTTATTTTTCTTTGAGTTTAATGTTAAGATCTATAGTGAAAATGTATCATATATTTGTTTAAGGAATGATGTTTGATTCCCTATGATTATAATATCTACACTACACATGCCTATTTTTCAAATCCTATTGTTATTTTACATTGTGTTTAGGTATTTAAAATCTTTAATTTTAAAATAACACAATGATCGATAGCGTACAAGGCATGCAATACCATGATTAAACGAACCATAAAATAGTATTATTAAACTATGATCGTTATATCCAAGACATAAAATTTGAAGGTGTTAATTAGTTTTAAAAAATTTGGAAACTAATTTAAGACAAACACTTAATAAAAAAATTTCACTAATTTTTTCAAAATAGGAAATCAATTTTCAGTAAATTAAATCTATTATTCAAAAAAACATCCTTCAAAAATGGTTTTTATTTATTTTTGAGAGTTAATATTATAATTAATTTATGGAAATTTTATAAAATATATATTATAAAAAAGGAATATTTTTCAAAAACATTGTATATTTATTAGATTAAACTTAATTTTATACATATTTTATGAAAATTTTGAACTTTTAATGAATAGTAAAAAATAGAGATTTTTTTCAAAATCTATATTTTGTTTCAAAAATTAATAAGATTCCATTTTATTAAAAAATAATTTATAAATAATATTATGTAACTTATATTATTAATAATCTAATTAAGATCATTGGAATTAATTTTATTTGTACTTTTGTATTAAAATATTCTATACTTAAAAAAAACAATTCCAACAAAAAATGTATTTCATCACATTTTGTAGTTTTATTTGTAAATATAATTCTACCACCCACAGAGTTTAAATATTAACAAATATATTCCCTCTTTTTATTCATTAGGATATAATTTTTTAAATATGTCATTTTTATTCTAATAAATTATAAATAGTAAATGCGTAATAATTTATCGCATCGAGAAATGACCAATGGGTTATAACTAATGTGATAAGGGTTAAAATTCAATAAAAAATTTATCATTATTTAATTTTATGAGTATTTTTCATCCATAATCATCCAAACATCTAAAATATAACCTGTTTTTATTAAAAATTTAATGTTTCCTTTATAATAATTATTTAACACATAAATTCTAAAATTTCACTTTCATACTATTACTATATATATATATTATTTTATGATATTCATAAAAACAACGTAAGTTCAGTTATAACAGATTATTAAAAATATAACTAAATATTTATTATCATTGAAGTTTTTCAAATTTTATTGATGAAATAATTACCTTAAATTCTTGTGTAACACTAATACATTGCTTTTGAAAGGAGTAGAAAAAAAATTATATTTTAAAACTGTAAAAGAAATATGTTTTACATGAGTTGAAGTGTCCCCTGAATTTTATAGATCTATATAAAATATTAAGTATGTATTTAATGTTTATATTTTAATTAAACTAATATATTTATTAAATTAATGTCAAATTAAATAAATAGTGTCGAAAATGACATTAACAATATCATATGATAAATAGAATTTTGTTAAATTGTTTAAAAATAATAAAAATTCTAAAAATAGAAAATTATGATGATAAATGTTCTAAATGCCATAAGTTTCCAATTTATGATCCAATTTTAACCATATGAGTATATTTATAACCCTTTAATATAGAAAAATTAATTACCAAGGTTAAAGTTAAAATTAGTTAACGAAGAAGTTAAACCAAGATATACGGTTTAGAAATATAAATAAACCTATATAAATATTATTTGTAAAATTTAATTGACCATACATTAATTAAAAATTAATAAATGTCATTTTGAAACCATTTTACATAATTTAGAAATATATTGTATTAGTATGTTATATCAAATTCCAAAAATGATGTAAATGAAATTTTATAATAACAAAAAAAATTTAATTAAATTATCTAAAATTTTTAAATAGAATTACTTTTCAGATTAAATGGATATGGTTGAAAATATAAACATTTTATTTATTTATCAATCAATTTTTTACAATCATAATATTCTTAACCCCTAAAGTGTAAAAACCATTTATATTAATGTAATTTTCAAAAGGGTTGATCATATTTACCGAATAATTAAAATTTATTTATAATTATACTGCCTATAAATTTTATTTAACAATCATAAAATAATAAAATTATTATCAAAAATATTTTTGTATTTTATTATAATTATGGGAAAATCATTTTCCAACTATTTTCTATCGTATAATAATCAAAAACATCGCTCATACTAATGCACATATTAACCTCTCCACATGGTGGTGTAATTTTTGTTTCATTGAAACTTAATTTATATAGTTATAAAGATATAAATAATGAATATATTTTTTATGTGTGGAATAATTAGTTTTCATGAAATTTAAAATCATATATACATTCTATCCTTCAAAATTATTATAAAATGATAATGTCGCCTCTGTATTTGTGTAAACTACTATCTCCTTAATGTAATGCAATCTATTTTTTCACTTCGACATTTTATTGATCTAAATAAGGATATGTTTAATGAAATTATTTCATATAACTAAAATTATAATTGTTTTTGAATTGTCAATTATTATTTACCTTTCTTTAATTTCATCCATCAAAGATTAATTACAGTGTTAATGTATATGTGCGTCTTACCCTCTCTACTAAAAATGTAATTATTTTTTCTATCTATAAATTTTACTGATTAATTTAAATATATATAATAAATATATATCATATTTATATAATTATTAAAATTATGGATATAATTTATAAATAATTAATGTTCACTTTAATTAACTACCAAAGTAAATGTTTCAGTAAAAATTAAACATTTTACACCCAAAAAATGATAATAGAAATTGTTAACAAACATGTGATAAGATACTAAAACTTTATCACATATGATATTAAATATTGGAATGTGGTTATTGTATTTAAATATAAAAAATACAAATTTTTTATACCATAGTTTAAAATCACTTATGAGGTATGATGAACTTGAGTTAAGTGATTTCTTATATCAATTTCCATTAACTTAATTGATTAACACTCACTTCAATGATATGATATTTGTTTGGGATTTCATCATAATTTATACTCCAATGAGACATATATCCATTTATGCACCACATAACATTTATTTGGATTATATACTACCTCTTTAATGTATTCAACATGAATATCTATTTAGTAATTATTATTAATTTTTTATTCTATTTTACTCATGAAATTGGTAAAAATATAAATAGTACCAAATAGGTAAAAAGTTATTTTACATTCTCATTTTTTAAGATCTCTCTTATTTTCATTGAATGAATTTTATAATATTCACATAATAAATTACATTTGTTTTATTACCATATTGATTTTTGAGGATTAAATGTGTATTTTTTCAAATATTCCACTATTTATAACTTGAATCAATAAAATCCATTGTTAAACTAAAATCGGATCTTATTTCAATTTTTGATTGGGTATATTTTTCCCTCATGTTTATATTTTTGAAAAAAAATATAAAAATCATTTTTATATACAAAAATGATTTATTAACGAAAGCTTATGATATTCTTTACTTTCTAAATGGTTTGAATGGAATCTTTTTTAATTTTCTTGAATGTGTTAATTATGAGTTTCTTTAAATAAATTAAAAAGTAATGTTTCTTTTTGTCAAGTTTGGCATTGAAAACTTTTCCCACTACCAAAACTATTTTTTGATATTTCGCTTCCTTTATGAGTTTTCAATGGTTTTAGAAATAAAACTATTTAATGAAAAATTATTTTAAATTTTCACACCCATTTTATTTTTTTCTTAAAAACACATGATTTTTTTAACAAAACAACATTTTGTAATAATTTATGGTAATATTTTATTTCTCATTAATCTTTTGTTCGTTAAATTTTTTATGAAAAAAATCAATTTATTATGATCAATTTTCATTAAAAATTACATATAAATTAAATATCTATATTCTGCGTATCATGCATATTATTAATACCTATATCATACCCCACTTATAAATATGGTGTTTTACAATGAACGTAATTTGATTAACCATGGAAATCCTGATATTATTTATCCTTTACTCAATAGGCATATTTTATTACTAGACAAATTGTATTTGGATTAAATTGATCTTTAAAATATGAGGAATGTATTGAAAATGTAGTGATGAGTTCATCCCAGTTGTATATATCCCCCTGATTCTTCTATATATCTCATGAGACCATCCAATTTACTGACCTTATTAAATGGGTTTTTGGTGTTTAATTACCCGTCAATTAAACAATCTTGGTGAAAGGAATTAATAGTAACAATATCTTGATGTCAGCTTTCATAAAATCCATCATTTTTCATTTCCTTCACTAAGAATTCAATTATCATTATCCATGTTATTTTTTCCCCTATGGGCATATCCTTGTGGTTACACCTTTTCAGGGTATCATGGGGTGTCTCTGGAACGACTCTCCCTATGTTCTTGGGGCGTAATATATTTTCATATTTATTTATATTACCCCTCCTTAAACTATGGAAAAATTATCCATGATTTTACTAAATTCATATTACCTGTGGATTCATTTTATTTCCAATTTATTGATTAAATATCAAGTGTTTCTATATATCAACCTTTCCATATTGATTATTCTTTATTTAATCTTAATAGCTTCTATAGTACATTATCCTTAGTGAGAATTTTATTTCACCAATTTATTATGTTTCCTTTTTTCAGGGATCTCGAGATGTTTACTTTGAATCATTTTCAAGTTTATTCTAGAGAGAATAATGATGTCCTAAAGGAAATTATTTATTTTTATTTTATGTTTTTCAAATGTAAATTTGTTATTTTAGTATTTATATAGTTTACTAAGACTACTAAGCTATTAGTTCCTTTGGGATGTGATCACTTGCACATAGTTCTAATGTATTGAAGTAGACATGTGGTTTGGGTGACTATATTTTTAGTTGTTAAAATTGTTATCATATTATAATAAGTTTAATCCTAACATACCAGATTTAGTCAAACATGTATTAGGTAACACAAACCTATGACAGATTTTGAGGATAATTCTTTGTATTGGATAATATCATTGTTTATTCAAGATAAAAATCCATGTATGAATATTGTAAGAATATGTATTTTTGTAATAGGTACATTTATGGGTGATAATACATAAAGAAATTGATTATATCTTCTCCATAATTATAATTCACGGTGAATGATTCCTTCCTAAAAACTTGGTTTGACACTCAAAATGGATATGCTTTTATTAATTCAAACTTATATTATGAACCATTATAAAGTATTTTAATAAATGATGATTTTAAATAAACTAGGTTAAAGATAAGGTGTCATATATTTAAATAATTATATCATAATATTAAGTGCTTTATAATGATTATATTATATCATAATTGGTTCTCACATGATGGTTTTTATCGGGCATTAGTAAATGGATAAAACTAAGAGGAATCTTATTAATGTTTAATGTGATGGAAAAATGATTGATTATTGTTTTGGAGAACTATTTATATGGGATCTAGAAGGTGAAACCATGGGATTATTGTTTATTAGATATCATGATATATGATTTAAAACCAAAAAGATAGTGATTTTACTAGTGTGTCAAATAAGAGAAAGAAGTAATTGTATAGATTTCAATGTGTTAATGTCAATAGAAGTTCAATATTATTCATGTTATGAATTTGAGAAGAAGAACCAAGGAAATTGTCTCAATGTAAGGGTAATATTTATTCTTTGTATAAGTTAATTTTATATGCAAAGTAATCCCTGATGAAAATTTAATAGTTTAATTAAAGGATATGAAATTTATACAAAGTCCCATTTATAACTCAGTATATTATGTGTGGGGAATATGTGCACTACAAGATTAAATTATACGATCCAAGTGATTAATCCTAGACCAAATAAGGACCTATGTTATGTCAATAATTAAAGTGAATGTATTAAAGTTCTTATATATTGGGATTTCAGAATTATTTTGTTATAGAGTTATATCAATGATATTATGGTTATAAGAATCATGAAACATCTTGGGATTTTACAAAAATATTTTTCCTTTAAAAATTTAAAATCATATGTTTAATAGTGATAGTAACCAAGGAAAGTCATTTAGTAGTAAGGTGTAATAATTGGAGAACAAATTATTGAGGGAAATATAACTCTGAATATGTTTCTGATAAAGAAAAAATTTAGTTTGGATAAATAGATGATTGATATAGATAGATAAAATCAGATAGTATTAATTCCCATTGAAATTTAATATTGATTTTTTGATAACCTAATTTTTGTTATCTTTGGTGAATTTTACTACATTTTCATATCTATAGAATATATTTGATAGTATATGAATTTTTTAATGGAAAAAGGATATAATTAATTTTTTTAAGAATTTATGCTTTTATTGAGGTATTGTTGTGATTATGATTATTAGTTTGTTTTAAGATATTTACAAGTTTTGAATTTGAAATTATGTGTCACTTCATGTTGTTTGGGGATAAATTTTAAAGTTATTCTTTGAAAAAGAAATGTTATCAAATGATTTTGATTTTTGGGGTTTGAATTTTTATCAAAAATATTTTGGATGAAATTAAGGTAAAATATTTATAGAATGAATTAAGTTAAACTATGGGTGTTATTATTGTGGATTTTGAGATTATAATGTTATATTTAAAAATATTAGACAACCTTTTCAAATAATGTTGCTTTTGGTAAATATTTTGAGAAATAGTAAATCAATTTTCATTCTTTTTGGGATAGTATGATCCATTTAAAGTTAATTTTACTACTTCAAGAATAGAAATTCAAATTGAATATTCATTTTATGGCATAATGAATGAACTTTAAATTAATTAATGCACATCCAAATGAGGAAATATTGATTTTGAAATGGGAAAAAATCATTTATTCACAAATTCTCATGTTCTCTATCTTGATAGTATAATAATTCCAAAACATTAGGAAAAGGATCTTAAAGTAAAAATGTTACATTTTACCATCATTTCTAATACATGGTTGGTCTTCTCACCACTCACTGTTTTTTGGATTTTTAGTCATTAACATTCTCTTGAGCATGATATCTATAACTCTCAATTTCTCCTTAGACATTATACTTCGGTGAAAAATATATATTTCAACTCTATAACAAAGTTCTCCTAATCTTGGTACACAAATATGTGACATTTCATGTATGCTTTATGTTTCCCACTTTCCATTTTTAAAAGAAGTTTTATTATCCCTCTCCATGATGTGGGTTACTAACAAAAGATGAGCCTTTGATGACCAATATAAAATTGATATGGTGAAATTAATTTAATGGGGGTAGAATGTAATATCTTGATATTTAAAAATAATACTATTTTTAATAGGTACAATATATGAAAGAACGATCTTAAATGGAACATAAAATATTATTATTAAAATATTACTATTATAGCCTATCCATTTAATTTATATATATGAATAAGCTTAAACAAACATATTAAATATATATAACGGTCCAACTCTGTAAAAATAAATTTAATAATTCATAGAAAATAAGAATTAAATTTTTAGTAAATAAATTTTATTCTTCAAAAATTCATTTTCTCAAAAATGGTTTCTATCTCCTTTTATAAGTGAAAATTAAAATTAATTTATAAATTATTTATAAATTATATTTGATAAAAAATAAATCATTTTTTATAGGAAGGTTGAACTAAATGGAATAAAACACTCAAAACAAGAAAGGACCAAACTGAGAATTTTGTTTTCAGAAGTTCAAATCTATGTAATCAAATGTACGACATTTAAAAATTAAAGAATTAACATTGAATATAAATATATACATGATTTAGTCCCACTGGGACCAACATTAATGGTAAGAACATGACCCACACATCTATTTTAATCATTCTTAAAACAATAATCATATTTACAATATACAATGGTGTAGAAACATAAATAGAAGCATATACATGCTTATATTGTAAAACAAGAATCAAGGAAAACTATAAAGAACATATTGTGCCTGACAAAAAGAGGACAAGTTTTCCTTATATCTTATAGTCTTCATCAAATATATATACTATGATTTCATACTTATTGAGGATCTATGAGATCAAAATGGTTCTCTCCTAGACTATATCATTTTCTCATTGAGTACTCAACCTTAAGTATTCTTGATCAATGGATGTTTTCATCAAAAACAACAATTAGGGATACATCAATAGTTTACTATAGAGAACAAGAAACCTGCAGACTTACCACTGAGGAATATGAATCATTTAGTATGGTTTTAAAAGAATGAAATAGAAGTGAGACCATACCGTAGTGATGATAATGATAATCCAAACTAAATGTTCAATAGTTAAGTGATGTTGGGGTCATCAAACCCCTAACACTAGTAGTATCTCAAAAAAGCACACCCAATTAAGAAAAACCATGGTCCCATAAACCAAATATATTTCTAATATTATTTTATAATCCAAATATATTAAATTTGAGTTCATAAAAAATAATTCTTATTACCATAATATTACAAACATAAAAACTAAAAATAAAAATTATAAAATGATAACACGTGAATTTCAATATGGAAACAAAATAGAATTCCCTAATTCAGATATCTATTCCATTTTCATTAGAAATTTGAGATCTTATTTCCCTTATGGTTAGAAAACTATAATAAAATAATTGATATCTAGAAAATATGTAAATTTACACAACACCACAGATTTAGTCAAATAAGTGTATATCTTGTGGACACAAAAAGTTTCAAAATATATAATATCTATAAAAAATGAATGCTTAAGTGTATATATTTGGACTTACTATGGAATACTAAAGTTTTGGATAAATTTTATGAAGATCAACTATAAATATAATAACTAACAATATAGTTTTAAAGGTTTGGTTCAAAGGATAATTCTTTAATCCCTAAAGCCTTTTTCATAGCCTCTATCATGCCTAGGTGCTCAAATTCAATGGTTGAACGGGAAACTAGGGATTTCATGTTCCATGTTTTGGAAATAGGGCCTCCACAGGCAATGAATTAATACTAATTCGAAGAAGTTTTTGTATCAATATTCCCTATATAGTCAGCATATAAATATCGAACAATTAACTCAACAATATCTATATTATTACAATAACATAATTAAAATTTATAATAGTATGAAAAATATCACAGTTTACATTTTAGGTCATGCTAATTTTTCTTCCCTAGAGTGGCCATTAACCTTATAATAGAGTTAATAGTGGATGCAATTTTCATTCTAGACAAGATCATTCTATACACAATGTTTCGCACTATATTTTCATCAACCTAATATCATCATCAGTCATGACTGTTTGTCTCAAAGACACATTAAAGTGGCGTCCATGAGGTAAAATAAAAGGTTCAAGAGATTAAAATGGGTAACTTTTGGGAATAATTAAAATATAAACATATTTTCATAAATGAAGAAGATCATCAGGTTTGTACCTAATTATTTCAACAACTAGAATTTTATTATCCATGCCAAAGTTCTTCATTTAAAACATTCTCTTTAATTGATATTATACAGTAGTTATGGTACTCTTTTTTTAAAAATATTGAGAATATTATCAATATAAAGTATTAACCAAAGCCTAATTCTTTTAATTTATTTGAAATAAACACAAGCATCATATTGGCACCATTTAAATTTGTTATTAAGCATAATATAATAAAAAAATTTAACATTTCTTTTAATCATGTTCTAAACAATATAACTATTTATTTAAAAGGAAAACATGGTTAGTTTAAAATTCCCAAGAATATCCATCATGAATATTATTGTATAAATTATCATTTAAATCACCATACTAAAAAAGTATTTTTAACATCAATTTGTTTAATATGAAAATCATTAAAAGGAGAAAAATCAAGAATCATCCTAGTAGATTAATTATAAAGATCTGTGGAAAAAAAATTAATAGTCAATTTTTTATCACTAGAGGGATTCATTTTAAAATAGTCATTCTTTTTATTTAATTTTATTTCTAATTGTTTTTCTTATTTTCCTTATATAAATCCACTAACATCCAATTACTTTATCATTGGGTCGATTATTTATAATATAATAAATATTTTTTTAAGGAAGTTATTTTTTCATTTATGGAAAAAACACACTGCTTTGAGTCTTTGTCAATAAATAATTTCTTATAGGCTTGAGAATCACCATAACACTGATCCTAGGAAACATGACAATTCTAAAAAGCCTAATATTATTAGATGAATCGAGTAGGAGGCCAATAAACTCTTCTGACTCTATCTCCCATTAATTGATATTCTCTACTATTTCAAGGAGGTTTTGTTTTGGAATCTGAACAAGAATGGAGGTTAGAATTTTATTGGGTTTTGGGATGAAAACTCAAGTTGTGTGGAATAGATATTAACCTCAAAATAAGCTATAGGCTTGGTTTATTCAGCCTATATGATGGTAGGATTACTTATTTCAATTGTGAAGGACATACATTTAAGGGATTTGGGTTCAATATTACTGGTATTAACAAGGGAAATGGTTGGTGAAATAAAGACTCTTAAGTATCTATAATAAGGTTCCCTTCCATTCCATAATTCTTATAGGGTTTTATGCTGATTAAAAAAATAAGGGAACCTATTTATAATTTATATTGTCTTTTTGGATACCTATTACTATAAATATTTAGGGGGAATGATAATGAAATCATACATCAGACATATTCTGTAATTATTTTATTCATTCATTACATAAGTTTATTTTTTAGTGGTGTTCTATAAATGTTCAATATCTTTTAATACCCTTAGATTCACAAAACTAAATAAACTAAATGGATAGGTACTCTATAAAATTATATATTCTCTTATTTTATATTTTTTCAAACATGATTTTTATATAACATTTTCTTTATTTTATTGTTATGGTTAAAATCATATTTATTTTTCAGAATATAAATCAATAATTTTATTGGGAAGTAATCTATAAAAGTAAAAAAAAAATATGAACCTCCACCATAGGAGGAAGTCATAGATGTCCCCCATATGTCATAATATATATATTATATGGGGATAACACCTTCAAATATGGACCTATTGAAGGTGAAAATAATAGCCTTTACAATCACAAAATCTTCATAAAATAGAAGACTTGTTGGTGTGATATCAATCAATAGCTCTTTATTATTTATTTAATATTAACCATTTGAGGTTATATTCGCCAATATCATATTCCATATCATGGTATTATTAATATTAGTCTTATAGACTCTACTTAGTGGTATTAAATAAGTCATTACATTCAAAAACTATTATCCATTAATGGTATAACCCTTTATGATTGTTTTAGATCCTTTGTATATTTTTAGGCATCAAGTTTTAGACCTCAAGGTGAACTCTTTTTTATCTAGAATCCTAAAGAAAATCTTGTTTCTATGGAGGTTTGGGACCCACCTAACATCAAGAAAAGTGATGACATAATAATCATCTATTTCTAACAAAATTGAACCACTTCCATCAAACATACACATATTATTATTCCCATGGAGGAAATCTCCTTCAACTCACTCTACAAAACTATAGTAACCACTCTCTAAATAGAAAATATAAAATGACCAGCCTGAGTTAAGTACCCACTTAGAATTGAGTGCATGTCTATAAACATTTGTCACTTCAACTCTATCATAACCAGATTCCACTAAAAAAATAGGATATTGGGATGCTTATTTTTATTTTCTTGTTTAGGCTTCCTACACTTGGACTTATTATGTATAAGCTTACAACAATGGATGGAAGAAAATATTTATCTATAATTAGACCTAGTTTTGGGTTTATTATACTGCTTTTTTATATTTAATAATCACTTTATTTTTACCATTAGACTATTGTATACCCAAACTAAGTATGATCCCAACCTCTCATATCATTATTATTTTAGAATTAAATTCACTGGATATAGGGTAGACATAGAAGCATAAAGGGTTGATGAGTCATGGTCACACATCATGGTCTCTACTATGGTGTGGTAAGAATTATCTAATGAAATTAAAATAATAATATCTTGATCTTAATCATCAATAGATACACTTATTTTTTCTAAATATAACAAAATCATGTTACATTCCTCAAAATGAGCATTATTTGAACTACTAAGTTTCCTCTAAATTGTGAAATTTTGGTTTCTTTAAAAATCATTCCTACTAAATAATTTTACATGTACAGTTTTTTCTAGTGTAATCCATATATTAGAATCAATTGATTCATAAAAAGCTTTCCTATGAACTATAGGGAATTGTGTACTTCAAATAAAACATCATGGGAAATATCTTTATATTGATTTAAATAGTGTATAGATTCATTGACGGTTACATTATGTTTTTAATACCATATAGGTAATCAATTAATCCTTTTGAACCATTAGTGCTCGCATATTAATTTCACAATGATTAAAATCATTACCTCCATTAATTTTATAGATTTGAAACCAAGTTTTTGACATGCTAACCTGAATTATTGGAGGATTAGCTCTTAAAGAAGATATTGAGAATACACCCCCAAAAATAAGTCAATCTCAATTGTAAGTGATTTTTATAAATATATATTTAAAATAAAGATGAATTAATTGAGGTGGTAGTTGATCCAAATAAAAAAATTAAATAAAAATTTTTATTTAATAAGAGATCAAATTTTTGAAATTAAAATATAAACCAATATTTGAAAATTCTTAACCTATATCAATGTAATCACTGATAATTGAGGGGTGAGTCAAATATATATTTTCCTTTTACATTATCATTAGTGTATTTCAACCTTCTCCTCCACCAAATGATATATAACTTTTCTAAAAACCAAAAATTCACACATCCACAAGAATAGAAGTATTTACAAGGTTTACTACTAAATAAAGGTATAAGATCTTTATCATGGTTTAGAAATAATCAAATTCCAAAAAATCCATAATAATGAAATCCTTTTTTGTGAATAAATATACTTGATAATACCGTTAAACTATTATGGAACTATGAAAAGAACAATGGTAAAAGTGATTCTTCAATAAATAATGATTTAAATATTTTTTTACAATAATTTTATAAACCGTTTCCATCTAGTCATGAAAATGTTATTGTGTTGCTTCAACAACTTCCACTTTTTAAAATCTCTACAACACAAATCATTAATTTCTTACTGTAATGACCCAGGTTGTTATAGAATAATGCATTTTTATATATATTAATATTTATGAATAAGTTATTAATTTTACTTTCAATGGTTTGTTATGGTCAGTGGCATACCCAACACAAAATAAGGAGTTTCTCTGAAATCTAATATTGCACACAAGGCGGAGTCATACTGAAAAATAAAAACATTATATTATTATTTTAAATGGTAGTTAATTCCTAAACGTTGGAATGGTGCGAATAAATAGTTTCAACTGTATTTTTAAATATGGTTTACAAATGCTTAAATGATGATTCATTGATTAAGAAATGTATAAGAAATGGAAATAAAAGCTAACAAAATATAATGGAATGGTTTTTATGGAATCATATTTAAAAGAGAATAATTTTGTATTCATATCACTCATTATAGTATTTTTTTTATTTAATAAAATATGATATATATAATCAATGAATTTTTTAAATCCATTTTATATGTTTTCTATATATGGTATAAGAATAAATTCATTTTTTGGATAACAGAAGTATTTTTCTAAAAATATAGCTCTACAATGTTCTGACGTAGAACCGATTTTAAATATAGTTCATGAAACTTTTATATGGTTTATTTGAAAAAATATACTTCTTCTTTATAATTATAACATCAAAATGTAATTTGGGTAAATGTTGGGTATTTTTCAGATATATTTCATTTTTATAATGAATATTGAAAATACTGCATTTTATGTCAAAACTGTCTTTTCATATGATTTATTTATATAGTTATATTGTACTTTTAATTGGTTTAAAAGTTTAATTGGATAATAATTTCACCATTTAAACCAATTTTGTTTATTATAAGTAATTTAAATTTTTAATTAGACATAAACATGGGTCAATCTTTTGATACTTTTTATTTCTTAAAAACGCGCTTTTTTGGTTTTGAAAACAGGAACTAATTTTAAATTAATTTATACAAATTCTATGTTTTTAATTTTTAAAAATGGATTCCATATTTTTAATTAGGAGGTCCAAATTGTTTTAAAATGTAACTTTTATTTTTAGACATTATGAATTGTAACTTCAGTAATCATTTTATTTAACATGGTTAAAGGGTAAATCTAGTAAATAAGGGTATATGATAGTATTATAATAACATTAAATTAACCAAATATGTGTATTAATACTATTATATGAAATATATTATACTATGGGCATTCTTGGGGGGATTTTAGGACCTCATGGAGAAACTTTTGTGTGAAAATGACATTTAATTACTTTTAATTTAAAGTTAAGGAAAATATTACCTAAATATGTATCTTTTGGTAAAACAATTTTTATTTAGGGTTATATAAGTAATATTTTATACTATAAATAGTCATTAAATAGATAAAAATATTTAATAAATCAAAGAATTTTATTTTTAATTTTTAGAGATTAAATAAATAAATTTAATTATGACAAAATGATGATGTAGTGATAGCTTCATTAATAAAATATTCAAATAAATCATATTATAAATGTTAAAATAAATGCAATTTGATAATTTTGATGACATAAAAAAATTTTCTAGGTGATATTTACATGTTATTTTATGTTAATATTTTTTTTGAATCAATCTAGTTGTTATGTATTTTTTAAAAAGTCATGAAATTTATAATGTCAAAATTGACATAATTCATATTTTAAAATATAAAATATTTTATTAAATATTATAGAATTTAAAAAAATATATGATTCATAAAAATAGTTATTATGAGTCTAAAAATTTGTTATTGACTCTATAATTTGATATTTGCCATTTTTTTGTAACTATTTTGATTTTGAAAGTGTTAAATGCTTGATAAAATGGTAAGAGTAAAAAATGGTTAAAAACGATAAGGATTAAAAAATATAGAAAACGTATAGAATTATTATTGGGTGATATTATTTTTAATTATATTCATCTTTTATTCAATATAGATGAATTTGGACTCATTTATATTTGAAATAGAATTTATAACATAATAATAATTCAAAACATTCCTTAAGTGCCCCTCCTTCCTCTTATAAAAGGGCGCCACCTCTAACCCATTACTCATACCTCTCAATCCCCCTTGTATCGTCCAAAATCTACCCAAATAATCTCTAAATATCTCTCTATTACTCCTAAAAACCTCACATTAGGAATAAAGTAGTTAAATAATGCTTTTTATCTCAAACCAATAGAAGTTACCCAATTTTAGGAAATTAAAAAATAAACAAGTCAAGTTAGACATGAGGTAAGGGAATTCATCTCAATATACTTTAATTGAGGTATTTTTTGATAATATACACCTCCTTTTACATGGTGTATAATAAACTCCGTTTACTTTTACTTTATTTCAAAGGAAACATTTTTTCAATGAAGCGTTTTACTAAACTACAAATGGAATGTTTTTAATGGATGTGGCGACAATTACCTCTCCACCATCGTAATAGTTTTTTGGATCCTCTATAAGCCTTAATGTTATTAAAAGAAAAAAATACCTTGTTCCTTTTTTGGGTGGTTTGGTATTGAAATTTTCTTTTTGAAATATATAGAGTATTTCAATATCTTTAAATGATATCTTGTGATAGAAAATAAAAGGTTATTAGTGAAATGTTGATATTTTTAATATTTTATGGGTGGTGATTATATTATATTACATGGGATTTTGATGGGTGGTTATGTGACAAACCAAATTATATGAGGTTTCATGATAAACCAAGGATGGGTGGTTACGTTATAACCTCTAACACATTGTGTGTAGAAGTCGATCATATGTCTATTACATTTAGGGATATGTGTGGAATTCGATTGTATGGTTATTCCATTTAAGTATGTTTATGTCCCAAGTTACCATTATATGATATATATTTCCTTTTGTGGGATTTTTGGTAATATTTTGGTAATAAAAAGTTTATTAAATGAGCTTATATTCAGTGAAGTGTTTTTACTACTTTTTAAAGGTAAAAAATATTATTTTAAAATAAAATATTCATAAATTTTATGTTATTTAAATACCAAAAGTTTTATTTCTTCATGAATACCTTTAAAAGTATTTTACACTGATCCAAATTTTTTAAATTTTTTTTGTATGACATAAAGAATCATATAATCACGGATAGGATCAAGGAAAAGTTATGTTGTTAAAACATGAAATGATGTCATGTTTTGTTTTATATAGTTTTTGTTTTAAAAAAAATGGAATGTGAGTTGAAGTGTCTACATATAATATTAATGATTTTATTTATATGTTATGAACTAATTTTCTAAATCTCTAAAACTGAAAATATCATTGATGCGAATTAAAGTAAAATTATCAACTTATCTCTATATTATGTATTGTTTAAGGGTGGGGACTTATAGTTAGTATCAGAGGTTATATTAGACAACTTTAGGGATTCTGAGTTTTTATTAAACCCATGGTTAGTCCCTATGACTATTCTTTAAGTTAAATCCATATTTTATAACTTTTTAAGATCATGGGAAGTCATTTAGAAATGGATGGTGTAGGATTTTAAAACAATATTCTTATCTCTTCCGGATGACATAGTTGCAATAATTGTTGCAAAGTCACGTTCGAATGATTGTGAAATTTTTTCAAGAATAAAACTCACATGAAAGAATTTTTTTAAAATTTCAGACACCTCCACTATACCTTGATACCATCGGGGCTCATGGATTGTATTTAATCAAATATTATCTTCTCAATATTCTCATATTTTCAAGAACGGTAAATATTATCAATACATTTTAAAAAAAATTACCATATCAAAATATTTTAAGCAAATTATGATTTTGGAAAAGGTGTTGAATAAAGAGACCCTTGAACTACCTATTTATATTTTCTTTAATATTTTAGTCATTCATCAAATACATATGGTATTTTAAAAGGACCATTGATTCTAAGTTTCAACTCAAAATCGGTCTAACTTGTTTATAAAAAAGAAAGTTTTATCAGATGTTTTCAAATTATATGTCATACATGATTATTTTCCAAAAAAAAAAATTATAAACACCCATATCACCCAAGTTATATGAGGTGTATTTGGATAATAGAAGCAGATGATTTTTAAGGATCTCTAAAATATTGTTGCAATGCATGGTCCATCTATCTACCTGAACATGGTGATGATGAAAATAGGTGGACACCATGATCAAGGTATGATTTTTTTTATTTGGGAATTGTGTTTTTTATAATATAGAGGTAAAAAAATGTCAATATATATAAGACATCATGAATTAAGATATTGAGGTCATTATGAGTTGGGATGAAAATGTGAGTTATGAGATAACATTTGTGGTTAAAATATGTTATGGTTAATTTTGAGGAATTTACCTTATTTTTTGAATGTTATAAAATTATATATATTTATAAAAAGGGAATCATGTATATCGTTTGATATATCATTATGTTAGACAAAGATGCGGGAATCGAACCCACAACCAAAGTGCGACTAGGATTTATTCCCCTATCATTAGACTACATGAAGTCCCTGGTAAGTATAACTTCTTATTTTTAGTTAAATGATTTTATGGATCAAGAATAAGTTTATTTGGGAAACTTATGATTTATCAAATGGATATCCTTATTATATGAAAATTATTTGGTGATTAAGTAATAAATGTTATTTTAGAAGATGTTCTCTCTTTTGGGAACACTATATTCCTAATGAAAATAGATTATTTTGAGATTTCATTTGGGGATTAATGGTTGAAATTTTATATCGTAAGAACCTGTGTTATTATTTTGGACATATAAAGATTTGGTTTATTTATGGAAATGATTAAACTATCGTAGAGAATATGTAATTTGGTTAATTGATTTTCAGTATGAGACTTTAAGAGTAGTTGATGTTATTTTGAGATAAATATTAAAAATTTTATAGAAGACTATGTGATTAAATTCTTTTATGTTTTGGGTTTCAATAACTTTTTGTATTATATTGAATAATTTTTTAGAAAATTGTGTATTTATTGGGCTTTTTTTGAGGCGGGAGCGATTTCACGATGCCTTCACCCTTCAGAGATGGTGTTGGCTCCCATTATGGGCCCTCCTCCTCTACCGGGGGAGGGACCTCTGACATCCATCACATGAATGGATCCCTTCTTCTCTCCCTTTTCGAACCCCAAATTTCTTCCCTCCTTCCCTCAAATCATTCTTTTCCATAATGTTTCGGACATAATAAATGGTTTTATGAAACTTTTGATCCCAACCTCAAAGTTCAATGAGGTTTCGGGTCTACTGAATCTCTCCCTGATTTCACTCTTCAAGAAGCGGAGTCCCCCAGTTGATTCATTTGACTGGTATATCTTGGGGTCATGGGATTTATAGGATAGAACAATTGTGGGTCTGCTCGATTCCAGGAAAATTTGGATTCAATTCGCAACTAAGGAGGATCTGGTTAATGCCTGGTCCAGTGCACCACGAAGCTACAATGGTCTCTGATTTTACCTCTTCTATTGTTCGTAGGACATCCACATGCATCGTGACCCCCCTATAGCAGCGGTTTGGGTTAGTGTTCCGCAAATCCCATTGCTATTTCAATACCCTGCAATTCTGATAATTCTAGGTAACCATATGAATAGATTTTTGTGTGTGGATTCAAGAACCAGGGTGCTCTGTCACCCAGTCTTTCCTTGTAAATGTATGAAACATGATGTCTCAAAAATTCCATGTGAGTATGTGTGGATTGCAGTGGAGGGAGAGTTTCAACAAAAGCAACATGTAGTATATGAAACTTGGTTTGACTTCTGTAATTACTATAAAAAGTTGTGTCATCTTGGGGTATCCCGTAGATGTGGGGGGATGTCTCCTAAGTAGGTTGTGGATTCAATCGATGGAGGCAAGGGATTTTGTAAGGGTGAAGGTAGCGGAAAATATTTGGAAGTTGGATCAGTGTGTGCCACCAGTGGTTCTGAATATGAGCAACAGGAGATGGAGGCTCCAGGACTCAGTTCTGGTCCTACTGCACAGGATTCAATATGGAAAGTAACTACCCCCACTCAAAACCCAAATGTTGTTATATTTCTTGATAGATTGAAGATAGACTTGGGGTTATGCATCCCAAGGTCAATGGTGAGCAAAGAAACTTCATCTGACATGGGTGCTATCAAGGTGGTAACCCTGGATAAAGAAGTTTTAGGTTGTATTAATTAGGTGGTAAAATACATGTGCTTTCTTTTAGAAGGAGGCTCAACTATAGGTAATAATAATAGAGTGAAGGAGTCCCAACTGGAGAAAATAGAAATCTATATGGTTCAAAAAATGGAGCTAATGTTATAGAGGTGATTGAGGGACTTTGTGGGGACCATGAATCAGGCGGGCATTCCCAATGCCTGGATTTGAGGGAACCTCCATGCAATTCCAATATATGGGAGAAGGCTATAAATAGGAAGGAGCCTCCGAGGTGCCAAGGCAGGCCTTTTAGGAGACCCTCTCTTATGTAGAGAAGGTTATAGTTGGGAGATCAAACATGGACATTCAAAATCGGTATGGAGTGTTGGGTGATGATGACTGCCAAGCCAGTGGGGATCTAAAGAGGAATGAGGCTACACATGGAGAGGACCACATGGTAGATGCGGGTGAGTCCCAAGGTGAGATGGATGATGTACTGGATGCCACTGTTGAGCCCCTGGAAGTGACCATGGTCGAGGAATATCTAAGATCATCCTCAGGAAAGGAAAGTTCACTACTACTAATTTTGATGGATTTATCAATACCAACCGGAGGGGGAGACGTAATAAGGTGTATTCTAACCTACCTATTCCTCCTATAATGAGGTATACAATTAAAGGCAAGCATCTCCCAAAGGATACTATAATTGTGAGAAATTTGGATGCATTGGTAAACACATATAGAGGCATGGTGTCTATAGTTGGTGAGGCCGGTGTCCTTGCCATACCCTCGATGAAGTTGAGGGATCCTGGATAGAAATATGATAGAAGCTCCACAAGAGACCCACAGCGACAGATAGCATCGATGTTAGAACACACGGATCTACTTTTTCACTTAGATGAAGAAATGGGAGAGGAAGATATGGATATTAAAGCATTGAAGAAGATAGGAAGAATTATTAATGAGATCACTACAAAGGAACAAGGCGAGCGGATTGATAAGTAGGCTTGTATTCTGCTCAGAGGGGTCAATATGGGGAAGATTCACATAGAGGAATTCACAAAATCTGGGGAAAACATGGCACATTAGTATGATGTCATCTTGAAGGGCTACCTTGACTCCCAGTTAAACAATATTCCCTATATCTTGTTTAGGGAAATTGATTCCAATCAGCTCTAACTATTCTTCAATAAATTTATAGTTTCTTTTAGTGTTTAATGCTATGAGGGTTCTCACTAACCCCTTAAAAGTTTTTGGAAAATAAAAAATTAATGTTGTATGGAATGGGATTAATTGAACTTTGGGTATTGATTGTTCCATTTTGGAGATAAATAGTAATATTTCTTCCTATAAAGTATTATCCTTTTTGGGGATTATCCGGTCTTGTACAATCCTTTTTGGTTCTGGTTAATTTCTATAGACATGGAAAATATATAGTTCATATTTTTTGGATCATGTTATTCTTTAGAAGTTGATTCTAGATATTTAGGTGTGACCAAGTCATCTTGAATACCCATTATTGGGAGAAAAGATATGTTTTTTGTAGAAACTTAATAAAGGATGAAAGTCTACTTGAGAAGTAAATATATTTCTTTATGTTCTTAGTCAATCTCATAAATAAATTATCCAAAATTATGAATGGTAACCTAAAAAATTGTTTGTTTACTTTTCCTACTAGGGAATCATATACCATTTATCCTATCACTAGTTTGTGATTTTCTGGTGGTCAAATATCTCCTGATCATGTTTTCTATCACTCCCCATCAATACTTGATGGTTAGCTTCTCTTCCATGTCAATTTTTTCATACATGGAATCCTAGTATGTGTTATATCAGTTAACCTTTGTATGTATCTTTCATTATTTTAATGTGATAGTTTTATTGACTTTTTTTCCAATGTTGGACTTTCAATGAAGTTTCCAAGCCCAATTATAAAATTGCACGGACGCAATTTCTAAAAGGGGGGAAGGATGTAACAACACAAGTATTTATAGAATAATAAATATTCATATCTATTAATACTTATGAATAAGGTATTAATTTTAATTTTAAGGGGTTTCTATGTTTGATGGAATACCCAACATGCAACAATGGCTTCCTCCAAAATCTCATGTTGCACACAAGCCTCAGTCGTACTAAAAAATAAAAACATAATAATATTATTTTAAATGGTAGTTAATTCCCTACCATTGGAATGAATGGAATGAATAGTTTCAACTAAATTTTTAAATATGGTTTACATGTGATTAAATGATTATTCATTTATTACCAAATTTATTACGAATGAAAATAAAAACCAATTGAATATAATGAATGTGTATTTATGAGAACATATTTAAAAGAAAATAATTGTGTTTTCGTATCACCCTTTATATATTTTTATTTAATGAAAAATATATGATATATATATATATATTAAATTTAATCTTTTAAATCCATTTATATTTTTTCTATATATGATATAATAATAAATTCATTTTTTGGATAAAAGGATTATTTTTGAAAAAAAAATACAGTTTCACCACCTTTTGACAGAGAACCCTTTTATAATATATTTTTTGACAGATTTATATGTTTTATTTTAAAATATAAACTTGTTCTTTAGAATCAAAACACCCAAATTTACTTTTGGTAAAAGAAATTATTTTTCAGATAAAGTTCTTTTTTAATGAATAGTAAAAATTACTACATTTTAAGTCAAAACTGTCTTTTCATCGGATTTATTTATATAGTTAGATTGTAATATTAATTGGTTTTAAAGTGTAATTGGATAATATTTTTACTATTTAATCCAATTTTAGTCATTTATGTAATTTAACTTTATAATTAGACATAAAAACATGTTAGTCTTTTGATAGATATTATTTCGTTAAAAACACACTTTTTGGTTTTGACAATGGGAATTAATTTTAAATTAATTTCTAAAACTTCTATGTTTTGAATTTGGAAAAATGAATTACATATTTGGAGTCATTAGGTCCAAATTTTTTAAACAGCTAACTTTTAGTCATTATGAATAGTAAATGGAGTAGATATTTTGTTCACCAAGGTTAAAGGATAAATTTGGT
This sequence comes from Viscum album, assembly GCA_963277665.1. Lineage (NCBI taxonomy): Eukaryota > Viridiplantae > Streptophyta > Magnoliopsida > Santalales > Viscaceae > Viscum > Viscum album. Next base: position 1,181,602,748 of record OY728128.1, on the reverse strand, counting down.
AAATAAGGATAAAAAATAATATTACAACAATATTAAATTACCCCAAAACATGTCCTAATCCTATTTTATGAGATATATACAACTATAGGTATCTTTAGGTCTATTTGAGGACCCCATGGATTCAATTTTGTTTGAAAATTACATTTAATTAGTTTTAATTTATGTTTAGGAAAATATAACCTAAACAAGTACCTATTGGTAAAACAATTTTTTTGGGTTATATAAGTTATCATTTCAACTATAAACATTAATTAGAATGATAAAACGATTTACTAAATCATGGTATTTTATTTATAATTTTTATAGATTAAATAAATAAATTTAATTATGAAATAATGATGATGTAGTGACTGCATCAGTAATAAAGGATTCAAATAAATGATACTATAAATGTTAAAATAAATGTAACTTGGTTATTTTGATTTCAACCACAAATTTTATAGATGATAATTATATGTTATATTTTTATTAATTATGTTTTCTTGAATCAATGAATTTTTTATTGATTTTTGAAAACTACATGATATGAATGGTTTCAAAATAGACATAATTCATATTCCATAATATAAAATATTTTATTAAATATTATAAAATTCAAAAAAAATATAAAATTAGGCCAAATAGTTATCGTAAGTATAAAATTTTATTATTTACTATTTGATTTGATTTTTTTCATTTTTTGGTAACTATTTCATTTCTCAAAGTGTTAAATGCTTGATAAAAATGGTAAGAGTGAAAAAGGGTTAAATAAAAATGATAATGATTAAAAAATATCCAAAACCTATATAATTTTTATTGGATGATCATATTTTGAAATATAATCATATTATATTCGAACTAGCTAAATTTGGAATCATCCCTACTATATTTAGAATTTATAATAAAATAATAATTCAAGATATTCATTAAGTGCCCCAACTCCCTCTTATAAAAGCGAACCACCTCTAACCCATTACTCGCACCTCTCAATCAAACTTGGATTATCCAATATCTTCCCAAATAGTCTCTCAACATCTTTATATTCCTCATTAAAACCTTATAATAGGAAGAATGCAATTAAATAAGGCCTTTTAGCTTAAATAAAAAAATGTCACCTGATTTAAGGAAATTGAAGATCAAACGAGTCAAGTCAGACAAGAGGTACAGGACTTCATCTCAAAATCCTTTAATTAAAGAATGTTTGGATAATAGAAAACTCATTTTACACTGTTTATAATAATCCCCGTTGACTTTTAATTTCATTCGAAGTGAATCTTTTTTCAATGAAGTGTTTTACTAAATGACAAAATGAATGTTTTTAACGTATGCAGAAACAATGACCTATTTACTGTAGTAATAATTTTGTGTCTTCTAAAATAATAATTAAAAGTTTTTTAAAGGAAAATAGATCCCTTATTCCCTTTTTGTGTGTTTTGGTATTCAAAAATGGTTTTTGAAATAGATTGAGTGTTTCAATATCTTGAAATGATTTCTTATAATTAAAAATGAAAGGTCATTAGTGAAATATTGATATTTGAAATATTTTATGTGTTATGATTATATTATGGTACTTAGACATTTGACAATTGGTTACATGATAAACCAAATAATGGGTGGTTCTGTGTTAAACAATGTACGGGTGGTTACATTATAACCATTAATGCATTGGGTATGGAAGTCAGCTATATGGCTATTCCATTTAGTGATATGTGTGGAAGACGACCGTATGGTTATTCCATTTAAGTATGTTTATGTACCAAGTTACATGTATATGATATATATTTCTTTCTGTGGGATTTTTTGTAATCTTTTGGTTAAAAAACGGTTAAGTAAAGAGCTTATATTTAGTGAAGTGTTTTTAATACTTCTTTAAGGTGAAAAGTATTAATTTTTAATAAATTATTTATGGTTGTCATGTTATCTATAGACTAGTAGTTTTTTTCTTTATGTATCCCATACTGATATTTTTATGTCCATCCTACGTTTTGAAATGATTTTTACAATACATAGTTAAGAATATATTCAATTACAGGATCATGGAAAAGTTATGATGTTAAAACATGAAATGATGTCATGTTTTGTTTTAAAGATTTTTTGTTTTATGAATAAAATGGATAGTGAGTTAATGTGTCTACTTGTAATATTCAAGATTTTATGTATAAGTTATGACCTAATTTTCTGAATATCTAAATCTAAAAACATCCTTGATGTTAATTAAAGTAATATTATCAATTTATCTCTAGATTAAGTAATATTTAAGGTTAGGGCCTTATACTTACTCAACAATAGGTAGGAACAACATCACTTACTTCATTTAAAAACTCAGTCTGATCACTCATTCTAATTCTTCATTCTAGTATCAAGTAAGTGATGTGGTCGGAGGTCATCATGGCCCTCAAAAAATTATTTATAACTCCTACACTAGCATAGTGGTGTAGGGTCAAACCCAAGGTAAGGCAGGTGATAAATCAAAGGATTTATTCAAAATAAGCTTCATTGTTGTCATCAGTGGATAGAGTGAGAAAAATGTGTATATTTATTAATTTTTAATAATTTTTTATATTTTTTTAATTAGAAAGTATTGATTCATTTCTAAAAATTTTTATTTTCTAAACTAAATGTAATACAAAATAAGTCAAAGTGAAAGAAACATTTAAAAAATTTAAACACAATTTGTGAATGTCAATCACTAAATGATCTAGGGAGATTTAAAATCTTTTAGTTTAAAAAATACTTCTTCATTTTATTTAATTCACACCTCAATAAAAAAGTGATTAATTCTTCCTCACTAAAATAATTAACACTTTGTATCATAATTTTTGAGGTTTTCCACATCAAAAACTGTATACATCAAATAGATTAAAAGATAGCAATAGAAATAACCTCGCCATAGGTTTATAGAGTTTTTGAAGTTAAAACTTAATGATTTGAGTTGTCGATCGATCTCACTGAAACATCAAGGATTTGAAAATTAAATGCATAGAGGTGAAAATTCAATTAATGGTTTGAGGACCAAACTCAATCACACTGATAGATTATGATTCTTAATGAAAGAAATTTAAATGAAGAATAAGAAAAGTAAACTAGTAAAAATTCAAAACCCTGAATATGATAAATTAAATTATGATCAAATTCACATTAACAACATATTTACAAAGTAGATAATTAAAATAGAGGAATTAAGATCCTCCCTCTAAGATGAAGCTCATACATCGTTGTTGGCTCCTTTGCCTCCAATTTTCACTTGTTGTCTCCTGTGAGATTCTGCTCTTAGATGGTTGTGGTCCTAAAAGTAGAGTGAGAGTCCATTTGAAAATCGGCTACTTGTACTATTGTTAAACAATTATCATCTAATACTTCATCATAGCCTTATATCACCAACATAAACTAGTCTTTTACTATTCCATTTTACACATGTGTTTTTCACAAACCACAAGTTGCATTAGTTTTTACCTCATAACTAACACCCTGTGAGTTAGTTGGAATGAACCTGGATATGATAAAGTCTCCTCTGTGAATCGGATCATCTTCTCATTGTGTGGAGGCTTCCCTTCATCCGTGGTGAATAGAGGTCTTCTCATAGCGGAATGACGAGCAGTACACTACTATGCCAGGTCCTTCTCCCTCCTGGTAGTGACAGTCGATGGATGCTTCAGTTCAAGTGGTGACCCTTGCACCAGATTCTACAGGACCAATCAGGTACAACACAGCTAGAGCTCCTTCTAATTAGCACATCATAAATTCTTCTCCTTCTCCATATCTGATGGATTGGGGAGGCTTTAACACGACAGCTTCCATGTCTAGTGGTTACTGGCATCACAAACCAGCAGCAGCAGCCTCGATGAACCCTCCATCAGTAAGCAGCCGGAGGTGGTTCTAGATTTGTTGAAGCATAGCTCAATCTCCTTCCCACGCAGCATAAGGTTGGATATGTTCAGCTCACCCTACAGTTAAAGTAGGGGTTGTGATGATTGGGTTGTATATCTAAGTTTGTAGGTTTCAATTTTTTGTGGTGGGAATGATTTTGGTCCGGTTGTGGAGTTATGATGGGAGAGTTTACGGTATGAAAGATACGGTGGCATAGGTTAGGGGATGAAATGGTGCAATACAGAAACAGTTTCAAAGAATATAGGGAGAGTGATGTTGTGGGGAATTAGATTATGGTTCCCCATTAGAGCGTGAGAACTGGAGGGACAACAGAAGGGAATTGACAGTGACACCGTGAAGGGCCGGAAACCGTGAGACAAGTTCACTATTGCATGGAAAATATGTAAAATGGAAAAATGAAATAGAATCAGATGAATGTTGTGGCACTATAATGACTGGAAATTGTGGAATGATAGAATGAATTGAATGTTTCACCACAAATCTCCAATGAAATTAAGAAATAAAAAACACAATTAGACACCAACTAAATATTTAATTAAAAAAGATAATTAAAAAAATAATAATAAAAAATTAAACTCAAATACATTTTAAAATAATTTATTAAAATATAAAACATAAATTAAGAACTTAAAAGAAGAATTAATTAAAATAAAGAAAAAATTATTATAAACACAAAGCAACAAAACAAAAATAAATCAAAATATATTATGAAAAACTAATTAATATAATTGAACATAACAGAATAAATTATAATTAATATTATTAAACTATAAGGACTAATTAATTATTATTTAATGAATTATATATTAATTAAAAACTACATTATTTATGTGAAAATTGCTAGATTAATAATTTAATAAATAAGTGTTAAATTATTAAAAATGTAGAAAAATATCAACAAACTAAATAAAAATTAATTAGAAAATAAAAATAAAGTAACACATAAATTAAATATATTAATGCTCAAAATAAACAATTACTTATAAAAATTGATTAAATAATAAATTTAATTATTAAAATAAAAAAGTAAAAAAAATTAATAAAAAATTTAAGAGTTAATTAATTAAAATGTTAAATATTAATGTAAGAGATGTAAAAAACTATTTAAAATAAGGAAATATCAGTATAATTCTCTTATCCAAAATCATATTCACATCATTATTTTTTTCAGAGCCAATTAGTATGATTTTTTGTATGATCTGACAAATACTTACTATAATTTATTATGAAAACTTCTTTGGTCAAAAAAATGGTTCCCATGAAATTTTGTATGGAAACCAAACCTCCAGTACTATCACTCTCTCCCCCACATGAATAGTGATATAGTACATTGTACTTTTATGTCTATTTATAGGTGTCTTTCAATTAAAAAGGGGTCGGAAAATAATTTTACATTCCCACTCTAAAAAATTATTCCTTACTTAATTTCAAATTCTTTTCAACTTCATTTTGACCACATATCAATTCTTCCCAACCCTTTTAGATCCTTTTAATATCTGATTGAATTATACATAACTTCTTATATTACAAAGAGAACATCTCAAGATCTCATCCTGGAAATTGACGGACTAGAAAACATTATTAGAAAACTATTTTTCATTTCGATTTACTGAATCTGATTGAAAACCTGACTACACAATTTAATTTCCCAAACCACCTAAAACTATCTTTCTATAAACATCATAGAAACATTAAAAACCACTGATATTAGTTCAATAGATTCTTTATTATGTTTTCACATTTTCATTATTTGTTCAATAGTTCCTTAAACTAATGGAACTGTATCTGGTGAAGTCCAGTATCTAATGATTTATGGTGTCAGTATGCATTTGATGGATAAATCACTATTTAACATATTATTTATTGGTTTCAAATATGTTCTATGGATCTTTTACCAAATTAAAATAAATTGTAACTTATAATTGAAAATATACAATTTGAATTCTTACTCTTAGGCTCTAAGCCAATTGAAAATGGTTAACCATGTTGTTTTAAATCACCACTTCAAAGGACTTATTTTAATAGATTCTTTTTTAACTCATCAAAACCATAATAATTAATTAATTCATTTTACAAACACACTAAAATCCTCTAATCCCTCTTGTATTAATTTTTTTTTTATATTTAATGCATTTGATTGAATTTTTCATCTGATATTTTTTCAGTTTCAACCATTTATCTAATGGATCAGTGTCACAAACCATCTGATGGATTGGTGGCATGAAGACTATAATGGATCAATATCAATAAAAACTTATTTATTTTTAAATCTTATCAACTAAGGGTTCATTCAATGAATTGTTTCATTTTATAGTCCACTGCGTCTGATGTATTGGTCAATCAACACTAATGTAAATCCTCTAACTTCAGAAAATTCAAACTCTTAAGATATAATCAACTTCTTCATGTAGTTCTCCTAAATATGATGATCAATTTCCAAAAAAACAGCATCTCGGTAGAAACCCCATAAATACACATTTCTCTATGATTCCACACATCCCTTCTTGAATCATCACCTCTTCATGTTTTTAGGACATTTATATTGGAATAACATCATCATACATTGTATACAATTTCTCCCACATCCTTATATAGAGATTGATCCCAAGTTTTTATCCTATTTTTTTTGTTCAGGAATTTAATTATAGGAAAGTATCATAAAAAAAATTATAATTTTTCTCTAAGGATATTTTGATTCAAATACACCTTCCCAGATGATTTAAAAAATCATCATTCCCAAAATAAAACATTTTCAATAAGAAAATAACTTCATAACAGAAAACTATACTTGATGGGATTTCATAAGAATCATATGTCTAATCTTCTTAATCCAGAACATCTTCATTTAAACACTGAAACTTACAGTGTAATGTAATTTCTCATAATGAAAAAAAAGGTAAAAAAATTAGAAAAACGCTTCTTGCAACATAAAAACCCATCTTCTAGACAATATGGTCCCAATAATATTCCCCTTTGTATTTTTTTTCTCAAAAAAGGATTATAAATGACTAAAACATTGTAAACTCAATTTATATATCACTAATAAAATATTATAAACCCATGGGAGCAAACTCATTATAGGAGATATGAGTCATTTACTGAAAAAATACGTTTTCTATAAGTTTTAAATTGATACATTCTTTGAACATCACACCTTTATACATTACACCCCTCGTAAATTCCTTCGAATTCCTATAAAAAATATTCCTATTAGAACTTAAACAAAATTTTAGAATATTTCAATAACTCACATTCTATGTTTACAGCTTTCCCCTTTTATAAACTCCCCCTTAATTTATTCTCCCTAAAAAGGTTTAACAAATACTAATTGATCTATTTATGAAACATCATATTTTCCCCTTGACGAAACTATCTAAGGACAAGTGAGGTATTGGACATAAACACATGACTCAACCTTAAATAGATATTGGTCATATTCCCATGTTCAACTTGATTTTGTAATAATATTTATTTAGTAATGGTTTTTGGAAAATATCAATAACTTGTTTTATTACAGGAACATACTTCATCATGAGTTCATTCTTCCCAAAATGCACATTGATTTAGTGATATTATAAATCAATATAATTTTAATGAGAATATCACACAAGATATTTATCAATATTTATAATTTTTTTATTATCGCATCCCAAGAGAAAGAGTAACTTCACTTCAATTAAAAAATCTTAAAACTGAGTCTTCATCTATATTAGTTATGTTACACATTGAGTGGAGACAAAAAAAATTATATTATCTATGCACATAGTTACATAATTATTCTTTTTATTATGCCAACTCACAAACAATTACCTAAGAAATAATACTGAGATTTATTTAGATCATCTATCATCCACATTTCAAGTCCAACCACTATATGTAAAATAGGACAATAAAATTCATCCAATGTTGTCATATTTGATAAAAAATATGTTGTTCCTATGATATATCTTAGAATTAATTTTCTATATAAGATATGATATTTCTTTGGAACACTTTTTGTCACGACCCCCTCCCCACAAAGTGTACCCCTCCTGGGCCGGCAATGTGAAAAGGGAGATAATGACCCCCGAGTCCCGCCTCCAGTAGGCCCCGGGTTGGCGACTAGCACCGAGGGTATAATACACACACAAATGGGAGGCATTACCCTCTAAGAGAACACATGCAGAAGAGAGAGATAGAATAGAATCCAACCAACTCCAACTCATAACTGAAATGTAAAAGAAACCCAAGTACATATATGAAATGTCATGCAAAAGTACTACAACTGAAAGGGGAAACTAAAAGTACCCAAAAGAAAGTAAAACGACAGCGACCACAAGCCCGAACAGCTCCTCCTCCAACCGCAAGCTAGTAGTAACCAGCTTGATCTCCAACCTGCTCCAAGTGACCTGAAAAACAGTTTATATGTACATAGGGTGAGTATAACAGTATACTCAGTAGGATCCTCCCCAAGCCTCTCGTGCAAAAGTAAAGAAAGCATGCTAAAGCCCAGTGAACAACAAGTGAAACTAACTCATCACCTAAACAGGTATACTATGTTCCCAACCTCACCAAGGCTACTCTCACCAAGTAACGCATACAAGAATATAGCATGTAGTAAAGAATATCAAGGGTACCCCGCTACTACTTCCCCACTGGTTTGCCGCTTTGCCCCAACGACATACGTCCTGTGCATCTCTCTCCAAAGGCTTGCCCGTATCAACATGGGTCAAGCTCCACAATCTGCACCACGTGCACCACATAGGCTTGCCCGCAGACACCTGGGCTAAGCTCCACACAATCCTCACAACCAAAAGTAACTAGGTAGTTTCCGGGAGCCACCACAGCTCGAATAACGTGTATCATACGTCGGGTATTATACCTGAAGCCATTACAGCCCATACACCGAGTAAGGATCCTCAAGCCATCACAGCCTATACACGTTACACCTATAGTAGTCCATAAGATACTATATCCAGAATATATGTGTGTGAAATAACCACAAGCCATTACAGCCCTCTACACACATATATGGGTAAAACTAACCACTGTGCCTACCAGCACTAAGATCTACCAAGAGAAGAGAGCGGGGCCAAAGGGGGTAGTCAGCCATTCAACCTCCCATCAGAATGTTGGGGAAAACACCCCCCAGGGCTCAGAATCCCCAGGGTGTCAGTTGCCCTTACCGACAGGGTGGAGTAGCGTATAGAAACACAAAAAGTACAGAGTATATAAGTAACTCACATCCACACTACGGGCATTACCTAGTCTTAGATACAACTGCAGCTAACGTCTCTCAGACTCCAGGCTGCTACTTCTAAGACTAGGTATCCTATAAGCACACAACCAATTGAAGAGCTTTATTAGATTACTCCATTCTCATTTATCAGTTCCACTATACATTAGTTAATTCTTTAAGCATTAATTAAGATTGAACAATTCCCCATTTAACTGAAATGGCGTCACTTCCAATACAACTGCTCCTTTTTAAGATTCACATCACCTTTAAATTCTAGCATCTCCATCCCCGTGGATTTTCACCATTTAATCAAACATTCAATACAGAAATACTTTTCCACATTCCCAGGCATTCTAGAAAAACATCCTATGCTTCTAAACACAAAGGAGGCTCAACACGGTGAGTAGATATACTACCCGTCGAGTCTTTGCCGCCTATAGAAAGAGAATAGACCCATCCTCCATCGAGAGGCTAAACACGGAAAGCACGTGGCATACCCCGCGTGTCTTCGCCTCCTTCAGAATGAGGGTAAGCAAGACCAGCTGCCTTGAGCAGTGGGGAAAAGCAAAGCAGATTAACATTCAAGAAAACCTCAAGCAACCAGTAACCACATCCGTCCCATTCCATCACCCCCGGTGTCCTCCCTGACACCCATATGCATAAACCGATGCATCTCGCCACACTAGGCATCATCCGCTGCCACAACCACAAGTCTCCATGTCTCCACATATCACAACAACCATCCAGGCTCACATCACAGCACAAGAAGCAGGAAAACAAACATCACAAAATGGGCTCTCGGCCCTTTAACAAACAAGAGGGTAACTCAGAACCCTTTTCGAAATTCCCACATAATCTGTTCTCTAAACCATATTGAATTAACAGATTTGTTATTCGTAGGTTCCAATCATGGATACCTAATTAGTAAGCTATCACAATTGAATAACCATGCTTACTTCCCTAATTTGATTATCCTCAAATTAGAACAACTACAACAACGACAACAACCAGATTAATTTACATGCCTCTTTATCTTTAGCCAATTAATCAACAATTAATTCCGGCTTTACGTTTATTATCAATTTCAATCATGAAAGACAACAAACAAAGAAACATAGATATCACTATATCTAGGAAAACATGAGGCAAACCGTCATTACGGTATAAAGCAACAGCATGCGATCAACCAATTATTTTAATCCGGTTCAAGTATTTAATTAGGTCAATTTCATTGTGATCCAAAGAGATAAATCATGCTAATTCTACGATTGCACATATACAATTAGAGAAGCCATGAATCCCCTACCTCGAAGAGTTCTTGACGTCCTTTATCCACACAGCAGGTCACGATCCTCCCCTCGCGACAACTTATGTGGAAGAATGATCGACACGGCTTGGTTGCATCCAACAGAGCGGGACTGATCCTAGGAGTAAGGGTTGTTTGTGCAACTCCTACGGGAAGTATTGAAAGGTTCTAGTGCCTCTTAATCGAGAACAAAGGGAAAGAACCAGGAAGAATGATATCTCGTCCCTTTTTAAGATTTAACGAGGTGATGGTTTAAGATCCGGTTAATTCTCCATTAAAAACGGATCGCATTAACCCACGCGGTTTGACCACGTAAAACATTCCAAGACTTAGGAATAATTAATATAGGATTTATGGCATTTGAAACGGCCTTAAGAGCCCTTAAAATAAGGCTTTAAATATATTTTACGTCAAAGGAAACGTCAAAAGGGGCAAAACAGTAGGAGTCTGGAAACACTGTTCAGCCACCGTTACTGTACATGAAACTGATCTGTGAAACTGATCTGTCACACCGATCTGTGAAACTGATCTGTGAAACTGATCTGTCACACCGATCTGTCTCACCGATCTGTCTCACCGATCTGTGAAACTGATCTGTGAAACTGATCTGTCACACCGATCTGTGAAACTGATCTGTGAAACTGATCTGTCACACCGATCTGTCTCACCGATCTGTCTCACCGATCTGTCTCACCGATCTGTCTCACCGATCTGTCTCACCGATCTGTCTCACCGATCTGTCTCACCGATCTGTCTCACCGATCTGTCTCACCGATCTGTCTCACCGATCTGTTACTGTTCATAAAACTGGAAACACTGTTCACAGAACTAGAAAATTGGCAAAGTGTTGGGGATAAGTCCCCTTGACCTCCCGGAACACCTCCAACACCAACATTTCACAAAGTAATGGACCAGAGAGGTCCGGGCCATTACATTAGATACCTCTCAAAACATTCTCGTCCTCGAGAATTAAAAACCAACCCAGAAGAAAAGAGGGGTCCGAACAACCACCCCATAAGATACCTCTCAGGGGAAAACCACCATGAGTTGTTCGAAAGCTGGAACAAAACTATGACATCCGGGAACAAACAATCCATACCCAAACAATTCATTCACAACATCACATCAAAGGTACATAAACAAAACATGAAAGGTCCAACCACAGAGAAAACATCCTTACATGAAAGGAGTTAAACATTAAACAACTCTGGGTACTGAGCACGTATCTGTGACTCACGCTCCCAGGTACTCTCCTCCATGCCACCGTGTCGCCACAAGACACGAACTAAAGGAATAGAACGCCCACGCAACACCTTCTCCTTGTGGTCTTGGATCTCCACAGGTCGCTCCTCGAAGGTTGCATCATCATCAATATCGATCTCTCCCCAATCGATAACATGAGATTCATCATGAATATAATGACGGAGCAGCGATACATGAAAAACATCATGTATCCGACTCATCCGAGGGGGAAGTGCTACTCGATATGCCACAGCTCCAACACGAGCTAACACCTCGAAAGGCCCAACAAAACGGGGAGAAAGCTTACTTCCGCGACTAAACCTTTGCTGCCCATGACGGGGAGTCACCTTCAGAAACACATGATCCCAAACATTAAACTCTAAGGGTCTCCTTCTTTGATCCGCATAAGATTTCTGACGATCTTGTGCTGTCTTCATCCTCTCACGAATCACTTGAACCATCTCCGTCGTATTCTGCACTAGTTCTGGTCCGAGAATTGCTGACTCTCCGACCCCAGTCCAGCACAACGGAGAACGGCATGGCCGGCCATACAAGGCTTCAAACGGCGCCATGCCGATGGTAGAGTGAAAACTATTATTGTAAGCGAACTCTACCAAAGGTAAGTGCTTCACCCATGAACCTACAAAATCAAGAACACAAGAGCGCAACATGTCTTCAAGAGTTTGGATGGTTCGCTCTGTCTGACCATCCGTTTGAGGATGAAAAGCAGTGCTAAGGCATAGTTGAGAGCCAAAAGCATGCTGGAGACCTCTCCACACCCTCGAGGTAAAACGAGGGTCTCGATCAGAAATGATCGTCTTAGGAACTCCGTGAAGCCTCACCACCTCCTCCAGATACTGCCTCGACAAAACCTCCACTGAGCTCGACTCCTTGATTGCTATGAAGTGGGCCGATTTAGTTAAACGATCCACTACCACCCATATAGCATCATGTCCTCCCGGAGCTCGAGGTAAACCTGTAACAAAGTCCATTGAGATGTCCTCCCACTTCCACCGAGGAATCTCTAAGTGCTGGAGAAGACCACCAGGAACACGGTGTTCGGCCTTCACCTTCTGGCAGACTAAACATCGAGACACACATTCTGCAACTGAACGCTTTAGCCCAGGCCACCAAAACTGACTCCTCAAGGATCGATACATCTTCGTCACACCAGGATGTACAGCTAAGGGCGAGCTATGGAACTCTCGGAGAACCGTCTCGCGCATTGCCAAGGGAACAAAAAGCCTGTCATGATACAACACTCGGTGTTGTTCATCCTCTGACCAACCATCAGGGGCCTCCCCACAAACAACTCTATCTCTTAAAACTTCCACCTCTAGATCAACCAACTGAGACTCTTCCACCTTTTGCATCAGGGATGACTGCACCGTCATCTGGAAAAGACAACCTCTTCCTCCAACTTCTCCCATATCAAGATGCAAAGCTGCTAGCTCTTCCATCCCTCTCCAGGAATCACCAGATTCACGCACAACATCATTACGTGACTTTCGGCTCAGTGCATCAGCAACAACATTTCCCTTCCCAGGTGTATACGATATTTCGAAGTCGTATTCCTGCAAGAACTCCATCCACCGACGCTGCCGCAAGTTCAAATCCCGCTGAGAGAAAACATACCTCAAACTCTTATGATCAGTGAAAACCACAAAGCGCTCTCCAATGAGGTAATGTCTCCACAACTTCAGCGCAAACACCACGGCTGCCAACTCAAGATCATGGGTGGCATAGTTGCGTTCATGGGGACGCAACTGCCGAGACCCATAAGAAACAACTGACCTCTGCTGCATGAGAACACAGCCTAGCCCCAGATGTGAAGCATCACAGAAAACATCAAACTGGACTCCCTCCGTTGGAAGACAAAGGACTGGAGCACTTACCAACTTCTCCTTTAGATACTCGAAAGCTGTCTGACACTGATCAGTCCATATGAACGCTTGATCCTTCCTGGTCAAAGCTGTCAGAGGAGTCGCAACTCGGGAGAAATTAGCCACAAACCTCCTATAATATCCTGCGAGACCAAGGAAACTTCGCACCTCTGACACGGTCTTGGGGGCTGACCAAGACACCGCTGCTTCTATCTTCGAAGGATCCACAGCTACTCCCTGTTGGGACACAACATGTCCCAAGAAACGAACTTCTCGAGCCCAGAACTCACACTTGGACAACTTCCCAAACAACCGATGTTGGCGAAGAACTCCCAAAACAGCTCGTAGATGTTCTGCATGCTCTTCTTCAGATGTGGAGTACACAAGGATGTCGTCAATGAAAACCACAACAAACTTGTCCAAGAATTCACGGAACACAGCATTCATCAACCCCATGAAAACAGCTGGAGCATTTGTCACGCCGAATGGCATTACAACAAACTCATAATGCCCATGACGACAGCGGAAAGCAGTCTTCGGGATATCCTCATCCTTTACACGCATCTGATGATATCCTGACCGCAAGTCGATCTTTGAAAACCAACTTGCACCCTTCAGTTGATCGAATAGGTCATCAATCCGCGGGAGAGGATAACGGTTCTTTATTGTCACTTTGTTTAAGCGACGATAATCGACGCACAACCGCAAACTGCCATCAGCCTTTTTCACGAACAAGACTGGTGCACCCCACGGTGACACACTTGGCCGAACAAAACCACACTGCAATAGACCATCGAGCTGAATACGTAGCTCTCGTAACTCAGAAGGGGCCATCCTATATGGAGACATAGAGATGGGAGACGCCCCTGGCTGTAGCTCGATCCCAAACTCGATCTTCCGTCGAGGGGGTAAGGATACAACCTCTTCTGGAAAGACATCAGGGTACTCTTCTACGACCCTAAGAAACGCCAGCTGTTGAACCTCTGAAGAACTCAGCATCATCCCAGCCATCATGGATGATAAGGATGAAACTCGTCTATGACTCATCCGAGGATCTCTCTCACCAACAAACACTACTTCCTCTCCATCTTCATCAAAGAAAACGACCTTCTTCCTGTAGCAATCCACAATAGCCTGCACCGAATACAACCAATCCATGCCGAGGATGACATCATATGGTTGTATTCGTAAACATAGGAAATCTCCCCAAGAGCGGTGCTGCCCCAACACTAGCTCACAGTCTCTACATACTTCAAACAAGCTAGCTCGACCTCCAACTGGCGTAGTCAACGCCAAGGGCACTGGAAGCCTCTCTACCTCAAGTCCCAAAGCGTGGACAAGGGTAGGGGATATAAAGGAGTGTGTCGCTCCGGAATCAAACAAGGCATACACCAAGGTAGAAAACAAGCAAAGGGTACCTCGGACGACGTCTGGCTCGCCTGGAGCTGGCAACGCTAGAGCATGAAGCTGACCACGACCACCTCCATGGCCTCTCTGACCCTGATGACGACCACCACCACGGCCGCGCTCTGCTCTCTGAGGACGGGGAGCGTCATGGGGCTGTCCTCTGCCTGCTCCATCTACCCTCTGGTGATCTAAAGCTGGTGCAACCTGCTGCTGTTGCCTCGGCTGGAACTGCCTCAACGGAGGAACCTGGAGTGGAGCGCCTGGTGCACGATGACTGCTCTGAAAAGTTGGGCACTCCCGCTGCTGATGACCACGTCCACCACAAGAAAAACAAGCGCCTGATCCCTTGGCATAGGTCTGAGAGTTGCTACCTCCGGAGAAATGAGATGGGAAGGGCCGGGACCTACCCCCAGGTGAACGGAAACTCTTCTGTCCTGAAAACCGGGAACCCCTGACCACAGCTCTGCTTCTTGAGGAATCATGACGATTCCCCTCTCGTGATGATCCGGTCCTAGCCAAAGTCCTCTCAACAACCTCTGCCCTCGCCAGCACCTCAAGATATGTCTTCAGCATAAATGGGGTGACCTGACGCTGGATCTCCGGACGCAAAGCCTCCTCGAAATGCCTCGCCCTGGCCTCATCATCTGGTAACAGGTCTGAAGCATATCGTAGAAGGTTCCTGAAACGGATTCCAAACTCCCGAACACTGGAGCTCCCCTGTCGAAGGGTAAGAAGCTCCTGGCGACTGGATGCCTTCGCAGTCGAAGAAAGAAACTCGACTCTAAACCTGTCTCGAAACTCCTCCCATGAGATCGCTGACTCCTCACGATCTCCGAGGAACAAGAACCACCACTGTCTCGCTGCTCCACGCAACATCGTCACAACCAAGGACACCCAGTGTTCCTTCTGAGCACGAATCGAACTGAAGCCTATCTCGACCTCCTCCAACCAGTCTTCTGTGACTGCATCTGAAACGGAGCCCTCGTACTTCTGTAGACTCTGGCGCTGAAACTCTCGGAGTGTCTTCCTCCAAGTGTCATCGTCATCAACCTCTACCCGGCGGCGATCTGCTGGAACAGCCTGCTGGGCACCTTCTGCGCAAACCTGACGGGGACGCCGACCTGGAGCCATACCTGTAAAATAACAATCGTTAGAGCTCCTAAGCCTGGAATATGGAAGACTCAACATTAATTAATTAATTATTTTGTTTTATTAATTTTAGGTTACCTATCCCAAGGTCTACCCATTCAAACACAGGCGCAAGGAATAATGATGCATGATCCTTTCCTAGGTCTCTACCCTGCAACCAGTATCACTTTGTTTAGTAGCCATCGTAAACTTAAAGGTCTGTGCAACAGATCATAGGGGGCCCTGAACGCCTATGTCTCTGCCGGTCTCCAGTGTTTACCCCACTTGCTAAACATGAATGACACCGTTGCCCTACCATCCCATGCATCCTCACCTGTGCCTAACTCCAAACTCCATCCTATCCCTCGACCAACCTCTGATACCACTCTGTCACGACCCCCTCCCCACAAAGTGTACCCCTCCTGGGCCGGCAATGTGAAAAGGGAGATAATGACCCCCGAGTCCCGCCTCCAGTAGGCCCCGGGTTGGCGACTAGCACCGAGGGTATAATACACACACAAATGGGAGGCATTACCCTCTAAGAGAACACATGCAGAAGAGAGAGATAGAATAGAATCCAACCAACTCCAACTCATAACTGAAATGTAAAAGAAACCCAAGTACATATATGAAATGTCATGCAAAAGTACTACAACTGAAAGGGGAAACTAAAAGTACCCAAAAGAAAGTAAAACGACAGCGACCACAAGCCCGAACAGCTCCTCCTCCAACCGCAAGCTAGTAGTAACCAGCTTGATCTCCAACCTGCTCCAAGTGACCTGAAAAACAGTTTATATGTACATAGGGTGAGTATAACAGTATACTCAGTAGGATCCTCCCCAAGCCTCTCGTGCAAAAGTAAAGAAAGCATGCTAAAGCCCAGTGAACAACAAGTGAAACTAACTCGTCACCTAAACATGTATACTATGTTCCCAACCTCACCAAGGCTACTCTCACCAAGTAACGCATACAAGAATATAGCATGTAGTAAAGAATATCAAGGGTACCCCGCTACTACTTCCCCACTGGTTTGCCGCTTTGCCCCAACGACATACGTCCTGTGCATCTCTCTCCAAAGGCTTGCCCGTATCAACATGGGTCAAGCTCCACAATCTGCACCACGTGCACCACATAGGCTTGCCCGCAGACACCTGGGCTAAGCTCCACACAATCCTCACAACCAAAAGTAACTAGGTAGTTTCCGGGAGCCACCACAGCTCGAATAACGTGTATCATACGTCGGGTATTATACCTGAAGCCATTACAGCCCATACACCGAGTAAGGATCCTCAAGCCATCACAGCCTATACACGTTACACCTATAGCAGTCCATAAGATACTATATCCAGAATATATGTGTGTGAAATAACCACAAGCCATTACAGCCCTCTACACACATATATGGGTAAAACTAACCACTGTGCCTACCAGCACTAAGATCTACCAAGAGAAGAGAGCGGGGCCAAAGGGGGTAGTCAGCCATTCAACCTCCCATCAGAATGTTGGGGAAAACACCCCCCAGGGCTCAGAATCCCCGGGGTGTCAGTTGCCCTTACCGACAGGGTGGAGTAGCGTATAGAAACACAAAAAGTACAGAGTATATAAGTAACTCACATCCACACTACGGGCATTACCTAGTCTTAGATACAACTGCAGCTAACGTCTCTCAGACTCCAGGCTGCTACTTCTAAGACTAGGTATCCTATAAGCACACAACCAATTGAAGAGCTTTATTAGATTACTCCATTCTCATTTATCAGTTCCACTGTACATTAGTTAATTCTTTAAGCATTAATTAAGATTGAACAATTCCCCATTTAACTGAAATGGCGTCACTTCCAATACAACTGCTCCTTTTTAAGATTCACATCACCTTTAAATTCTAGCATCTCCATCCCCGTGGATTTTCACCATTTAATCAAACATTCAATACAGAAATACTTTTCCACATTCCCAGGCATTCTAGAAAAACATCCTATGCTTCTAAACACAAAGGAGGCTCAACACGGTGAGTAGATATACTACCCGTCGAGTCTTTGCCGCCTATAGAAAGAGCATAGACCCATCCTCCATTGAGAGGCTAAACACGGAAAGCACGTGGCATACCCCGCGTGTCTTCGCCTCCTTCAGAATGAGGGTAAGCAAGACCAGCTGCCTTGAGCAGTGGGGAAAAGGAAAGCAGATTAACATTCAAGAAAACCTCAAGCAACCAGCAACCACATCCGTCCCATTCCATCACCCCCGGTGTCCTCCCTGACACCCATATGCATAAACCGATGCATCTCGCCACACTAGGCATCATCCGCTGCCACAACCACAAGTCTCCATGTCTCCACATATCACAACAACCATCCAGGCTCACATCACAGCACAAGAAGCAGGAAAACAAACATCACAAAATGGGCTCTCGGCCCTTTAACAAACAAGAGGGTAACTCAGAACCCTTTTCGAAATTCCCACATAATCTGTTCTCTAAACCATATTGAATTAACAGATTTGTTATTCGTAGGTTCCAATCATGGATACCTAATCAGTAAGCTATCACAATTGAATAACCATGCTTACTTCCCTAATTTGATTATCCTCAAATTAGAACAACTACAACAACGACAACAACCAGATTAATTTACATGCCTCTTTATCTTTAGCCAATTAATCAACAATTAATTCCGGCTTTACGTTTATTATCAATTTCAATCATGAAAGACAACAAACAAAGAAACATAGATATCACTATATCTAGGAAAACATGAGGCAAACCGTCATTACGGTATAAAGCAACAGCATGCGATCAACCAATTATTTTAATCCGGTTCAAGTATTTAATTAGGTCAATTTCATTGTGATCCAAAGAGATAAATCATGCTAATTCTACGATTGCACATATACAATTAGAGAAGCCATGAATCCCCTACCTCGAAGAGTTCTTGACGTCCTTTATCCACACAGCAGGTCACGATCCTCCCCTCGCGACAACTTATGTGGAAGAATGATCGACACGGCTTGGTTGCATCCAACAGAGCGGGACTGATCCTAGGAGTAAGGGTTGTTTGTGCAACTCCTACGGGAAGTATTGAAAGGTTCTAGTGCCTCTTAATCGAGAACAAAGGGAAAGAACCAGGAAGAATGATATCTCGTCCCTTTTTAAGATTTAACGAGGTGATGTTTTAAGATCCGGTTAATTCTCCATTAAAAACGGATCGCATTAACCCACGCGGTTTGACCACGTAAAACATTCCAAGACTTAGGAATAATTAATATAGGATTTATGGCATTTGAAACGGCCTTAAGAGCCCTTAAAATAAGGCTTTAAATATATTTTACGTCAAAGGAAACGTCAAAAGGGGCAAAACTGTAGGAGTCTGGAAACACTGTTCACCCACCGTTACTGTACATGAAACTGATCTGTGAAACTGATCTGTCACACCGATCTGTGAAACTGATCTGTGAAACTGATCTGTCACACCGATCTGTCTCACCGATCTGTCTCACCGATCTGTGAAACTGATCTGTGAAACTGATCTGTCACACCGATCTGTGAAACTGATCTGTGAAACTGATCTGTCACACCGATCTGTCTCACCGATCTGTCTCACCGATCTGTCTCACCGATCTGTCTCACCGATCTGTCTCACCGATCTGTCTCACCGATCTGTCTCACCGATCTGTCTCACCGATCTGTCTCACCGATCTGTCTCACCGATCTGTCTCACCGATCTGTCTCACCGATCTGTTACTGTTCATAAAACTGGAAACACTGTTCACAGAACTAGAAAATTGGCAAAGTGTTGGGGATAAGTCCCCTTGACCTCCCGGAACACCTCCAACACCAACATTTCACAAAGTAATGGACCAGAGAGGTCCGGGCCATTACACTTTTAAATATTGAACATAAAGTAACAACACCCACAATATATATTTTTCTAGTATAAATATATAATAAACATCCAATCAGTTTTCTAAATTCTTTAGAATCAACTTTCATTTCCTTATCCATCATTAGACAACATGGTTCCCAATGAAAATAGGGTTGAAACAAGTTTTAAATTTTCAATTCCAAAATACTTAATAATTTCTTTACCATACATCTCTTGATATAGAAAAATATATTTCTAACTTTGTGAATTTTTTAAGCTAAGAGAATATTTCATTTCTTTGAGAATTGATATTTCAAACAACTACATCATCTCTTCAGAAAAAATATCATAGATTCAATCATCATTTACAGAAATTATAATATCATCAACATAAAAAATTACTGGGAATGATATCAATATATTTTATTTTATGTATAGACTGTTATCAACTCTTTCCTTTTTAAATTTCAACTTCATTAAGCTAGTATTCAATTTGGAAAACAAAGCTCTCAAATATTTCTTTAACCCATAAAAATATTTCTTCAACTTTCACACTTGACTTCCATATTTTCCAATTCCAAAGCCACATGGTTGTTCAATTTTAACTTCTTCATCAAGATCTCCAATTGTAAATACTTATTTCGCATCTATCTATAAAGTTTTATATCCTCATTGTGTCACAATTACAAGATAGGTTTTAATTATTTATTACCTTTCCACCTGAGCAAAAGTATCATCAAAATCAATGCCCTTATTCTATGATTAATCCTTGCAAACTAATTATGAGTTTTTCTTATCACATCACCATTTTTATTCAAATGGTTTTAGACAACCGAATTTGTACTAATAAAATTCATATCAATTTTTTTGTATGAATTACCAAGTATCATTCTTCTCAATCAGAACCAAATCTTCATTTATAGCATCAATCCAATCTCAATGCTCAAAATCATTATTAACATCTTTTGGATCGAATTTTGAATAAATAGAAGTAAGTGAAACAACCTTTGATGTTATTCTTATTTAAACTTTTTTATCGACAATAAGGTTTTTTACTCCCACTTGTCTCTTCATCCTAGGATGATATGTACAAAGTTCCTCCTTGTTATTTTATATATCTTAGGTTTATTGTTATATTTTTGTGGAATCATAATTATTATAATTATTTTCATGTTTCCCAAAAACTCTTTATACTTTTTCATTTTACTTTTCTACATGTGTTTATGAAACATCTTCCTCATTATTTTCAATAATTTTTACATCAACTGAATCAACTATATTTCATATTTCATTTTCAAAAAATTTATATCCTCTAACATCTATAAAATAACCAATAAAGATTTAATTTTTACAAATTTGATCAAATTTTTCATAATTTTGCCTTTTTCTCTTTATGATGTAGGGACTCCTAAACACCTGAAATTGATTCAAACATGGAATTTCATTGTATAACATTTCAAAAGGATTGATATTAAAAGTTTTCCAATAGAAACACTTATTCATGATAAAAATGTTTCACTCATAAATTACACCCAAAAGTAATTAGAGAGATCATGTTCAATTTGAATTGTACACCCCATCTCAACAAAACATCTATTCTTCCACTCAGTAACCCTATTCCATTATGGTGTTTATGTTTCATTTCAATGTTGATGACTTCCATGGTTTTATCAATAAATTATGATTTATTCATTCTTTTATTCACTAATTTTATATATTCTCAGCTTCTTCACAGAATATCTACATTCCTTTTACACTCTTCTCATAAAACACTTAAACATATTCAAAGAATTAGATTTTTATTAAAAATACATAATACAAGTAATTTGAATAAAATTATAAATAAAATAAATGAAGTAATTATCTAAAAATGTTAATTGTTTACTCATTGAAACACTGATATCAGAATTAATTACTTCCATTTGATGAGTAGAATATATTTCAACATTCTTGTGTAGAGAGTTTGTAATCTTCCCTATCTAAAAAATTGAAAAACAATAATCCCTTCTTCTTATCAAATCAAAAATATCTCAAACATATTTAAATTTTTATTAACATACACATATTCCTATGTAACATATGTCCCATTTTTAATTCCATACTTGATTCTCGTCCAAGAAGATTAGACATATGAAATTCTACACATTAGAAACCTGAAAAAAAAATTCCTTTTGAACATTTTCTAGTTGTAACAAATTATTAAATTTGAACTCGTTTAATAACAAAAGCATCTAATACAGAAACAAATTTTATTCCCCCATAATTTTTTTTAAACACTTAACTAGTTGTGTTTTAGCCCATATACAAAAAAACTTTTTTAAATTTTAGTTTTTCATTAACAATAATAGTAGATCCACACCTTTGATTTTGATATATAAAGAATTAAAAAACCTCACTATTCCATCTCTAAAATATTTCACATTCTTAAAAATTTTAAATATATTATCATATGTGAAGATTAACCACTCTAAAAATTTTAATCTCATTCCCCTTTTGTAGCTTTGATATAATCTTTTAAAAAAGAGCCTTTTTTCCCCAAATCTTACATCACAACTGAGTATTGAGAATTTTTCTAAACAAGAGGTTGTTTTTGTAAAAAATAAGAAATAATTTGGAAATATTTCTTGGTTTTTCAGCCCATTCAAAAATTATTTCTAGAGGTTGGAATATATTTTCATCTTTTAAAACATGTTTATTATAATTATATCTTTCTAAGGATTGGCTCACAGTCAAAATGTTATTTATGTATCTAATAAATTAATTATAGTGTTTTTTATTGAACCAACACATATTTGATGTATGTACAAATATAAAATAATACCTTTAGTATTAATACAAAGAATTTTTTCTTCTTTAACTTCTATACTACAAAGAGTTCTGAACATATTTTTCTAGAGAATTCATATCTTCCACATCAAAATATTTTCCTTTAAAACTTCTTTAATTTCATTTCATGTAATACAATCATTTTGATACCTAAATTAAACAAAAAATTTAGATAAAATTCTAACTGATTCTCTTATTATTCATAACTACTTATTTCATCATCATCAACCACTTCATTATATACTTTTTCAAAAAAATGAAATATTATATATCATTCATTTAGGTTCAACTTCAATATCATTATCTTCATCATGTTAAGACAAGAAACTTCCCCTTTTGGATTTGGAGAGTTTTATGCGTTTTCCCTTAGGGTGAGATTTTCATTAATAAACATGTTTCTTTCAATATTTTCTTCAACTTATATCATCATCATTAATTTATTCTTAATCCTTTATTTGATTTAAATTAGAATCAAAATTCCTAATAGCTCAATGTTTGAAAGTTTTTAGAGGAAGATTCACTTTGTATTTCCATCCACCTATTTTAACATTTTTTAGAAAATAACAAAAATAATATTTCTAGAATTTTAATAGCCATATATTTTGTTCCTAAATCATCAACTTCATTATCTTCAACAATCTTCTTGGATTTTTGTTTCTTTGATGCTTTAAAGAAAATTACTTGATCAAATTTTCTTATGGTTTTCATAACCTTATACTGTTTCATATCATATGTAATGAGAGTAATATAAATTTCATCCAAAGATAAAGGATTAGGATCAATATATTCCAAAGATGAAAATTTCACATCAAACATTTCATTAGGAATTCTTAAGATCATTTCAATAATATTTGAGTCAACCAGATTCTCACCAAGACATCTTTTGGAGATATAAAATTCATTCACCCCTATAAAGAAGTCACCAATAGATTCATACTCATCCATTTTGAGATCTCCATACTTAAGACTTTATATTTTTAACTTTTCATTCTTCACCTTCATATTTCATTTATAAATATTATTTAATTTTTCTCATATACCATTAGAAATTTTAAATCCCTTCACTCTTATAAATTTACTTTCACATATAAATGATAATAAATAATTCTTTTCATTCTATTATTATCGATTTTTTTGTTACTAATAGATATAATATGAAAATTTTCAGCACAAAGAAAAAATACATATATAGAAGCTTCCAAATCATTATTTCCTAAAGATATAATATACGAAAACATTCAATCATTCTAGATTGGATAATTCATTCCATTAAATAATGAAATCTCTTTATTGTTCACATAATTATAATTCTCTATAATAACTTCTCTTAAAAACATATGTAATGAGTAAATGAAGGAACCTTCCTTCGACATCCAATTAAAAAGGCCTATCAATGATAAATTTAATCACTAACTGGAGAGGGATTGAATCAGTGATGTCTTTTTCTTTTATTTTATCTTTCTTTTATTACACCTTTCACCTCCTATTAAATATTTATCACTTTTTCGAAAACTGAACATTCATATATATAAAAGAACACATGTATTTATAGTTTTCACTTTTCAATAATAGTGTCTAATATTTATCATGTTTTTGAAATAATCAAATACCACATGATCCACTAGAAAAAAATCATGTTATCTGGATAAAAAAAATTAGGAAATACCCTTACACTTCTGTAGCACTATGAACAATGAAATAATGAATATTTTTTCTAGAATAAATTATGTAACATAGTATAATTCTTTAGTTTTATTCTTCGTTGGAGAAATAATTCAGTTTCTCTTATTTAGAAACAAGTATGAATCACTTCATTCTTTTTCCTGGGTATTTTTCTCTGATTTCTTAGTTAAATCTAGTAAATAAAAACAAAAACTACTTATATCCACATCATTTGTCTGGAAAACATTTCTCAATAAATTATATCTAAAAAATGAACCACCATATCTCCTACTCTCTTCCATATATTAATAGAGTCATGTTACATGGAATGTTGACCTCTATTAATAGGTTCCTCAGAAGCTAATTGTAGAAAGAAAACAATTTCCCTTTTGCACTCATTAAAATTACATAATCATTAATTTCACAATCATTTAGACATCATTTTAACAACTTCTCGACACTTCCCAAATCTTCATGATCCTTACTAAATATTCTTGAATTAACCAGAAATTCTTACCTCATAATAATATTCTTTCAAGATCCCATTCCAGAAATTGATATTTTGGAAAACTTCATTCATAATCTATTTATCATTATGATTTACTACATCTAATTGAATAGAAGACTATCCACTTTGATTATCCAAACTAACTGAAAATATTTTAGCAAAAATATCATTGCATATTTTAAATTCTTTATAACTATTCCAAAATAGTTCAGTATAAACTTTAATATGTTTTTACCTTTTTATAATTTTTTTAATAGTTTCTCCGACTGGTTGAATTTTGTCTGGTAAATTTTAGTATTTCATGATTAATCTATTTTTAGTATGTGTCTGATGGATCAGTATCAATTTCCAATATTATGGATACTTGTCAATGTTTATCCAATTATTCTTGAGACAATTGAAACAAATCATAACTTTTAAATAAAATACTACAATTTGAGTTCTCAATCAAAATATTTGGGCTAAGTGAAATTGGATGACTATATTGTTGTGAATCACCACTTATGAATTTGTCTTTGTCTGGAATCTCTGTCAACTCATCTGGTCGGTGGAAATCAGAAAAATCTTTACTCTGACACACTCAACAACTTGGTTCCATAAGATACTCTTTGGGTAGTCTTATGTTCTTCCTCTAATGGGATTATGTAAATGACGTTTTTTAATAGTCTACCATTTGTTTGATGGATCAGTGTCATATTTCGCCTTATGGATCAGTGGTACCCTGAGACCAATGGATCAGAATCAATAACAAATTATTTTTCTTGAATCTAAGGAACTGATGGTTCATCTAATGAATTGGTAAATCAAATGGATAATCCCATATTAAGGATTGATCAATCAAAAAAACTGTTAAACCTCTTACATCATCAAATTAAACTCTCACTCTCCAAACAAATTTGGTATCCATTTCTCCTTGATATGATGATTTGTATCTGAAAAACAAAAACATCATAGAAACTCCAAAAATATAAATTTTGCATTTCTTCTAAACACCCCTCCTTGAATCGTGACTTCTTTATAATTTCTTTAACATTAATATTAACATAGATTCTATATAATTTGTATAGAGTTTCTCCCTCTTTCTTACAAAAGTCTTGGATCACATGTTTTTATCGAGCTTATGATGTTTATAAATTTCATCAATACAATGTATCATCAAATTTTTTATACCATTTCTAAAACGAATTTATGATTTTGTTACATCTTCCCAGTCCATTCCGCAAAACTTCATCTGATCACCAATACATCCCAAAAAATTTGACTTCTCAAAATTAGAAAAAAAGTATAAACATTCAGAAAAACACTTATTCAAGAATCTAAATATAATTATATCCATCATGGTCCAAATATAATTTAATGAAAGAAATAGATTCAATAGAAAAACCTAGTGATGATATGAGGCCACATTGCGAGGCCAAAGGATGAACTGACTGAAAGAGAACACTTAAAAACTAAATGTAAAAAAACTAGGAATTTCACTTGTATAATTCAAAATAAATATAATGAAACATTCAGGATGAATAAATTAAAGAAAAAAAAAGAGAAAAAAATGTATGTCCTTCTGTCCGATTGGGACCAACATGCATGCAATTAACACCACTAAAAAATATTTTATTCATGATCAAAATAATAAAAACATTATATTATACAAGTTAGTAGAAACATCCATTAGTTCATAAATATGATTATAATATCATATTATACTCATGTAAAAATTTAAAAACATGTAGTGCTGAATACGCAGAGGTCTCATCTTCTAAATATCTTCTAGAATTCATAAAAAACTATACTAAAATTTTGTACTCACTAAGGATCCAGTTGCTCATAGAGTTTCCTTCATGGATTGGATCGATGTCTACTTGGTTACTCGGCCTCACATATTCTTGAACAAATTATGCTACCATTAAAGATCTAATAATGTAGGTAAATTCGTAATGTTCCATAGAGAAAGGATGGTTAAAAAAATTACTGTTGAAGAATATGAATCACTCAATTAGGTTTTGAGAGCTAGAAATTGTAGTGAGAGTGTAACACAATAGTCAGAGATATAAGAGAGAATGAATTTGGAATATTAGAGGGATGTAGGGGTCATCAATCCACTATCACCTGAAACTTCTCAAAATCAAATAACTAATCATATTTATTCTTGGGTATATGTATAATAGAACACCAAATGAAATACTCAATTAGTTGTGATAGATGGAAGGCATTGAGACCTAGGGTATAAAAAAGGATCAACAGCCTATAAATAAACATCCCAAGTAATGCCATAGTGGCACAGAATGGTAGTAGGGGATGTGAATACGATATAAATTAATAGACCCATGTCAGAGTCCTATGAAACAAACATAGGCCTAACATCACTTATAAATACCTACAAATTAAATTACCGTAGAAAAGAAATAATTCCAATAACCGGAATATTGAATACATGTAAACATAACAATAAAAATAAAAAAATAATAACATGGAAAATTATACCTAAAAACAAAATTAGATACCATAATTGAAATCATTTTTAAAATTGGTTTGTAAAAATTATCATAGAGATTATTTTTTAAATTCTTTGAAATTTTTTATTTTCCATTGAATATTGAAAATAAATACTTTTATTTAAAACAATATTTTCGATTCAAGAATATTGAAAGTTACATTTTTTAAAATGGATTTTAAAGTAAAAAAATAGTTTATTTATATTTTTATATTTCCAATTAAGGTTATGTGAACTAATTTTATATGTATTTTAGTAATAAAATGTATATACAAACATAAACATTTTTTTTGGAAAACTTTTTTTATCTAGTTTTACAGTTTTGTTTTAAAATGAATATATAACACATCTAGATATATAACCATGAAAAATATATTCAATATTAAGAATAATTAGGTCCAAATTTTATAAATATATACCTTCAATTTTTAGGCATAATTATTTGTAAATGTAGTAAAATTTGTCATCATGATAAAGGGTAAAGTGGATAATTCTAGTTAAAAATAATATGAGTGGTCTTCAAATTAGTTCAAATATGTGTCCTTGTTTTATTTGATCAGAAAATTTAATCTGTAATCCATCAAATATAAAAAGTATTAAATTTTTTCATTTAAAGTTTTTTTACCTTTATAATATATACGTATTAAATAAAGTAACAATTTTCACTTCCTTTCAATTAATAAGAAGAAAATTGTTCGATGGGGACTAAAAAACATATATTCAGTTATAAAAGGTTATTGGAAATATTAATTATTTTTTATCAACATAATTTTTTTATTATCATTGATTAAATAATTACCATAAATATTTGTTCCATGTAAACACAGCGCTTGTGGAAGAAATAAAAAAATCAAGTAAATTATTTTTTAACACTACAAATGTATAATTGTTTTGGTGACTGATAGTGTCCAATTAATTTATAGATAAATATAAAATATTATGGATTTATTAAATTTATATATTTTAATTACATTTTTATCTTTATGACATTAAACTCAAACTAAATGAATATATTCAAAAATGACATTAATGATATTTTCTGTCAAATAAAATTTATTACATTATTTAAAAATAATAAATGGAACATGAAATAAGAAAAATAGGTTGATAAATATTCTAAAATGACATCAATTTACCGTTTATGATCCAATATTTACCATATAAGTATAGTTATATACCATTAATACTAAAAAATGGATTATTATTGTTAATGTTAAAAATCATTAACAAAGTAGTTAAACAAAAATATAAGGTTTTAAATTATGTTCAAACCTTTATACATTTTATTGGGTAACTATAATAAGACTATATATTACTTATATTCAAATACATCTCATTTTTAACCATTTTATATAAGTTATACACAAATTATATTAAAATATTTCTTATACATCCAAAAATGTAGTTAATGACATTGTATAATAAAAAATATCTTATAAAATGATTTAAAATTGAAGAAAATTGGAAAAACGAATATGATATTTTTTAAAATATAAAAAATTATCCATTTATGGGTCAATTTTTATTTTATAGTGACTTTATTGTACCCTAAAGAGGAAAACAACATCAATATCAGGGTAATTGTCCACTGCTTGGGGATTAAATAGAGATTTGAAGATAAAAACATAGCCAAAAATTGTAAAAATTTTATAGTATGATATGTTTTGGAATAATATTCCATATTATCTTATAATTATATCAATTTGGAGAAATTTTCCATATATTAATTTAAAACTTTATGAAATTGAAAGATTGCCCTTACCCTCACTTATAAAAGGACACCTCATATCTCTTTTATTAACACCTTCTTGAAAATACTTTGTTAACTAACCTAAGACAAATTATATTCTAAATTAATATATTAATGAATAATATATTCTATTAATATTAACAAACAATTCCATGTTTTCTTTTGAAGAGATCAAATGGAAGTGTGCTGAAGAAGAGGTAATCCTCATTCCCAACTCATTCAAATTTCATTATTTTTATACATCCACTAAATGTATTTTATACATCCTAAATTAAAAATTATTGTATCATAAATATACTTATATTCTATTATAAATATTCTTAAACCATTTCCTACTTTCTCCATCTTTCAAATAGAGAAAACATTGCTCGTACATATGTACGGTTTTTCGTCTCCATATAGAGATGTGATTATTTTTTCATCTCCACGTTAATTGGATGGTTACGATGAATTTATAAAATTTTAATGAAAAAAATATTATTCAGGAATAATAATATCATATCCACCTTATTACATTCCAATCCATTGGAAAATGATAATTTCACTCGTGTATAC
This sequence comes from Viscum album, assembly GCA_963277665.1. Taxonomy (NCBI): domain Eukaryota; kingdom Viridiplantae; phylum Streptophyta; class Magnoliopsida; order Santalales; family Viscaceae; genus Viscum; species Viscum album. The sequence goes on along the minus strand of OY728128.1, from coordinate 1,181,573,048 downwards.
TTGTGGACTACCACCTCCACGAAGTGTTGTGATCTGTTTTCCATTTCTTCGTTACATGGATAGTAAAAATGTTAAATGTAAGAAATTTTTATAAAATTTATGATATAATATTGATTCCATAAATTTTAATTTTTAAATACCCTTATTTAATTCCGTGCATAAAAATTTTATAACAATGTTCATTCAAACTTATGGCATAACATCACAGTAAAGAATGTCTTTCATTTTTCTGCATCCAAATTTTATTGATAACTCTAAAAACTAAAAATAAATATATATTATATTTATATCATGATAAAAATTATGGATATTATGGAACCATGATAAATATATAATTATTGGATCTACATAACCAATATTTTCATGAAAACGATGATGTTAAAACATGAAATAATGGTAATAATAAAATATTGTTTAAAAATATATGATAAGATGTTATAAACAGATCGTATATGATATTAATAATATGTATATGGTTATGTAATTTAATTATAATAAATATAATTTTATTATATGGAAGTATAAATACACTTATTAGCAAAGGTGAACTTGAGATAAGGGATTTCTTTACATAATTTTCATTCATTAAGTTATACTTTTGCTTCATTGGCTATGTTATGACATGATTATGTGTGAAATGAACTCCCATTTAATTATATTTTATCTCCACTTTTTTATGTATATTTGTTATTCATAATAACATCATTGATTAATTCTCTCTTTAATAATGCAATCATTGTGAGGGGTTTCATCTCAATTTCCACAATAGTGAGAAATATTTATTGTTATGTACTAATTTAATTTTAGAAGGTGTATATAATAACCATTATATATATATAATGAATAGATATTTATTCATGATCATTGATTTTTTAATTCAATTTCACTCTTTCAATAGGTTATAATTTAAAACATACCAAACAGGAAAGTATTTATGTTACAATTCCATTTTATTGGGATTCCTATTATTTTTGTTGAAGGGATATAACGATATATCATGCATAAACTCAATTTATTTTCTGATCCTAAGGGTATATAAAGAGTAAATATGTTTTAATATAACTTTTCTTCTCCTTATAACTTTAATTAATCATCAAATGTTTCTAATAAAAAATGATTTTATTTCTCCTTTTGATTGGGTATATTTGTCTTCCATGTTTCTTTTTTCCAAAAAAGGTTTTATAGAATACATTTTTGTTTAATAAAATGATTTATTAAGATATTTTTAATTTTTCAATGAGTTATTAAATGGTTTGAAATTAATATTTATAATTTTTTTAAAAAGTTAATAATTTGAATTTTTTTATAAAATTTCAAAATGAATGTTTATTTTTTCTGTATATGAAATTAAATTAATTTCCCACCACCATAACTACTTTATGATATTTAGATTCATCTATAATTTTGTAATGTTTTTTAAAATAAAATTAATTAATGAAAAATTATTTTAAAATTTCACTATTTTTTTATTTTATTCTCTAAATGACATTAATTTATTATAAAACCTATATTTTTTATCAATTGAAGGGAATATTTTATCCCTTATTAATTTTTTGGTCGTTAACTTTATCTTAAAACATTAAATTTATTGTCACAAATTTTTATTAGAAAATACTTTTCTCTTAAATATGCATATTCTTTATATCATGTAGATTCTCATTTCCTAAACCATATGTGATTTATAAAAAAATTACTATAAATTTAATATATTGAATTATGAAATATCAATATTGTGTATAAATTACTCAATGAGGATATTTTTGATAAGGATGTTTTTTATGAATAAATTTGATCAATAAATATATCAGGAATGATTTTTACATGTTGTGAGAGGTTGGGTCTAGTTAAAGATATCCCCTATATGCATCAATGGGCTTCATGAGAAAAACTAGTTTGCCATCCATATTAAATTGGTTTTTCAATGTATACCAACCCAACAATTAAACTGCTTTAGCATAAGTCCTTTATAGTAAATAGATCATGATGTCAATGTTTTTTACATAAAATATTAAACTTTTCCATCATTAATAACTTAGTAATAATTATCAATGAGATTTATGCATTTATATAATTAATAGATTCATTTTTGGGTCATATAACTGGTTAAATGGTATGTGTTTTTAGTTATATACCATGAAATAATGATTATTACGTATTTACATATGATATATTCCACTATATGTCACCCTTTTTGAGATTCTGAGCTCAATATTTTATTTAGTATCATTTTTCCAATAATCATAGGATGTTTACTATGAATGATTTTTAAATATACTATAGAAAAAAAATTATGTTCTCAAACAAAATATTGTGTTTTATTTTATGTTTTCCAAATTTTAATTTAAAATTAAAGTATCTATCTAGTTTTCTAAGACTAATAAACAATTTAACCATCTATGATGAGTTTTCTTATATCTCTTGCTAATATAATTAAGTATACACCAGTTCTAGGTTACTAGAGTTGGGGTTCATTTAAGGTGGAATGTTGTGGATGAACAATTAAGTTGAAAAATAATTATACCCCGCCTTAAAATGCTAAATAATATCTATATAAAAACCCCTTACAACTCAATTTAGAGTAGCAAACAACTGTGAATTGGTTCATGATTTCATTAGCATACCTCTCACCTATGTTTCCAACTTCAAATGATAACCACACATCCCTTCACCCACATGCTTCACCAATCCTAGTATAGCACTCTCCATAAAACCCTATGATATAATGTTTTGTGTGGGTGGATACCACAAAATGTCCACTATGGGTGGCATTTCATGTGCCTAAATAAGAAATTCCAAGACCCAAACTATTTTCCTCAAAAATTTCCTGAGCTTACATGCTCTAGGGCATCGAATATGATTATCAAACTACTCCATGCATAAAATCACTAGGTGGCCTCCTTTTTCTCCTGACCACCGTGTAATGTGGAACTAGTGGAGGTGAAGTGGGACATTATTCTACATCCACCATTTCCAGTCTGCTTTCAACTTCTCTAGATACATCGAGTAATACACACAATGATGGTGATTTAATGGATGATAATGATAATGATTCATTGGGGTCAATCGCTACTATAATAATGTTAATATCTCTCTATAGTCACATCCCACCACTATTTATTCATCCAACTATGATTAATAGTGATAATTTGGGGTTAATATAACCGTAATTTATGAATACAGAGACTATGTTTTAATAGATGATCCATTACATCAAATACAGATAATGGACTCATACTAAGATTTATATTCTCATAAACATATATTCCCAAAATAAATCATCATAGAAGTATATATTTTACTTGATAAATAATAATAATGTAGGAACACCTATAAAAATATTAGAATCATAGAGTGGCTAGAATAGAGAACCCATATACACAATTTAAAGATATGGTATATTTTTATTATAATCACCCTCATCGAATTTAATTGAATATGATCCACAAATATTTTTTAATTGTATTGGTTTTTCATTCCAATCATACATATCCTCCTTAGATTTATGAAATTAGTTTTTTTATTGTCCCATATTTCAACACATAAGACATAAGACTATTATTGGGTTATTTTAATTCATTTTTTCTACTCCCATAATGATAATAAACCTCTTCAATTTCCTATGATGGTTTCATGCTCAATGACTCGTGTTTCCTCAAGTAATGCATCTTCTATTCCACTTAATTCAACTACCATGGTTATCCATCAAACATTTTTTACATATAAAAAAATTTATATTATTTCATTCATCATATTCATCACTTGGTATTTCATGAGACTCCATAATTATCTTTTTTAATGTGTTTGGGACATCCACTATGTTCACATTATTAATTGTATTCTATGATACTTGGTTTGATTTAATCAAAAGGTTTCTCATTCTTGCACATATTCGGATGGGTTATTCATTGAGTTTATCTTTATATTGTTCATCACACCCATGTTGCCTTCTATTTCCAACCATTACTAAAACCACATGTCTTTGAATAAGTGATGAAACATTTAAAATATGCAAAATATTAACATAATAATGAAAATTAATTTAACCATAAAAAATCCTTTACATTTTTAAATTGTCCCATTATTCCTGTAGTTGAACCAATATCAGTTTTAGTTTGATCCACAATAATTTATATTGTGTTACCTTATTATATTAAAATTAAATAATAAATAAATACTTTATAGAGGATTTTATAGAGAATGTGATCAACAAAATCATATCCCTCAAGACTGTAAAAAAAGGGGTGCATTTAGAACACATTGTCTTGCACTTGGGGAAATTGAATTAAAACCATATCCACCTTTTTTGGGTAAAAACCCCCTACTTACATATATGATAGATATTATATCACCTTTTAGAATCCATACCGAGATTTATTTTTCTAGGTCCCCTAGCTAGATTGACCATTGAGATGGGAGGGGTGAATGAACACTTTCTTTTTATGAATTTCTTTTATTTAAAATTCAACATCTCGAACGTGTTAAGGTTTTAAATAAACACAATATTATCTCTAATATCAAATCATGTGTAGAAGTAATAATTAATAGGGATCATAATATATTATTTACAAGGTTATGAAAAAGTATTTTATTTTCTACAAAAATCTATCCCCCCAAGTTATATATTCTCCACAATCAAACAAGTGATTATAATTCCCAATCTCTAATCGATAGACATTTTTTCTTATGGATCCAACCAAAGTAAATCCACTAATTTCAGATATAACTGAAATAATTCTACTCCATATCAAATTGAGGGACTCTATTTACTCTTGGAACTAACAAGAATACTTTACCTTCTGTCTGCACCAACTGTAAGAATTCACCTTTTATTAGGGATAGATCTTTTATAGGATTATATTTTACCTTATTTCACTGTATTTGAAGATATAAAATTCTCATGTATTCTTCAAGTATATTCAATTTCTAATTAAAATTATGTTACTCTTGTTTAGTAATTTTTATCACCTATAATGGTTAGTCTTCTCAGTGAAACTATTCATGGGATGATTCTTCCTTCTTCTAACATTTCAGCCTGAACCAGGTGTATAAAAGTGTGGCATAAGATTCTTCAATACATTATTAAAGAATAATTCTTTCACAAACCCAATAAACTTTCAATTACACATCATTTATGTTTCATGGGATTCACATGTTCAGAAACCCAAGCACAGATATTATCTTCCTTTAATATTTGAGGTTATTTATATATTCTTTTTGGGTATCTTAAATTTTCATCACATTTGCATGCATGCAACTCACTTTACACTTTTTTTATCCACATAATCAAGTGTCTATATTTCTCAAACCAAGACATTTTCACAAACAGTGAGGATGCAACTATTTTTCTATACACAATTAATTCTTTATACCATGCTCTTGAAACCAGTGAACTATCCTTTTCAATAAAGCCTTTATGCATTTATTTTTCTTTGGTTCTCAATATTCTTTGCACAAGTTATACATGCATCGGTTCATGGTGCTTCATAAAAACCATAAGTAATAAGAATCAGGGAATTTATATATTTAATTCCTTTAGGGAACATAATTACATGGGAATGTATTCATGTTTTCTTATGATAAGTAAAATTCAGGCAGGAAAAACTTATTCACACTAGAATATTTTTCATGGAAACTCCCTATGAAACTGCATTTCACAGATGATATTTTCTATAAAACATGATCACTTCTCAAAAATTACCAAGAAAACTCTAATCCTCATATGATCTCCTTTTATTGATAAGGATCATCATGACATGAACCACCTATCCTCTTATTTTTATGTCACATCATAGGTTCATTTTTTATATTTTTTTGTGGAATATCTCATCTCACCCGAGTCCTTCGAGTTAATTCAAATATACACCAAGTTTCATGGGGTATTTTCATACATGATTTTATTTTATCCTTAATATTTATTACTACACATGTATATGATGAGGATCTAATGTATGTTAATTTTTAAAATCATTGTACTCAACCTGTTATCTAAATGGAATCTTGAAACTAACATTTTTATTCATCCAAAATGTGTTCTTCAATTTATTACTTGCATGAAAATATTATCATGTATTCATAGTGATTCTAAGTCTCATAATTTATCTAACTTGGTCGTAGTAAATCCATGTAAGGATCTACCTAGATTATCTGATGTTCGTATTATTCTCTCACATACTAAAAATTCTTAAGAAAGTCAGAGGTAAATACAATAATCAAGATTGATCAGATGGATCAGATCTTTTCCATTTGATGAATACAGTTCAATCTATACATTTAGTGATGGAGGAATTTTAATGCAATATCCCACATCCCAATACTAATGGTAATCAACTCAATTGAATAGTACTACTGAAACCATGTAGTTATTATACAACATTTCATCCAGGCATGCAAGTGAACGATCCTATAGGCCTTATACATGGGCCCACTCGCAACTATTTGTCCATGTGGACACTCTGTTGGCACTCTCACTAATGGGGATTTACTATCTAGTCCCCCTAAGTGTGGTTGAGGGAAATCTATTAGGTTATTGAATGGTTGGCCTTTATTTTTAATATTTCCATAATTAAATATGACACTTATACATGTCCAAGTAAAGAATAAAACTTAAATCCATTCTAAAAAATTACCCTAAAAAATTCTTCAAGAAATATCATAATGAAAACTAAGAGAATATATTTTTGCATGGGTTTCTTAAAAAAGTAATGAAATAAAGGATATTTCACAGTTTAATTCTAATTATTATTCTCCAACATTATAATAAACATTGTGTCCTTAACACATGTATTTGACATTAATATTAGTCCAACAATCATTATAATTAAACAAACAAATATCGAAAACTTATTGAAGAAAAATGAAACACTTGGCCCAACAATCTCCACCTTAGTATTTTTTTGTAAATATATCATCACATATTTAAAAGTAAATATGTTTACATTAAACTTTATCCCCCTTTAGAAAAAATTATAACAAATTAGTAGGTGTTTACCTCGTTATTAACATGTTTATGATAGAGGAATGATGTCACGTGTTTTTACAAGAAAATAGACAATAATTTATCAACTCTAGGTATACATGCGACAGAAAAATATTGAAAACATGAGAGATACTAACAAGGTTGTCTATGCATTCCCTAAGCAATCATACATGTTAAATCATGCCTATAAATTCTCAATTCTAATTAAACTGGTGGTAAATTATCAAATTCCTCAATGAAATGAAAAAACATTCACACACATCAACAAATATGATAGAAAAGTTCATGTGAAAAATGTATGGCCCCCCCTTTGTCTCATGTTGACATCAATCAAGCACTCTGAATTAATTGACATGATTAATAAAATTAAGAAAAATGGATTAAAGTTAGATTAGAATTCCTCATCTTCTAATTTTACAAATAATTTTATAAATTCTAGATTCACTATGTAATGAATATTTCACAACTTCATCTCATAAATTCTCCCCCTCATGGGATTCATCCCTCTCCTTCAATTCCCAAATGCTAGTATAAAAGCTTTCATATATAAGGGAATAAGTAGGGACCTTCTTATTCATCAGGAGTAACATTAATTATGAGAAAATATATAAACCTAGTCCCTTATTTTCTCCCAATATCAATCTTTTCTTTATGTGAAGTCTTCTTTTCCATTTTAGTAATTTGAGTATATGATATCTCAGGTGAATTCAATTTAATTTTAAATATCTCCCACTGATTAAAAATAATATTTATATAGTTGTGTGGAGAATAGTCATATTTTTCACACCATACCCAAAAGTCACCATCTTTTGGGGAATAGATTTATCCAACTCAATTTATATAGAAACTTTGTTTACGTTAGCTTCCTAATAATTTTTATATTCAATCAATTTTTCAGACAATTTCAATTTATTTTGATAGAAAACTACCACTCTTTCTTGGAATTCTTTGTCTTCTTAAAATACTCACTAGACTTACCCTTATTTTTCTTTTTCAGACTCTTCCCTTTCTTAGTATAGGGAATATCACTTTCTAGTCTTTTCGTGATTTTATCTACCTTTTTACTCTTCTTATTATATCTTTCACCCTCTTCTATTAATATCTCATATCTATTTTTTTGTGGTGATATGGATGAATTTCTGGAAACATAATTATTTATTTGGTAGTATATTATCATTTTTTCACCATGAATACCATTCGATTCATGCCTATTTTTTACTAACAAAATTTTATACTAAAAAGGTTATATTTTCACCCATATATTCTTACAAGAAAGAAAAAAATCACTAAAATTGGATCTTCAACCATGATATGTATTATATATTGACATCTGTTGTTGTTATAATAATCCTTTAAAAATATACTTCTGTTGTCTATGGATAGTGATTTTATTAACTCATTTTTTCTCCCATTAATAGTGGATAGGATCTCCCATTATTATTCTAGGAAATGGTTGGTTTAAAGGTCTTCTTATTTTATTCATATATAATGACTAACGTGTCACCCTCTTTTCTGACCATCATACACTATTTTTGTGGTGTTACCTTTGCATAATCAAATGATTTGCGCTTGATCAGTACATAATAGAACTCATTATAACATTTACTACTCTTGTTGATTTACTCATTTAAATCCTCAAACCATACAATCTATTTTTTTAAGACAATTTAATTTTTTTTAACCTTTATTCTATGGTGCAGATATTTTTTTTCTTTATCTTCAAACCCCCTAAATGTAGGCATTATAATATTTTAATGAATTTAAATGTTATTAAAACATTATCAATATTCATGTTAAAACTTCAAGAAATCCCAAAAATATTCTATGAACATTCTTCTCTGCTTTTGTGGGGTAGTTTATTTATATTTTACATATTTTCAATCGTGACATATTTAAGTGGCACCACAACACTTTAGGAAACTTCTTAGGGAACAAATTTTCATTAATCATTTAACATACACCATTTATTTTTTCTATTTATCAGTATTTCTCACCATCTATAGTTTCTTATAGTTTGGTTTATGATTTTGCATGGACCCAAAACATAATTAGTATAGAATAATATTCATTGTTTATGGGATACATTCTTCTTTGAGGATGAATCCATTTGATTAGATGATAATCACATCTTCTTTATGGAATCATGATACTCAATGAAAACATGAGTTGTTATCTCTCTCAATTAATTTATTTGTTAAAATAATACCGTATTGTGATTCTTTATTTTTCAATCTCACCTTCATCTCTAAGAACTTCATGTTGATGTAGTTTTTCCCATCCTCAACTAATATAATCTTGGTTTTCCAATCCTTATTTCACTTATTTATTTATTCTACATGAAATATTATTGATTATTGAAAATAAAAACTATTATCATTTAACCTATAAAATTTATCCTATATGTGAACAATTTTTACCACCATTGATTTTTTTCAATTTTTAATTTCTGTGGAAAGATTCCACAATACTATCTCAAAACATTTTTTTTCAAAAAAACATTCTCCAATTCTTCAACCACATCATCATATATTTTATTAAAAAAAATTGTTTTCCTCTCTTTTGAAAAATATGTGAGAGTATTTCATATTCTAACACTTTTATCCAATTCCTCTTCCATTACATTAGCATCTTATTCAAGGAGTAAATTTTCATCCTAAAGACCCCTAATGCTTGTAATAATTTTTTTAACACTTTTCTACAGATGATTTTTTATGTTTCTTAAATATAGGATGAATATAACTAATTAATACATCACTATCATATCGTGACCAAGATTCATAAAAATAATAATAATTAAATGATTAATTGAAACTTATTCCATTTTGATTTCCTTGGGTTTATTGTGAATATTAATTTTCTATTTGATTATTCTTCAACTAAATTTCCCCTATCTTTTATATTCTCTTGATTATTGTAAGAAATATCTAAATGAGGTAACTCACTCATTTTATGATGGTTTAACTTCATAAATATTTTCTTGGATCTTCATAGGTGAAATGTGCTCGGATACCACTTGTAGTGCCCCATTCTAGATATACCATTGATATGGGAAGGATGAATTATTGGTTTCCTTCTATGAATTCCAATTGATTCAAATTAAAACTCCCACAACTGTTAGGTTTCTCACTCCACTCAATATTATCTCACAATATCACCTCATGGTCAGTAGTAATAATAGTTAGAGAGAGGAACATAGTATTTATAATGACTAACAAAATCCTACTCTTTGATGTAAATGGTTATTCAACCAAGTAATAAATTTGTAACTATAAAAAAATTTATTACAATCATCTCACCCCATCTAAGAGAAACTATTTTATTTTGAATCCAACTGAATGACTTCCAATTATTTCATATCTGATTAGAATACTTCTTCTCTATCTCTAACAGAGACTCCTCCTACTCAAGGATCCCACCATAAAACATAAAATTCTCCATGAACCAACTAGAAAACTACTCCTTTATTTCTGTAAAGATGCACTATATGATGATCTTTGATGTTACACCTTGATCTTGTAGTGTATTACATTCTGGTGTACACTCTATGTATCTTCAATGGCCTCAAACAAGTTTTTTGGTCTTTCTCAATAATTATAAAAACCTGTAAAGACTAGTTGGCTAAGTAAAACTGTGATGAGGATAATTCTTTCCTATGTTGAATTCTCAACCTCACTCAAATTTTTGAAATTGCTTCACACAAATTGATTAATCTATTATGAAGGAATAATAATCACTTTATCTCAATCAAATTTCAAGTATAGTACATGCATGTTTCATGATCTTATTATGTTTATAAACTGTAGTACTCATATTATCTCCCTTTAATATTTTATGTGATTTTTATATTATTTTTTTGTATCACAAATTTTATTCTTCTGTAAATACATGAAACACAAAATATAATTTCGTCCCTACATAATTTACTATGTGTATTTCTCAAACCAAACCTTTTATGGAAACAGTGAGGGTGCCACTATTGTTCTGTGCACAATTTCTTCTTCACACAAGATTCACAATTCCAATTTGTTATCTTCTTAATATAAGCCATTACTCGTTTATTTTTTGAAGGTATCCAAGGATCATCACGAAAGTCAGAAAAGACTGGGTTATTGGTTCTTCAAGAAATCCATGAGTAATACATGTGAGGGTATGGAACTCCCAAATGTCTTCACGGAACACAGTTCTTCCTATTTAAAGGAATTTCCCAGTTGAAACTTGATTTATTAAATCTTTTCCATTAAAAATCCATTCATTGCCAAAACAAATATATCTTTGACATCTATTATCACTCATTCCATTCTTGAAAAATGAACTCTATGAATAATTTTTATCCAATATAATAAAAATAATGATTATTATGGGAGATAACAAGGATTATAATAAATATGTCCACAACCTCATGTGAGTAATACCATATATCTCTTCTCACTAAGGTAACCATATCAAGGGACCCTTTCATTGTATATTCAACTTCCTGACTAAAATAGAAATGATATTCACAATACTAAAAACTATGAACATTGTAATACATATATATCTCATAGGTATAACACAATGGGTTCCCATAATAAATAATTAAATGTGTCCACTTTTTATTCACTCAAACATTACATTTTAAGATCCTTATGATATATTTTCCAGATACCATGTTACATTTTCAACAAATTACATCACACTTTATCAGTGTTGATCACTTATCCCAATAAGGGATTCATTCCCTCCACAATAATGAACATCATAATACATATAAGTTGATATATATATATATATAATCACAACTGTCCTACTCACCAACAACTGCTATTGTGTCCTAATTTAATCTCAAAGATCATCAATACATAATGAGAATAAACATAATCCATCCACTTATTCCTTAAACAATAAATGGTCTATGTTTATCCAAAAAAACTCAAGAAATAATTCATCCATCACAAACTAAGCTAAATAGTAATTTAAATTACATAATATATTTACAATCAGTTATTATAATCTTGAACCATGTGTTCAACATTACTTTAAATGTTCATATTCTTTCAAAAATCTACAAGAAAGGTATCTATGAGTGCCACTAGTACCCTTAAAAGATATAAAAAATGAAAATATGTGAATTACAAACCTCATAATGAAACCACTAATCCATATCCCAAACAAAATAAAATAACAATTATATTGAAGACCATAACAATATATGATCAAAATTTTCAATTATATATAACTCTTTGAAAAACTAAATGAAATATCCCATGTACAAATATTTTTTCATCACAATGGAAATAACTTTCACAAATAATTAACCTCTCAATTTAAGAACATTTGTACATCACCTTATATGATAAGAATTTACTTTATAGCTACTTGTATCCAAGTTCCCATAGGAAAGGGTTATTTTACCCAGAATACCCATTCTCATTATAGAAAAAACACAAAATAACTCCCATATCGACTATCATATCATTAACACAAGATGACAATACAATTTTGATAATAATATATAATATGATTCCATATATAACCTATTCACTATAGAATTTATTTATTTATAATTTTATCAATATCCATAAGGAGGTCTAGTAAAATTAACCTCATTTAATTTGAAAAACTACAATCAGGGTTAGTTTCATATTAGACACTAGAATTTTCTACCTTGATATACAGTGGTTCTTAGTTCATCAAAATTTACATCACTAAATCTAAGAAGGAAATCCTTTTTTATTTAAAAATAACCTAAAATGATTTTTTCTATACTACAAAATATCAGATGGCTAGATTATGCTGACATCAGTGCTGGAATTATGTGATTCAACTTCAATATTGTCTTGATCTTGACAATAATATAATATTTTTTCACAATATTTATATAGATATCCAACCAAAAACCTATCTTGGACTAAATGATCTATATCAATACACTTCCATGTGGAGTCCCCATGTATGGAACTATGAATAAATTACATTTTAACATCACTAAATATAATTTTAATTACCTATTAGCAGTGAAATTTTTAATATTAGATATAACTCCTTATAAGAGATTAAATTCATACTAGACTAACCATACACAAATGTGATTCCACTAAGATAATCTGATCACATAGATCAATCAATAGAAATACATTAGTTGGATGAACACAAATAAATGAAAACATGGTGGTATAACCCCTTAAATGTATATATAATCACAGAGTCTCAAATATCTCATAAGAAAGAATTATAAATTCCAATCAACACATTGCATAAATTTTAGAAATTTATATTCTTTAGTTATTTTTTAATATATTTATCAAGGAACTATTTTCACCATTTTTTAGGAGTACAATTTTCGTTTTCTTTATTCTATGAAATCATTTATATAGATCATTTCGATAAAAAATACCCCAATTTTCCTTATATCATATCATCACAACATCCATCAATGCAAAAAAAAAATCTAAATACCAGTAATCCTTAACCATTGCCTATTGAAAAGTAACTTGACCTCAAAATCATATAATACAATGATAATATTAATTCGACTCTTTCAAATATATCCCTTACAGACTACACATGGATGTAATAGATTCAATCATGAAATTAAAAAAACATAAGAAATATATATATATATATATATATATATATATTACCCCCTAATTTACAATTATAATTAACATACAATGGGATTTATCATGTCTCGTCATTAAGGTTTAGGCTCTGAAATATTCCATCTTAATACTCCTTAAAAAATTACTATATTTTGAATACATGAGCTAGATATATTTAGAAAGAATAAATATAACAACACCAATCAATAATCACATGTGATAAACTTCATAATTAATCTTAATACTATGATACCAACACTTCATATCCTAAATCACTAGTAATTGAACTCCTTAATTATACCTCTATTCGTATCATAGTTATCAATAATAAGAAAGGTATTTTCATAATATAGATTTTATTACTTCTAAATCAACCCATATTATTCTAAAATGTATACATGAAAGAAATATAAACTAAAAAATTGTATATATTATTATATGTTAAAATATTTATGATACTACACAAATGAATAACAATAAAACTCCTGATATAACACACACATCCAGAACAATTATAATCTCAATATCAATGACATGAGGGTCTCTGTCATTTTGAAATCTCCACTCCACCATCTATCCAAATTGTTCATCCACCTTATAGATTTAAGATCATGTAGAATACACATATAAAAATATTATTTGAAAAAAGGAAAATAATGAGGAATTTCAAAGGCATAATGGAGTATAAAAAAGCAATTATGGTCATCTAAAGTAGTGGGTTAAACTTTTAAACATTTAATGTTTGTGTGTATCAATGGTAATAAAAGTATAGACAAGATGATATCACCTAATATCATCTCTAAATATATAAACATTCCTAATAAATCAAACCATTTCAATTGATAAAGTTCTCCCCAAATATAAATTATTCTATTAAGAGAAAAGAAACAAAATCTATAATCCTATCATAGATTCGATGACTAGAAATTCACCATATATGTAATAATCCTGAGAGTATATGGGAAATATGGGTCTTCTACTATCTTGGAATCACTAGAAGATATTAAAACCTTCAACAATATATAAATTCTTAGATAAAAAACATATCAATAAATATATAAACATGTAACTTCTACAATACTATGGAAAATACACATCTCCTAGGGTAAAGCATTATAATTTAAAACTAAATGAAAAACACTCCTATATGGATAAGTAAATACATATCATCCTTTTATATCTTATATATATTTTAGGTGGATGGATATTGAATTTTATTTCATTTTCCACTTATAAATTTTCAATGGAGAGAATATGTGTTGGTAGTCTAGGGAATTATAAACCATTTTGTTCACATAACAGTCATTCTTGATTAATTACCCATCTGCACTAATCCCATCCAATGTTTTCTCACATAATAAATACTAGATGAATTACCCAACTCAATATATCCCATATCAGATATGTTGATGGAAGTATAAATCTCTGATTACCATGTATAAATATTCAACCTACCTCATCCAAGAGTATTATGCTAGTGGAAGAATATAGATACACATTTCTTTATTGGTCTCTTCCAAAAATCATTGGGTGAGAAAGGGTTTTTTCACTATCAACAAACTATGACCATAGTTAAGGGATGAGTGAAAAGGTGATCCATTGAAATCCCCCATCACGGTTAACATCCATTAGCACGAGTCTACATCGCATCTCATTATGTGTAAAAACACAAAACAATCACCTTAATCATATGCAAGGATCCTCCAATCTATCTCACATGATTCCAAAAGAAAGAACCTTACCACTAAATCCTCCAAAATAGATTCCATTTTATAAAATATATAAGGATTTAATGATAATTTTCTAATGTATAAATATTCTAATTGAACTATACTACAAGCCACATTAAAATATTTAAATACATTAAATTTAATCAATATTTAAATACATTAAATTTAATCAATATTTTGTTACCTCATTTGATTTCATACCTATTATAAGTTTTATCCCATTACCCCATTCCCATTATTGACTTATAATTCTATTCACCATCATCCCTAATTATAATTTAATCATTAGTCCTCAATTATTATCCAAGAAAATGGAATTTTTCAAAATGACATTTGTTTAAATATTCTGGAAAACTCCTCAAAATTACATCCTTCCAAACACTATAGAATAATCCTCCACATATTATCAACACTACATCCCTAATGTATTTTTTTAGAAAACATTTCTCATACATTAAATAAAAACATACATTCATTTTTTAATTTATTTCTTTTATTTAATATTATTTGCATCCATTTAAATTAAAAATGATCAACATATGTATTTTCAATAATTTACAATGAATAAATATTAAAAAAAATTAATTAAAATGTTAAATTAATATTATCTTTGGTTGGTAACATCCTATGAAATTAAATAAGTTGTAAAGAAACCATTCAACCCCACTAGTGGTTAATAACTTCAACTAATTGTATTATTGAAATTCCATTTTTTTTTGACATCTATAAAATATTATTATTGTTAAGTAATGCTAATATTACTACTTTTTTAACTCAATAAATGATACATCTTTTTTTAAGTCATCATAATTTGATGAGTTTATTTACTTCAATACTATATTCATAGATATTATTGACTATCTGAAAAATATCCCTTTGATTTTACTTTACTAAATTATTATTAATTAATAATAAATATTGTTATTAAATTAAAATTAGTTAGTTTTATTCATCAACCACTCCTTTCTAAATTTTCCAGAATATTCTTTCCTTAGATATGAGAAATCATAATGATTCTAATAAAAAATTAACATCAAAATTGGGCACCACACATGTGGATACTATTTTAGTTAATAAATGGGTTTTAGGTGGAACCCCCGCATGTGCATCATGTGCACCATGAAGACTCTCATTATCCACTAAAAATCTATCCATTTGACATATGAATACCAAAAATCAAATTACCCTGGATAGGATGCATTTTCTTTAGCCATCTAACCCAAACAATCTTATAGTAACTATCCAATCGCTGAAATGGATGACTGATGTCACACTAAATCACACTCTGTGCCATGATATACCCTATAAATGGAGATGATTCTATCATTTAATTTAGTGTTCAAAAAATATATAATCACTAAAATATAATTTTTTTCATGTCTCCATTAATGTACAATACATATTACATCATATGTACCACCCCATACTCAATTTAAGATCTCTCATTACCCATCTATAGCTACACTAAATCAACCTTAATCAATACCATCCTCCACCACAAATACTGTTTCATACACCATTATTTTTTTTTAATTAAAAAAAAGTTACATGTATTGTAGATCAAGATCCCCTACTCCCTGATCAGGACTATGTTCTTTGGGATTTATACATATTTTTTTCAAATTCTAAAGAAATGGTAGAATTGGTGGAAACATAATTCTAACTTATCTTTCAAACTCTAAATAAAATCACAATAGTTATAAATATAAAAAATTCTTCCCATTAAAAAAATATCCAAGGATATATTCTAGGACCTCTGGTTTTTTAATATGAATAATGTATTCATATTTTTTTAAAATCAATTCCAAAATTTCTCTCAAACAAATATAAAAATAAATTATGTATATTTAGAAGAATAATGTACAATTTAATTCACATATTTACAAAGAATTAGAATCTTGTAGGATTATATAAAATTTAAAAATTATACAATTCAAATTTAGCATGGAATTTTATAAATTTAAAAATTATCAATATGATTCCTTAGAGTTATTGAATTAAAACTCCATGATTCATTTTCCATTATTAATTGGATGGGAAGAAGAATATCATACACATATTTCAAAGGAATATTATTTTTAAAAGATAAATATAATATGAGATATTTTTAGGTTCAAAATGTGATGGGTAAAACAAACATACCAATTTATGATGATCTCATACACCCCAATTGATAAATCTCCAATCTCTAGTGGATAATCGATCTAAGATAGTTTCCTTCTATATAATACAAGTATATCACATAAATTTTCTTTAAATTGTACAAAAGTAGGATATGTTGTAGGTCAAAATATATAAGTAAAATAATTATTTATTTATATAATTAACTAAAAATACATCTCTAATACTACTCATTCTAAATATAAAACAATTCTGACCTAGGGTAAGCACATTATTCCAATGATGCATTCTAATTTCCCATATAACCCCTAAACCAAGGTGAATTTTATATTTTACTTTCCTAAAAAAAATATTTTTATTGACAGTCACTTGATAAAAGTAATAAGAACCTAAAATCAATTTATTTAAATTAAAATTAATGATAATATACCCCAAACCAGTGAATTAGGTATCCGATTTTGAACAAAAGAATATGAATTATTGATAGAAAACATCTTCTGTTACTAAATAGAACAAAAACTTCCTAAAATAATTTACAAAACTAAGAAAAAAATAAACCTCAATGGAATTTGGGGATCCACTAAAGAGAATATAATCTCAATATGTTAAGGATACACTACCACTCCCTATTGAGATAAAACATTCTAAATAAAAAATACCTCATGTGTTCAAAACATACACCTATATATAATACCATAAAAAATATTTCATCATAGGACCTACCAAATGACCCTTATATGATAACAATGATCCATATATAAATTATAATATATAATAATGACTTTAATGCACACAAATATTAAATCATCCAAGAACTCATGGAATGTAGAATTTATTCAGCCCATTAATAGCTATGGTGTTTATATAATAGAATAAAAAAGTAACAAAATCTAACTCTCCATGGTGGAATCCAAATGTTCTTTTCCTGATATTTTCTTAATTCATCTTTATATAATAATTTTTTTGCCACAAATAAAACTTTTATAACTAAATAGATACATTATGTGAGTCAAATATATTATTATTATTTTAAATTGAAAAATGTTTCATTATTTTCACTTGGTTCAATCATGTATAATCAATACATATCCTTCATCATCCATCACCATCTATGAGAAAAATATTAGATCTCCTAGGGAGATAAAATTGATTATATGAAACCATTATACAACAGATCACATATCTCAATTATTAACTCTTTAGACTCTTAAGGTTATATATGATAATGAAAAAAGCACCTATTATTTTCCGTTCACAAACACCTACATCAACTCCACTTTTTATTTCGATAGAGTCTCTCGACACTAATGATACATTTGATTTCCTATCTCTCCAATGAAAACTATACATTATAAATTTACATCTTAGAAAATAACTCTTCTCAAAAATCAATAATATATTATAAATAATAAAAGTATTCTATCTCAATAATTTAATTTTATATATTTATCTATAATGATATTAAATACCCATTGTATGGATGTTTTCCATCACATATATCTTTCCTAACACACCTAGAGCAAGCTAAACTGTCCTCCATGTCGTATATTCAATACAATGAGCATTGGACATCTTTGTAACTAAATCCAAAAAACTCATAATAAAGTATGATAAATATAGTTATATGAGTCCCCAAAAATAAAATAATGGAAAATTTTTATTTTAGATGAAAAACAAATGGTCCCTTGGATGACATCTATAACTCCTAGAGCTAGAGACTCATTTTCATGTATCTAACCAATCCATGTTCCTATCCTTACTGGAAATAATGATATACACCTCTCGGAAAATTCTTAGCACTACATCCCTAATGATAAGGAATTATATAGTGTTAACCTTTTATAACTCAATCCCCACTATTATACCAAAAAACAAAGGGCCCCTCTAATTACAATGCCTTGGTGGAAACTACAGTTTTTAAAACATTTGAAAGTGACTATATGCCACCACACAAACCAGATAGAATTGTCACATAAATATTATTATTAATTAAGACCTACAAAATAAAAGATTAATGTACCTGATCTCCCAATATATACACAAGATCAAAATTTTCAATTAAATAAGATAAAGATGGGTGAGATGAAGTCTATATTGGTTTGAACCTCGATAGACCCAATAATTAAAAAACCATATCATAATATCTAATCCATGGTAGATTTCACTACTCCACTCTTGATATAAAATAGTATATGAAACCATCTTTGTTAATAAATTTATCCCCTAAAAATACCTGAATATACGTCAATATTATGAACAAGGAAGTGAATCTCATAACACAATACCTCTTCAAAATATTATACCCTATCCTCATTAAGTGAAATAAGAGAGGATGAATAGTGAAGATGGTTTATAAACTGAACTTCCAAATCCTACACATTTAAACTTCTATATCCTAGAGACAGTAATTCATTCCACCAACCGTCTAGTAGATTAGAATAAAAAACATCTCTAAATAGCTCTAAAAATACATTCGTAAATATGAAATATGCCACAAGCTCATAGACTAATTGAATCCACATAAAAAACTATCTCCCTTTAATAGGAAAACTGTTGGTGGGTATCTAATACTTCTTCCAATTATGAATAATAATGAAATAAATCATTATCTAAATTCACCACCTCTCCTTATCTATATAAAAAAATGACCTTTCTTTTTAATAAATCCATGATGGTGAGACTCATGTAGTATCGTCATCCGTGAATCATTGTCCTCCACCAGATCAACCCTCCTAAAATAAACTGAATTATCCTAATATACCTTCCAAATATAAACCACATAAAGATGGATGCCACTAAAATTTCTAAAAGCACAAAACAAGGGAACCCTAAATTCTGGGAATGAGGATTTCAATTAAAATTGTTGAAACAATTACATTTTAGTTTACCTTAACATTGCTTCATTTAAAACATAAGTGTGATCAATTTTAATGAATGTACCACATAAAGGTTTCAAAATATAAATTCATATTTTTTCACTTATTATGTTCAGTATGAATGAAACCCCTTCATCAAATTAAATGGGGGTAATAAATTCCTAATTCACAGATGGTCTCCATTACCTATAACACAACTATTGTCAAATAGTATTTTTACCTACCTAACCAATATAATTTTTACAAGTTCATATCCTAAAACACAGTATTAACTCTCATCTGTAAATTTTGTATCACTCTGTCACAACCCATCACTATTTTAGCCCTTATTGGGTTTTCATGAATCCGACCACTAATAATCCATTATTCAACAATTAACACTAAGGGTATAAAATACACACATATCAAATATTACACTCATAAATATAAGAAAAAAATAGACAACCATTGATCAACTACATTTAATTTAAATAAAATGGACCTATACATGTAATTACTTACATAAATTAATGTCTATAAAATGAAATCACCAATTGTAACTCACACAATAGAGACTCCAACAATGATCATAAACTCTACGAGTTATTATTTGACAACCTAGTTTCTAACTTTATCTTGCAGATATGTTCTAATATATATAGAAAGGGTGATAATATATGTATAATAAATAACAACCTCTTAAAACTCTATTATAATTATTGATCAATATGAGTAAATATTCCATGAATAATAACAAAAACCAACTTGTTATCTATACTAGATCATCTACCATTAAACATCTCCAAGGATCATTAACCGTAAATACATAAAAATATAGTAACATAGTAATCTAAAGTGACCATTAAATTTTTTATGGATAGTGAGAGGGGTTAAAAATCAATTTATGCATATTTTAATAATTTGAATTGTTCTCTTTTAGTATCCCCACTGGTACTCAAAACTCCTTTTCATCTAAGGGAGATGGATGTAGAAGATGTGCGATTATTCCTCACATTAGTATAAAATATAGTATAAATAATAAAATATTACACACATGTTTCTATAAGGATTACCTTATATATGAGAGATGTCCCTTTGTAGTGATTTTCATGACTCCCCAAAAAATAGTAATAACTATTATATTACAATGACTACAAGTTCCTAATCAGACAAAACACAATGGTTGGGTTGAAAATATTCACTATCATTGTGGTGGTTAAATCTACTTCCTAATAATTCATTACATGATGTACGTTGAGTGATATCTATAATAAATTTCTCAGTCTTTAGACACTCACAAATTTGATGATATTTTTTATATTATATCCACAAGTCATTCAAATGTTCTCTTTTAAGTCTTAAAAATTATCTATTATTTTGACAATAAACACCATATCAACTTAAATGAGACATCATTTCTCTTGAAAATTACTATAAAAAACTTGGATAATACACTTAAGAATATAAGATCACTATTCTTGTTTTATAAACTCAATCATACTATGTTTATTTATAAGACTTGATTCTTTAATCTTAAATATTTTAAAAATATAGAATATTCACATTGATTGTAGTAACAGTCCCAACTATTCAAATTATTATTAGATGATAGTTTAATATATTATGGAAATTACCACATCCCTCATAAATTTACTAGATATTTTCCTTAAATAACAATGTTTTATTCTACTCTTTGATACACAAATAGTATTTAAGTTAATGAAATATCAAATTCACTTCATTTTTTTCTTTTGCAGATTGTGTTTCTTTATAGTTTTAATAATAAAAGGTTGATTGATTTTTCACAATGTTTTCTATCATATTTATGTATAAAAATAGTCATTGATGTCATGAATATATTCACAAATTTTGAATTTAGAAACATTGTGATATTCATTAATAATATTTCCCCATTAATTTCAATCGAATTGATCCAAGGAGTATATTTTTAATCTTCCTTAAGAAATAGATGTTTAATTTTAATGTGATATTTAAAATCATAAATTCTTCCCCAAAATATTTTTTTATTTAAATAATTAAATTTTAATATCAAGAAAAAATTGTCGATGTTTCTCATATCTACAAAATTCTAATCTATACATGGATCTTCTTCTCCTTTCATAATCTCTTAGAACCAAATCTAATAGTTTCATGGGATTTGGAATAAAAATTTTCTGTATAGAATACTATAATCCAAATATATATGTATTTAGAAAAACAATTGTAGGATTTTATGATTTATATAGTGGTAAAATTAATTATATTATCTGGTTAACTACATTTCTTATATTCCATATCTAACGACACATATGTAGTAGTCAGCCTAATGACTCATACATAGACTTACAAATAGGTCATTCTAACACATGCATAGCTTGCAATGGATATTACCTACAAAAAAATTACATTAAAATAACTCAAAACATATTTTAAAGGGTTTAAGTATATCTTATCACCACTCCCAAATTCTTAAGATTGGGCTATGGGAACCAATAATTTTTTCATGCGTCAATTTCCTACTTCTGATATTCATATTTTTTGTATGAATACATCAAATTATATAATTATTTATAAACTTTAACTAATAAAATATTCTAAATTCAATGATTGTCCATATTTTGTATCACTTCACTTGGATATAAAAGGGTGATATTAGGGAACATGGAACATCCTCTGGAAGGAAAATGTTTAGTGAGGTGTAAACATAAGAATCTTTCTATGGAACAAGATAGAAATAGTATCGTATAATAAGATATTTCATTTTTAAATATATGGAAGGTACCTGGGTTAATATTATTAAATTTAGATTTTTCATTTGGGGGAATGATACTGAATAAAATTTATTGTTCCTCATAAAGGAAAATAACTCTGGTTATACAAATGTCATGCCCTGACCAAAACCATGGTGCCACCATACAAAGGTAAACTTCCTATTTTCCACCACATGTACTTCATACATTACATCATTATTATAGCCTCTCTTCTCCTTTAATAACTACTATTAGCTAGATGTAACCTTCAATATTTTTTGACTATCCCTATAATGGATCGATACATGGGTTTTATTCTACATTTGATAGAAGGAATCATTTTTTATCTTCAATTCCCCCTAATTTCCATTGATAAATAACATCATACTGAGTAATAATAATCTAATAGGAAAATTTAATACATAACTCACACCATCATTTTTCAGTTTCCCAATATTCATCTAAGTATTTCTCCATTTAAGATAATTTATGTAAGTTCTACAAATTTCATTTATTCCTGTGAATAAATCATAAACAATTATAATGGGATTTTCTTCCCATGCAATTCACACCCCAACTTCTATGGTGTTTCTTTAGGCTACATTAAGACTAGAATAATTCTTCCTCAAAAAATGATTGGATTCTTCAATTAAACATCAACTAATCCATTATTGAATAATGAAATTTAAACTCATTGAAAATACATGATCATTAAAACATACATAACTCAAATCCAATGTGGATGGAATAGTCTCCTCCTTTATAATTTTTCCCGTTAATAACTAAAAATGATATATCAATATGTGTTTCTTAAATCCTTCATATGTCAACTCTTATAAAATAACCTTAACATCAATTTTATTCTCTATCCCTTATTGATAGTAAATAAAAATTGTATATGAGAGGATGGTATCACTATGATCTAGAAATTATCCATTAATCATCCCACATGAAGTCTACATAATCCTTTCTCGGTGTAGAAAATAAGAGGGTATGATTTGACCATAAAAATTTACTATAATAAAATAAATTTGATACTAACTAATTTCAAAAATCTTATCACTTATCTTGACTATTGTTCATAACTTTTAAGGGATGAAACAATTGATTGATAAATATAATTATAAATATTCTCATGTTATTTTTGACATGATTTTATATAATAAATTTATCACATAGATTAAAATATTTAGGATTATGAGCGTATATTTTTTTTATTAGAAAAAAATTATATTATGAAATAAACATTCAATAACTTGTTATTAATTAAACATAATTTTACCCCCTTAGTAAAGATAATTTATTTTTGTATCTAATGATGAATGATTCTGAAACCATACCTTCCCTAATAAATTTTTTTCAATAACATTATATAAGTTAATATATTTTTGACTTTATAAGTTATAATTTCTTGTTAGTATCTTCTCTACTTTTATTTCCCTCAAAGAGACACTCTAGACCATCTTAAATAAATTGAATCTCTACATAGAGAATCTCTAATATATCCCCTATTTAGGGTGAACTAAAATAGAGCATTGCAAACATATTTTATCAAGTATAAAATAAATATTCTAACTTTCTTATATTCATTTTATTTTCCAATTTTGATAGATTTAACATATTATTCAGTTTTCCCCCAGAGAATAATCTAAACAATTAATTCCCATTATAAAAAGCTCAAAATCAAAAACAACATTTTATGGAGATAATGTAGAAAACTGCATTATTTCATATGAAAATTATGGTTGAGAAATCCTCCTCATGATGTTTAATTATTTTATCTTATGCTTCAAATAATTATTCATTATTACACATCCATTTTCCAAACCAATTTTTACATTCTGTTGCATTGAGTTCTCACTATTTCAACTACTTTTATGGTATGTTCTTATTTTAAACAACCTTCATGGTACATGGATCAACAACTATAATTTTTTTCTTCATTAAGGATACTTATGGGGTAGTTATAAGTGTCAATATACCTATAATATTATCTCTTACCACATTTCACCTTCCACATAACTATATTGAAGTTTTTTGGAAATAATTTTATCAATACATCTAAAGAAATTCCATGTTTTCATGGGGAATTATACCTTTCTCTTTAGCACTTTCTTTCTCTTTCTCTTCCTATATATTTATTTATTTCACATATTATATTTCTATGAAATCAAACATTCCTAGGAAACTAAATATTACTATATTGAATTTCCACATGTCTTCTTGGGATTTATTTACACTGAATTAATCTTCTTTCCACTTTCATAGACTAATATTACATTAGTATTTCTCTTTTTTTCAATTAATATATATACCTCGGGCTAGTTTTCATGAGTCCATTGTGTGTCCATTTTTTCCACAATTAAAAAAACTGTAAATTTTTAGTGTAGCTCCAATAATTTAATTTTTGGGAATATTTTTAACTACACAAATAATTAATTTTCTACCCAATTATATTTCACTATCCTTTACTGAAACATCAAGAGAGTAAGTTGGTCACAAAATTTTTTCAGCTTCTTTAGAAAGGATGTCTTAAGATTATTCATAGGTTCATATGGTCCTATGTCGTTCTGTATTTTACATGAATACGTGGTTGGTTTTCATAATAATTCTTATTAAAAATGACAACATTAATTGTCTTCTCCAAAAATATTTTTTAAAATATAAAATTTATTTATATCAGGATATTTCTTTTATCAATTTATAGATATTTCAACATATGATGATTTTTCCCTCGTAATGTGGGCCTTATGTGAACTTTTAAAATTTTCATATATCATAAGAATTTTTGTTAATTATTCCCACACCAATTATAAAACTATGAATAAACTAAAAATACTGATGTTATTATTTAGACTACATGTTTTCCAGAATTTCTAGAATGTAAATCATGGTGTTTTTGGTGTTTTTTAATTGATTATACAATTTTCAGGGAACCGAAACTTTTACATAATCTTATATATATAAATAAAATTTTTCCAAGATTGTCATTATTTTCCCTTATTTGGGTTTTTATATATTTTTACTTCATACTTACACTATCAATGAAAATATATTGAGTATAAATATTAGCATTTTATTTGGATGGCTCTATTTGTTAAGAATTTAGTGATTAATAACTATTATAAAATATATATATATATTTTTCCTATGATATTTTATTTTTAGAATGTGAATAATTCATTAATTATTTTTTGATTTTAAAAATTATTCACTCAACATCTTATTAAAACTTAACTAGAACAATTTCAAGATTTTCCACTTTTAAATCAGGTTAATCAAACTTCATATTCACAACGGATTTCTCATACTTCATAGTTTATTTCCTTTTTTCACTCTCCTTTATAATTTTCCACATTTAATATTTATGTATATTGGTATTATATTAAATCAATATGTAAATATCATCCATTTTTACAAGATTTGACATTAATATGAGCTTCTTTATCATCTATGGACAGCTTTTTGAACTTATTTACTTCATAGATCATAAATTAAAATAATTTATCAGTATTAGATTTTTAATTCCTTTAATTTAACAATGTTTATCCATCTAAAGAACTCATTTCTTTATAAAGTTAAAGAAATTATTCTTGGCATCAATAATTTTTGTAACATTTTGAAATATCAAAAAGTATTTATCGATGATTATTCTGTATCAATTACTTCCCACCAAGATTTTATTTTTCCTTATGTATTCCATGAATAAATTCCATTATATAAGTAAATAATTCACCATGAACTATATTCAAGTAGACCAAAATCTCAATATAGATATTTTCATGTGAATTAGTAGATTAATCACAACTAGAATTTGAATCCTTAAAATGATATATTTTAAAATATTTTCTTGATAAAAATACACTTTTAATTCATTTTAATATGATTTAAACCATTTATATATATTTTTTCTTCTTATTTTTTTCTATATATTCCCTATTTTAGATAGTTTTGATTGAATCATTCATTAATTTTCTAATAGGAATGGAAAATGGAATATATATCAAAGGTTCTTAAGGATTTTATTTAATATACACTTAATGGGAGTATAAAAAAATCAATGAGTGCAATGAGAAAGATCAAATAATAGGATAACTATTTTTCTAGGATGATAATTAGACTTCCCAGTGGGTCATGTTGGGACATTAAGATGGTGGAGTGTACCCTACTTTTACAAACATTAATCATTTTCTGTTATTATTTTCAATTGTATGTGAACCTAGCTCCTAGTTGAGAGAGGCGAATATTATGATGAAAAATCAATACAAATAGTGGTATAAAATTTTGAGAAAAATAAGAACACAAGTAACAAGAATTATTCTAAGGTTTGTACATGGTATGAGAGCCTACCTTTTACATAATTAGATAGAAATGTGTAAGGTCCTAATCAAGATAAGAAAAAGGTTTTGATATGTATCATCAAAATGCCCTAGTGAATAAATCATCCACTTATTGAGAATTAAATATATTATTCATGTTAATTTATCTCTATACAATGTCCCATAGTCTTTGTCATCTCACTAGTTTGATGGAATTTTTTATATAAGATAAATTAATTCTTCAACGATACTCCTTGAACACCTAAAATACATCTCACATTTCTATATTGAATGTCATCATATCCACATAAAAGGGTTAACTTCCTTGTGAATTAGTTACTTGGTAGATAATACAATACAAGTAAAAATACTCGATTTTCAGTCCTATAATATCATCTCGATCACTCTATTTATTTTAATCATAGTGTATTCTCTACACAACAATAGTATTGACACAATTAATTTCAATAACCAAAGTAGTATTAATACCTTCTATTATAGATATAATTAAATGAGTTATGGATATCTCAAAAATTATATTCTTATAGTTAAAAGTATAGGATCAACACTATCATGAATAATTCCAGTTTCAACCTCTCAATATTCTAACAGCCACCATATTAATTTACTATCATATTTCTCTTGTTTTTATTCACTAAAGTATGTTATTTAATCTCAGTTAAATAATAAAAAGGTTATCTATTTTTTCTCTACCTTTCTATATTTATTCCCATATAAATATATTAAAATATATCATGATTATGATTCACATATTTTTAATAATAAATCTGCATAATATTTAAATATGATATTTCATAATTTTAAAATTAAACCAAACTGAGTCAAGTGAAATATATTAAATAATCCTTAAGAATAAAGATTTTTATCTTCATTCGGTATTAAAATATTATAGATTCATCTTCATTATATATAAATTTTTAAATAATTACTTATAAGAATTAAAAAAATTCATATTTCAGTCATAATTACTCCATGAATTTCTTCATTGCACACTCCACGGATCTTCTTCTTCTTCATCAAAACACTACTATAATCAAAATAAATATAATTTTGATATTATAAATTTAACAAAAAATTATGGAATCATCTTATTCAAATATCTATGTTTTGAGAAATAAAATCATAGGATTGGATGAATCACAATGTGCTCAAATGACTCATATACACCTTATTTTCAAATTACAAGTACGAAGAATCTTATTACTTGTACGTAGTAGTATTCCAAATTTCTTTTATCCATACTTGTATAGAGTTTAAGATAATACTTACATTGTTTGTAAGGAATCATAAACACATAACCTTTTCTTAAAAATAAATTAAAAAAATACAAGTTATAAATCCTATAACATTAATACAATCAAACTATTGATCTTTTACTATAAGAACATATAATTTATCCAAGCCTCAAATTTATTTCTATATTATCAAATATAAAATAAATGCATGAAATAAGAAAGATGTTTATAAACCCCCAAAAAATCCAACTTCCAATATAAATGATAGTTTATACTTTTTAGAAATTTCATTTGATACCACATTATGATATCAGTGAACATGAAACATCCACCAACCTATAAAATATATGGGTGGTGGAAACTCCAAATAATACATGAAGATGATGAAAAAAACAAAATCATATCTAAGTGATGCTATTTATTAAATATATCCAAATTATTTGTATAATTAGGTTTCATCATCAATATTTATTTTGAGAATATGCTTTAAAATAATATAAATTATTCCTTGAACCACCGAAAAAATACCATAGTAAAAAACCGATGTCACAACCAAATCCTCCATGCTTCCCCAAATAGTGGTTCTCCCATTTACACTATCCCATTCCCTTTTTGTTATAACCAACCTATGTAGTCTCTCTAATATTTTAATAGTCACTATAAGTTATTTTCAACTTTCATCTTCTCTTTTTATCCATGTGATAGTTGAATACTCAGATTTTTCATTGGGTTTAAGGGTTGGCACAACTTCTTATCTTCATATCCTCATGATTTTCATTTCTAAATAATATCTTCACTCATAATAAATAGAAGGTATAAAAACTATAAAAGAAACTCCCAACATCATTTTTGATTACCACATATTCATCAAAGGATTTTACCAAGTAAAATAAATCAACATAGTGCTAAAACTATATTTTTCATGACATGAATGAATCTACATGACTTATAATGGATGTTTCTTGCCAAGGAATTTTAAAACCAAATTTTATGTTGTGTATATAATCTAATTTTTACTTGGGACCAATATTCTTCTCATCATTATTGGATTCATCCAGTTACACTCAACATACCATTTATTCAATAGTGAATATTAACTCATTAACAGTATATTTTTCTTTAAAACAAATACAACGCAAACAAAATATGTGATAAATAATCTCCCCTATATATTTGTTATCAAAAACAACTAAAAAATATATGTCAATATATATTTTTTAATATCTCTATTATTTATATTTCGTCATTTCTCCTCAAATTTTACTTTCTTTTATCCAAATTATCGATAATAATTACAACGTACATGAGAGAGGTTTTAATCACTTTACATAATAAATATGCCATAAATTATCCAAATCTATGTATATATGAACCATATTCAGTGTAGAAAAAAAATATAGTTTGATATTTCTGAAATATATAACTATAGTACAAAAATTATATGAACTCAAAAGAAACTATGTATCACTTTCATTAATTGTTATTCATAAAATTTTCAGGATAAAAAAACAGATGATAAGAATTATTAAAAATATTATCCTGACATTTTTGAATATGATATCATATAATAACTTTATAACATTGAAAAATATATTCAAAAAAATATTTAAAGTATTTAAACTCAAAACAAATAGACCTTGATATTCCTTATATATTCACTTCCATTTCATTAATAAAACAAAATTTCTCCAACACCTTTAATGTTAGGGTTTTATTATTGAAACCAAGGATGAGATAATAAGATACATTTCCTTTTTCAATAATACCATTCCCAAAATTAAGAATTGAAAATTTACATAATGTTATTTATTTTGGAAGCTTCTAAAACTATTCTCCACTTATCTTCCTTTCTGAGAGATACTCTAAATCATATTCATCATGGTGGGTCTATTCATATATTGTCTCTATGATACCTAATTATGAGAATTAAAAAAATAAATCATTTTAAACCACTTTTATCTTGACTGAAATAATTATTCTTATTCATATTTATTCATTATTATTCCCTATATTTAAATAAAACACATAGTCATTAGTTTACACCATAAGAAAAATATTAACCATTAATAAATTTCATATAATTAACACAAATAAAAGACTCTATGTAAGGAATTATGTAGGAACACATTATTCCTTAAGGATGATAGAATAGTTTACATCTTTATCATAATCATGATACATATTTCTTTCTAACATTAAATATAGTATTATTGTTTGTAAATATGTTTCCAAATATGATTTTGTTTGGTGATCATGAAGTTCTTCACTTTTTTATGTTCTTTTTGTGGTGTTATTAAATTTTCTTAAAAAATCATGGAACATAAATCAACTAGTGAAATATTCATTAAGAATTATTTTTGGATTATCATCACTATTTTGAAATATCTATAAATATGTATAGCCACATGTAACCTTCCACACAACTCTATTAATGTTTTCAAGTTATCGTTTCTTAGAAATCAGTCATAAAATTTAAAATTTTTATATTGAATTATTTTATTCCCTTTAGCATTTTATTTCACATCTTCTTCCTCCATTATTCATGATTTTTCTGAGTAAACTATCCAAATAAAAATTAATTCCTTAGAATCAAAATCATCCTATATTGAATTTCTGCGGTAGACCTTGCACAGTTTTCGCATGGTTTGGAATACTATGCGAGTAAACTACGCAGCCTAGAAAAGTTGAAAAATTTAAAAATTTTCTACTCTGATATATTAATCCCAACTTAAGATTTTCCCCCATTCTTCCCCTCTCAGCCCTAGTGATGAACCAAGAACACCAATATCTTCCCAGGATCAATCTATAAAATTTTTAGGCTGTTTTGGATGTTGTTGGTTGAAAATATAATCTCCAGGTAAGTTTGATCCTCTCATTCCTTATCTTTTCTAGATTACGGTTTGAATTTTGGGAGATCTCCTTCCAAATCTCTAAAGCCCTCTTTTTCTGGTGATATTTAAGATGAGGCTTCAAGTTTTGGTTGAATTGGGGTCTAAGGATTGGATTGAGAGGTATTTCATCAACTGATACAAAGTATGTGGTCTAAAATTTATATCCTATAGTTTCATTTGAGATTTGTGCATGTTGGGATTATTTTTTGTTACCCCTAATTGTGATTTTGGTCTTATTTAGGAGTTTTGGAAAAATGAATATATAAATAATGAATTGGAACCCTTATGATCCCCTCGATATTCATTGAGGATGATTTTACCTTTGTACGTCCAACCTAGGGGCGTGCTGATACCTTTTGGACATAGAGGCTAGCTATGTAGGTGCACGTTCATTAGGTGGTAATGTAAATCCCTTGATATGAATTTTACTATTTTTAATGGAAGAACAAATGGATTGTTTGTAATGTTTCTATGTTTGAGAATTACATAAGGGTTTTTTGGAATAACATAAGAATGGGTTAAATTGGACTAATATAGATTTTATCAAATGTGTTATGAATTATTTTGAAATTCTTATAAGGATGGTATATGTGAGATTATGAACTTGTTATATTGGAGATGGATTTTGAATTGATGAGTATATAAATGGGTCACATAAGTGAATTTATTATGATGATTAATGGGTAAATAGATGGTAATTATGGGGTATACCTAAAGGGTTGAATGTAAAAAAGTGGGTGTGCTCTCTGGTATGAGAATTCTACATGAATTACATAATCGAGAAAAATAATTGTAAAATTTTAAATAGGATAAATGGAATACTGTATGGTAATTTAGGATCAATGGAAAATTAAGGAGTCTTGCGAATATCCTTTATAGGTTATGGTATTATTGTAATTATCTTGTTGAAAGTTATAGAATGTGATCCCTGTTGTATTGATTGTGTTTTTTGTGATGTGGTAGTGTATGATGAATGGATTTGGGAGTTTGGAGTGATTCACCACTCCCCAGTGCACCGTGGTTTTTTGGGGAAGGACTGGTGCTCCTGATACTATGGTTATATACATAGTGTTATATATCAAGGTTAGGATGATCAGACATGGAGTTCCGAGTCCCTGATGGTTTTTTGGACTGATGCTCCATGTTTTCCATCTTATGACCTAGTGATTGGGATGGCAGAACAAAGCATACTGAGTCCTGATTGGACACTTGGAATGAGGCTCCATGTCTGTTTACTTGTTACCATTATAAATTATTGTTAATATTTTGAATTGATTCCAAATTCCCAAATGGTTGCATTTGATGAAACTACCTAGATTGAGGCTCCAAGGTAAGTGAGATCTTTTATTGTGATGGGTTGTTACCTAGTGAGATAGGGACTTTATTTATTCCCTTATTCATGGTGTTTTATTTTCCTTAGACCCATCTTAGATGGAATATAAGCCTAACCCATCAAACACCTGAAAAAATGGGTTAAGTACTGAATATGGTATAAATGATGGAAATTACAATAAATATAGAAATGGATTAAGTGTATCTGGTATCTAATGGAACATGATTCATCCTTCTATTTAACTTGTCATTTACTCCACATTTTCATGTATTAAACTGGATATTTTGTAGACACCATTGGCGGTGGCCTACTGAGTTTTACTCGCACACAGTTCGGTCCACCGTTGGATACCCAAAAATATTTCATTGATGTAGGTTTGGATATAGGTGAGGGATGGTGCAATGGAATTGATTCGGGATTAGGAGGTTCATGGATGAGGTTCTGAACACATAGTCTAGATCATTTGAGGATTTATACTATTTTTATTGTTTTGGAATCTCTTCACTTGTGACACTACTAGTATGGCATGGAATGGTTATATTTTATTTTTGGGTTGTACCCTTTTTGGGAGATGCTTGGTTATTCATGTTCATCAGTTGTTTCAAAATGTTTTCTATATTTATATCATCTTCCGGTTTGGATTACTCTTGTAGACATGGTATAGTCTCCCCATATCACTCATTATACCATCGTCGCTAGTCATAAACCTCCGGCGTACGGGGAGGCATGCTTAAGGTCATGTGACGTCCCAGCTTGGAGAACCAGTTTAGTGTCACCCTGGTCGGTGATGTTTCAAAATATGAATTATATCTAGGATTTTTTTTAAATGTACCATAACCTAAATCATCTAATTGGTATGATTCATATTAACCATGTTTTCTCTTGGTGTATAATAAAAAATAAAAAAATGAAATGAATATCCTTCGAATAATATTCAACATATATATTTCAACATATAGTAATTACTCTTGAAAATCCTCCCAATAATATTCAACAACCACAAAAAACCTCATTGTATCACTCATTAACATTTCAAGTGTAAATATTTTTATAATTACATTACATTCATTATGCCATAATTAATAACATCTATTATCCCATATTTCCATATATTTTAATTTAATCAATCATGAATCAATTTTTTTCCACTTTATAAAATACCCATCATTTCATTTATTAATTATATACCATCTATTATCAATTATTTCATCCAAAATCAATATTCTAGGAAACTCGATTATATAGTCATGTCAACCTATTTACATCATTACATCAACAAATCATCCTAAACACCTCATACTCCTTTATCACATTAGTCCAACTATTTGATACGAATACTATTACAACCATATTGATTTAAATAATAGTGAAATAAAATGTTGGGCATAGGATGACATGAAAAAACACAACAACATCTCAAAATGGTAATTTATATTCCCATAAATACTTCACAGTGCCATATTTAAGTTGATTATCCAATTAAATCAAGATTCAATATAACAATATCAATATAATCATAGCAATATAAAATTTAAACATAGTTATATGTTTACCTAAGTGCTAAATCACTTTCTAATATTGCATGAAACCCTGGTTTAGAACCTTTTCGGTGATAATTTACGTAATCCCTGCAAAATTACTATAGCAATATTATAGCATTGTAGTAATGTCTATATGTTATTTGTTTTTGTAGTGTGGTATGGTAGTATCTATACTAATAATCCTTAATAGGCATTCATGCACAAAAATTAGGCCACTGGTCCATAGGGCCCCTAGGAAATCAAGGACATTCATTCTACTGGGCCTCTATGTCATAGAGTAACTCAAGTGGAGTATTAGATTTGGAGGTTGGGTGATTCTAAATTTCTGGATTCGTTTTTAGGTGCAGTGGATGTGTGACCAATCACAAGTAGTAGAGAATGAATAAAATAGTACATAATAAGTTGATACATGCAATGGTGAGGTTTCTAATGTGATAAGTTAATAGGGACATATGGCATGATTACATGAGGATCTACTTTAGTTTAGGCCTTGGGCCATTGGATGTTATGGCTATATAATTTTGAGGTTTTTTGAGGGGTTTCATTTGATCATCTAATGATCACTAGAAGTGGAAAACTACCCAAAAATGGTGGATATATCTTTAAGATACAAAATGTATAAATATATAATAAAATAAAGTACCTATAACTAATTTACAAAAATATCTTTTATATTATATTATGAATAAGGATACTTGATAAAAACCATGATGATCAATTGAACAAAGCTTTCTACTTAGTTGGGGATACACTAGCCAGTGGATCCACACACACAAATCATCAGGATTCCAAAGTGTTGAAGGGTTTCAAGCACCTTAAATATTTTATCAATGAAATTTCATGCAAAATGGTGTATTAGAAATAACTAATTATTATCACACCCAAACCTAGAAAAGGAACACATCTTATTATATATCCATAATTTTGGCCCTTTATTTCATGGTGATCATCGATCATTTTGAAATAGATCAGGTGTCATTATAAGGAAACTGATTGTTTTCACCAATTGGATTATTCGTTCATTGAACACATCTACAAAAAAAGTAAACCATAAACTAAAGTTTAGTTTGGTACATAAATAATATAAACCAGGTGGGAGTGATATTATACTCAGTCAAATCACATGAAACACACAGAATATGCATCACATGTATATTTAATATAATATAAATATTATATTTATACATGCATAATATCTGCGCATTTTGAGTTATCTTTTAATAATCATCCACTAGAGCTTATAACACTTCCGGACTTAGTATACAACATCCAAAATCTTTTTGAATCCTTCCAGAACACTTTTAGATATTATTTTTTCTAACTGTCTTCATATTGAAAAACCATTTTATCCAAAATTTTATCCTTATCCAAGGGAATAATGTTTTGATCATGAGGCCCTTATCATTAATGAAAAAAACTATGAAATCCATATTTCTTTAATGTATGAAATGTGTGGCCTCTATAAAATATTCAGTGTGACTCAAGATACTAAGGGTAAAGAGTGATATATATTAAACATACTCTTGTCTTTATATGAACATATCCACTATAATATATATCATATAAATAATATGTTTATGTATAAAACCCCTTTTTCATGAAATTGAGTGACCCATGGATCAAGAACATGTTAATCTAGTATATCCAACTCATATTTTCTTGATTCTCTAAAAAGGATGACCAGGTTGATGAATCACTCACAAGTCGTTCAGATTATAAATGAGAGTAACTCATTTCTGTCTTTCATGTTTCTAAACACATCATATTTGACTCAAATAATAATGGAAATAGATTTCCTTAGTCTAGTTAAATCATGGTCCATATATATTTTCTTGTCATACATGGGGTCACCCATCTTGATTGTGTATTAACCAATAATATTATCAATAACATACCAAACCACCCATATATCTGCTAAGTAACATTATAAAAATTTAAGTATGGTATCAAGGTGCTAAATTTATCATTCTATATATATATCTCCAACATCAAGTAATAATGATTTATAATGGTATTACACTACTAAGTATTTTGATTATTGTATGAAATTACATGATATATAGATTGGAATGTTAGTCCAAGTAAAAAGTATCTCCTTATTACTTTAAGAATTAATTCATTTGATCTTATATAATCCACTTTGTAATGAATATATGATTCCATAAATTTTGACCTTATCCTTTCATTATGAACAATAATACTCTGTAATGATCCTCAGTTATGGAAAACTAAAATGCATACATTGAGAGGATATTATTATCCAACCATTTAGTTAAAATAAATTACAGCACACATGAATTATTGATTAATATGTATTTCTATTTTTATAATAACGTTATACATTTTACAACCATCATAATAAATTATTCATGTGTATTTCAACTATAGATTGTGCAAGACCATTATTGTGATACTATAACATTGATTTAATCAAGTAAACTGTAACAATTTCCTCTACATCCACCCAACTTATCATTATATCGCCCCTCTTGATGATTTACATAATGAGATTCTATTTGTGAAGAAAATATTTGGTCCTTTTATGAGACTAGGGTTCCATAGACTAAGAAATGTCCCCATTATTATCACAATATAACATAATTACTCCTTTGATATTGGGAAAAAAATAAAATTTTAATAATGAACATCCATATAAAAACATATTCCTTCACATAATCAGATTTAGCAAAGTAATCTTACTATATTATTTAGAATATTATGGTGGATTTATTAGAACTCTTAAAACTGATATCTCTACCATTTTCGAATAATATGAATCTATAGTGATATCCCTAATCATATTTGATGAATTATAATCTAGAATTTATATAACCTGTCACACCATGTGATTCCATACTTTAAATACCAATAACATATCCTTGTCCATAAAGGGTACATAAGAATTATCCTCACAAAAATATATTGAATCTCACCATGATTGGATTGGTACATAATATTTATTCTCAAATAATAAGATACATCTGATTGAGAACATAACCTAGAATACATGATAAATCATATGTCGCATGTATAAGAAATTAGATCCTTTCATTATAACTCTTTACAATGATCTTGATTACTCTTAAGATTTGTGTAAGGTAACACTAGTAAATACCCATTTTTAGAGATCTCCATTCTAAAATGATTTAGCACTTTACAAATATTTATATTTTGAAACAATACAAGAAACTTATAAGATCAATCTCTATAGATATTCATACTCATTATGTAGGCTACTTCACCCATTTCTTTCATTGAGAAAATATTTACCTATCCCTGCCCTTACAGAATAAAGTAATGGTATGTATTTTCTGATAAGTAGTGTATTTTTAAAATAAAATATCTCAAATACTATAATATTCCTAATAACATTTGTATATACAAAAGAATCATCTATATTATGGGTCAAATAAAACACTTTGATTACATCTCCATAAAGTATATTACAATATCAAGAATCATACTTCAATCCCTAATGGACCATTGTAACTTCCATACCTTAAAAATCTCATTGGAACTTTGAAACCTTCATGTTGTGTCATATACAGGTCCTTCGGTAAATTCTTGTTAGGGGAATTGGATTTGAAATCCATTTGAAAAAACTGTTATTCCAAATTTATTGATGTGGATGGGAATATTTTAATGGTATTTTTCATTGTAACAAATGAGAAGGTCTCTTTATTTTGGATGTCATAAAAAATCATATAAACGTTTTTACATAATTTGTAATGTATAGGTAGATATGCTACCAAATATGTTAATTTTATTTTTGAAAACTAACTTACACAAAATATTTCTAACCCCTTCAAGTGCATCCACTAAGTTCCAATAATGGTTAGAATGTATGGAGTACATCTCATATTCAATGTAGTATAACCACTTATTAGAATCATAATGATCAAACAAAATTGATAAGATGTATATTAATATCTTTTTAATGTTACTTCGGAACCATTTTCCATTATAAATTAATATCTCTTAGGTCATTGATGAATCATACCTGACCATCTATTTTCTTGTATAACTTGATTCAATTATTTCTCCACAACTCTATTTTTAATCGCCTAAACATTCATAATTGGAATAAATATTGTATGATGGTCTTGAAATTATCTAAGCTCAATATTCCATACACTAACACCTCAAATCAACTTCTACATCTCAATGAAAAAACACATTGGGCCACAATGAAATTGTGATTAGAAGTGATATAAAAATAAAACAATAAGTTTTATTTAAGATAACCAAAAAATAAAAAATTAGTTTTTTTAATCAATATTATCAAAAGATAAAATTAATATGTATTATTCATTTCCCCAAATAACTTTTAAATACATATTGGTATGCTTTATACTGTTATTATAATATGGTGTCTTCATGAATTCTATAGATAAAACACAGTTTTTTTGAAATACTACAGTTTCAAGAGAATAACCATAGAATTAGATATGACGGTCACCCAAAATAATTATTAACTGAACCCTTTATAACATGGTATGATTGCTTCTATAAAACACGCCATTTCATTTTGGGTTTCTATGAGGATTTTCTATTAGAACTATACCACAATATATCTGGTAAAACATAAATTCCTAGTATAAAAATTCACCACCTTGATAGGATCATAGAATCTTAATATTCTAACCTATATGATGATGTATGTCATTTTAAAAAACATTGAAATTTAATAAAATTATTATTTTTGTTAAATAATAAGCACGTAACCATATTTTTTCAATTCATTTTTAAAATTAATTAAGTAACCAAAACAACATCTTTTTTAAGTACTCATTGGTCCACATACATCAATTTTTTTATTATCGAACATTACACTATCTACTTCACCATTCCTCCTAACAAGGGGCTAGGAAATTTTATAATAAAAAAATATTCGAATTTATCAAATGATTCATAATTATATTATTCCAAAAATCTCTCTATATTGTTTCTTTAAATTGATTTTAAATTAATATATTTGAGGAGATAAAAGAAAATCTTGGTGGGATTAAAATAAACACTAACTTATTAATCTAGATTTTATAAATATTATTATCCATATATAGAATATATGAACCATAAATAATATTTTTAATTCACTAAAAAAATTATTCTTATATATAGATAAAATGTTGTTATTAATAATGAAATAATGTACCAAATTATCTAAAAAAAGATAAAGAAATAAAATAATATAAAAAATAATAATAATAATAGTTCTTTAGATTTAGAACTAATTAAATGAGAAGAGACAGATCATAAGCACAAACATCTAATTCTGAATTTATTTGGATATTACCTACATAAATATTTATCCCACCCTTAATCAATTACCTCTTATTTATGGGTTTGTTTTTTTTCATAATAAATCTATGATGTACACCCAAAATAAAATACCCATCTATCATAGTCTGTGGATTTTATCACAAAAATATTCACAGAAAATTATCAAAATATTTCTCTCTAATTGTATAAACCCATAATTTTCATACATACATATTAAACTTTATTAGAATAATATTAATCATATGATATAATGATATACACCAGAATCATATATTTCTACTTGCCTTGAAAATGTGGATACATAAAAATATTCTTTATATAAGATTTACATATTATCACACTTAACTATTAACAAGTTGAACATTTATTATAAATATCACACATAAAAACATACTTCTTATCTAGGTAAAGGGAAACATAAATAAAGGGTAAGCTAAGATTCTCAATAATTTAATAAATACAAATAAAAAATATCACTTAAACATATCATTAGAACTATGGTATGATAACATGATATTAAAATTTTAAAACCATACCTTTCATATCATAGATCATAATCATGAGTCATGGAATAAAGAATGGAATACAATAAGATGTTAATCATAATGGAATCAGGGAACATGATCTACGAAAACATTACATTAGAAAAATAAAAGGATTCATGTGATACACATAAGCATGGTGAATCATTTATTTAGTAGTTGAGGCACACTACCAAGACTATCATAATGGATTGGGTTCACTAATCACTCTATAATAAAGGTTTACATCCAATAATATCATAGTGGAATAGGTTCACTAAACATTCTATATTCAAGGTTTACTCTCAAGACAATCATAGTGGATTGGGTTCACTCCTTATTCTATGGTTATGTTTTACTCCCAATACAATCATAGTGAACTATGTTTCTTATTAAACTGGCTTCAATCCCTATTTAAATCATGTTTATCTCCTAAAATATCCATTTATACCAAATTTTTTGGAGGGATATGTAATTTTTGACCCACAAATCACAAAATAAAAATCCATTCATATGTGGTCTACAAGAACATAAATCAATCATCTTATATCATAACCTATTGAAAATAAATGTGTTTCATAAACATTTCAATATATCATCATATCATACCCCATAGACAATAAATAGGTTTCATAAATATTTCATAATCAAAATCCTAAATAATCTCAAGAAATAATAATGATGTTATTATTTAATATTTTCCCCATTTGAGAAAAATTAAAATCAAAGAATATTATCATAATTAAAAATTCCATTAATAGATCTCCTAGAATATTCCTTGAGGAAAATAATATTTTAACATTGAAATCACTTAACTAAAATCTAAATGTATCCTAAATATTGAAGGAAAATTTATCATTGAAAATAACCTTGTAATTGTCTAAAGGAATATTCAATAAACTGAGTAGCCATGAAAAAAGAAAATTTCATTCATTTGAAAGAATTTAAAAGAAAACATTCCTATCACACTTTTGTAAAAAAAAAAATAAATGTAACATTTTTAGAAAATGAAAAAAATTATAATAAAATTTAAGAAGTAAATAATGGGTAAAAATGACTTTAAAAATGATAAGGTATTATTAAAACTATTGTTGAAAACAGTTTTAGAAAACAAGGATATAGAAAAAAATGATTTTCAATTGAAAAGAGTAATAAAGAAGGTTTAACATTAATATAATACTTTGGATTCTTGAATACATAAAGTGATAAAACTAAAATTAAAACAATTAATATCAATAAATTACTGGAGTATAAAATAATTCATAGATTTATTGATAATTATATCATCTGATTTCATTATCAGAAACATAATCATAAACAATCCGAACAAACAATGAGATTCTAACATAAAATTCTTACCACAATGAAAATTTAAAATCAAAACCTCATGAAATAGAGATAATTATATGGATATTTATATCAAAATAATTTTAATTTTAATTTTCATAAAAAAAATATGTTTTTAGTATATACACCACAGAAATGATCAAAGTAGTGAATATGGCATATAACTCACATATATAAAAGTGTGAAAAAATCCCTTACCTCAGGTTTGAATTGCTTTGAAAATGATCTAAAATCATGTATATCAAATTTACATTTAGTATAAATCATTAAAAAATTCATTTATGAACTTA
This sequence comes from Viscum album, assembly GCA_963277665.1. Lineage (NCBI taxonomy): Eukaryota > Viridiplantae > Streptophyta > Magnoliopsida > Santalales > Viscaceae > Viscum > Viscum album. Next base: position 1,181,531,257 of record OY728128.1, on the reverse strand, counting down.
AAATATCATGTATATTCCACTTATAACATTTTAACACACGTTAATTCATATTTCCTTACTAAAATATCTTTTTTCTTGTGTTAACTATTTCATTTTTTAAAACAATATTTTTTCATCATTTTTGGTCCTTGTAAATTTATCATCATTATTTCATATCCAAAATTTTAATAATGATATAAATATCATATATTTTCATTATATATTTATATATTTAAATTTCTATATAAAATATAGATATAGGAAGAAAGAATTAAACCATTCATTGAGGCATTTGGTCGTATGTATGCATGAATTTTGTTTTTACTTTTCAACAGATGGAAATAAAAGAAAGGTAAATAATTATAAAACAATATAGATTAATTATCATATCATATTAATAATATATATTTATTAAATACATCATTATTATAATAAATTTAAAGAGGAAATGAAAATCCAATTGCATCACTCTGTGGAGGTGGTAGTCCACATGTACACACGAGTGATGTCATCATTTTCCAATGAATTGGAAGGTAAGAATTTAGATATTATACTATAATTATATTAAAATAATTATATCCAATATATTATTTATATACCTTAAACCCGTCATAATATCTATACATGAAAGACTATGATGGAAAATGATTTGTATTGCTATTTGGAGATGGAAAGTTGTACGTACACAAGAGAAATTATTCCACATCACATTTGATAAAAGGGGGTGAATAATGGTATTTTCATAATAATAACCACATTTTAGTATATTTATTAAACATAAGACATTATTTTATGAATAATATCATAGAATTATCGGGCATAGAATAAGAAAAAATGAATGGTTTTGGGTAATATGGTTACCCATTCTTTGAGATTCCCCCTCTAGATTATTTTTTTAATGACCACTGGAATGGTGATTTAAGAATTCCAAAAACTATAAATTGTGTATAAGGAATTGTAGTTCTGAATTTTACAGGTTTTTTCTAAGATATAAGACTCAAATTTTTGTATTGAATTGAAAGGATGGGTTCCCTTTTATAAGTGAAGGGAGTGGCACACTTTTAATTTTTAAAAATTTTAAAATATTGAAAAGATATTATATTGAAAAATTATAACAAATGGATATATATTGAAAGAAATGATGAAAATTTAGAAATATCATTAACTAATTAAATTAAGACATTTATATGTCCCATTTTACACATTATAATTTTTATTAGCTCCTTGGTTAACCATTTCTATGTGCCATTTTAAACATTATAATTTTTATTAACCCCTTGGTTAACCATTTCTATGTGCCATTTTAAACATTATAGTATATGTGGATGATTAGGATTTTACTTCCTTAGGATAGATACATGGAATACATTATGAACTTGAAAGAGGACTGATGGAAGCTCCAAGTGATAAGATAATATCCCTACCTGATCAAGATTATCTAAGGTGACAATATATCTAAGGCTCATATTTCCTTTATTTTTGAATATCATATCCTTATTCCAAGGAGAAATTCACTAGAAAATTTTTTCACTACTACAAAATCCCATATTACATCAATGATTGAGAGAATAAATTTTCTTAAAACTCTAAGTTGACTTGATACACTGTTGAATGGCTTGGATGTTTTCAACCATTTACACAACAATTTCAGGAAAAAATATCTTTATTTTTCCAAATTCATCAAATAATGATGTATTTATACACTTATTTTAATATTCAAATTTATTAGGATCTATCTAAATTATAGATTGAAATATATTTTTATAATAAAAATTAACAAGTGGGATGTGTTGATCCTAACCAACAATAAAATCCAAAAGAACAGGACCATAGAAAATCATCTGGGGTTTGAATGGTTCTAACTTACTGCCCATCTATCTAAGGATGATAATAAATACTAAAACACGACTCTATATCTAGAGCCTGCTGAATAATTCTCTATAACATTGATGTAAAACTCAGAAATATATCTGATATAATAGAATGTGGTATTCCAAGAAATCATACAACTTTATAAATATTTTTTTTCGAAATCTAGTCAAGATTGAAATATTCTCTGATATCGACGAATCATATTGAATTTGTTTGGAAATAAACTAAAACCCAAAAATAATTATGACCATTAAATGTTTTGGAGATTCTAGAGACAAAATACATGGTTATGTTTTCCCATTTCCATTCTAGTATGGGAAATGTTTATAGCATCCCTATATACTTTGGCCTCTAAACATGGACATTTTGACATACCAAGCAAAGATATAAATACTATACAAAAACTCTATTCATATTATCCAAAAAATTATACTTTAAGATCTCTATACATAATTGTACTTCCAGGAAGAAAATAGAATACTAAACTATGTTCTTTATCCAATAGATTCATCTTCAATATAGTATGGATAGGAAACATACATGGTTTTTAGGCTTTATTATTACATCATAATTAATTTTTAACATATGATAATTTCTCTCTTTATTTTTTATATATACATAATCCTTATAAGCCTCTTCAATCCACACATGGATATATGGTTAACCATTCATTTCTTCTATAAAACATTTATCCCCTTCCTTCAATATTTATATATTCATTATTTGTAAATATAGTAATATTGGGTCTTTTTTTATCCTCGTCATAGATAGTCTATCATGATCATTTTGATTCACGTCATTTTCCAACTAGTTTTCCTTCTGAGAGTGGTAATTTATTGAGTAGTCATACTCTTTAATCAGTTCCAATGATCTTATCTGGAAAATTTTCAAATCATTCGGTGTTAATATATAATTTTAACATTTAATATCAGTTTCTATATCACTACATCCTTCATGATTATAATTCATCAATTTTTTTAACATAAAAAATTTATGTAGATAACTCCAAATACCATTTTTTGTTATTTTCAACATGATCCTTAAATTTCTATTTGAGGAAATCAATAACCATATAATTTTATATGAGGAAGCATCTCAGTATCTTCTTTTATGAAACACTACAAATTACAAAACCTTCTCTATAGTACGGTATTGTATGTATCAGTGAACTGACTAACCTTCTATTCAATTTCTTGAAATTTTCTTCACATTCATTTTTCCAGTGGTACCTTTCTAGAAACTATGTTTAACTGGTGAGTGGATTATAAATCCATAGAAAATTCTCCATAAATATCTGATAATATCCTTCAAAAACAAGAAAACTATAAATCTCAGTCAGTCTGGTTAGTTGGGTCCAACATTTAATAAACTCTATCTTTGTTGTATCCACTAATATACCATCTCTTGAGATTATATATCCCAAAAATGAAAAATTATATATAAAAAATGAACAGTTTTAAAAATTTCCATATAAAATCTTTTTCTTGAAGGAATTCAGCATAATCCTCAAGTGATCATCATGATTTTTATTTCTCTTAGAAGTTATAACAATATGAGTTATAAATACTATCACCAAAATATCCTGGTAACTTGTAAACACTATTAATTAAATCCATGAAGAAAGAAGGGTAATTCGTTAGAATAAATGGAATCAATATAAATTTATAGTGTTCATACCTCATAAGGAAGAAAATTTTGGGTATGTCTTTTCTTTTGACCATCAACCTGTACAATCAAGAACTAAGATCAATCATTGATTAATATTGATATCCTTATAATTGATCAAATAAATCATCAATATGGGTTAGTGGAAGCTCATTCATGATTTTTATCTTGCTCACTTACTAATAATAAATATAGTGTCTCATTTATCAATCTTCTATATTTAAAAAATAATAGTTTCAACCCATGGTGATGAAATTGGCCGATTGAATCACTTTTCAAGGTTCTCATGAAATTTCTTCCAAAACTCACATAACTCAATCAGGGAAATTTTACAAGGATTCTTTGAAATAAGGATTGTATCATGAATGATTTATATTTATAACACAACTTCATAGTTTAGTGGAATTTTTTTAAACCCCTCTATAAAGATATTGATAAATCCCTCACAATGGGAGTATCCTTTATGTTGAGTTTCTCTAAAACCATATGAGATTATCTCTACTATTTAATTAGAACAAATACCAATATAATGAATTTTATTTTCATTTTACATTAATATTTATCATCACACCAATAGATGATCATTGGTTTTTTTAGCATTCCAAAAGATACTTCTCTTCCTCTTTAATTAATATACAATTTATATAAGGAAATCCAATCCATACCTATGATTATTTAAAATTAAATTAGTGGGAGAAAATGATATTTTTAGGAAGAATATTACCAAAAAAAATAAATTAGGGAAGAATGATGGATATGAAATTTGATCATCAAAACATTTGGAATTTAAACTACTGATTGAAAATCTAATCATTAAGGATGGGAATTAACATTCCAACATAATTTTCCAAATATTAAGGCATTTATATAACTAATAACCAATAATATATTTTAATGTTTTAGTGTGTATTTCAGACTATCAATTTTATGTTATATATTCAATATATTTCTAAATGAAAATTTGTTATAATGACCATAATGAATTGTTAATCAGAGGTAAAAACCAAGATAATTCATTTATATGATATCTAAATCATGACACCTTCTTTTTCAACTTTGACACCATAGTTTTAACATAGGTCATCTACGATCATCATCTAATGAAATCATTTTTTATTGTTTATAAAATAAATATGATTTATCCATGCATGTACTCTAGGAGTTTCAAACTAGTTTCTTAGTAAAGCTATACTCATTGTGTACCAGAATGATTGTTGAGATATACTAGACCAACTATTTTTAGGGTTTTTACCCCAAGATACATATTTTCCAAAACATCATCCAAATATAGTATCTTGATAGGGATGTTTTTCAATGAAAACCACACCTTTTTCTTTACCATACCATAGGTTGTTCTCTTATATGTATAATTATCTTGCGGAATATTACTAAAATTTTTCTATCCTAGTTTCCAAGGGTAACAAAAACTTGATCGGATTCCAAATATAGTGATCCATAATTTTCATACATAGATTATTCATCTTTTAAGAAAAATATTCATTAATAAAAAAAGTGATCCATGATAGAATCATGTAATTCAAATTCCTTTGGAATCTTAGATAAATAAAAAAAACTTGTTCAAATGTGGTCTACATTATATCCCACTTAATTCATCACAAAATTAACTATTTTTAGACGTATCATACTTAAAAACATAATTCATATCTTGGAGAATGGGAATATAAAAAAGGTTGAGATTATATTTTTAGTATGTGAAACCAAGGGAAACATAAAAGATCATTTTAGAATAACATGATCATAAAGGGTTTGAGAACGTGATCTTAACAATTCAAAACCATACCCGGCACATCATAGATCATAATATTTTGTCATGGAATAAATCCTGAAAGATCAAAATAAAAAAATCATAAAGGAATCAAAGAACATGAGCCATGAGAGACTAAAATTTTAATAAGAAATAGATTTGTGGAATACACATAAGCATAAAAATCATTTCTTTAGTAGTCAAAGATGACTTCTGACACTATCCTAGTGGATTGGGTTCACCCCACATTCCATGTCAAGGTTCACTCCCAATAATATTTTATTATATTGGGTTTACTTCCAATTTTTTTATCAAGGTTCATGCCCAAATCATTTAGAGTGAATTGGGTTCTCTCCACATTCTTTATTTAAATTTCACTTCAAAGAGTATTATAGTGAAAAAGGACCCTTACTAAATTGGGTTCACTCCCCATTCCATTATTTTTTACCATATAAGATATCCATCATTACCCAATACATTTTAGGGATATATAATTATGGCCTCACACGTCACATAATTATAATCCAATTACCTGTGGTTCATAAGATCATAAATCAATCATCATAATTCGTAACAAGTGTGAAGTAAATGGGTTTCAAAAACATTTAAACATTCCATTATAGAATAATCTATAAAAAATAGGCAGTTTTCAAAAACATTTCATTATAATTCTAATGACCCAAGGTTTTCAATGGAAATTTTTTTCCTATAAATATGTCATATAATCACATAAAATCAAAACACAATTAACTACTAAGTACTATGTGACCTTTGAACATTATATTTACATATATGTGTTTTAAATTTTGAAAATTTGATAAACACGGTTGTGATCAGTAAGTTATTTGGAGTCTAATATGAACAACATAATTTTTGGTGAATAGTAACATAACAATATGAATAGTAATATTACCCTTATGAATAGTGACATAACCTAAGGAATAGTAACATTACCTATTATAGTATATAAATAATATTCATGTGGCAGTACAATATTTCTAAATTTGGGAATAAGAAAATAAATGTTTTGAAAATTTTGTTTTTCGAGTAAATTGTGATTTTAATTAAAAATTGAATTATTCATATTTATAAAATTATTTTTGAAAAATTTATTTCATTTTTTGGATTCTACACATCAAAAAATAGTTTGGGATAATTTTTGGGATTTTTCTAAAATACTAGAATTTTTTATGAATAGTAAAATATGATAATTTATGATAAATGCTAAATAATGGATTTATTGATTCATTAATGATGATCTGCTGATGTAAGAACAATTAATGAAAACTCACATGCACATATTACAATTTTTTCAAGGAATAATCACTATTTATGGTCATGAGGTAAATTAATAAACTATGGAATTAAATATTATGAAAACCCTCCTCTCCTCCACCCTAAATACCACCCCTCCTTACCTCTTATATTTATTCTTATAAAGCCTTGTTAATTGCCTAAGTTCTACCCAAATTACTCCCCATATTCTCCCCCATGTCCAACAGACCATGGTATCCTCAAAATAATAAATCCTCTACCTTAAGAGGCCCTCACAGAAGATAAACTCAAGAGATAAATTCCTCATTCCTGTTCTTTTAAGTTCTTTTCTTTTCTTGTTTATTTCCACACCTCCCTTCACCCAAATGGTATGATAACTCTAGTAACAAACATGTACTTAAATTCAATTATTATAATGGGATAATTCATTATCATATCTCCATTACCAACATTTTATTTGAAATAAATGAACACATCATTTTATATGTGTTAATTTAGCACAATCAACGACGACGAGTTATCAATTTCTATTAAAATCTTCAATTATAGTCATGAAAATATTTTTATGGTTTAAAAAGACTATTATATGTTTATTTTATCTTATTTAATGTTCGGTAATCCTTATTCACTCAAGATGTAAAATAATAATACAAAACAAGTCAATTGTGAGAAAAATCGCTACAATTAATTAATGTTTTTTCCATTAATGTTTCATATAATGATTCACCATATCTCCAAATAAAAAAATGAATTTTATAACCATTTAATCTTATTTATGTTAAATAAAAACATATAACATCAATTCTGGAAAAAAAATCTCATTGCACAAATTATTTTTTTCATGAACATAATTAAATTGATCGTAAAAACCAAGAAACCGAACAGACCCGAACAAAGAAATTGAACCACTTAACACATTAAAAAGGTCATGAATGAACTTAGAAAGGGTATAAAAATAAATTAAATATAAAAGAGGTTCTGTTATTATTAACTAATAATCCTAATTTTTTTATTCAATTCATTAATAACAAGTGTAAAACACCATTGGACTTATGCTAATGGATCCCTCTATTTCACTTTTATTCAAGAATTTCCTCTATGCTATGCCATTTTATGGGTAATCCAAAATGATGGGGTATTATTTCACACTTCCACCATACTTACCTCATTACATATATGTGATTAGAAACCCCTCTCTCATTAATCCATCTTAAGTATACCTGATACCATGTCGATAATTCGTAAGGAATTCTACTCAAATCCACTTTATTCCCTCAGGTTGACTTATATTTGTTTCTACCAAAATATAGTCATCTTATCTATTATTTGAATTATATAAATGATTCTTACATGTTCCAAATTCATTTTTCAAGAACCTTTCATCATTCTCTTTTTGGGATATACATGTTTTAAAGTGATTCCTTCCCCAATACTTCCTAATAAGAAAACCTATTTTAAAGTGACTTCCTATATTCTTATTCGATTCCAAGTGCACTCCATATTTTGTTTTATGCCATTATTGCCTTTACAAAATCAGTGATTTTATTATGAAAACGTTCTGGTTTCACTTCTGGTTTTTTATAAAGTATTTTTCCCTTTTCTATTTTAAAGGCTATATAATAGTTTCCTTAAAACCTCTCAAAATGTTTTAATTTATTATATAAATTTCTTACATTTTATATCTTCAACATGAAATCACTTCCTATGATATATGCCTATTTTCCATTATGCATTTCCATCTATATTTTAGTTCCATTATTTCTTGGACACTTTTATGATACTCTTATTTATTATGCTTCAAGTCATGATTGTAGTACTCAATACTTTCCATGGGTAACAGAGACATTTATATATGATTAAAAATGTGTGATTTTTTATGTAGAAAACATATTCATTGAAATTTAAGATAGGTGAACCCAGATAGTTCTTCAACGCATTGGGTAAAGTTGAGTCTCATGAGGCGTTATGTCTACTATCTTGGCGGTTAGTCTTGACTTGTGTTGTTATGTGAAATGGTCTTGGCGGTTAGCCTTGGTTTGTGCTACTATGGAAAACGGTCTTGGTAGTTTGCCTTGACTCATACTAAATTAATTTTTTATGTTTCTACCACATTTCTATGATTCCATGTTGAAATAATCCCATGTTTATATGTTATGATTCATTATGTTACCATCATTTTTATATATTTATGTCATGTCTTCTAACCCAAGTGTTAAGGATTTTTTCTTATTATTATTCCTATACTTGGATTTTAGCTCATCCTTTTTTCATGTGATCCACAGGGTACCCTATGAATAATTTTAGCATAACGGAAGTTTGGAGCTCAATTTTTCTCTATGTTTTCAGTTTTGTGTACCTAGTCTACCAAGACACTAGACTTTATGATATGTGGATTGTAATCTAATGTTAATTTATGCCTAAAATCATGTAATGTTATATATAAAAGAATAGGGTCACTATAGTTGGTATCAGAGCATGGTCTAGTTATTTTTGGAGATTAGGAATAGATAACCATAGTGGTAACCTTAAGGATAATACAAAGTATAAGAAAATGTCCCTAAATTTTGGTAAGTGTAGAGTAAATTTTTTATCAAGAAAATGCATCCATTTATTGATAAAAACAGGTAGAGGTGGCTCTAGAATTGATGTACCTAGGAGTGAAAACTCCAACAATGAGTTGCGGGCCATACTTGGGGAATCCTGGCACACTACAATGGGCTTTGCTGCACTCTAAGATTGACCCTCCTAGAGGATATTCTTTGATAAATTCATGAGCATAGTACAAATAATTATTAAGGGAATAAAAAAATACCATAACAATATAAGTTATGAAATAGATGAAGGATAAACTATATTTAAACATAGGGAATCAAAAGTTCAGGTATACTTATCCTTTACATGTTTATTCTTTTATGTTCAAAATTTCTTTTTTTATGCTAAATAACTAATATAAAATGCCTATAATTGTATGTTATTTTTCTTAATTAATGGTTTTAAATATAAGAACACGTTCCAACAACCCTTATGAGAGGCAATGTGAATATTTCCCTAATGATATGCCATATATGATGGGAATGGTTCATCAAAACTTCATGACAGTACAATCTTAGAAGGATAAAGTTGTGAATAATAACTTAAATCATGTGGAACACCCTCATCCTCTTAGGGAAGAGAAAGTTTCTATATAATAATTCATGCAGAAAATGCCTCTAATGTTTAGTGGATCTTCTGATCCCATCCTTGTAGAATAGTGGATTAACTCTACTAAAAAATTTTATCCTTCCTCCAATGCTTAGAAAAAGAGAATGTTTTAATAGAGTTATATAATTTTTATGGGGAAGATAATTAGCATCAGAAACTAGTCAATAATACAGAGTCCCAAAAAGAAATTTATTCCATAGTTTGGGGAAATTCCATAGAAAGTTTTTCAATAAATATTTTCCCCAAACCACCCATCTCAAGATGAAAATAGAGTTGCTCAGACTAAATAATAAGGAAAATGAGTCGATCGGGGTGTATGAAGAAAAACTTACAAGCCTTAGAAGGTACACCTATGCCTTTTTCATGAAAACAAAAAGCAAGTTTGATCACTTCATTAGTATACTAAAGTGGAGTCTACAAAACATTTTGGTTATTTGATACAAAGATAGTTTTTAAGAGATTTTTCGTTGTGTCCTCAAGGTTGAAATGGAGATTAAAGACTCTTAGCGGTCTCGTGGGCCTAGTGACAAGAATAAAAAAATGGAGAACTACATGGGTGGTTTAAAAAACAAATCCCATTATGGAACGAAGCCTAAATATCCCACTTGTAAAATTTGTGGGAAGAATCGTCTTGGGAACTGTCTAAAGGAACCCAAGAATTACTTCAAATGTGGAATAATGGGACATTTGGTCGAGAAGTATCAAAGTTTTATGAATAATCCCACTAATGTGAAAGAGGTAAGGATGTTTCATATCCAAAATCAGCCTGTATTTCATTGTTACAACTACAAGAAGCATTGGAATTATTAAAACCATTACTGTAAGCCAAGGGTTATCAGAGGAAATCAACAATAACCTCCAAGGAAACAAAGAAGGACTTATTCCATCACTAATAATAATGTGAAGCTAGAAAATGTTGTGGTGATAGGTACACTAGTTATTCATTCAATAATAGTGAACATACTATTTGATTCTAGTTCTACTCATTCTTTTTTATCTTGCAAGTTTTATTTAACTATTCAAGCCCCGCCTCAATATTTTGAGGACATGTTATCTATGAGAATATATAATGGGACAATTATTGCATCCATGTTTTATAAATACACCCCCTTTAATGTTTGTGGACTAATCCTACCAAAAAAGCTTTTCATACTTCCCTTAGTGGAGTATAATTCTATTTTTGGAATGGACTAGCTATCCTTATAAAATGTCAACATCAACTATCAGGAAAGGGAAATCACACATCACATCTCAAATCATCCACTAATTCTTTATAATGAAAAGAGGAAGATGAATCTCATATAGAATCAGTATCTCAAGTATTGATATTAATTCATTATGAGTAAGAATATCTATCCCAAATGATTTAGACAAATGAGAAGTTCATGTTTGAAGACATGCCAGTCATGAGGGACTATACTGATGTATTCTCCAAAGAATCGCGTTGACTTCATTCTGATTGATAGTTTGAGTTCTCAATAGAAATTATTATTGGATATTTTCTTATATCAAATACACCTTATAGAATGCCCACCATATATATGGAAGAGCAGAAGAAGCAGTTACAGAATAATCTAGAGAATGGTTTTAAACACCTGGGTGCTTCATCGTGGGGTGTGCTAGTCCTTTTTGTCAAAAAGAATGAATGATAAATGTGCCTCTGCATTGATTATCATGATCTCAATAAAATCATGATAAAGAACAGGTATCCCATTCCACAGATAAATGAATAGTTTGATAAGCTCCTTTGGGCTAGTTATTTCTCTAAGGTGGACCATTGGTCGGGTTATCACCAATTAAAGGTGAGGAAGGAAGATATTCTGAGGACTATCTTTCGAATGAGGTATAGACACTGCGAGTTCATAGTGATTCCCTTTAGACTCACTAATTCTCCAAAACAATTTATGGATTTAATGAATATAGTATTTAGAGATTACCTCCACAAATAAGTGGTTGTCTTTATTGAAGATATACTGATATACTCAAAGTGAATGAAGAAACATGAGGAGAATTTTAATATTGTGTTAAAGGATTTGTGTGAAGGGAGAATATGTATGAAAAGTACAGTAAATGTGAGTTCTAGATAAATAAAGTATCATTCTTGGGGAATGAAATCACTAGTAAAGGAATATCTGTTGACCCTTCCAAGATAAAGGCAATTGAAGAGTGGCCCAAACCAACATCTGTAATGGAGATCAGCAGCTTTTGGGGTCTATCAGGGTATTAATGATGATTTGTGAAGAACGTTTCATGATTTTCAAACCCAATGACCAAGATGACACAGAAAGGAGTAAATTTTTTCTAGACTCTAGAATGTGAAGACTATTTTAAGAGCTGAAAAAGAGGTCAATCACTGCGTCAGCACTCACACTTCCAACAAGTGGAGAACTCTTTGTGGTGTACAGTGATGCTTCAAAGAAGGTCTTAGGTTTTTTGTTGATGAAAAATGATAAATTGATAGCCTACAACACAAGATAGATAAAAATCCATTGTCCAAACTATCCCATGCAAGATCTGGAGTTTGTATATGTGATCTTTGTGTTGAAAATCTGGTGGAATTATCTCTATGGGGAGATGTGCGAGACATATATTGTTCACAATAGTTTCAAATATAAATTCAAAAAAAAGAGTTTAATAAGTTCTTTAAAAGACTCATAGATCTCATTAATGATTATGACTACTCAATCCACTATCATCCCGGTAAGGCAAGTAAGGATAATTTAAATGGATCCAATCTTTTTAGATTTTTAGAGAATAGACATGGGAATAATTAAGGGAGGAACATCATCAATCCTTTCTTAAATTATTGCTCAACCATCCCTCATAGAGAAAATAAAGGATTCTCAAAGAAAATATATGGAACTTCAGAAAATTATAGAATCCATTATAAATGGTAAATCCTTTGATTTTGTGATTGATAAGAATGGTGTTTTAAGATTTGGGTCATGATTATCTATACCAACTAATTTAATGATAAAGAATGAGCTTTTGAATGACTCACATAGCTCGACTATCTCCATTCACCTAGGGAGAATAAAGATGTATTGAGATCTTGCAGAAAATATTTGGTGGGACAATATAAAAAAGGGAGATTATTGAATATACATCAATGTTCCTGGTATGTTAGCAAGTGAAGGCTGGGAGGCAAAGGTCTCAGGGGGTGATGCAACCACTACTCATACCAACATTGAACTATGAGAACATTACCATGGACTTTGTCATTGTACATCCAAGGACATTCTGAGGAAACAATGTTATATAGTTTTTTGAGGATCTTCTTATAAAGACAACACATTTTATCACAATTCGATAGGACTTATCATTTCATCAAATTTCGTAGATATACATTAATGAAGTGGTAAGGATGCATGGATTACCACTATCTATTGTATCCTATTGTGATTTGAGATTCACCTTAATGTTTAAAAAATGTCTCCAACATTCTCTAACAAAAAAACTGAACTTCATTATGGCCTATCATCCTGAAACTAATTCCCAATATTAGAGAAATATTCAAAAACTATTAGATATATTGGGATTATGTTCTATGGAATTCAAATGAGGATGGTACCGACATCTTCCACTGGTTGAATTCTCATATAACAACAGTTTCTACTCAATCATCTTAATGGATCCATAATAATCCCTTTACAAGAAAAGGTGTAGAACACCAGTGTGTTGGGTTGAATTTGGTTAGAATGAACTAGCAGGACCTAAAATGGTCAAAAAAATGGTGGAAAATGTGTAAACCATTTAGCAGCACATTAAGGTATCCCAAAGTCGATAGAAGAGTTATGCAGACAATCATTAATGATACCTTGAGTTTAAAGATAGATATATAGTATTTCTATGCATATCTCTATGGAATAAGGTCATGAGGTTTGAGAAGAAAAGGAAAGTTAAGTCTTAGGTACATCGACCCCTCTAAAATTCTTGATCGTGTTGGTGTTGTGGCCTATCAACTGGCACTTATTCCTACCATGAAACAAATAAGTAATTTAATCCATGTATCCCTCTTAAGAAAGTATATAGTAGATCTTTCACATGTACTCTCTACAGAGGTGGTACAGTTAGAGAATGATCTTTCTTACAAGGAGCATCTAGTGAAGATCTTGGATTGTAAAGATAAAGTTCTCCATAACAAGACTACCCACCTAGTCAAAGTACTATGGTGAAACCACAATTTTGAAGAAGCAATATTGGTACTGGATGAGGCAATGAAGAAAAAGTACCCAGACCTATTGTGATCAGTAAGTTATTTAGAGTCTGATGTGAAGAACATAATTTTTGGTGGATAGTAATATACGCTATTATAGTATATAAATAAGATCCAAGTGGATGTGCGATATACCTATATCTTGGAATAAGATAATAAATGTTTTAAAATTGTTGTTTTTTGAGTAAATTGTGAATTTAATTTAGAATCAAATTAATCTTATTTATAAAATTATTTTGAAAAATGTATTCCATTTTTGGATTCTATATGTTGAAAAATGGTTAGGATTACTTTTTGAGATTTTTCTAAAATACTTGAATTTTTATAAATAGTAAAATATGATAATTTATGAAAAATTCTAAATAATGGATTTATTGAGTCATTGATGATGATCAGCTGATTTAAGCCTAATTAGTTAAAACTCACATGCATTTATTTATATTTTTTTATTAGAATCTTTACTATTTTTGGTCTTTATAGAAATTAAGAATCTAAGGAATTAAATATTATAAAAACCCCTCCTCTCTTCCACTATAAATACCACCCCTCCTTACCACTATTCTTCACTTATATCAATATTTGTGCCATATATATGTTCTTCCCAAATCACTCCCCAAGATTTTCCCCCACGTCCAATAGCCCTTGGTCTCCTCAAAAGACTAAATACTCCCCTTAAGAGTCTATCAAAGGAGATAAAATCAAGAGGGAAATTCCTCTTTCCAACTCTTTTAGGTTCTTTTCTTTTCTTGTTTCTTTAATCACATACCTTCACACAAATGTTATGATAACTCTAGTAAAATACATGTAATAGAATTATATTTTTCTAATGGGATAATTAAATATCATCTCTCCTTTCCTCGCATTTTTTTGAAACAAATGAAAACATTGTTCGAGATGTGTTAATTTAGCACAATCAAGGACGACGGGTTAGGAATTTTTATTACTATCTTAAATTCTAGTCATGAAACCATTTTTATGGTTGAAACAAACTATTATAGCAATATTTTATTTCATTTAATGTTCTTTAATCCTTATTCACTCATAATGTCAAATAATTATACAAAACAAGTTAATTGTGAGAAAAATCACTAAAATTAATTCAAGTGTTTATCATTAATGATTCATATAATGATTCACCTTCCCTCCAAAGAACCAAATTAATTTTATAACCATGTAATATTATGGATGCTCACTAATAAAATATAACTTAAAATTCAGGACAAACATTCTCATTTCACATGATTCTCTATTCATGAACATAAGTAAATTTATAGTAAAAACCATGAAAATTAATAGACCTAAACAATGAAATTAAACCACTTAACACATTAAAAAGGACATGAATGAACTTAAAAAGGTATACTAAATAAATGACATATATAAGTAGTTCTGTAATTATTAATTAACAAAACTAATTTTTTTATTCAAGTAATTGATAATAATTGGAGAACACCATTGGACATAAGGTAAGGGATCCTCACCATTTCACTTTTATTCATGAATATCATCTATGCTATGTCATTTTATGTATAATCCCTAATTATGGTGTATGATTTAGCACCTATCCCATAATTCACTCGTGATTTATAAGTGATGATAAAACCCTTCCTCTCTAATTAATCCCACTTAAGTGCACTTGATACCGTGTCTATAATCCATAAGGAATTCTACCTGAATCACTTTTATTCTTTCAGGTTACCATACCTTTCATTTTACAAAAATGAATTTATCTTATCTATTTATGTGAATATTTTAAAATCTATTTAAAAGTAAAAATTCATTTATCAATACCCTTCCATCATTCTATTTTTGTTATATACATGTTTTTATGTGATACCTTACTCAATACTACAAGATAAGAAAACCCATTTTAAGGGAACTTCCAATATTCTTACCCAATTTAAATTTCACTCTATCTTCTATTTTAATCCACCATTGTATTTATAAAATCACTAATTTTTTTTATGAAAACCTTATGGGATCACTTATGGTATTTTATAAGGTATTTCTCCCCTTTCTATTTTAAAGGATCAATAATATTTTCCTTAAAACCTCTCAAAAATGTTTTAATTTCTTAATTACTTTTCTTACATGTTTTCACTTCTGCGTGGCATAACATCCCATTATACATGCCTATTTTACATTATTGATTTCCTTGTATATTTTAGTTTCTTTCATGGACACTTTTGTGGTACTTATACTTGTTATTCTTTAAGTCGTGATTGTGGTAACCAATACTTTCCATGGGTAACCCTTATCTTTATATATAACTGATTATATATGATTCATTATGTGAGAAAAATATTCATGGAAATTTATTATGGGTATTCCCAAATAGAGATTTAATGCATTGGGTAAAGTTGAGTCTCATGAGACGTTAAGTGTGTGGTCTTGGTTGTTATCCTTTAGTTATGATGATATGTGCAAAGGTCTTGGTAGTTATCCTTGGCTTGTGATACTATTGGAAACAGTCTTGGAGGTTATCCTTTACTCATACAAAATTCAAGTTTTATGTTTCTTCCACATTTATATGATTACCTATTTAAATGATCCCATGTGTATATGTTCTGATTCATTATGTTACATTCATTTTTATATCTTCATGTCATGTATTTTAACCCATGTTCTAAGGATTTATTCTTATTCTTATTCCATTAAGGGGATTTTAGATCATACATTTTTTCATTTGATCCCCATGGTACCATTTTCTAATGATTGAAGACAAAGGAATTTAAGAGCTAAATTTTAATATTAAATCAAGAAATGTTTTGTGTAGTTCCATTTTTTTCATTTTTATGTACCTAGTATTCCAAGACACTAGACTTTACTCTCCTTGGATTGTAATTTGATATTTATTTATTCTTAAAAACATGTAACGTTATATGTAAAATTATAGGTTTACATTAATAATTATCATAAAATATCTAGAGAAATAATTAGGACGGTATCCTTGGGTTATTACCCCAGTATAGAGTAAGTAACATCAATGGATGATATCATAAATGAATATCCCTTTAAAATATCAGATAGAATATTTCATGAAGAAAATTCCCTTTTCACTTTGAGAAAACTTCTTAAAAATATGTGAAATTACCCTATATTAAATTAAACAATTTATTTGAACCTTAGAAACCTATAAATGATGTTGCAAATCATTGACCTAACATGAAATTGGTAAATTCTATCCATTCTTTTTATGTTAAGAGAAGTAATTCCTTTAATTAATTTTTAAAAGGGTCGAAATGTACCTCATTTGGAACATGAAAAGATGATTCCTATTAGAAATTTTTTTAGAAATTAAATCATGGGTAATGATGAATTATAAAAAAATATAGGATAATATTAAAATCATTTTTGAAAACATTTTATAAAACATGGATATTGGAGAAAAGGTATTATCAATCGAAGAGAGAAATAAAGTAATTTTTCCTTAAAAACATTCCTTTGGAACGTGATTTCTTAAGGAATATAAAGTCAAATACAAACAAGTAATCATAATAAATATAAAAATTAGAATAAAATTAAATAATTTATTTAGTGTTATATTAAAATATTTTTTCCTCTGAAACATAACCATAAACAGTCCCAATAACCATTGACATTGTAAAATAAAACAATTACGCCTTTATAACATTCAAATAAAAACAACATGAAATAAATATCCTTATATGGATATATATCCCCCTCATTTTTATGAGAATAATCATAATATATAATCAGGCGAAGAAGATAAAATGCATAAAATAAAACATTGGTTAATATTCTATGTATCTCACAGAAATAAAAGTGACATGAAAATCCCTTACTTGGGTTTTAATTTCTTTGAAAGGCCTCTAACCTACTATATAATAAATTTAAATTTATTATACATAAATAAAATAAAATTTTACCTAATTATGATATTATATATGATTCAATTATAACATTTTAAATAAATATTAATAATTCCTTATTAAAATCATCGTGCTTTGGTGTTAACTATTTTTTTATAAGAATTTGGATTCAATTGTTCTGTTCCTTATAATTTGATCATAGTTCCATTATCTCTATAATTATAATAATGATAAAAATATAATTTATATTCATTATATATATTCATCCATAAAATATAGATATTGGAAAAATTAATTACACCATTAGTGGTGATGGTAGGTCGTACGTCTGTGTGAATGTTGTTTTCAATTTTGGATATATGGAATGAAAGAGAGATAAATAATAATTAAACACTAAAAAACATTATTAAATCATATATATATCATATACATTTATTAAATCCATTATTATTACCAACCATTCTATTTAGAAATGAAACGCAAATCTCATCGTTTCAAGGAGGTGGAAGCCCATAAATACACACAAGCACTGTTATCATTTTCCAATGAATTTGAAGTTATGAAGGTAGATATGATTATATAATTTTATGAAAATTATTATTTTAAAAAATTTATTTATTTTAATTAAACCCACAATAATATCCATCCATTAAATATGGTGATGTAAAACGAATTATATAATTATGTATAGATAGTAAGATGTACATTTACATGAGTAATATATTCAAGTCTCATTTGAGGTAAAAAAAGTTTAAATAAAGGTATCTTAATAATCATAATAAGTATATTTAGGATATTTATGTTATTATTTTTTGAAAAATATCATATATTTAGAAGAATTATAATAATAAACAAATTGAAAGGTGTCGGTTAATACGATTACCTCTTCTATTGGGATTCCAACTTTAGATTTGTTCTTAAGGAAACATTAAATGGTTTTTTAAAAAGAAGAGAACTATGAATTTTAATCTAGGGAAGCTTAGAGTGGAATTTTATACGTTTTGGTAGATATTAAAATCTCTATTTCAATTAAATAAAAGAAATTATGGGTTCCATTTTAAATTTGAGGGTAAGGGCACCCTTAATAATTCTTAAAATATTAACATATAATAAATTCATTATCCTTCCAAATGATTCAAAATGGATATATATTCAAATAAAAAGTTAATATGGTATAAACATCATCAAAAAATAAAATTTATATAGGTTTTGTGTCATTTTAAACCATATCATTTTTATTATCAACTTTGTTAACCAATTTTATCCTTAACTGTGATAATGACTATTTTAATATTAACGGTTTATAATTTTACTAATAAGATGATATTTTTTCAAAAATAGGAAAGGGATGATGTTTTATACCATAATTTATACATTTTATCTTCTTTAAATATTTATATGATTTTTAAATAATTTAATAACATATTACATTCATAAAATATCAATATTATAATTTTTACACTATTCATATAATTTCACTTTTAAAATAGCTTGAAAAAAAATTAATTGAAATATAATCCTTTAAAAGTTCTATAATATTTATAATATATCTAAAACATTTCTCTAAAATAATAATTTATCAAAATTATATTACTTTTAATATTTTTAAAATCATTTCCTCTACTAATTAGATAAATGTTTTGTTAACATTACGTGCACATTTAAGGTAATTATTCAAATAATAAAAATTATAAATAAATTAATATTAGAAAAATAATTAACTTATCTATCTAATAATAATTTGGAACTAATAATTTCCTCTATTTATCCTTATAATATATTTTAATGTTTTTAAATTTGAGTGACATTTTTTAATTTTCCTTTTCATAAAATAATATAAAGGTCATAAGAAAATAAATTTAGCACCAGTTTCCATATATTATATACCTAAATGTAAATTTCTGAACTACACTCATGGAATAGGATAATAGAATATTTTATATAATTTTTATACTTAATCCCAATTTTTTAACCCAACATTACATTTTTTACACTTAACTAGGTGATGAACTTTTACAATTGTTACTATTAAAAATAGAAAAAAAATTAAAAGATAAATATTTACAAAAAAAATTCCTCATTATTCCAAATATCATATTCATTTTTTCATATTCAATTTCTATATGTGGTGGAATTTTATTTTTATAAAGGTTTGAAAAACATGATAAGAATTTCTTTTTAGAAACATTAATTTTAAGCATAAAACTATATTTATATTCTTATCTCAAAATTGAATATAATATATATATATATATATATCTGTGTGTGTTTGTGTGTATGTGAATATTTATTTGATTTAATTTATTCACCAATAGTGATTTTATTAATTTATTAATTTAAAAACACATTGCAGGCATAAAAATTATTTTTTAATAAAAACAACTCATTTACGTTAAAATTATTTTATTTTTATTTCCAATCAATTGATAACCAATGAATGTACAGTAATAAATTAATTTTTTATCATTTAATTAGTCTTATTAATACCATCCAATTTAATTCTAATGTTAAAATGGTATAATATTTTTTAGTTCATTTAGATTTTTAGTTTCCCATAGCACAAGCTAGAAAAGAAATATTATTTAAAATAAAATATATAAAACAAATCCCAAGGTGTGACATTGAGGACACTAATAAACTTTAATGACAATATTTGACAATTTTATTGTTCATAACGATTAGTTATATCATCATTATTATGATTAAGTATTCCATAATCTATAAAAAATCATACAAATGAGGAAGTATTATGTATTACATATTTTCATTTGGTATTTTAACTGAATACATCCATACTAAAAATAATGACCCCATTATTATATCCCCATATTAATCCATGATATATATTTCATTAGGACTAACATATGTTTTTTCAAATAAAAATCCATGGTTATTTAGTTTTGGAATCATCCAAAACATAGTAATTATGTGTCTTATGAAATTGAGTGGATAATTCTAATTCTAATCCATCATATGGATTTAATCAAATATATTCTTCTAGTACCAAAACCATTATATTTTCTTATATATTTTAACCCAAATAAAACAAAAATAATATGCTAATAGATGACAATAAAGGGATACTCATCCAGATCTTGAAAACCCACTTAAGAATATTAGGAGTTACTTATGGATTTCATAACTTAGAAACATAATCTAACTATGCTTATGATGAGTTCTATAGTTCCAGTTTGAATGATCAATGTCATCAAAAGTGGACCTTTGGAAGTAATCACACACATAGTATTTAGTGGGGTTTTTAATCCCACCAATTTTAATATACATAATTTGCATATTTAATTCATAAATATTATATCCTATGAAATATTTGCCATTTAATATTTTATTTCATTTGTGTGTACACATTTATAATGTCTCAGTTTTGGAATCCATATTCCAACAAAAAAATAGTGTTTTTAAAAAATGTTAACATGTACCTCTTTACATAACCCACATGTTTGGGTTAGTCGCCCCAAAAAATAAGCCATGTATATTCATACATATCTCAATCCATTATATTCATATGTCACATGAACGTTTCATGTGAAGGAACAAATTTATATGAGATTGATAATATTTATATGCGTAATCTCAAAGTGATCAACAAAAAAATAACCTTTCTACACAAGTTATATCCCCCAGAGTTGATGTATTCTAATCCCAAGTCCCTCTAAAAGGGGATACTTTCATCAAGATAGAATTAAAATAATGATAAATGTAACACATAATATGAAATAACTATATTCAAAAACTATTTCTCAGATCATAACTTCAAAAAAAATAAAGATAGATGATAACTATATTTTAAGGGGAATACCTAAAATGGTATATTGGTATCTCACTCCAAGATATATTTTAATGGTTAAAACACATACATAATATTCAAAATTCATAAATAATTTACAAAAACTAATTTCAAAATTACATAAAAATTAAATAAACATTTTATTTATCATCAAATAAAAAAATGAGATAAACCTTCATGAGAATTACATAAATAAATGTTAATTATAAACCTTATTTAAATTATATATAATATAAAAATATTATATTCATTTAAATATAAATTATTTCATTTTTTATATTATGTGAAATTTATTTGATATTTCATGAATGTTAAACATGTTATATTTTAATTTTTCTTTTGTAAACATTTTAAAAAATTTAAGTAGAATACATATTATCATTTATAATAAATTGATACAATAACAAATAAAATTTATAAATAAACTCATTTTTTCTCAATCACAAAACATGTCATATATCATTTGGGAAATTTATTTTAACATTGAAATTTAATATTTTGGAATGATATTTTTCAAAAACATTTGATTAATTGGTTATAAATATTTCATAATTAATTAATTAATTAATTAATTATAAACTAAACATTAAAAAATACCTTTCAACGTGATTATCAAATATCTTATAGACCATAAAACTATATAAATTATTAAATGTTTTAAAAAAATTAAAAAAAAATTCCTTACACTTATTCAGGAAACCATTCCTTTATAATAGTAAGTATAGTTACTTTTCCACTAACCATTTCCATAAGGGTTACCTCAATAAATCATATATGGTGTAAGGGTAAACCTCGCACTAAATATATGTACACCCTCTATATAATGGTAAACTCTAAAGATAATCACCCAACTAATTCTTCTTAAAGTTTTACCTCTATTACCTTCCCATAAAGCTTTTTATGTAAAGGTAATTAGATGATTTCATTTATATGATATTTTGATCATATAAGAAAGAATTTAATTACCCTTACATGAAATCTTCATGTAAGGGTAGACCCCATACTAATTTTTTCTAAAATATTCATGTAAATGTAAACCATAACATTATTTTACATCCACACTTCTAGGATAGTAAGTATATCAAATATAATGGATCAAAATGAAAACAATTTAAAAAAAATAAAAATGACATATTTTAAAAATCAAATAAGATATTTATAAAAATAAGTGATTCAAAATATTTAAAATTATGAAGAAATGTTCATTGATACCACTAATGGGTTTCATTTTATCGTCTAATGTTCATTAGTAATATAAAATAAGAAAACAATATGTGTATTAATCTTCAATATATTAAACATCTAAATATTTATAAACATATTGTACTAAGAATCTATGTACTAAAATAGAATCCAATGTCATTTATGAAGGATAATTTTTGATAGGGACCAAAAAGAGAAATGGAATAAATCTAATGACATCCAAGGTAGACACACCAACCTATGGATTAATGAACCTTTTAGGAGTATTCTTATACTATAAAGGGGAATCATAATATTAACTATATGATAAACAATATCTTAGGGAGAACATTGTAATAACAATTTCTTACTAATATCACACACACATATGACAGGATAATAATACCTAATAGATCAATCCTCGACACTCTTCATTATAGTTATTTTATCGACCATATAAAAAATTCAATGGTTCCATCATATCGGACTATATTGTTTTCACCTACTAGAGTGTTAATTCATTGTGTACTTAAATGAAAAAATAAAATAATCAAGGAACTAAATATTTGGTTAAAACAAACTAAAAAACATGTGGCAGTTTTTTCCCTATCTATTTCATCACATGAAACAAATTTAATAGGAATCACAAAAAAATATACATATTATATTTATGCATGTATCATATGCATGTATTTTTAGTTAATTTTAACACTTTATGTCTTTGGGCCATTTATCCATGAAAATGATTCCCTCTCAACCTAGTTAATAAGTGGGATTATCTAGAAATGAAATAAAAAATGTTATTGGAGTTATAACTACTAAATAAACCTTCAATAATAATTGATAATAATGGAAAATTCATAAAATTTACTTGATGATATCACCACCAATTTTATTGTATTTTATTTCATATAGTTATTATATTTATTTTTATAGTCTCACTTTTTTACACAAATATAATCTTGGAATGATCATTCCACTTTTTTATAGCAAATATAAAGGAGTATTTTTGCAACCCTTACCATAAAAATAGTTTCGCCAACCAAATTATGAGAAGGAGTAGATAACAATCAGTCATATATAATTCACTAGAAATCACAGAAATACTTGTTCAAATCAGATCCCCTTTACAACTTCAGAAAAATCAGCCCCAAAACCTAATCCATCAGACTACCAAAATCCTTAAGAATATGAATAATAATAATTAATACAAGGAAAATTAATGAAATTGTTTCATAGATTGAAAGGGACTAATTAATTTGACATGAGGGAAATGATCCCCCAATTAATGACCAACTATCTCTAATGGAAAACCATAAAGAACCTTGGTTTATATAAATTATGAATTAATTAAAGGGATTTCCATAGAAAACTATAATTTATATTGAAAATTCATTAACATAAAATCTCAGAATGAAAAATTTCGTCACATAATAATGGTGGCTTGATATGTGAATCATAGTATGATTTCCCTAACTGTCAATGATAAATACCATTCCAAATTCAATATTAAAAAATATGATCATATTACATTGTAAACCAACATTCATAAATAGTTTAACAACCAAGTATCTCAACAAAAATCTAAAGATCTGTTATATAATGCTGATAACACAATCTATGTCACGAATCGGTCTGAGTCGAACCTAAACTGGTCACCCAAGACAGCCCGCGACAATCCCCAATAGGCCTTCCTGATCCTCCCGAGACGGCGACAAGCAACAATGTAATCAGTAGAGTGACAAGGGAATGATTTATTCCACATATAAACAATTAAACAACCAGTAGAAAGAAACAGACGGCGTAGTACAAATTTATATAAAAGTTTAAATGGGATTTATTTGCACATGAAATTAAATCTACAACTAAAATAAACAACTCAACCGAACAAATATAAAAAATATCTATATCCATGTGACCACACTGGGCACTCTCCATCACAATGATCAAACATCTTCCATGGCAATCGAACTCATGTTGAAACCTGCACAATAGATAAAAACATATAAAGTCTATAGGTGTGAGTACTAAAACTCTGTAGGTTTTCCTGATATTATATCCCCAATGCACTTCGTTTAAAACAAAAGAAACATAAATTCCAGGTTTGAAATAAAATATTTAAAATTATGTTTTACAAACATGTTTCCATGATATAACCATTGTAAAGTGAAATTTTAGCATGTTTTCATAACTAGGAAATTCTAGTAACCAATTTCAAAGAGATGCAACTTCAAAATAAAAATACTTTTTAAGAGGTCTTTTTTAAATAATGTACACATTTAAAAAAACACACACAATGCTGAATTTATTAACCAAACACAACGTATACTGATGGTGAGTACAAAATAGCCGATGAGCATAAGTCACAGCAACACCCATATGCACTAGATCATTGTGGGTACCAAGTACCTCGTATCACAGTGTAAAAGATACCATAAAAATATTTTCTCATGAATGATCCACTATTAGGGAACAAATAACCATAATCTAGTGGTCCCCAACGTCATCATCATAGTTTAGTTTGTGTTTTCATTGTCAAACTTTCTACGCAAAAATGGTACGAAACCACTCCAGATCACTAGAATTCTAGTACACGCCCACCCACCTAGATACTCGGGTTTCCCATTAGTGGTCAATAAAGTTAAAAATATTATAAAATACACTTTTCATGTGAATATATCATTCCCAAATCATACAAAAACAAACAGCCTTCAAACATTCTATACATTTCTTCTATAGATCGATAAACAACTTCAAATATTCATAAAACAATTTCAAGAAGTATAACAAGGCTTTCATAAGAAATCCATTCAAAAATTCTCTTTAAATTCCAAAAACCCAGAATTACCAAATAAAACCATATTTGGAAGCTACAAAACCATTTAATAAATCAATTTCATGGACCATTAAATGGCTCCAAATGACACAACATGAAGTACAGATGAAACCCATTTTGATAAGAAAAATTTCAAACAGTCTTTTAAGAATTATTCACAAAAAAAACATTTATAAAGAGAACCAATTCCACTATTTATAAAGAGGTGTAAAAAACCATTTTTAGAAATATAAATTTTACTTAAATCCCTCAAAAACTCAGCTTACACATTCAAAACCCATCCATTTTTATAAAGGTACCAAACGGGCCATTTCCTGGAAACACATGCCAAAAAACCCTAAAAACTGATACTCACTTCACTATAAAACCAAAAACCAGATTGGAACCCACCTAAGGAACCCAAAAACACTAATTCAGATGTTTCCAATATTTTTCATAAGGAAATACAATCATTTTATATCACCTTGAGCACACAAAATCCAACCGGGCACTTTCCCAAAAATGAGGCATGCAACAACTAATAAAACAAACACTTTTTAACACTAAAACTGTAATAAGACCAAATTTTCATGCAAAAAAATTATTTAAATAGCTAAACCATTTTATAAACATTATAATTTAGGTGAAAAAACCAATGTATCATTTAAACAAAAACCTAGTGTACACACTTTAACCAAAACAACACAAGTTTTACAAAACAAGGCATAAAATACCATTCTTTACACTAAATAATTCAACCAAAGGGTGAAAAACAATAAATATAATACATATAAGGTGAAAAAATAAATAAATAGATTAATCTTGATTTATAAAGGTAGTTATTGGGATAACATACCTCAAAACCAAGGTGGAATGGAAACACGCTCCCGATAAAACCTTTTAAGGGTTTATAAACCCAAAACCTATGAATACCAGCTACAAAGGAGAAAAACCCCCATATAAAATCATTTTATAACATAACCCTCAGACTTTCATGTCCATGGTAGGAGATATATCCAATAAAAATTGGAAGGATGAGGGGGAAGGAGGAGAACGGATAGGGAAACTCGACTTGATAACTAGAGAACTCTCCATCTTCCTTTAGATCCACATCCTTAGGGGATAAGGAATTGTTTGGAACTCAATGGAGATAATCCATAGGTCTGGAAGAACCAGTTAAATAATATTTTTAGTAATGTAGTAAAACAATTAATGATTTATATACAAAACAAGTTACCATTTCAAATCTGGATGATTTGAGAAACCTTGAGGAAGTTTGCCTTAATACCTTATTAAGAAGATGTCTAAAGAGGGAAAATGGAACATGGGGTGTGCGCCTAGGATTTTTTAGCTCAAGTTAACGGTTTAATGATCAAAAAATATTAAAAAAGATAATATATGAAAGCAACAAAATAATTTTTTAAAACTGGAAATGGGCTCATGGGATAGCCCAATACCTAAATAAATAACTTAAATCCACCATGATTATGAATTATGAAGGCATCCAAATGGATGCTGTGGTTTTAATATTTCAAAAGAGGAAAATTGGTAAGAATAATGGTTTATAAATGTTAAAAAATAAAGGATTTATAAAAGAAACAAATTTTGTTTTTAAAACTGGAAATGAGCTCACAGTTTGGCCCAAATATAGAAGTAACCACGCTTTTCTCCAAAAAACCCAAAATAGCTATAGGGAAACGATGGTAGGATTATTAAACATATATGGAACTAAAAAACTAAACAACCAAATCACCCAAAACTCAATAAAAGGATCATATTTTCCAATGATCTGGATCAAAAACAAGACATGAAAAATAGGGTGTGACAATTCTCCCCACCATTAAATCTTTCCTCCTCTAGAAATCCATAAAACATTTTAACTAATTGATCAACGCCAAAGGATTAGTCCTTAACACAACTATACACTTAATAAAATGACATTTCACCAACTATAATGTAACTTAATCATCTGTCCTGAAACAAAAAAAAACTCACAACCACTTCCCAAGAATAAATGGAAGGATGAAGCCACTCATTCGCAACTAATCTAAGACTGTATTATTAGGCCTTATCCCAAAGATCCCAATGACCACCCAAAACTAATGAACAACATAAAATCCAATGATTTCAAGGGAGTTCAGAATTTACTCCCCCACCCCCCATTAACAATAAATTGATAGTGACCAAACAAGATATCCACATGGTCTAGAATTGGGCCTCTCCCACAAAGGCCAACCAAAACACCCTTACAACAGTATACCAACCCAGGCCACGAAAAACACAACATGATCATTTAAAATGCTCACTTTCGAATGTAGGAGACTATAAAATAGAAAAAACATATCACACTGACCAAAAACCACCACCATAATGGGAGGGTAGAGGAGGGGCCTAATTATTGGACTATTGAAAGGAAAGATGAAAACCACCCACCACTCTTCACCTATAGACGGATAAAATCCAAGAACTTACCTGATTCACATGGGTGTTCCACACAAGAACACTGACTAGAAGCTCATATCCAAGATGATATAACCATAGATACTTCATTAGGGGTAATTCCACTACACCCTTTGTCAAAAAAGGAAACTCACATTAATGAGAAACCACAATAGAAATGCAAAAACAACCTCACTGCATTAGTGGAGGCACAAACATAACTAGTCCACCCCCCCCCCCACCACTAGGATTCCTAACTACATGCTAGCTTCACTCCAAGAAATATAGCTAGAGATTTGATAGTTGAATCATCCACTACCTCACAGTCAAGAGTTATGGATCAACACACCCCATGAAACTTACTACCTTAAACAAAACACCCTTACCCAAACCCAGATTTGGAAGATACACAGAACCATTCCCTCTCACTCTAAACAAGGAGTGCAATAAACATGGAACATGGTGCATCCCATCAATATCACCAACCACAACTACCACAATTGATATAAACACCATATAAGAACGGTTCATTAATACGAGTCCAAACAGCTCTCTATTCCAACAAATAGCCTGAGGCATCATTAAAAGAGGTGTATTTAACCCTTAAAACAAACCATTGGGTGGATCAACTAGAAATATTGACAACGAAGAACCATCTGCTGTCATATCAAAATATCCAACACATCTTTAGAAACTCACTGAACATTGCTCCAAAACCTAGCCACCAACAAGATCCCATATGAAGAAACAAAAATAGTATGACTTACAGATCATAAGGAAGCATACTGAATAAACAACACTTCTAAGACATAGGGAAAACCAGCCACAAAACCATCAGTATATAAAAAAAATTACACAATTATTCATCTCAAGATAATTTTAAAAACAAACTAACTTGGCGGATTTTCACATTCACTAATAGTTTTTTGTCAATTATCACTCTCATAAACATTTCCATGCCTCCCCAGGCACCCAACCATCATTTCATTCTGTCCATCCATCTAGATATCCAAAAAACCATGCACGTGAGAACCCATGAAATCACCAAAGGAAAAAACAAAACAACATCATTCCATAAATCATGTACCTTCCCAAGGCACACTAACAACCAAGTCAACAACGCTTCTAATATTTCACAAAAAAAACCAAACTTTATCTAGAACAATTTTCTTAAAAACCTACCCCTATTTATTTTTAACAACTCTCAATATAATCAAGCTTCTCCAAACAGCCCCTTTCCATTTTCAAAAATTCAGCAGGGTCTCTTTTCATAATCTAATGGCCATCAAGAAAAATACCCTTTCTGGAAAAACACTAACCACTAAAAACCAATTTCCAAAATAATTTCATCAATTTTAAACACTTTTCAACATCTATAAACACCCAAATTAAAACAAAGATTAATAATCTCTTTATAATTATCCACTCTTTCAAAACATTTTATTTCAACAGACCATAAGTTTAGATTTGGGAAAATCTAATCCTGTTAAATCATTTTCACTTTAATACCAAGATTTGTTTCAAAAAAACACATCTCTCCAAATACTTTATTATATTTAATTTTGAAAAACAATTTCCACAATTCTCAAATGAGTATTTTGAAAATAATTTTTGAATTCAAGAAAGGTCCAAGAGACCCAAAAAAGGGAACTAGTGTCAGTGGGTGACTTGACCATATGGTCAGCGGCCACATTCCAAACACACCACCAATAAAAAGAGCCTTCTTTGGACCATACCCCAACTCCCCATGGATTTACATACCTAGTGATATCATGGAAACCATTAGTATAACTCCTCTTGTCGTATCCCATCACCAAACAATCAACAAGAACCAAGGACACTAATAAAACCATACTTCCCATGGAAACCCAAGGATTGAAATGAGCAATAGTTCACGAAGCTCTTTCCAAACATACCCCTCAATTCCTGAAAACTATACTCCATCTACCTTAACATCCACCTAAATAAAAATTGAGCTCTAAAAATCATGGCTCGCTAAGAGACGACATGCTCTGATTCTATTTTGTTATGAACCAACCCGAGTCAACCATGAACCGGTCACCCAGGCCAGCCGGCAGCAAGTCCCAAATGGAATTCTCGATCCTTATGGGATGGAAACAAAAATTGGGGGAATTAATAGATTGAAAAGGGAATGATTTCACCAATATATAAATAATTAAATATATTTGGGAATGAAAAGGATAGTCTAGTACACATTTATATAGAAGTTGAACTGAACATTATTTGCATATGGAATTGAAAGTACAACAAAACCAAACAACTCAAAAAACCAAACCTCACAACTAACTATCTCCATGTGACCCCACTGGTCACTCTCAATCATAATGATCATGCGTTGAAAAATTTGATCGAACTTGAGTGGAAACACAGTAAGTTAGCCCAATATTCAGTTCCCAATGCACATTCTTTAAAATAAAGGAAACATGGAGTCCAAGTTTGAAATAAAATATATAAAATTATTTTTTCCAAACATGGTTCCATTCTATAATCATTATAAAACAAAATGGTTGCAAGTTTTCATAACCATGAAATTCTAGTAACCAATTTCAAATAGATGCAACTTCTAAATAAAAACAGTTTTCAAGATGGTTTCTTTAAAGAATGTAAACTTTTAAATAAAACAAACATGATACTAAATTTATGAACCAAATACACCATATATATATGGTGAGTACAAAATACCCAATGATCACAAGCCATGAGAAAACCCCAATGCACTAGTTCGTTGTGGCCCCAGGTACCTCATATCTCGGTGTAAAAGTTATCATAAAAAATAGATGTACTATGAACGATCCTCTAGAAGGGAACAAATACCCATAACCTAGTGGTCCCCAACATAATAATCATGTTTTATTTATTGTTTTCATCATTAAACATCATATGTGAAACTGGTACAAACCCACTTCGGATCACTAGCATAGTAATACAAATATTCCAAACTAGATACCCAACATTCCCTTTAGTGCTCAATAAAGTTCCGAATATTATCAAATAAAAATTTCAAATAAAAATTTCATTCCCAAATAATACACACACAAACATCCCGCAAATATTCTTCACATTTATTTCATGGATTAATAAACCACTTAAAATTTTGAAAAAACAATTTCAATAAGTATAACAAGGCTTTGCATATAAAATCCATTAAAAATTATCTTTTAAGGACAAAAACCAATCATTACCATATAAAACTATATTTCAAGCCCCAAACCTATTTTATAAATCAATTACATGGAACATAAAATGGATCCATATGATACAACATGAAGTAAACATGAAACCCATTTTTTCTAGAAAAATGCCAAACGGGCCATTAAGCATACTTCATAAAAACATTTATCAAATGAAAAATTTACACTATTTATAAAACCCAAAAGAAGATTGTAACCACATAAGGCAAACAAAAAAATGATTTTCATTCTTCAAATATTTTTCATAATCCAAAAAAATCATTTTATATCACCTAGAGTACACAAAATCCAACTGGGCACTTTCTCAAAAATGATCCATGAAATAATTAATAAAAAAACTCTATTTAAAACTAAAAACATTATAAAACCAAATGTTAAGACCCAAAAATTTATTTAAATAGCTAAACCAGGATCTAAACATTATAATTGTGGTGTGAAATAAAATTGGTCATTTAAACAAACACTTAGTGTGCACAATTTAAAGAAAAAAAACGCAATTTTCAAAAAACAAGTAATAAACTACCCTTATTGAACACTAAATAATTAAACCATAGTGTGAAAAAAAATACTTAGCACTCATACAAGGTAAAATTAGAAATAAATAGATGAATCTTCAATTATAAGGGCAATCCTAGGGGAACCTACCTAAAAACCAAGGCGGAAAGAAAACGCACACCCGATAACACCTTTCGAGGGTTTATAAACACTAAAACAATGAATACCCACAAAAAATGAAAAAACCAATAAAAATAGTTTTATAACATAACCATAGGTCTTTCATGACCAGGGGAAAATATATATCCAAAAAAAATTGGAAGGAGGAGGAGAAAAGAGAAAAAACTCACCTTGATAACTAGAAGACTCTTCATCATCCCTTAAATCCACAACAATAGAGGAGATTTATTATCTTATAACATGAAGGAGATTCTAATTAGGTTAGTAAGAACTAGAGAAATAAGATTTGGGGGGAAAATAGTAAAAAAATGAATGATTTATGAAAGAAACAAAATACCTTTTCAATTATTGATGATTTGAGAAACCTTGAGAAAGTTTACACTAATCCCCAACAAATATGAGGTACAAAGGGGTAAAAGGTAACATGGGGGTGTGACTAGGGTTTGTAGGATATATTGATAGGAAGAATGGACAAAAAATATTAAAAACTAAATAAGATATAAAATAAAGAAAATGTTTTTTAAATGGAAATTGGCTCACGGGATCACAAAATACTTGAATACATAACCCAAATACATCATGATTATAAATTTAAAAAGGGTCCAAATAGATATAGTGGTCTTAATATGTAAGGGGAGGCCATGTTGGAAGTGAAATGCGTGAAAAATCTTAAAAAAGGAGTTATAAAAGAAACAAATTTTTTTAAAACTAGAAATGGGCTCACAGTTTTCCCCAAATCTTGATTGACCACCCTTTTCTCAAAAAAACTCAAACAAGCAATGGAGAACCCATTTTAGAATGATTATAAGAAAATGGAACATCAATAATCAACATTCCTATCACCCAAAATCCATGAAAATGATAAATATTACCTACAAACCGAATCAAAACCAAGAAATTAAAAATTGAATGTTACAATTCTCCCCACCATTAAAGCTTTCCACCCCAAGAAAGACATAACACCTTCTAGATAATTGATCAAATAATAAAGATTAATCATCAATATTATGTCCTCTTAATAAAACGAAATTTCACCCACCAAAATAGAACTTAATAATCTTTCCTGAAATGAAACAACTCACAACCACTTCCCAAAAATCAGGGGAAGGATCAAGCCACTCACACACAATCAATGCAAAACTATATTATAGGGCCTTCTCCCAAAGATCCCAATGACCACCCCAAACCAAAGAACATCATGAAATAAAATTATTTTAAGGGAGACTATAACAGAGTCCTTATCATTAATAACCAACCAATAATGACCAAATAAGATTTCCACATGGTCTAGAATTGGGCCTCCCTCATAGAGGCCAACCAAAACTCCCTTACAACGGCCTACCAACCCAGGCCAATAAAAACAAATCATGATAATTTGAACTACTCACTTCTGAATTTTGGGGATAAGAACATAGCCAAAACTTCTCACATGGACCAAAAACCACCACCACACTTGGATGAGAGGGAAGGGGCCTAATGATTGGACCGTGGAAACCAAAGCTGAAAACCACCCATCACACTTCACCTATGGACAGATAAAATCTCTAACCGCACTCAATTAACATGGGTATTCAACACAAGAATGCTTATCATAATCTCGCATCAAATATGGTATAACCATAGACACTAAATGAGGGGTAATTCTATCACACCCTTTGTAGAAAAAGGAAATTCATAGTAATGATAAACCATAATAGAAATGACAAAACAACCTCACCGCAATAGTGGAGGCACAAACTTAACTAGACTCCCCTAACCACTAGGACTCATAACTACATGCTAATTTCTGTCTGAGATATATGGTTGGATCTCTGATGGTTGAATCATCCACCTCCTCACAGTCAGAAGTTAAGGATCACAATACCCCGTGAAAACCACTATCTCAAACAAAACACCTTTACGGAAACAGAGATTTGGAAGATACACATCACCATTATCTCTCACTCTAAATGAGTAGTAGAATTAATAAGGAACATGGTGAATCCCATCAATATCACTTATCACAACTACCATAATGGATAGAAACACGACATCAAGAAGGTGCTTTAATCAGAGCACAAATAGCCCTCTATTCCAACAAACAAGTTGAGGCATCATTCAAAGAGGTGGATTTAACCCTTGAAATCATTCCTCATGCTGGTCAACTTGATATACTTCCAATGGAGAACCATATATGGCCACATCACAACATCCAACACATTTTTTGAAACCCATAGAAAATTAATCCAAAATGGAGACACCAACAAGATCCCATCTCAAAACACAACAAAAGTATCACCTCTAGATCCCAAGGAAGCATACTGAATAAACAACACTTCAAAACATGGGGAAAACCATCCACATAACCATTAGTTTATAAAAATGCCACAATTTTTCAGCTCAATTTTTTTTGAAAAAACATAGTAACCTTGTGGATTTCAACATTCACCAATGGTGTTTCATCAATTCTAACTCACATTCACATTTTGATGCCACCTCGGGCATGCAACCACCATGCCATACCATCCATCCATCCAGATATCCATAAAATCATGCAAGTGAGCACCCATGAAAACACAAAAGGATAAAAAAAAACATCATCATTCCAAAAATCATGTACCTTCTAATGTAATTCTAACCACCAAGTCAAAAACCCTTTTCAAATTTCACAAACAAATACCAACTTCATCAAGAAAAATTTCATAAAAACCTACACTTTTTCATTTTAAACAACTTTCAAAGCAACCAAGCTACTCCAAACAACCCCTTCCCATTTTCAAAAATTCATCAAGGTCTCTTTTCATAATCTGATGGCCATAGAGACCAAGACCCTTTCTAGGAAAACACCAACAACTTAAAACCAATTTCTAAAAACAATTCATCAAATTAAAACACTTTTTAATATCCCAAAACACCCCATTTAAAACAATGTTTCATAATCACCTTAATATAATCCATTCTTTAAAAACATTTTATATCAACAAACAACATGTTTAGATTAGAAAAATCCAATTTTTTGTTAGATTATTTTTACTTTATTACCAAGTTTTATTTCACAAAACACAACCTTCAAAAACCATTGTTATATTAAAATTTGAAAATTGATTTCCATAATTCTCACATGAGGATTTTAATTTAATTTTTTAATTCAAGAGAGGTCTGAGAGACCCACAAAATAGAACTAGTGTCGGTGGGTGACTTGACCATATGGTTGGCGGCCACATTCCAAACACACCACCAACACAAAGAGCCTTCTCGAGACCGTGACCTAGATCCACACGGCTTTCCAGGCCCTGTAATATCTTAGAAATAATTAGTTCAACTCCCCTTGTTGTATCGCACCACCAAACAATCAAAAAAACCAAAGATACTAATAAAAACATACTTCTCCGAGAAACCCTAGAATCAAAACAAGCAAGATTTCATGACACCCTTCTCACACTTACCCATCAAGTCCTTAAAATCATACTATTTCTACCTTGACATACCAAAAAATAACAAGGAATATCTAAAAATTATTGTCCATTAAGAGATGACTTGCTTTGAATATATTTTTGTCATGAACCAGCTTGAGTCCACCCTGAACCAGCCACCGAGGCCAGCCCGCGCCATGTCCCGAGTGGCATTCTTGATCCTACTAGGATGGATACAGGCACCAAGTTCATTAGTATAGTGACAAGGGAATGATTTCTCCATGATATAAATAATTAAACAACCAGTGGAAAGAAACAGATAGCTCAGTACACATTTATATAAAAGTTAAACTCAACATTATTTCCAAATAGAATTGAAAGTACAACTGAACCAAACAATTCAATTTTCCACACCTAACAACTAACTATCACCATGGGACCTCACTGGTCACTCTTAAACACAACAATCACATGTCTCCCAATGCTATCAAACATTATCTAAAATATGCAAAAGGGAAAAAAATAGAAGAATACTATTAGTGTGAGTATTAAAACTCAATAGGATAGCCTGATATTCTCTCCACTATACACTTCCTTTAAAATTAAGATAAATATCAATTCTATGTTTTAAATACAATATATAAAATTATTTTTTCTAAATATGGTTACATTCTGTAATCATTATAAAATAAAATGATGGAAGGTTTTCATAACATGAAATTCTTAGTAACTAATTTCAAATAGATGCAACTTCAAAATAAAAACAATTTTCAAGAGGGATGTTTTAAATAATGTACACTTTTTAATAAAAGACACACACTACTGAATTTATGTACCAAACACACCATATTCCGATGGAGAGTACAAAATATCCAATGAGCACAAGTCACAGGAACGCCCCTATGCACTAGTTTGTTGTGGGCCACAGGTACCTCATATCTCAGTGTAAAATTAACCATAATAAATATTTATTCTCATGAATGAGGCACTGGTAAAGAAAAAATACCCATAAGATAGTGGTCTAAAGCATCATTATCATTATTTATTTAGTGTTTTCATCTTCAAAATTGCTATGTGAAACAGGGATGAAACAACTCTAGATAACTGGAAAAATAGTACACGCTCACCCACATAGATACTCAGGTTTCACTTAAATGATCAATCAAGTTCCACAAATTATCAAATACACTTTTAACATTAAAATTTCATTCCCAAATCATACACACACAAACATCCAACAACCATTCTTTACATTTCCTCTATGGATCAATAAAACACTTAAAATTCTCATAAAACAATTTCAAGAAGTATACCAAGGATTTGCACATAAAATCAATTCAAAAATTCTCTTTTAAGGCTAGACACCCACCATTACCATATAAAACCAGATTTTTGAGCCCCAAAACCATTTAATAATTAAATTTAAAGGATTATAAAACGGTTCAGAATGATACAACATGAAGTACACATAAAAATAATTTTCACAAGAAAAATACCAAACATGCCTTCAAGTATTCTTGAAAAAAACAACATTTATCATAATAAAAAATTATACTATGAATAAATAGGTGTAAAATTCCATTTTAATAAATGTAACATTTACATAAACCCCTAAAAACTCAAGTTACACATTCAAACCCCATCCATTTCTATAAAGGTTCCAAATGAGCCATTTACTGAGAACACATGCCAAAACACCCTAAAACCCAATATTCACATCATTATAAAACACAAATACAAATTATAACCAACATAAAGAACCCCAAAAACATTTATTCACATGATTAAAATATTTTTTATATGCCAAAAAATCATTTTATATCACCTTGAGAACACAAAATTCAATCGGACACTTTTTCAAAAATTAGGCATGAAAAAATTAATAAAACAAAATCTATTTAATATAAAAAATGTTATAAAACCAAATTTACAAGATAAACATATATTTAAATAGATGAAATAGGTTTTTAACATTACAAGATAGGTACTAAAGCAAGTGGATCATTTAAACAAGCACTTAGTTTGCATACTTCAACAAAAAAAACATAATCTTCACAAAATTGGGCAAAAACTACCATTATTGAACACTAATAAATTAAAACAAAGGGTGAAAAAAAATTATCATACATATAAGGTTAAAACAGAAAGAAAAAATTGAATCTTGAATTATAAATGTAGTTCTTGGGATAACCTATATCAAAACCAATGCGGAATGTAAATGCACACCCGATATCACCTTCTGAGGGTTCATAAACCATTAAACTATGAATATCATCCCCAAATGAGAAAACCCACCTCAAAAATCATAATATAACATAACCCTTGGTCTTTCCTCAAAAGGGTAGAATATAGAGGAGAAATGAGAAGGAAGCTCGTCTTGATAACAAGAATAAACTTTATCCTCCCATATATCCACACCGTAAGAGAGTAGGGAATGGCTTGGAATTAAATGTTTGGGATTATTAGGTATAGAATAACCATGTTAGAAAGATTTAGTGAGAAAATAGTAAAAAATGAAGGATTTATGAAAGAAACTAATTAACTTTTCAAATCTGTATGATTTGAAAAACCTTAAGGAAGTTCTCCCTAATCCCCCATGAATATGAGGTCAAAAGAGAAAAAATGGAACATGGGGGGTGTGCCAAGGGTTTTTAGTCTTTATTGAGAGGTAGAATTAAAAATAAATTGTAAAAAATTAATATGATATAAAATAAACAAATTTTTTTTTAAAATTGGAAATGGGATCACTGGATGGCCTAGTACTTGAATAAATAACCCAATTCCACCAAGATTACGAATTCATAAGGGGTACAAATGGATATGGTTGTTTGAATATGTCATTGGAGGCCAAGTGGGAAGTGTAATGGCTGAAAAATGTTAATAAACTAAGGAGTTATAAAAGAAAACAAATTTTTTTAAAACTGGAAGTGGGTTCACGGTATGGCCCAAATCTTTAAGTAACCACCCTCTTCTCCAAAAACCCCCAAAAAAGCTACGGGGAACTCATTGTAGGATGACTAGACGTATATGGAACATAAAAAAAACATTAATCTAAACCAAAACCTAAGAAAAGGATCAATATTTCTAATGAACTGTATCAAAACCAAGACCTGAAAAATTTGGTGTGACAATCCAAAACCACCACATAAGTAAGGGAATCATTGTGAAGCTACCTAAAAAATAGAGACACAAAAAAATGATTAATAAAACTTACAATTTTAAAAATAACAACCTATTCTAGAATATGAGATGCCTTAATGAAGATACTAAATTTCAACTATCCATATGAACTCTAATGTTTCAAGGATCATGCTACGTGCAACAACACATCACCATATGTTATAATTTGACACACCATAGTGTAACCCTAGAGAATAAAATAATTTTATTCCTCCATCCCACAAACCATGGGGAAACACCATTGGACCTAGTCATATTTAGGTATTAAATTAAAATTCTCAATACAGTATCACTTATCCCTTGCCATTGACCTAAAAAACATCCCCAAACACATTCCACACCTCATATAAAAAAAGTAAAGGACAAAAAAATCAAGCCTATATATATTATATAATTCATTCATTATTTGTTGAAATTTTTTCATTATATATCTACTCTATTTGATTTATATTTTGTTGTAAATTATTTTTTATTTGGTTTTAACTTACTTTTTTTAAGGAATTCTATATTCTTTCTAATCCATTAATTTTTTTGAGGTAGTTGGGGTTTATTTATGTGGTATATTGATGGAGTAGTAGTTGAGGATGGTAAATTGATATTTTATAATAACATTAAATTGTTTTTTGGGTGAAATGTATGTAATATGTTGTATATCAAGTAATATTAGGCATTTGATATTTTCAAACACATTTGCAAACTATCATTCTATTTTTATTGATTAAATATGTATATACACTTTCATATTTATTTCTCATGGATATATAATTTTTAGGATATAAGCCTTCAGATAAATTTTAATTCCTCTCCCCTCTATAATTTTTCTAATTTTTTTATAGGATATTGTATCATATATTTGAAGTTATTGTTCATATAGCTTTAGTGGAGTTTGGTGGATGACTAGAATTTATTGGAGGTTTTTA
Source organism: Viscum album (assembly GCA_963277665.1). NCBI lineage: Eukaryota > Viridiplantae > Streptophyta > Magnoliopsida > Santalales > Viscaceae > Viscum > Viscum album. The sequence goes on along the minus strand of OY728128.1, from coordinate 1,181,491,831 downwards.
TCAATATTTCATTCATTATGTCTAGATCAATCACCAAATTAGTAACATTTTGAATGTGGCAGTTGTTCAAATAATAAATTTTTGAAATTGAATTGAGTTTTTCATATACTTACCAATGGTTTATATGGGTAATTTCTCACATTATGTGAGTTTATAACCTTAGTTCTATTTTAACCTCTAAAATTTTCCATGTATTATTTTTAAATATTATATAGATTATTTTTGAGACTATGCACAATGACCGCGTGTGATTCTAAGGCTTAGTGTTCTCGGAATAAATTTTAAAATATTATGTATTTTGAATCGCACACCAATATAGTTTCCTAAAAAAGTGAAATAACTTCAAAAATGAGTGCTTAGAACCAAAATATGAGGGAAACTTTTAGTTTATAATTTTGTTTTTACCCTATGAATGACTTAACATTAGTCAGTGTGAGACGTTCTTGAAAAATTTGTTGTGGGTGTTAAAATGAATAAAATAATTTAATAAAATTATTGTTATATGATCTATTGACATAGTAGTTTTTCAATCATTAAATCTATCATTTTTTTGCAATATAGTGTTAGTTTCATAACCTTAGAGATGTCATACGATTATTGGAGAGAGATTTTGATAATTTTATCAGGAAAATGATGACGGATGATGATCAAATCATAGAACATTCCACCAAAGGCATCTACGAACCCCATCAATAATGAAAACACTATCATTTTTCATCAAAGATCGATCCAAATCTAGGTAGGATGTTTTGTCTTGTGAATTTCATACCATTATAAATCTTAAACAAACACAGATCAATTAAATGAACAATAATTAATATGTCCATCATTGATAGATTCCAAATTGATGGAATTTTTTTGGTTAATTGATTTATCCCACATCATTTTTCCTTTATATGATAATTGATTGAGGACAAATGAACAAAAACCAAGGTTAATTCCTCACATTTATTTTTTTTGTACTTATCCCTTCATTCTTTGCACGTTCATCATGGGGGATTCCATTTGGTCTAGTATTAGGACATTGTGTGACCATTATTCGGTGAAATGGATCGATAGTACTGGTGATGTTCATGATTAATGGTGTGATCAATGTATGACAGTGGTGTTGAATGACTAGAGGTGGATTAGGATGGATTTTTAGTTTTCATTCAACCTGGTTAGGATGTGTAGCAATGAATGGCTCAGTGATGGTAATTTCTGAGTGGATTTGAAACCTTAATACATACATCCAGAAACTAGAGTCTTGGATGAACCCCAGTCTACAGGTTCTATCCAAATTTGTGGATCTAGAAGTGAACTGGTCGAAGAGAAAGCGATCCCCGATAGATATGCAAGATACAGAATGGAATGATGCGTATTTTGTGTTTACATGTCATGTGGATCCCACTTTCGGTGGTGCTATGGGATGGTTGATGTTACGGATCACATGGAATGTGACCACTGTCACTTGGTGTGTGACCCTCCTCGGTTGACCAGGTGTGTACTCCAAAGAGTACATGGACATGGTAAAAAGTTCATGGATAGAGGGTGTTTCTTGTACTTTCATAAGAACATAAATTGGAGTACACATACTGGTACCAGGATAAGACTTCAGTACATGGACCCAATCATTTGAAATGGGTTGGATACCATGTATCTATATAGGCCATGTATATCCTTCAATATTCCATGTATAATAGAGACTACATGATGTGTGAGGAACTTCCACACATGTAGGACTTGGGATAGTTGGACATGCAATGTGCCCTTTGGGACACACCATATAGTCACTTCAAGAGTGCGTGTGGCTCTTTGTTTTCTAAGTTTGTATAATTATATGTTGATTTTGTTCCCTTGGTAATTTCCCTTCAGGGTATAGTGTGTAATTACATCAACATCAACATCATTAGATTGTGATCCCCTATAGTGGTTGAGCCTTAGACAGAGTTTTGGTGTCCCTCTATGAGACTATAGTATGATACTCTATCACTGCTAGTTGGATTTTTTGGAATTGGTGTGACCACCTTAAGTAGGATGTTGATCCTCTATCAAAGAGTACATATGAGTAGGGTTTGTGAAATTGTTGATATATGATCCCCTTTGTAGCTGGTTGATCTAGATTAGGTTCATAGTGTCCCATAATGGTTCAGGGCGTGACCCCTTGTCTATTTACCATGAACCCCATATACCAATAACCTTCCTTGAGTAGGGAATAATGACCCAGAACTCTTCGGCGAGTGTCTCTGATGGTATTTCTCCCAAAAAAACATCTCTCCAAGCAAAATTAGGTGGCTGACAGCTATTTATGTCCACCTTATGGTGTGACGTCCTTCCGGTGTATAACTAGTTTCTTCTCTATTTCTACAATACATTTATTATTATATCTTTTAGTGATCTAACTATACTTAGTTCTTCATTTTTGGTTCTTTCAGGGGAGTCCTACTGAGTACTATTATACTCACCCCCATGTGGTCTTTTCCTACACGTGTTGTTCCTTGTGTAGGTGAGAACCCTTTTTTATGTCCTAAGAGGAAAGGGAGTGGTTGTAGCATTGATGGATATTGATAGACTAAGTTTTTTACCAAGAGAATTATTTTCACTTAGTTATTGCACTTAAATAAGGTTGTACTCTTTACAGTTTTGGTCAGGCTTGTTTTTGGCACCTTCTCTATTTGATCACTTTACATTCATATCTATTGTTTGATATTAGATGTATGCATGCATTTTATCTGTTGTTTTACATTAAATTATTTTGTGGGCATGGAGATGTGTTCATGTGTACATGTATTTTTGGATAATGTATCCCATTTTTTTTGATATACCTACTCATTGCTGGTCTCCAGCCCCTTTTCTATTGGAGGCGGGCTTGGGGTAGTCACGGGTTGATCCTCAGTTTGTGGGGCATGATAGAGTGGTATCAATGGTACATCGGTTCAAAATTATGGACTGATAGTCAGTAATATTGGTGTGAAGAAAAAATGTTTAGTTTTTAGATTTTATCTTTCAGGACAACGATTCCAGTGTTTGTGCAGTAGCTGAAAAATCCATACACCAAGACTCTGATCACCTTCTTTTCGACACGGTACACATGGAAAATGGTTGCAAGGAAAAAACTGGTACATGTTTCATATAGGAATGGTTTTTGTGTCATGTATTTATTCGGTTAGCTCCCCAAATATATTATTTGAACTATAGTACATATTTTTTAATTTTAGGATGCTTCCAAAAATATAGACAGTCAGGTTCCACCTTCCGATAATAAGGATAATCCACCTAGTGATTGGGAACTGGTATAGTGACTTGAACCAGAGATAGCACCTCCTTGTGTTTTACCATCTATACCACCACCAGTTGAGCAGCAAGTATCTTCAGCACTACTAGATGAGTATGCGTATAGGTTTAGTGCATTACATGAGTTTCATAGGCAGTGACCTACCATTTTTCGGGGTTATATAGACCCCTAGGTGGTTTATGACTAGCTCGAGGCAGTCACTCACATTTTCCACCTTCTGAGGATCCCTACTGATTATATGGAATTCCTTACAATTATTCTTCTCTAGGTATTAGTAGGTCGATGGTGAAGCTCGGTGACATACTCACATAATGAGAAATATCTCTCCTTGATATACTTATATCTTCTCTTTGTAGAGTAGTTCTATTCTTCCACAATGTGATCAGTATGCAGACAAGAGATTCTGCATATGTAGAAGGTCAGTATGACCAAGGTAGAGTACTCAGAGAGATTCATTAACCTCTTGAGTTACACCAAGGATATGGTATAGGACCATTTCTTTAGGTCATGGAATATTTGGTAGGTATTTCACAGTTACATCAAGTCATCAGTGGTGTATCTTATAATTTCCACCTATCCTAGTGTTCTGGAGTGAGCCTTATTAGTAGAATGTTTTTTAGAAGAGAAGAAACCATTAGTGGGAGAAAGCAGTGGGCACCCAATTGATGAGACTTTGGAAGTAGGTATCTGTTGATAGTCGTAGGGATCCAAATGGTTCATACGTTTTAGGAGGCAACCCCATGACTCAAGGTTAGTGGTTTTGGGATCCCATGCAATCTCAAATCATCTAAGGGACATATGAAGTTTCTCAGGTGATGGTCGGGGACATTTGTCATGAGATTGACATAACCATCATATATTTAATCAAGGGAGAGTATATAGACCACTGAGACAGTGTGAATGTTAGGATCATGGTGTTATTTAGGTCACCAGATGTGGAAGAGTGGTCAGTATGGCATCAAGAGGTGGTCGAAGCTTTACCTTTTACCACCACCGCCCCTAGGTGGTCCATGCCAGGCTCAGGGAGCTAGGGGGCTGGGACGAGGATAGTTGAAAGTTATGGGTTCCTATGACCCTAAGGATCTAGGGATGATATGAATTATGATTTATATCTTTTCAACTTTAGATGTAGTATTGGGAGACATAGTTTCTTGGCATTCCTTCCTTTCCACTTCTCTGGTTTGAAACATAGGGATTCATATTGATCTGTTGACTCGGCCCTTGCAGTTAGAGACTCTAACGGGCAATTTCTATGAGACTTCATAGTTATGCAGACAGTGCATAGTAACACTTAGAGGTGATAGTTTTTTATGGGATCTCATTGTTTCGGTGATAAGGACTTACAAAATAATTCTTCGTATGGAATGATTATCTGTAGTTCATTCCCATAATGACTATTTTAGGTGAGGGATGTGGTGCGTCAGTAGTGAAGGAACTAGGTATATCTTTGTTGGTGAAAAAGAAAACAAGGAAATGTAGTATAGATAGGTTCCTATGAGGGTTCAACTGATTACTTATCAGTTGTTTAGCTTAACCATTGGTATTGTGGATGTTGTGAGTTCCCAGTTTCATGTTGTGGTGGCAGAGTATGAGGATTTCTTTCCAAGGAATTCACTAGGTTTCCCTCTCCACTAAGAGGTAGATTTCTCTATCAACTTGCATCCTAGGATGACACTAATATCTACAATAGTATTTCATATGGATCCTATAGATATTTGAAAGCTAGGGATGAAGTTGGGGGACTTGTAGTATAAGGTATTTATGATACTGAGTGTTTCCCCCTAGGAAGCCTCAGTGTTTTTTCCAAGAAGGCAGACAGGAGTTTAATGTTTTGTGTGAATTACCGATGCTTGAACAAGGTGACCATAAGAAAATGTATCCACTACTAAGGATAGATGAACTCTTTGATCAGTTAAAAGGGGTGTAATGGTTCTAAAAAATTTACCCCATATCAGGATATCACCAACTGTGAATACGGGAAGGAGATATACTAACGATGAAATTCAGATGTCCTTATAGTCACTATGAGTACATGGTGATACTTTTTTTCATAGAATATTCCCTATAAGGGTTCATGGAACTTATTAAACAAATATTTCAACTTTTCTTTGATTGGTTTTTGTTAGTTTTTATCAATGAAATACTAGTGTATTTTGTATCTAACTCTGAGCATATGGGACACTTGAGGATAATCCTAGACAAACTCTGAGAGAATCAACTTTAGGGGATGTCCTCAAAGTGATATTTTTGGATTTGAGATGTCTAATTTCTAAGAAACTTCATCTCAAAGGAAATAGATTTTGTGGATCTAGCGAAGGATCAGGTGGTTATTTCGGGGAACCCACCCAAGAGTGTTTCTGAGGTACGAAGCGTCCATGGATTGGCCAGCTACTATCAGATGTTTTTACCCGAATTCTCCAGAGTGGAATCACCATTTATAACCTTGACCAGGAAAATAAATCCATTCATTTAGATAAAATTTTTCATTTAGTGATTTGCATATTTGAGGCAGTGATTGATGATGGCAACCCATATTGAGGTTACCGAAGGGGAGTGTCGAGTACGTAGTGGTCTACGATGCATCATGGATTATACTTGGTTGTGTTCTAATGAAGAGGAAAGTCGTTATTTCCTAATGGGAAAGTAATTTATCATGTACTTAGACAACAAGAATCTTATGTTTATCTTCTCTCAAAAGGATCATAATTGAGACATAGATGATCTCTTTAGATCCTCTAGGGATTTGAAATTGAGATTTTCTAAACTCTGGGGAAGGTGAAAGTGTTAGAATATTCTCTCAGTATGGGATCTAGTTTGCAGTTGTTGAATGAGGCATAAAAGAAACTAGCCTCGTTGTAGTTGACTTATATGGATGGTGATGGATCATCTTTCCTCCCTTAAATGGTTATCAACTATCCACTCTTTCAAGGATGCAAGGAGGCACAACAAGGGGATATTGACTGTGAGAACCCACATACTTAGGTATCCACTAGACATGCTCCCGATGGATTTTATGAAGTTCACTAGAATGTTATTCCTTTCATAAGATTAATGTTGGTACATGTGGAATTGAGGGAGGAGGTTCTGAGAGAGTTTCATACATCTCCTTTAGTGGTACATCTAGGTATGGATAAGATGTACCAAGACCTCCAACATAATTTTTGGTGTCCAAGCATGAATAAAGGATTTGGAGAGTTTTTCTCTTGATTCCTAACTTTTCAGTTAGTGAAGGATGAGCACCACGTTTAGTTGGGTTTATCTTAAACCATTGAGGTACCAGAGCGAAAGTGTTATAATATATCCATGGACTTCAATATAGGAATACCATGTACATACATAAGAGACAATGTCATTTGGGTGATCGTACACCAACTCACCAATCCAACCCACTTCTTAGAAATCTGAAAACACAGTTCAATATAGAGCTTTGTACACATCTAAATTCAATATATAATCTTAATCCATGGAGTTACATCACTGATGTTATATGATTTTGATTCTCATTTTACATCCCAAAGGTGGAAGGGATTGAAGGAGGAATTTGGGATGCAGTTATGCTTGAGCATAGCATTTCACCACCAAACTATTCAAAACTGAGTGGGCCATTCATGTTTTATATGACATGATGAAAGCTTGAATGTTTTATTTTGGCCATAATTTGGAAGAACGCATACCCTTGGTAGAGTTTTCATACAACAATAGATACAATTCTACCATTTATATGGATCCATTTGATGCTTTTTAAGAACAATCCTATAGGTCAACACTTTGTTGGGATAATCCAGGCGATTCATCACTCATGGAAAAGGAGTTGGTGTCAGCTACAATAGAGATGTTACAGATCATCCTGGACTATATAAAGACTATACAGATCCGTCATAATTCTTATGTGGGAAGATGATGGAATCCTCTAGAGTTCGAGAAAGGAGACCCTATATTCCTAATAGTTTGATATTGATGTCGATTGGGAAGATTTGGAAATGGTGGAAAGTTATATAAGATATTTTCTATTCCCCTTTAGATATATTGTAGAGTTTTCATGGTTTCATACAACTTAACTCTACCACCATAGTTAGGTCAAGAACATGATGTCTTCCATGTGTCGTAGATAAAGAGTTACGTGCACAACCCATCACGCACTATCAACTTGGGTGAGATGGACATAAATAATGGAGTGATATTGTCTAAGTACCGAGTAAGAACAAGGATCGGTATGAGAGGATCCTTATTTGGTGATCTATTAATTTAGTGCATGCCCCGGGGAAGCACAAGAATCTCTAGGAGATAACATGAGAGTGGGAGGATCGAATTCATCCTCAAGGACAACATCATTTTGTGAATATCGTATTTTGGATTTCTAGGATGCAAGTCTCTAAGGTGGGGAGAATGTAACATCTCTTATTTTTTATTTATTCTTATTATATATTATAATGATTAAGTTCTTGAACAGAAAATGAGGCGGTGTGGGATTCCAAGGTCCAATGTTCCCAAAATAATTTTATTAAATATATTAAGTATATTGACTATCACATGTTCACGGTTTTCCTAAAAAGTGAATTAACTTCTAAAACTAGTTCTTAGATAAAACATATTATGGCATCGTCGTCTTCATAATAGTGGTTTTAACCTTGGTGTGACTTATCATTAGTCGGCATGAGCCTTTTGTGAAAAAAATTTCATGATTATTAAAATGAATAAAATTATTTAACAAATTTATTTTTATACATTTTGTTGACATTGAGATTTTTCAGTCTTTAAATAGATCATTTTGTTGAGAATCCATGGTTATGTTCATAACCATGGAGACACTAAAGGACCAATGTAGAGAGATTTGGATAATTATCTCCGGAGAATGATGATGGATCAAAATCAGATCGTAGATCTTTTCCCTAATAGACATTGGGGACTTCATCAATGATGGACACTCTATCATTATTCATCAATGATTTATCCAACTCAAGGTAGGATGTTTTTCTTCTAATTTGAATATAGTTCTTAATATTGGAAGAACATGGATCAATTAAAGTAATAATAATTGATACGTACATCATTAATAGATTTCAAATTAATGGAATTATTTTTTGGAATATTGATTTATACCTCTTCTTTTATCCCTTAAATGACAATGGATCAAGGAAAAATAAACAATGGATGAGGTTTATTCAACACTTTTATCATTTGTCTATTTCTCCCTTTGTTATTTTCACATTCATTGTGTGTGATTCATTTTGGTCCACAGTTTGACAAATACCTGGTATTTCATCATCAGATGATCATTCTTTGGTGAAATGGATCGATAACACGTGTACGCTACATGGTTGGGGATATTGACATGGTTTGATGATGGAGTTAGATGACCATAGGTGGATTGGGATGGATTTTCGATATCCATCTAAATGGGTTTTGATGTATGGAAATTAATGGGTCAAATGTGTGGATTTCTGAGTGGATTCAAACCCATAATCCATAGATTTAGAAATAATAAGCTTGGTGGAACCCCAGTCTACAAGTTCTAGCCAGATCAGAGGATCTAGTAGTGAATAGATCAATGTCAAAGTGATCCCCAATAAAACTAGTAAATTCTAAGCAACACAGTGTGTATTTTAGGATTATAAGTTGTGTGGGGCCTGAGGTTCCAATGCAAGGGTTTAGGAAAATTTAAGGATAACATAGTGTGTGTGACCCCTGTCACATGGTGTGTGGATCCCTCTAGTTGACTCGGCATGTACTCTAGAGAGTACATAGACATAAGAAAAGAACACAGATAGATGGAATGTCTTGTACTTATACACAGACATGGCTTGGCATACACGGACTGGTACATGGAAATGCCTTTGGTATATAAACACAGTCAAGTTACACAATAAAGATTCCATGTGTCTCTACACGCCATTTATATCCCTATATACACCGTTTATAATGGACACTACATTCAATATGAGTCACTTCCACACAGGCAGAAAATGGCATAGTTGGACATGCCATGTACCCTTTGGGGTAGAGAGTGTAGTCCCTTTAAGAGTGCTTGAGGTTCTTTTTCTCTTATTTTTTACTTTTATAGGTTGATAACATTCTCTTGGTCCTTACCCTAGAGGGTACAGTGTGACATTACATACACATCACTAAATTGAAATCCCCTATAGAGGCCAAGTCTCATATAGAGTTATGGGGTCCATGTGTGAGACTCGAGTGAGATCCTCTATCATCCCTAGTTTGTGTTTTTTTGAATCGACATGACCTCTCTGAGTAGGGTTTTGGTCCTCCATAAATCATCCTATATCAATAATGTTTGTAGAATCATTAACATATGATCCCCTATATAGTGGGTTGATCCAGGATGGGTTTGTGGTGTCCCTAAGAAGATCATAGTATGACCTCTATCTATGTATCTTGGTACCCTTAGACCAAAGAGATTCCTTAGGTAGAGACCAATTACCCTGAACTCTTATACATGTGTCTTCAATTGTAGCATGGATCGAAGAGTGAGTTCTCCAAGAAGAACCATTACTTCGAGAAGAATCATGTGGCTGCCAGTTGGTTATAACTACCGTATGGTGTGGTTTATTTCCAAAGTATATATGGGTTCTTCTCTGTTTATATAACCTATTTATTGTTATATATTGTAGTGAAATGACTATACTAAGTTATTCAAGTTTTTTTCCGACACAGTATCCAACTAAGTGTTATTATACTGATCCCTGTCTAGGCTTTGTCTACATGTGTCATGTCTTGTGCAGATGAAAACCCTTTTTACAGTGTCCTACAGGGAAAAGGATCTGGTGGAGTATAGTTGGACCTTGACAGACTGAGGTGTTTACTGGGAGCGTTCTTTTAACTTAGTCCTTTCCCTTGGAATAGGTTGGACAATATATAGTTTTAGATGGGATTGTTTTTGTCCCCTTTTCTATTTCATTACTTTATTATCGTACTCTATTGTGGGATCTTAGATTTATGTATTCAATATAATAGTTATTTTAAATTTCAGCATTGTGTGTGATTGGAGATGTGTGTGTAGGTACTTTTGCCTAATGCCTCCCATTTTTGGTTTATTCCTACCCAGAAATGGTCTTCATCCCTTGGCCTAGTGGGGGGGCTTGGGGTAGTCAGAGGTCAGACCTCAGCATATCTTGCCATGACATCATGTATCTATCTCATGGCCTATTGGTCATGGGATTTTTGGGTTATTCCCAGTTTCATCTAAAACTTAGGTGGAATCATTATAAGACTAGGTGAGTATATAGTAATTTTAATTGAAATTCATAATATATATTTTATTAAAGTAGGATTTAACCATGGATTACAAATTAATTTAATTTAAATATGATAATATTGTTTCTAGTAAATATAGAAAAAAATTTCTAAATCTTAGATAGAATCACCATAATAAAATTTATTTTACCAATGAAATTAAATTTCAAAATCCATCACTCTAAATCTAAAATTTATCTTTTGAATTTTAAAATATTTTCTAACATAGAATGATAGAAACACCATAAGAAAACAATGATTAAAAATTAGTAGGTCTATGACTACCTACTAAAAAAATACATTGGTGGTTTCCACTAAGTCACGATACATCCATGAAAATTATAAACAATATTTGAAATTTTGTATCTAATCAAGCCCATGGGAGTAATAATTATATGTGAATAACCAAAATACTCAGCAAAAACATTTACAGAAAACTAAAAATGTATATACCATAATGCTAACCATTAAATAATTGAATTACTAAACCTAAACTATTTTAAACTTTTAAAATCCAAATAAATAATTGAAAAGATTTCTAATTGGCCTCCTAATACAAAAACACCATCAATATCATGAAAACAAACTTCTTAATCTTACTATAACTCCCACACATGGAAGCTCTACCATATAGAATGATTCCACGGTTATTTGGTTAGATCAGATATTAAATTTTTTTAACCCTTTATATAGAAATTAGATTTAAGATAAGAAGAAGAGAAAATAATGAATAAATAATAATAAATGTAAAAAATCAGTTTTACAAAAAAAAATTGTGACTAATGATTGAATTGGGAAAAAATTGATGATGAATGAGGAGGAACTAGAGTGATCTTTCTATATATCAACCACTCTTGAGGAAAATGAACTAATGTACACCATAAGGGGTTAGATGAATAAAAATAGAAAACATGATATTTTAACTACTTTGAAACAATTTAGATAGACTTCACTGGGTACCTGATGGTGTCTATCCATGAACTCAGTGTCCATCTAATGGGGAAATTAAAACTACATTAATCACGGAGAATCTCATAACACTATAAGGGGTATATGGTTGGAAATTAAAGCCACGTGATTGAATTTTAAAATTTAAAAGCACATAAAATATCAATTTTATGTTTTTTATATATCTCATAATATTTAACCACTCATTATAAACATATTAATAACAACAAAGTTGTCACTATTTCATCTTAAATATCTAAAAATTTAAAAAAATTCTAATTTTTACCACTATAATCCTAAAATTTAAATCTAATTTTAGATTTAATTAATAAAACAATGATATAAAACACTACACCTATATTGATATAAATAGCCTGTGGTTATTTTCAAAAAACAATCATGACTTCATACATTATGTAAATTATAACCAGTAGTATTTCCTAACCACGTTAGAAAAACCTAGATTCCTGAAACATATTCAGCCACGGATCCCCACCATAAATGTTATTCTGAACTATAGTATCATTTTTTATAGAAATATGAGAATCCATTACTCTCTCTAACGTGGTATGCATGATAAAAAAAAGTGCCGCAAACACCTCCCATGTTTTATTTATTACATTGATATGTAACTTTGAAATGAGACTCAATAGTATATATTCCTCTTTATACAACAATAATACTTGAATTTTTTATTTCATTCTGAGTGAATCAGCTATAATATTTTACTTAAATAGTGTATATGTCATCACAATATCAAAAATACTTCATGAAATTTAAAAACCACCACATTCTAATTGTTTATATCTTTTGGGAAAAGATATTCTTTATGTTTCATTAATTGGTATAGATCGCAAATTTCTCACTAAATATGTGATGGTGGAAATATATTTTCACATTCACTATATGATCCACTTTATAATCAGGTCTTATATTATAATATTTCAATATACTATATATATATATTCTATATTATGTATTATTATAATGGGTGTTTCTATAATCCTATAATTAAACTCATCTAAAACATAATCACACCAATCATATTATAATAAATGATCGATAATTTATATATAGATTTCATTGATCCTCCTAAGTGGTAGATATATTTATTAAACCATAAATAATAACAGTAAAGATTACAGAAAAGATGAATTTAGACTACATTATTTGGTTTATCCAAAGACCTGATTACCTCAACCATTTTAGCATCTAATAAAATTATATTCTTGTACATAAAATTCTCTAAAACTTTCAATTTAAAAATCAATAACTGACACATTTACATCCTATAAAATAAATAATTATCTCCAGTCTGCATAGTAGATACTCTATATACCACACATGTTCCCCCATTTACTGTGATTATATTAGTATATTATTAATTAATATCAACATTAATGAATCAATATAGGGATGGATAATGTTTTCCTAAAAAGGAAGAATCATGAGGAGTTGAATTGATATTATATTAAACATAACAATAATTCTTTCTATGGGGAATTAAAATAAATGAAATAAAAGTTTTGAACTATGTTAGTGATAAGATTAATTAAACACATTGGATATTTAATGATCTGGAAGTTAAGTCATAACTGAATCGCTAATATTAATAAAATAAAAAAATAACACAAAACGTAAAAATTCAAGGGAGTATTAAATAAAAATCAATTTACACCTTAATCAATATTTATAAAATAATATATTAGTAAAAATCCCCAAAACTCTTTTTTTATCCAAATATATTAGAGGATCAATTACCATATCCAAAGGATAAACGGGTTTTAAAAATAGAAGTATCTTCTATTAGATGATTAAATTCCCAATCTCTTATCCAATAGATTATTTGATAATGTCATAAGTAATTCACATCCTCAAAATTCATTAAAATAAGTTTTTAAGTAGAAATATATTTCCCCAAATCTCCTCTTTGATAAAAATATAACAATTAGCCAATTATTTTACTTTTTTAACTTATTGAACCATGAAATTCATAATAAGAAATTTACATCACTAAAAATATTCAATTTTATATGATAAAAAATTAAAATAATTAAAATAGGAATCATACAGATGTAATAAACAAAATCATTATAAATATGACCTCAAATATCATATCAAAAAAACAGATGGAAGAACTCATACACTGAGGTAGTGTACAAAACTCAAATTTTTGTTGTGCATTAATTCATTCAGCATCTCATACTGAAAAAAATCAACCCATATTTATAGTTGAATTATTTAAATTACTATTTTACATTTTTAGATCATCGTATATTCGCATAAATTCTTAAGGGGAGACATGTATCATACCATTTTTTAATTTATTTAGGTAGCATTATCATGGTGTAACTAATTAGAAATTTGATAAAATCTGATGTATACAATGTAAAATTATGATAATACTCCCCCATTGTAATGGTGGATAAACATTACGAATGGGTTTGTATTATCATAATGATGGATACACATTACGAATGGTTAGAAAAAATAGGTATTTTCATTATCACTGTGTAACTAATTAATTTCCATACTCACATACCTATTTTTTCTAACAATTCGTAATGTTTATCCATCATTATGATAATACACCCCCATTGTAATTGCAAATAAATAAACAAGGAGAGTAAAGAAATATTAATGATGAAAAAAACCATGTAAGAATAAAATTTAATTTAACAATAATACATTAGAATAAATTCAAAATAAATATGAGATTAATTATTAGTAACTTTATAAGATAAATAATTAATAAAATAATAAAATTTTATAAGATAAAATCTGATTTATACAATGTACAATATGATTCTATAAATTGTGGATCAAGAATATTTACTAGAGATATCATTAAATTTTGTTCAAAGAATATCAAAAAGATATAATATTTCTTAATAAAGAGTTATTATAGATTCATATAGAGGAAATTAATTCTCCTTTTTCAAGAATTTTTTTAATGAATTAAGAATAAATATAGAAGAAAATAAATTGATAATTTTAATTTGATTATATCTAAAATCATTTATTTATATAAAAAATATTTTTAAAATGATTTTGTTTAGTAAATATATAAGATAGCAATTCAGTTTTGATAAATTCAAGAATAAAATCTCATTTTTGTGAGTGATCTTGAACAAAATTTGGTCTTATATATATATGTATTTCTCTTATGAGTAATGTTTCAAACTCGTAGATAAGGAAATAACAAATATCAAAATAAAAAAATCGGTTAAAAAATTCCAAAATGAATTATTTTCTTCTTCATCCATATCAATTGGGTGAAATAACTACCAACTAATTCATAATTAGTTTTAGTTATAGAAGAATCTATTGAATGATTATACTTTCTACACCAAGAAAAAAATGTTCACCTATAAAATGACAAGGATTAAAAATTATCACCGTATTTACTCTATAAAATATTAACTCTATTTATGAATAACTCTTAAGATCAAACTTGATTGTGAATCAATTGAATATTCTAAACTTTTATTATATTTTATGTTAGGATATGATCTATTTAACCACCTTAACATGAAATTATTACCTATTTTATTATAATCAATCACATTATAATACATAGTATAGGTTATCCAATCAACTATATATCGAGTAAAGTAAACTTTTGATCATACTAATCTATAATTATTCATCTACCGGTTTCCTAGATTCAATAAATTCAGGATTACATGAGGTACGTACCTAAGTAATTAAACTACGATCAATATAAAAACCTTAATGATTATTTAACTATCATATATATATATATATGTTGAGTGATGATATTTTATTCCTTATTCAGATATATTTAGAATCTAATAAGTATATTTTATTCATCCATTATAATCATCCCAAATTCACACTCTAAATTTTTTTCAAAAGTATTAGTCACAAATTTTTGAGTCTATCTGAAAAAAATAACATGGAATTAGATTTAGATGATTAATTTGACATTAAAAACCTTCTTGATAAAGTGTTGTATATATATTTTTCCTTTAAAATTCTAAATTCAAATTAAAAATCTAAAAATTATACCATATGAGACTCTCAGGGTATATTTATATTCCTAACGTTCTAGGGTAAGTCTATAAACATGTTCCAAAATTATTGTATTTTAAAAAACAAGTGGTTACTCATCATAAACTTCCTCATAAACAAAACGATTAAGAAATTCACTCCTTACATCCATTTCAAAAATAGAAAAATCTAGATATGAATCGAAGGGAAATATAATATCCAAGGATCCATTCATATCTTCCAAAGTAAATTTTTATTTATATTTTATGTCCTCTAACTAATTATAACATGTACTAAAAATCATGACCCTATTCTGAACAATGGTTCAATTTTTATCACACATATTTTCAAAAAAATATTTAACTCCTATAAGGAGAATATTTTTGGGCATTCATCCATAGTCAAAAATTTATTAAAATAAAATTTATTAATCTATTGTTATATAGAAATAATATAACTCTTATTACCCATGTTTTAATTTCCAATTATAAGATCAAATTTCAATAAGAATTAAATATTCCCAATTTCCTTACATAAACAAATTATATTTCAAATCATTTTATCTAAATCACTAAAAAAACTACCACTCTAATGATTCCTTAAGATTATTTATTTACATGAAAAATAAGTCATTCTTCTTAAAAAAGATTATTATAATTTGTGAGACTATATTCATGAATTATAGAAAGTTTCATATGTTATTTATATTCTAAAAATAAATTATATAGGGTCTTAAAAATAAAATAATTATTTTTTTCATAATCCATAAATTTGATATTCAAATAAGGATTAGTTTCATCAAACAAAAGATTGACTATTTCATCAATATTATGTTTCCATTATTTAAGGACATAATAATCCTTCATTATAATAGAATAAAAAATAAAAATATCTTTATCATGTTTCAGATAATAATTATGAAGATTATATTTATTATATAAAATTAATACTTTGTATCCAAAAAATATAAAGTACCCATATTTGGGAATTGTTTTATTCTTGAATTACTATGATATTTTCATTAAAACTAGATAAAAAAATTTAATAAAAAGGAAGTATAATTTGGTTCAACCCCAAATACCAAGTAACATAATATATTTAATATATAGAAAATGAAATTGTAATTTTTAAGCAAATGTTTTAGATTATACTTTATAAATATTTTAATGGATATTTTTATAATTCCCAAGAATTACATTATCCTAACCTTAATTTAAAGAAAGAGACATAAACACTATTTCACTAAGAAAAGGACTGTTCCACCAGTTAAAGTTTTCTAAGTTAATAATATGAACATCATTTTTCCTATCAGAAAATAAAATGTGAACTCTTTTAAAATTACTGATGGTATTTATTTTATTCAAAAATGTCACAAACTAACCTCTATCACAAAATTGCATTATTTTAATATTTTTTTTATTAAATCCAATCATTTTAAGAATATTTTGCATTAATGTTTCATGAGGGAATGATAGGTCACTAATTTTAATGATTTGACCATCTGTATTTTCCTTAAAAGAAAAATTTCCCCATTTAACTATATGTTATATTTTAATGGAAAAAAATTTTCTTTTTATTTAATGGGAAGAAATACTATTTTTATACCTTGTATTTTATCTACTTATACTCCTTCCATTTTCCTTTAATGAATAAGACATAATTTTTAGTAGAAATATTTTTTTGGTCAGGAAATATTATCAAACAAGGATTTTCAAAACCCATGTATTGGTAAATATATGGTGATAAATATAGAAATATTTTTGGGATATATAGGTTATTAACATTATATAATCATAAAACTTTTTAGAGTAAAATATTTTATTATGGAAACGTCCCCTATGACCATTAGAAAATAAGTTTACACAATAAGAACTAGATACTTGGTCTATAAATATGTCTAAATGATATATGAATATATAAATACAGAACAAGTAATCGATGCATTCAACTATTAGATATTTTTTTAAAATTTATCCCTTATAGAAATAAAATTTATAGTAACATATTTAAATATTCACTGTTGAAATTATGTTCTAAAACATCATTCAAATCCTTAGAATTTTTTTGCGGAATATATTTTACATTCAACATGAAAATAAATTTTCAAATACTATCATTGGATTTTGAAATTCCATCTTTATAATGATAAAAAAATCAAAATATTTTAATTTCTCTTCTCTAATTTAGTCACATATTCATTAATTTACTAAAATGGTATAGATTAATCTTCATATTAGGAAGAATAATAATAAAAATAATCTAAATAGATATTAATAAGAGATATCATAGTTACTATATCCAAAAAAGAATATTCATTTAGATGAATAAAATCATGTAATACATGTATATCCCATAGTTCATCATTATCCAAATAACTATTAGAATATAGATCTTAATATTGAACTTATCTCTCTCTCTCTCCTGGTCTTTTAAATATAAAAACATTCAATTTTTTATCTCATCATTTCATTTAATTTGACATTATTTTCAATGATGTGAATCATTATGTTGAATTTTATGAAAAAAATATTATGGTCATTATAAAAATGAGAGATATTGATAAAGTCTTAAAGGGGAATAAACATATATAAAGTTCTATAATGAATATTCAAAGGATATATTTATCTCATGCAGTGAAGTTATAGGATGAAATAAAGACAGGGGAAGGATCTTGAAGGATCATAGTGAAGTTCTGTATTAACAGGAAGATTCAGCTACATGATATAGATGCACCGACCAACTGTTGGTATCCACATAGTATAGAGTTTTCACAATAACTCTATTGGTTAGTAAATCAATAGATATTGTCCCACTAGTTGATGAATCTAGTATGCCCAAATCTACCAGATAGACACTAGTTAGTAGTGGATCACTGGTGGACTTTTTTCAAAAGATCTAGATCCTTATAGTCTCATAGGCTTTCCATTAGAACCATGTCATATAATAAATGTTCTTAAAATTAATGGACATCATATCTCTTAATTTGAGTTTAAAAATTATACATTAATCTTTTGGATTATAAATTTTCATAAACATGTTTCCTGATATAAAGAAAGGACCATAGAGGACTGCTTTTAGATTCTAGAATAAACAATTGATTAGAATGTACCAACATTAAATCAAAGTGATCATCTCCTCTGGTCTAAAATTCTACCATAAGAGAATATTTCAAATAAAAATATTTTGTGATCTCATTAATATTAGATACCTATCTATCCTATAAAACAATAATATATATATTTAGAGATAAAATAGTGGCTTTGTAATGGAGTTTCACTAAGAAAATTTATCTTCTGCCACATGTCTTTAATGAAGGTTTCTAATAATAGATAAGTATGGAATGGATTCTTATTATAGATAATGTAAGGGATAGGGGTTTCTTTCCGTTATAGTAAAAATAAAATAGAGAAAATCGTCACTTGATCTCTATTTCAATTGAGGGGAAAATAAAAAAAAACTCTTTGAATAAGGGGAGTGTATGTTGGGTTTTAAACTGAGTTATTATTGAACAAATTTATCAGATTGTGCTCTCTCTCCCACCCCTTTATTTATTCATCAATTTAATTATCATTTAATTATTAGTTAAATAACATCATTATAGATTATTTTATATTAATTATTTATAAAATAAAATTATATTAATACGCCTTCATAATTATAACATGATTAATCATTTGAAGTTGTTGATTAATTTCATTAAGATATTTCATTCAATACACTTAATTAAACAAATTGTGATACACAAAATCTTATTCTAAATAGTTGATTGATTTTACATGTGAAAAATAAATTCGATTAGTTAATATTTATATTTTTAATAGTCATATTTATAATTTAATTTACACTTCATTTTCTCTTTTATATTATTTTTTATATTTTCATTGTAAAAAATTGAATTTAGTGTTTTTTAAAGGAAAATCACCCCTCCTTAAACCCCATATTTATACCCTAAATCATCCCACATTAGGATTTAGAGGGATATTTTAACCAAACCTTAACCGAAATCAAAGTATGATTATATAGGATTAAATATCTTTTATATAAAAAAGTTTCTCTTGAAGAACACTGCTGGGACATTCTCCTTTATTTAATTTAATTAGTTACATTTATTAGAAAAAATTATAGGTCTACATTTCTTATCTATATAGGTAATCATATCAAGAAAAATTTTATTCATGAATTCATACATATAAAAGAATAAGAATATAGATTTACTCCCTAAGATATTGGATATTTTGATCTTAATGGGAAATCTTGGAATGCACTTCATTGTGGAATTAACCAAAATGAATTTAATTATTTTTATACATAAAAAATTACTATTTAAATATATAATTTACTTAAATCCACAAATTATGGGACAAATAAAATTAAATATAATAGAATTAATATATATTTATATGAATTTAAACTTTTTATTATGCATCATATAAAATATATTATTGAAATTTTTATATGTTTTACTAACATATGAAATAGTCAAAGGTAAATTACTGATAATTTTTCTATATATAATTTTGTGAAAATATTTGATAGATCTTGCATAGAAATTAGACATCTAAGTTTATCTAGTTCCAAGAAGAAATGGGCATAAAGAAATAGGAATTCTATGTTCTTGTCAAATATCTTCTGAAACATAAAAATAACCATGATGTTAGAGGTTGATAAAGTTGCTAAAGAATCCATAAAATATAAAGAACTAAAAGAATCCCTCAAATCAATTTATAAAGAATATTCATCTTAGTGTGATGTTAAAACTAGTTATTTTGATAATAAATTGAATAGACTCAACTAATAAATAGGAATATATATCTTAGACATATTTGGCGAACACTCTTTTCCCTTTACATTCACTCTCTTAAGGATTTCCTAGAAATCGATGGTTTAAATTCTAACCCCCCCCCCCCCCACCCCCACCCCCCACCCCCATCGAAGTGGAGGATGCTCAACCCACTTCTTCCTCTTGGTCTCGGCCGCACCCATTTCTATCATTCAAAAATCCTGATATTCTTCCAATGTTTTAGGCTATCTTAGTTATCCTAGATGTACCAGATCAATATTAACGTTTTTCCTAGAATTCAATCTCCTTGTCTAATTTCAATGACACCCTGTCTCTCCTAAAGATAATAGTGGAGGCCCGATTCTAACATCACCATCCATTGGTTGACACTTTTGATCATTATTTTTTCATTTCATGGGGATTACATGACTATGCTATAGTGGGGCCTCTTGACAAGCAGCATATCATGATCAGGTTTTCCTCGATAGAGTGTTTGATTATAGAATGATCTATAACTCCTCACAAATGTGATGGGTGTTATTTTAATCAACTCTGGTGGTCATATGATTTCCATATGAAACGTCATAGACCAATCTAAATGATTTGGTTTTGTTTCCATAAACTCTCACTACCCTTTCAAAACCTCTCTCTTATTCATATGCTTCTAAATATGGTAGGTAAATTTTTATTTTCTAATATTAGAATGGATTCAGTTATTTGTCTTATATGTCCCCTTATTTGTGTGGAGATTGAAGTTTTTGAGGTACCGGTGGAGTGGGTGTGGATAACAGTGGGAGAAGAATTATGTTACAACCAATATATAGTTTTTGAATCTTTGATAGATTATTTTTTATCCTATGGTTGGAAGGTTAATCTGGCTTCATCCTATCATAATTGGTGTTGGAACACGCATGGGGTGTGGGATCTAAAGGTGGTGGTTTTAGATACAAGAAATGACCTCCTAATGGGCCAGTTGGATACTAACAAGATGGGTCATTATATTAGCATCCAGAAAGAGGAAAGAACTTTGGATCCAAGGCCGAAGATTTCTAATATCTATGAATATATGAGGCACAACTTGATGGACATAAATTCGACAAGGCAAGATTAGGATTGTTTACGGAGTTTAAGGGGGAAATGAGGATATTTTTCTCAGTCCCCAATAGTATAGAAATAATTTTTTCCTCATATGAAAAGGTTTTTAGACATATATGTGATCCTACATAGTCCTAGTGAAATGTGTGGGTGGTATAGGTAACTGAAATAACCAAGAGAGTGAAATTAAATGTGCATTATCCAAAGAGGGTTTGGGATTAATTAATTGAGCATGTCAAGTCCTATAAGGTCCATAGAGACTATTAAACTAGGTAACCATTTTGAAGGGACAGAAATTGAGGGGTTGGAACATGAGTATAGGGTTTCAGTATTGGAGTATTATTTCAGTGAGGATCAAGGAACCAATGGGGCATAGATTGAATATAAAAGTGTGATATACTTATCAAGATATAGTGAAAATGTGATACATAGTAGTGAAATTCACCTCCTAAGAAGGAAGAAAGGGAATAAAGGAATTCGAGACTCTGAGAGTTTTATTCTAATCAAAGCGAAGAAATATAATGGGTGGAAGGATTAATCCAATTTTAACAGGACAATATGGACAAGGTATTCTAAAAATAACATACACAAGGAAAATTTTAGTGAGTCATCCACTAATGGTATTACATGGGATTTAATTTTACTCTTTGGGGAAGAAATGTTGGCAGATGCCTTACTGGTTAAGGCCTCCTAAGAGGATACTGAAAGAATAATTGAAATATTGATTCAAGTGGATAATAAATATGAGAATTTTGGGGGGTTTAATAAAAAAATGTATTTTGACAAAAAATTTCAACAAAATGAATGCAAATAGGGAGTATTTTATTCATATGTGGGAAAATATTTATTATTGATTTGGTGACATCATTAAGGAGGGTCTGTAAATAATAGTACAATATTTTCACTAGAAACTATATAGGGGAAACACTTCTAATAGATTTTAACTGAATTTTAATGGTTTTGTGAGATCTTACAGTGTTTGATGCTTTTCGGTTATGGTGTGTGGGGGTTTTTGTGATTCTTTGGGTGTGGATTACTCATGTGGTTCTTAAGACAGCTTCATTTTGTGAGGGTTATCACTAAAACCTTAAAATTTAACTCTTTTTTAAACAAAAAATATTGAATAGGAATAAGAACTTGAATAAAATAAGAAGAATAAATTGATCCATTATACCCTGATGAATGGGATGGAAGTAATCTGCTATGAATTCAATAATAAAGGATATA
Organism: Viscum album; assembly: GCA_963277665.1. Classification (NCBI taxonomy): domain Eukaryota; kingdom Viridiplantae; phylum Streptophyta; class Magnoliopsida; order Santalales; family Viscaceae; genus Viscum; species Viscum album. The sequence continues at coordinate 1,181,469,245 of OY728128.1, read as the reverse complement.
ACAAACTAGAATTACACATCTATAAAAATAATTTTAAATAGAAGAAACATGTTAATAAATATTTTATAGATACTATAAGTAGAGGTAGTGATGACTCACTCAACTAAACTTCCTATAACTCATAAAGGAGCACCAGTGATAAATGAATTATTGCATATCCTAAGGTAAATGCTAAGGTTATTTATCATACATCTTCTTCTTTATCATCTACGCATTTAATTATGAAGATCCAAAATGTTCAAAATATAATGTTAAAGTTTATTTTTTTCAAAATTATGATAATATCCACCGACATCAAAAATAAATCTCATAATTTTCTTAAATAAAAGGTTCAAGTTTCAAAATAAAATAAGTTTTCTTAAATTAAAATAGTAACCAAACATTGAGAAACTGGATTCCCAAATCCAAGAGCCTAAAAATAATTATTCTTAATTCACCCATGTTGGTCAACAATAATATATGATTTTTGGATCCCAGTGTTTAGTTATAAGAAATTATAGAATAGGTTTCTCAAATTAAAATTGTTTTCTCAAAACAACATTTTAATAAATTGATATTCCCAAAAAAACTGTAATTATTTTAAATAATTTGGGATTCTTATTTATGAATGTGACTTTAAAAATAGAAGATTTAGAAGAACAAAAACTATTCATTTGTATTCCCAAATTTATAATAGAAAACTCAATACTAAAAAATTTTGGGTTATTAAGTCTTTATTAGTTAATATTTATAGACCTAAATTTTGGGTGCCCAAAGGAACTCTCATTTGAGATTTTCAAGGTTAAGCCACTTGACCATATTAGAATATATTATATTATCTTCTTAATGAATATGGGTGATTAAAATATGAAGTGATGATCCATTAGAAATAAAAGATTAAAATTTCTATTTTATTATATGTATTTACTCTAAATATTTTATGTTGGGGGAGTAGTCCTGTATTAATATTTTCTATAACTTTTTAGATTTACAATTGAAATTATTGATCTATTGTCCCTAATTTTTACTTCTTGGTATTAAAAAACTATTAATTTTACACTTGATTTGTTCTATCTTTCCATTAATATTAATAACTATTGATTTATTTAACACTCACCCCCTCTATCCTAATTATGTTTTATATTCTTATTTAAATACCAAAATTCAGTATATCCTTAATTGTTTGATTTTGATGAATTTTGGACAATAAACATTCATATTCGGGGGGATTGGTTTTTTGATGTTGTAAATTCTCTTTTCTATCTTAGATTTTATTTTTTGATTGATTCCCTCTCATTATCGCCAATGTTTAATTATTATTTAATGAATAAAAGTTTTTTTAAAATTCCATATTTTCGAGAGAGGAAATGTTGTTTTCTCTTTATATTTTAAATCCTTTTCATATTTATATTTTTAATTATTTTTATGTTTCCCTTAAATTTGGATTCTAAATTTAATCTTTTTCTTTCATTTTTTGAAATTATTTTTAATGTTATTTTGAATTTCTTTAAATAAACTTATCCTTTTAATTGCATTATTTTATTTTTTCTAATAAAAAAAGGGGAATAGTTTTCTAAGTAATAGAGTAGGAAAGTTATGGAATATATACTATTAAATATAACATATTAATTGGTAAAGAAATTCATATATAATTTTTATGAAAAAAAATATCACCATGAGATATATATTTATGGTTTGGGTTTATTATGTTTATTTTTAACAAAATTATGTATCTTTTTTGAAATGTATTTAATACATTAATTTATGATTCACTGCTGATTTACATTGTATATATCATTTATGTTATGTGTTTTTGATCATCGAAAAGTAAACATTATTTCACACCTCTATCTTAGTTTTATTATAATCAAACACTCAATTATTTATCTAATCAATTTATTTGTGTCAATTTCTGTTTCTATGATGTGAAACCTTATAATGAATATTATGAGACAAATGAAAGAAACATCTAGAACATGATATATCATTTTTATGTCTAGAAATAAAAATAAATGATCCTTAAATTTTTCTATGGACGCTGTAAATAATGTATTGATCTCATGGAGTGAGGTTCTTGGGTCAAATAGAGGCATTAAAGGGACATTGAAAGACCATGGTAATGTAATACATCAATAACAATAACTTCATCACTTGTACTGAGGCACCGTCCATCCAGTTGTATTCATCCATAATGAATTCTCCTAGTAATGTTTCCAATCATCCGGTCAATAGACATCAAAAAATAAGTAAATAAATCGAGTTTGGGTATTTCTTCTGGAAGGAAACCCACTAACAACTAGACTACAATGTAATACAATATGATTTTTTTTTGTAATCTCTTAATCAAAGGAGTTTTAGTAACTAACTAGTGGGATATTATATCTTTCCAGTTGATCTGAATTAGATTGTCTATGTTCTTAAATCTGAAGGACCCTACAGCTCTTAATTGGAAATTGATAGTGCTTAAGGAAGCCTATAGATTAAAAATATTCCTAGACCAGCTTAAGGATATAAATAGAAGACGATTGAGTCTTGGAAAATGTTTTTTTGAAAAAAAAATGAATTTTATTATGTCAATCATGAATCAAAGTGTTCATCTCATTCAATCTCAAATCCTTCCTGTAGGTTTCTTATAAGAAAATCTCCATTTTCTCATAAATATTATACAACAGGTTCTCAAAACCATAAGGAGGGTGATATATACTTAATACCAATAATGTTTGGGATATGGGTATCTTTCTACAACTATGAAACGGAAGGGGAGGAACTATTTACCTAAAATCCATTAAAATCAAGGGAGAAATGAAAAAACACTCAACATGAGGGGAGGATATTTAAGGGATCACACTAAGATATTATTAAATCCCTTTATCAAATTTCTCCCTTTCTATATATTTTATTTACTTCCATAATTCATCATTATTTCATTATCACATACCCTATTTCATTATCACTTATATTATGTTCATAAACGATTCAGTCAAATTATACTAGTTTTCTTCTATAATTATAACACACTTATTAGTTTAATGTATTCAATTATTTTGATTAATTAATTTCATTCGATACACTTAATTGATCAAATTGGGATACACATAATAACATTATTCTACCATAACTCTATCATACAAGCTATCACATAATTCTAAAAATTTCGATTTATATGTTTAATAAAACATTATATCAGATAGTTTCTTCGACATATAATCTTTTATATTATTTGATAATTTGTAAAAATGAACTTTTTATTTAGTGTTTTTCTTAAGTACAATTAACCCTCCCCCAGCACCCCACCATTATTTCTAATATACCTCACCCACAATTCACTCATACTAAAATTGTACAAAACTTTCTAACCATTCAATCATTTATGATTGTAGGGTCTTCTGGACACCTCTTTCCATTTGAATCTCTAAATAATTTTATTGATATTCCCTATATTCTTAAATTCATATCAAATAACATATAATCAATCATTATTTGTATAGAAGATTTAGTTTTCGAACATGGATATTTTATATATTTCTAATTATCATTCTTGAATTTCTTCATCACAATTATTCGTTTTAGGCATCTCATTGGCTAAGTGAACTTTTATTTATTATACATAAATTACTTAAATACAAATTATTATTAGAATTTTTCAATTTATTAAACATTGTTATATTAGATATGGAATATGTAATAGAAAATTAAAATTCATATAACCATTTATCATTCTCAGTATATTTATTCAATCTCTCTTTCTATGGCATCAAGTTTATGATCATATCATCCATTCTCAACTTTGAAATTTTATCCATATCATCAATATTTTTTCTCTTTTACTCTAATTCCATAGGATAGCTATCAATAATATTCTAAAATAACTTATTAACTATAATTTCCTCCTCACTAAGAGAAACTAGATCATTCAAAACATTTATGAATCATTGAAGATTATTAGAAATATATTCACATGAAAGAAAATCAATAATTTTATAATTTTCCCTTTTCATTACTCTTTTGTTCTCTAAAAATATCAATGTTATGAAATGGTTAATCTAGTTTTCTAAATTTCATTTTTGGATTTAGAGAAAATATCGGATTATATATGTTTCAAGTCATAGAAAATTTAAGTGTATTCTGAAAATTATTATTCATATAATATTTATCATTATCTTTATGGGAAATATTCCATGATTTATTCTCTATGTTTTTATCTTCTCCTACCAATATCTTATAGTTATCCACACTAGTATTAATCATAAAAGTTGTTATTTTAAAACATCCAAAATATAATTAGGCATTTTATTTTCCTAGGATACATTATTTATTCTTAATCAAAAAATAAGTCAGAAATGAATCATATAAGAAATGAATCAAAATAAATACCTTTTATTCAGTCATATTTGAACATTTCATCAAATTTTTCTGGAATTATGCATTATATAACATTGATTATCGCATACCATTGATAATTAAAATGGTACAAAAATAAAAACTTGTAATATCATTAAATATAAAAAAATATCATTGATGGTCATAATCCTTAAGGATAACTTTTAATTAATATAAACCTACAATTAAAATAACATTATAAATTAATAAATACTTTTCTAAAACTATAAAATAAAATTAATGGAATGAGAAGTGTGATTTGTGAAATTAGAATGGAATGATTTTATATAATATAAAATATGTGATATATTAATTATTTTATTTTTAGAAAAGGGAAAATAGCCATTCTTTATAATACATGTAAACGTCTAACCAGTTTAGAATTTATATTATGTAGTTAATATAAAAATATTATTTAATTTTTCATTAAAAAATTATTTTACAAAAATTATTATTTAATTTTTCATTAAAAAATTATTTTACAAAAATTATTCTATTAAAATACAATTAAAACATATAGACTCCCTTGGTAAAATATTATCGATCTAAAGAAATAGTTTTTAGAAATTATGAATTTTTTTTAATTATAATTTTGTTAAAGTATTATATGAATAAATTGTATTGATATAATTAAAATAATTATTATTAAAATAAATTAATAATATTCCATAAATAATTATGTAACTATAAGGAATAATTATTTTAATATTTAGGTCTACCTAAAAAGGTATTTTTGAACTAAAATATTATATACTATATTTTTATTTAAATGTTAAATTTATTATATTTTAAGAATTAAATTTAATTAAATATTTTTTGTATTTATTTAAAAATAACAATAAAAATTAATGTATTCAATATTAATTATTTTTAATAAATATAAAATCATTTAAATATAAAAAGAAATATTTTTAAAATAATTCGTTCCTATATTTTTTTATTTACAATTTAATATATTTAAATCATCCCTATTATAAGAGGATTTTAGTAAAATGAATTTTTTATATCAATCGTCAAATAAAGTACCAAAAAACTATAATGATTATTTCTTTTTATATAATAAGAATAAATTTATTTTATACATAAGATACATTTTTCTAACAAATGTTATTATATTTTATACATACTTATATTAAAGTTAATATTTGTCACCTTAAAATTTTAATATACTGATATGATTCATGAAAAAATACCACAAAAACTTATCAATAAAATGGTGGATGTGGTAGTTATTGATATACCTTTATTCTGTTTACATTTTTAGACTTTCTAATCCACTCTAATTGAAAATGAATTATTTTTGTATTTATGAATGAGTACGTACAAAAATATTACTCATTCCATTCCATAAAAGGACCCCTCCAATACCCACTTAAAACCTCACCATTATATTATTTTTTTCCCAAAAACCTAAAAAAATTATTTACATAAAAAAACTCTCTAATATTTGGTAACCACTAGTAACAATAATAAGTCTCAAATAATTCATTTTCATAAGACTCTCTAAGTGAAGATTCAAGTCTTTAGTATAAGTGAAATCCTCTCTTTAATCATTTTTCTTAAAATTCTTTATATAACTCTTATTATATCTAATTTAAAATTATAAAAAAATTAAAGTGATTAAAATATAGTACAAGTGATATTATTATTTTGAAATAATATTTTAATACCTATTAAATCATTATAATATTTTTCTAGATCATTTTTACCACCTAAAAGAACGATGTTATGAAATTAACATCATAGATGACTAAGAAAACAAAAATTCCATTAATAGAATTTAATTATTTTTAGCTCAATAATTTTTCATCCAATTTATAATAACAAATATATTTTATTATTTTATTAATTTAGTAATCATAAAAAAGTAGGTTTTTAGAAAATATTTTATGAACTACCATAATAAGACTAGTGAAATAACCAATATAATACATTACCATATCAATATATATATATAATCATAATTAAATTTTGATGATAAAAAACCATTATTAGTTTAAAATAATAGAATCTTCAAACCAAATCATGCTTGGAATCCGAAAAATTGTCAACTGTATATTAATTTCACAATAATAAATTAATATATAATAAATATAGAATAATGAATGAATGGTTTTGAGTAAAATAAATATGAATGTTTTTTTATATGTGTAAAAAAGAAAAAAAATTATTATATATGTATTTAGAACAAATCTGACCAATAGAAAGTCGAAGTTAATGGTTAATCGTCTCAATTTTCACTCTTTGATATTTTTTTTAGATTTTCCACCTTCAATATTTATAGAGTGTATATACAACCCTGTATATTAATTTTATCATATCTTTCATAAAACAACTGTGATTTAAAAAGATAAGTATTATTATTTGTCTCACTTTATTTTTATTTAGAAATTACAAAATTTGTATGTGCTTATTTTTTCCAATATTTATTTGAATTTTAGATTTTATATATTAAAATTGACATTTTAGAAATTATATGTTATTTCAACCTAAAATATTTATATTTTATCACTCTTTAATTATTTAGTATTTTTAAATTCTTTCTTACAATTTCACATCACTTTGTTTCATAACTCAACAAAAAGGAGGTCTAAATGTCGATTGATCTTATCCCTTCTCATTGGTCATGAATTAATCTCCCCCAAAAACCATATTCATTATATTTTATGATTAATATTTATTTCTTCAACTATATGGATTTATAATGAAATTTTATTTTTACCTTGACATTATTTGAAAACATGAAAATGGAATCTATTTTAAATTTTTTCTGCTTGGGTCACTTTATATTAACTTTGACCTTCATTAGGAAGTTGTGAAAGGAGTCTATTTATTTTTAACATTTTCCACATGACTTCATTTTCCTACAATATAATTTAGTTTCCTTTATGAATATTACTTTCTATTATTTCATTGTTTTATAAATTAAAATATATTCTAATTCTATCCTAAAATATTTACTCTCAAATAAATGTTATAAAAAATATAAAGGGTATTTTTTCTTATTTTTCAATATGATTTTCAAGTGCTCTTATAAATTTTATTAATATATGGAAATATCCTTTAATGTTTTTTGTATTTAACTAAGGATGTGATATTTTAATACTATATATATTATTTTAATGTATTTCTTATTATCAGGATTTATGGAACTCATTTTTAAACCAATTTATTTCTCATGGGTTAGCTATGCTGTAATATGAATATAAATGTTTCCAACTACACATGGCACACATATTTTTGGTTTATAACCATATGATGGGTATGTGTAAGATATTTATCCAATGCCTTGGGTAAATCACTATATCATTTGATATAGTTATTTTGAGCATGCAAATGGTTTTAGTTCGCTATGTTTTCATCTCTACCAGTTTGAATAATTATAGTTATATGTGTTTAGAATTTTATGTGTGATCATGATTTTGGTTTTCTATGTTAACAATGATACTATTTACTATGATTATTTTTATGATATTTTCCAATGGTATGGAATATGAACCAAATTATTTTTACATGGTTCTATATTCTCATATTATAAAATATACCTATGATATATTCTTATGACTTGTGATCATTGACTCATGTTTACAAACTCATATAACTTCCATATAAAGTTATATAAAATGATTATTGATTTATGATCCATATTTTATTAGGAGTGACTTCATTATGTTATTTTAATTTACCTTTGTTATTCTCTCATGTCCATATGATCATATTATTGTTATATATAATCTTTAGTTGATATCTCTTATATCTTCCCTTTAGTGAGCACCTCGTCTCGTGATTTATTATATTTTCATTTCTCTAGGTTATTACGGTGAGGAATATATATGATATTTCTATATGGATATCATGGGTAAGAAATGTTTATGGGATATAGTTATATATGTCTCTAAAATACTTATTTATGTAACGTGTCTCTAAAAACCAAAAAATCTATAGGTTCTAGGATGTGTTTTCTTATGAGGTGAAATGAATAATATTTTAATATGATATAATATGTATGTATGTCATAGTCGGGTTGTATTAGTTAGTATAAGTGAGGGATGTAGTTATTTATATCTATTAGGATATTGATATTAAGATAATAAAATATACAGAAAAAAGGTTAAACTAAATGTGTTATAGTTTGAACTGGTGGTGTCATTGGTGGAAATAAAGGTTTCATAGAAAAATCCATCTTACTATTTTTTTCTAAATAATATGATGTTTTACCATGATTTTAAAGGATTTTATCATGATTATATATAAGAAAATTAGTACTTTTAAGGAAATTGGATTATGAAACAAAATCATTGGAAGGTATGTCTTTAGAAACTATTGTGTCCCATAACGTTCAAAGGATGACTATTGGACACAACTGGTTTTGATAAAATTAAGTTTAAACATGTTTATTTTATAAGGAGAAACACAATTTTATTATAATTACCTTGATATTATGGTAGACATTCCATTATAAATTACATCATGTTTCAGGATTGTATTGAGAATAGACTAGAAAAATGTCATCGATGAATGCAATTTCAAATTTCTAGGATGTAATTTATTTGAGGTTGAGAATCTAGCATCCTAAAAATAAGTATAAATTTTATTTCCCAAATTTATTAGTTTTATTCTGAATTGAAACATAATTGAGAAATAAATCATTTATGAAAGAAGTCAAATTAAACCTATTTATTCACTCATAATGATACATTACAACAGTTGTACACAATACCATATAATATATATATTGGATTATTACATTAAATGTATGATTACATCAATTAAAAGTAAATAAAATAAAAATGGGAAAATAAGAATAGATTAATAACATCATTGTAACTAGTAAGTCTCTAGGATCATCTTCACCCATGAAAATCACAATTAGTGAAAATTAAACTAAAATTTCAAAAAAAACATCATAAATAGGGAAGTTCTTTTAAAAAAATAATGAAAACTTAAATGAAAAATATTGTTTAAAACTTATAACAAAATTAATTTATAAAATGTAAACAGATTAATATAATTTTTCTTTTTTCCTTTATAAAAATATATATAGTTTATGTCTATAATACTAGTAAGAATATTAACATTTTATAATTCATGGTATGTATCCAATATACATAAATTTATATACTTATTCATTATAACTAATTAATTTGAAACAAAATAAACTATTTTTAAATAGAGTAAAAATCTAACTCATTTTAGAAAATACAATTTTTTATAAAGAAACTGTTTTTATTAATTACATATTTCTATCAAATTCATTAATTTTTAAAAAATATATCAATAAAAGTTTTTATTAAAATTTAAACATTATTATTTAAATAAATTAACAATATAAAAAAATAAAGAAATATAATAAATATTAATTTTATTTTCCAAGGAAAGAAATAGATGTTTTATTTAAAAATATTATTTATTTTATATGTTATATGTTATTATTTAAAAGGTAAATTTACTGTATTTAAATTATAAATTTTAATGAAATATAATTTATATATATATATATACAATGAATAAACATTCATGATTGGATATTAATTAGTTTTTAAGAATAATAAATTCACTTAGTGTCAGAAAGATATATTTTCAAAAATTATTTTCAAGATGTGGTGTATTATAATATTTGTAAATGTTAATGAAATATATTAAAGAGTAGTTATAATTAAATTAAATATATACATATATAACAAAATAGTAATCATATAATGATTATTACTTTTTGATTATTAAGAATATATTCGTATTAATACTTAAAAGTGTATTTTTCTAAAAAATAATGTATTATTCGTAATTATGTTAAAATTAATTTTTATCACATATATAAATTTAATTAAATTAAATGTTTTTAATATTTTCAATTATGATATCCAAATTACTTAATATGTTTCGTTTCGTTTTTATTCATAAAATTAAGTTACAAAGGTGAAATTAAGATATCACGATAAAGGCTAAAATGATATAAATTAGTTAAATTAGGGGTTAAAGTTTCAAAATATCCTAAAACGTTATTAATAAATATGTGGATGAGATAATAAAATTACTCCCCTTATCCTTTTTAAATTTTTATCCCCTTTTCAAGAAAATATATTTTCTAATTAAATTTTGTGAAGAGTATTTAAAATATTATCTTCCCTTATCAACTATAAAAGTGAATCCCTTATCCCCGATATAAATCCACACATTTACCTTCTATTCCACTTTAATTCATTCTAAAATTCTCTCCCTAACAAGTATATCTCATTTTTGGGAACCTTTAGTTATAATAAAATGTCTCAAATCAATCATTTCTAAGAGGCAATCAAAGTGGAGATTCGTGTCTTCAATAGAAGTGGTCATCCCTCATTTATCACTCTTATAAGTCTTTTTTTTCTAAATATAATCGAGTGAAATTATAAAATTTAATAACATGTTTTTTAAATCATTAAATTTTTTGTAAAAGTGATATTATTAATATAAAGTGACATATTCTAGCTCATTTAGTTTTCATGACATGTTCTTTCTCAGTCAGATTTACCACATACATGAACGATGTAATAATATTTTCCCAATGACTAAATAATAAAACTGAAATAATGGTTATATAATATAATAATTATTACATAAATAAGTCTCTCTAATTTTTTTTTTAATATTTGAATTTATAATCACCAATAAATTTAATTCACTTTTGGATTCAATATTCACTGAAAATGGAGGTTTTTTAAAAGGTTTATTTATAAAACATATACATAAACACAATGAAATGAAAATGGGATACTTAAAAATACAAAAAACATACATTACATCAACAAGAAAACTCTAGATATGATGATATCATGAACAAAAATCATGTACAACAAACTCCAAGGAAAATCATGTGTCGAAAAAAGAGTAATTTATACTTGAATATTAAATTTAAAAATAAAAATATAATATATGGGTAATAAAAACATATAAATTTTTTTTATTAAGAAAAATAAATAAAATTTAGGTTATTATAAAGATGAATAAAAAATATGAATTTATTAAATCGGGATATAAGATACATTCAACAAAGTAGAAACCTGAGGTATGGGTTTATCTTCTCAATTTTTTCTATTTGAGATATCGTCTATATTCACCACATTTTTTAGGTATTTTATATAATTATAAATGTTTTATTTTCACTATATTATCCATTTAATTCATGAAATTTTTAAATCCATATCATGTCTTTTCTTTTATTATCTTTTGATTCAAGCGTTAAAAATGACATAAGGTTGTCTTAACAAATCTCACTTGAAAATCATGATTGTTAAGATCTAAATTCATATTTATGGAAATTTTATGTTATATTACTCTAAAATCGAGATATTTTCTTATCATATTATTTTTTGTTGTTTTTACTTTATTTATTACTATTTCACCTCCCTATGGTTCATAACTCATTTGAAAGGTACCATATAAGTTGAGCTAACCTTATCAAATCACTTTGGTTGGGAAATATTTATCCTCTATATATATATATATATTATTTATATTGTCCTATATATATTCTTATATATACTTATATGATTTATTATGGTAATTATCTCTTTTATATATTCTTTCTAAATATATTTTGAATGTAATCCATTTTTAATTTTTTCGTCACATGTTATTTCATTTTGTCCATTACTTTGTTAATGAAGGTGTAAATGGAATCATTTTTTAAACATTTTCCACATAATAACATTTTACTACCATAAACAGTAGTTTTATCTAAAAAGTTTACTTTATGTTTTTTAATGTATTTTCTAATTAATTCCTATTCTCATTGATTTATAAATTGATTCAATCGAAATTAATGTATTTAAAAATATATAGATCTTTTCTTTTTCTTTTTCAAAAAAAATTATGTTCTTATAAATTAATTTTATTCTATATTAACATCCTTTGATTTTTATTATTCTATATTGTGTATTTTATCTAATGATACACTCAGAATTTTTTATATGGATGTACAATGATCAGGTCTCTTGAAAATTATCATAAATCATATTCATTTATCATAGGTATGTAAAGGTATGATTGGAATATGAATTCTATCATGTTCATATAGCAAGAATTTGTATAATTTTTTATTATGTGATTATTTGGATAGATATAGATATCCAATGTATTTTTTAAATCATTATATCTCGTGAGGTAGTGATTTTGAGAATTAACATGATTTTGGATAGTTATTTTCCCAACTCTGAGTGTTGGAAAAATTTTAGTTACTAATGTTTATAATTGTTTTCATAGATATGATTATAGTAAGATATGTTCACAATTTTGTGGTTTTATATGATTATATTGGTGATATATAATTATTTTATTCCCTATTGATCATGATTATTGTATTATGATTCCACATTCTAATGTTATGTAACATACAGATGATATATTCTCATTAATCACATTTCTAAACTCTACTACCACGTATCTTACATAATATGTCATGATTAATGATTCATGATTTATAATAAAAGTTTTATTTTTTATTAAGTACATTTTTTATATTCAAGTAACTTGAATATGTTTGCATACCCACATTCTCATCTTATTATCACTTTCAATCATCGATTGATATCTCTTATGTTCAAAAGTAACTAATCATCTAACCTCACCCTTTATTATGTATCTATTTCTCCATGTTATAAAGAATATTATTACATATGATATGAGTATAGCATTATCATGTGTAAAGAATATTTGTAGGTGATATTGAATAATGTTTGGTTAAAATTTGGCTTATATATCTAGACTTCAAAGACAAAAAACCTATAAGTATTAGTGTATATTTTATTGTGATATTTAATGAATAATCATGTAATATGATATACTATGTATGTATAATATGGTTGGGTTTCCTCACATTCTATCTCTCTATCACTCATACTCAGTTACATAGATGATGGGTGACTTAATAGGAATCTTATTGTCCAATGTTTTGATAGAAAATCTTGTGGCCATATAAAAAGTGTCTTTTATCTTCCATATATAACTATTATAATAGTAAGTACTTATATGATAAAAAATCTTGTCCTAAAGTTTCAATATAAATTGGTGTGAATTACAGGTTGCATAAACTTAATAATTTTTTCAACTTTAGGGAATGAAAATTTTGATAGATTTAAGTTTATAACTATCATTATTTTAAAAACAAATAGCTATAATTAAATGATCCTGATGATACAATATGACTAAATCAATAAAGTAAACTGAATAATAAATTAATGTACAGTGGTGAATAAAAACCTATAGTAATGTCCTAAATGAAAATTTTAAAATTATGTGAAAAAATATTTATTAAATAATAAAATAATTCCAATCACTAGAAACAATTATATTTCGACCAAATGTTATTGTAGGATCAATACCAAGATATAAATTGTATACCTACTCTAAAAGATAAAATCTCCTTGATTAGATGATCAAAATAATCGGCTCTTACCCTAGAGCTTCATTGATTATTCCAATAATTATTCTTTTCCCAAAAAATCATTAAATTAGTTTTAGAAATATAATTATCTTATCCTAGTGCTTCTCTTTGATAAAAATATTAGAATCATGTAAGTATTTATACACAAGTATTATTTGAACACATCATTTAAGTATATATGGTTTATATTCCCATAACTCTTTTATCACATAATATCAAAATCATAAATATTACAATAGTAAACATATATCTTTTATAATAAAACCATCAATAAATCTATAATATTTATCAGAAAAATATGAACAGGTAAAAGTATATAGACATTGGGGTACTTTATATATCTTGAAAATTATTATTACATTAAAGTATATGCTTCTCGATACCTCATACGTTATTTATAGGAAAATGATACAACTAAATCTTTGATATGTTCATATATCTATCTATCATAATCTATCATCATAATTACATTGTTGGTATCATACATCCTTTCATTTGTATAAAGTGTTCACATTAACTCCGCATTTCTTTCTATGACATAAATGGGCTATAATCAAATGTTCAAAAGATTATTAATCAGAAGATAAAATATATTAACACATAAAAACCACTATAAGTGAATATGAGGGAAATATATAGTTTTTATGATTCGTAAAAATAAATAATCTAAAAGAAATTATTTATAAAAATAAATATATAGAAAATCCAAATCACTAGGTCTATAAACACAACAAGAATATTTTTTATCATGAATAGAATTATTGAAAACTCAAAGAGACCATACTATATCTTGAACATGGATTTTGAAATTTATTCAGATCATATCATGAGATGATACTCTCTATATCTCTAATAAATATTCTAAAATATTGAGGTTTACTTTATAAATTATTCTTATACTCAATTTAGTGACGTGAAACATGTCCTTGATTATTATATGATTCAAATTTTAATAATTCAGATTCAATAAAAAGTTACCATAAACGTTTTTTATTTAAAACTATAGTGTCTTAAGGAGAGATATTATATTTTATTAATCCCTTTTAATAAAATTATTTAATTTAGAACATCAATTCTTGAAAATTCACTATATCCACCTAATATATTTGTATCAATATAGACTCATCACAAAAACCATATCAATAGTAAAATCCATATCTCATTATAGAGTTAATATTAAAAAGACATCAATAAATACATAAGATAAATGACTAAAAATGGAAGGTAAAATATACTTCTTAACCAATCATAAAATAATACATTCTATTTTGGCAATAATATCTCTTAATTACAATAAAAAGTTTCTCATAATCCCTGTATGTAAACATCATTAACCTTACCAATAAAAATATGAAACATGTCATATATAGTATTATGTATATATGAAGAAACAATTAATCCAATCCAATGTAATGATTCTATCAAAGATAAGCATATATTGAAAAATAGAATTATATAAGTATCTATAACTACACATGATAACAGTATAATATTGTAAACTCTTGATGAAATTACACATCTAATCTAATGAATTATTAATCTCAAATAAACTTTTGGAAAAACTATATCCTTACTCAATTATTTTAACAAATATAAAAAATAGTTTGAGGAAACTAAACCAAATAATATACAATACAGGGTAAAAGTTTAAAAAATATTATAACATATAAAATATAACCTATCTATAGTATTCAATAATATATTTT
This sequence comes from Viscum album, assembly GCA_963277665.1. Lineage (NCBI taxonomy): Eukaryota > Viridiplantae > Streptophyta > Magnoliopsida > Santalales > Viscaceae > Viscum > Viscum album. The sequence goes on along the minus strand of OY728128.1, from coordinate 1,181,453,762 downwards.
ATATGGGAAAAAAGTCAAAAAAAATTATACCACTATCCAAACATTGAATATATTAGCTTTTATGATGTATTTTTCTATAATATAGTATATTTTTTATCATGTTATAGAACTACATATGGATATCACTAAAAAATATAAATCTCTTACTGAATAACTATATAGATGGGACACATGACATTTGTTTAAAACTAAATATTTTTTATCCTCCTCCATGAGTCCTCCTCTTATAGAATCTCAGAAAATTATTCGTCAAACCATATGAATGTAACTCTTTTTTCTCTCTTTTTCACATCACGAAGATAAAACCTACCTTATTTACTATAAACACTCTAATGGTTTTTATCCCTAATATGAAAAAAAAATAAAAACCTCCTACTATAATTTTTTAGAGCATCACCAATCTACCACATCTTCTCATGTCTCAAATTGTTTATAAATTGATGCTTCATTCACATAACTTATATTAAATCATAACACACCCAATTAATAACAACCCCTCATATATCTAAATTCCATACACTACATTAGTATAGATTGTGTGTTAAATAAGTTACAAAAAAAATTAATAAAATTATTATATTCTAATGCCAAATATATGAGCAATCATGACTTTTCCACCATATAATGAAGGTAAAATTCATGTACATGTATAAATATTATTATCACATCTATCTAAGGTAAAAATGGTTATAGTTTCATAATATAATTATAGTTATCCATCTTCATTTTTTCATAGAAGAAATGTCCATAAAACTATTTTTAAAGGAAATAAAATGATAATACTCGATGTATCTTAACCTAAACAAAAACATCCCACCAGTGCTTCAGTGGTCCCTCAAGAATGAATATTGTTATCTGATCCTTTTTATAAAATGCCTTTTTTAGTAAGTCTTTTTCTCAATTAGTATTGATTGTAACAGTGAACATGGAATTGATTTTTTTTCTAATTCTCATGGATATTTAAGTCTCATTATTTGTGGGAAAGATTGAAGGGGTGTAATAGACTATCCTATTTAAACTAATAATATAATTTTAATTTTCTCACAATAAGGCCTAAATAATGTTCCTTGTTTCCATTAGTTTTTCACATAAACTAGGGTATCATACAAATAACAAGAGAATGATTTCACCCTAAACAAATATATGATAATATAGAATAATAAATTAATCATAATATATATCCAAACATACATTATATGTATTTTTAGTAAAAACCAAAAAAGTAACATCCAATAACCTGATAATAAGGTATAGATAAAAACCCAAAAGACTAACAACATGGAACCTAATGAAACCCATGGGTCCAAATTCATTTAATCATGATTCACCATTATCCCAAGCCATGAGAAGGCAACATGAAATATTATATTTTTCTATTACATTATACTCTTCCCTTTAAAATTATACTTTAAATCCAAGGCTGTAAAAAACTAAAGGAAAAAGTAGGGTGTGATCACTAAAGATCCATAAGATACCACCAAAAAATATATACAATTTTTATCCACATAAATCTATTATTTCTTGTATAAATTTGACTTCAAATTCTTTCTAGAAGAAATAATTTTCCATATAAAACCATCCATTGTTTTTTTTAAACAAATCATATTTAAATACACAAATAAATATGAAATAGAACCTTTCTAAGAGTCATAATTTGAAGAATAAACAAGGATTCAATAATCATTGACCATAGTAAGTGATAAGATAATCATATCAATGTATTTTCATGTAATTTATACTCAAATTATCAAAGGGACAAAAACAACATAAGGATGTAGGCTATTAAAAAATACACACTAGCTAGAATAAGTGATCTCTATTGTCTGGGAACCATGGTACACTAAAAATGATACCTTTGAGAACCTTCCCTACCAATAGCTAACTCCACTAGGGATATCAAATGTCTAGTATCTTTCTATACCCCAAGGTCTCCCAAACATTCTGAAATAATATAATTTCCCTTAACAACAAAAATTCATGTTTCATAAAACATTTATATAGTGAAAACACATTGCTTCATTTATTGAATAGTAATTTCCTTTTAAAAATAATATTTGGGGTGATATGTTAAACAAATTATTTTTATAAAGACAGATTTCAAAAAAAAACCTTTTTAGAAAACATTTACATGTCCCTTAACGATCAATTCAACTAAAACCAATTTTAATTCAACAATTTCACCAACAAACCCAAAGGATTTCCATAATAACCTAAGGAATTAAAATGGAGAGACTATATGATAGATAAACCTATAAAAATAATGATGAAAAAATAATTTATTTAAATACTATAAGTTTTGGAGTAATGGATCAAGTCCTATAAAATTTAACCACAACAAGCATAGATACGATCTTTTAATAGGCCTGGAGATCAACCAATGGGAAGGAGAAAAGAGTCAAAATCACCACCATGTCAACTCTAAATCAACTAAAACCATATTAAGGATGAGAGTGTGATATATTTATAGACATTATTGAAAATAAAGAATCATGACACAATACATATTTTTACATAACAATAAGTCCCAAATTAGAAAGGATTGTGGTGAAAGAGAGTTTTTAATACCATATTAGTGTCCCAATTCAAGTGATATTAGGGTTCATCCGGGTTTGGTCAGTTATAAATTAATATCAAAGTGTTGGGTCATTATAAATGGTAGTTCACACTCTTTTGTATCACCATTTTATGGCTGGTGATCATTGATAAATTAGAGATGGGTATGTTGATACTCGATATGTAGTGTGGGAATGGGCCTTCCCAACTCACATTCATGATGAACCTAGAGTTAAAATGGGAAGTATGGGGAAGTATTTTATTCTTGTTTACAGTTTTATACGTTGGGATTTAATTTTCATCTTATTACATTTATAATAACTCTTCCCACTCATTTTGTAAAGAGACGGACTGGGATCTCACATGTCCAAAATATCAGGTGATTATCATTGATCATGAGATCATATGTGACTTTTTAGGTCTCGATCCAGACATCTTTAATATCATCATTTAAATAGAGTTTATTATTATCTATAAATACTATATTGATTTATATCATCATTGGGTATAGTTTCTTTCTTATGAAGGAGTCACTCATCCATTTCATGGTGAGTGTGATACTATATCTTGGATAGTGGGACTCATTTCTCCAAGTTATTAAATGATACTGTGTCAGCTATTTGATTTGTTTATTGGATCTGTTGATCTATATATTAGTGTAACTCTTCCTACAGTGTTGATTGATTATCTAGAGGTATTTCTAGACAATTTATTAAGGATATTTACCTAGAAGGAATTTGAATATTATATAAACTTTCTTCCATTGATGAGGCCCATCACTTTACCTTCAAAATTTATGTACCCATTGAATTAAAATAATTAATGGTTTATTTTTAGATATTGAGGGTAAGATCTTTATTCATCTTAAAATTTCATCTTGTGAATCAATAATTATAATTTAAATGAAGGTGTCTGAGAGTCTCTTATTATTTTTTTATTAACAAAAACTCAACCAGGTGATAGTTTAGAACAAATATATGTTTCCTAACATTATTTATAATTTCAAAAATATCATGGGATATGGGTTATTTTCAAAAATTGGTTTAATATTAGGGTACCATCTACTAAGGTCCTGAGTGGAATATATAACTAAGATGGTGTTTTATAGGAGGTATTGGAATTATAGTTATTTATCCCTCTAGTTTTTACATACTAACTCACTTGTGGTGGTTTTGGATTTTCGGTTTCAAATCATCCATAAGTTTTTAGATTATTTCATTGTTTTCTTTACTGATGATATCATATTTTATTCCAAATTCGAGTAGGATCATTCTAAGAATTTGAATATCACTCTTAGGATCATGAAAGTACATGACATGTACATTGAGTTATCCAGATTTTAATTTTAGATACAATTAGTGAAATTTATGGGACACGTGATTTTTGAGAAGAAAATATATGTGGATCTTAAAAAGATAAAGGTAGTTATGTCTTGGGGGAATCACATAAATGTGATTGAGATCTAGAATTTTTTAAGATTAAATAGTTATAGGTAATTTTTAAATTCCATAAAATTTTATCTCCTATGATTGGGTTGACCATTAAGGGTGTGACATTTTTTTAGATTGATCATTTATAGATATAATTTGAGGATTTAGTGCTATTTACTTCATCTCTGGTCTTAATTCTTATTGAGATCAATGTTTTTTAGGTTGTTTACTATGATTCCATAGGTATGGGATTGGGATTTTTCAGATATAGGGGATATAGGTAAAATTATATGGAACTCGTTAGTTTTTTTATATTGAGAATAATTATCCCATACATGATTTTAAATGGGTGGTAGCTATTAAATATCCTAAGACATAGTGCCACTAACCCTTTGAGGAGTGGTTAATAGTATATTCAAACCATAATATTCTATAGTGTATCTTTACCCAAAGGGAACTATAGATGAGGAAAATAAATTGGTTGGAGTACCTTCAGAACATTAATTCTATATTATATGCACAATCGGAAAAGGAAATTTGATCGGGGTCCCTTTGAGGAGAATGTTTCTACCTCAGGAAATGAAGAAATAAATGTAGGTGTGTTTCAAGATAATATCTTTTACTAAGATGATGTTATATTAAGAGAGAGATGACAAACATGTATCCTAACATTTACTCAAATAAAATCATTTATGTATGAATATATATAACTTTTATAAATAGATTAGAAGGAGTACCAGTGATTTCTCATGATTATGTATGGCATGGAGACCATAAGTGAGTGTTCTCAGTATCCTAATAGACTGTTGTATTTTTTACAAAATATGATTATTCTAATGAATTTTATTTACTAATTTATTAATTATGGATAACAATATAATTTATATTTGTACCCAAGATAGAAAAAATGTATCATCACTTTAGGTGTTATTATTAGTGGCTTGAATTGTGGTGATATTTTACAAATTTATTGTCTCATTGCCTAACTTATTATGGAATCAAGGAATAATATTAGAGACATGTTGCTTTTCTATGACCTTTATCCATTCTAGTATATAAATGGCATGAGATATTAATAGACATTGTGATTATTATACCTTGTAATATTAGTAGTAAGGGTGTGATAATGGTGGTTATTGATCGACTCATGAAATCCTTGAAATATCTACATATCATAAATTCAATGAAGTATATGTTTATTATAAACAATATGTGTGGGAATTTTTTAGACTTTATGGTGTGACATAAACTATCATTTTGGATAGTTACACTCATTTCACATTCCAATTTTATAGTGGACTATAAGAAGTGATGGGTTCTTAGTCAAATTTGAGTATGGATTATCATCTATTGATATAGAGCTATTCTTAAAAATATATCTATACTCCTAAAGATATTATTCAATCATAAATTATTAAATTCAATAGATCTTGGGAGAATCATCTTACCTTAGTTGAATTTTCATATAAAAATATTTATTAAGAATTTATCAAGATGGTTCCATTTGAGGGATTGTACAAAAGGCCTTTTACAGTTCCTCTTTATTGGGAAGTGGTTGGAGAATGATATCTATTTGTATGGAGTGTCATCCCAGAGATATTGAATATTGTGAATTTGATCTGTAAAAGGTTAAAACAACTTAGATACAGCATAAATAATTTAAGGATTGATGTCATCATCCACTAGAGTTTGAGGTGGGTGATTAGGTTTTACTCATATTCTCACCTTAAGCAATACATATACATTTGAGGATATTGGTTAATATTGAACCTCATAGTATTGGACCATTTTTTATTTTAGAGTAACTTGGGGGGATTGATTATCAGTTGGACTTACCATCTCATTTGAAATATATCCATGATGTGTTTCATGTTTCTTAACTGAAAAAAAAAAGTATCATTAGGATCTATTGATGTGATTGAGTAGGATAAGACTAATATTAAACTAATCACATCGATGAATTAAAGGTATATTCAATTAGTGGATGGGCAATATAAGTATTTTCATGTAAATATGCTTCAATTGTTTTGAGTGAGATTGTAATGTGGTAAGGAAAACTCTAAGACATGGAAACATTGGGTATTGATGTTGTAAAAATATATTTTTATATTTATTTGGGTTTATGACCACAAGCCTTCCTAGGGATAGAAACCCTTTATGGTATGGATAATTATTACTCTCCAATATATGGAATCAAGAATGAAACTTCATTTCTTTTGTTTTCTTTATAATTTATGGTTGTTCATATGTTTGGAGAAGAGAGTTTTGATAGTGGAATTGGATTCAATGGAATGTTTCTAGTTTTTCACTATTGGAGTTATGGATATAAGATTGTTTGGATACCATGAAGTAGAATTTTTAATTTGGGGTTCTTTTAAATTTTTTTATAATAATGGTGTGGAGCATTGACTGCAATTTGGAAGCTAGAAGGTGGAATCTTGACGGATTAGCCAATATTGTGGTCACTACACAACAGACTGGCTACGGTGGTGTAGTGTAAATTTGAGGTCTTTGAGGTGATTTTATAGTTATTACGATTTTATCATAATCATTTCCCCTATTTTATAGGATATCATCATTTACCATGATGTATATTCTATATACACTTTTGACTGGGAACCAATGTCGCATGGAAAACTCCCATATCTCATGGTCCATACAATTTTGAGACACATTGAAGTGTAAAACTATGTTCTCCATCATGATTACTATCTTTATATAAATTATTTAATTATCTGACCCTCTCATCCATGATATTTTCTTCTAATATTAATGGCTATTTTTTGATGATTTTGGCTATATCCCCCTTATTGTTGGTATATCATCATGCCGGATGAAATATTGGATCTATGTTCTGTGTAGTTAGGTTCTCAAGGATATGATACCTTGCCCTTCTATCATATGTCTAAAATGTAATTTTATTTTCATTAATCTTGATATATGTGTCTTAATCCTATTTTGTATCCCTTGGAATGCCTTATCTTCGTATGTAATCCCATTGTATTTTTTTGTTAAATAAATTAACTGAAATACATTGGATTTGAATTGATATTTAAGGCCTATGAAAATGTTTTCTAAAAATGGTTTTCACTGAAAACAAATTTATACACATAATTTGAAAACTAAATTTATACACATAATGAGTTTGATATAATTCCCTAAATATGATTTTAAAATGAAAATTATTTTCCTATCATGGAAGTGGTGTTATTCAATATAGAAATGTTTTATGAAATTTGATTCTAGTGTCTTCAATGGAATCATATAGATTTAGGACATTAGGAAGAACATGAGTTATAGGTAAAACTAGAAATACTAAATCCCTAGTAGACATAGCTATCACTAGGGGAGGTTCCTAATGGTTTCATTTACATGGGACTATGGTTTGGGAACATTAGTGTTAGCTTATGATAAGTAGTGTGTATTGTTTTTATTAGTTTTTTGCACCCTTATTTTGTTCTTTTTCCTTTAGATATTTGAGGATAAATTCTATTCATATATATTGATATGATTATTTTTCCACTTTATGAGTATTTTGAATCAGTTATCTAAGGTTATAAATTATAACTGAAACCATATGTAGTGTCTAGATTCACCAAGGCAAAAATTTTCATTTAATCCTTCATGATTCATCAGCCACCTATATTTAGTAGATCCCCTAGTGACTTGATCCCAAAATAATGGATCCATATTATAGAAAATATTTTTCATTTTCTCGAGTTTTTTGAGAATTATAGTGTTATTTTGGTAGTATATCGCTTATACGAGATCAAAGTCAATGGTGTAAATTAATCAAGAACACAAACAAAATAGATGAAGTTGAATCTATTGAGTGGGATAATTTTAAAAAGATTATTTACAATAAGTATTTTCATACCTCCCTTCAAAATTATTAAGTGAATTCCTTTAGTTGATGAAAATGAATAATGAATTTTTGTGAAGTTATAATATAAATTATACATGTCATGTTTGAGTCATTTAGATTTTTCATTAATGTTAATTTAAATATCAATCATTTTTGTAGTCGACTCAGACCTCGTCTATGAAGGCCCTCATAATATGATCCATTTAGAGTTTTTAAGGGATATTATGGTGTTATCTAAAATTGGATGTGGAGTTTTGAGATTTGAAGTTGTCTTATATGATGAATAATAAGATGATATAGATAGAGAAAAATTTAGTGATAATTTTTAATAAAGGAGTGGAATATAAGAAAAAACAACCCATTCCCAATAATAATGGAAAGAAACATTCATATAATTTACTATAAGGAAGAGGAAAGTGTGAAAATTCTCTAAAGTTTGTCTATATAGCTCAAAACTATTGTGAAGATGTGTATCCTTAACATTTTAAGATAAAGAAAAATGGAATGATGGTCTAAAATCATACCCAGTAGTACAATGCTTCCAGTGTGGAGAGCATGGAAAATATGAAAATCATTTTCAAAATCAAAATATAATATTGGAAAAAAGTTATCATCCCCAATAGAAATTGTTTGAGAAAGGGACTTCATTTTCTATCACAATAGTTAAAATAAATAGTCTAAATTATGTGTCATTAAGTATACTTATTTTTCACTCAACTCTAGCTAAGAAATTATTTGATTCTTATTCTACTTTTTGATTGGTTTTATTTAAATTTTCAATGAATATCTAGTTAAACTCTGAAATGATATATGAAGACTTGTTGATTAAAATTCTTAGACAACTTATTCAATAATCAAGGGTATATTGGGAATCCCCTATTAAATTTGGTGAATAAAATATCATTAAAACCTATTAGATATTCCAATGGTTTAATTTTAAATAATACTCTGTATGAATTGGATCTCAATTTATAATGATAATATAAATTATAGAAGTAATGAAATTTTAGTTTTCTTGAGTGGAAGACCTATAATTATTTTAAAAGGAGAGATATCCCAACCTTTTTATTATTGAAAATCACCTCCGAAATACTTCTTTATGGAAATAAATAGTGAATAAGAAGAATAAATTAAATCTAAAAATATAGTAACTGTACCCGTTTATCTAGAATACAATAACTTATTTCTCAAAGAAGAACCTTGACTTCCCCTAGATGTAATGGTATAATTCTCTATTGAAATCTTACTTGGATGTAGGCCAATATCAATGAACCTATATAGAATTTCATATGAGGAGTTAAAAGAATTGAAAAGATATCTATAAAATATTTTGGAGAAATATTTTATTCGACCATGTCTTTCTATCTAGGGGTCAGTCATAATCCTCATTAAAAAGAAGGATGGATCAATGTACAAAAGTTTTTTGAAATAAAATTCATGTCTTATTAGTTTACTAACCAATTTAACTCAAAATGGAGATAAGTTTACATAGAAAAATAAGTGTAAAGATTTTTTCCATGAATTGAAGTATTGGTTGGTTTGTGACCCTATTCTAACATGACCCTCTAATAGAGAAGGATTTTTAATTAATAGGGATGCATCCTTTAAAGGGATTTGATTTATACTCATGCAGAAAGATAACATGTTTTTTATTCATCTCAACAGTTGAATATACATGATAATAATTATACTAGAAAATAATTGAATTTAGATACAATTATATTTACACTTATAAAATAAAAACATTTTATTTATAGGGAAACATTTGATATATCATCCAATTATAGAACCATTGAATTGAGTTATACCACTATTTTATGACTATTACTTAATGTTTCAAGGGGCTTGGATAAATTTTTTGAAGATTTTGAAGGATTAAAGAAAATTTGATCTAGAAACATTATTTGTAAATGATTCAGGTTGTGAATGATCATTCATGATAGGAATGTTTTCTAGGAAGGTGGCATGAGTCTCTTTCAAGTCATGAATGGGTTTCTTGGAATAATTAGTCTATAAAATGAAATTTATTCATGGAATGAATTTTATTAAATTTTTATGCAACGAAATGTGATTTTGGGAATATGTGACCTCTTGAGTATTCATTACAATAATCCTTAATTCACATCATGAATCAGGTCGGTTCCATCTAGGTTTAATCCTTCCAACACTTTAAAATCCTTATTCATTTTATATTCCCTTCATCTCAAATTATAGGGTTACCAAATATGATTTTTAGTGATATAAAATATTTGAACTCTAATTTTAATGAATCATCAAGAATTTTCTCATGGAAATCAAAGGTACAGACCTCATTCTTCCTTCTCATCTTGGATCTCCACAGTTGTTTTTAATAGAACTATATATCATTTATTTATTTTCATAATATATTAGATTGGATTATTTTTTTATGAAATGTTCATGTAATTTAATATAGTAATAGGAGGAAAAGGTTATATAAATTTAATCTTCTAAGATCCTTTGTTCCAAACAAACCTGTTGTAGGAGGATTCCCTACCAATCTACTATTTTGTAAAAATATGGGTTGTTTATTTTTAAATCATTCTTTTGATTTTATTGGACATATATAGAGAATTTTATATAGAAAACACATTTTTTAATAATCATGTGATTATTCAATGTAATCTTATTCTATTTCTCCCAACCTAATATAATATGATTCTCTATAAAAAAATTGTTTTTTTGTGTTATTATTTGAAAATATTATTTTTTTATGTGATTTAAGAAGTTTATTTTCTAAATAAGATTCAAAGAATTTATGTTTTAAATAATTTTTTTAATAGTCAATATAGAGTAATTTTGTTGGAATGAATTCATGTTCACATGGGATGGATCATGGTTGGAATTACCACTAATAAATAATAGTAAACGTGGGATAGATCATGGTTTCAAATACCACCATCAAATTGGCTCACAAAGTAATCGATTAGTGATAGGATGACTCATCGATCATGATTATAGGTAGGTCATGGGAATTCATGTGTTTGGGTGGGTGTGTAAATATTTTAAGTTCATACCAAGTTAATAAGAAGGATATAAGAATTTGAATTTGTTATTTCTCACTTAAGACCTTTTTATCACTTGTATAAACAATTTATCTAATTCTAAACTCTTCCATATAAAAGTGAAAAAATTTAATCTCCTAGTATAGTGTGATGGGAAGTCTCTAGGAATTATCTATTGAGTTTTATATGCACCCCATTCTTGGTTAATTTAGTGAGTTTGAATCTTTCATTTTTCATATAGGGAAGAGACAATGTTATAACTTATTTGGTGGTTTTTATTTATATTTTTGTTTTAATTATTGGAGTTGGATTTGAGGAGTGTCTACATCTTGGTCTAGAGTATTTCCACTTTGGGGCCATAGTGTTTATATTTTGGGGTCCTACACTTTAATTATTATTTTATTTTCCAATGTTACTCTCATATAGTTCTATTTTTGGTATTTAATTTATTTTCATGGTTTATTTTCTCATAGATCATGTATTTTTATTTGTTATTATTATTTCATCTTAGAAGTTTTTTTGTTATTTAGGGAATATCATTCCCCAATGTTTCACTAAGACCCTAGTATTTATTTCCCAATTTGGTATCTTAGGAATGTATCCTAAGGTTAGCATCACCTCTACCTCCTATAAATCTAATGAGTTTGGGAGAGATGTTACCAATGTTGCACTATATTGTCTAGGGTAAACTATTAGAAGAGTTTCCAGTATTAAAGAGAATGTAATATAGAATATTTCAGCATAAATGATTCATTACATGAATGGAAATTCATGATGTGAGTATTTTCTCAATAGTTACCTTTAGTTTCTACCATTGATTTATTGGGATTACAGATAGAATCAGTTATATATTATATTCATTCATTACAAGAAATGGTTTTTTGGAATTTCGGCGTGAGGTGATGTGATTTTCATCCAATGTGACCTCTTTATTATTCATGATGTGAATCCATAATTCATATTATGATTTGGGTCAGTTCAAGACAATTTTAGTCCTTCCAATACTTATAAATCCCCATTCATTTCTTATTCTCTTACTCTCAAATTTTATCATTCCCTTAGTAAATTTTCAATGATATTATATGTTTAAATTTTGATTCCAATTAATATTCAAGTGTTTAATCATGTAAATACAATGTTGGGACCACATTATTCCTTCTTATCTTGGATATCATTACCTTTTCTTGAAAAGAACCATAAATAAATGATTTAATATATGGATATGTGGGAATGGATGAGTTTCGATGATATCCTATCTAGATTTAATAGTTTAATGGATGTAAGAGTTTAGATCAATGGAATATCATATGATCTTTCATGCCAAAGAAACTTTAGGGAGGTTTATTATCTATCACTCTACTATTCTGAAAATTAATGGCTTATGTTTTTTTAAATAATTTTTATGATTTATTTATAAATATCTTGGTAATTTTATATAGAATACCCCAATAGTGATTTTATTTTAAAATGTTAGTTTTAAAAGATAGAAACCAATTCTCTTTCTAAATAAACATGATGGAATTTATGTTTTCAGTTAAATATTTAAATGGTAACCTATAATTATTATGTATTTGTGCATTAATTTTCAAGAGGGGTGGATCATGGTCATAAATGCCATTGTCCAATAATAGTAAACTTGGGTTGAATGATGGAAAAAATTACCTACTTAAAATTAGGTCACTATGAAATAGTTTATGATAAGATGACTCATCACTCTTGAGTGTAGATAGTTATAGGGAATAAATCTATGCTTGAGTGTGTGTGTGTGTGTGAACATAGGAAGTAAATTACAATTATTAAAGAAGAAATAAAGTTTTAACTTACCATTTTCCCAAATGGAACCCTTTTATAGATTGTATCAACTATTTATCATCTTCACAAATGTTTTATATAAATGTGTGAACTTGTCCTTGTCCTAGTTTCATGTATTGGGAAGTCTTAAGGGATTACCTACTGACTGTTATACTCAACCACTTCTTGGTGAATTTTGTATGTTTGTATATTTCATTTACCCAGATATGGGGAATTGAAAATTTTATTACTTTTCATAGTGTAATTTCATGATGCTTTTAATTCGGATGTTGGAGCTGGATCCATAGAGTTTTATGCCTTGGTCTGGAGTTGTTCCACTTTTTTCCAGATTCTTTATGTTTTCAATACTTATCCACTCATTCTTATTTATTTTTCTATTTTAAGTCTAATATAATTAATTTATTGGAATTACATTGAGTTGTACTTCTTATTTTTCTATTGCATCGTGTAGTTGTTTTGTTGTTATTCATTTATCATAGTTAGTTTCTCTATTATTTATAAAAAATCATACCCCAATGTCATAATAATACCTTTTAATTTATTTATAGTCTTTGGTATATTGGGGAAATCACCTAAAGTTAGTATTTCCTCTTCCCCATTTAAATCAAATTTTTTGGGGTGGGATGTTGCAATAACCACCAAAGTATAATGTATATATTTACACAAAAGGAACAGAACATGAGACACAAGATATTTTTGACACTTCTTAATCATTATGATTTATCTATTAATCATAACTATGGAAGAAAAATAAAATATATGGATAGATTAAGAATTATATACCATGAAGTTATTTCAATGATTATAATTGAATAAGATCGCTTGATTAAGGACTCAGTAATGATAAACATGGAAGTTTTAATGTAAGTGGAATCATAATACCTTCCTCGAATTATTTTATAACCATTATTATTGGGTAAAACAAAAAAATAAAAAATAGATATTCCTATGTTAAAAAATTAAATATAACATTTTCATAACATGAGGTTTACTGAATTAAATGTTTATCTGGAGTAAGTACTAATGTTTGGTAAGATAGTATATATCCCATCTATTTTAGAGTAAAAGATAGATTTGGTGGATGAAAGACATAGAATCAGATTCACAATACATACTGGATGCACCAAAATGTATAGATATATGAAAAATAATTATTTTATTGAAAATATGAGGTGTAATATTGTTTGTTTTACTATTAGATGTCCGGTAAGTATACAGGTGAAGGAAGAGAACCAAAATCCCAAACAATTGTTGAAAAAACTACCCATACCAGTATGGAAGTGGGAACACATCACAATATATTTTCTTATTATTCATGCAAATATATACAATGGAAGAAATTAAATTTGGTTAATCACTGATATAGTAACAATATTTGGTCATTTTATCCCTATATGAGAAGATTTAACTCTATAAGTCCTTTTTTGTCTTTATATTCAAGAATTGGGGGGACTTTATAGAGTACCATTGTCGATTTTGTTTACCATGATACATGATTTACTTCAATATACTATAGGTTCCATCAAATAGATATTGATAAAAAATTAAAACTAAACCTAATCAAACACCCTCAAATTGATCTGAAGATAAAGATGATTATTCAAGAATTATAAGGCATGTTAAGAGATATCCTATATGATTTTATAGGGAGTTAGGGATATAATCCTCCCCATATTAAATTATCCTAGAATAATAGTTTCTACTCAAAAAACTCAAAGGGATCCTCATGAAGTAACCTATATAAAAATTTGTGACTCCAACATATTGGGTTGATTTTGGAGAATCAAAACCATTGGGATCAAACATTATAAAAGAGACTACATAGAAGATACATGTGATCTTGAATCATATTAGGGATTCTCAAAGTTGATAAAAGTATTTTGTTTTTAATAAAATATAGGTTATATTATTTCGTTTTAGGGAATAATAATTCTTCAAAATATCACCTTGGAAAGGATTCATGATATTTATAAAGAATTGTAAATTGAGTCTAAGTTCAATCATACCATTTTATATTCTAGATCAAATTTGAGTAGTTTCCTATCAGTTTTCACGGCATAAAATTATTTTTAATATCCATGAATTCTTACACATATCCATATTAAGAATATTCATGTCAAACCCAATTCATATAATAGCTAAAAATGGTGTATAATTAGAACTTAATGTGTAATATGACAAATAATTGATCTATATTCTTAACAAAATGGAAAAGATGTTGAATGTTAAGAAAATATAACTCATGAATATATTTTGTAACAATCACAGGTTCAATGTAGAATAAAAGGACACTAATGAAAAAATGATATAAAACATCCCTATTTATTTTGAATCATAACAATAATTTTGAGGGTGAAATTTTTAATTGGGAAGATGGTAAAATCCAAGGAAAACTCTATTTTTAATAAAATAAAATAAAAATTTACAATAATTATTTTATTATTTTTTATAATACAAGAAACTAGAAAAACCAATTTATTTTGTAGGTACATCAATAATATTGTAATAATGTTGATCATATTAGCTATTTTTGATGAGTAAAGAAGTAATATTGTATTATTAAATATTATATTACAAATAATAAATAAAAAAGCGTTGAAACTGATCATTGGAAATAAGAAATCAACACTTAAATGTAGAAAATCTGAAAACCCTAAGAAAATTTAGAATTTATACTAAGTCATAAAGTAAAAAAGTTCATTGATTTAATTAATATAATAGTGACGAAAACATAAACAATTAAAGAATATCTGGTGTTTAAATTTGTTACGATAAGAACAAAAAATGATGTACAAATAAGGAAATCCCCACTTATAACAACATCATGATTTTTTTGGAAATTTAAACATATATTAAATGAGAAGAAAAAATAAAATTATTGATGTATCATAAAATATAATTAATTAATATCTCAAAAAAATATCATCTTAATGTAAAGGGTCATTTGGGTTTTGATGAAACCTAAAAGAATACAATTCCAAAGTTGATGATATATGTCTCTTCACCAAGGAAGAATATTAAGATTAATAACTATAAAAAGGTGGTGAAATTTTAATGTAAGACTCAATTTCATGAACCAAATAGGTGTATTTATTATGGAATGATTAAACATTCAATTAATATATGTTCCATTACATGTATATTCCATAAATTCAAAGATAAATGATTATAGAAAAAAGGTTTACGATTATTATTTATAAAGTATTTCTATTTTCCTTGTATATTTATATTTTTTTAAATAATAGACACAAGGAATTATATTTTTAATTAATGAGTTTAACAATTTTATTTTTGAATAGGATAGATCCCACTCTAAAAATTATTTATTAATACGTTTTTAGGTGTGATCAATATTTATCACATCAATCATTCAATTTAGAAGAATATTGTGACCTACAGAGATTTTAAGAAATATATTCTATCAAATTAATTTAATTCATTTCATAGAATGTGTTATATTAAATGAATTTTTTATCATTATTTATACACAACACCAAGTTTTTCTTTCTCTATACATAACTTTGAGTTTCTCTAATTACTTTTGTTACACGCATGATCAGGTCTTACCAAACAACAATATACAATTAAAATTAATATTTTACATGATAGTTATCACCTAGATATTGGAATTTTGGGAATGAATATGATTAAATAAATTATGAATATATATTTTAAATTTTTTTATATGATGATTTATTTTGGGACCAGTTAATTATAAAAAAAAAAAAATGTAATTAAATATAAAGGATGTGTTTCATAAAAAACTACTTTTATAACAATAACGGATGTATATCTTAATAAATTAAACAAATAAATATTATTAAATGAAATTAAGAAAATTTATTTTTATATATTCAATAAAATGTTTTTAAATTGAACTAATATTTTTTATAGGCACAACATAAGAACAAATCCAATTTTAAGTATAAAACGTTGTATTTTTTGATAAATCATTTTCCACCTTTTAATGGAAGACTTGTTTTAAAACTAAATTTTAAAACTTTTATAAATTTATATTAAAAATAAACTTATTTACTTAAATATTAATTTAAAAATTATCTTATGGTGAATTTTTGAAATTTTTCTAGGAAGTTTCATTCTTTGATGAATAGTAAAAAAATTGTAAATTTTAATTGAAAATTGACTTTTCATCCGAATATTTTATAATGTAAAATTATTTTTTTAATTAGTATTAAAGTAAAAATAGTTCAATTATAAATATTTTAATCCCATTTAGGTATTTTTAATTATTTTTATATTTAATTTGGATATGATAACATAGTAATCTTTTGGCCATTTTCACTTTAAAAACCCGCTTCAAAGTTCCATCTGTGGGATTCATTTTATATTAAATTCTTCCACTTAAGGGGTTGGAATTTTTAAAAATATATTAATTATTTGGAATAATAAAAATTTATAATTTTTATTAAGTTTAAATTAGTTTTATGCTAAAGTTATTTGTTATGCCAACGAGCCCGTACCCGAGTGGTAAGGGATCCTGCTTGGCATCCAAGAGACCTAGGTTCAAAACCGGGTGGATGCAAATTTCCGGGGGGTACTATAGCAGTAATGTAGCAGTACTTTAGTAAGAATTGTAGTAGTACTATAGCAGGTATTGTAGCAGTACTGTAGCATGTACTGTAGCAGGCACTGTTTGGTATTGCAGCAGCCGGACTATTCACATAATTTGGGCTTTCGGGCCACCGGTTTGGGACTATGGGTCTCAAGGCCTTCGGTCCATCATAGGCCTTCGGGACACAGGGCCTTCGGGCCATTGAAGACCATGAAGTAGCCCATTTCACACAGATCAGGCCCCAGATGAGGATCAGAGCACCAGTAGCAGTCACCAGAAGCATAGCTAACCGGATTGGAAAAATGAGAGGGTATGGCAACTGCCATCGGGACCAGGAACCTTGAAACTTTGTACAAGGAAATGCCAGCCGATCAGAAATGCAGTTGGGGAGCTAAAGGAAATCAATGATGCAGGAGTTGGGGAGGGGCAGTTCTAGTGGGCTGGGCCTACGGGTCATGTATTGGGCATGGTATGCCTCTGGGCCTTCGGGTCATGTATTACGGGTCATGTCTGGCCTTGGGCCTTGGGCCTACAGTTCATGTAAGGGTTCCCCTTCAACCCTTAAAAGAGGGATTATATATAATAAAATAAAATAAAAGGCCTTCGGGCCATTCGGGCCAAAGTTATTAGTTAAATAAACAAAACCTAATTATAAGAATTATAGTAAAAACAAGTTGCCTTAGTCATTATACATAAATATTATGGGGGAAAATGATTTATAAACTTTCCAAACAACCATTTGATGGAATTATTTTGACCATAGACATTATTTTATCAAAAATGGTTCATTATTGGAGTCTTGTGATTTAAGGTAGATCTCCTAATAGTGTTTACCTTTAGATATTTTCAAGAATGTCACAGCACCTCCACTATAAAATGGAATTCACTCTCCCCACTAATAAAAACCTATAATGCCTTTTCTCATCCAAAAACTTCCCAAATGACCTTCGAACATCTCTAATATCATTCTAGATGCCTCACTTTTGTCTGAAAGAAAACCAATGAAGGCCTTTGGTTGAAACCTAAAGAGTTACTCGAAAAAATTATAACATTCATCAACGAACATTTTTATATTATTTCATTCTAAAACCTCTTAAATTATTTTTATATAAATAATAAATATCAAAAGTTTTATCTCAAATATATTGATACTTTTTATGATACTTTTTTGACCTACAACGTCACACACTTCCATCAAATGGGATATGCAATCATTATTCCTGTGTGGGGCAGACTATTACCGCGTGAACTGATCTCATTCCTTCTTCCATTACCACCTCTCGAGGATGGGCATAATGATATAAATGTTTTCAATATACTATATATATTATATTAATTATTTATTTATTAAAATTTTATTAATATATAACACATACCCTCCAATTTTAAATTTTGTGAGAATACGATAATTTCATTCCTGTGTACGGAGGACTTCCGCCTCACGAAGCGATGTAATTCATTCGCACTTTACATAGAATGTATTAAGTTTATTTGTAATATAAATATATGACATATAATATATGAAAATAATAAAATAATATATATATATATATATTATTTACTTTTCTTTCTTTTAATACGATGAAAAAATGGGAACAGCGTTACCATCTCCATAAACATTATATTTCATTTCTTATATATATATTTTATAGGTTATTATAAATACATATATACATAATATATATAATATTATATCATGGTTTAAATTATTTAAATGAAAAAATCATGACCAAATTAAGAGAAAAAATTATAACAATACAAACATATACAAAAACCCAAGTGGTTGTTACCCAAAAGGTGACTTTAAGAGGGAATTCTTAATAAATGCACAATATAAAGTCATAAAAAAATAATATATGGTATAATATATAATATTATGTTTCTTTTATAGATTTATAATAAACATATATTTATTGTATTGGATTTTTGAACATGTATGGTGAGAGTCAATACATAAGGTAAGGGGATTCCTAGTATCACTTTTATTTAAGTGATACTTATACCATATTCACTGGTAATTTATTTTGTGTGATGTATATTATTAACATATAAGTGTTATATCATGAATTTAATTAATTTAATGATATTAAATGTGTTAATTTATGTTATACTTTAAGATATATCATGATTCAAATGTTACTGAAGTAGTGAAGGTTTTTCTAATCTCACTTTTATTTTTTTGAGATACATCCTGTATTCACCACTTATTTTTGTTGTGTAGTGTATTAATCCACATTAATGTGTTGAATTATTATTATAAAAAAACATTGGTATCTAAATTCTCATTTTATTATCTCTCTTTTATGGGGATTAAAGGTTCATGTTTACCAAATTAGTAACTAATTTTTGTAGCAATTTTCATTCATTGAGACATATGTCGTGTTATGAACCTATATTATTTTATGAGGAATATATAAATAAAATTTGATGTGTTATATAATTAATATCTTTATATTCATGATATTATATTTTTCATTTAATTTTATTCCTTCACAAGGGTTATGATTCAAGTTTCCAAAGTGGTAATATTATTTTGCAACAATATCATCGTTTATCAAGATTGTTTATGATTATGTATTGGATGATGAAAACATATAATTCTAATTAATTATATTATAATATGTTTATTTCTACTACTTTCATGTGATACTACCATTTTACACTCTTTGGTACTTATATTAATTGAGAAAATGTTTTTACAAAAATATAACATCATTTCTCTCTTCGAAGGAAAATCTATTTTCTCATAAAATATATTTATCTAAAAAATAAAAATATTTTTCAATGATATTTTTTGAAACTTTTAAAGGTAAATTATTTAAAAAAAATAGTGTTTTAAATTATTTCCAAATATTATTCTATAATTTTTCATGGTTATTTTCAAATAAAAATGTTTGCAAAAAAATTTCTATGTTAAAAAGTGGTTTTCAAAATGAAAAGGGTATTTTTCCTGCTAATGTTTTTAATGATCCTTTAATTTAATTTACATTAATAAACATCAACAACCCTTTTTGATTAATTATCCTCCAATGGGTATATTTTTTATTGATATCATCCTCATTATTTCTCAAGATATAGTAATATTGTTTTAAAGAGTCTATCATGAACCCCATTTATTTTCCACAAGTTAATCATTTTTCAATTATATTGTTGTGAAGCTCATTTATTTTCCCTAGTTTAATCATGTTTCAAAGATATTTTAATTAAACCATTAATTTCTATCAGTTAACCATGTTTCAAAGATATTTTTATGGAACATATTTTCTTTTCATGGGTTAATCATGTTTAGAGGAGAATAAATGTTGTTTCAATGATTTATGATTAAATTAGATCCCTATGTTCTTTATTAATGATTTGATTCATGGAAACAATAAATTATGGGTACAACCAGATAGATTTGGGTGGGCCTATTATATATTATATGATAGGTTCACCTAGATAGCACTCCAATACATTGGGTAATGACTACATTCTCTAGATAATTATATTTTAAGTTGGAAGTATAATTATTCCAATGTGTAAGGGTTTTATAAGGGTTAAATTAGATGCTTTTATAAGATAAAAATATGCTTTATCAATTATTTCTATGAGATTATATTGTTTCATTTGATCAATATTGATATCACAAGGCACATGTTTGTTTATTATTATGACTTTATCCTTTTTTAATGACTTATTATATGTTTTCGTGTTTAATGATTCAAGTATCAATGGGTATGAAGATTCATATGTTATACTAAAGCACTTATATTTTTTCATCATACCATTATGCACTTTTTATGATCACTGATGATATTCATTTGTTAATTCTTATTTTTTCCCTTCAAGATGACTCTACATCACCCTTTTTAGTATTCCTTTTACTTAGGTTAAAAAGAATGAATGTGAATAATTTATGTCTATAAATTATTTCACAAGGATGATGTTGATGACCTATGTGAAATAATAAAACCTTGGTTAAATGGTATTAATTCTCTTTTAAAATCATGTGAATTTTTTATATTGGAGTTTTTATTAATTTTCTATAACTCTAAAATGAAAATTTACTCTATAATGTAAGTGACCTAATTTTTTCATTTTATATTGTAATATTTTAATGGAAACAAAATTGGGTCACAATTATAAACATCATAGCAAAAAATTTGATGTTATGGATTTCATCACATAATCTGGGAGTCTGGGTCCTAGGATATTATAGTTGGTAAAAAATGTTGGTTTAGATATATTTGGTTATTAGGTTGTTTTCATATGAGTAAATATTAACTATTACGGATACATCCATAGTACTATAATATTATGGTTAATCATAATTTTAACGTCTTAAGTCACCCCACTTGGGTTTTTTAAGTAGAAAATTTTTTTAGGTTATTAATGAAGTTTTTGGAGATGGTTTTATTTTTGTGTTATGCTATTTGTAAGCCCTAAAATCAATATAAAGTGTTTTCTAGGAGGATTTAATTTTAAGGATAAAAGAAAAAATGGGTATAACACATATTCTAGGTGATAACATATCACATCCAACTAAGAGGTGGGGCTTGAACCCATGATCAAATGATGATAAGGGTTTCACGCATTACTATTAGACTATATGATGTCCTTGTTAGCATGGAATATTTTTACAAGTAATGATTTTTTCTATTAATAAAATATATGTTATTTTATTTAAATAATAATGCTTTATTTGTCTTAGAAGAATATATGATCAAATCCTTCTAATCATTGGGTTTCTAACTTAATTAGAAAAATTTTGAATAATTTCAGTGTTATTGATTTATGAAATAATTTTCTTTGAACATTTGTTATTACTATTGAATTTTTAATATTTTTGTATTATATAGACTTTTACTCATTTTTTTAATTATATTACCATGTTCTAACCATTTTGGTTTTGGTTAATGTCTAATGATATGAGGAATAGATTGAATATCCCTTTTATGGTTATGTATCTTTTAGAAGCGGATTTTTGTGTGTTAGGTAAAAGAAAATTCCTCTAGAATACTCATCATCTAGAGAAAAAGATGATATTGGGGGTAAATTATTTAAAGTATACTATTAAATAATCAGGTAAGTATATTTCTTCATGTTTTAAGTATATATGGTGAAATAGATCATTCAACTTTAGGAAAAGAATCTAGAAATAAGATTTTATCCTATTACCATTTTTTGATGATATTAATGACCCTTTCCATGCTTATTTGGTATTTGTTCTTTTTCACTAACTTCCTATTGACCACATTCTCTATCAATGTCTATTTTTCCATGGAAATTATTTTTTCCTCCCAAATCCCAATTTTAATTTCCCACCACTGTTCTCCTAAGGTGGAATCTAAATTATGTGTATCTCCATGTGACCTTTATATTTCCCATATTCCCTTTTTATGATATGTTTTATTTATTTTATTTGTATATTCTGGGTTTCAAAAAAATAATTCTATAAATGTTACAACTTTGATAACCAAGAATAAGTTTGATTGTGAAATTAATTTTAAAGGGGGTAGGATGTATCATCGCGATAATTAAAGAAATATCTTTTTTAAAATAAATTTAAATTATTTGATATCTCGTGTTACATCTAATTCAAATTTTATCTTAAATTAAATTTAACAACATGTTTACCTTTTGTTTCATGTAACACTGAGTTACCTTGATTACTTGTGTTACACATAAGGTCGAGTCTTTCCAAACAACAATATACTATTTATATTATTATTTAACATAATAGTTATCACCTTGTCATTAGAATTGTGGGAATGAATATTATGAACTAAATTAAAAATATATGGTTTACCCATTTTTATATAATGAATTATTTTGTGACTGATTAATTATATATGAAAATAATAAATAGTTGAATATAAAGGATGTGTTTTATGAAAAAATATTATTATGACCACACATGAATTTTATTTTAATAAAATAAAATAATCACTATTATTGAATGATATTAAGTTAATTTATATGTTATATATTCAATAAAATATTTTTAAGTTAAACTAATAATTTTTATAGGTATAAAATAAGAACAAATCTAATTTGACACATAAAAAGTAGTATATTTTTAAAAGTAATTTTTCTCATCTTTTAATTGTAGACTTATTTTAAATAAAATTTTTGACACTGTCATAAATTTTATTTGAGAAAATAATTTTTTATTTTGAAACTGGAATTTCAAAATATCTTATGTTGAATGTTTTTTATTTTTCTAAGAAGTTTCGTTTTATGATGAATAGTAAAAAATGCTGCATTTTAATTGAAATCTGAATTTTCATCTAAATAATAAATAATTTTGAATTATATTTTGAGTTGGTTTAAAATAAAAAATAGTTAAATTATATATATTATTCCAATATAGGTTATAAGAATCATTTTTATATTGAATTTGGATTTAAAATCTTAGTAAACTTTTTTTCATTTTCACTTTCAAATCTTGCTCCCTCGTTCCATATGTCATACTAGCTTTAAATTAAATTATTCCACTTATGTGGTAGTAATTTGGAAAATTTTATTTCATATTTTTAGTTGGAATAATTTATAATTTCAATAAATTATAAAAAAATGTTAAACCAAAAAAATTAGTAAAAGAAAATAAAATTAATTACAGCGATTAAGGTAAAAAACAAGTTTACTTAGTGGTTAAACTTTAATATATAGAGGCCAAATGACCTATAAACTTGTAAAAATCCCATTTTATGTATATATTTTGAAACTATACCCTATTTTTTTAAAAATGGTTCATTATTAGAAGCACATGATGTAAGTGAGACCTCCCAAAGGTGTTTACCATTTGATATTTACAAGAATGTCACTTCTCCTTCACTATAAAAGGGAATTCACTCTTCCAACTTATAAAAACCTATAATAGCTTTAGGATACTAAAAAATGTTCCTGAATTAATTCCTAGAATCCTTTATCTCATCTTATAATCCTCAATTTGGTCTTAAATCAGACCAATGAAGTCCTTTTGTTCAAACCAAAAGGAGTTACCTGAAGAAAATGTAACGTTCAATAAAAAAATTATTGTATTTCTTATGAAAACATCTTAAATTATTTTTAAATGAAAATTATATAAAAAATTATATAAAATATACTTAGATTTTTTTATTTTAATGGTATTAACTAAAACTTCTCACGGTTCCGTCAAATGGGAAACATAATAAACGTTGGAATGTATGGTGGACTGCCTCCTCTAGAACAGATTTCGTTCTATCTTCCATTGCCACCTATAAAGATTGGTAATAATCATATATATTATATTTAAATATTATATTTCTGATTTTTTTTATTTTTATGTATTATTATATAAAAAATTTCTTCATACATTCAATTTTTTGAGAATATGATAATGTTTTTCATGTGTATGGAGGACGACTGCCTTGCAGAGCGATGTGATTCTCTCATTCATTGGGTAGAATGTATTAAAGAAGTGTTAATAGAAATATGTGATATATAATATATAATAATGATAATATACTAATAATAATTTATATATATATCATTTAATTTTCCTTCTTTCAATATGAAAAGAAAATGGGAATAGTGTTTATGTGTATGTACAGCCTACAATCTCCTTGAACGGTGTATTTCATTTTCTATTTATATATTTTATAAATTATTATAAATATAAATATAATGAATATATGTGATACTTATATCATGGTTGTCATTATGTAAATTATTAAATATTGACCAAACTAAGGGGACAAAAAATGACAAGTTAAAAAATAAACAAAAAACAAAGCACTTATTACCCGAAAGGAAACATTATCATGAAATTGTTAATAAATAGGTAACAGTAAGTCATAAAAAATCATATATGGTATGATATATATGATTATAGTTCTTTTATATAAGTATAATAATCTTATATTTATTATAAAATATGTTTTAAGAAGTACGATGGGAGTCAATACTTAAAGTAAGGGGATTCCTAATCTTACTTTTATTTATGTGAGACTAATTCCAAATTCACCTCTATTTTATTTAGTGTGGGGTATATTTTTTCTAGAGAAATTTTATTTCATGAAATTAATTTATTTAATTACTTTAATTTTTTCAATTGATATTATTCTTTAACAGAACTCAAGAGTCAAATGTTATGCAAGTAGTAATAATTTTTTTCGTCTCACTTTTATTTATGTGAAAAACATTACATATTCACCACTTATTTTTATTGTATGGTGTATTAATTTACATGAATGTATTTTATAATTAATATAATTAAATTTATGGGTATTTAAATATCTATTTTAGTATCTCCCTTTCATGGGGTTTACAGTTTCAAAGTTATTAAAGCGGCAATAAATTTTTGAAACAATATTCCCTCTCTAAAACTTATGTGGTGTTATGAAACAATTTTATTTTATGAGGGGTATATACATCGCATTTGAGGTTTTATATCATTAATATCATTATTTTTATGATAGTAAAAGCTTTATTTGATTTTATTCCATCGTGGGGGTTACTATTCAAGTTATCAAAGTGGTAAGATTCTTTTGTTACAATCTCAACATTTATCAAGATTGTGCATGGTTAAGTCTCTAATTTTGAAATATTATAATTATTATGATTTATATTATCCTTTTTTCCATTTTATTTTAATGTAATAGTATAAAAATTCATTCATTGAATCTTATAATAATTTAGAATTTTTTTAAGAAAATATGATTTAATTTTTTTCTTCAGCTGGAAATTTGTACTCTTTCTATAAAATGTTTTCAAAAAATGTTTTCAAAATGTTTTTCAATGGTATTTTAAGATCATTTTCATGGGAAAGTATATTAAAAAAAATTAAAAAGTGTTTTAAATTATTTAAAAATATTTCTCTATTATTTTTCAAGGTTATATTTGAATAAAATAGTTTTCAAAACGTTTTATGTTTTAAAAAGTTATTTTTAAAATGAAAAAGGAATTTTCCTACAAAAATTTTAATGATAATTTAATGTAATTTCTTTAATAAAAGTTAAAAACCCTTTGGATTTCTTATCATCCACTGGATATATTTGGTATTGGTACTATACTCATTATTTACTTTAATGGAATAATATTTTTTCCAAGATATTGTTATAAAAACCATTTATTTTCCATATCTTAATAAACTTTCAAAGAGATTATTATGAATCACATTTATTTTAAATGGGATAATCATGTTTTAAAAATATTATTATAGAACCCATTTTTTTGATGGGTTAACCATGTTTCAAATATATTTGTATGGAACCTATTTCCTATACATGGGTTAATCTCATTCTAAATAGAATAAAGGTTATTTCAATGATTTATGTTTAAATTAGTTCTCCATGTTCTTTATTCATTATTTAGTTCATGGTCATTGTAAATGATGGGAGCACCCAGATAGCATCGGGTGAGCCCGTTATAGCTTATATGATGGGTGCATCCTTATAGAAATCTAATGAATTGGATAATGATTATGTTCTATGGATAATTATATTAGAATTTTTACGTATAGTTATTTCAATTAATAAGGGTATTATAATGGTTGAATGAAATAATGTTCCAAGACACTAATATGTTTTTTCTATACTTTCTTTGGGTTTATGATGTTTTATTTGATCAATATTGATATCATAGGGAACATGAATATTAATCCTTATGACTTTATCCTTTTTTAATTTTGTATCCCGTGTTTTTATGTTTTATGATCGAATTAATGATGTGTATGAATATTCTTATATTATACTAATTCAATTTGATTTTGTCAGCGTACTCTTATGCTCTCCTTATGTTCACTGATGATATTCATTTGTTAATGCTTATGTTTCCCATTATTGAGAATTTGATCTCACTCTTCTTGTGTTTCCTTTTACCCAGGTTATAAAGTGTGAATTTTAATTATATATATATATATAAAGTATTTCACAAGGATAATATTGATGACCAAATTTAAAATAAGAAAATCTAGGTTAAATTGGAGAAATTCTCTTTTAATGTCATGTAAATTGTTTAAGTTGGAGTTTTTTGGAACTATATTAAAATATAAACCTAATATTTTCTCCAAAATATAAGTGATAAAATATTTCCTTTTTATTTTATAATTTTTTTATGGAGAAAAAAATTTGGTCACAATTATCTTCACCATAGTTAGAAATTTAAAGCTATGGATTTCAGCACAGGCACTCGGAGTACGAGTGTTGGTTTGTTATAATTGGTATCGGAGGTAGGTTTAGATAACTTTGTATATTATAATGTATTAATGTTATGTTATCTTAATAGTTATGGATAAAATCATAGGACTATAATCTTAAGATTAATCATAACTTTACAAACTTAAGACTTTGACATCCCGCCTTTTTATTACATAACTTTTCATTATATTTTATGAATAGATGATCTTTAAAGTCTAGTGTCTTGGAAATCAGGAACATAATACATGAAAACAACATAAAAAATCATATAAACCACTCGTAAGGATTCATCATAGGTTCATCCTATGTAAAATTACTATATCTCATATCTTGGAGACATACATCAAAGGAAAGGGTGAGAAGAAGGCTCCGTAAGGGTAAACAAGGGAATTAGTGTACTTGTGATATCAATAAGAACTTGAATAAAAAAATAAAGACATGAGAAATATAAGTATAGGAATATCATAATGAAAATAACTTGAAACATAACTTGAATATGTGGATAAAACATTTGATTTATTCATTCAGGAACATATCACCGAGGTCCATCCCCAAGGTGTCATAAAAATTACCAAGGTTATTCACCAAGGTATCGTGAAACTTGTCACTTCTAGAGATTAAATCATTAACCAATAAATTGGATAACTATCAGGGTGATCTATTAATATCTCTTAACTTTCATGTGAGACACATATATAATAATAAAACATTTCATAAATAACCCATGGAGAATAAAAGAAATGGGTTTCATTACAAGATCGTGACGTTTTAAACGTTCTTAAAAAAATAAGATCATTAAGCCATTTATAACCCATAAAAAGGGAGTGAGGGTTATATGTATGTCAATTCCAGAATAAAATAAATCATATTTATATATTTATAAACACCCAAATAAACTAAATACGTCTAGGTATTCACATAAATAATACAAGATAATTTCTGGAGAGAAAGAGATAGAAATTTTGAGGTGAAATTTCTGCAGCATAACAGCTATATAACATGGTTTTAGAAAACATTGAAAAGAGAGGGTACAAGAGTAAAACACTAATAAATAAATTATAATACATTATAAATGCATAATAAAATGGAGATAAGAACATGGTATGGAAATTTTAATGACATACCACATGAAAAAGAAACATGAAAGAAAATAGAAGACGTGATTCCTTTTACGAAAAATTCGGAAGCCTAACGGCGTCACATAAAAATTCAGAAAACAAATTTATGAGAGTGGAAAGGGTTTATAAACAATTATACATGAAATTTACAGTAATTAGAACATATATTAACATACAATCAAAAAAAATATGGAAACTAGAAGACACGAAAAAAATGAAGTCAATGCTTAAAAGAGGAGGGTGAAAGGATCCCTTACTTGAAGAGTAACTTCAAAAGCATGAAGGTAAGGACATTGGGAGGCTTAAGGACACCTTGGGAGGAATCCTTGGGATGTAAAGATACCAATACATCGTTTGGGAGTTTTTTGAAATGAAATGAATGCGGTAATGGCTTGGTATTTATAGGAGGAGTGAGGGGACAATGCATTAATTGCCAAGGGACACCTCATCGGTGGTATTGGAAAAACCACGGGGTTTCCCATGGTATTTTGCCATGTTATTGGCCAATAGGGACGCCTCATACCTTATATTACTATTCATAAGTCGACCATAATTATTTCATAATTATTAAATCCTTAGTGATGTCATTAAACACCCGAAACTCAAAAATATATTTTCACTATTCACTGAAAATTCAACTTTCTCAGAAAAATCCCAGAAATTCACTTAACCAAATATCTATGCTCTGATTTCAAAATTGAACTCCATTTTAGGAAAATAATTTACTAAATATTTTTAATTTAATTTTTAAATAAAACACTATTCACTGGAAATTCAATTATTTCAGAAAAATCTCAAAAATTCACCTTAATAAATATTGATGGTCTCATTTCAAAAATGAACTCCATTTTAAGGAAATGATTTTCTAAATATTTTTAATTTAATTTTTAAATAAAAACACTATTCACCTGAAAAAACTAATACTTAACCAATAACGTCTAAAAACATTTACTTGCTTATTTTATTGAATCACATTACTTAATCAAGGTGCCTAAATTATATTAATAATTTAATAAGTGAGGTTAATTAATTCATTTGGTCACATTACTAATCATAAGCATAAAATAACTATTCCTAATTTATTATTCACCAAAAATTAGGTTGATCTTATTAGACTCTAAATTTCATACTGAACACAACTACAGAAAACTATTTTTTGAAAATCATTACACATTTTTAATTACTTAAGATTTACATAAATATTTTAAAATATCCTTTTTCCAAAATTCATCAATAATATAAATCCTATACTTATCTGGACATTTTAGATTTACTAACTTCTCTATAAGAAGAAATGACAATTTTATTTATATCAAAGGATTACACAAAGTAGCTAAGGTCTCGTTACATATCCCCTTATAACACCAGCAAAGGACCTAAGTGTAAGGTGTGTTCAAGTGATAGAATCTGAGGGTGGCTTGGCCAACATTGCCCGAGTGGTGATTTTTATTAGCTTGAACTTCTCCCGAAGGAGATTCTGTTCCAAATTCACACAATGAAGTTCAGCTTGGTTTTGGTCTACAGAAAAGCCCAGTGGTGTTACCTTCTTTCCAAGTTTTGTCAGATGGTCTTCGATCGGCCCAAGACTACTGGATGAGTCCATTGAATCTTTGTTCTATTTTAAGATCACTTGTATTTATAAAAAATAATTGCAACATTTAGTTTCCAATGTCCATATTGAAAAATGGTCATATAATCGTTGAAACCCAACTGTATCAATTTAATTATACTCATTTCATCAAATGAAATAGTTTTGTTGAGGATAAAATAAAATAACACACAAAAAAAGGAAACAAAATTTATTCAAAAGTTTGGGTCGTTACATTCTTCCCCCCTTAAACAATTTTGTCCCTGAAATTTTTAAATCAAACCCTCAGAAGAGAAAAGATTTGGGTACTTCTTCCTCATATATTCTTCAGGTTCCTACATGGATTTTTCATATTTTTGGTTCCTCCACAACACCTTAACAAGTTGGGTAGTCTTGTTGCATAGAACCTTGTCTCTATGATCCAAGGTCTCCACCGGCTGCTCCTCATAAGATAGTTCATGTTCCAGTTGTACCACTTATGGGTTTTGTACATGTGAAGGGTCAGGTTTGTACTTCCTCAAGAGGGGTACGTCGAAAAAATAATGAACTTGTTCTAGATTTTGAAGAAGTGCTATCTGATTGGCCACTGCTTCCACATGATCAATATTTCATAGGGGTAAATTTACCTAGGTCTAAGCTTCCCTTTCTTCCCCAAACCTCGTGACTCTCTTACAAGGTGATACTCGAAGAAAGACCTTTTCACTGACATCAAACTCCAATTCCCTTCAATGGTTGTCGACATAGATCTTTTCCCGACTCTGAGCATCCTTAATGTGTTTTTGGATGGAATGGAATTTTTTTGTCATCTCTTGTACAAAATCAGGCCCAAGAATATTTCTCTCACCAACATCATCCCAACAAGTAGGAGTTCTATATCGCTTCCCATATAGAGCTTCCTAGGGTGCCATTTGAATGCTCGAGTGGAAGCAGTTGTTGTAAGATAACTCAACTAAATGGAGATGTTGATCCCATCCACCTTTAAATTCCATTGAGCATGTTCTCAGCATTTCCTCGAGTGTTTGAATAGTCCTTTTAGATTTTCCATCAGTTTGGGGGTGATAGTTCATACTAAAATTCAATTCAGTGCTCAAAGAATGTTGAAGACTTCTCCAAAATTTTGATGTGAACCTTGGATCACGATCCGATATGATAGAAAGTGGAACTCTGTGAAACCTTAACACTTCCTGCACATAAATCCTGGCAATTTGATCAAGGGATAAATCTTCTCATATTGAGATAAAATGGTCAGTCTTGGTGAGATGGTCCAAAATAGCCCATATCGCATTGTTTACTTTGGATTTTCTTGGGATACCAGTGATGAAGTCCATAGTTATATTGTCCCACTTCCATGCAGGTATGGGTATTGGTTGCAATGACCCTTTAGGAAGTTTTCACTCTTCCTTCACTTGCTGACATACTAGACACCTTGTACTGTGGTCAGCAATTTCCCTTTTCATATTATCCCACAAAAAATGATCATGAGGGTCCCTATAAATGTTTTTTGATTCCAGGATGTATAGAGAAGGTAGAACTATTGGATTTATCCATCAACTCCTTCTTTGTTTCTAGAATAGATGGAATACATAGTCTTGTATGAAATTTTAGTACACCTTCTTGATCAATAATGAACTTAGGAAACTTTCCATCCCTCATACTTCAAACTTCTTCTATTATAAAGGATCTTCTTTCTGAGCTTTCTTGATCTTCTCTAGTAAAGATGGTTGAGAATCATTTGGGTTAGGGTTGATGATGTCCCTTCCCTTATAATTCCCTTGTCTATCTTTTCTGGGTCATTGATCAAAGTATCTCTTTGAATCCTTATCATGGAAAGAACAAATGGTTCTTTCCTACTTAATTCATTAGCAACTTTGTTTTCTCTTCCGGTATGATAATGAATTGAACAATAATATTCTTTAAGAAGCTCCAAAAATCTCCTTTTTCTCATGTTCAATTCCTTTTGTGTGAAAATATACTTCAAAATTTGATGGTCTGTGTATATATCACATTTCTCCACATAAAGATAGTGCCTCCATATCTTCAGAGCAAAAACGACCGCAGCCATCTCCAGATCATGTGTAGGATAGTTTTTCACATGATTCTTCAACTGTCGATATTCATAAGCAATGAACATGTCATTTTTCATGGGGATTCACCGAATCCCTTTCAGAGATTCATCGCTAAAAATAACGAATCCTTCTCCTCTTGAGGGCAGAGTTAACACGGGTGTAGTAACCAGTCTCTTCTTCAGCACTTGGAAACCTTCCTCACACTCCTTTGTCTAGATAAACTTGACCCTTTTTCGATTTAACATGGTTAATGGATTATAAAGTCCTGAAAAGTTTTTCACAAAACTCCTATAATATCCTGATAATACAAGGAAACATCGAATCTCAGTAATTATTGTATGATGAGGCCACTCCTCTACAACTTTTGTCTTTGTAGGGTCAACCGTGATTCCTTCATTGGTAATAATGTGCCTCAAGAAAGAACTTGTTGTAACCAGAATTCACATTTGGTGAACTTCTCAAAAATTCTATCCTTCCTTAGAGTTTGCAAAATATCCCTTAGATGATCCTCATTCTCCTCGCGACTTTTTGAATATATCAGAATATCATCAATAAAAACTACCACAAAGTTATCAAGTTATTCTATACAGACTCTATTCATCAAATCCATAAAAATAGTAGGTGCATTGGTCAATCCGAAGGGCATAAAAACAAACTCATAATGTCCATATCTTGATTGGAAGGCATTTTTTTGGAATATATTCTTTCTTCACCCTTAATTTATGATAACCAGATCAAAGATCAATCTTAGAGAAGAATTGAGCCCCACGAAGTTGGTCTAATAAGTCATCAATTCTTGGAAGAGGGTATTTTTTCTTCACTTTGATCTCATTCAGTTCTCTATAATCAATGCATAGCCACATTGATCCATCCTTTTTCTTCACAAAGAGAACTGTTGCTCCCCAAGGAGACACACACAGTCGGATAAACCCTTTCTCCAAAATATCTTGGAGTTGTTTCTTTAATTCCTTCAGCTCTACATTTTCCATCCTATTCGGGGTCTTTGATATCAGATGAGATCCAGGTACGAGTTCAATGGAGAACTCTTCCTCTCTTTTTGGGGGAGGTCTGGGTAACTCCTCAGGAAATACATCAATGTATTCTTAGATGATGGGGAAATTTTCTAAATGAATAAATCCTTCGTGAGAAACTTATTTCATTTACGAATATTTTAACTATAAAGGATATTATGTCTTAAAACTCCATTCTTAGGAAATTACATTTCTCTATAATTCCTTCATAATGATTCATAAAAAGCTTTCGATTAACCAAACATATCCCATGGGAGTATCGTAACCAAGAGTGCAGTAAGGCCCATTGTCGTGCACCAGTTCCAGTTCGAGTTTAGCTCAAAGAGGTGTTTTAGGGTTTTACCCCTATGTACATCTGTGCCAGAGCCCCCTGTCAAGACATGTCCCCCAGGGCCCATGCAGTGACTAACCCAAGCCCATCTTCCATGGGCCAAGGGATGGCGACTAGCACTAAAGGCATAAATCCCTAAACTAGGAAGGCATTCCCTTTATAACTTGAAAGCGCACACAACAGAGCACACAGCTGGATATTAAACACTAAGTAAAAGTTCTTAACAAGAGAGTGCTGAAAATTAAAGGGTTCAGAAATAAAATCCCATCTGTAAAGTACAATTACAACTGAAAAAGTCAAAATAGCTGGAAGGTGAAAAAAAGCTATTAGATAGTCCACCACGGATCCTACCTGAAGGGTAGGTACAGAATGCCTCTGTAGCACTCCACGTCTCTTTGACACCTCTGTGTACTGTCACGTCGTGTAGTATACCTCCGGGTACCATCCAGTCCTGGTGCTCTCAGCCTCGATCAACGTTTTTTATTGTCTGCATCCAACACAATGAGCTGTGGGCATAGCCCGTGTAGGGGTGACTATAAATATACTCAATAAGGACCTCAAGACCCTCAAGGTCTCACAAACAAACAAAGATAAATCACAAGGTATGAATTCAACAGATAACCACACTTAGGTATATGCCCATACATATACCTAAGTTATCAAGTAACCCATCTCAATCATGAGGTAAACACAAAAGTTACTGACTTACCACACACAGGTATACAACTTTGGTAGAGAGATATAGATGATTAGATATAGCCACTAAATCATCTATTCTGTCGAACCCATACAGGATCCAGGAACAGAAAACATAACTGTCAACCCCACACAGGATCCAAGAACAGTCGTCACTGACGTCGAACCCACACAGGATCCGGGAACAGTGGCCAGAACTGTCGAACCCATACAGGATTCACGAACAGTAGGCAGAGCTGTCAAACCCATACAGGATCCAGGAATAGTGGCCAGAACTGTTGAACCCACACAGGATCTAGGAATAGTGGTCAGAGCTGTTGAACCCACACAGGATCCAGGAATAGTTGTCGGTGAGCAGCCAGTCACAGGGATTCCACATGAAGCATGCTTGATTCTAGGAGGGTCCAATACTCAAGCCAAGTTTCTATACATCAACTACCACGAATTCCCAAGTTAATGTATCCAAAAGATCTCTCTTTCCAAAAGGAACCCAACGTGACAGACGGTGTGTCAATAGAACGCCCGGTCTGAGAGTTATTGGAATTTTCATTCTGAGGGCCTGGTTGGATTTATGTTCAATCCTACCTGGCCATACCCCAACTGTGTCCAAACCTAAAGTGGGTTATACCAAAATAATCGACTCCTTCCAAGTTTTTTGTCTCCATAGACGGTTCGTCAATCTGATCCTTGTAGCACAAGTTACGAGCAAAAGAGTGGAAACAGGTCAAACGGGTATGGGTTCAGTCCGGCCCAGTCGGACCGACTTGGCCCGACCTGGGTCCGAAAGGGGGTCCAATCCGGTCCGTGATTCCGACCCATTCCGCGGGGATGGCCCAGCCCATGAGGGTGGCCCAGCCCGCGTGTGATGTCTGGCCCACGCTGGGTCTGGCCTGGCCCGCGCTGGGTCCGACCCGGCGGCCCGTGGGGTCCGCCCTAGCCACGTCCCGGGGGGAAGTCGTGCCCCCTGGAAATGCCGAACGGCTATTTCGTTTGGGTGGGAGACAAATTGGTGCAACATGGCCCCGGTCTGCATCACGCGGGACCCAGCAGTGGGTCCCGGTCCTCCCGGATCGCCGAGCGGCCAGCCGACTCCCGCACGGCGCTATTGCGTGGTTCCTCCTCCAGTTACCCGGTGGCTCGGTCCACCGGTCTTCCTCATGTCCAGACATGCGCTGGCCACCGTTGCACCGCCGAGGCAAGGGGTCGCGGTCCCTTTGTGCTCCACTGCGCGGCGTTGTTGCGTCGCGCCTTCACCGGCGACCCATGAGCTTAGGCCGCCAGTTTCCTTAGCAGTCGGGCTTGCACCAGCTGTCGATGCACCGTCGCAGTCCTTTGGCCGCAGGTTACTCATCTTGTGGCGCAGTTTCACCACCGCCATCCATGCGGTGAATATTATCTCTCCATCCATCGGTGAACTTTCCGAAGGTACCCAGATGAGTTCTGGTTGCCCAATTCTCCTTTGGGAAAAAGTCGCGCACTTCTCGAGACGTATCCTTTGATCTGCAACCATTTTTAATGAGTAACTCTCATCCTAGACTCATGTCACATTTTAGCGTCAAATTCCACAATGAAGGTGGAGGGGTCGGGCTGTGTTTGTTCGACCTGCACCCTCCGTATTAGGGTGATAGCATGCGGCTTCGATTATTAATCCTTGAAGAAAAATGAATAATGTGAAACAAAAAAGCATGAATCCCCTACCTCAGATTCTTTATATTTGGAAAATAAGATGAATAAGTCAAGGATGACATCTTCAGAGTTCTTTAAGTATGGTGCTTCCATCCTTTTTCTAGTTGGAGATCAAAGATAAAGATTTTCATCATCGGCGGATGAAGCGTTCTTCGTTCTTCGATGGTCGTTCTTCGTTGGGAGTTTTCTCCCAATAATCCCCAACTCAAATCACCAAATTGAATAGATGTGTCAAATAATATATTATATTATCTATTATTTCATTGGAAAGAAATTGAAAAAGAATTCCTAAAAACTTGGTTGGCAAAATTAATGTGAAGGCTGGTGGCACCATTAACTGGGGAGCTCAAGAGGTTTCTCCCAACTTAATGGGGAGTTCAAGATTTTAAAACCTCAAGTGGTCCCCCACAAAATTAATCCTCAAATGGGAGGTTGATTTCGAGTGGGTCCCACCACCATAACCTCTCATGGGAGGTTAAGGTGTGGTGGTCCCACCTCCAACTTCCATGTGGAGGTTTTTAACTGACAAATAAAAATTAAGCCACACTCTTAATTTTTAATTAATTCATTCTCTAAAACCCAAAAACTATCTTTTTTTCTTGACCCACTGTCGTCGAGGTGATAGTCTTCTTAAGCAAATATCGACACTACTAGTTCAACGGTGCCCTCGGATTTCAATTCAGAGCACTAGTTCAAAAGTTAAGAAATCTAGCTCGTATGTTTACAGAAAGTACCCAAAAAAAACTTCAGAAAATGATTCTGGGCACACCGAGCATTAGAATCACCTGCCGTTAGTTTTCACAGACTCGTAAAATTAACATGTTTTTAAGAGAGAGAGAAAAACATTTCCACAGAATTTCTGGGTCATTACATTCTCCCCACCTCAGGGATTTATGTCCCCGTAAGCTACAACTCGAAATAAGGATACAAGTGGGGGTACTGAGCACGCATTTGAGCCTCCCACTCCGATGTTATCTCCTAGAGGTTCTTGTGCTGTTGGCGAATGCACACCAATGGTAACGACCGTCCACATATGACCATATCCTGTCGATACTCAGTCTCCACTGAACCTCTTTGAAAGTCACCCCATCGTCAATGTCCAACTCTCCATGGTTGATGATGTGAGAAGGGTCATGCACGTATCTCCTCAGTTGGGATACATGGATGACATCGTGCACCCAGTGCAACTAAGGTGAAAGAGCTAAGTGGTATGCCACCTCACCAACTCTGCTGAGGACTCGAGAAGGTCTAATGAAACACAGATATAACTTGTCACCTCGGCCAAATCTCTAAAAATCTTGTTGGGGTGAGACCTGTAGAAAGACTTGGTCACCATCCTCGAACCCCAGAGGCCTCCGTCTCCTGTCTTCATACAACTTTTTTCTACTCTGTGCAGTCTTCATCCACTCTTGGATGACCTGAACCTTCTCGGTGGTAGCTCATACCATCTCTGGTCCCACTAGTGTTAACTCTCCAGGGTTAGTCTAGCACAAGTTTGATCTGCAATGTCGACCATATAATGCCTCAAAATGTTCCATCCCTATGGTGGAGTGATAGCTATCATTGTATGAAAACTCCACCAAAGGTAATTGATCCTTCCAGCTATGACTGAAGTCGAGGACATAAGCACACAGCATGTCCTCGAGGGTTTGAATGGTCTGCTCAGTCGGACCATCCTTCTGAGGATAGAAGGTGGTGCTTAGACAAAGCTACATCTTGAAAGCCTCCTGTAACCCCTTCCATAGTCGGGAAGTAACCATGCATGACGATCGGAGACAATAAAAGAAGGTACTCCATGTAGCCACACAATATCTTACACATAGAGGCATCATAATCTCTCTACTGAACCCCAATCTCTGATCGATAGGAAGTGGGATGACTTGGTGAGTCGATCAACGATCACCCAAATTGAGTCGTGACCCCTGGAAGTACTTGGAAGACCCGTCACAAAGTCCATGGATATCCCATCCCACTTCCACTCTAGGACCTCTAAAGGTTGAACCAAGCCTACTGGTACCTGGTGCTCTGCCTTCACTTGCTGACAAGTGAGGCATCGAGAGACAAACCCTTCAACTGCCTTATTCATCCCTGACCACCGGTGCTATCGTTGAATGTCCTGGTATATCTTTTCCATTCTTGGATGTACCGCTAGAGGGGATGTGTGAAAATCCCTCAAAACTTCCTCTTGAAGTGACACTAGCACCATAGTACATACTCTGAAAAGGATGACATGCTCCCCACATTCATAAAATTCATTAGGTGTCTGTCCTGTGGATATCTGAGCACGTCATGTCTCGTAGTAATCATCTCCATGTTGCGCCTCCCTAACTCGCTGAAGAAGTAAAGGAGTGACTATAAGAGACTGAAGAAATGCTCCTCCGTCTCTATCCACAAAGGATATCTATAAAGTAGCCAGCTACTCTGTCTCCTTGCCTAGTAGCTTTATACCAGATCTCCTACTGAGTGCATATGCAACAACATTCCCGTTCCCAGGAGTATCGAATATCTCAAATTCATAGTCCTGGAGGAACTCAAGCCAATGCCGTTGTCTCAGGTTAAGGTCCTTCTGAGAGAAGATATACCTAAGACTCTTATGATTAGAGTACAAGGTAAAATGCTCACCGATCAGATAGTTCCTCCACATCTTCAAGGCGAAGACCACTGCTACTAACTCCAGTTCATGGGTGGAATAGGTATGCTCATGCTATCTCAGCTGACGAGACCCATAAGCGATCATTGTTCACTCCTGCATCAGGACACACCCGAGTCTGATCCCTAATGTGTCGCAGTAGACTACGTACCATATGCCCTCCTCTGGAATCCTCGAGATGGGGGGAACTGGTCAGCCTCTGCCTCATCTCATGAAAGCTCTGCTGGCATCTCTCTGACCACACAAAGTGTTTCCCTTTATTGGTCAAGGATGATAGTGGTGTTGCAACTCTGGAGAAGTCTGTAAAAAATCTCTAGTAGTATCTAGCTAATCCCAGGAAACTTTATACCTCAGTCACACTCCTGGGTGGCTCCCAAACAACTACCTCCACAGTCTTTGATGGATCTACTGCAACTCCAGCCTCTGAGATGACATGTCTGATAAATTGAACCTCTCGGATCCAGAACTAGCACTTCGAGAGCTTACCATAAAGATGGTGCTCTATGAGTGTGTCCAGTACTACCTGCAAATGGTAAGCATGCTATTCCTCAGTAGTCGAGTAGATCAGAATGTCATCGATGAAGAATATGATAAAGTGATCGAGGTATAGCTGGAAGATCATGTTCATGAGTCCCATGAACACTGTTGGAGCGTTGGTCACACTGAACCGCATAATCAAGAACTCTTATTGGTTGTACCGACATCTAAATTTTGTCCTCTTCACATCCTCATCTCGAACTCTGAGCTGGTGATATCCAGATCTGAGGTCTATCTTCCAGAACCACCGTGCTCCCTTTAGCTGATCAAAGATATCGTCATTCCATGGGAGTGGGTACTTGTTCTTCGCAGTCACTTGATTCAGGTGGAAGTAGTCGACACAAAGCCTCAAGCTCCCACCTGCCTTCTTGGAGAATGGAATCAGGGCTGCCCAGGGAGAAACACTAGGTCGGATGAATCCCTTCCACTGTAAGTCATCTAACATTACCCACAGCTCACAGAACTCTGCAGGAGCCATCCGATATGCTGGTGTAGATATTGGTGCTATCTCGGGGTACAAGTCAATGTAGAAGTCCACCTCTCTATGAGGAGGTAGACCTGGGACATCATCAGGGAAAACATCCGCATGAAGATCCACCACTACAGGGTAAGTCAGACTCTCCACATCAACTGCTCAGAGGGTAAGGCTAGCCAATTGATTAGTGATCGGCTGCACCCCCCTCTGAGTAAGTCCGTCATGTGATGCAAATACTCCCTTATTTCTGGTGAAGGTGAACCTAGTCCCATCAGTGCAGACACACCACACTTTGCGCCTAATACAATCAATATAATCATGGACTATAGATAACCATTCCATACCCAAGATGACATCGTAAAGCCTCGACGCCGCTATGAGGAGATCTCAGCCAAAGCTCTTGCCTCCTATAGTAAGCTCACACTGTCAGCACCAGTGCGTAATCATTTAATCTGATCTTGTAGGAGTCTATAGCTGTAAGGATCCAGCCAACGGCTCCATCAGAATCTTCGAGCTCCAAACAAGGGTAGTGGAAATGAAATAGTAACGGGAACCTGTGTCTATAAGAACTTTAGCTATATTGGATTAGACACAAATCATATCTCGAATCATCTCTGGAGCACCGTGATCGTATGCCTCAGCTTCCTGGAGCTGAGCTCTCCCCTATCCACTTGCTCCCTACGGTCGGGGTAGACCTCCTGGTGGTGGTGGTGGTAACACCTCGTAATGTCATCCACCTCCAGCTGCACGGCCAGCTCCACTACCACGTCCACCTTCTCCCTGTGGACCGCCTCGATCGAACCTCTGCCTCTGCCTGAGAGATCCCTCAACTATCTGTTGATCATCCGAATAGAAGGTCGGACAGTCATGAGCCATGTGACCCTACCTGACACATTTGAAACACTTTATGTTACTCAAATGACTAGTTGTGTCTCGTGTGCCTCACACAACCGAACTCGAGTCCTGAGGTTGTCCACCAGATGGTCTGTTCCGCTTGGACCTCTACGATATCTGTCTATTTCTAGTTGCAGAAGACTCTTCTACATGACTCCCAGTGGTGGGTCTCGCAGATGGTGACTTCTCTGCATGAAAACACTCCACTATGAGGGCTCACTCTAACCCCCCCCCCCCCCCCTCGCCTGCGTCAGGATGCTGAGGGACATCATCGAAACCATGATCTCTCACCTAAGCCCCTGTTCAAAGGCCCAGGCCCTGAAGAATGGGCCTCTTACCAAATATGTGGAGTAGCGCGAGAGGTCGGTGAACCTCACTGAGTACTATTCCACTGTCATGCTACCCTGCTGTAGATGAAGTAGCTCTTGTATCCACACCGCACGTAGGGTGGCTGGGAAAAACTCTGCATGAAACAGGCTCTCGAAGTCTGCCCATAGAAGTATCGCCTCATCATGCACCTGGAGCATCAGGCTCCACCATCTACCTGCTGCTTCCTGAAGGAGACTCATGGCAAGGATCACCAAAAGTTTTTCTGGTGTCTCTACCAGTCTGAAGACTCTCAATATAGCCTCCAGCCAATCCTCAACTTCCTGTAGGTCTGTCTCGCCCATGTACCTAGTTGGCCACTAGTGTTGGAACTCATGAAATGCACTCAGGTGTCATGCACTCTCTGCTGTTGGGGCTTTTGGCGTCGGTGGCCCAAGAAGTAGTGGTAACGCTGGTGCCTCCGCTGTGATAGGGCCCTGTATCGTGGCCTTGTCACTCGGTGGGCTGCCATCTCATACAAAGCCTGGAACCCTGGCTGGCTGTCTGTGTGGAGGAATCCTGTAAAGAAATAGGTGTGTCATGGTCAATAAGTTATACCTGGTGAGCAGACTCAAAATAGATCACAAAGAAGCCTCTTCAAAACACACACGCAATCACTGTTTTCATGCACTGAGTTGGAAATCAGTAGTTAGGGTCCCAGTGTACGAATACGTCGGCCGCCGCACAAATACTGGACTACCTAAACTGAAAACCGCACTCAATACCCTTATCACTATTAAATCATAGAAAAGATCATAGTCATTAGTTTTATGGTAGAACTGACTCCTTTGATACCAATTTGTCACGACCCGTCCCAGGGGCCTGTGTCGTGACTACCCCAAGCCCACCTTCCATAGGGCAGGGGCTGGCGACTAGCACCAAAGGCGTAAATCCCTAAACATGGAAGGCATTCCCTTTATAACTTGAAAAAACACACAACGGAGCATAAAGATGGATAATAAACATTAAGTAAAACAATATAACAAGAGAGTGCTGGAATTTAAAGGGGCTGAAAATACCAGCTCATCTGAAAAGTACAAGTACAACTGAAAAGGAAAAAACATATGGAAGGTGAAATACAGCTCCACGATTGTCATCCACAGATCCTACCTGACGGTTAGGTAAAGAATGCCTCCACGGCACTCCACGTCTGTCTGAAACCTCCGTGTATGGTCACGTCGTGTAGTCCACCTCCGGGTACCACCCAGTCCTGTTGCTCTCAACCTCGTTCAATGTTGTCCATTGTCTGCATCCAACACAATGAGGTGAGGGAATATCCCATAGAGAGGTGAGTATACTGATACTCGTTAGGGACCCCAAGACCCTAAAGTTCTCACACACCAACAAGGATAATTCACAAGGTATGAATTCAACAGATAACCAAACCTAGCTATATGCCCATACATATACCTAAGTTATCAAGTAACCCATCTCGATCATGAGGTAAACACAAAAGTTACTAACTCAGCTAACATAGGTATACAACTTTTGTAGAGAGATAGAGATTATCAGATATAGTCACTCAATCATCTATTTTGTCGAACCCACACAGGATCCAGGAACAGAAATCAAAACTGTCGATCCCACATAGGATCCACGAACAGTCATCAGTGATGTCAAACCCACATAGGATCCATGAAAAGTGACCAGAACTATCGAACCCATACAGGATTCAGGAATAGTAGTTAGAGCTATCGATCCCACACAGGATCCAGGAATAGAATCCATAACTTTCAAACCCATACAGGATCCAGGAACAGTAGTTAGAGCTGTCAAACCCACATAGGATCCAAGAATAGTCGTCATTGAGCAGCCAACCACAGGGATTCCACCCGAAGCACGATTGATTCTAGGAGTGTCCACTCTTCAATCCAATTGTCTATACATCAACTTCCATGAAGTCCAAAGTTAATGTATCAAAAAGATCCATCTTTCCAAAAGGATCCCAACGTGAGAGACGACGCATCAATCAGATGCCCGGTCCGAGAGTTATTGGCATTTCTGTTCCGAGGGCCCGGTTCGATTTACGTTCGATCCAACTCGGGCGTACCTCAACTATGTCCAACCCTAGATTAGGGTATACCAAAATAACTATCTCCTTCAAATGTTTTCATCGTTGTGATGGTTCGTCAATCGGATGCCCGTAGCTCAAGTTATGGGAAAAATATTGGAAACATTTCAAATGGGTCCGGGTCTGGTCTGATCAGGTCGGACCGACCCGGTCCACGGGTCTAACCTGGCCCGCGGGGATGGCCCGTCCCGTGAGGGTGGCCCAGCCCGCGTTGGTTCCGAATCAGTGGCCCACGATGGGTTCGTCCTGGTGGCCCGCGTTGGGTCCTGACCGGCGGCCCGCACGGTCTGCCCCAGCCACGTCCAGGGGGGAAGTCGTGCCCCTGGAAATCCCGAACAGCTATATCGTTTGGGTAGGAGACAAAATGGCGCCACGTGGCGCCGGTCCATGTCACGCGGGACCCATCAGTGGATCCCGCTCCTCCCGGATGGCCAAGCGGTCAGCTGACTCCCGCCCCGCGTCGTTGCGCCTCGCCTCCTCTGACACCCCAGCAACTCAGGCCGCTATTCCTCCTCGCGTTCGGCCATGCGCCAGCCACTGTTGCACCTCTGTGGCTAGGGGTTGTGGGGCCCTTGTGCTCGACCATGCGGTGATGTTTCACCATGCCTTCTCAGGTGACCCGATGACTTGTGCCGCTGGTTTCCTTCGCGGATGGGCTTCGCCGGCCACTGCTGCACCGCTGCGGTCCGTCAGCCGTAGGTTACTCCTCTAGTGTCGCAGTTGCACCGCCACTATCCATGTAGTGATGATTGTCGCTCCATCCGTTGAAAAACATTTCGCAGGTCACCGGACGTGTTCTGGTGGCCTGATTCCCATTTCGAAAGAAGCCACACACTTCTCAGGATGTCGCCTTCAATCTGCAACCATTGTTGATGAGTAACACTCATCCCAGACTCATTCCATGTTTTAGTGTCAAATTCCACAAATAATACGGAGGGGTCGGGATGTTTTTGTTCGGCCTGCACCCTCCATGTTAGGGTGATATCATGCGGCTTTGATTCTTAACCCTTGAAAAAAATGAAGAACGTGCAACAACAAAGAATGAATCCCCTACTTCGGATTCATTGTCATTGGAAAAGTATATGAAGAAGTCGAGGATCACATCGTTGGCATTATTCAAGGATGGCACTTCCGTCCTCTTTCCAGTTGGAGATCAATGATGAAGATGTCCATCAGTGGCGGATGAAGCGTTCTTCATTCTTTGATGGTCGTTCTTCATTGGGAGGTTTCTCCCAATAGTCCTCCACTCAAATCACCAAATTTAATGGACATTTCAAATAATATATTATATTATCTATTTTTTCGTTGACAATAAATTCAAAACGAATTCCTAAACAATTGGTTGGCACAATTAATTTGAAGGGTGGTGGCACCATTAACTGGGGAGCTCAAGAGGTTTCTCCCCACTTAATGGGTCGTTCAAGAGGTTATAACCTCCAGTGGTCCCCACCAAATTAATCCTCACATGGGAGGTTGATTTCGGGTGGACCCCACCACCATAACCTCTCATGGGAGGTTAAGGTGTGGTGGTCCCACCTATAACTTCCATGTGGAGGTTTTTGACTGACAAATAAAAATTAATCCACACACTTAATTTTTATTTAATTCATACTCAAAAAACCCAAAAACAATATTTTAATCTCAACACACTTTCATTGAGGTGATAGTATTTTTAAGCGAATATTGGCGCTATGAGTTCAACGGTTCCCTCGGAATTCAATTACAGGCATCGGGTCAAAAGTTATAAAATCTTGCTCGTACGTTTACTGAACGTACCTGAACAAAACTTCAGAAATTTATTTCGGGTACACCGGGTCCTGGAATCATGTGCCATCAATTTTTGTAGACTCCTAAAATTCCCATGTATTTAAGAAAGAGAGAAAAAATTCCACGAAATTTTCGGGTCTTTACACCACCTCTACCTGCTCGTATCCAGACAGGGATGTATTTGTTTGATTAACCACTAACTCTATACTCACCAAAATACCAGGAAATTTTTCTATATTTAAACTTTTCTATATGGTTATTCCTAAAGATTTCATATCCTAATTTCCATAAATAACTAAACTATACTTTGATACCAATTA
This sequence comes from Viscum album, assembly GCA_963277665.1. Lineage (NCBI taxonomy): Eukaryota > Viridiplantae > Streptophyta > Magnoliopsida > Santalales > Viscaceae > Viscum > Viscum album. The sequence goes on along the minus strand of OY728128.1, from coordinate 1,181,408,768 downwards.
CGACAACCCGCCTTTTTATTACATAACTTTTCATTACATTTTACAAACAGAGGATCTTTAAAGTCTGATGTCTTGGAAATCAGGAACATAATACAAGAAAAAAACATAAAAAATATTATAAACCACTTGTAAGTTTCCATCATAGGTTCATCCTATGTAAAATTACTTCATCTCATATCCTGGAGACATACATCAAAGGATCAGAATGCCCATTAAGGGTAAACAAGGGAATCAGTGTACTTGTGATATCAATAAGAACTTGAATAAAAACATGAAGACATGAGAAATGGAAGTATAGGAATATCATAATAAAAAGAACTTGAAACAGTACTTGAATATGTGGCTAAAAAATTTCATTTATACATTCATGACCATATCACCAAGGTCCATCCCCAAGGTGTCATAAAAATTACCATGGTTATTCACGAAGGTATTGTGAATCTTGTCATATCTAGAGATTAAATATTTACCCAATGCATTGGAGCGCTATCAGGGCAGACCATTAATATGTATTTAATTTCATGTGAGCCACATAAATCATAATCAAACATTTCATAAATAACCCATGTAGAATAAAAGAAACGGGTTTCATTTCAAGATCGTGACGTTTTAAAAGTTCTTAGAAAAATAAGATCATTATGCCATTTATAACCTAAGAAAGGGGAGTTAGGGTTATATGTATGTCAATTCTAGAATCAAATACACCATATTTATATATTTATGAACACCCAAATAAACTAAATAGGTCTGGGTATTCACATAAATAAAACAATAGAATTTCTATAGAGAAAGAGATATAAATTTTGAGGTGAAATTTCTGCAGCATAACGGCTATATAAAATAGTTTTAGAAAACATTGAAAGGAGAGGGTACATGAGTAACTTAATCATAAATAAATTATAATATATTATAAATACAGAATAACGTGGAGATAAGAACATGGTATGGAAATTTGAATGACATACCATATGAAAAGGAAACATGAAAGAAAAGAGAATACGCAATTCCTTTTACGAAAAATTCGGGAGCCTAAGGGTGTCACATAAAAATTCAGAAAACAAATTTATGAAAGTGGAAAGAGTATCTCAAAAATTATACATGAAATAGACGGTAATTAGAACATATATGAACATACCCTCAAAAAAAGATATAGAAATGAGAAGGCACAACATAAAGGAAGTCATGGCTTAAAAGAGGAGGGTGAAAGGATCTCTTACTTGAAGAGTAACATCGAAAGCTTAAAGTTCAGGACCTTGGGAGGCTTAAGGGATCCTTGGGAGAACTCCTTGAGAGATAAAGAGACCAGAACTTTGTTGGGGATGATTTGGAAATGAAATGATTGAGGTAATGTCTTGGTATTTATTGGAGAAGTGAGGGGACAAAGCATTAATTGCCAAGGGACAGCTCATCGGTGGTATTGGAAAAACCTTAGGCATGCCCATGGTATTTACACAAGTTATTGGCCAAATGGGACACCTTATACCTTATCATACTATTCATAAGTCTACCAGAGATATTTCATAATTATTACATCCTTAATGATGTCATTAAACACCCGAAACTCAAAACTATATTTTCACTATCCATTGAAAATTCAACTTTCCCAGAAATAATCCCTAAAATTCACCTTAACCAAATATCGATGCTCGGATTTCAAAAATGAACTCCATTTTATGAAAATAATTTTCAAAATATTTTTAATTTAATTTTTAAATAAAAACACTATTCACTAAAAAATCAATTGTTTCAGAAAAATCCCCCAAAATTCACCTTAACCAAATATCGATGCTCTAATTTCAAAAATGAACTCCATTTTATAAAAATAATTTTCTAAATATTTTTAATTTAGTTTTTAAATAAAAACATTATTCACCTGAAAAAACTAATACTTAACCAATAACTTTTGAAAATAGTTATTTACTTATTTTATTGAATCACATTACTTAATCAAGGTGCCTAAATTATTTTAATACTTTCTTAAGTGAGTTTACTTAATCCATTTTGTCACATTAATAATTATAAGTGTAAAATAACTATTCATAATTTACTATTCACCAAAAATTAAGTTGATCGTATTAGACTCTAAATTTCATACTAAACACAATTGTAGAAGACCATTTTTTGAAAATAATTACACATTTTTAGTTATTTAAGATTTACATAAATATTTTGAAATATCCTTTTCCCAAAATTTATCAATAATATACATCCTATACTTATCCAGACATTTTAAATTTACCAACTTCACCATAAGAATAAATAACAATTTTATTTATGTCAAAGGATTACACAAAGTATCTAAGGTCTCGTTACATTTCCCCTTATAACACCAGCATAGGACCTAAGTGTAAGGTGTGCTAAGGTGATAGAATCTGAGGGTGGATCGGCCCACATTGCCCAAGTGGTGATTTCTATTAGCTTGAACTTCTCCCGAAGGTGATTCCAGTCTAGCTTCACATGATGAAGTTCGGTTTTGGTTTGGTCCAGAGAAAAGCCCAGTGGTGTTACCTCCTTTCCAAGTTTCATCATATGGGCTTCGATCGGCCCGACACTACTAGATGTGGCCAATGAATCTTCTTTCTATATTAAGATCACTTGTATTTATATGTAATAATCGCAACATATAGTTTCCAACGGTCATATTGACCAATGGTCATATAACCATCGAAACCCAAAGTTCTCGTTTTAATTATACTCATTTAATAAAATGAAATAGTTTTATTGAGTATAAAATAAAATAACACACAAAAAAGGAAACAAAAATTATTCAAAAGTTCGGGTCGTTACAAAGACACCCCACTTAAGGTTTTTAAGTATTAAAAACTGTGAGGTTTACAATGATGTTCATGGAGATTTTTTTTGTGTTGAGGTATTTGTAACACCTAGTATAAACAAAAAGTGTTTTAAAGGAGGATTAATTTTTCAAGATTAAAGAAATGGGGGGAACCCCTTATAATGGGTGATAACACGTCGCATCAGACTAGGAAGTGGGACTTAAACCCATGGCCAAATGACAATAAGGGTGTAACGAACTACCCCTGACCTATATGATGTCCTCGTGAGCATGATTTTTTTTATAGGTAAAAATTAAATTCATTATAGAAATATATGGGATTTTATTTAAATAATTAAGGCCGATTTATCATAGAAGAATATCCGAAAAAATTCATCTAATAATTTGGTTTCAAACTTATTTAAGAAAGGTTTTCAGAATTTTAAGTATATTGATTCATGAAATAATTTAATTTTAAAATTGGGTATTACTATTTAATTTATAAAAGTAGTGTATCATATTAATTTTTACTCATTTTGGGAATTATCTTACCATGTTCCTAACCATGTTTTTTTGTTTAATGTCTAAATACAGGTGGAATAGATTTATTATTCCTTTTATGGTTGTGTGGCCTTTATAAGTTTATTTTTATACCTCAAGGTTTAGAAAATTCATATTAAACAGTTATCATCCAGATAAAAAGAAGATATTTTTGTGTAAATTGTTTAAAGGATGAAATTCATGTGTCAAGTAACTATATTTAATTATGTTTTCATTCTATATGGAGAAATTAATCCTTTATTTTTATGAAAATAGATATTGAAATAAAAATTTATCCTCATACCATATTTTTTTAATGATAATAATGACCTTTTATGTCATGAACTGTCCCCTGGGGCCCGTGCCGTGACTACCCCAAGCCCGCCTTCCATAGTCCAGGGGGGTGGTGACTAGCACCGAAAGAAGTATTTCCTAACTGGGAAGGCATTTCCTTTATAACATGTATACTCTCATAACCAAGCACACAGCAAGATACGAAACACAAGCAAACTGAATAACCAAAAGAGTGATAAAAGTAAAAGGGGGGTGGAATACATGCCCAATAGAAATGGTACAAGTACAACTGAAATACAATACAACTAAAGAAAGAGAAATAAAGCTACTATATCATCCTCTGAGGTTCCTATATTAAAAGTAGTTATAGATCGCCTCCTCAGCACTCCACATCCACCTATCTCCTCTACGAACCGACATGTCGTATGGTCCACCTTAGAGCACCATCCAGTCTAGGTACCCTCATCCTCAGTCAGCGTTGTCAATCGTCTGCATCCAACACAACAAGGTGCGGGCATAACCATGTAGGGGTGAGTATAAATATATTCAGTGGGGGACCCCGAGACCCTCAAGGTCTCATAAAATCCACCAAGGATAAACCAAAAAGTATGAAAACAAAAAATAACCCTAATTAGGTATATGACCATACATATACCTGAGTTTTCATGTAATCTATCTCAATCATGAGGAAAACACAGAGGCACTAACTCATCTCACACCAAGTATAACTTAGGTATGGTATTAAAGATGATTAGTTATATCTAATGAGTCATATTACTCTGTTAAGAGGCTCTTCTATTGACCTTCACATAATCTCTAGGAGCTGACCTACACAGGAACTCTAGGAGCTGACCCACACATGATCACTGGAGCTGACCCACACAGGATCCCAAGGAGCTGACCCAAACAGGATCTATAGGATCTAACCCACACAAGATCGCTAAGATCTGACTAACACAGGATCGTTGGGAGTTGACCCACACAGGTTCCTTAGGATCTGACCCACACAGGATCGCTAGAGCTGACCCACGCAGGATCACTAGGAGCTGATCGGCACATGATCGCTATGAGATGACCCACACAGGATTGCTAGAAGCTGACCCACACAGGATCGCAGGAGCTGGCCCACATGGGATTTCTAGGAGATCACCCACATAGTATCCCTAGGACCTTACCCACAGAAGATCTCCATGAGATGACCCACACAGAATCGCTAGGAGAGCACTCTTCTCGTCACGGTGAGTTACTGGGTTTCCACACTAGGCTTTCTTATCTCCGGGAGAGTCTACTCCCAAAGCCACTGGTTGATTCTACAACTTCAATTATGTCCCCTGGGGAATTATCTCAAAGTACCACCACGTCATAGGGGGTCTCAACGCAACAGACGGCGCGTCAATCGGACGCCCTGTCTGTGAGTTACTAGCCCTTTTAGTCTCAGGGGCTCAGTTCGATTATTTCTTGATCCAACCTGACGATACCCCATAAAAAACCAAATTTCCAGTGGTTTATACACAAAGGGACTGTCTCACTCCAAGATTTTCAGCGCCGATGACGGTTCGTCAAATGGACGTCTGGTGCCAAAGTTATGGTCAAAAGAAATGTAAATGGGTCGTAGTGGGCCCGTGTCCAGTTCAACCCCGTAGAACTGACCCGGCCCAACCCAGCCTGGTCTGACACAGTTCGGTTTGACCCTAAATGACCTGATGGGTCTAGCTCGGCAGGCTATGAGGGTCCGCAAAGGGCCGTGGGTGGCAGTGAGGCCGCGAAGGGTGTCGCGAGGGCGGGAGGTCGTAGGGCGGCTCGGCTAGGGCGGTTCGTCCGGAAGGGGGAGTGGTGGCTCAGCCTGGACAGCTGCAGCGGCTCGGACAGTAGCTCAGCCTAGTGGTGGTGGCTCAATGGTAGCTCGGCTCAGACTGCGGTGGCAAGATCAGCCCAGACGGCAGCAACAGGTTGGCCCGAACGGCGGCAGCGGCTCGAACAGCGACGGCGACTCGGCCAGGATGGCGGCGGTGGCGTGGACGGCAGTGGAGACTTGGTCCGGATGGCAGAGGTGGCTCGGTCTGGTGACAGTGGATCATATGGTGGTGGCATCTCGGACGGTGGTCGCGGCTCATCTTGGTGGCTACGGCTCAGATGGCGGTGGTGGCTCAGACGGTGACAGCGGCTCGGACAGTAGTGGTAGCTCGGACGTCGGCTCGGCCCGGCGGCAGTGGCTCAGCCTAGACAGTGGCGAGTCGTAAGGCGCGGAGGCCGTGGGGTGTCATCCCTTTATCGGCGGTTCTTGAGTTCTACTAATGCCAACTGCCCGGCACCGGTTTTTCATCACTAAAGTCACCTTATTGCACCGCGAATGATACACCACTCAAGAAGAACTATAGAGGGGTCGGTCCATGTTTGTTTGGCCCACACCCTCCATGTTAGAGCGGGTAGTAAGTGGCTCAAAAAAACAATAATTTGTATGGAAGATATTTAAGAACTTCAATCCCCACAACCTTCGTCAGTCACTAATCAATTCCCGCAAAAGAAACTTAGAAGGAATGAACATGGTAACAAGACCCATACCTGGTTTGATTCGTCGACGGAGATCGTGCGGGAGAAGATGACATCGTTTGGGAGGGGAACACGATCTTCAATTGAAGATGTCCAATGTTTTAGGATTTCTTGAGGAAGAACAGTCAAAGTCAAGGTCAACGTTCTTCATTGGCATTCTTCTTTGGAGAGATTTCTCCCAAGTTCTCCAATGCTCTCTCTTTTGCCAAGCCTTTTCTCCCAATTCCACCAAAATTAAAAGGTAGCCCAAGATAATAGATTATGATATCTATTATTTAGATTTTGGAAACAAATTTCAAAATAGCATAAATTAATTTAATTGGGTTGGAATAATAAATGTTGGGGGAGTTGTAGAGGCTCTCCCACATTTAATAGGAAGTTTGAGGGTTTCCCGTTAAAGGGCGATTTCAAGGGCATTTATACCTCAGGTGGTCCCCACTACCCTAACCTCTCATGGGAGGTTAGTTTGGGTGGTCACCACCATCATAACCTCTCATGGGAGGTGTAGGTATGGTGGTCCCCACTTCTCAACATCCATATGGAATAAAAATAAAAATAAAAGCTACACAATTTTATTTTTATTTTATTCTTTCACTAATATGTGAAAAGATAAATTCCACCATCGACCTAACACAGTCGAGGTGAAAGTCTCCTTAAGATAATACTAGCTCTATGAGTTCAATGGTGCCCTTTGATATTAATTCTGATTACTGGTTTAAAAGTTAGAAAAACATACTTTCACGTTTACTAAACGTACATGAAATGAATTTTAGAAATTCATTCTGGGCACTTCGGGCCTCAGAATAACGTGCCATAAATTTTCACGGACTCATAAAATTTTCATTTATTTAAAGAAAAATTTAAATGGAAATTTCAGGGCTTTACATTCTCCCCACCTCAGGGATTTACATCCCTGTAATCCATAACTCATAACTAGGTAAACAAGTGGGGGTACTGAGCACATATCTGAGCATCCAGGTCTAATGTGCTCTCAGGGAGGTTTTTGTGCTACCATTGAATGTGTACAAGAGGTATCAAATGTCCACAAATTACCTGCTCTTATCGACCCTCAATCTAAACTGGAACCTCCATAAAAGCCACTCCATCCTCGACGTCTAGGTATCCATGGTCGATGATGTGGGAAGCGTCGTGCACGTATCTCCTCAGCTGGGATACGTGGAAGACGTCATGCACCCAGTCCATATTAGGTGGAAGACCAAAGTGGTATTCCACCTCACCAACTCTGTTTAGGAACTGAAAAGGTCTGATGTATCTTGGAGATAACTTACCACCTCAGCCAAATCTCTGCAAACCTCGTCGAGCTGAGACCTGTAGAAAGACATGGTCTCCATCCTCAAACTCCAGATGTCTCCATCTCCTGTCAGTATACGACTTATGCCTTCTCTATGTAGTCTTTATCCACTTTTGGGTGAAATTAACCTTATCTGTAGTAGCTTGTACCATCTCTGGTCCCACTAGTGCTTACTCCCCTGAGTCTGTCTAGCAAAAAGGGGATCTGTAAGGTCGCTCGTACAATGCCTCAAAATGTGTTATCCCAATGGTGGAGTGATAGCTATTGTTGAATGAAAACTCCACCAATGGAAAGTGATCCTCACAAATTCAACCGAAGTCGAGGATGCATGCACGTAGCATGTCCTCAAGGGTCTGAATGGTCCACTTAGTCTGGTCATCCGTCTGAGGATGGAAGGCGGTGCTCAAATGAAGTTGCATCTAGAAAGCCTATTGAAACCCCTTCCCTAGCTAGGAAGTAAAATGTGCATCTCAATCAGAGACAATCCTCGTGGGTACACCATGTAGCCTCACAATCTTCTGCACATAGAGGTGTCCCAAGATCTCTACTAAACCCTATTCTCTGATCAGTAGGATGTGGTCTGACTTTGTGAGTTAGTCGACGATCACCAAAATCAAGTCATAACACCTAGATGTATGTGGAAGTCCTGTCACGAAGTCCGTAGATATCGCTTCCCACTTATACTATGGGACCTCTAAAGGATGAATCAAGCCTGGTGGTACCTGATGCTCCACCTTCACTTGCGGACAAGTGAGGCACCGAGAAACAAACTCTGCTACTACTTTCTTTATTCTTGGCCACCAATGCTGTCATCGGAGAACCTGGTACATCTTCTCCACTCCGGGATGTACTGCTAGAGGGGATGTGTGGAACTCTCACATCACTTCCTCCTGAAGAAACACTAGTACCATGGTACGTCCTCTGAAGAGGATGACGTACTCCCCACCTTCCAAAAATCCATCAGGTGCCTGCCCTATGGATATTCGAGCACGTTGAGCCTCACAGTCAGCGTCCCCATGTTGCCCCTCCCTGAATCACAGAAGAAGTGGGGGAGTGACTGTAAGAGACTAGGGGAAAGCTAATCCATCTCGATCCAAAAAGGATATCTATAATGCAGCCAGCTTCTCAGTCTCCTCACCTAGCAGTTGTATACCAGATCTCATGTTGAGTGCATCTACTATAATGTTCCCCTTCCCAGGATTACAGACTATCTCGAAGTTGTAGTCCTGGAGGAACTCAATCCAACGTCATTGCCTCGGGCTCAGGTCCTTCTGAGAGAATATATACATGATACTCTTATGATCTGAGAAGACTGTAAAACGTTCTCCCATCAGATAGTGTCACCACATCTTTAAGGCGAAGACCAATGTTGCTAACTCCAGATCATTGGTAGCATAGTTCTGCTCATTATGTCTCAGTTGTAGAGAACCATATATGATCACTAATCGCTTCTGTATTAGGACACATCCAAGACTGGTCCCTGATGCATTGTAGTAGACTACATACCCTACGACCTCCTCTGGTAACCTCAAGATGGGTGCACTAGTTAGCCTATACCTCAGCACCTAAAAACACTGTTGTATCTCTCTGACCACACAAAGGGTTGTCCCTTCTTCATCAATGCTGATAGAGGTTCTGCAACTCTAGATAAATCTGGAACAAATCTCTGTTAGTATCCAACCAAACCTAGGAAACTTTGTACCTCCGTCACACTCCTGGGTGGTTCCCAAGCAAGTACCACCTCAATCTTTGCTGGATCTACTGCAAATCCAGCCTCCGATATGGCATGTCCAAGAAAGTGAACTTCTCATATCCAAAACTGGTACTTCAAGAGCTTACCATAAATATGGTTCTCTCAAAGTGTGTCTAGTACTACCTATAAATGATCAGAATGATCCTCCTCGATAAGTGAGTAGATCAGAAATACATCAATGAAGACTACTACAAACTGATCAAGGTATGGCTGAAAGATCATGTTCAAGAATTACATGAACACCGTTGGAGCATTGGTTACACCGAATGTCATAACCAAGAACTCGTAGTGGTCATACCAATATCTGAAATATATCTTCTACAAATCCTCGTCTTGTACTCTAAGCTGGTGATATCCTGATCTGAGGTCTATCTTCAAGAACCACCATACTCCCTTTAGCTGATCAAAGAGATCGTCAATCCTCAGAAGTGGATACTTTTTCTTTAAGGTCACCTGGTTCAGGCGCCAATATTCAACATAAAGATCCCATCCACTTTCTTGGTGAATAGAATCAGGGCTACCCAAGGAGAAACACTTGGCTGAATGAATCCCTTATCCAGCAAGTCCTCTAGCTATACCCGTAGCTCACGAAGCTCCACTAGAGCTATCCGATATACTGTTGTAGATATCAGTGTCGTCTCAGGGTACAATTCAATGTAAAAGTCCACCTCTCTATGAGGAGGTAGATCCGAAACATCATCAGGGAAGAAATCCATGTACTGGTCCACCACTATAGGATAATTCAGACTATCCACATCAACTGCTCTAAGGGTAAGGCTAGCCCACTAATGAGTTATTGGATGCACTCTCCTCTAAGTAAGTCCATCATGTGCTGCAAAGACTACCTTCTTGCCGTTAAAGGTAAACCTGGTCCCATACATGCGGACACACTGCACTTTGTGCCTAATACAGTCAATCTGAGCATGGACTGTAGATAACCAGTCCATACCCAAGATGACTTTATAAGGCCTTGATGCTGCTACTAGGAGATCCCAACCGAATCTCTCGCCTCCTAGAGTAATATCACACTGCCAGGACCAGTGCATAATCATCGAATCCAATCCCGTAGGGGTCTCTAGCTGTAAGAATCAATCCAAAGACTCTATCAGAATCTCCAAGTTCTGAACGAGGGTAGTGGTAATAAAAGAATGACTGGCACCTGTGTCTATAAGTACTGCAGCTAAGGTTGAGTAGACATAGATTGTACCTAATATCATCTCTGGAGCATCTTGATTATAGGACTAAGCTTCCTAGAGTTGAGCTCTCCCCTGTCCACCTACTCCCTACAGTCAGGGTGGACTTCCTAGTGGTGGTGGTGGTAACATCTCGAATCGTCACCCACCGTCAGCTACACAACCAGCTCCTCTTCCACGTCCTCTTGTTCCCTACAGACCTTCTCGGTCGAATCCCTATCTCTTCCTGGGCAATCCTTCGACCGTATGCTGATCATACATATTTTGGTTCAGACAGTCATGAGCCATGTGACCCAACCCGCCCCATGTGTAACACTACCTGCTCCTGGTATGACTGTATCTACATTAGGTGCCCCGCACAACCGATCCAGAGTCATGTAGTTGTCCACCTGTAGGTCTGGTCCTCTTGGAACTCTGCGACATCTATCTACTGCTAGCTGTAGAAGACTCCGCTTTGTGACGAATGGTGGTGGGTCTCACTGCTGGTGACTGCTTAGTAAGAAAACTCTCCACTAAGAGGGATCACTCTAAGACTCCCACCTGCGCTGGGATGCTGAGTGAGATCATCAAATCCCCAATCTCCCGCCTATGTCCCTACTCGAAGGTTTGGGCCCTGAAGAAAGGGTATTGAACTATATAAGTGGAGTATCATGAGAGCCCAGTGAACCTCGATGAGTACTGATCTACAGTCATGTTGCCCTGCTGCAGATGAAGAAGCTCTTGTATGCGCACTGCCCGAAGAGTCGTTGGGACAAACTTTTCCCGAAACAGTCTCTTGAAGTCTTCCTAGAGAAGTGTCACCTCATCATGAACATGGATCATCAAGCTACACCATCTGCATGCTGCTTCCTGTAGAAGGCTGGAAGCAAGGATCACCATGAGATAAGTAGGTGTCCCTACCAGTCCTAAGACTCTCACTACAGCCTCTAACCAATCCCCAGCTACCTCTGGGTCCGTCTCTCCCATAAACCTGGGTGACCTCTAGCACTAGAACTCATGCAATGCGCTCAAGCGGCATGCACCATCCACTATTGGGGCTGGTGGAATCAGTGGCCCAACGGGGAATGGTAATGTTGGTGCCTCCGCTGGAGCCTCTATTGGAAAAGGGTCCTACACCACGACCTCGTCGCTCGATGGGCTATCAGTGCGTACAACTCTCAAAACCCTAGTCGGCTGTCTATGTGGAGGCATTCAGAAAAGAAACAGGTGCGCCAAGGTTAATAAGTTATTCTTAGTGAGCTAATTCAAAATATCTCAAAGAAAACTTTTCAAAACATACACACAATTAGTGTTTTCGTGCACCGAGTCGGAAATCAGAAGTCAGAGTCCTGGTGTATGGATACGTCGTTCACCGCACCAACGTTGGATTCCCTAAACTAATAACCACTCTCACTACACAAAACACTATTGTTGTTAAAATAAAGATCAGAGTCCTATGTTATATGGTAGAACTGACTCCTCTGATACCAATTTGTTACGACCCGTCCCCCGGGGCTCATGCCGTGAATACCCTAAGCCCTCCTTCCATAGGCCAGGGGCTGGTGACTAGCACCTAAAGGCGTATTCACAAAACTTGGAAGGAATTTCCTTTATAACCGATAAACTCATGTAACCAAGCACACAGCAAGATACGAACACAAGAAAACTGTATTACCAAAAGATTGATAATAGTAAAAGGGGTCGGAATACAAGCCCGACAGTAAAGGTACAAGTACAACTAAAATAAAATACAAATAAAGAAAGTGAAAGAAAGATATTGGATCGTCCTCTGAGGTTCCCACCTAAAGGGTAGGTATAGGTCACCTCCTTAGTACTCCACGTCCACCTGTCTCCTCTGTGAATCGACACGTCGTATGGTCCACCTCTGAGCATTGTCCAGTCCCGGTACCCTCATCCTCAGTCAGTGTTCTCTGTCATCTGCATCCAACAAAACAAGGTTCGGGTATAGCCCGTGTAGGGGTGAGTATAACGATACTCAATAGGGACCCTGAGACCCTCAAGGTCTCACAAAATCTACCAAGTATAAACCAAAAAGTATGAAAACAATAGATAACCCTGCTTGGGTATATGCCCAAACATATACCTGAGTTTTCAAGTAATCCATATCAATCATGAGGAAAACATAGAAGCACTGACTCATCTCACATCAGTTATAACTTACGTATGGTAGTAGAGATGATTAGTTACATCTAGTGAATAATCTTACTCTGTTAAGAGGCTCTGCTTTTGACCTGCACAGAATCTCTAGGAGCAGACCCACCAAGGATCGCTAGGAGATAACCCACACAGGATTGTTGTAGCTGACCCACACAGGATATCTAGGAGATAACCCACACAAGATCACTAAAATATGAACCACACAAGATCACTAAGGGATGAACCACATAGGATCTCTAGGAGCCGACCCACACAAGATCTCTAGGAGCTGACCCACAGAGAAACGTTGGAGCTGAACCACACAGGATTGCTGGAGCTTACCCACACAGGATCGCTAGGAGCTAACCCACCCAGGATCTCTAGGACCTGATCCACACAAGATTTCTCGAGATGACCAGCATAGGATCACTCAGAGCTGACCTATATAGGATCGCTAGGAGCTGACCCACACAGGATCGCAAGGAGAGCACTCTTCTCATCATAACCAGCTACTGGGTTTCCCCACTAGGCTTGCTTGTCTCTAGAAGAGTCTTCTCCCCAAGAAACTGGTCGATTATCCAAATTCCAAGATGTCCCTTGAAGAAGTGTCAAAAATAATCTCCATGTTATAGGGGTCTCAATGCAACAGATGGCGCGTCAATCAGACGCCTAGTCTGTGAGTTAAAATACTTTTAGTCTCGGGGGTCGGTTGGATTAGTGCTTGATCCAACCCAACCATACCCCATCTTAACCAAAAAACTCTATTGGGGTATACTCAAAGGGATCTTCTCCCTCCAATATTTCCAACGCCACTAACGGTTCGTCAAACGAACATCCGGTGCCAAATCTATAGTCAAAAGAATGTAAATGAGTCGTAGTGGGACTGAGTCCGGTCTGACCAGGTTGAACCGACCCGACCCGACCCGGCCTGGGCCGACCCAGTTCGAGTTGACCCAGCCAGACCCATTGGGTCCAGCCCAACAGGCCGCAAGGGGCCGCGGTGGTCCACGGGTTGCCGGGAGGTAGCGGAGGGTGTCCTGAGGGTGCAAGTCCGTGGGGCAGCTTGGTCAGGGCAGTTCGGCCGGAAGGGCGGCAGAGGCTCGAGCACCGGCTCGGCTTGGACAGCGGCGGTGGCTCATCCCGGACAGCAGCGGAGGCTCATCCCAAACAGCAGTGGTGGCCCGAACAATGGCTCAGTCTGGTAGCGGCAGCTTGGCCCAGACAGCGGTGGTGGCTCGGCCCAGACAGCAGCAACGGATCGTCCCGGACGGAGGCATCACCTCAAACGGTGGTGGCGCCTTGGCTCGGATGGGGTCGGTGGCAGTGACTCGTCCCGGATGGTGGCGGCGGCTGCTGCTCGGATGGTGGTGTTGGCTCAGGCTAGCGGCGGCAGCTTGTACAGCGTTGGCGGCTCAGACATCGGCTCGGCCCGTTAGCGGCGGCTTGGCAGCCGCTCGGCCCGGCAGCGGCGGCTCAGTAGCAGCTCGGCCCAGACGGAAGAGTTCCATAGGGTGCAGAGGCCGTGGGGCGGTGGGGTGTCATGCCTTCATCGGCAGTTCTTGAGTTCCACCAGTTCAAACCGCTGGCACCAGTTGCCATCACCAAATTCACCTTCTTCCATCACGAAGGATACACCATTCAAGAAGAACGAAGGAGGGGTCGGTCTATCTTTGTTTGGCCCGCACAGTCTGCATTAGAGTCGTAGCAAGCGGCTCAATAAGAAAAAGAATTTCTATGGAATATATTTAACAACTTCAATCCCCACAACCTTCATCAATCAATAATCCCATTCCCACAAAAGAAACATGGAAGGGAAAAACATGGGAACAAAACCCCTACCGCGTTTAATTCGTCGAAGGAGATCGCAAGGGAGAAGATGATGTCGTTGGGGAGAGGAAGACGATCATCGATTGAAGACGTCCCACGTTGGAGGATTTCTAGAGGAAGAATTTCAAATTTGAGGTCAGCGTTCTTCATTGGCATTCTTTGTCGGAGAGATTTCTCCCAAGTTCTCCAATGCTCTCTCTTTTTCCAAGCCTTTTCTCCAATTCCACCAAAATGAAAAGGTAGCCCCAGATAATAGATTATGATATCTATTATTTATTTTTTGGCACAAATTCAGAATAGCATAAATTAATTAAATTTAGTTGGCATAATAAATGTTAGGGGAGTTTTAGAGTCTCTCCCACATTTAATAGGAAGTTTGAGGGTTTCCCATTAAAGGGGAGTTCAAGGGGGTTTGTACCTTAGGTGGTCCCCACTACAGTAATCTCTCATGGGAGGTTAGTTTGGGTGGTCCCCAACATTATAACCTATCATGGGAGGTTTAGGTATGGTGGTCCCCACTTCTCAACATCCACATGGAATAAAAATAAAAATAAAATCTACAAAATTTTATTTTTATTTTATTCTTTCATGAATATGTGAAAAAGATAACTTCTACCCTCGACCTACTACAGTCGAGGTGAAGGTCTCCTTAAGAGAATACAGGCGCTGTGAGTTCAACGATTCCCTCATATTTCAATTCCCAACACCGGTTCAAAATTTAGAAAACCTTTCTGGCATGTTTACTGAACGTACCAGAAATAAAGTTCAGAAATTCATTTCGGGCACTTTGAGCCTCAAAATCACACACCGTAAATTTTCACGGACTCGTAAAACTCGCATTTATTTAAAAAAAATTACAAGGAAATTCTGGGTCATTACATTTTACACACTAATTTTTTATGGGGTTTTTTTTCATTGACTTCCCATGGACCATGTTCTCTGTCTACCTCAATTAGTCTATGCTAATTGGTTTTTCTCTCAAAATAAATATTTTAATTTCCCACCAAGCTTCTCCTTATGTGGAATCCAAGTTATATGTATCTTCTGGTGACCTTTATTTTTCACACTTTTCCATTTTATAGGATGTTTTATTTTTTTAATTTTTAAGATGTTTTTTTACTAAAGGATTTCTAAAAATTATAATCCTTTGATAAATAAGTATAATTTCGAGGGTGAAATTCATTTTAAGGGGGTAGGATGTAACATCCTGATAATTTATGAAATTTCTTCTTTCAAATAAATTTAAATTCTTTGATATATTATGTTACACTCAATGAATAGTTTATATAATGATATAATTAACACCAAGTTTATATTTAATTTAAAATAACATTGAGTTTCTTTGATAACATGTGTTACACATAAGTTTGTGTCCTATTTTATAGTAATATACTATTAATATTATAATTTAACATGATAGTTATCACTTAGCCAGTAGAATGATGGGAATTGATATATTGTTGAATAAAATTATGAATATATGGTTTACACGTGCTTATATAATGAATTATTTAGCGATAAAATAATTAAATATGAAAATAAGATCTATTTAATATAAATGATGTGTTTTATGAAAAAACTATTTTTATTCCTACATAGGCATATTATCTTAATAAATTAAACTATTCACTATTATTGAATTATATTAAGTAAATAATATTGTATATATCCAATAAAATGTTTTTAAATTCAACCAATAGGTTTTATTGGAATAAAATAAGAACAAATCCAATTTGAAGCATAAAAAGATGTATTTTTCTGAAAGGTTGTTTTGAAGACTTTTAATGGAAGACTTTATTTAAGAATAAATTTTTACACTTCTATAAATTTTATTTAAAAAATAAAACTTATTTTTTAGAATTGAAATGTAAAGACCCGTAAATTTCAAGGAAATTTTTTTCTTAATTTTCTTTGAAATTTTATAAGAGCGCAGTTTCTGACGGCACCTGATTCCGAGGCCCGGTGTGCCCGGAATCATTTTCCGAAGTTTGGATCGGGTACGTTCAGTGAATGGACGAGCGGGTTTTTCTAACTTTTGAACCGGTTCCCAGAATCAAATTCTGAGGGCACCGATGAAATCGCAGCGCCGTAATTTGCTTAGCAACGCCTCTTCCGGAGTTGCATTTGCTCGGTTGTGGTTTTTAATTTTCGGGCTTAAAGTTAAGAAATAAAATAATTGTACGACAACTTTATTTTATTTCACTTAATCCACTTGAAGCCACTTGAAAGCCACTTAAACTGAGTTGAAACAGGTAGGGTACTATCAAAAATATCCTACCCTCTTGGTAGGATATTTGTGAGGTGGGGCCCGCACGAGCCCCGCCGTTTCTTTTCCGCTAAGTAACGCACCCGCGAAAACCCGTCATTATGAAAGTCAACTAACGCGTTTTCTTAAATTCTTAACGCACCATTTAATTGGGCGGTTTTATTCATGAATTAAAAGGGCAGTTTCTTTCGTTGAATTAATTCTACGAATTAATGGGTCGTTACTTACCTCTTAATCATTTGTTGGCGTAATAATAAAATAAGACCCACACGACATTTGGAGGATTACACCTTGAGAGGTTTTTGACAGAAGTTCTTGTGCCTTCACCCTTCTTCGCGAAGAACGGGAAGAACGCGAAGAACGCCTGCCTCCGATGAAGAATGTCAAACCCGCAGAAATCGACGACGCGACGTCGTGTGCCGCGATGCCAACGTTTCCTCTCCCGTGACGTTCTTCGGCGACGTTCTTTAATCCGCAACAAAAACCTTCGATCATCCGTTGAAGTCAGGTTTTCGGATTTTCTTTTAATTTTCCTTTGTGGTTTTTAACTCAAGAATGATTTAATTATTTTTAATTAAATCTTTTGTTCTTGAACCTCGGAGTTTGTCGACGCGACACCCTTCCGCGACGACGCGACGATCCCCTCCTTCCGCGACGATCAATCCACGAAGAACCCGCGCGTGCGACTTGACGAGGTAGGGATTTTGTTTTGGAAATGCCCTTATTCCCGTGAACGTTTATTTGAAATTAAAGAACCGGTTTCAAATGAACAATTTTAATTAATTAAAATTGTTGTTTCATGTGTTGAATTATCTTCTCCCGTTGTTGTTAACTAACACGGAGGGTGCGGGCCAAACGAACACGATCCGACAACCCTCCGTCGTTCTTCGTGGTTGTGCGGTTTTGGCGGGCGACGACAAAACGTGATGCAAGGGCAGTTTGTTGATCTCACAGTGAAGAACGGAACCCAGGAGGGACAACGGCGCAAACGGGAAGGAAAACGGACCACCGGAGCGACTCCGGTGGCCCGCGGAAGCTGCCGGTGGCGCGGGTCGCCGGTGCGGTGGCGGCGGCCAGCGGACCCACGGCCGCGCGGGTCCGGCTCGCCCGCATGGGACGCGGCAGAGGCCGCGTCCGTTGCTTCAGTGCGGCCCCAACGCGGGGCCACGACACCTCCAGACCGCGGGGGCAGCGCCCCGCGGCGCTCGGCCACTCGGCCGCTCGGCCGAACCGAGCCCGGCCGGTCCGACCGGCCAGGCCGCCCCCTGGCCGGACCGGACCGGGTCAGGTCGACCCGGTTCGGCCGACCCAGGGGGGGTCGGGCCGGGTCGGCCCCGGCCCGGACCCCCCGTCTTCGTACCATTTACGGTCAAATGCCCGTAACTTGAGCTATGGGCCTCCAAACGACTCGCCTTCAGTGGAAACGCGATCCTTGGATCGAGACGGTCGTTTCGGTATATCGCACTCAAGGTTTCGTAATACTTTGGGTTCGGCTGGGTTGGTTTGTACACAAAACCAACCGAGCCCTCGGAGCGGAAATGCTCATATCTTGAGCTTCAGACGTCCGATTGACGTGCCGTTGCCTTTGGTGGATTCCTCTAAGTGAGATGGATCTTTTTTCTCACTCCACCCGAGATTTGGATGCAGGTGGAGTACGGTCGGGTTGGTTTTTCCTTAAAAACCAACTGGGCCCCTAGGACGAAAAAGCCAATAACTCTCAGACCGGGCGTCCGATTGACGTGCTGTCGGCGACGTTGAGTTCCTGTTGACGATACGGAACTTTTGGATACATCAACTTCGGACTTTGTTTCAGTTGATGTATCAGCCTCTCGGATCGTGGAGAGGACCCTTCCGAACGAGCTTGCTGTGTGCGGGAACCCTAGAGCTGGCTGCGACTGCTACTGCGACGACGACCGTGCAGAGATCCTCAGTGGACTGCGACGACGGCTGTGCAGAGATCCTCAGTGGACTGCGCCGACGACTGTGCAGAGATCCTCAGTGGACTGCAACAACTACAGCACTCAGCGATCCTACGTGGATCAGTGCTACAGGTCCTATGTGGGCCCGATCCTGCGTCGGTCCGATCTTGTGTGGGTCAGCGCTCAGCGGTTCTGTGTGAGTCAGCGCCTACAGGTCCTGTGTGGGCCCGATCCTGTGTGGGTCATTTCGGGGGTTAGTTACCTATCGATCCTTTGTGGGTCCGACGACTTAGATGGATCAGTGGTCATCTTTATCGTCATTCGAAGAAGTATACCTGTGTGAGCTGAATCATGTGTTACTCTCCTTTGTGGATTGTGTTGAGCTATCCTGTGTGGATTTACTGTTTACTCTCCTTTGTGGATTGTGTTGAGCTATCCTATGTGGGTATACGTTTATTTTCCTGTGTGGACTGGGTTGTGCTTGAGCTCGGACGTTGGAGCCGAACGGGAATTGATGACTTAGGTATATGTATGGGCATATACCTAAGCCGTGTCAGATGTTACATCGTGATTGTATCTTTCCTTTGTGGATTATCCTTTGTGGATTTCAGGAGACCTTCAGGGGTCTCGGGGTCCCTACTGAGTAGCTTATACTCACCCCTGCATGGGCTATGCCCGCACTTCGTGGTGTTGGTTGCAGACGACGGGCAGCGCTGATCGAGGTGGAGGCGTGCGGAGCAGGACGGTACCTGGAGGTGGACCATTGGGAGGGACATACTCAGAGCGGACGGCTGAACCAAGGAGCTGTGGAGGCTATTTGTACCCACCCTTCAGGTGGGAAATTCATAGGACGGTTCGACGCTGCGGCTTTTCCTTTCAGTTGCTGTTTTCCCCTTTCATTTGTACTTTACAGTTGGTCTTGTATTTCCGGCCCCTTTTACTTCCAGCACAGCTTGTTACAGTTTTTACTTAGTGTTTACATTTCCACTTGCTTACTATGTGGTGCTTGTTTACTTTTCAAAGGCAATTCCTTCCCTTTTTCCAGGACTTACGCCTTGGTGCTAGTCGCCAGCCCCTGGCCTATGGAAGGCGGGCTTGGGGTAGTCACGGCACGGGCCCCGAGGACGGGTCGTGACAATTGGTATCAGAGGTGGTCAGTTCTACCGCAGACTCTGATCTTTCTTCTATGTGAAGCAATAGTGTTTAGCATATTGAGTGTGGTTATCAGTCCAGGGAGTCCAGTTTTGGTGCGGCGGCCGACATATCCGTACACCAGGACCCTGACTTCTGATTTCCGACTTAATGCACAAAAACATTGATTGCATGTGTATTTCAAGTTTTCTTTGTGATTACTTGTGTCAGCTCACCAGTTATACTATTCTGACCGTGGCACACTTGTTTTCTTTTCAAGACGGCCCCACGACGGCAGCCAACTAGGGTTCCGAGAGTAGAGCGCGACGACAGCCCGTCGAGCGATGAGGCCTCGGTACAGGGCCCATTGACAGCAGAGGCATCGGCGGTACCTTTACCCGTCGAGCCCCCGATGCTTCCGGCAATGACTGCGGATGATGCACGTCGCCTCGGAGCTCTGCACGAGTTCCAGCGCCAGCGACCACCCAGGTTTCGTGGGGAGACGGACCCCCAGGCATCTAAGGACTGGCTGGAGGCGGTCGTTCGAGTTTTTAGGCTAGTGAGGACACCAGCAGACCTCATGGTGATCCTCGCAGCGAGCCTACTGCACGCAGCAGCAGGACGATGGTGGAGCTTGATGCTCCAGGTGCACAATGAGGCCTCTCTCATCTAGATGGACTTCGAGAGCCTCTTCCGCTCAGAGTTCGTCCCAGCCACACTCCGTGCGGTGCGCATTCAGGAGCTTCTTTAGCTGCGGCAGGGCAGCTTGACGGTCGCCCAGTACGCGGCGAGGTTTACTGATCTTTCTCGCTACTCGACAGACATGGTACGAGACCCCTTCTTCCGGGCTCGGACCTTTGAGCAGGGATTGAGACATGAGATCAGGGCATCGCTGATCTCCCTTAGCATCCCGACCCCGGCAGGAGTGCTGGAGTGAGCCCTTCTAATCGAGAGCTTTCTGGCTGAGTCCACAGCGAGACCTACCGCAGGGCGGCAGGTAGCAGAGTCTTCGGCAGCTGGTAGCCGACGGATGACTCAGGGTTCCAGGCAGACCAGACCTTTTGGCAGATGACCTCGGGACACTGGCTCAGCAGTGCGGGGCATACAGCGCGGAGCCAGTCTTCCGAGAGGCAGGCAGTGCTACGCGTGCGGCCGACAGGGCCACATGGCTCGTGACTGCCCGACCCGCCGTACCGAGGAGCATCAGATGGTGGAGGGGCCACCCAGGCAGAGGCAGAGGGTCGACCGTGGTGGTCCGCATGGAGGAGGCGGACGAGGCAGAGGAGCTGGCCGAGCAGCAGGTGGTGGGCGACGCTTTGAGGCTCTGCCACCACCACCACCAGGAGGTCTGCCCCGACCACAGGGAGCTGGCGGGCAGAGACAGGCACAGCTCCAGGCAGCGGAGGCCTACGACCACGGCGCGCCAAAGATGATTCGAGGTACGATCTGTGTCTATTCCACCCTTGCTGCAGTTATTATAGACACAGGAGCGAGTCACTCTTTCATAGCCGCTGCCCTTGTTCGGAGCTCGGAGATTCCGACAGAGCCGTTGGCTCGATCCTTACGGCTAGAGACCCCTACGGGAGCATACTCGATGATTACGCACTGGTTCTGGCAGTGTGAGTTTACTCTAGGAGGCGAGATCTTCGGCTGGGATCTTCTTTGTAGCGGCGTCGAGGCCTTACGACGTCATTTTGGGCATGGATTGGTTATTTACAGTCCATGCTCAGATTGACTGTTTTAGGTGCAAGGTGCGATGTGTGCGCACCGATGGGAGCAGGTTCACCTTCACCGGCGAGAAGGGGGCCTTCGCAGCACAGGATGGACTCCCGCAGAGGAGAGGGCAGCCCATCACTCATCAGTTGGCTAGCCTCATCTTTGGAGCAGTTGACGTGTGGAGTCCTAGTTTTCCTGTAGTGGTGGATCAGTATGCGGACGTCTTCCCCGACGATGTTCCAGGACTACCTCCTCGTAGAGAGGTAGACTTTTACATTGACTTGTACCCCGGGACAGCCCCGATATCCACTCCAGTGTATCGGATGGCCCCTGCTGAGTTTCAAGAGTTATGGGTACAGTTGGAGGACTTGCAGGGCAAGGGTTTCATCCGACCCAGTGTTTCACCCTGGGCTTCGCCGATATTGTTCGCCAAGAAGGCGGACGGGAGCTTGCGACTGTGTGTCGATTATCGTCGCCTGAACCAGGTGACAGTGAGGAACAAGTATCCGCTACCCAGGATTGATGACCTCTTCGATCAGCTCAAGGGAGCACGATGGTTCTCGAAGATAGACCTCAGGTCCAGCTATCATCAGCTCAGAGTACGAGACGAGGACGTGCAGAATACGGCCTTCAGGTGTCGGTATGGCCACTATGAGTTCTTGGTTATGCCTTTCGGCGTAACCAACACTCCAGAAGTATTCATGAGCCTCATGAATAGGATATTCCAGCCATACCTCGATCGATTTGTCGTGGTCTTCATCGACGACATTTTGGTGTACTCGACCACGGAGGAGGAGCACGCCTACCACTTGCGGGTTGTACTAGACACACTCCGAGAGCACCATATTTATGGAAAGCTCTCTAAGTGCCAGTTCTGGTTACGTGAGGTCCACTTCTTGGGGCACATCATTTCTGAGGTGGGAGTTGCAGTGGATCCCGTGAAGATCGAGGCAATGCTAGCTTGGGATCCACCCAGGAGCGTGATGGAGGTGCGGAGTTTCTTGGGTGTAGCCGGATACTATCGGAGATTTTTTCAGGACTTCTCCAGAGTTGCGGCGCCACTCTCAGCATTGACGAAGAAGGGGAAACCCTTCTTGTGGTCAGACAGATGTCAGTAGAGCTTCCAGGAGCTGAGACAGAGATTGACCAGCGCACCTATCTTGAGGTTTCCTGAGGAGGGAGTTGGATACGTAGTCTACTGCGATGCATCAGGGACTAGACTCGGGTGTGTCCTGATGCAGGAGCGGGCCGTGATTGCCTATGGATCACTTCATTTGAGGCCGCATGAGCAGAACTACACTACCCATGACCTGGAGTTAGCAGCAGTGGTCTTCGCTCTGAAGACATGGCGGCACTATCTGATGGGCGAGCGCTTTGCAGTCTTTTCTGACCACCAGAGTCTCAGGTACATCTTCTCTCAGAAGGACCTGAACCTGAGATAGTGGTGATGGCTTGAGTTCCTCCAGGACTATGACTTTGAGATAGTCTATACTCCTGGGAAGGGGAACGTGGTAGCCGATGCCCTCAACAGGAGGACGGGCATCCAGCCACTTGAGGAGGCGATAGAGCAGCTAGCCGCTTTGCAGATATCCTTTGTGAATAGAGATGGAGTAGCCTTCCTCCAGTCTCTCACTATCTCTCCTCCACTTCTATAGCGGGTCATAGAGGGTCAGCATGGGGACACTGACTGTGAGACACAGCGTGGACAGATATCCTCGGGACAAGCACCTGATGGATTCTCCTTTGGAGCAGTGCACGACATCCTTTTCAGAGGACGTACCTTGGTACCAGTCGCCTTAAGAGAGGAGGTGTTGAGAGAGTTTCACACTTCACCTTTAGCGGTACATCCTGGAGTGGTGAAGATGTACCAGGTTCTCAGACGACAGCACTGGTGGCCGGGAATGAAGAAGGTCGTGGAAGAGTTCGTTTCACGGTGCCTCACCTGCCAGCAGGTGAAGGCAGAGCATCAGGTACCAGCAGGCTTGGTACAGCCCTTGGAGGTCCCGGAGTGGAAGTGGTACGGTATATCTATGGACTTCGTGACTGGACTTCCACGCACTTCCAGAGGTCACGACTCCATTTGGGTGATTGTTGACCTACTCACCAAGTCGGCACACTTCTTACCCATCCAAGATTAGGGCTCAGTGGAGAGCTTGGGGCGTCTCTACGTTCAGGAGATTGTACGGATTCACGGTGTTCCATCGTCTATCGTCTCCGATCGGGATGCTCATTTTACTTCCCGGTTTTGGAAGGGGTTGCAGGAGGCGTTTGGGACGCGGCTACGTCTGATCACATCCTTTCACCCTCAGACGGATGTTCAGACGGAGAGGACCATTCAGACTCTCGAGGACATGCTCCGCACATGTGTCCTTGACTTTGGTCGCAGCTGGGAGGACCAACTACCCTTGATGGAGTTCGCGTACAACAACAGCTACCACTCCACCATCGGGATGGCACCATACGATGCGTTGTACGGCAGACCTTGCAGATCTCCTTTGTGCTGGAAAGACCCTGGGGAGTCAGCACTTGTGGGACCAGAGATGGTCCGGGCCACGAAAGAGAAGGTCCAGGTCATCCAGGAGCGGATGAGGACAGCTCAGAGCCAGCGAAAGTCATATGCTGACAGGAGGCGGAGGCCACTAGAGTTCGAGGATGGCGACCACGTCTTCTTGCGTGTCTCACCTCGACGTGGTTTACGGAGATTTGGCTGAGGTGGAAAGTTGTCTCCACGCTTCATTGGGCCTTTCCAGGTCCTCAGCAGGATTTGCGAGGTGGCTTATCGCCTGGCTCTACCACCTCAGTTGCACCGGGTGCAGGATGTCTTCCACGTATCTCAGCTGAGGAGATACGTGCACGACCCGACGCACATCATTGACTATAGGGAGCTAGACGTGGATGATGGGGCGACTTTTGTGGAGGTCCCGGTGGAGATAGAGGATCGATAGGAGCGGGTCCTACGTGGGTGATCGATTCCTCTTGTGCGCATAAGATGGCAGCATGGGAACCTCCAGGAGAGCACATGGGAGCGGGAGGCTCCGATGCGTGCTCAGTACCCACATTTGTTTCCCTAGTTTATGATGTATCTTTACGGGGACGTAAAGCCCTAAGGTGGGAGTAATGTAAAGACCCATAAATTTCAAGGAAATTTTTTTCTTAATTTTCTTTGTAATTTTATAAGAGTGCAGTTTCTGACGGCACCTGATTCCGAGGCCTGGTGTGCCCGGAATCATTTTCCGAAGTTTGGCTCGGGTACGTTCAGTGAACGGACGAGTGGGTTTTTCTAACTTTTGAACCGGGGCCCGGAATCGAATTCTGAGGGCACCGATGAAATCGCAGCGCTGGGGTTTGCTTAGAAACGCCTCTTCTGGAGTTGCATTTGCTCGGTTGTGGTTTTTAATTTTCGGGCTTAAAGTTAAGAAATAAAATAATTGTACGACAACTTTATTTTATTTCACTTAAGCCACTTGAAGCCACTTGAATCCACTTGAAATCCACTTAAACTGAGTTGAAATGGGTAGGGTACTATCCAAAAATATCCTACCCTCTTGGTAGGATATTTGTGAGGTGGGGCCCGCACGAGCCCCGACGTTTCTTTTTCGTTAAGTAGCGCACCCACGAAAACCCGTCAATATAAAAGTCAACTGACGCGTTTTCTTAAATTCTTAACGCACCATTTAATTGGGCGGTTTTATTCGTGAATTAAATGGGCAGTTCTTTCGTTGAATTAATTCTACGAATTAATGGGTCGTTACTTACCTCTTATTCGTTTGTTGGCATAATAATAAAATAAGACCAACATGACATTTGGAGGATTACACCTTGAGAGGTTTTTGACATAAGTTCTTGTGCCTTCACCCTTCTTCGCGAAGAATGCGAAGAACGTGAAGAACGCTGGCCTCTGACGAAGAACGCCGAACCCGCGGAAATCGACGATGCGATGCCGTGTGCCGCGACGCCGACGTTTCCTCTCCCGCGACTTTCTTCGGCGACGTTCTTTAATCCGCAACAAAAACCTTCGATCATCCGTTGAGGTGAGGGTTTCGGATTTTCTTTTAATTTTCCTTTGTGGTTTTTAACTCAAGAATGATTTAATTATTTTTAATTAAATCTTTTGTTCTTGAACCTCAGAGTTCGTCGACGCGACACCCTTCCACGACGACGCGACGATCCCCTCCTTCCGCGACGATCAATCCGAGAAGAACTCGCGTGTGCGACTTGACGAGGTAGGGATTTTGTTTTGGAAATGCCCTTATTCCCATGAATGTTTCTTTAAAATTAAAGAACCAGTTTCAAATGAACAATTTTAATTTATTAAAATTTTTGTTTCATGTGTTGAATTATCTTCTCCCGTTATTGTTATCTAACGCGGAGGGTGCGGGCCAAACGAACACGGTCCGACAACCCTCCGCCATTATTCGTGGTTGTGCGGTTTTGGCGAGCGACGACAAAACGTGACGCAAGGGTAGTTTGTTGATCCCGCAGTGAAGAACGGAACCCGGGAGGGACAACGGCGCAGATGGGAAGGAAAACGGACCACAGGAGCGACTCCGGTGGCCCGCGGAAGCTGCCGGCGGCCGGAGGCGGCGGCGCCCCGGCGCGCCGCCGGACAAGGCCGTCGCGGCAGCGGCGGCCTGCGGACCCGCGGTCGCGCGGGTCGGGCTCGCCTGCACGGGATGCGGCAGAGGCCACGTCTGTTGCTCCAGTGCGGCCCCAACGCGAGGCCGCGGCACCTCCAGACCGCGGGGGCAGCGCCCCGCGGTGATCGGCCACTCGGTCGCTCGGCCGAACCGAGCCAGGCCGGTCCGACCGGCCGGGCCGCGCCCTGGCCGGACCGGACCAGGTCGGGTCGACCCGGTTTGGCCGACCCAGGGGGGGTCGGGCCGGGTCAGCCCAGGCTCGGACCCCCCGTCTTCGGACCATTTACAGTCAAATGCCCGTAACTTGAGCTACGAGCCTCCAAACGACTCGCTGTCAGCGGCAACGCGATCCTTGGATCGAGTCGGTCTTTTCGTTATATCGCACTCAAGGTTTCGTAATACTTTGGGTTCGGCCGGGTTGGTTCGTACACGAAACCAACCGGGCCCTCGGAGCGGAAACGCTCATATCTTGAGCTTCGGACGTCCGATTGACGTGCCGTCGACTTTGGTGGATTCCTCTAAGTGAGACGGATCTTTTGGCTCACTCTGCCCGAGGTTTGGACGTAGGTGGAGTACGGTCGGGTTGGTTTTGTCTTAAAAACCAACTGGGCCCCTGGGACTATAAATCCAATAACTCTCAGACTGGGCGTCCGATTGACGCGCCGTCGGCGACGTTGAGTTCCTATTGACGATACAGAACTTTTGGATACATCAACTTCGGACTTTGTGTCAGTTGATGTATCATCCTCTCGGCTCATGGAGCAGACCCTCCCGAATGAGCTTGCTGTGTGTGGGAACCCTAGAGCTAGCTGCGACTGCTACTACGACGACGACCGTGCAGAGATCCTCAGTGGACTGTGGCGACGGCTGTGCAGAGATCCTCAGTGGACTGCGACGATGACTGTGCAGAGATCCTCAGTGGACTGCGGCGACTACAGCACTCAGCGATCCTACATGGATCAGTGCTATAGGTCCTGTGTGGGCCCGATCCTGTGTGGGTCCGATCCTGTGTGGGTCAGCACTCAGCGGTTCTGTGTGAGCCAGCGCCTACAGGTCCTGTGTGGGCCCGATCCTGTGTGGGTCATTGCGGGGGTTAGTTACCTATTGATCCTTTGTGAGTCCGACGACTTAGATGGATCCGTGATCATCTTTATCTTCATTCGAAGAAGTATACCTGTGTGAGCTGAATCATGTGTTACTCTCCTTTGTGGATTATGTTGAGCTATCTTGTGTGGATTTACTGTTTACTCTCCTTTTTGGATTGTGTTGAGCTATCCTGTGTGGATTTACTGTTTACTCTCCTTTGTGGATTGTGTTGAGCTATCCTGTGTGGGTATACGTTTTCTTTCCTGTGCGGACTGGGTTGTGCTTGGGCTCAGACATTGGAGCCGAACGGGAATTGATGACTTAGGTATATGTATGGGAATATACCTAAGATGTGTCAGATGTTACTTCGTGATTGTATCTTTCCTTTTTAGATTATCCTTTGTGGATTTAGGGAGACCTTCGGGGGTCTCGGGGTCCCTACTGAGTAGCTTATACTCACCCCTTCACGGGCTATGCCCGCACTTCGTGGTGTTGGTTGTAGACGACGGGCAGCGCTGATCGAGGTGGAGGCGTGCGGATCAGGACGGTACCTGGAGGTGGACCACTGGGCGGGATGTACTCAGAGCGGACATCTGGACCGAGGAGCTGTGGAGGCTATCGGTACCCACCCTTCAGGTGGGACCTTCAGAGGACGGCTCGACGCTGCGGCTTTTCCTTTCACTTTCTGTTTTCCCCTTTCAGTTGTACTTTACAGTTGGGCTTGTATTTCCGGACCCTTTTACTTCTAGCACAGCTTGTTACAGTTTTTACTTAGTGTTTACTTTTCCGCTTGCTTACTCTGTGGTGCTTGTGTACTTTTCAAAGGCAATGCCTTCCCTTTTTCCAGGACTTACGCCTTGGTGCTAATCGCCAGCCCCTAGCCTATGGAAGGCGGGCTTAGGGCAGTCACAGCACGGGCCCCGAGGATGGGTCGTGACATGAGATTTCAGAATTATCTTTGGGTGAATCTTTGGAATTTTTTACAAAAGTTTCATTTCATGATGAATAGTGAAAAAACTGAATTTTAATGGAAAACTAACTTTTCATCTAAATAATTTATAATTTTTAATTATATTTTTAATCGTTTTTAAAGTAAAAATAGTAAATTTTACATATATTAATCCAATTTATTTCATTGGAATCATTTTTAAATTGAATTTGGATATAAAAATATAGTAATCTTTTGGACGTTTTCGCTTTAAAAACCTACTTTCTTCTATCTTCTGCATTTGTTTTAAATTAAATTTTTCTACTTATATGGTTGGAATTTGGAAAAAAATAGATTCCATATTTTTAGTAATCATAATTTATAATTTATATTATTTAAAATTAGTTTTTAAACAAAAATATTAGTGAAATCAATTAAAATTAATTACAATAATTAATGTAAAACTAGTTCACTTAGTGGTTAAAATTTAATATTAAGGGACCCAATGATATTTAAACTTGTCTAAAACAAATTTTATGTACCTATTCACACCATATATCATATTTTATATAAACTCCTTCATTATTGGAGGCACTTGAAGTTATAGAGACCTACCAATGGCATTTACCTTTTGATATTTATAAGAATGCCACTTCTCCTCCGCTATAAAAGGGAATTCACTTTTCCCATATATACAATCCTATAATGAATTTTGAATCATAAAAACTCTACCAAAATTAATTCCAAAAATCACACACATTATCATATAATCCTAAATTTGTTCATAAATAAAACCAATGAAGTTGATCTATTCAAACCAAAAGAAGTTACTTGATTAACAGGTAACGTTCATCAATGAATGTTTTTTTAATTTATTATTCAAACCTATTGAAATATTTTTATATAAATACTATATAATAACCTCATTAAATTCAATATAATTAGTTTTTTTATCTTAATTTTACAACCTTCAACTTCACACACTTCTATTAAATGTGATATGTAATCATTGTTCATGTGTACGGCGGACTACCGCCCCACAAACCGACATCGTTTATTCTTCCATTACCTACTCTAAAGGTTGGGAAAAATGGTAGAAATAATATTCATAAATTATAAATATTATATTTATGATTTTTTATTTATTTATTATTATATAATATATTCCTTCATTATTTCTATTTTTTATAATACGATAACATCTTTCATTTGTACGGTGGACTGTCGTCTCACAAAGTGATGTGATTCATTCATGTTTTACATGGAATTTATTAAGGTTAGGTGTAATATAAATATGTGATGTATAATATTTAATAATAAAAATATAATTTTTTTTATATTTTGAAATATGAAAAGAAAATGGGAACAGCGTTCGTGTATTTGCATGGCCTACCGCCCCCATGAAATGAGTATTTCATTTATTATTTCTATATTTTATAGATTATTATAAATCAATACATAATGAATATATGTAATATTTATATCATGGTTTCAATTATGGAAATTTTTAAATCATTATCTAATTAATATGATAAAAAATAAAAAGTCAAAACATATATGAAAAACAAAGTAGTTTTTACCCGAATAGTAACTTTGACATGTAAGTGTTAATAAATGGGTAATATAAAGTCATAATAAAATAATATGTGGTTTGATATATATGATTATGGTTCATTGATTGATTTATAATAAAATTATATTTATTATACATGAGTTTTTAACAAGTGTTACTGGATTCAAGACTTAAGATAAATAGATTTCTCATCTCAGTTTTATTTCTATGAGACTTATGCCATATTCAACACTCTTTTATTTTTTTTGCTGTATATGCTGACCTATGACTTTTCATATAATTACATTAATTTATTTAATGATATTAATGGTTTAAATTTATTTCATTCTTTCACATATCTCATGATTCACAAGTTACTCAAGTAGTAAGGGTTTTTCTAATCTCACTTTAATTTCTGTGATATGCATGCCAAATTCATAATTTATTTTTTTTGAGGAATGTGTACCTAAAATGAATTTATTTTATGATTATACCCATTATATTTATATGGATTTAAATATACATTTTAGGATATCTCATTCTTGGGTTTTACGGTTTCAAAGTTACCAAAGAGGTAATGGATTTATTTCATAATTTGTCTTCTTTGAGACTTATGTCGTGTTATACACCAATCTTCTTTTATGACATGTATATACATCCCAATTTAGGAATCTTATCATGAATCCCATTGTTTTATTGATATTATATGTATCATTTAACATTATTTCTTTATGTAGATTATGATTTAAGTTATCAAAGTTGTTAGTGTCTTTTGTTACAATCTCAACATTTATCAAGAGTGTGTATGATTAAGTCTCTAATGTTGAGATCTGGTGATTATTTTTAAATATATTATCCTATAATTATTCAATTTATTTTAATTTAATATTAACATTTTAACACTCTTTGGTTCATAGAATAATTGAAAAAAATTAATAAAATATGACTCAATTTCTCTCTTCGGTCAGAAATATGCATTATTTCAAAACAATGTTTGCTAAAAAGGTTTTCAAAATGTTTTTTAATGACATTTAAATCTCATTTTCAAGGAAAAATAATGTTTTTTATATTTTAAACAGTTTTTTCAATTATTTAAAAATCAACTGTTATAATTTTTCAAGGTTATTTTCAAATAATAATAACTTCAAAAAAATTTATGTTTTAAAAAGTGATTTTTAAAATGGAAATGATATTTTCCTAAAAAATAATTAATGATAATCTAATGGAATTTATGTTAATCATCGTAAACTAACCATTTTTATTCCTTATCATCCATAAGGAATACTTGGTATTTATACCATCCTCGTTCTTTCTATGGATGGAATTATATTGTTTCAAATAGATTATTATGAAACTTTTTTATTTTCTATGGGTTAAACATGTTTCAAATAGAATTTTATGAATCCCATTTATTTGATATGGGTTCATCATGTTTTAAAGTGATTTTTATGGAACCCATTTTCTTTCAATGGTTTCACCATGTATAAAATAGTTTTTATATGGAACCTATTTCTTTTCCATGGGTTAATCATGTTCTGAAGAGAATAAAGTTTTTCTCAATGAGTAATGATTAAATTAATTCTCGATATTCTTTATTTATTATTTGATTCATGATCATTATAAATTATGGTTGTTCCTAGATAGCAACTATTGATTCCATTATTTCTTATATGATAGGTGCACCCATATATCACAATAATTAATTTGGTAATGACTATATTCTATAAAAAATTATATTGGAATTTGGAAATATAGTTATTACAATTTGTAAGTGTTCTATAAGGGTTATATATGGGTTATGTAAGGGATTAATGAGATGATGTTAAAAGATACCAATATGTTTTATCTATTATTTAAATGGGTTTATGATATTTATTTGATCATGATTGATATAATGTGGCACATGATTACTTATTCTTGATAATTTTTCGTTTTATAATTCCTTATGACATATTTACATATTTTATGATCTTGGTATTTATGGGTATGAATATTCTTATGTGACTCCCATTCACTTTGATTATGTAATTATACCCTTATTCTATCCTTATTCTCACTAATCAAATTAATTTATTAGTGCTAATGATTTCCCTTACTGGTCATTTTATCTCACCATTACTATGTTTCATTTTTCACCAGGTTGTAAGGAATGAAGTTGAACTCTTTATATCTATAATTTATTTCACAAGGATGATGTTGGCGACATAATGTGAAATAAGAAAATGTTAGTTAAATGGTTGAAATTATCTTGTAAATTCATGTGAATTTTTTATATTGGATTTTTTCCTAATTCTATAAAAATATAAACCTAAAAGGACCTCTAGAATATATGTGATCTAAGTTTTCCTCTTGATGTTGCAGATTTTTTATGGGAAAAATATTCATCACAATTATTGGCATCATTGTCGAAAATGTATAGTTATGAATTTCTGCACAGGATTAGGGAGTGCAGGTTTGGGGTTATTATAAATATAATATCCAAAATTATATGGGAGAATTTTAACCTTAAAATCATACAATAAAAAATCAAAATAATTAGGTGAAGATGAGAATGTTTGAGAAGAAATATATGGTAGATGTTTCTCTCAATGAAAGTGATGTATAAGAAACATACATCCAGGATTATGATTTCTCTTTGTATACATTGAGAAATAAATGCTTTCTGAAAATATAGAAGGAGAAAAAATATAAAAAATTAAATAATGATTCACTTTAATTCAATTTAATTATAAATAAAAAAAATCAATGATAGATGAAAAATTAAAATTTTTAATAATGAATTAATTATAAAAAATTACTTGATAATTTTTCAAATTTTTGAATATGAGGATTAAATTCACTTCACTTGGATAGAAAGGGTAATAAAGGGAAGCAATTGTGTACTGTTAATTAAATACATAATTAAAAAAAGATAATTGATATCAAATGAAGCATAATTAATACTCTTGATTTCAAAAAAATCATGATTGAAAAATATTATGGAATCAATTTATTGTCTATATAGATATAAATTAAATGAAAGAACTGAAATATCATAATACTATAAATCATGTTCTTATGATGAATATAGATCGATAACACACATTTAGAGTTTTAAAAAAAAGAAAAAAATTATAAAATCACACAATCTAATGAAGAATGAATTTTTGGATCTATTATAACTTATTCATATATATGTGTATAGTACAATATACCCAAAATCCATTAAAATTATCAGTTATTATAACTTATTCACAAATTTATATAATTATATGAAATATTAATATATGATTTGGTATAAAATATTGTTATATTTAAAGGTGAAATATCTGAGAATGGTTGAGAATATATGTAGAAAGAATATTATCACATTAATATCTAACAAAATCATTGATTTCTAAAATTGAATAGAGTAATATCATCTTGAGAATATGAGATATTTCAAAAATAATAAATTTTATGGAAAATTTATTAAAATGGGGTAGTGGAAAGAATAAATTGAATGATAAAAACAAAATAAATTAAAGGTTAATAATAAATATATATTTATAAAACCAGTGGATAAAAATTATGAAAATTTTAAGAATAAAATTGATAATCTTTTTAGTCCTGGTTAATTAATGAGTCCCTATGACATATGATTTAGATAAAAACCACAAATAATACAACTTTTCATCCTCAAAATTAAATGATA
Source organism: Viscum album (assembly GCA_963277665.1). NCBI lineage: Eukaryota > Viridiplantae > Streptophyta > Magnoliopsida > Santalales > Viscaceae > Viscum > Viscum album. The sequence goes on along the minus strand of OY728128.1, from coordinate 1,181,375,482 downwards.
CATCATAAAAAAGTAACCTATGTGATTAAAGTTCAGGATTAACGTTGATTAAGTCATATGTTTCAATTATTAACTATTTATAAATGTTTATTAGCAGTTAAAAAAATCTTATAAAGATTATAAAAATTGTATATGTCTCTATTGTCGAATATGAATTACCTAGACATTCCAATAGAAATGAAACTCAAGAAAATGATGATAGATAATTTTGATTCCTAAATAATCTAGAAACTCTGAATATTGGCTAATATGATTATTTTCAAGTATATGGTGATGTTTTTGAAGTTTCAATTTCAAAAAATGAAAAATAATAGAGAAATAAAATTATAGAAGAAAATATTTGGAAGATAAAACTATTAAATTTAAAATAGATGGATAAATAAATCAAAATTAAAAAAATGGCATCATTTTTTTATCTAATTAATATTTAAATAGAATAAAGGTAATAAATTTAGGAATATTAGTGAATAAATAAATTGGTTAACTGAGAATACCTCTACATTATATCCTCTTCCAAGGAAAATAAGAATAAAATTCAGAAAAATCTCATATATTTTTCAAAACCACTCGTATAAATATAGAAAAAAATTTCAAAAACTATGAAATTTTTACAAAAATATAAATCTATGATTGAAGGTATATATATTTATTATATTTTGGACCAGATAACAAGACTCAAACAAATAATATTATTCATTTCCATTGATGTTCAAAACAAGTATAAAATTTTCCAAATGGATGTAAAATTTTTCTTTCATGATTAAATGTTATATAAGTAAACATATATTGAGGAAAAAATGTCTGGAACTCAAAAATATTAAAAGATTAATAATTAATTAGTTTTAGAGTTTGGCCTATGTACCATGTGTGTGGTACTCATGGAAAGATGTAATCATAAAGAACTTTGGGTTCACTAAAGGCGGGGTTGATACTGGTATTTATTCTTAGAAAAAATTAATTAATATAATTGTGTTGTTATTAACTGTTTAATTTATCATATCCATAGGATCAAAGGAAAAAATATACAAGGTGTTCATTGAAAAAATGAATAATGAATTTAAAATTTCTATGATTAGTTAACTTAAGTCTTTTCTTAGCATATATATTAACAAATGGACAAATGTAAATTTTAATTTTTAATAAAAATATAACAAATAGGTATAAATATATATCATGTGTAAGATAATAAACCCATTTTAAATCTTATTAAAATGATGGTAAATTCATTTAAGGATGAAATGGGAAGGTTTGTGAATATCTAGAAATCAATAAATAAAGTAATGTATAATCTATTTTATGGTTATCACAATAGTATTTTGGTTTATCAGAATTCAATAGGAAATTTATAATAGAAAATAATAATAAATAAACATGTTGGTATTTTATATAATATTTCACTACATTAGAGGTATTGTGGATATTTTACAATTGATATATATGATCAGGAATTGTAGAGATTTACCAATTTAGACTAGACTAAAATAGTAAATGGTTAAAAATAAACATTTGTAGGATATTTTAGTCTTATTGGGAAGAATAATTCCTAAATTAAAAATGTAAAGAATGTATTTTGTTAACTATGGTAGAGTTTGAATACATAATTGCAACATAAAAATACACATATTTGATTTTTATGTACTAATCATTAGAGGAATATAGAGAATAGGATTTAAAACCAAAAATAATTATGTGTTTAAAAAATAGTGTTATTAATTGGAGAAAAAATGAAGGGAAACATTCACTAATTAAATAAAAGTCATATTAAGGCATTTTGATGTTGGTATATTTATCCATTTTAGGGAAATTAATGGACATTATAATAAAATCCACCAAGAGATGTGTTTAAGAATAATAATTGGAAACTTGTTGTTCAAACATATCATTACACATAGTGAATTAGAGAATAAAAAACTCTCCCCATAACATATACTAATTATTTATTATGTATATTTTCAATTAAAATAATATATTCATTGGGATTGCCTAAATTTTAGATATGTTTTCAAAAGGGAAAAAGTTCATAGCTACCTAAAATATGTGAAAAATAGTATAAAATTACCTCTCAAAAAATTTATGTTGGAATACTCAAATGGGGTTATTAGTTTGAGAATAACTTAAGAGAATATAGAAGTTAATTAGGGAAGATCAGGTAAGGGGGGCTAAGACATATTATTTCATTAGTATTTATGGATTTAAATTATATTAATACCACTTTTAAAAAAAACATGATGAATTATCATGGTATGAGAAGTTATGATAAAGACTAATGTTGTAAATTATTTTATTAAAACATTTTTCATTCTCTTGTTTCTAACAAAGTGTTTAACTAACATGGTTAGAAATTAAATATTAAAAAATTTGTTCTTTTCATCAAAAAACTTATAATTAGTTACTATAACATTCCTTATCCAAAACCTGAAAATGTGTTCTAAATTAGAGATCTACATACCTAGGACACACCTCCTTGTATACCCGAGGCTACTAACTGGTGATGAGCTCTTGCAATATTGTAGATATACTGTACCTTCTAATAGATAACAATAAATAACTATAAAATAAATAATAATAATTATACAATCATCAAAACATAATATTTAATTTTTTAATTTTTTGATATCCATATTTAAACGATATCATTATAAAATATAATTATAAGACCTTTATAATATTATAAATTCATACATCAAGAGAAATATCACTTAGTCGGTTAACCATATACATGGTATAATCAAAAAATACAAAGTAAATAAGACAAAATTAAAAAAAAAAAATTGGGTTATAATCCTCGTATATTTCATCTCCATATATCCACCACCAACTCTAGTTTACCCCTTATTGATTTGGAAATTTCCATTTACAACATCTCAGATTATGATGTAGGCATGTCTATAGATGTTCATGTGTTTGGTGTGAATAAAATAACTAGTAGGATACCACCAATGGTCCCAAAAAATAATCATTGATATATATAGTGCATCCATAATTAGATATGTAACAAATCATAAATAAAAACATGATACCCATCACTTTGTCACAACATCGAGTTCTAAATTTTCACACCATAGTTTTTTGGATATATTTTCCATCTTTAAACAATTTTTTATCATTTATAAATATGTTTCTTTTAAAATATTTAAAATTTAGTGAAAATTCTATTATGTTGGATAAAAACTAAATTAACATTTTATTCACTACTAATGGAGAATTACAAAAAATATATTAAACATTTTATCACATACCATGGACTATTACGTATCATGGATGATTACATCCCTTAATATTGCATAAATAAAAATGGGACAATAAATAAAATAATAATATTTTAAAAACTAGTAATTCTTCTAGATAATATTCACAATTTCAAATCAGTATTAGTTAAACAAAAACTATAGTAAAAAAAGATCATGAAAGGAGAAATCATGTTTTAACATCAAAAATTAAAGCTATAAAATGATAACATTACTTTTTATGATATAATGGGATGAATTTATAGGAGATAATGGGTGTAATGAACCTGTTATATGACTATTATAAATGTGTATGTAGTCATCAGGTATAACATGAAAAAACATGTTACCATGAATTTTTAACATGTCGTTAACATACATACTATTTATTTTAATATTAAAAAGTATAAATTTATTTTATAAATAATTTATTTTATAATAGTATTTGAAATATATTAATTAAATTGTTAAAATACCATTAATTATGAAGAATTATTTTTGAATTATGTATTTTTTTTTAAATTTATTTCCATTGTATAATAATATCAATAAAATATATTTTGAAAATTAAAGGAACGATTATTTAAATATGATAATTATATACATGAAATAGTTATATCACTATAGAAAATACTAATTTAATTATTCATGGATAAAAAATGTCTTGTTCTATATGTTTTATTTAAAATAAAAATATATCAAATTTATAGTATTAAATTTAATGAAATTTATTGTGTATATATATATATATATATATATCAATAATAATTCAAAAATTGATTATCAATTTATAATAAGTGAATTTAAAATAGTTTAATTGTAAAGAGATATATTATTCAATGAGTTTATTTTCTATGTGTTTTGTAGTTTTTAAACACTATTATAAACATATTTTAATTAAATATTTTATTTCTATATATATTAAAATAAATTATTATTCATATAATTATTTTTATAAGTCATGAATTGAGAGTAGAATCATTTTTATTATTAAATTTATTTTTTTGAAAAAAATTTCATGCACCAAGTGTTCATATATTAAAATTAAATTTTATCAAATTTATAATTTAAATCTAATAAAAGTGATTTCATATTTGGACATAGCATGCGCAAATTTTTTTATGTCATTAATTTAATTTTTAGAGATAAAAATAAGTCATTGGGGTAATAATTGAGTCACCATGATAAAGATAAAATGAAGTAAATTGGACTAACGAAGAAAAATGATATAAAATATCAGAAAAGATTGTCTTTAAAAGGGTGGATGGGGCCACGATCAACCTCCCATCACCCCTTATCCATTTTTTTCACTATTAATTTCTTTTTAAAAAAAATTATGATCCTAATCCATTAAATAATTGGTATTTAGTAAAATTAAACAAAATAATGCCTATAAAATAACCCTCACTCCCCCCCCCCCAAAGCACATATTTCCTTCAATTTACTCTTGAATACATAACTAAATTCTCTCCATAAAAAGCCTATCTCACATTTTTTAACCTCTATTAACAATAACAGGACACAAATCCATTATTTCAATGAGTCCCTTTAAGATAAAATTCATATCTTCACTAAGGTTAGAGAACATTCAACCAATAAGAAATTCAATGTAAGGGTTGTTCATCATAAAATCATTTCCTTGTGACAAGTTTCATTTTATGAACCTATTTTAATTTATTTGTTGTATTTAATGAAACTTCGATGTATTTTTTTCATAATTCACTTTATTCATGATATTGAAAGTTCTATTTCATGTTATCTATTTTAAGGTCTTTTGATTCAAAATTCACAAAATCCATATGGGGTTTTTTAAACTTGATTTTTTTAACATCTTATTACTGGCATTTAGTTAATTCTCATCTCCCTTCTCATTTACCTTTTTCATTGTTTGTGTTTTGGGACTCCCAAGAATAAAAAGAAAAATTTGGAAAATTACCTAAATTTCAAGGGTTTGTGTTTATTTGAATTATTGGAGTTTTAGGTATAAATGTTTTAAAGAATTTGTTAGATTTTCTTTTAGTTTGGATAATATCAGTGTTAGTTTGGGTATTTCATAGTAAACTAGGCTTTTCACTCTCTACAGGAGGAATACATTCCATGTAAAGTGTTAACACACCGTGTATTTTTCACTTGGAAGATGTCATGAGTTTCTTTTATAGTGTGAACCTCTAACACATCATGAGAAGATTACACACCATGTAAACTATCTACACATTTTGTATTAGGTTCTAGTAATATTCCATGAACTGGTATAAGGCATGAATATTTAATGCCATGAATATACATTACAAACTGTGTAATGGTAAAATTAGGACTTTTAAACAGATATGACGGGTTTTTCACTTTATTTTTTATTTGTGGGTTATATTATTTAAAAAGGGATTACATTCCATAAAATTTTCAAGAATAATTTCTTAGGTCATTTCATAGAGGATTTTTTTCATTTAATCATTGTATTCTACCATCTCAACCTAGAAGCTGACCTAGGCAATTTTCGGGACCTTCACTCCTTCTAGATCATTTCATTCAGAAATTTTTCATCATAGCTGTATAAGTGCATTTCCCCTAGTGAGTAATCCTTATTTTAATTTATTTATAATGATTATGGTAGAATTTTTGGGTTGTGTTTTTGGATCCATTGATCTATGATGATAATACACATGATACTTTCAAGATAAATTTCGTTATATTCTTCTAGAGGTTGACCATTGTGCTAATTATGGTGTTACTTGTATATTTATTTGATGTATGTTGTGATATATCCACTAAGAAAAATATTTTCCTTGATGAATTTATTTTAAGGAATAAGGATTTATTATAGGTTCTATATCATTTTCTTTGTGTTCTTTTATGTTCATGGATTATATTGTGGGAATGCGTGACAAGGGTTTGAGGTAGGTTATTCCATCTCTAGCATATTTTGGATGAACTTCATTGCTCTAGTTTTTGATAAAAAATTTATAAATGAAATTGTATTATATATTGAAGTATTTTTGAGTGTGGAAATGGTTTTTTATGAAAATTTGGTTTTCCCCTTGTTTTGGTAAGAGAAAATATTATTTTTAAATCATTTTGAAATAGATTTTTGAAATGGTTTTCAAAGCATGGTTTTGATGAAATGGTTTGGAAAACATATCACATGGAAAGCCTTGGGTACTTAGGTGGAAGGTGTAGCTTTGGTCCCTCACCCATGTATTATTAAAGGTTTCACTCATTGTGTGTTACGTTGTTTCCTTCACTTTTTGTTCTACAAAACTGATATTGAAATTATTAGTGGATTCACTCATGAGGTGTTTCTCTCCACCTTAGAACTATGTTTTGTAGACTTTATTTTGTACTAGTAAATTATTTTGGTATAATTAGTATATTATCCAAATATATTGTGGTCCTAGGTATGATATTATGTGTGCTTTGGATTAGACTATTTTTTATTGTTCTTTCATGAATTTCAATGGTTATGTGAAAAATAAATTATTCTGATTTGACTACTGATGTATATAAAATGATTTGAAATTTTTTTACTTGGCTTATTTTGGAAAAGTGAAAAATAGAGAAATTAAAGGTTTTCCCTTGATTTTGATATAAATATTTTTAAAATTTTATTCAAACCTTATTTTATTTAAAGTTGAGAATGTTTATATTATTGTACAAAGAGTTTTTATGGAACACTTGGGTGGGATCCAACTGATCTTCTTTAGCTCACACACTATGCATCTATACAATAATGCATAGACTTTGTATGTATTTCTATATAGGGAAATGAATGTATCCATAGTGAGGCATATATATTTCTATCATCTAGTTCCCAGTAGTTGGTAGTGAGATAGTTGGAGTTTTCACATGATATCACATGGAGTAATAAATTTTTTGTTTTAGTCGTCCTTAGATATTGGACATGTACTTTGGGTTAATCTGACTACTTTGAGTTGTATCATTTATATTGTTTAATTTTTATTATGAAAAATATAATAGTTTATTCTTCCATTATTTCTTCCTATCATGTATATATATTTCATGTTGCCTACTTTGGGTTTGGACAAATTATTCCCTGTGATAATTATTTGATTCCCGAGTTCTACTCACCAGCCCTAGGGGATCAGGAACACACTTCTAGTATGTGGAAATTTGGGTTGAGTACTAGTTTGGGAGGGTATTTGGGTCAAGGATGACATAGTTTCAAATCAATGGTGGTTTTTCTTCAATATTCCTTGTCTTGGGTTGTTTGGTAGACTAGATATTGGATTTTCATAACATGAGATGTAGGTTGGAGTGAGTTTCTAGCTATATATTATTGTGAAACAAATCATGTTACTATAGGATGTTGGGATATGTTTCTTCTTTTCAAAGTTCATGATCTTAATATTAGTTTTCTCTTATGTTTTCTAAGTTTGAACTGAGATTTTTCTATTTTCTAATCATTTCTCCAATTTTATTATAATGCAGTACAGCTCTAATATGTATCCCATAATTTCATAGGGTTGGTGAATTGGATTCTTCTCAATGTAATCCACCTATAAAAAAAATATTATCGAGTCCATCATACCGGCTATTGGTTTTGTCGACTAAAATGTGTTGTAAGTCCAGAACACATTTGTTGAGGTATATCTAGGTGTTATAGGATAAAGGCATCGATCACGACAGCTCTTGTGTGAAAATCCACCATCCATTAAGGGTATAAATTATCCTCAAAAGTTACAGGAATATCTTGAAAGGATTTACCATATCGTTGACTTCCTTAATACAAATGAGAGTATCAATGTGATGTGTGTGGAATTCAAACTTGATGGTCCCAATAAGATATGGTGGGATTCCATGGTATATGTGGATAGGCATGTGGGATTGGTCTAGAAAGGTTTCAAGACTCCCTTATTTGAGTTTTTTTTCTAGAGTGACTGATGATATCAAATTCTATATAGTTCATCTCTTTATAGTAAAGAGAGATTTCAGGGTCATTATACCCCAATTAGTTTGTTTATTTGGCTGTTTTTTCTAAAATAGTTATAAATAATGACCAGAAGAAAGATCATTAAGTACCTAGAGGGTTTGTGATATAATATTAGATCATAGGTATTTATGTTGAATCATTCCTCCTATGTTGAGATAGTAAATAAGAATGTGATGATATAGATAAATATAGTTGTACATGTTGGCTATTTTTCCTCCTCCGTTCCACTCACTAGAAGCTTCAATGGCACAAAGCGGAAAAATAGAAAGTTTTTAGATCAACATAGGAGTGGTGGAGGTGGTTCTCAGTAGTAGTAATCCTATATTCATATAGTTAAAGATAGTAGTGTTCCCATTACCTTATATCAGTGTTACAAGGTTGGGAACACCAATCATTCTTGTTCTACACCTGCACAAATGTCTAACGGTTTTGGAAGTTATGTTCATTTTTAGAGTTTATGTTAGCCTATTTCTATTCCTCAATATTTTTTGGGATCGTTAACTCCAAAGGATAATACAACACACTAATATGCTTCAAGAACATTGGTCTCCTTCCAAAATCCTCAGTATTGAAGCACCTACATGTAGTAGATGATTTTCTAGTGGAGGTACATGTAGATTAGCAACAATGAGATGTACCATATTTATTACATCTTCTTTAGTGATTAATTTATTTAATATTGGTTCTTCCCACTAGTTTCAATCTACTTTTCCAATGATATTCATAAAATTCCAATGAAATTAATTTCATTTTTTAAAGGAGTTAGAGACACCCCTTAGGAAGAGGAGAGAGAATTTTATTGGGTGTCCCACTTGTTCCTATTGATAGCTCATGTGGAGTTAGTCAGGTATTTTCTCATTATTGATCTGGATATGTATGACATCATTATAAGGATGGATTTTCTTGTTGCTTTTAATGTTGAGGTTGATTTTTATCATTGGAATGTCTCATTTGTTGAGGATTATGGGAAATTATGGGTGTTTTACGGATAGTGGTATACAAGGAATGGTCCTGAAGAACCTTCCCACCTAGAGATCATGAGTTTTTTTCTACTATTACAGTTGAGACTGATAAAGTTTCTTCTATTATTAACCTTCCCACTGTTGTTTGGGATTTTCTTGATGTTTTCCTTGAAGATTTCTCTAGGCTTCCTATAAAGTAGTAGGTAGAGTTTATGATTGATATGGTTCTATTTACGTAGTAGATTTTGATACCTTATTATTGTATAGAACCAGTGGATCTCAAAGAGATAAAGATTCAGTCGGATGATAAAATGGTGAAAGGTTTTGTTCTCCTTACTACTTTATATTGGGAAGCCCTTATACTCTTTTCCAAGAAGCAATATGGTTCACTCTGACTATGTATGCACTATTGGAATTTGAATCAGATTACAGTTATGAACATCTATCATTTTCCTTATTTGGAATATTATTTTGATTAGTTAATGAGGGAAAACTAGTTTTTGAAGAATGATATTCATTAAAGTTACAATAATCTTAGAGTTTGGGATTTTGATATACTAAAAACAGATTTCAGGAGGAGGTATTTTCATTATGAAATTATTTTTATTTTATTTGTTATGACTAATGATCCTAGAGTCTTTAGGGATATAATGAATCAGATATTACATCAGTGTCTTAATACTTTTGAAGTAGTTTTCATAGATGATATTTAGGTTTGTTTGAGATCTAATAATGAGAATTAGCACTATTTTAGTTTAGATTTTTAAATCTTGGAGAGTCACTATTTTTATGGAATACTTTATAAATAAAATTTATGGATCCAGGAAGTGAATATATTAGCAAATTTTATTTCTAATCATGGGTAATTGAATGAACCTAAGAAGGTGAAATTTTCTTTGTCATTAGAAGAAACACACTAAATACTTTGGATTCAGAGCTTCTTTTTCTTTCTTGATATCATTTATTGTTTGTCAATAATTTCTCAATGTTGGAATCACCCTTGACTGCTCTTACCAAGTAAGGGGAGAAATTCATATAGGATGAAAATTCTTAGTCATATTTAATTGACCTAAAGTGAATTTTGGAATTATATCTTATTCTAATCATACATGAGCCTAGTGAGGTGGATTAAAACCTTATGATACTCTTAGGTCAGTTTCACCTGGACACTTAGTAGGATGTTTTAGGTATGGTTCTAACCATTGTTCAATTATCATCATCCCTCATAAAGTGTATTCTATGAGGTTAGAAGTATTTTTATGGGATTATGATAATTTTATAAACCGTGTGTGGTGGGGAGACCATTTCTGGTTGGTCTCTCTCTTTATATGGTATTCTATATCTTGGGAATTGGGTTGTCCCTGCATCTATGAGGAGCCCAGTTTTGTTCAACTTTAATATTTATTTATGGTCCATTAATCTGGAAAATATTAAGATGTATTATTACATGAGAAAGTGATTATGGTGGCGGGCTATGAAGCGTCACATTACATATTATGTGTATTACTATTACACCTTCCAACAGATAAAGGCAGAGTATCTGAAGCCTTCCAATTTTCATCAGCCCCTTTTTTGTACTGGTTTGGAAATGAGATGGGGTAATTATTGATTTTTTTAGATTAACACAAAATACCTAAGAAAGAAATGATATCTATGTGCTGATTCATTGGTTAAAAAATTCTTATCACTTTATTCCAATAAGGTATGCCACTAAATTTGATGATTTGGGTAATAAAATTTGTAGGATTTTGTGAGGTTACATGGAGTTCATTCCACCAATATTTTATAATGGGGTCCTGGGATTATATTTATTTTTCTAAATGAGTATTCAAGTGGTTATGGGGACTCATATTGGGAAGGGTATAGCTTACCATCTACATAGATATGGTCAGATAGAGCATGTTACTCATATCCTAGAGGATATTCTCCATACATGTGTCTTGGATTTTGATGGATCTTGGGATATCCATCTAGGACTAGTTGAGATATATTATAATAGTAGTTATTATTCATAGATCACAATGTCTCCATTAGAGGCTATTTATGTTCTCCCATGATGATCACCTCTTTTTTGGGAAGTGTTCATAGAATCCTATTTTGTGGGATGGAGTCTTGTTCAAGAGATGTTAGTGATGCTTTAGGATATAATTATGTATCTACTTATATTTTTCAGTTGAAAAAATTAAATGTAGATCAAATTTGTCGTATTTAGGTTTTTCTATTGGTGAAAATGATTCCTTGAAAGTTTCTCCTTATTTTCGTCACTTTCAACATGGAAAAATATTGAAAGTTGACTCTAATATATCTTGCATAGTTTGAGGTCAATAATTAGCTTGGGAATGTTTCCTATCGATTGGAAATAAGGGTTTATTCCATAGTAATTCATGATGTTTTCCAAATATCACAACTCATGAAATACTATCTTGATCCCTCTTACTTTATGAGTTGGGAAGAGATTAGTTAGTGTTATATATTTTTATTTTCGAGCATCCAATGGCTGTCATTGACGCTCAAGTGAATGTCTTGTATGGGAAGTTGATTATATTATAAAGAGTGTTATGGATACATGGATCATATTATAATGAGGAATGGGATCAATATTCATTGATGATGGAGAAGTGTCCTTATCTATTTTTTGGACATCATTATTCAACATGTCTTCTTGATGATGTAAATTCATATAGTGGGGAGTTTGTAACATCTCATTAACCACTTTAGGGTATTTATCAACTCTCTTGTCCTTTCCTTTTTATTTCGGTGCATTTTGGGACTCTTGACGATGGAGAAAATTTTCTATATAAAATTACATAATGTTAAAGGATGTATGTTTTTTTGAATTAATTTATTATGGATATAAACATGTTAAAGGATTTGTTGGATTATCACGAAGTTCAAATAATACTAGATTTGTTCTTGGTTTTTTCAAAAGAAACTAATATTTCTGGTATTTTTAGGAGAAATACATGTCATGTAAAGTGTTTAAATGCCTGGTGTTGGTAATTGGAAATATTTTTTGAGTTCATTTAATACATTAACCACTTGCACAATGTGAGAAGTTTAAATTCCATGTAAACTACCCATAAGATGTTTTGAACTAGTAAAAGGTGTGAACATTTCATGCCATGAATATTTATTTCACATTATCTAATAGTAAAATTGGTATTTATAACATGAGGCAACATGTTTTTCTTTATATTTGGTATTCATTGATTACATGACATGAAAACGTTTTACACATCATTTAATCCTTGGGAATTTTTTTTTAGGTTGATTTACTAATGATTTTCTTTCATTCATCCACATACTTCTACCCTATTGGTCTATAGTATCTATTAAGAGGTTTTAGGGATATATTCTCATTTTGAATCATTTCATTCAGTGATTGGTCATCATTGAATTTCTGGTTCATTTATCTGGGTGTGTAATCCTTCTGCTTCTCTGTTTCCATTGATCTAGAGATCGCCATTAGTTTGAATTATTGGATCTGTTTATCTTTTATGATAATATTATTCATCTTTTCATGACTATTTTTTTGATATTTTTCTGAATTATAACCATTATTTTGGTTATGGTAAGGTTTATTATTTTTATTGAGTAATATTTTGATTTATCATCTTCAATGACTGTTTTCCTTGATGAATTTATTTTATGGAATTAGGATTTATTCTAGGGCCTCTATCATAGTCTTTTTTTCTTTCATGTCAGAAGAACCTATTGTGGGTGTGTGAAGCCCAAGTTTTAGTTAGTTTGTACCATATCTAGCCTATTTTGGATGAATATTGTTTCACAACTTATTCATAAATTGTTTCATAAATTAAATTTCAAGACCTATTTATAGATTTTTGTGCATGGAAAAGGGTTTTTCAAAAACGTATTTTTCCCTCTATTTTTTTAAAGGAAAGGGGTATTTTCAAAGAATTGTGAAATGGATTTATAAAACGGGTTTTAGATCATGTTGTTGATCAAATGGTTTAAAAAACATATCACTTGGGAAGACTTGGGAACAAAGGTGGAAGTTGTATCTTAGGGACATCATCCATGTATTATCTTAGGGTTCACTCATGGGGTGTTTCTATTGTTCTTAGCCTGGTGTTATATGGACTTGATTATGCACTTTTCATTTATTGTTGTTTATTAGTCCATTAGCCAGACCTATATTGGTCCTTAGAGTGATGTTACATGTGCTTTAGCTTGAACTATTTTTTCTTGTACTTCCATGAATTTGATATGACATGTGATACATGTTTTTTTATTTGACTATTTATTTATATAAAATTATTTAAAAAAAATTACCTATATTATTTTAGTACTTTTTAAAAAGTTGGAATTATATGATTTTTCATGATTTTTTTATAAGAATTGTTAAGCTATTATTCATTTCTTGTTTTCAATAAAGTTAATCACGTTTATATTATTTTATAGAGATTTGTTATGGAACACCTAGGTATAATCAAACTAATTTTGTTTTTCTCACACATTATTCAACCCTTTAATGGTTCATACACCATTGTATTGATTTTAATGTAGGTAAATTCTGGGTTCTGCATTGAGGTGGAGAGGTTTCTGTCAGTTGGTTCTGGGTAGCAGGTGGTGAGATGCTGGTATTTTGGATATGCTAGCACATGGAGTTGTCAGTTTTCTATTTTGTTATTCCTTTGATATTGCACTTTTACTTTGGTATGTTTTAACTTCTTTCATTTTTCTTGTTTATATTTTTTCTTTTTTGTTATTACATATATACATGTTTATTATTCAGTTATTTATTCTTATCCTGCATATATATATTTCATTTTGTCTGCTTCTGTTTGGGAAAAATCATTCTCTCTGGTTATTTTTTTATTCCCAGGTACCAGTATTGAGTTCATGGGGATTGGTAATTCCGGTTAGGTATGTGGAAATTTGGGTCTGGTGCGAGTTTTAGAGGGTATTTGGGTTGGGTTTTCTATAATTTCAACCAATAGAGTTATAACCATTTTTTAGCACTTTTCTTATGATCATGTGTTCTATCCATGTACAGTAGGTTTCTCTATAAATATTCTTATCCATTTAGTCATTATTCAATAGCATAATATCTATTCTTAATTTTTAATAAAATATTTCCATATTGAATAAATGGTATTAAAAATATTAGTGTTTTATTGACTCAAAATATTTTAATTATGTCATACACATTATTTTTTTACAATGTCATTCTATATTCTAAAATAAGTATACATTATATGGTATTTCAATTTTCTATCTATAAAAATTACATTTTAATTTCATAAACTTCTTCTTTTATGGATTTCAATCTTCTTAAAAATGTGATATTGTTAAGAATAATTCAAATAATCTCTATTAGATCTTTCTCTTTCTTTAAAATATTCTTTATTAACTAAAATATTATATTTACTTATTTTCAAATATAAATTTGTATTATCTTATATAATATTAATTTTTCCCTTTATCTAATTTCAAAATGAAATTTTATAAATCTTCAATTTATTTTTCATTTCTCGAAAAATGCATAAAAAATAAAATTGCATTTATTTCTTAGTTTTAAATATTTTTTATCTTTTTATAAAAATTTCATTAATTAACCTATATTTATTTAAAGGTCACATTATTGGGTTTTATTGTATAATTTGGTTCTAAAAATTCTTTTTATTTCCTTTTTAGAAATTATTTTAAAAGTTACACTAAATATTTGTTTTTATAACAATGTTAAAAAAATTATGAGAACTCATCCTAATATTTCATTTTATTTTACTCCCTATATCCATATGATGTTAATCATATAGATTTTTTTTATGATCACCATAAAAATAATATTATGATATAAGTCATTTTTGTGATCAAATTTTTGGTATCAACTAATTTTATTGCTGATTTCATTATATGTGATACCATTTAAAAATGTTGTGTAAACCATTTTTTCTATTTTTTTTCATGATGACATGTATGGTTGACTTCATATAAAACACAAATTCATTTATTATATTTATTTGATGAATTGTATTAATAGTGTCATCCAATGCATTGGGTAAATCTTTATATCCCATTAGATAGATTTTTTGTGTATAAATGATATTTATTTCTCTGTATTCAGAAATCTATGAGTATATGGGGTAGTTTTTTAAGGTAATTTCAAAACACTATGAATGTTCAATACTACTATTTCTCTATGTTCACTATTATATATATGTGGAAATGATTATTATTTATCAATGTTCATAAATAAACAATGCAACATGATTTTTTTTATAAGTTCACAACTCTATGCATGGACATGATTATAGTTTAGAAATGTTCACAACCTTGTATGTGTACATGTTTGTTGTTTTGTTATGTTCAAAACTCATTGTGTGGTAATAATTACTATTCTGATTTCTTCCCAACTCTATGTATGAACATTATTTCATTAAGTTATGTTTATAACCTTGTGTTTGTACATGATTATGGTTAGCTATGTTCACAATATCTTAATTTCATATGATTCTACTAGGGACACATTACTATATTATGAAACAATCCTCTGTCATTATATGTGGTTCAATATTATGGTATAATGTTATAGTATTCTTAATTCAAGGTATATTTTTGATAATTTGAGGTTATATTCCATTCAATAATGCCTTATAGAAAACTCTTAGAATTACATGTTTCATTTTAATTAGATATTTCTCTAGCGTTCATGTTTTCTCACATGCTTATGATCTTAACAGTCAGGACCAATTTATAATTATTTCCTTTACTAAGTGTTTGATTTCACTAATTATTGTGTTTTCACTCCTTGGGTAATTAATAAGATTTCCAAGTGTGATATTTCTAGAATAATAGCATGTGGTAATTTTAATTTGGGTTGGTTTTGAAGAAATCATGTGAAATTAGACATTTATATAGCTGATATCCAAAAACATTAAACCTTTAGATTCTTTGATTTTTCATTTATTAGTGATATATAATGTTTAGATTATATAAGTAATATAAAATATAAGTTTATTATTCTTGTTTCAAATCTATTAGTATTAGAGTGGGGTTTAGTTATTTTTTATATAATATTAATAATTATAGAAGAATATCTCATAATTAAACCATGGTTAAATTGAAATTATCATTGGCTAACATGATGTTTTTAATAATTAAGATCTCATGGGAATATTTTTCATTTTCATATGATTATTTACTCTAATATTATAAAGATATTATGGTTTAATACTCATGATGAGCATTTTGGTTTCATAAAAACTACTAGAGCTGGGAGAAACCACTTTAATAATGAGTGTAATGAGAAATGTAGTGATTTCCCAAAAAACAACCAAATGGTATGGGGGAAGAAGTTTAATCCTTCATGGAAATGATATATCATATTAAAAACAATAACTTGAAACATTTTGGTATCCCAAACACACAAAGGTAGTAGCATGATATTGAGTCTTCCATGCATCAACAATGATCAATATTTAGTTGAACTTATGATTCAATAATTTTTTATTGTGTGGATAAGAAAATAAAAATGATAGTATCCATTCAATAGATATATGTGCTTGAAAATTTTTTTCTAACTGTATTTCAATTTTAAATTGAAGCATATGACAATTTAACCTTAATCAAGAACATAATTAATGATAAATAAATAGACATCATGATATGAGAGGAGTTTATGGAGGTATTTTTTGAATAAATATTTTCTCCGAACATTTCACACTAAAATAAAGAGATAATTCATTTTGCTAAAAGAATATTAGGATAAATCTATTACTTCCAAAAAGGATGACTAAACAAGGATTTCAAGGTAATCTTATGGTTTTATCTTTGAACCTAAATGAAAAATTTATCATTTCTTTGATTTTACAAAACCAAGTCTCTAAAATAATTCATCTATAAGTGATATTAATATCTGTAGATAAATTATTTAAGGTGATCTTCTCATGTAAATGAAAATCATAATCTATAAATATCCTCATGTTTTTATAGATATGAAAATAAAAATTTAGTTTCATAGAAAATTGAATGATAAATAAAATAGTTGAAATAAAATTTCCCAAAAACTTCAGAATCACCAATTAAGTTACTTGAATGGAATAAGAAAATTATTTAAGTGTAGGAGGGTTTTCCATAGATATAATGAATGAAAAAGTGATATGAAGTGGTTAATAAAAGAAATATATTGAAATAAATTTCTCTTTATACACCACACATATCTCAATCATTCTATTATAAGGACACTAGAAATTATGGAAATCAATTATCTAACTAAAGGGATAATGAGGATAATAAACATTAGAAAACTCCTAAGATAATCTATAACGAGATGGATTTTTAAATAATGATTATTGAAGTGGATAATGAAAATGAAGACTGAAATTTTCACTCATTATCCACTCAATAACTTCCAATATCTTGTATGATTCTAGTTCTACCAATTCCATTACATACAAAATGTTCAACAGAATTATCACATTAAAACCCAAATAACTAGATATTGAATTATCAATGAAAATATCTTATGGTGTGATTATTTAATCTTATGATTATAACTCCTCTCTAATAGAAGTTGGTGAGAATTTTCTTCCTAAAAATATTTTCATTATCCCCTTAGTTGAATATGATATTATTTTTTCAATGTATTATCTCTCTTTAAATAGAGTTAATATTAATTTCTATTATAGGAAAATCACATTTCATATCATTAATAAACTCATGATCATATATTAATATAAGGTTTACTATGAATTCTATAAGGAAATTACATCCATTATACATTTCTTAGTAACCAATTTTGAGGGATATATTACACAAATGGTTCTGTAGAAATTGAATATTGAGTATTTATCAATTTTACATGAATACAATAGTGTTTTTGTTTAAGGTTTTCTTAGTTTTCCCTATTTCATGAGGTTGATATCTCATTTAAAATTATATCTTGAGTCTCGGATACCCTCAAATATTTTCATCAGTAAGAGATAATGAAAATTTTGAGGAAACAATTTACTTAAGGAGGATAATATAACACCCCGAGTTTTATGACACATTTTCTTTTCATAAATTATGGTTCAATATTTCTTAAATAAGTTTTTCTATATTCGAAATTAATAAAAATGTATTTCATATAGGATATTAATAAAACAAATAACATTTTATTCTACCAGAATAGAGTATTACAAAAATATAACATGAAACCATGTATTAAATACCATGGTTTATAACATATCTATATGATTTCATCCCATAAAAGTGAGAAAAATGGGACAATATAATAAAAGAATATCGTTTTTACAAATACGAAATCCTCTGGATCACATTCAACCTTGAGAATCCCTATTTGTATAAATAAACCTAAAATAAAAAAGGTTAATCATAATAGGAGACCTTATATTATAAAATATAAAATAAAACTGCATAAATTTGAATTTTTATTTGTTAATATAGAATGGTATGAATTTATATGATGTAATGGGGGTACTATAAGCTTTATATAACCCCTATAAAAAGTTATATAGCCATCAAGTATAATACTAGTAGACATGTTACCTATTCATAATTATGGGTATACAGTTAATATACATAATGCTTAATCATTTGTTAAAAAATATAAATTTCTATTATAAATTATTTATTTTTTATAATAATTGAAGTATATTAATTTAGTTTCTAAAATAACATTGACTATAAAGAAACTTTTTTATTATGTTTTTTTACTAAATTTATAACTATTAAACATAGATATTACTATAATTAATTAATGAAATTTAATAAACGAATAGTCAAATAACAAAATAACATTTAATATATAGTTACGTAGCTGTAAGGAATAATAATTTAAATATTAGTAGCTTAATAAAAAAATTAAAAACATTATTTTTATTTTATATTTTATTTACTATATAAATTTATCATATTTATAGTATTAAATTTAATTAATTTTATTTCTATATATAAATAAAATTAATAATCATTCTTACATTTATTATCAATTGTTTATCAATGAATATAAAATCATTTAATAATAAAAATAAATATTTATCAAATAATTTTTTTCTATGTGTCATGTATTTTTTATCACTATTGAAGAATTATTTCAATTAAATGTTTTTCAAATATATAATAAAATAAATTAAAAGTCATCTAATGATTATTAATTTATAACAAATAATAATTAATTTACATTTTTTTATTTAAAATATGTTATTCTATAAAAAACATTCATGTGTTAAATGTTCTAGTATTAAAATTAATTATTATCACTTTTAGAAATTGTATCCAAAAAATGGATTTACCATTTGTAATAAGTATTTCCAATTTTTGTAATGAGATCAATTTCATTTTTATTCATAAAATTATGTTAGATAGGTAATAATTGTGTTACAATGATAAAGTTAAAGTGAGCTAAATGGGTTTAACAAGGGTTAATGTCCAAAAATATCATAAAATTTTATCTTTAAATGGGTGGATGATTGAATTATAAACCCTCTCTCAACACATATATATCATTTTTCACTAGTTTATACTTTTAATTTTAAATTAAATTCATTATTAGTTAAGGATTGAGTATTTTTAAAATTTTGACTCACGCTCACCTATAAAATGATACCTCCACAACTAACCTAAAATCTCATTGTTCCTCTTGTATCCTCACTAATTCCTATATAAATTATCCCCATAAAAATCATCTCTTATTTTTGGTAACATCTAGTCAAATTCTGGAGTCCAAAGAAATTCATTTCAATGAGGCTATCTTAGAGAATCTTTTAGTCTTTAGTGTTCTAAGAGCACAACCAACCAAGTGGGAATCCATAATAAGAATTTTTAAAATCAATTTTCCTAATTTGATAAATTTTTAATTTTATAGGCCAATTTTCGTATATATGGTGTATTTAATACCTCTTTGAAATAATTTTTTATGTTTATACTTTCTTCATGGTAATTTTTTTAGTTCAAGCTCACTCTTTCAAGGGATTTTTATTCAAAAGATTCCAAAGTATTATGGGGATTTTGTTTATATAATTTCCATTCATGGATTTATAATTTTTTTTAATGCATTCCATATAATATCATTTTCCTATAACCCACTTTATTTTTTTGTATTATTCTCCATTTCCTAGTATTAAAATGTTTTAAAAGTAATATATATTCTCATTAGTTTATAAGTATTTTTTCTTTACTAACTTTTATTAA
Organism: Viscum album; assembly: GCA_963277665.1. Lineage (NCBI taxonomy): Eukaryota > Viridiplantae > Streptophyta > Magnoliopsida > Santalales > Viscaceae > Viscum > Viscum album. The sequence continues at coordinate 1,181,355,191 of OY728128.1, read as the reverse complement.
AACATTAATGATTTTTTGAACTCCGACTCATTTTATCGAGTCATACCCCTTTTTAAATGTTCTTTTATATACATCCATACCTCTATTACATATTTTTTTCACTTTATCTTTCATTAAATTACATTTTCATGAAATAAAATTCATCTTTTATGGATTTAACTCTTCTTAAAAATATTACATCATTAAGAATAATTCTAATCGACTCGATTATATAATAATATGTTATTTCCATATTAATTTTTACTAAAAATATTTGTTTTTCTTCTTTATAAATTTATATGTGTAAATTATATATTTTACTCTTCATATTACTATTTATCTCTTCTCAAAATAAATTCTATAACTCTTTCATTGATGTGGTTCTTATATAAAACTTCCTAAAATTTTTAAAAACTTATTTTTTTAGTTTCAAATATTAGGTATCATCTAATATAAATTTCACTACATAAACTTTAACTTATATCTTGGTTCTATTATTGAGGGTTATTAAAATAATATTTCAAATTTTCTTTTTTCACCTTCTATAAATTTCATTCTAAAAGTAACTAATATTTTTTAAAAAAATATATTAATTGTTTGTTCCGAAATTTTTTTTAACATTTCACTTACCATTATTCCTCTATTTTAAAAAAATATTTTCCTCTTATTCATTTATGTTCAAGATCACCCACCAAATTCTATTATTATATACTTCATTGGGACATTGAATTATTGGTATCATCCTATTTAACTTTTTTTTGTTATTTTATGAGATTAAATTTTAAAATGTTATGTAATACATTTTCGTTCCATAGGGTTTTTATGACAAGTTGTGTAATTGAATTCATTTGGAAAAATATATATATGGTTTGTCATTTTATAGTGGGTGGGTTTGATATATCCCTTCGATACACTAGTCAAGTCTTTATATCCAATGAGATAAAGATGTTTTCTAGGGATATGATTAATAGAAACATAAGTTCACATCTTTTTGTGTGGACATGATTTCAATTTTGATAAGTTAATAAAACATAAACGAAGCATGATATGAAATACCTGGAAATAAAACATAATCCTGAAAATAAGACCATGTTCGATAGCATACAAGAAATAAATTTTAAGGAATAATCTAGTGTATCAAAAAGACCATGAAAATTAATATCATGATCGATAGCATACAAGAAGGCCATGTTCTATAGCGTATAAGATATGCAACACTTTGCATAAATGAACCATGAAAATTTATTATTAAAATATGATCTTTATAACATATCCATTGAATTAGAATTTATTAAATAGATTAACCAAAATCATGAAATAAATATAAAGTATGTACTTAATAAAAATTTATATACTAATTCTTCTTAGATAAGAAATCTATTTTTTGTAAAGTCAATTTATTCTTCAAAAAAATATTTCTTCAAAAATGGTTTATATTTTTTATTGTGATTTTATATTATAATTAAATTATTGAACTTTTGGAAATTATATTTTTTAAATGTGGCATATTTTTTGAAACCATAATATCATAATTAGATTAAAGTGAATTTATAATAATTTTATGAAAAGTTCTATCTTTTAATGAATAGTGAAAATATAGAATTTTATTGAAATCTATATTTTATTTCAAAAACTTAAAAAAATTACATTATATTCAAAAATAATTTTAAAATAAAATTAAAACAATTATATTATTAACAATCCAATTAAGGTTATTGGAATTAAATTTATTTGGATTTTGATATAAACACTTTTTATACTTAAGAAAACTTTTTCCAACAAAACTTTCTTTCTTCGCATTTTGTGGTTTTATTTTAAAATAAAATTATACCACTTATTGAGTTTAAATATTAAAAAATAGATTCCTTATTTTGATTCTTTAGATTAAATTTTTTTGAATAGGTACTTTTTACTCTTAGGCATTATGAATACTAAATGTCAAAAAAAATTATCTCCTCGATAAAAGATAAATGGGTTGATTTGGGTTTAAACTAATGTGATAAGGCTTCAAATTACATAAAAAACTTGAATTTATTTCATTCTATGAGTCTATTTCTTCCAAAATCATCAAAATATATAAAATAAAACCTTTTTTCTTTAACTTTTATTTATACTATAATAATATTTTTTAAAAGAAAAATTCAAATATTTAACTTACTTAAATTTAATATATATAATATTTTGTGATATTTATAAAAAAACTTAAGTTCAGTTATATATGATTATTAAAATTATAGATTATTTTTTTTATCATTTTAAATTTTTAAATTTTTTGTGACAAAATAAATACCATAAATTCATGTGTAACACTAATATAGTGCTTGTGAAAGTAGTAGAAAAATCAAGTAAATTATATTTAAAAATTCAAAAATTAATATTTTTTGAATGAGTTATAATTTCCTACAAATTTTAAAGATTTATATAAAATATGAAATATGTATTAAATTTTTATATTTTAAGTAATTTAATATATTTATGACATTAATGTCAAATTAAATTAATAGTTCCAAAAAATACGCAAACCATATAGTATGGTAAATAGTAGTTTATTGAATTATTTAAAAATCATAAATATCTTAAATTTTTAAATTAATTATGAAAAATGTTTTAAAATATCATAAATTTCCCATTTATGATCTAATTTTTACCATATAAGAGAATTTGTTACACTTTAATATTGAAAAATGCATTACTATGATTAAAGTTAAAATTGGTTAATCAAGGGGTCAAACCCAAATTAAGGTTTGAAATGATATATAAACCATTATAAATTCTGTTGGATAATTTTCAAAATATTATATATTTATTATCATTTAATACATGTTATTTTGATACCATTTGGAAAATTTTAGAAAGATATTATATTATAATATTACATTAATTTCCAAAAACAGCATTAATGATTTTTAATAAAAACAATATGTCATTAAATTTATTAAAATTCATAAAAATCATATATTTTTATAAATTTACTATACATGGTTTGAAATATAAACCATGTCCTATTTATCAGTCACTTTTTCTTTTACAGTAACATTCTTGAGACCTCATGTGTAAAAAAAATTGATATCATGGAAATTATCAAAAGGGTTAATCATATTTACTGACACTTTACAATTTATTTCATATTATAATACCTCTAAATATTTTATAAATATCCCAAAATAATAAAATCCACATCATAAATATTATTATATTTTATTATAATTAAGATGTAACTATTTTCTATCTATTTTTCATCCTAAAAAAATCAAAAACATCACTCATACTTATACACATCTTAACATCTCCACATAGTGGTGTAATTTTTGTTTCATTGAAACTTAATTTATATGGTTATAAAGATATAACTAATCAGTATATTATATATATATATATATTAAATAATTATGCTTTATGAAATATAATATCATATCTACCTTCTGTTTTTCAAATCCATTGGAAAATGATAAGGTCGCTTGTGCATTCGTGTGAACTACAGCCTCCATGATGCAATGTGACCTATATTTTACTTATAGTTTACATTGATGGTAATAATGATATATTTGATTAATTTTTATGATATATATGAAATAATAATTATTCTAAAATGGTCAATTATTATTTTCCTTTTGTAACTTCTATCTGTCAAAAAGTAATAATAGTGCTCATGCATATGTACATCCAACCCTCTCTAAGTAAAAAATGTAATTTTGTTTTCAATATCTAACTTTTATTGATGAATTTAGATATATATAATAAATATATATTATATTTATATCATTATTAAAATTATGGATATTATTTAATAAAAATCAAAGTACACATACTAGAACTACCAAATAAATTTTCCTTGAAAAACAAAACAATTAACGCCTGAAACAATGATATTAGCAATTGTTAAAACAAATTGGTGGTAATATGTTAAACCTTGATCATATATGATATTAAATATTGGTATATTTTTATTTTATGTAATTATAAAAAAATATAAATTTATTATACATTAGTTAAAAATCACTTATGAGGCAATAAGACCTTGAGTAAAGAGATTTTATAACTCAATTGAAATTATTTGGGTTATAAATCTACTTCATTGACTATGTTATTCCATGATTATGTGTGATATTACCTATAATTATATTATTTTATATTTCCAATTTTTTTAGAATTTAAATTTTTTAACATAATAACTTCATTGATTAATTCTCACTTCAATGATATGATCTTTGTTTGGGATTTTCTCACAATTTCAACTCCATTGAGATATATTTAGAATTATGTACCACATAACATTTATATTTTTATATACTAACCCTTTCATTCATTTAACATGAATATATAAAAAAAATTTATTATTAATTTTTTATTCAATTTTACTCTTTCAAGGGGTTACAATATAAAGGTTACCAAAGATGTAAATATTTTATTTTACAATCTCGTTTTTTTGGGATTTCTCTTATTTTCATTTAAATAATATTATAATCTAACCGTAATAAATTCCATATATTTTCCTGTCCTATTGATATTTAATTAGTTCCTATATTTTTTCCAATATTTTCCACAAATTTTGAACTTGAATCAATAAAATAATTTGTTTTAAAAAAATATGATCTTATTTTTCTTTTTAATTGGGTGTATTTTTCCCACGTGACTATATTTTTTAAAATTATTTTAAAAAAATAATTTTTATTTAGTAAAATGATTTAATAAAGAATTTTTATGTTATACATGACTTTTTAAAAGGTTTGAGAGTAATATTTCACAATTTTTTTGGTGGTTCAATTTTGACTTTCTTTATAGAAAGTCAAACTGAATGTTTCTTTTTGACGTATATGGCATTAACATATTTTCCCATCACCAATACCATTTTATGATATTTATAATCTTCATTAAGTTTTAAATATTTTTAGAAATACAACTGTTTAATGAAAAATTATTTTAAGTTCCACTTCCATTCTCTTTTATACTTCAAACACATTAATTTATTACAAAAACTACATTTTTTAATAATTGATTGTCCTATTTTATTTCTTATTAATTGTGTGGTTATTGAATTTTTCTTGAAACATTAACTTTATTATAATAAATTTTCATAGGACATTAAATATATTTTAAATTTCCATATTCTTTATATCATTGATATTCTAGGTACCTAAACCATGGACCACTTATACATATGGTGTTTTACTATGAAAGTAATTTGATTGTCTAGGGAAATCATGATATTATGTATACTTTACCCAATAAGAATATTTTTTTGATAATTCATATTGTGTATGGATTAAATTTATCATTAAAAATACAAGGAATATATTGTAAATATAGTTATGAGTTGGTCTCGATGGTATATAGCACCTTGATGCGTCGATAGGTCGCATGAGACAATCCAATTACCTATCTTTATTAAATGGTTTTTTAGAGTTTAACTACCCATAAATTAAAATTTATTTGTGAAAGGAATTAATTGTAAAGATATCATAATGTCTGATATCATTACATCCAATATTTATCATTTCCTTCACTAAGAATTAAATTATCATTATCCATTAGATTGTTTCCCTGGGATAATAGCCTAATGTTTAAACATTTGCAGGGTCTCATGGGAGGTCTCAGGACTAGTCTCCATATGTTCTTGAAGGAATAATTTATTTATTTATTTATTTATATTTTTACATTCCCCCTATATGAATGATTGAAAAAATTTCCATGATATTACTGTATTTTTATTATCTGTGGATTCATTTTGTTATCATGTTATTGATTAAATGTCATGCACTTTTTAGATATCTATATTTCCATATTAATTATTCCATATTTAACCTTGATATATTCCACTGTAAATTTCCCTTAGTGAGAATCTTAGTTCACCCATTTATTTCATTTAATTCTTTCAGTGATCCCCATATGTTTTATTTTAATGAATTTCAAGGTTATTCTAGAGAGAATAATGATGTTCTTAAAGAAATATTTCATTTTATTTTATGTTTTCATATGTAAATGTGTGATTTAAGCATGTATCTTGTTTACTATGACTACTAAATATTTTAAACATAGGGATGTGATCACTTGTATCTAGAACTAATGTAATAAAGTAGACATCGACTTTGGGTTACTAGAATTGTTGTCATTACAATTAGTATCAGAGTATGTTTAGTATAATCCTATGTTACTAGATTTAGTAAAAAATATATTAGGTAATATAAACCTATGATATAATTTCCTGAAAACTCTTTTTATTGAATAATATCATAAATTATTCCTAGAAATACATCCATTTCTATAAACTATAAGTGTATGTGGTTTTAGAATAGATACATATATGGGTGATAAACCTAAAAACATTTGGTTGGGTATATCTTATCCATAATTATGGTTCATGGTGAATGAACCCTTACTACACACATGGTTTGACACTCTCAATGGATATGTTTGGATTAATTCTTATTTTCATTATGAACCATTATGAAGGATTTTAATAAATAATTATTATGGATAAACTAAGTTAAACCTAAAGATTCATATATTAGAAGAATGATACCAAACTTTTGAGTGATTTTTCATGGTTATATGATTACACAAATGGTTCGCACAAATTTTTTTATTATGTTTTAGTCGATGGATGGAACTAGGAGGATTCATGTTAAGGTTTAATGTGATGGAAAATGGAATGATTATTCCTCTGAGAAACTAAATTAGATGGAATATGGAAGGTAAAACCATGTGATTATTCCAAATTACCTGTCATGATATATTATTTATAACATAAATTCTATAGATTTTCATAATAAATCAAATAATTAAAATATGGAATTTTATGGATATTCATGTTTAAATGTCCATAGAGGAAATAAATTTAATTTTATTCATGTTAATAATGTGATAAGAAGCACTAAATAAAATGTCTCAATTGAAGGGGGATATTTTTTCTTAATATAAATGAATTTTATAGGGTAATTAATTTCTAAGTAAATATGAATATTTCAATTAAGGTATAGAAATTTCATACAACGGTACCTTTTATATTTTAAAGTATTATGTGTAGGGAATATATACATTTCCTGATTCATTTCCCTAATCCAAGTGTTGACTCCTTCACCAAATAAGGACCTATATCATGCCAATCATTTAATTGAATGTATTAAAGTGTTTATAAAATTGTATTTGAGAATTATGTTGTTCATGTTTTATATCAATGATATTATGGTTATAAGAATGATGAAACATCTAGGGATTGTTCCACAGTGGTTCTCCTTTAAATAATTGCAATCATATGTTGAATATAACTCATAACCAAGAACAACAATTTAGTAGAAAGTAATTATTGTTGGAGAATAAATTATTAAGGAAAATATAACCCTTAATATGTGTCTGGTGTTGATAATGTTTAGTTGGTATAAAGAAAATATTCATATAGAAAAATTAAACCAGATAGTATTGATTCCCATTGGAATTTATTAGTTATTTAATGATAGAGTAATTTATGTTATATTTGGAGATGTTTACCAAATTTTAAAATTTAGAGGATATATATGATAATCTATGTTTTTATTTATGGAATAAGGATACAATTAATTTTTTTAAGAATTTATTATTTCATTTAGTTTTTTATGGTGTTTCAGGTTATTAGTGTGTTTTAATGTATTTACACATTTGGTATTTTACATTATGAGTTACTTCATGTTGTATAGGGATAAATTTTAAAGCTGTTCTTGGAAAAAATATGTGTTCAAATAATTTAGATTTTTGGGTTTTGAATTTTTCTAGAAATATTTTGGAGAATTCTTAAGGTTGACTATTTATGGAATAGATCAAGGTAAACTATGGGTGTTATTGTTGTGGTTTTTGAGATTATTATATTATTTTTATATATATTAGAGAACTTGGGATAATTAGTTTGGTTTTGGTAAAAATTTAGGAAAATTAAGAATGAATTTTCATCCATTAAGTTATATATGATTTATTTCAAGTTAATTTTAGTGCTTCAGGAATAAAAATTTATATTGAATATTCATTTTGTGGAGTAAGAAAGAAATTTTAAATTCATCAAAGCACATGCAAAGGTTGATTTTTTGATTATGAAATGGCAATAAATCAACTAATAAAATATTCTCATGTTCACTATCTTGATAGTAAAATAATACATATACATTCATAGAAGGATGTTGAAATAAAAATGTTACATTTTACATTCATTTTTTATGAATGGATAGTCTTTTCACCCCTAACTGATTTTTGGTTTTATGGTCGCTAACATTATCAAGAGAAATTTCTCTGTCTCTCTCAATTTTTCCTTGGACATTCCTATTCTATACTAGGTCTAAATTTTATATTTTTAGTAATATCGTCCTTCTCTTGGTACACAAATATGTGATATGTCAGGTAAACTTTATGTTTACCACTTTCCATTCTGAACAGAAGTTCTATTATCCCTATGCATGATGTGGGTTACCAACAAAGGATGAACCTTTGATGACTGAGATAAAATTTAAAGGGTGAAACTAATTTAATGGGGGATAGAATTTAATATCTTGATATTTTAAAATAATACTATCTTTTATAGGTATAAGATATGAAACACAGATATCAAACGAACCATGAAATATTATTATTAAAATATAACTATTAAAGCCTATCCATTGAATTTCTATGTATGAATAGAATTAACCAAACTTGTGAAATATATATAAAAGTTATACTCAGTAAAAATGTATTGGTAAATTCTTAGGAAATAAAAACTCAATTTTTAGTAAATAAAGTTTATTATTTAAAAATATATTTTCAAAAAAAATAATTTTTAACTCCTTTTATGAGTGAATATTATAATTAATTTCTTGAAAATTTAAAAATTTAATCTGATAAAAAATATATCATTTTTGATGGGTAAGGGGTGAACTAATCGGAACTAAACACAAAAAACCCTAAATGATGACACTGGGAATTTTTTTAGAAGTTAAAATCAATATAATCAAAAATACAAGATGTAAAAATTAGAGAATGGACTTATAAGACAAATATTTACATGATTTAGTCTTACTGGGACCTACACACATAGAAACAACACCACCCATGCATACATTTTATTCAAGTTCCAAATAAGAAATAGATTTACAATATACAGAGGTGAAGAAACATCAATAGAAGTATAAAGATGATTCTATTGTAAAATGAGAATCAAAGAAAATGTAAAGAACATATTGTGTTAGATGAATTGATGTTTGGATGTACTGATCTCTTAGAGTCATTATCAAATATTTTCACTGAAACTTTATATTTGGTGAGGATCCAAGTTCTTGTAAAGGTTATCACCTGGACTAGAACAATTTCCAATTGGGTATTCGGCCTCACATGTTCTTGATCAGAGGAAATTGTCATCCAATCTTCACAAGTAGAGGTACACCAGTAGTTTACCAAAGAGAATGAATGGAATGGATACTTACCATCAATGAATAAGAGTCATCTAGTTAGGGTTTGAGAGCCAGAAAAAAGAGTGAGAGAATACCACAGTGATGAAAAATATAATCTAGATCGAATGTTGATTAGTCAAGCGATGTAGGGTTCATCAATACCCAGACATGCATAGTGTATTGAAATGACACACCCAATCAAAAAGATTCTTGATTCCATGCTAAAGACAAATCCAAACGGTGTACTTAATTGACTGATAAAAATAGACAGCATTGAGAACAAGGTTTTAAAAATATATCGAGTTCTTGAAAATGAACAACTTGTGGATCACCACAGTGGCATGGGAAGGCTACATGGGCATAATTTATGGTTTAAAGTTACAATACCACATAGAAGTCCTTAGCACTAAACATGTTTTGAGTAGTATTTAATAATCCCAATAGATTAAATTAGGGAACATGAACAATAATTCCAATAGCCAAAATATTACGTGCACGCAAAATAAAAATATAAATGGCGGAATAATAACATTATAATTTCAACATGAAAACAAAATTGAATACCATAATTCAAGAATCTTCACTATTTTTTATTAAAATTAGAGTTATTTTTTTACTAGAGTTTATATAATTAGAACCTAATTATTTCTATCTTGTAAAAACATGAATTTATAAAATACCATATCTTTAGTCAAATTAGTGTTTATTCTATTGACACATAGTTCTATATTCTATAATATCTCTAATAAAATTTAGTATTATTTCTATGTGTTTAGATTTACCATGGGAAACTAAGTTTTTGGATAAATGTAATGAAGAGTAGTTATGACTATAAGAATTAACGGTATAATTATAAAAGTTTTCTTCATATGATAAAACATTAATCAATAAATCCTATTTCATATCCACTCTCAAGGTTGTGTCCTTATATTCTATGGTTGAAATGGAAACCACATACTACACATTATATTTCCTGGAAATAGGCCCTCCATAGGCAGTGAATCCATAATCAGTCAAATACTTTTTGTGATCAATATTCCTTGTATATTCAACATATACATATCCAATAATTAATTCAACAGTATCCACATTATTATAATAACATAAATAAAAATTACAAAAACATGAAAAATACAAAAGTTTCCATTTTAGGGCTTGCCAATGTGGCTTCCCTAGAGTGTTCAAAAACCTCTTAAGGGTGTAGATAAATAAGGTAATTTTTTTCAAGTGTATATCATTATGTATAAGATAATTCCAACTATATTAGCATAGGTCTTTTTAGACATAGACTAAATATCATCCTCAGTAGTGGGTTCTTATGTCAAAAATAATTTAAAGTGTTGTCCAATAGGTACACTAAAAGGATTAAGATATTAAAATATGTATCTGTCAAGAATCCTTAATATATAAACATAAAGTGATAAATGAATAAGTTTATTGTGTATGTCCCTAATTATTTAAACAACTAGAATTTTATTAGCTATACCAAAATCCTTCTTTTCAAACTTTCCCTTTAATTGAGATTTTATAGTAGTAATGAGAATCATGTTTTCAAAAATAATGATCATATCATCAATATACAGTAGTAAATATTGCATGAAGATTTTAATTAATTTGAAATTAAAACTAGTATCATATTGGCTCCATCTAAATTGGTTAAAGAGAATAAAAGAATCAAATCGTTTAAACCATTTTATTCAGGCTTGTTTTAAACCATATAAGGATTTATTTAAAAGGAAAACTTGGTTAGTTTTGAATTCACTTAAGTAACCATTAGAAGGGTTCTTGTATATATTCCCATTTAAATATCCATTCTAAAAAGTAGTTTTAAAATCATGTTGTTCAATATGAATATAATTAAAATAAGAAAAATATATCAATATCCTAATAGATTAATTCATAACAACAGTGGAAAAAAATTATAATATTGAATTCCTTATATTCGTAGTAATACATTTTCAAATATTCAAGATTTTTATTTAATATTATTTTCAATAGTTTTGCCTTATTTCATTTTATAAAACCACTTATATCCAATTACTTTAGAATTTGGTGGTTTATTTATAATAGAACAAGTTTAATTTTTTCTTAGGGAAGTAATTTTTATATTCATGGAAAATACCCACTACTTTGAGTGTTTATCAATAAGGGATTTCTTATAGTTTTAAAGATCATCATCAGCTTGATCCTAGGAAACAAAGAAAAAGTATATGAAGACATATCATATTGGTATAATTGAGTAGGAGTTATAGGAACTCTTCTAACTCTTTTTCCAGTTAATTTATAGTCTCTATTATTTGAAGGAGGTTCTATTTTATAATTTGAACCAGAACTAAGATCATATTTTTTCAGGTTGTGGGATAATAATCAGGTGGAGTGGGTGGGAAGCTAATATCAAAATGGGATAAAGGATTGGTTTCTTTATCCTATTCTAAAGATAGATCACTTATATCATGTTTTATAGACTTAGATTTGGGAGAAGAAGGATCATGCAACACCACATACATATGTATTATGCATTTTTGGTAACTGGGTTTATCAACCGAATTCCTGTAAGATTTTAAACCCTCATGATACCCAAAAAATATGCATTTAAGGGAACTAAGTTCAATCTTATCAGTCTTAATATGGAAAAAAGTAATGACACTGAAGAATCTTATGTATTTATAAGATAGTTTCTTTCCATTCCATTATTCTTCTAAGGTTTTAAACTAATTAGAAGAAGAAACAATCCTATTTTAAGTTAGACTAACATTCTTATAAGCCACTTCCTAAAGAGATTTAGGGAGACATGATTTCACGACCCATCCCCTGGGGCCCGTGTCATGACTACCCCAAGCTCGCCTTCCATAGGACAGGGGCTGGAGACTAGCACCGAAAGGTGTATTCCCTAAAATTGGGAAGGCATTTCCTTTATAACCTATACACACACACACAACCAAGCACACAGAAAGATATGAACACAAGTAAACTGTATAGTAAAAAGAGTGTATACAGTAAGAAAAAGGGGCCTGAATACAAGCCCAACTGGAAAGTACAAGAAAATTGAAAAGTACAAGTTAACTAAAACAGCTCCGGTGAACTCCCACCAAGGAGCCTATCTAAAGGGTAGGTAAAGCTCTCAAACAGACATCTCTATGGTATGCCTCATCTAATGTCCACCTTAGAGCTACCTCCAGCCCTGGTACTCTCGTCCTTCGTCACCGTTTTCCGTCATCTGCACCAAACACAACATGGTTCGAGCATAGCCTGTGTAGGGGAGAGTATAATGATACTCTGTACGGACCCTGAGATGCTCAAGATCTCACAAAAATTCACAAAGGATAAACTACAAGCATGAAAACAACTGACAACCCAACATAGGTATATGCCCATATATATACCTAAGTTATCCAGTATACCCATATCATTCATGAGGAAAAACAATGCCCAACTCAAAAGACAAAAAAAATATTCCACAAAAGAAGGAATACCAAAAAGGTAACACCACAAAGATAAGTACCACAAACGTATAGCCACACAGAAGAATACCACAAAGGTATTACCATGAAGGTATGTACCACAAAGGTATGCCACACAGAAGAATACCACAAAGGTATCACCAAGAAGGTAAGGATTCATCTCACACCAAGTATAACTTAGGTACGATAGTAAAGATGGTTAGATGTAAATACTAAATCATCTTACTCTATTTAAGAGTCAGACCCATGTAGGATCATATATCATCAGAACCACATAGGATCCTAAATCATCATACCCACTTATGATCCTGAATCATCAGACCCACATAGGATCCAAAATCATCAGACCCACGTAGGATCTTAGAGTAGTCCCACATGTATTTTCTAGAGTAGATCTAAGTGGGTCCCTCAAACATAGACCCACATAGGATTCTGAATCACAAACCCACATAGGATCCCTTTCTCATGTTACATCTAGCCACAGGGTTCCCGCACTAAGCTCTATCGATTCCAGGAGGGTCATCTCCTCAATCCACAAGTCGATACTCCAACTTCCAAAAATTCCAACGACGAATAATCCCAAAGGACCACCACGTAAAAGGGGTCTCAACGCAATAGACGGTGCATCAATCAGACGCCTGGTCTGTAAGTTATTAGCCTTTTTGTCCCGAGGGCCCGGTGGGATTCTCATTTCATCCAACCCGGGCATACTCCAAATTTATCCAAAACCCAAATGGGGTATACCAAATGGAACTCCTCGATCCAAGGTTTTTGGCTCCACATAAGGTTCATCAAATGGACGCTCGTAGCTCAAGATATGCCCGAAATAGAGAAAAGGGTCAAAGTTGGATTGGGTTTGGTCCGACGTGGTCAGACTGACCATGGCCGACCTGGCTTTGGCCGACCCGACCTAGTTCGGGATGAAAGGGCCTGACTCGACCCGGTTCACGTTGAAAGGGCCTGACCCGAATCCGGCCATGGGTCTGGTACAGCCCGCTTAGCTCTCCAGCTGGCTTAATGGCCATTCTCCTCCGCACAGTGCAGTCACGAGTCGTTCCATCACCAACAGATAGTTGTGAGTCAGTCGCCCTCCTTTGTTGTCATGGTCGTGTGATGCAGGTCTTGCACATCGGGCGCAGCGGATGCGCGCCGCCGCCCCTTCGCGCATCTATCCACCGCCGACCGCCACTCTTGCTCCACCGCGGCCCTTCTCTGGTAGCGCGGTCATGCCGCTTCCTTCGTCGTGGCCGGTCAGAGTGCTTGCTGCCGTTCCCAAATCCCTCCGGTGCTAGTCACTGGCATGAGTCACAGGCGACGTTCCACGGGTCACCGGGCGTGCCCTGGTGGCTCGTTCTTCATTCCAAATACTTATTCACTTGTCTTAGGACGTCACCATCATTTTAAGACCATCCAAATTTACAAAGGATGCATAGAGGTTGGTTCATGTTTATTTGGCCCAAAATCTCCACGTTAGAACAATAGAAAGTGGCTTGTTTATTCTTGAATCATGTAGAACATCTAGAACGGGGTAAGGGGTATAAAAATAACAAACCCTGCCTCGAAGGTTCATTGACATTAGTGAGGAGAGAGGAAATAAGGATGTTGGTTCATCATCGTTGAAGACATTTTACATTAGTGATCCTTTTACATAGTTCTTCATTGGAGAATGCATTCTTATTTGGAGAAAGCGTTCTTCATTAGAAAAAAGTGTCTCTCCAAAGTTCTCCCCTTTTCCAACACTTCCCCCCAATTCCACCAAAATGGAATAGACAACTTATTAAATTATGTTTTATTAATTTAATTAGAGTTGACTATTAATTAATTTAATTTTAACATAATAAATTAATGGAGGTTGGCACAATTAATTAAGAGAGAACCAAGAGTCACCTCCCTAATTAAAGAGGGAGTTCAAGGGTCAGGTGTTCACCACCACTGATTTCAAATTGGGGGAGTTTTCCTACTTGGGTGGTCCCCACCACCGAGCATTCAAATGGGAGGTTAAAAATAAAATAAAAGTTATTCTTTATTTTATTTTTATTTCCATGAAAAACATGAAAACTAATTTTCACCCTCAACCAACTACGGTCAAGGTGAAGGTCTCCTTAAGAGAATATTGACGCTGCGAGTTCAACGATGCCTTCGGATTTCAATTCTGAGAAACAGTTCAAAAGTTACAAAAACCTGCATGCACATTTACTGAATGTACTTAAAAAAAGTTCATAAATTCATTCCGAGCACACCAGGCCTCGGAATCATGCACTGTCAATTTTTTTCAGACTTGTAAAATTCCCAAATAATTAAAAATAATTACATGGGAACTTCTGGGTCCTTGCACCTGATTATTAAATCATATATCATACACTTTATTTAATAGTTGTATTCATTCTTTCTATAATACAATTTTTTGGGGGGGTTTCCCTAACAGTTCGAGTTCTTTTAAAACCCTTAGATTCACAAAACTAAATAAAATTAGTGGATATGTACTCTAAAACATTATCTATTCTCATGGATTTAGTTTTTTCCAAACTTATTTTCATCTAAACTTTTCTAGGTTTTATAGGTATTGAAAACATCATATTTGTTTTTCGTAATATAAATCCATAATTTTCTTGAGAATTCATCTATAAAAGTGAAAAAATAAGACCTCTTCCATGGGAGGAAGTCATAGATGGCCCCCATAGGTCATAATGTATATATTCTATGGGGATAACACCTTTAAATATGAACCTATTGAGTTTTACTCTCTTATCTATTCTCATTATAGAATCTTAATAAAATTAAAAATTACTTGGTGTGGTGTCAATCAATAGAACTTTCTTATTGATTTCTGCTAGACCCTTGGAGATTAAATTCTCTAATATCCAATTCCATAGTATATTAATATAAGTACTAGTGGTATAGACACTACCTAGAAATATTGAATTATAATTTCCATTCAAAACATACAATCCATTAATGGGAGAACCCATTAGGATAGTTTTAGGGCCTTTGGATATTTTTATACAACTAATTTAAGACCTAAAGGGGAAATATTTTTGTTTTATAATCCCTATAAATTTATATTTTTATGGAAGTTGGGGACACATCTAACATTAATAAAGGTGATGCAGTAATTCTCATATAGTTCTAAAAAAATATAACATCTTACACAAAACTTACAACTCTTATTATTCCCAAAGAGGACATCTCTCTTTACTCTCCCTATCAACTCTATGAATGACACTCCAAGAGGACACATGTTAAATGAGAAACCTCAGTCAAGGACTCACTCATGATTGAGAGAATGTCTAGAAAAATTTAGCACATAAACTATGTTATAACTAGAGTCCACTAAAAGGTTCTGGTTAGTTGGATTCTTATTTTTAAGTTCTTATTTAGGATTTCTACACTCGGACTTATTGTGCATATGCTTACCATAACAAAATGAAACAATTTATATTTAGAAATAATTAGACCTAGGTTTTGGTTGATTGTTCAATTATTTTTATATTTATTAACCACTTTAATTTTACCATTCAAATATGGTGTAATCCTACTAAACAAGCTCACTACCTCTCCTATAATTCATGGTTTATAATTTAATACTTTGGATAGAAGGTAATATTTTTCCTCTTCAAGGGTTACTAAGTCACGGTCGTACATCATGGTTTCTAATATAGTGTTGTATGAACTATCTAAAGAAATTAGAAGAATAACTTATTGATCTTAACTATCAATAAATACATTTATATTGTCTAAATATAAAATAATAAAGTTTAATTCATCTAAATTGGCCTTAGAAAACTACCAAGTTTCATCTGAAATGTGAACATTCGGTGTTTTTTATAAATCCTTCTAACTAATTAATATATCAGGTATGATTTTTTCAATTTTAATTCATATAATAGCATCATTATATTCATAGGAATCTTCCCTAAGAACTATATCTCTAAAATAATATAGCATATAACTATGGTATTTAATTAAAACATCATGGGCTACATCTTGATATCCAGTGATAGAGTGTACAATTTCAATAAAAATTAAAATAGTTTTCTCAAGAACATATATGGAATCAATTAATCATTGTTGAAAAATTATTTATCAACTCTTAATTTTCCAAATATTAAAATCATTTCCTCTATAAAATTTCTCAATTTCAAACCTATTTGTTAACATGTTTACCCAAATGATTCGATGATTAGTTCTTATAGAAAATGTTAATCATAGACAACTAAAAATAGAACAATATCGAAAATCAATGTTTATTATCCAAGTAGATTATAAATATAGAGGAATTAATTGAGGTGACATTGGATCCAAATAAAAATATTAAATAAATGTGGTTATTTAATAAGATACAGAAACTCAGAAAATAAAATAGAAACAAAATTTTGAAAAGTCCTAACTCGGATCAATGTAATCATTTAGAGGGGGGACTGAATTAGTTATATTTTTTATTTATTGTTATCTTAAATTTATGAAAATCAAACATTTACATGTCTATAGTAACATAATTATTTACAATTCTCACTACTCAATAATAGTAGAAAGTCCTTATCATGGTTTGGAAATAATCCAATTCCAAAAAATCCACTAAAAATAAATATTTTTTTGTGAATTGAAATAGTATGAAATACCCTTACACTTTTATATCACCATGATCTATAAAACAATTAAAGTTATTGTTCAATAAATAATGATGTAAATAATTTTTTGAAACAAGTTTAGAAACATTCACGAGTTGTTTCTAAACATATCATTGTGTTTCTTCAACAACTTCCAATTTTTAAAATCTCCAGAACAAAAATATTCACTTTTTTTACCAAATAAAAGGTTGGAAAATCTTCTCTTAACTTTATACAAAAACTAGATCAAAAAAATCAGTTTGATTCTCCAGTATAGAAATAAGTATGACTCTCCTATAAAAAAAAGTTTGATTCACTTATTTATCTTTCCTAAGTCTTTCAGTCTAATTATTTGGTCTTATTCAAAAAATCCTTACCATAATTTATTCTAAACACTTCTTTAGTCCAAAAAATGTTTCTCAAGAAATTATTTCTAGAAACCAGACCTCCATCACTCTCACTCTCTCCCACATGTGAATAGTTACAGAGTATGTCATACTTTAACATCTATTTATAGGTTCCTTGGAATTGAAATGGGAAGGAAAAAATTTAATTTCCCACTAACACAAATTCTAGTATCCGGAATTTCACATTCATTTGAAATTTATTTTGAATAATTTTTTATGCTACACAATTATTTTATATCCATATCGAAACTAATTGAATTATACATAATTTCTTACATCGCAATAGGAATATCTTAGGATCCAAGATCAAACATTGATAGTCCAAAAAACATTATTCCAAAATTGTCTGTCATTATGATATACAGGATCTAATTAAAAACCCGACTTCTCAATTTCACTCTCCAAACAAAATAAAAATCTCTTTGTATAATCAGTATTGAAACATATAAATATTTAAATCCCATTAAAAATATTCCAATAGAAATTTCAATATGTTTTCACCTTTTATCAATTGTTCAATAGTTACTTAGATTGATGGAACTATATCCGATGAAGTCTGATATCCAATGATTTATTGGTTTTAATATGCATATGATGGATAAGTATATGTCACCTTTATTATGGATCTATTTTAAGGATTTTCTGATGAATCTTGACCCAATTATAACAAATAATAACTTCTAAATAAAATAATGCAATTTTAATTCTCACTCTGAGGGTCTATGTCAAGTGAAAATAGTGAACTCCATTTTTGTAAATCACCAGTTTTGAGAACATATTTTATGGAAGTATTTTCCAACTCATATTATTAATCAGCATCAATAACTTCAATTCTCAAACACACTCAAAAACTCTGATACATCTGATACTTTTTGGATATCTTTATTTTTTCCTTTGATGGAATTATACATGTTATATTTTTTTAGTTTCAACTATTCATCTGATAGATCTGTATTAGAACCCTTTTGATGTATTGGTGTCATGAAGATTCTGATGGATTAGTATCAATAGAATCTAATTTCTTTATGAATAATATAAATTAATGGTTCTTTTGATGAATTATTTCATCTAACATATTGACATTTATATTGTATCTATCGATCAACACTTATGTAAATCCTATGAATTCAGAAAATTCAAACTCCTAGTCTCCAAAAAAAACTTTTTCATCTTGTACTCCTTGATATGATGATCAATGTCATTCTGCCACACATAACTACTTTAATCATTACCTCTTTATTTTTTAAGACATTTATATTATCATTTCATCATAATACTTTGTATAACTTTTCTTCCACTTACTTTATTAGATATTGGATCACAAGTTGTTACCCAACTTATGTTGTTAAGAAATTTAATCAAATTAAATAATCATAAAAATTTATATATTGTTTCTATAAATACATTCTGATTTCGATTCATCTTCTTACTCCATTCCAAAAAAAATCATTCCAAAAATATGAGTCTGGAAATCAATTTCAATCAGAAAACATCTACAAAACATAAAACTATACCATATGGGGTCTCTTAATGAACTTTTGTCTAATCTTCAAAATCTGGAACAACAGCATCTGATCACAAACAATTATAAAGTAATTTTATTAATCAAAACAAAATAAAAAGATAAAACAATCATAAAAACACATCTTCCGGCATCAAAAAACAACTTCTAGCCAATATGGTCTCTACAATAGTTCCCTTTGGGTTTTTTATCAAACAAGGTTCATAAATCACTAAAAAAATTAAACTCGTGTTATGGGTCACTACTTAATAACTATAAGCCTATGAGAGAAACCTTATTATATAAAATAAGAATCATTGATTGAAAACCCATGTTTTCCATAAGTTGTGACTTAGGAACTTCTCCTAACTTCAAAACATCATACATTACACCCCTCATAAATTCCTTTAAATTATTAGAAAAAATAAGTTTCTTGTAATCACTTCAACAAACTATTAGAATAATTCACAACCTCACTTTCTAAGTTCATAACTTACCCCTTTTAATAACTCCCTTAAATATATTATCCCACAAATCATTTAACACATACCAATGGATCGATTTATGAAATATCATGTATCTCCCCATTAACAACACTATCCAAGGACAAGATGAGAAAGGGGACAAAAACATGTGCCCCAACATTAAAGATAAAGTGGTCAGACATCTATGTTTAACCTTATTTTTTAGTAAGCTTTATTTAGAAATGGTTTTGTGAAAATATCAGCAAGTTGTTTTTTTGTAGGAACACACTTCATCTTGAGTTCATTCCTATCCACATTCTCTTTTATGTAGAGATATTTTATATCAATATAATTTAAATGATAATTTTTCACTACATTTTAGTGATATTTATATAACTTTTATTATCACAACCTAAGATATGGGGTAACTTCACTTTAATTAATAAATCTTCCAACTGGGTCTTCATCCATATAAGTTATGTTGCATCTTGACTGGTGAAAAAATATTCATCTTTAGTCATTCTCAGAGTTGTATAATTCTTTTTTTTAGTATTCCAACTCACACATGTATCCCTTAGAAAGAAAACTCCAGCATATGTAGATCTTATATCATTCACACTTTTTATACAATCAGCATCTGTAAAACCAAAAAATTCATTTCTTCCAGAGCTATCATATTTGATACTCAGATATGTTTTTCCTATGATATATCTTAGATTTAAATGTCTTTATAAGAGATGATATTTCTTTGGAACACTTTTGAAATATTCACATAATGTAACATCATACACAATATCTATTCTTAAAGTGGTCAGATTTAAAAAACTTCTAATATGCTTTATAAATTATTTATAATCCACTTCATTTTTCTTCTACATCATTATACAACATAGTTCCCACCAAAAATATTGTTGAAACAAGTTTTGAATTTTATATTCTAAACTTATTAATAAGTTTCTTAACATACTTCTCTTGAGATAAAAAAATATACTTCTTCTTTTGTGATAATTGTAATCTAAGGGAATATTTCATTTCATCAAGCATTGACATTTCAAACAACTTATTCATATCTTCAAAAAACTTCTTACAATTTCTTTAATCATTTCCATAAAATATATTATCATGAATATACACAATTACAATGAGATATATATCCTAAATTTATTTTTTGTAAGGACTACTATCAACTCTTCAAATTTTAATGTTCAAATTCCTTAAGCAGGCATTCAATTTGGAGTACAAATATCTCTAATATTTCTTTTACCCATAAAAATATTTTGTCAACTTTTTCATATAACTTCTTTATTTTCCAATTAAAAAGACACATGTTGGTTCAATGTAAACTTCTTCAATGAGCTCTCTATTTGTAAATACAAATTTCACATCCATCTGAAAAATTTTATAACTTCATTGTGTAAAAATTAAAAGAAAGGTTTTAATTGTTTCTAACCCAGAATCCAGAGTACAGGTATCATAAAAATAAATTCCTTAAATCTATGAGTAATCTTTTAAAACCAATCATGCTTTTTTATCACATCACCATTTTCATTCAACTTGTTTCGATGCACCCACTTTGCACCAATTAGATTTTTATAATTTGGTTTGGGTATGAGTTATGAAGTATCATTTCTCTCAATCTAATCAAACTCTTCATTTATAGTATGAATCTACTCTTGATCCTCAAAATAATTATTGATATCTTTTGGCTAAACATTTTAATAAAGATAAGTATGTGAAACCACCTTTGATGTTCTTATTGTTTAAACCATTTGTTTTTTATCACCAATGATGTTTTGTACCCCCACTTATACCCTTAACCTAGGATGATATGCACAGAGTTTTTCTTCATCATTGGAAATATCTAAGGTTTATTCTTCCATTTGAGTGGCATTATCACTATAGGAATTCGTTTCATGTTTATCAAAAGATATTTCATCTTTTTTATCTTCATTTTCTAAATTTGTTTGTAAAACGTATTATTTGTGATTTTTAATAACTTTTAAATCAAATAAATCAACTAAATTTCATATTTCCTTTTTAAAAAATTGGTATCCTCAAAAAGTTGTAGCATATCCAAAAAAATATTCCATTTTTACTACTTTGATCAATTTTTTCATGATTCCAAAAAAAATTCATTATGATAAAGGGACTCCCAAACACTTTTAATTGTTTCAAAATTAAAATTTTATTGTATGAAGACTCATAAGGAGTCATATTAAATTTTGTACAATAGAAAAAATTATTCTAAATATAAATTTTTGTACTCATACTTTTCCTCAAAAAGAAATGTGAAATATTGTGTTCAATTAGCATTGTACACACCATCTTCACCAAACTTTTATTCTTCCTTTCAAAAGACCAATTAAGATGTGGTGTATATGGTATATTTAAATCATGATGAATTATAGGGTTTTAAAGATAAATTCTGAGTTATTGATTCATTTATTCATCACTATTATCAATTCACATCTTCTTCACGAAATATCCACATTCATTTTTTTCTCTTATCCTGAAACTCTTAAACATCTTCAAAGAATATAATTTATATTTCAAATTCATAATAAATTTAATGTGATTAAAATAATCAATAAAATAAATTAGTTACTTGTCTCAAAATATTCAATTTTTACTCATTTACTAAAAAATATCAAAATGAATTAGTTTTAGGGGACGAGATGAATATATTTCGACTTTTTTATGCGCAACGTTTGAAATCATCCCTTTTAAAAAAAATTAATAAAATTAATCTCTTATTATTTTCATATAAATAATATCATAAACTCTATATAACTTTGTTATCATACTTATATTTCTTTGAAACAAATGTCCCATCATTTTATGTCATAATTTATTCTCTTCCACGATGCTTAGATAACAAGAATTCTATACATTACCAATTTGAAAATAGTTTCCTTCTATACATTTTACTCTTGTGACAAAATTTAATCTTTAAATATTTTGATAAGAAACAATATTTTCTATAAAAAAACATTATTTCCCAAATCACACATTTTTGAAACACTTAACCAATTATGTTTTAACCCATCAACAAACAATGCCTTTTTTATTTTTGTTTTTCTTAAACAATAATAGTATATTTAAAAACATTTATTTTGAGAGATTAAACTTTGAAAAACCTCAATATTACTTATTTAAAATATTTCACATCATTAAAAATCATTAAACCTCCTATCATATGTAAAGAGAAACCACAATCCAAAATCTAATGTTGTTATCCTTTTGTATCTTTAAGAAAAGTTATTAAAAAAGAGCTTTTTCTTTCCATTAATATTCCTTCACATCTAGATTTTGAGAATTGTTATAAACCTGATGTTGTGTTGGTAAAAAAAAAAGAAACCATTTTTCAAGATTTCTAGGTTGTTCACATCTTTCAAAAATAGTTTTCAGAGGTTGGAATCTGGTTTCACCTTTCAAAAAAAAGTTTCTCCTGATTATTTATTTATGATCATTTACTCACTCTCAAAATTTTATTCATGTAACTCATGGAGTAATTATAGTGTTTTTTATTCAACCAAAACCAATTTTATGTATGGATAAATATACCATAATACCAGCATTATCAATGTAAAGAATATTTTCTACTATAACTTCTATACTACCTAGATTTGTGAACATACTTTTTACCATAATTATTATCTTCCACATCAGAACTCTGTTAAACCCTAATATTTCTATAATCACCTGAAATATTCTTCCTCAATTTTTATTTTTACCCAAATTCAACAAAATAATAAGTAGTAGAAACATTTGTTTTAGATTTTCAAAAAATTTAGTGACTTCTGAATAATTAATTTTCTTGGTTTTGGAAACATACGTGATTTTCTTAGCTTTCCTCATATTAGGAACAACTTAAATTTTCTTCTCAACATTTGAAGATAAATTTTGTTAAAGTTTCTCACATTTAAACATTCTATAAATTTTTTGAACTTTATAGATAGAGTTCTTTAAACATGTAACTCCATGCTTGAGTTTTTAGAAATTTTGTTGAGAACGCTTCAACTCTTCCTCCACTTTTATCTTAACTTTAAGATATTAATTATGATTCTTTTTTAAGATAATTATTCATGTAATCAACACATTTTAAAAACTTATATTTATCATTATGAAAATATTGTTTATTTTTTTTGTAGAACATTCCTTTTAAACTTTTTGAATTCCCTATCAATTAATACAATCTTCTCGAGACATTCATTCAACTCTATTTTTAGATAAAATTCAAAATAAGTCTCTTATTCCATAGAACAACTTCCTAAATTAACATTAAACACTTAATCATATAATTTTTTAAGAAATTTAATTTCTATAACTTATTTGGTGAGCCATTTAGCTTCAAATTCACTGTCACCATCTTCATCATATTATGGTAAGAAAATTATACTTTTGGATTTGGAGAGTTTTTTGTATTTTCTCTAGGGTTAATATTTTTAATTTTCAACGTGTATCTTCCAAGATCTTCTTGAATTTCTATCACCATAAACAATTTATTCTTCATCCTTTATTCAAGGGAAATTAGTAGCAAAATTTCCAACAACTCCACATTCAAAACATTTTAGAGGTAGCTTCACTCTATGATTTCCTATACCTATTTTCACATTTTTAGAAAATAAAGACAAGAATTTATCATAAAATTTACTGGTCTTATATTTGGTGTCAAATTCACCAAATTCTTTTTCTTCGTGAATCTTCTTGGATTTTCATTTCTTTGAAGATTTAAAGAAAATTTATTGATCAATGTTTTATTTGATTTTGATTAAATTTTACCTTTTCATTTCATGTGTAATGAGAGTACTATGAAGGTCATCCAAAGAAATAGTTTTGGGATCTATATCTTAGAAATATGAAATTTTGACATCAAACTTGACAGGAATAATTCTTAAGATATATTCAAAAATAGTTGAATCTTCCAACTCCTCACCAGGACATCTTATGGTGCTAAAAAATTATTCACCCCTATAAAGAAGTCACCAAAAGATTCATACTAATCCATTATAACGGCCCATACATTACATACATTTTTAATACTTCAGAATTGAAGTATATTTATTACAACATATAACAAAACCATGACAGGACTGTATAGGTATAGTGTCTTTAGAAACTGAGAAACACAAACAACTGGTTCATAAAGAATCTATGTTGTCTCACATATATTTGACCATATCTAGACTCATTTTTGGAATATCATATTAAATACCCTTCTTCCTGACCTGGGGAAAAGAAAAAGGGTGATCTCAAATTATCATTAAGGGTAAACAAATGAAATTTCAATCATATCATATTATTAAGATCATAACGTTTGAAAATATTATCCTGCATAAGAGGTCATAATATTATTTCATGGGATAAATCACAGAACTCCAATGTAATCCCAAAAATCAGATCATATGACATGAAACTTTGTGGCATAGATACATAATAATATAAAATCATTTCATATTAGTCAAGTATCATCACCAAGACCATCATAGCGGACAAAGTACATTACTGAACCGACTTCACTCCTCGTTCCAGCCCTGTAATACTGAACCAGATTTACTTGTCATTCCAGCCATGTCTATCTCATGAGATACAAATCTTTACCCAATGCATTGGAAGGTGATATAGGTCCCACCAATATAATAATGAAACCATTCTTTATGTGTTCCAAAAAATCATAAATCATACATCATAGTAGAACCCATTAATAGAATGGGATTCTTAAAAATCATGACATCATAACATAATCCATATAATATAAAATGAATTTGTAAAAATAATTCCATCGTAACATAATTAAATCAATGTAATAATAAGGATATAAACATAACCTTATATCATCTAAGATGGAAAATAATTTTGATAAAACACTTGAACTTTGTTCTTGAGGAAAATATCCTTTATTCTTCAAAAACATTTTCTGTTCTCAACATGTCATGAAGTTTTAAAATGAAAGAAGTTAATTGAAAATAAACTTGAAAATTTTTAAATAATGATTCATGGAAATAATTTTCTCTAAAATCATAAAAAATCACCAATTCAAAAACATTTTCTTCTCATATTATGGCTCGAAAAGTCCAAAAGTATCTCGTACTGAAAACGACAAAAGATTCCTTTCATATATTATACTAAAAATTCACCAATTGGTAACATTGGATTTAAAAAAATTTAGTAAGATTGAAATAATATTACATATTGAGGAAACACATATGTGGATGATAAATATGCCCCAGTAGATATTGAAGTATAAACAATCTCGGATAAAAATGAGATTATGAGATTTTCCCTTACCTTAGGTATGATATGCTTGGTACATATCCGAACCACTTGTATAATGATTTAAATAATGTCATTGACTTATTCCAAAATTATAGTCATTATTGTCATATCATATGTGGTCATATTCTTATTTATTTATTTGTAACATTTCATTGTTACTTGTTATTTGGGTGTTAACTGCTTTATATTCTTATGCATGTTTTTTCGAATAAATTATTATTCCTCTTTTTAGATTATAGATATATCATTTATATAATGGTATTAGTATAATATATATCATATTAATTAATTTAATTTAAATTAACATTCTTCAATGAAGATCATGTAGAATGAGTCACATCAAATCGTGGAGATGGTAGGTTGTACGTACGCACGAGCTATGATATAATTCTCATGATTATGGAATTGTATTGAAGTGTATGGTGTATAATATTTTAGAATCAGTATAAATTTATAATAATAATATATAGTTATTTATTCCATCATTATAACTATCAATACATGTTGGTGATGATAAAAAGATTACACCACTGTGTGGAGACGGTAGGCCATACGTACACACGCATGGTGATTTCATTTTTTTAATAGTATGGATAGAAGATGGAATATGTTTGTATCATATTAATAATAAAATATCATTATACAAGTTATATTTTAGTTATTAAAAAATGAAACAACTCATATAGAGGAAGTAGAGGAATAAATAAGTTTGAAAGAATCAATAAAGGATGTTACCTCTTCTTCGACGTGCCTCTTCTAAACCTCCTCTTAGGGCACTAAAGTTGGTCTTTTAAGAAGACCAGGACCTCTAGTATGTTTCTAGGTAAGTTTATAAGGAAACTTTGTAGGGTTTGGCCAAGTTTGAAAGTTCAAAATGGAGTGAAGAGAAGAGGGAGGAGGTGCCCTTTTTATAAGAGAGTAGAAGGGCACTTTTGGAAACCTCCAAAATATTAATTTGTAATAAACTCAAATCCAACTTAAAAACTTTCAAAGTGACTGCAATTAGAATATGAGATAATATAGGGTTTTAATATCGTCAACCAATCAAATTAAGACAAGTTTTTATTTTATTTTAAACCTTATCATTTTGATTTATCCTTATTTGATCAATTTAATTTTATTTGTGGTAATAATATTATAAATATTAAATTGTTATAAATAATTGCTTATGTGTTGTGAATTTTCCATAATTGGATAATTTATGACATTTTAGACCATATAAATTTCAATTTATAAGCTTTAAATATTTTTGTGATTTTTAAACATTTTAATAATATAAAATATCAATAGTGTCAATTTTGACACTATTCATTTATTTGAGTTTAAATAAAATCCACACAGAATATATGTTCAAAAAAATATTTAATATAATTCTAACAAGTCATATTTATCTATAAAATTCGTGGATAACATTAATTAGTTTATATAATATTTATTTTAATATTTTTAAAACCATTTATTTGATATTTCTCTTAATAAAATAATTACTAAAACATTTTTTATAATTATTTAATATTATTATTTGTTGCATAAAAATTAAAAATAAAATATTATGATGAATAAAAATCTAATATATTTCATAATAATACTTTTAGTTGAATTTATCTTCTAAAACAATGAACTTTTAAAATGTTATCTTTATTAAAGTATGAAGGTGATAACTTTGACATCATTTAAAATAATATAATATAAATGTCATAATCTGTTTTATAAGGATCTAAATGGTCCACAAGTCGACCATTGAATGATTAAGGTATATATAAACTCGTC
This sequence comes from Viscum album, assembly GCA_963277665.1. Lineage (NCBI taxonomy): Eukaryota > Viridiplantae > Streptophyta > Magnoliopsida > Santalales > Viscaceae > Viscum > Viscum album. Next base: position 1,181,327,340 of record OY728128.1, on the reverse strand, counting down.
TAATAAGTTTTTTTCAGGTTTTTGGGCCTTTGGATGGGTATTATTATTTTAATAAAAACTATATTATTGATTCCTCACTAAATAAATAATTTCTGCATCATTAATGTATAAGCTATTAAGTTAATTAAATATTTCTTAAAAATTACATATGAATTTCCATAACAAATAAAAAAAATTATCTCTCAAGTGAGTATTTATGATATAATTTATATTTTGTATAACCTTATATTAAGAATACTTTAATTATAAAAGTTTGAGGGAGACATATTTCACTTTCTTTAAATAAAATAAATTAATTGTCTTAATCACATCAAAGTGGGTTCCAATAGATTCTATTTCGACCCAACTTTGATTTAGGGAAACATATAATCATCCAATTATATTAAGACAAGTTTTGGGGTAATTTTATAATATTATATTTACCCTTAATTACCTGATTTACCTTTAACTATGGTAAATAAATTTTATCGTAGTAACTATTCATAATGCCTAAAAATAAAAAGTATCCTTTTAAAATAATTTAGACCTACTGATTCAAAATAAGGAATCCATATTTCTTAATTCAATACACAAAAGTGGCATTATTTAATTTAAAATTAATCCCGCTGTTGAGAAAACGGGTTTTAAAAGTTAAAACATTGCAAAAGATTGAAATATTTTTACCTATGAATTCAAAGTAAAATTAATGATAATGACATAAATTATATTAAATGGTAAAAATATATTATATTTGTTTGTTAAAACCATTATATATTATAATTTAACCATATAAATTATCTCAATGAAAAAAGTTGTTTTTAATTAAAATTTAGTGTATTTTACTATTCATCAAATTATGAAGCTTATTAGAAAAATATCAGAATTTTAACCAAAGTAAATTTTTATATTCTGCTTCCAAAGAAAAGTTTTGAATTTTAATATTAAATTTATTTATGTGTCTAAAAAAATTTTTTATTAAAATTTGGAAAAACATTCTTTTAATTTCTATTTGATGAATATCAAAAATACCATTTTAATAACATACATATCTTATTAATTTCATTCACTAAAAAAATAATATAACAAATAATTGATTTAAATTTATCATAGATCTTTGTAAAATTTAGTTATATTTATTTCGGCTAACATAACGGCTAGGTTATAACAATAACATTATATTAAGGGCATCTCATAGTTTGTTTAAACTCATGATTTCGTGAAAAAAAAGCTACTGAAAAATTATTTAAATATTTCATAAAACACATGGGTTTTACATTCTATCCCCCTTAAATATAATTTCACCCTCAAAATTCATCACTTGTAAATAAACAGATGAAGATACCTCTCCCTCATCATATCTTCAATTTCCCATGTAGCTTCTTCTAATTGGTGGTTCCACTATAAAACTTTAACCAATCGAGTGGTCTTGTTTCATAGAACTTTTTTTCTATGATCCAGAATCTCTATCAGTTGTTCTTCATAAGAAATATATTTCTCTAGTGGTACGACTTCTGAGCTTAGTACATGTGAAGGATCATGAATATACTTTCTCTAGAGAGTTACATGGAACACATAATAAAATTGAGAGAGATTCGGTGGAAGCACCAATTGGTAAGATAACTTCCCAGCACAATCCATATTTTCAAAAGGAATGATATAACTAGTGCTCAGATTTTCCTTCTTTAAAAATATCATTACTCTCTTCCAGGGAGATTTTCGTAACAAAACCTTTTCACCCGCATCAAACTCTAGGTCTTTTCTTCGATTGACAGCATAACTGTTTTGTCGACTCTGAGATGCTCTTATATGTTGTTGAATAGATCTGACCTTTTCTGCCATTTCATTAACAATATCAGGTCCTAATAGCTTTCTTTCCCCAACTTCATCCCAGCAAGTTAGATTTCTGCACTTCTTTCCATATAGGGCTTCATAAGTAGCCATCTGAATACGGGAGTTAAAGCTATTGTTGTAAGAAAATTCCACCAATGGTAGGTGTTGATCCCAACAACCTTCTAAATCTATAGAGAAAGCTCTCAACATGTCTTCTAGAGTTTGAATTGTCCTTTCAGACTGACCGTCTATCTAAGGATGATAAGAAGTGTTGAAACTCAACCCTGTATCTAGAGCATGCTTAAGACTTCACCAAAACATAGAGGTAAACCTCGGATCCCGATCAGATATAATGGAAAGTGGTACTCCATGAAATCTTACCACTTCTTTTACATATATCCTGGAAATATTATCAAGAGATAAATCCTCTGTAATAGAAATGAAGTGTTCCGACTTCGTAAGACGATCAACTATAACCCAGATAGCATTATTTCCTTTGGATGTTTTGGGAAGTCTGGTGACAAAGTCTATAGCGATGTTTTCCCATTTCCATTCTGGTATGGGTAATGGTTGCAATATCCTCTTAGACTTCTATCTTTCATCCTTAACTTGCTGACAAACCAAGCATCGAGATACATATTTAGCAACATCTCTTTTCATGCCATCCCACCAGAAGTACTCTTTCAGGTCCCTATACATCTTCCTGCTTCCATGGTGAACAGAGAATGAAGAACTGTGAGCCTCATCCAATATTTCCTTCTTTAATTCTTGTATGGGAGGAACACAAACCTGATTCCTGAACTTTATTATTTCATCACAATCAATGTTGAATTCAGGAACATTTCTCACATTGTTTTGTAACTCTACATCTTCTTTCTATGCCTATTTAATCTTCACTTGTATAGATGGTTGAACATTCATTTGAGAAAGATAATATTTTTCCCTTATGTTACAATTTCAAGATCCATCCTTTAAAAATCCATAACTATTGGATCTTTCATGTACCTCATCATGGATAAGATGGCATGGTCTTGTCGGCTTAATGCATCTGCCGCCTTGTTTGCTTTCCCAGGATGGTAATGTATGGAGCAGTCGTAGTCTTTAATCAACTCCAACCATCTTCTTTGGCACATATTCATCTCCTTTTCTGTGAAAATATACTTCAAAATTTTATGATCTGTATAAATATCACACATTTCACAATAAAGAAAATTCCTACATATTTTTAATGCAAATATTACTTTGTCTAACTCCAAATCATTATTTGGGTAATTTTTCTCATGGATTTTCAACTATCGTGAGGCACAAGCTATCACCATATAAGTTTTCATGAGAACACACCCCAATCCCTTCTTGGATGCATCACTGTAGATCACAAACCATTCTCTACTACAAGATAGTGTGAGCACAGGTGCACTGGATAACCTTCTTTTTAAATCCATGAAATTCTCTTCACGCTCCTCCATCTAAATGAACTTAACTCCTTTTCAAGTCAACCTGGTGAGTGGATTAAATAATTGTGAAAAATCTTTCACAAAACGTCGATAATATCCATCCAAACCAAGAAAACTTTGGATCTCAGTTACTGTTGTTGGTCTCAACCATATTTTGATAACCTCTATTTTTGCTGGATCCATAGATATCACCTCTCTTGAGATTATGTGACCCAAAAATGAAACTTTTTGTAGCTAGAATTCACACTTGGTAAATTTGGCATAAATATTCTCCTTTTTCAGGGTCTTCAATACAATTCTTAATTCATGTTCATGTTATTCCTTGCTCTTTGAATAGACAAGAATATCATCTATAAAGACTACCACAAACTGATCAAGATAGTCTCTAAAGACTCTATTCATTAGATCCATGAAGATAGTAGGGGCATTGGTAAGACCAAATGTCGTCACTATAAATTCATAGTGTCCATACCTTGTACGGAAATCCATATTTGGTATATATTACTTTTGACCCTTAATTGATGATACCCTAAACGAAGATCAATCTTTAAAAAGTATTGATCTCTGTGTAGTTGGTCAAATAATTCATCAATGTGTGGGAGAAGATATTTGTTATTGATAGTGATCTTGTTAAGTTTTCAATAATCAATTCAGAGTCTCATTGATCCATCTTTGTTCTTAACAAATATAAAAGGTTCTCCCCAAGGTGATGCACTAGGGAATATAAATCCCCTACCAAGATACTCTTGGAGTTGTTTCTTCAATTCCAGCAACTCAATTGGGGTCATTCTATAATGTGTCTTTGAAATGCGCATAGCACCCGGTATGAGCTCTATTAAAAACTCAACTTCACAATTTGGTGGAAGACCTGGAAATTCCTCTAGAAAGACATAATCAAACTCCTGTACAATGGGCATATTTCTGAATCGGTAGTTTCTCTACAACCATTTGAGATAAATAACCTTCATTTATTGGAATCAAGACCCATAATATAGAAGAAATTTCCACTAGAAGGTTATATTCATCCTTGCATCGATAGATAATCATAGATTGATATGGAATATAAAATGTGACTTCCCTTCTTTGGAAATTGATATGATCTCCATATAAGGAAATCCAATCCATTCCCAGAATCACATAAAATTCCACTATAGGAGGGATCAAAATATTTGCAGGAAGCACTTTCCCATAAATATCAATTGGAGAAGAATTATAAACTTTTGATGAAACTGTTGTGCCATTAGGAGTTTTCACAGCTAATTCCACATCTAATTGTTGAGGTAGTATGGCGATACCCTTAGTAAATTTTTCAAAAATAAAAGAGTGGGTGGATCTAGAATCAAATAAAACATTTTCTACTTTAGAGTGGATGGTAAGTGTACCTTTAACTACTTCGTTATCGTACTCCACATCGTCGATAGAAATTTCATGTGACTTTCCTTTTTCTTTGGCCTTAAGAGTTTGTTGGAGTCGATCATCATCAACAACCCTCAGATTGGTTCATTTATTGGAATAATACCCCATTTACTTGCACTTGTAACATTGAATTGTAGGAGGTGGATTCTGTTTATCCTTTTCTTTGTTCACATCATTAGACATATTTTTCCCATAATTATGGCATTCAATCGCACGATAACCTTCTTTTCCACCTTTAAAACATTTAATTGTCCCTTTAATACAATTCCTTCCATGTTTATTTCCACACTTTGAGCATAAGGGAAAACTCATTTTATTTTCAGTTTGGTCTTTATATTTTCTTTAAATTACATTTTACTCTTCCTATCAAACCCATATGACTGATGGGTTACTCCAATCTCCATCTCAACCTTGAGAGCACATCGAACAATTTCCTCGTAGCAATTGAAGTACCTTATGGATAAATCCCTTCGAAGACTTGGTTTTAATCCACTAAAGAATCGATCGATCTTACTCTCAGGTTGGATAATAATTCTAGAAGCGTACCTTGCAAGTCTTGTAAAATTTTCTTTGTAGGTACCCACAGATTCATCATCCTTTTTCTTTAGTTCCAGAAACTCTTTCTCCATCTTTGTTCAAATAATATGAGGGAATTACTTATTGAAAAATAAGTTCTTTAACTCATCCCATTATATGGACTCAATTTTATCTCTTTGCCTCATATTCTTGAAAATATTCCACCATTGATCAGCTTCACCTTACAAACGATATACTTCTAAGATGACTTTATCATGTTCAGAACACTATAGAATTTAAAATATCTTTTCAGGGGTACTGATCCATTTTTCAGACACTAATGGATCAGAAGACATGTTGAATGATGGTGGATGCTGCCTCATGAAGGATTCAACAGAATTTTTCTCCTTCCTTTGCTCGTTTGGAAGTCCGGCATGATTCATAGCTTGGGAAATTTATATGATCATGGCTACAATATTTATCATTCTAGCTCCCATAATTTTTGGTTTCTTAGGGGGACAATCATTTCATTGCCTATCGCATTCATCATTAACACGGTTCCTTCGGGTTCCAGCCATTGAATATAACCAAGAAGCATAGTGTCAGAAACACTAATTACAACAGGAAAACCACATAATCAGGAATAAAATTTCACACTTTATGTCTTGCCATAGGTTATTAACAACCATTTCTAAAACACTAGGATTGTGTCATATGCTTAGACATATCCTTAGGGTCTTACTAAGGCATTCACATTCTAGTTTCCAAAGGTTAACTATACCTTTCCTCAGATACCAATTATAATGACCCATACATTACATACATTGTTAATACTTCAGAATTGAATTATATTTAGTACAACATATAACAAAACCATTATAGGACCATATAGGTATAATGTCTTTAGAAACTGGGAAACATAAACAACTGGTTCATAAATAATATACGTTGTCTCCCGTTTATTTGATCATATATAGAATTCTTTTTTGCATATCATATTTAATACCCTTCTTACTAACCTGGGGAAAAGAAACATACAAAAGGGTGAGCTCAAATTCTCAATAAGGGTAAACAAACGAAATGTCAATCATATCATATTCTTAAGATCATAACGTTTGAAAATCTTATCCTGCATAAGAGGCCATAATATTATGTCATAGAATAAATCATAGAACTGCAATGTAATCCCAAAAATCAGAATATAAGACATGAAAATTTGTGTAATACATACATAATCACAGAAAATCATTTCATATTAGTCAATTCTCATCACCAAGACCATCATAGTGGACAAAGTCCATTACTGAACCGAGTTCACTCCTCGTTCCAGCCCTGTAATACTGAACTGGATTTACTTGTCATTCCATCCATGTCTATCACATGAGATACAAATCTTTACCCAATGCATTGGAGGGAGATATAGGTACCACCCGTCTTATAATAATACCATTCTTTATGTGTTCCACAAAACCATAAATCATACATCATAGCACAACCCATGTAATAGAATGGGATTCTTAAACATCATGCCATCATAACATAATCCATATAAGATAAAAGAACTTCATAAAAATAATTCCATCATAACATAATCAAATAAATGTAATAATAGGGATTGGAACGTAATCCTATATCATTTAATATGGAAAATAATATTGATAAAACACTTGAACTTAGTTCTTGAGGAAAATATCCTTTCTTCTTCAAAAACATTCTATGTTCTCAACATGTCATGAAATTTTAAAATAAAATACGTTAATTGAAAATAAAATTGAAAACATGTAAAGGATGATTCATGGAAATAATTTTCTCTCAAAGAATAAAAATCCGTTCATGCGGTATAAGGTAAAAAACATTCTTCTCATAATATGGCCCAAAAAGTCAAAAAGTATCTCGTACTGAAAACGACAAAAGATTCCTTTCATATATTATACTACAAATTAACCATTTGGTAAAATTTGATTTAAAAAATTCTATAAGGATAGAAATAACATTACATATTGAGGAAACACGGATGTGGATGATAAATATGCCCTAATAAATACTGAATTATAAACAATCTCGGATAAAAATGAGATTGCGAGATTTTCCCTTACCTTAGGTCCGATATGATTGGTACGTATCCAAACATCCTGTATAATGATTTAAATAATTTCATTAGATTATTTAATAATCATAATAACTATTATGATATCATATATGGTCATATTCTTATCTGTTTATTAGTAGCACTTTATTGTTACTTGTTATTTGGGTTTTAACTGCTTTATGTTCTTATGCATGTTTTTTCGAATAAATTATTATTTCTCTTTTTTGGTTATAGATATATCATTTACAGAATTGTATTAATATAATATATATCATATTTATTCATTTAATTTATATAATCATTCTTCAATGAAGATCATGTAGAATGAGTCGCATAATATTGTGGAGACGGTAGGTCATACGTTTGCACGAGCGATGATATCATTCTCATGATTGTGGAATTGTATCAATGTGTATGGTGTATAATATTTTAGAATCAATATCACTTTATAATAATAATATATAGTTATTTATTCCATCATTATACCCATCCAAGCATGTTGGTGATGGTAAACAGATTACACCACTGCGTGGAGACGGTAGGTCGTACGTACGCACGCGTGGGGATTTCATTTTTTTAATAGGATGGATAGAATATGAAATATGTTTGTTCCATATTCATAATAAAATATCAGTATAAAAGTGATACTGGAGTTATTAAAATATCAAACAACTCGCATAGATGAAGTAGAAGAAGAAAGAAGTTTGAAAGAATCGGTAAAGGATGTTAGCTCTTCTTCAACCTGCCTCTTCTAAACCTCCTCTTACGGAACTAAAGATGGTATTTTAAGAAGACCAGGACCTATAGTATGTTTCTAGGTGAGTTTATAAGGAAATGGGTGGGTTTTTTCAATTTTTAAAGATAAAAATGGAATGAAGAGAAGTGGGAGGAGGTTCCCTTTTTATAAGAGAGTAGAGGGGCACTTTTGGAAACCTCCAAAATATTAATTTATAATAAAATCAAATATGACTTAAAAAATTACAAAGTGACTCCAATTTAAATATTAGATAAGATAGGGTTTTAATATCATCAACTAATAAAATTTATACATGTTTTTAATTTATTTTAAACCATATCATTTTTATTTATCCTTATTTAATCTATTTTATTTCATTTTGAAATGTTTTTACCTATGAATTCAAAGTAAAATTAATTATAATGACATACATTATATTAAATTGTAAAAATATATTCTATTTTTACTTTAAAAACATTCAATATTATAATTTAAACACATAAACTATCTCGATGAAAAAAGTTGTTTTTAATTAAAATTTAGTGTATTTTTACTATTCATCAAATGATGAAGTTTATCAGAAAAATATCAGAATTTTAACCAAAATAAATTTTTATATTCCACTTCCAAAGAAAAGGTTTACATTTTAATATTAAAATTATTAATATTTCTAAAAGGGTTTTCTATTAAAAGGCGTAAAAACATTATTTTAATATCTATTTGATGAATATCAAAAATACCATTTTAATAACATACATATCTTATTAATTTTATTCACTAAAAAAACAAATATGAAAAAAACATTTATTTACATTTGTCATATATATTTTTAAAATTTAGTTATATTTATTCTGGCTAACATAATGGCTAGGTTATAATGGTAACTTTATATTAAGGGCCTCTCAGAGTTTGTTTAAACTCACGATTGCGTGCAAAACAAGCTACTGGAAAATTATCTAAATATTTCTTAAAACACATGGGTGTTGCATCCATTATGAGATCTTGAAACCTTAGCCTCAATATTTGTAACATTTATTTCTTCACCTTCATATTTCCTTTATAGATATTATTCAACTTATCCTACATACCATTATCATTTTCGACTCCCTTTACTCTTAGAAATTCACTTTTAGATAGTGAAGAAAGTAAATTATTCTTAGTCATTCCATCATTCTCTTTATTTTTATTATCAACAGATGTAAGAGGAATATTTTCATCCCAATGGGGAAATATATCTACAGAAGATTCAAAAACATCATAACCTAGAGACAGAAGATATGGAAACATTCTAAATTTCCTAATATGATAGTTCTTTACATTAAAAACTGGAATATCTTTACTATTCACACAATTTAAATTCTATATAAAAAATTCTATTCAAAAATAGTATCAAAGAATAAATAAAGTAACATTCCCTATGATTTAAATTTAAAAGGCCTAACAATGATCAATATAATCACCAATAGGTGGTGGGAGTAAATCAATGATACCTTTTTCTTTTTTTATCTTTATTATATAACAAATTTTCCCCACTATTAAATATTTATCACTTTATTGAAAAACAAACATTCACACATCTAAAAAACCCAAGTATTTACAAGTTTCACTACTCAATAATAGTATATAATCCTTGTAATGGTTTGGAAATAATCCAATACCACACAATCCACTGGAAAAAAATCAATTTGTTTTGATACAAAAAGTTATAAATACCCTTACATTTATGTATCACTATGATCAATAAAATAGGGAATGTGCTTATTCATTTATAAGTGATATAAATATATTTTTTTCAAAAAGTTAGGAAACCTTTATTAGTTGGTTCTGAACAACTAATTGTGTTTCTTCGACGACTTCCACTTTTGTAAATCTTTAGAACACAAATCTTCTCTTTTTAACCTAGTAAAAGGTTGTAACAACTTATCTCAACTTTATATAAAAACTCAATATGATAACTTAGTCCAATTATTCAACATGATTTATCATTCCATAAAAAATTATATTTTTTTTATTTGGAAATAAGTATGATTCACTTCTTTCTTTTTCTTATGTCTTTCAGTCTAATTGCTCATCCTGATCTAGTAAATAATTATCAAAACTACTTCTGAACACTTTTATGTTTGGAAAAAGTTTCTCAATAGATTTTATCCAAAAATTGAACCTCCATCACATCCACTCTCTCTCACACAAGAATAGTGTTAGATTATGTTTCACATTGACCTCTATTTATCGGTTCCTCATAAGTTAAAAGGGGCACGAAAACAATTTCACTTTACCACTTATAAAAAATCCATAATCATAAATTTCACAAACATTTCAACATCATTTTGACCACGTATCAATGATTACACCCTACTAAATATCCTTATAAATCATCTTGAATTCACCATAAATTCATACTTCACAACAAGAAAATCTTAAGAGCCTATTATAGAAATTTATAGTCCAAAAAACATCATGTAGAATATATTTTTCATTTTGATTTACTCGATTTGATTGAAAATAAGACTACTCACTTTGATTCTCTAAACAAACTAAAAATTTAATTCAAAAAACATAATTAGTACATAAAAATACTATAAAACTAATCAATAATAGTTTATTAGAAACTTTAATATGTTTTCACCTTTTCATAAATTGTTCAATAGTTTCTCAAAATGATGGAACTGTGTCCGATGAAGTTTAGCATTTGATGATTAATCTATTTCAGTATGCATATGATGGATCAATTTTTATTTCCAATATTACAGATCTTTATCAAGGCTTTCCCAATGAATCTAAAACCAATTAAAAAAAATCATAACTTCTATATAAAATAATTTAATTTTAATTCTCACTCCAAATATCTGAGCCATGTGAAAATGGATGAGTAAATTTCTACAAATAACCACTTATGAAAATTTATTTTTTCAAATGATCTATAAACTCATATTATCAATATAAATAAACAAAATCTATTCTCATATACACTCAACAACATGGTTCCATCCAATACTATTTGGGTAGTCTAATGTTCTACCTCTGATGGAATTCTACATCTGATGTTTTCTTATTGTCAACCATACAATTGATTTATTGGTGTCAGAACTCATCTGATGGATTAGTTATACAATGAGTCTGATAGACTAGTAACAATAGTGACTTATTTCTTATTGAATCTATGAAAATGATGGTTCATTTGATGAATTGGTTTGATTAATCGACTAGCATGTCTGATGGATTGATTGATCAACACAAAAGTAAAACCTCTAATATCATTAAATTTAAACTCTATATCTCCAAAAAAAAACATCAGCATTTACTGATCCTTGATCTAATGATTTGTTTTCGAAAAACATCAACTTCATAGAAGCACTAGAAATACATATTTCACTTCTCTTCCACACACCCCTGCTTGAATCGTGACTTCCTAGTAATTTTTACAACATTAAGATTGGCATAGATTCTTTAGACATTGTATACCCTTTCTCCATCATTCTTTCAAAAATCATAGATCACAAGTTTTTATCCGGATTATGATGTTTATAAATTTCATCAAAGTAAATAATTATTAGATTTTTATACCTTTTCTCTAGAGACAGTATTATTTCAATACATCATCACACTCCATTTTGAAAAACTACATTCTGAAAATATGAGACCAAAAAACAATTTAACTTAGAAAATATATCCAAACTAGAATACTATAATTGAAGGAATTTATTAAGAAACTTTCATCCAATATTCTAATTCTGGTACTTCTTCATCTAATCACCAACACTTAAAAAGAAATGTGATTTATCAAAATGTAAAAAAAGACAAAAAATTCAGAGAAACATTTCTTCCAACATTTAAATATAATTCCATCCAAATTCTTCCTAATAAAAATTAATGAAAGAAATAAATTTAAAAAAAATAGTGAGGCTATGATGCCACTTTGATAAGGGTAAGAGTGAACTACCCTGGATAGAACACCAAAAACCTGAAAAGAAAAAAATGTAATTTTTCTCATAGAAGTTGAAATCAACAGATTTGAACAATAAACATGAAATAATTAAATAAAAAATATATATACAAGATTCAGTCGCACCAAGAACTAAATTCATATTAAGAACACCACCCACACATATTTTTTATTCAATCTCAAAGGAAGAAACCAATTTATAGTATAAAATGGAAAAGAAACATCAATAGATTCAAAAATATGTTGCTACTGTAAAATAAGAATCAATGACGAAACATAAAAACATATAGTTTCAAGAATAATGAGGTCTTTTTATCCTGATAGAATTCCCCAAAAAACTGTACTAAAACATTACACTCGCAAAGGATCTAGGTGCTCATAGAGGTTCTTTCCTGGACTAGATCAATTTACACTTAGTTACTTAGCACAAAGTCTTCTTCATTGAAGGATTATGACATAAAATATCTAATAGTGTAGGTACAACAATGGTGTACTATAGAGCACATATTTTAAGGACACATACCGTCGAGGAATGGGAATCACTTGGCTAGGTTTTGATAGCCAGAAATGGGAGCTATAGTATACCACAACTATTAGAGAGATGAGCCAGAACTAATTTTAAATAGTAGAGGGATGTATGGGTCATAAATCCCCTAACACCCACAAAGTCCCAAAATGTAACACCTAATTATAAATATTCATCGGTCTATAACTAAAAAACACCAAATGACATACTCAATTAGTTGAGGCAAATGGATGGCATCGAGGCTTGAGGAAATAAAAAAGGATCAACAGGCTGTAAATGAATATTCTAAGTATCTCCACTATGGCATAAAAAGGTAGCATGGGTAGTGCATATAGGTTGAGGTAACAAACCCATTAAAGAGTCCCATGAAAAAAACATAGTCATAACAATATTTAAGAATCTCATCAGATTAAATTCGAGTAGATAAATAATAATTTCAATAACTTTAATATTGCATACATGTAAACCTAACAATATAAATATAATAATAATAACATGTAAATTTCAATAAGAAAAAAAATGAATACCATAATTAAAATAATTTTTAAAATTGTTATCAAAAAATTAGTATATAGATAATTTTTTATAATTTTTTGAAATGTTTGATTTTCCAACTAATAGTTAAAAATACATATTTTTATTGAAAACTATATTTTTAATAAAATAATATATAAAGTTCTATTTTGTTTTAAAATGAATTTAAATGTAAAATTAGTTCATTTGTATTTTTAGATATCCAATTAAGATTATTTTAATTAATTTTATATATATATTGTCTTAAACTATTTATACGTAAGAAAACTTTTTTTTAGAAAATTGTTTTTCATATAATTTTATATTTTTGCTTTAAAAAATATATATATACCACTTCTAGTTATTTGATGATTAAAAATATTTTCCATATTTTTAATAATTAGTTTCAAATTTTATAAATATATCTCATTTCTTTTTGGGCATTATTAAATGTAAATGTGGTGAAATTTGTCGCGATAGTAAAGGGAAACTAATGTGATAGGGTCTTAGATTTATTTAAAAAAAATTCTTTACTTCATTCAATCCATATATTTCATCCATAATCCTCCATATACCAAAAATATGAAATTTTTCTATTTATATTTGATTTTTAACTTTAAAATATTTAAGTAAAATTTAAAGTCAAAATTTTCAATTCCTTTTATTTATTATCATCAAAATTGAGTGAGAGGAATAGAAACTAGATATATTAAATTATAAAAGGTTATTTAAAAAAATAATTATTTTTTTATAATGGTAATTTATTTTTAATTTTCTTCTATAAAATAATTACCATAAATATGTGTTCCATGCAGACACAACGCTTGTGGTAGCAATAGAAAAATCAAGTAAATTATTTTCAAAAATTAAAAATATATAAATTTTTTGGTGATTTATAGTGTCTCGTTAATTTTATAGATAAGTAAAAAATATTAAGTATGTATAAAATTTATATATTCTAATTCCATTTCTATCTTTATGATATTAATTTCAAATACAATGAATAGTTTCAAAAATGACATTGATTATTTTTCTATAAAAATTATTAAATATTAATAAATATTAATAGAAACTTGGAATAAGACAATTAGATTGATATATAATATAAAATTTCATCTATTTTCTATTTGTGATCCAATTGTTACCTTACAAGTAAAATTATAACACACAAATACTAAAAAACTGATTACTACACTTAAGGTTAAAACTCATTAACCAAGTAGTTAAACCAAAATATAAGGTTTAAAATTATGTTTAAACCAATATAAATTTACATTGGTAATTGTAATAAGACTATATCTTCCTTATATTCAAATACATGTCATTTTTTTAACATTATACAAAAGTTATACACAAATTATATTAAAATATTTCATGTACTTCCAAAAATGAAATTAATGATTTTTTATAATAAAAAATACTTTTTAAACTGATTAAATGTTAAAAACATATATATTGGGAAAAATAAATGTGATATGGTTTAAAATATCAGCCATTCTCTATTTATGGGTCACTTTTTCTTATATAGTGGCTTTATTGGGCCCTAAAGAGTAAAAAGCATTGATACCATGGAAATTGTCAAACGGGTTGGCCAAAGGTTTAAATTGAGATTTAATGAAACAAATAGTAAAAAAAAGTCCAAATTTTATAGGATTATATTTTTTTTTGAATAATATTTGTCTTATCTTCAAATTAAATCAATTTGGAACAAGTTTTATTTGAAAATAATTTACATTAATTTAATACTTTATGTAATGGAAAGAATACTCCTACCATCACTTCTAAAAGGAAACACGAACTTTATTTTTGTTCTATTATCTAGAAAGAAAATATAAATAAACCCTTGGAAAATTATATTCTTAAATTATATATCCATAAAATATATATTCTTGTATTTTTAAAATAGAATTTCAAGTTTCATTTAGAATGGATATAATAGAAGTCTTCTTAATAAGAGGTAATCCTCTTTCCCAACTCTTTAAAACTTCTTTCTTCTCGTACATACCCAACATATATTCTAAACATACTAAAATAATAATTATAGTATCCCAAATATAATTATATATAATTATAAATATAGTTAAACAATTTTTTTCTCCATCTTACAAAAAATGAAAACACAGATCTTACGTACGTATGGCTTACCATCCCCACATAGAGGTTTAATTAGTTTTTCATCACCATTTTATTTTGATGGTTATAAATAATATATAAAATATTTTTGAAAAAATTATTATTCTGGAATTATAATATCATATCTACCTTCATACCTTCCAATCCATTGGAAAATGATAACGTCGCTCATGCATACACGTGGACAACCACATCCACGAAGCGTTGTGATCCTTTTTCTCATTTCTTCATTTCATGGATTGTAAAAATGTTAAATTTAATTAATTTTTATAATATTTATGATATAATAATGATTATTGAAATTTTAGTTATTAAATTGTCTTCTTTCATTCCATCCATCAAAAAAGTTAAAATAATATTCATGTGTACGTACGGCCTAACATCTCTATGAATTGTGTAATTCATTTTTCTATTTCAAAATTTTATAGATGACTCTAAATATATATAATTAATATATATTATGTTTATGTCATGTTTAAAATTATGGATATTATGGAACTGTAATCCATATTCAAGGATAAGAGCTACATAACCACATTTTTAATGAAAAACAAAGCAGTTAAAACCTTGAACAAAGATAATAATACAATATTATATAAAAAAATGAAATAAGATGTTATAAGTGGTTCATATATGATTTTATGGATATATATATATGTGGTTATGGTATGTAAATATAATAAATACAACTTTATTATATAGGAGGATAAAATCACTTATGAGGAAAGATGAACTTGAGGTAAGAGATTTCTTTACATAATTTCCATTCATTGGGTTATACTTCTACTTTATTAACTATGTTATTCAATGAATATGTTTGAAATGAACTCCAATTTTTTTATATTTTATTTCCAATTATTTTTTTCGATTTAAATTTATTTTTCATAATCAATTCATTGATTAATTCTCACTTTAATAATACAATCTTTGTGAGGGATTTCATTTGAATTTCTACTCTAATGTTGCATATTTGGTATTATGAACCTATTTATTTTTATGTGATGTATATTATTACTATTTTATATATATAACATAAATATATATTAATTAATTATCATTAAAGTTTAAATTAAATTTTACTCTTTCAATAGGTTATAATTTAAAAGATACCAAATAGGTAAGTATTTATGTTACAATCCCATTTTTTTGGGATTCCTCCTATTTTATTTAAAGGGATATTGTAATATATCCTAAATAAACACAATATATTTTATTATCCTATGGATATTAAATAGATCCTATGTTTTATTACAATTTTTATTCTATTTATAACATTAATTAAGCATTTAAATTTTTAAAATAAAAAAATATTTTATTTCTCTTTTTGATTGGGTATATTTTTCTTCCAAGTTTATATTTTAAAAAAATGTTTTACAGAAGACATTTTTGTCTAATAAAATGATGTATCAAGAGAATTTTAAGTTGTATATGACTTTTTAAAGTGTTTTAAATGAATATTTATAATTTTTTTCAAAAGGTAAAATTTTAAATTTCTTTATAAAAAATCAAAATGAATGTTACTTTTTAATGTATATAAAATTAATGGATTTTCCCACCACCATAACTGATTGATGATATTTAGCTTCATTTAAAAAATTTTAGTAGTTTTTAAAATAAAATTAATTATTGAAAAAATATTTTAATTTTTTGCTTCCATTTTTTCATTCTCTAAATTACATGAATTTATTATAAATTCTATATTTAAGATAAATTGAAGGTCATATTTTATATATTACTAATTATTTTTCGTTAACTTTCTCTTGAAACTTAAACTTTCTTGTTATAAATTTTCATTAGACATTACATTTCTCTTAAATATATATATTCTTTATATCATGGATATTCTTATTTCCTAAACCATATGTCATTTCTACAATGGTTTTTACTATAAAGTTATTTGAGGACTAAGGAAATATTGATATTTTGTATCAGTTACTCAATAAATATATTTGTTGATAAGGAATATTTTTTATGAATTAAATTGATAATTCAATATGTGAAGAATTATTTTAACATGATATGATGGGTGGGGATTGGTTAAAGATATATCCTAGATGCATCGATAGGTTGCATGTGACAAACTAACTAGCCTCTATATTAAATGGATTTCTATGTGTATACCTACCCATCGATTAAACTACTTTTGCACAAGGACTTGATTGTAAATATATCATGATTTCTATGTTTTTTACATCTAATATTAACCATTTCCTTCCTTAAGAATTTATTTATCATTATCTATGAGATTACTATATTTATAAAATTAATGGATTCATTTTGTGGTCATGTAATTGGTTAAATAGTATGTGTTTTTAGTTATTTACCTTGATATAATAATGATTTTTTTTTTACCCATGATGGATTCCACTGTATGTAACCCTTATTGAGCTTATGAGCTCCCAATTTTATTTTGTTTCCTTTTTCGTAGAATCACATGATGTTTACTATAAATTATTTTTAAAGATATTCTAAAAATAATAATCATTTTCTCAAATAAAATATTGTGTTTTACTTTATGATTTTAAAATGTAAATGTGAAATTAAAGTATATATCTATTTTTCCAAGATGACTAAAATATTTATCCATTTGGGATGGTATTGATTATATCTATTACTAATATAATGAAGCAAACACCATTTTGGGTTACTGGAGTTAGGGTTCTTACAATATAGAATGTTGAGGATGAATTATAATATTGAAAAATAATTCTACCCCTATTTTTATGGATTATAAAGATCCACATTAAAACTCATCCCAATCCCATATTGAGTATAAGACTTTCATGAATCGACACATGCTTTCACCATCTTATATCTCACCTATGTTGATAACTTCAACTGATAACCACCCATCTCTTCACCTACCTTTTTCTACAATCCTAGCACAATACTATCCAAAAACCCTATCATATAATGTTTATTGGTAGATGTATACCTAAACATGTCCACTCTAAGTGGAATTTCATGGGTCCAAAGTGGTCATTCTAAGGCCCAAACTATTTTCCTCACATATTTCATGGGCCTGCATGATTTAGGAAATCAAACCTGATTCTAAAAATGCTCTCATCCCTAAAATCACTAGGTGGAATCCTTTTTCTCCTGACCACTGTTTAATGTGTAACTTGTGTTGGTGAAGGGAGAGTGTATTCTATGTCTATAATTTCGATGGTACTTTCAACTTCTATGGATACATTGAGGCATACACACATCGATGGTGAATTTATGGATGATAATGGTGATGAATCATTGGTGTCAACATCTATTATATTGATGTTAACATCTCTCTGTAGTCTCTTCCAATCACTATTTATTCCTCCAACTATGTTTAATAGTTAGAATTTTGTTGGTAATATAACCATACTCTGTGAATATAGAGTCTATATTGAAATATATAATCCATTACATAAATTCTAGATAACAAACCCATAATATGATTTATATTCCTATAAATATATATTTCAAAAAAGAAAACATCTTGTAATTAGATATTTTATTTGATAAACAAAAATCAAGTAGGTACACTTAGAAAAACAGTCTTGGAAGCATAGAGTGTCTGGAATAGATAACCTATATCCACAATTAAAAATTATAGGATTTAGTTATTATAATCACCCTCATCCAAAGTCATTGAATAGTATCCACCTTATTCCCTTAGTTGTAGTGGTTTTTCATTCCAATCATTCTTATCATCCATAGATTTATAAAACTAACTTGGGTGATGTCTCATATTTCCACACATACTACATGTAGTTGGGGTTTATCTTAGTGGTAAGAACCCCGTAATACTACATGAAAAATGGGGGTTCAAAACCTATGGGGTGCAGGTACTGTAGCAGTACTATAGCGTATTGTAGCAGCGATGGACTATAGCAATAGCGAGCACTGTAGTGGTGGCAGGTCACTATAGCAGCGGTAGGGTACTGTAGCAGCGGTGGGTACTGTGTGGTACTGTAGAAGGTGGTAACTGTAGTAGTACTATTAACAAAATGGGCCTTGGGTCAGAAATCTGGGCCTAAGTGAGATGTAATGGTCTAAATGCCCAATGGGCCTTCTAGCTATGTAATGGGTCTCCCTATACCCAGTTTAAAGAGGAGTTTTCTTTACCATAATAAAAAATGAGGATTCAGGACCAACCATTAAAAAAACACATACTGCATCATACAATTACTGGTTTATTTTTATTCATGTTTTCCACTCCCATTAAGAAAATCAACCTCTTCAATTCCCTATGATAGGTTGATTCTTGATGACCCTCATTCCCACAAGTAATGAATCTTCTAGTCCAAGATTCCCTTGGTTATTATTCAAACATTTTTGACATATAAAAATTTTAACATTATATCATTCATCATATTCATCACTTGTACTTTCATGAGACTCTATCATTATTATATTTATTGTGTTTGGGAGTTAAACTATGTCCATATTATCAATCATATTCTATGATACTTGTTTTTAAATAACCATAAGGTTTCTCATTCTATCTCACTTTTTGATGGTTTATTCACTCAGTTAATCTCTATGTTATCCCTCACACCCATGTTACCATCTAGTTTCAACCATTACTAAAACAAAAAGGGTTTTCATAAGTGATTACACATTTACAATTTTTAGATATTATAATAATCATAAAAATGTATTCAACCTTATAAAATTTTGTTCCTTTACATTTTCACATTGTCCCATTATTCTTGTAGTTCAACCAATATCAATATTAGTTTGATAAGAATTACTTTATATTGGGTTATCTTATTATTTTCAAATTAAATAGGAAGTAAATCCTTTATATTGGATTATATTGAGAATATGATTAACTAATTCATGTCCCTCAAGATTGTTAAATAAGGTGTGTAGTTATGTCACTTTGTCTTATGCTAGGTGATAATTGAGTTAATACCAAATCCACCCTTTTGGGTTTATTAACCCTAGTCACTTCTATTATAGATATTATATCCACTTGTACTATCCATAATGAGATTTATATTTCTAGTTCACCATGCTAGATTGAGAATTGAGAGGGGAAGGGTGAATGAGAGGTTTCTTTTTATGGATTCATTTTCTTTCAAATTCAACCTCTTGAACATGTTATTTTTTCAATACACTCACAATTATTTCCCAATATCATATCGTGTGTAGAATTATTAATAGAAATAGATAAGTACATAGTATTTATAAGGTTTTTCAAAATACTACTCTTTTCACAAAATATTTATTCCCCTCAGTTACAGATTATTCACAATCAAACAAGTGATTATAATTTTCTATCTCTAATTGAGATACTTTTTTTCTTTTGGATCCAACCAAATTAAATACACTACTTTCAGATATAACTAAAATAATTCTTCTCCATATCCAACCGAGATACTCCTTCTACTCTTGGATATAACCAAAAGAATTCACTTTCTGTCAGCACAAACCAGAAGACTTCACATTTTATTAAGGATAGATCCACTATAAGATGATATTTGATATTAC
The DNA here is from genome assembly GCA_963277665.1 of Viscum album. Taxonomy (NCBI): domain Eukaryota; kingdom Viridiplantae; phylum Streptophyta; class Magnoliopsida; order Santalales; family Viscaceae; genus Viscum; species Viscum album. The sequence continues at coordinate 1,181,306,730 of OY728128.1, read as the reverse complement.
TCCATGTAATTTTAGGATCTAACTTTCTCATATACTCTATAGGTATATTAAATATTCTATGAAAAGTTTGTTGGTCTTTCTCAATAATTTTAATCACCTATAATGACCATTTGGCTCAATGCAACTATGTTTGGGATGATTCTTCCTTCTTGTTAGGTATCAGCCTAACTCAGATGTGTAAAATTGGGGTACACAAATTCTTCAATACATTATACAAGAATAATATATGCAAAATCTCAATCCACTTTCAAGTAGAATTCATTCATGTTTCATGGGATTCTCAAGTTCAAAAACCCTAACACAGTTATCTATCCCTTTAATATTTTACATTCTCTCTATCTTCTTTTTGGGTATCTCAAATATTCTTCATGTGTTCATACATGAAACACACTTTCCACTTTCATCTCCACAAAATCGAGTGTATGGATTTCTCAAACCAATCCCTTTACACAAATAGTAAGGATTCCACTATTATTTTGTACAAAATTCATTCTTTAGGAAAGACTCATGAATCCAGTGGACTATCCTCTTCATTAAATTCTTCATTCATGTATTTTTTACTTTGTCTCAAGGTTCTCTATACAATTCAAACTTGCAGAAGTTCTTGGTGATTCAGGAAAACAATAAAGAATACGTGTGATGATATCAAGCTATCAAATTCCTTTATGGAACTTAGTTATTTGGGATTTTATTCGATTGTTCTTACCATAAGTGGAATTCCCACATCCAATAGTTCTTTGAAAAATAATATTTTGTGTGAAAATATTCATAAAACTACTTTTCACAAATGCTTATTTTTTCAAAAAAACATGATCACTTCTTGAAAATTCCCATCAATGTTCGCATCCTCTGAAGCTTTATTTTGTTGATAAGAATCTGCATTCCATGAGCCACCTTTCCTCTGGTTTTTATGTCGTATCGTAGTTTCATTTTTTATGTTGTTTAATGGAATATATCATCTCACCAGATCTATTTGGGTTTATCCAAATATACACTAATATTCCTAGAGTATTTTCTTACATAAGTTCATGTTATCCCTCATAGTGATTTCTTCATTTGTATATGATGATGATCGAATGTATATTAGTTTTTTAAATCATTGAACTCGTCCTATTATCTGAATGGCCTCCTATAACTAACACATTCAATTAACCAAAGTGTGTTCTTTGAGTTGTCACATGTATTAAAAGTGTATCATGCATACATAGTGATTCTAAGTCGCATCATGTTATTATCTTGATCATAGAACATTCGTGCCATGATTGAGCTCAGTCGTCGGGCACCCAGCCTATGCTCTTCTATACAAGATTTTCTCAAGGAATTAAGAGGAAGAAGACAATAATATATTTTTATCAGATGACTTATATCATCTCTATCAGATGAATATAGTTCATTCTATATATTTAAATATAGAGGAACAATAATGTATCATATTGCATCCTATATTGACCTATTATATTCTTTTCATCTTCCATTTATTACAACTCGAATAGTTATACACTCAAACTGGTTATGGGGGATGAGTACCCTTCACAAATTTCAACCAAACCTCATGGGCCTCACCATGCATACATAGGCCCATCGGCACCTTGTGGTCCCTATACATGGGACCATCTATTCCTCCAAGTTAACTCTCCTATAGGCCATATACATGGGACCTCCCACAACTATTTCTTCATGAGTAGCCTTTTTTGGAATCCTCTCCTATGGGTGTTGTCCATCTAGTCCCCCTAAGTGTGGTTGAGGGCTGTTCCTTAGTGGATTTTATAGTTGGCCGCTTTTTTAATAATACAACCATTTAAAATGATACATAGACATGTCTAAGTATAGAATTAAACTTCAATCCATTCTCAAACATAACCCTCAATAATTCCCCATGCAATCTTCTTATGAAAATTATGGGAATATATTTTTGCATTGGATTCATCAAAACATCATGAAATAAATGATATTATAGTCTTATTTCAATTATTATTCTCCAACATAGTAATAAACAATATTTCATTAACACATTCATTGGACATTAAAATCGGTCCAATAATCATTAAAATTTACCAAACATATACTGAAACCTCATTAAAAACAAATTAAACACTTTCCCCAACAATATACCCCTTGGTATTTTGTTGTCAATATCTTTTTACATATTTAAATGTCAATATGTGTGAATAAAAATTTCTCCCCCTTTAAAATAAAATTTATTGGATATGTGGATGTTTTCCCCATGATTATCATGGTTTTAAATATATAAAGGGCCTCACATGGTTATCTTAGAAAAGAGCCTATATTTTATCCACTGAAAGTCTACATGGGATATAAAAATTTAGAAAACATGAGAGATATAACTGAGGTTGTCTATACTTTCCATAAACAACCATTCATGTGAAATAATTCTTAGAAATTATTATTTCTAATTAAATGTATATTAAATTGTCAAATTCACCAATTAAATTCTAAATACTACACACATCAACAAATACATTATAAAAGTTCAACTGAAAAAGATATAGCTCCCCCTTTATCTCATCTTAACATTAATCAACCAAACTCCCTTAAATGATATGATTAATAAAATTTAGAACAAGGTATAAAATTGTGATTAGTATACCTCATATTATAATTTTAGAAATATTTTTAGAAATTATAAATTCAATATGTAGGGAATATTTAATAGTTTCATCTCATCAATGCTCCCCCTAAAGGGATGCATCCATTTCCTTCAATTCCCTACATGTTAGTACAAAGTATTTCATATATAAAGTAATGAGGAAGGAACTTCATATTCATCAATAGTAACATTTAGGATAAGAACTACCTCTAAATATATGCCATTATTTTCTCCCAATCTAAATATTTTCGGTATGTGAAGTATCATTTTCCATTTTAATCATTTTAGTACATGATGTATCTGTTTCATTTAATTTAATTTTAAACAGCTCGCACTGATTAAGAAGAATCTCCATAGAGTATTTTGGATCAAGTCCACACTTAGCACACATTAAAAAAATCACCGTCTTTGTGTGGAATATATTTTTTCACTTAAAGTTATATAGAAACTTTCTTTCCTTTAACATCATCAAGTTTTTTATATTCCAATTTTTTTGACAATATGAATTGATTTGGATAGACAATTGGGCACTCTTACTTAACATTCTCTATCTTCTTAAAATATTCACAATAAGTATTCCTATTTTTATATTATAGACTCTTACCTTTCTTAGTATATAAAATATCCCTTGGTAGTCTTATCATTAATTTCTAAACTTTTTGACCCTTCTAAATACAGTTTCCACCAACTACTCTTAAGCCTACATTTCAATTTTTTCATGGCTTCTTGGATGAATTTCTTGACGCATCATTCTTTATCTGAGAGTCTATTGTCATTTTTTTCACCATGAATCCCCCTTGATTCATGTATATTTTTTTCAACAATATGTTATACTAGAAAGAGTGGGATTTTTACCCATATGTTTTATATCACCAAAAAAAAAATCATTAAATCTAGATCTTCCACTATTATATGTATTCTATATAGACATTCGCTATTGTTGTACTTCTTCAAGCTGACCCTTATTTTTTCTAGGGGTAGTGATTTTCATGACTCATTTTTCTCTCCCTTTGATATAGTAGAGGATATTCCATTATTCTTCATTATAGTAATTGGTTTATTAGTCTTTCTATTATATTCACATCTCAAGACTTACTTGTCACCAAATTTTCTTACTTGCATTTACTTTGTATGGTCTTATCTTCATACCATTAGATGATTTGTTCATGATACGTACATGACATAACTCATCGTAATATTTACTAATTTTTATTATTTACTCATAGAAATATTTAATGCATTAAAATTTATTCCTTTAAGATATATTCATTTTTTTAGTATTTATTCTTTGGTGTAGGTATTTTCTTTTCTTAGAATTTTAACCCATTAAGTATAGGCCTTATACTATTTTCATGAATTTCCATTTTATTCCAACATTCCAAATCTTCAAGTCCAAACTTCTAGAAACACCAAAAATATCCTATAAATCTTAATCCCTTCTTTTATGGTGTAGTCTATTTAGATATCACATATTTTCAACCTTGATACATTTGAGTGGCACCACCACCCTTTAGGAAACTTCTTAAGGAGTAGCTCTTCATTTTTATTTTAACATACATGCTTTATTTTTTATATTTAAAAATATTTTTCATCCTTTATAATTTCTTAGAATTTGGTTTACAATTTTACCATCATTTGAAACATAATTAGCACATCAAAAAAAAATTTGGTTATATGATACCTTATTCTTTGAGGATTATGACATTTGATTAGAGGATGATCTCATGTTATTTATAGAATCATGATCCTCAATGAAAACATCAGTTGTAGTATATCTTCTTTAATTTATTTGGGAAATTATAGAATATGTTGATTATTGATTTATCAATATCACCTCCAAATCTAAACACTTTATGTTAGGGAATTTATTCTCATCCTCAACTAATATAATCATGGTTTCCCAATCCTCATTTATTTTATTCATTTTTTATTTTTTTAATTCTTATTGATTCTTGAAAATAACTATTCATATACTTTAACCTATAAGATTTATCCTTTATTTGAACAATATTTACAACTATAGAAACCTTTTCCAATTTTGAAAATGTATGGAAGGATTCCACAATACAATCTCAAGACATTATGTCTCACAAACACTTTTTCCAATTATTTAACCACTTCATTATATATTTTATTTTAAATAGAAATTTTTCTTTCTTTTCCTTTTCAAGATTTTTTAGAGTGTTGGATATGCCAACCCTTTTATCCAATTCTTATTCAATCACAATAGTATCTTCTTCAAGATGTAATTTTTCATCTGGAAGACTCTTGATGCCTGTAACAATATGTTTTATGACTTATCAAGGGATGTTATTTATATGTTCCATGAGTACATAATGAATATTACTAATTGATCCATTATCACCAAATCATGACCAGGATTCATAAAAATAATCATAATCAAAAAAATTATTGAAACATATCTCATTTCGATTACCTTTGGTTAATAGTGCATTTTCCTTTAATATAGGATTTTTATTCATCTTATTTTCCTCTATCTTCTTTCTATTCCTCTGATTTTTGGTAGAAATTTTCATCTGAGGTAACTCATTCATTTCCAAAAGTATGAACTTCATAAATATTTAGTTTGATCTTTAGAGGTGACCTATGATCTGATACCACTTGTAGTGCCCCAACCTAGATATACTATTGAGAAAGGGAAGGATAAATCAGTGGTATCTATGAATTCCATTTGTTTCAATTTCAAACTCTCACAATTGTTATGGTTCTCAATCCACTCAATACTATCGCTCAATATCACCTTATTTGAATTAGTAATAATAGATAGATAAAATCACACAGTATTTACAAGGGTTGAAAAAATAATACTCCTTGTTGCAACCATTTATTCACACTAGTTACAAATTCAACACTATCAAACAACTGATTACAATTATCTCATTCCATATAAGAGATGCCATTTTATTCCACTACAACTGAATGACTTCCCAATATTTATCTCTGACTAAAAGTATTCTGCTCTATATCTAACAGAGAGGCTCCTCCTGCTCCTGGATCCCACCAGAAGGCTTAAACGGATCCCAACACCAACCATAAAAATGAACCTTTCTTTAAGTATAGATAGATTATAGGATGATCATTGACATTGATCACTGATATTTCAGAATCTAAATTGATCATTTACTATCCAAGTATCTTAAAAATCCTATTACAAGTTTTTTGTCTTTCTAAATAATTATGAAAAAACCTATAATGAAAATTTTCCTTAGTAAAACTTTTCTTAGGATGATTCTTCCTCCTATTTAAGTCCCAACCTCACTCAAATGTGTGAAATTGGTTCACACAAATTCGTCAATATGTTAAAAAATAACAATACTCACGCGATCTCAATACACTTTCAAGTATATTGCATGCATGTTTCATAGTCTTTTAAAGTTCATAAACCCTATCACACATATTATCTCCCTTTAATATTTTATGTTATTTTTATATTATTTTTGGGTATTGCAAATTTTCTTCATGTGTGCATGCATATAAAAAAAATTATACTTTATTCTCCACATAATCAAGTGTGTAGAATTCTAAAACCAAACCCTTTATGAAAATTTTAAGGATGCCACTATTGTTTTATGCACAAGTTATTCTTAGAAGAGACTCATAAAAACAATGTGTTGACTTCTTCGTGTGAGCCTTCACTCAATAATTTTTCAAAGGGCCTCAATCTTCTTCATGCAGTTTGGAAAAGTATGGGTTCTTGTAACCTCATGAAAAGTAGGAGAAATAAGCATTAGGGTATCACAATCCAAAAATGGGTTCACATAACTCAATTCTTCATGAATCTATTTGACTGTGTTTATCACAAGTCAAATTCCCACATCCACCTATTCTTCTTCACACAACAACGTGTTGTGTAGAAACTCAACCTCGTGTAATTATATTTCAGGGATGTTTTGTTTTTTAAATTACATAACCACTTCTCAAAAATTCTAAACTTCATTCTCAACCTCAGAACATCTCCTTCTATAGACATTAATAACTTGACTTTCATGACCTCTCCTCCCGTTTTTATGTCACATCATAGATTTTATTTTTATGTAGTGTCATGAAATATCTCATATCACCCTATTAATTTAGTTTAATTAAAATATATGTCATGTTTTATGGAATATTTTCTTATGTGAGTTCATGTTTTCCCTCACGATGACATCCTCACATGTATGCGATGAGTATTGCTTGTGTATTCATTTTATCAAGATTCAAACCCATCCTGTTATATGAATAATATCCTGAAACTATCATTTTCATTCATTAAAAGGTGAATTATTCTAGTTATCCCATAAATGAAAAGCATATCAGGAATACATAGTGATTTGATGACTCTTCATTTCATTATCTCGATCGCATAACATCTAATCCTGGATTGATCTTGATCATCGGATGTTTATCCTACACTATGGCATACTGGAGATCCTCAGGGAAGATAAAGGTAGATTAAGATCATAAAATTTGATCTAATGGATAAGTTCATCTCCATTAGATGGCCTCATTTTTTCAGTATACTTAATAATATAGGAAAATTAATGTTTCATCATGTGTCCCACATTGACCGAGGGTATAATGACTATATTGTTTTTCAATAAAATTCCCATTCGAATTAAATTAAATTCCCTATTGGGGTTGTATAAAACACATGAAGTTATTTGGTTTTATTATATTAAATTAGATTTAAATGACCATAAATCATCACAACCATTGATAATATATTCATTTAAGAGTGATCATTTAATTTTTTATAAATATAGGGTTTTGATGAATCCAATTAACATAGAAAAAGAAAGTGAGGGTACTGACTAGTAGGATTATATATATTCATCCCATTTCTTAGAGATTCTGAGGGAAATAGAGTCCCTAGTATTTTCCCATAACCAATTCAAATCTGAGGTCAAAAAACTAAATAATGAGTAAAAAAATTTACCGGAGTAGTTCAAGATCATCGAGATCGTGACCCAAAACAAGTAAGCTGAACCACCCCATGAAAATATCATCATCGCACACCTTAATCTTAGGGAATTTGGTGGTTTAATAATGGTTTATGTACCATAACCCTAATAATATAAATATTTATATTTTATTTTCAATTTAATAATTTTTATATTTACTTTATAGTATTGTTACTTTATAATTTTTTTTATTTTGATACTATAAAACAAAAAAAAAAATACTTTTAATATGAAATTTCAATTAAGACATTCATTTTTTATGAATTAGTAAATTTTAAAAATAAATTATATTTTAATAAAATTATACAATTATGTAATTTTTATTAAATATAAATGATGATATAATTTTTCTGAGGTCAAATTTATTTCTTATAAGGGTTCAAAAGCTACTATTGTTAAAAAACCATCATTTCTCAATAAATGTCAATTCATTTTTTAAAATGGAAAATTAAAAATTTTATATAATTATTTGGATAAAATAGATATTATTTTTAGAATCATAATCTTTAAATCGTCTAATAGTGAATTTTAAAAAAAATGAGACAGTCAAATTTTTGGGTAAAATTGAGACAGTCATATTTTTGGGTAAAAATTAAATATGGTATAATTATACAATGTGCATTATGGCATCATAATAAACCAAAACTGATGTAAAAAATGTTTTTAATGGTATCCATGACCAAACCTAAGTTTCCCCCATTAAAATAATTTTTTTATGTTATTTTAATAATTTTATAAATCTATTATGAATTCTTTAAATCCGAAATTATATTTTATGTTTTTAAAATAATTTCTTTGTGAACATGAATCAATTCCACCACAAAAAGTTTAATATTTTAATTTTTCCAACCCCTGTAATTATAAAATAATGGAAAAAAACTCATATTTTCTATAAACGATTAGAAAAACCTTGTGAAGGCTTGTCTTTTTTGTTAATTATATTGAGTCCAAAATCTGTGTTTGAGAAATAATAAATAACCCCCCTATAATTTCCTATATAAACCAACCTAATCCACGTTATTCTTAACTAAAAAACTTTTTAGAATATACTGACTCCTCCCTACCCTTTCTAGATTCCCCCCAAGGTTCCACCAAGCTCTCAGGAACCCCCTCCTAATCTTTTGGAATCACCCACTCAATGTAAGGTACCCCTCTCTCTTCTTTTCAATCCAAGAACCTTCTTTGTATTTATCCTTTTTAATCTCAATTGGTTTTGTTTTAATGAATTTTAAAATATCCCTCTACAATACAATTTTTTCTTAATAATGATATATCATTTATCCCCTCTCACTGTAGAAGTTACCTAAGTTGTTTCTATGTCAAAATTGAGAAAGGGATTCTCTCCTCCTCCTCTTTATTCGAGAATCTTCTCTATTTTATACATTTTTATTTCCCATTATTAATTTTGGAATGTTTTTTTTACATAAATAATAATTTCCTTTCAATATCAAAATTTTGAGAGACCCATTTCACTCTCATTAAACCATTTTATATATCTTTAAGTACTATCGTTATTCTGCTAAAATTTCACAAAAATTTTCCATACCAAACAATTGTTTCATGAATATCCACCCCCATTTCCACTCAAGAAAATTCAACTTGATGTACCTATAAATTTTTTAATGGAAACATCCATTTATGTAACCCACGCTCATTGGTCTTAGGGTTAAAATTTTATGAAACACATCCTTATTTTATAAGGTCTATATGTAACCCCTGTGAATGTACATGATATGAAAGTGATGGGTTATCTTTGAATTATATAGTGCTCAAATAAATTATTTAATGTTTTAGTCTCATTAGATGTCATGTAAAGAATTGGGTAGTGAACCTAATACATTATGGAACTTTTTATACCATGTTATTATGTATTTTTGGTTATCCTTGTTCTATGATTATTATGTCATGTTTAAAGTTTCTTCCTCTAACCCATCGTGTCTTTATGTCATCATGTTATATCATTCTTATTTATTCATGGTTATTATACTCACCCATATTATGTTCCATTTAAATTCCTATTGTCTAAGATTTAATACATTCTTTATTTTTTTATTTTTTTATTCCCTTAATAGGATATATATCTCACCACTTTCTTATGGATGTCCATAGGTTATCCCATGAAGTTTAAATTATTATGGAATATTATGATCATGTTAAGGATGTTGTCACTAATGAAGATGTACCCACTATTTTAAGTTGTTATTTAATGTACCTAATTACCCAAAGGCACTCTAATTCTCAATATTTAGGGTTTTATTATGTGTATTAATATGTAATAAATCATCAATTCATGTGTAATAAAGACTCGGGTTCAGAGGGAGGCTTAGTTATTTTTAGGATTTGGATTAGTAAACTCTAGTAAAATACATTGTTATAATATTAAACATATAAAACACCCCTTTGTTTTTTAAAAATATAGATTAAGTGGTTTATAGTAAAATAAATTTGTGTATGGATATTACAAGTGGATGTTTCCCTAGTACTAAGGTTCCTAGGGGTAACAATTCAGAAAAGGGCACATTGAGCTAGACTCAATTGTCACCCAGTTTATAAAAATGGGACTTAATACACAGATAGTTTTACACTCCTAGGGTATATGATTTGGTAAAGTCAAAATCTCGTTACAACCCATATTAAGGGATAAAAAATTCTTATAAGAGTCTATGTTCAGAAATAGATCATGGATAACATTGATTGAAGCCTATAAATTCAAAAGTTAAAGAAATACAAGTCTTTTATTAATTATTCCTTGAATGTTATTGAATTATTATTTTTTAATAGTTTAAAATTAATTAACCCTAATTTTCACTTTATTCAATCCAATGGTCAGAAATAGGTGGAACTGAGTAACCAACCAATGTGAAGGCGAATGTGATGACATCCCAAATGAGATGCCTAACATTATGGGAGGTCTAGCAAGACATCTTGTGTTTATGCCAAACCAGCTATCAAAAAATAACAATTAACTACTATAACATAGTTAAATGTCCAAATTTTTCAAATAATAGGAGGATAGAATCTAAAAGTAGTTTACCTAATAAATTTGATAAGATAAAGAAGATCCAATTTCCTTTATAAAAAAGGTGCAAAGTGGCACCAAGGGAAATGTCATAAAGTAACTAGGGGTGTTTCAAGTGTGGAAATATAAGGCATAAAGTATCCGATTTCCTTGTAAAAATGTATAATTTGAGAGATGTAAATAAAGAATAATATAAGGAATCATTTATAGTTCTTTGTCATAAATGTGGGGTATTTGGACATTATCCAATATAATTCCTTACTCTAAGGTATGACAAGCATGAAAAGTATCAACATTCTACAAGAATACTGAAATAAGTAAAGTTATATACTAACATGTATCAACCTGACTGAAGTACATGTAACCTATACCCAATGGTTGTGTATGTCATATTGTATTTCAATTCCTTCTATATGTGCATATCTTGTATGTTTTCTAAGAACATCAAGTCACCACCTAAAATGATTTGATATTATTGGGGAAAACTTCTATGGTTATTGTATCACGTGTTGAAGATTGTGGAAATCTTCTACTATAAGATCCTATAATTATACATTTAGATGAATTTTATGTTATCCAAGTTATGTAATTATTTTTCTTTTATAAATTTTACATAAATTGTTGGGATAAGTAATTCATAATACATACAAGGAATCACACTTTGATTCTATACAAATGAAAGGGGGTGGATGAATTATATTCACTATCATTATATCAATTATGGATACTATTAACCTTTGATAAATCATATCCTCCTCAAATTATTGAGACAAATGAAAACATCAAATTTAAAGACATGCCCAATTTGTGGGAATACACTAATGTATTTCTTGAAGAATTTCCTTGTCTCCCTCCTAAACGATTCATTGAGTTCAAAATTGAACTTATACGTAGACCAAGTGGCATCCCTATGGAATTTAATCACTAGAAAAGGGATATTTTTTTACCCTTAAAAGACATAAGAAATTGAATTATGGCCGAGACCAACCACTATGATGGAAATCTATAGCCTCCTTCGATTAGCTGGGTGTTATTGATGATTGTAAGTGTAAGAACCCATTTTTTCACTTAGTTATGGATCCTTTAATTTTCGGTCTAAATCTTAATTTGGACCTAATATGGATGGATAATGAGTTAATAAAGGTTATGATGGTGCCTAGGGCTTGTTCGGAGCCCAGAACCCTTTTTTGGGGGAAAACTAGCTTGGCGTACGGTTTACAGTAAATTGGGTAGGAATTCTGCACAGTTTGGAAAACTATGAGGATTGTGTTTTTTTAGAAAGAGCCACCCTGCACGGATCATGCAAGGATATGTGGCCTAACTATATGAATGCCCATTTTTCCTAGGTACCCATTAATGTCTTGTGCACGGTTTGATCAAATAGTGCATAGGATGTTATTTTAGGCAGAACCGTCTCACATGGTTTGTGCATAGATTGACAAACTATGCGGAAAAACTATGTACATGATAAATTCTTGGGTAAAATGTCCAAAATTTCCTTAATAATCTAGTTACCCCTCTCTTCTTCTCTAATACGAGAACCAGTAGGATCAATCCTTTTTCCTCTCATTTTGGATCTTTTTGAAGGATAAAGCTAGGGATCCAAATATCTCCTTCATCTGGAATCCTATCGATCTTCCATTTGTCACGTTCTATGCATAATGGAAAGTACTCAAGTTATATTTAGTTTTTATTATTCTCTTTTTCTCTTATCCTAGATATCCTCATGTAAGTTTTTTCACCTTTTCTTAGATATAATCTTATCTAATCCAAATCATCATCTAATACCAAAGGATGGGAGTTGAACAACCCTAAGGTGGGTGGTTTATAACTCATCCCTAAAGTTTATTGATTTTAGAATATTTGTGTGGGGTCCACTGATTTCATTGGAAGAAATTTCTTAAATTTACATTCCATGATTATACTTGTTAGAATAATATGGTTACGCTCTTTTAAATATGTGATTAGTTGTTAGTAGCTACAACCACACCTCAATCCTCCCTGTGTTGAAGCTTATGCCATAATTGGGTTTTAGCATTTCGGCATGTTTGAGCCACTATTTGGGTGTGCCCTTGCTTAACCTTCTTAAAGGTGAGCCTTCTTATAATAAATGGCTTGTTATTAATAAGAATTTCATAATGTAATGTACCATGTATGCTCACCACTTGACCCACCTAAGGTAAGTACTTCATATTGTTTAGTAAATGTGAAATGTGAAATGAAAATTAGACTAATAATATAACCCAACTTATTAAATGATTTTGAATAAAGGTTACATATCCATTGCACCCCTTTCCAATTTTATTAAAGGTAGCATAGTGAACCTATATAATTAAATATGCCTTAGTAGTTAATTGAGACTCAATTAAATGGTTGAAATGCTGCATGGACTATCCATGCTAATAGAGAACAAGACATGAACATAAAGAATGATTACATGATTATAATATCAAAAATTAATGGACTGACTCAATCTCCACTTGGATTCTGAGAGGAGAGTACCTCAGGTCTCGAGAACCCCATTCTGATTCAAGGATGTGGTTTTCTTAGGTTGATACCCACCTAGACCCTAGATCATTTCTATTCCTCATATTCCCAGTATACCACTGTATGGTCCTTTACATTGTTACATGATACCTCATATACACTCCATAGATCCATCAATGACTAGTAGGTTCCATGGTGAAAGTTTGTATGTTTCTATCCTTTCTTAGTCCCATTATACCTTGGTCTATCACCTTGTTCTCGATAGGCACCTTATTGTGGAATTCCTTGTATTTAACTCCTTGGATTACACTCTTACCCATTTGCTAGAATCAGATACTACTGAGTTAGTATTCTGTGATCTCTACGTTACCTTGGTCATTACCCAGAAACTCCCACACTGGATATCCTTTTCATGTTTCCTTGTTATGTCTTAGGAACTTCACTAATTATACTATCATGAGGTGATTTCATTGATGGATATTCCTCATGTGACCTATTAACATTAAATGGTAATTACTTAATTAATGAACTGGTTACATGTACAGACACCAGCGAAGGGCTGAAGCCAGTATTTGGGTATTTAGTTATATTTTATTGTTTTCTTTACTTGATATATGTATTCCTACACACTTTTATATTCCATTACATAGGTCAGAGCTTGTAGAAACCATTGGTGGTGGCCCACTTAGATTTATCTCACACCCTCTCCAGGAATCATTGGTACCTGTAGTAGATTACATAGTTGTGGGTGTTGACAAAGGGAAGAATATGGATTCAAACACTTGATTTCTTATTGTTTAGGATAGAGCTTGATAGAAGATGACTGAGTTGGATCTTCGGATTCTTGTAGGAGACTTTGTTTTCTTTTACTTTGTGAAACATATTATGCCTATTTTCTTGTATCCATGTTTTCTAGTTTTCTAGTAACATTACATTACGTCATCATTTTTTCAATTGATACAGTTATTTTTATTATCGTTTATATAGAGAATTAGTTTGATTCCATTGTTATTTATATTTATTTATTTGTTTTATATTTATTTATATTTATTCCACTATGATACACTTAGATAATGAGGGAATAGTATCCCCACAAACACACCCTAGGCCCTCACTGTTAGTCAACAGCCTCTGGTGTTTGGGGAGATCAACTTGAGGCTATGTGGCCCACCGGGCATGGGGAACCCTTCAAGTGGCATCATGGTCCAGGACATCACAAAGTGGTATCAGAGGTGGTTTATTTTCTTGATTTACTATTTAGAGACAATATATTGGAGAATATGAATTATTAGGACTTGTTCATAAGTCATGCTTGGGCGTCGCGAACCCATGTTTGGGGTAAAAACCAAGTTTCCTTAATTATAATTGTTCTTCTACTTTTTCCTATTATAGTTGATAATATTTCACCATTAGGTGATGTAAATGTTGTGTGGTGTTGTTGGTTATTACTCTGATTGAGAATTTATTTCATCCTTAGCCCGATGATACGAGGGAAAGGTGCATTGTAACATGAATCATTATAGGCACCTAGATTTCACATTTCATTCATACTTCCATGCCATATAGGTTCATTTCACTGCTTTGAATTTCTTGATATGATTGTGATTTTCGAGTGATTTTGTGACAGTTTACTTGTACTTGTATTAATTTGGATGTGATTGATTGATTGCATATCTTAATTAATAAGGTGTATGGGCCCTCATGGTTTGGGATGAGTAATTTACCTATTCGATCCCTTATGATATAAGTAAGTGGGTGTCAATTCCGGTGATAGGTGTATGGGAACTGATTCATGGGAAATGGATATCCATTATTAAATGAATTATGAAAACTAAAATGAATTGGTTACACATCCTTATCATGCCTTGTCATGTCTATGAATGGTAAAGGAGGTAACCTGGAGATTAACTATAAAATTAAATGAAACTTATAATTGATCACATACCAATACATGGCCATCTAAGTGAGTATTTTTGGGTAATATTCCTTGGGTAGTGAGTTTTCCTACATTCAAATTCCATTAGTGATGATATCTTATGCTTCTAAGCTTGTTCTAAGGTGTTCTTGGAATTTGTAGACTGATGTTGCCATGAGGTCATCATGTCATTCACCAGGAGGGTGGTGACGGCCATGGTCCAGACATGGTGGGCCCTGATCCACTAGTCTTACCTATAGGAGTGCTATTTGAGGCACCGCATACTCTACCTAATCCAGGCACTGATTCCCAAGTCTGTGTAACTATCCTATATCTGATTTAGTCTATGCTTTTTGTTCCACGGGGTTTACCTATAATGGATGATCTGACCCGCAAGTTCTAGCAGTAGTATTCTCTTAATTTTTCAGGGGATGGTGGCTCTCAGGCTATTGAGTCTTGGATAGAGGCCACACTGTCTATCTTTGAGAATCTGGAAATTCATCTAGAGTGGAGAGTCAATCTTGCTATATACATGCTATGGGATTCATCCAAGCATTGGTGGGATGTGATTACCTAGGCCAATCTTCATCAGGGCATGTTATGGGATGATTTCCAAGATACTTTCGATGATTATTTCTTTCCTCAGGTGTGGAGAGCTAATAGAGCCAATGATTTCATGCATCTTTAGTAGGGTTCTCTGTCAGTTATGGAATATTCATCATGTTTCACTAATTTACAGTTCTTTACAATGCTTCTAGCTAGTGATGAGATTTCGCATTCTATACATTTTGAGGATGGACTCTATTATGTCATCCAAACTCTGGTGAATGTTTTTCACTGTCCTAATTTTTATACAATAGTTGATCAGGACCTGATCACTAAGCATAAACTAAGGAATGGAAGAAGTACTAGGTCGAAAGGATCAGTTCTATGTCAGGACAATAGTTCTTCTAGTGGAAGGAAAGGTTCCCTGGAGTTTTCTCATTAGTGAAGTGGAAGATAGAGTATCCAATTGATAGCTATGTGGTGTTTCATCAATGTGGATGACTAAGTGATAAGAATACTCAATGGGAAAGGGACCCTATGGAGTGTTAGTATTGAGGCCATATGGGTCATATTTAGCATTTCTGTAGGAACATTCCACCAAATTCAAGTTGAAAATGGTCATCATCCACTCCACCTATAGGAGAAAGTTATTTTTCATCACGTTTGGTAGGGAGTTTGAACAGCACTAGTAGGTCTGGTCGATGAGGAGGTTGTGGTTGTAGTAGTTTGACCCCTGAACACTGGCAGCGCCAGTAGAGAAATCATGATCATGTGAGTCCATCTCTTGCACAGGGTCATGGATCTGGTCAGTTGCATGCTTTACAACTGATACCCGAGTATCAGGTTTCTAGACCATATACAGTACGAGGTTCCTTTCTTTTATCCATTACTATTGTCTTTTCTTTTGTTGATATAGGTTCTTAAAAATATTTTATTTTCGTATCTATTGTGGGAAGTCGCGGACTAGAGATACAGTATCAGTAGGGTGTAATAACCCTTGATAAACCATTAGGAATATGTATGGAGGGAATACGCCAGTGCATGAATTTTCCCCTTGAGATATTCAGTTACCCTTTCTTATGTAATCTCTTTTTTCTCGAGATGACGGGCTTCGATTTCATTATCGGGATGGAATTGTTGGTCCTCTATCACACCTTTGTAGAATATTATCACTAGAGGGTCTCATTTACATCACTATAAGGTAGAAATTATATTTTCAAATGTGAGTGGGATGTCTAGGCTAAGAGAGTCATATTGAAGCATCATGGTCTAGGTGAAGTGACCACCCAAATTTTGAATCTTTTCATGGAGGATTAGAGTTTTCTTTAAACTGATTTACCTTCAGTAGTTGATCATTTCAGGGAAGTCTTTACAGATGAATTTTTTGTCTTACCTTCTAATAGAGAGTTATATTTTACAATTGATCTTATTATAGGAGCATATCCAGTGTTCATTACTCCCTAAAATATGGCACCTACTGAGCTTCAGGAGCTCAAGCAGCAGATAGAGCACTTAGAGGCCAAAGGCCTTATATGGCCTAGTACATCCTCTTGGGGTTTGCATGTTCTTTTCACCAACAAGGATAATGGGGCCTCACATCTATGCGTGTATTATAGAAGGTTGAACCAGGTTAAAGTCAAGAATCAGTATCCAATTCCTTGAATATATGATCTCCTTGACCAGATCTGAGGAGAAAAGGGGTTCTCTAAGATCAACCTGAGATCGGGTTATCATCAGGTGCAAGTCTGACCATCAGACATGCCTTACATAGATTTCTGTACTAGGTATGGTCAGTATTAGTATATTTTTATGTCATTAGGTATTATGAAAGTTCATGTCATTTTCATGGCATTGATGAATAAGGTTTTCCACTCCTATTTGGACTCTTTTATCATTACCTTTTTAGACGATATCTTGTTGTATTCTCAGACATGTAATTACCATGAAAAACATCTTGAGATTGTTCTATGTACATTGAGAGAGAATAATATTTATTCCAAGCTTGATATGTGTGACTTCTCGATCAAAAAAGTTCACTTCTTGGGTCATATTATCTCAGAATCAAGAGTATCATTTGGCCCTGAAAAGGTTAGTGCTATAGTTTCCTGGGAGAATCCCGATAACATGTTAGATATCCAAAGTTTCTTAGGTATTGTAGGATATTACAAGTGTTTTATACAGTAATTATCATGTATTTCTTCACATATTACTAGACATACAAAGAAGGGTGTTAATTTCATGTGGTTAGAAGCATGCGAGAAAGCATTTTAGGAACTAAAATAGTGTCTTGTCTTAGCACCGATTCTGATTCTTCCTGAGCTAAGGAAAGGTTATATTGTCTACTAAGATGCATAAGTAATTGGCCTAGGAGTATTTTTTATGTGGGAATAAAAATTAGGTGTGTGTGGATCTCAACATTTGAGGTCTCACGGGGGAAATTACCCACCGCGTGGCCTTAATCTAGAAGTAGTTGTCCATGTCATGCGTTTTTGGATATATTATCTATTGGGTGAGAACTTTATGGTGAAAAAAAATCACAAGAGCCTCAAGTATATCTTTTCTCATCATGACTTGAATCTCAGACAGCAAATATGGGTCAAATATCTACAATACTTTGATTTTGAGCTTGCTTATATGCCTAGAAAGGGAAATGTGGTCACTGATGCACTGAGTCAGAAAACTCAAACACAGGCCTTACAGGAATCTGATAATGAATGGAAGTTAATGGCCCTATTTAATGAACATCAACTATAGTTTCATGATAGTCACGAGGAGTCTTGGATCTCAGCCTTAACAGTTACATCTCTCCTACTCGAGAAGTTGAAGAGTAAGAAGTTTTCAAATCCTGAAGGTTTGGTTCTCCATGGGAGTATATCAGGAGATAACCCACCTCTGGATTTTTCTATGGACAGGGATGACATCCTGCATCTATGTGGACATATTTGGGTTCCTTCAGATATGATATAAGAGTTGATGAAATATTATCATGCTTCTCAATGGTAATTTCATCCAGGAAACTCAAATATGTATCAATATATATGATTCCATTATTAATGGCCTAGAATAAAACATCAAATTTCAGGCTTCATCAAAAGGTGTTCCACCTATTAGAAGGTGAAGGTGGAGCACCAGAGACCTATAGTCTTGTTACAGCCGCTTCCAGTCCTGTAATGGAAATGGGAAGATTTTTCTAGGGATTTCTTAGACATCTTACCTATGTCGTCAATGGGTAGTGACACTATCTATGTAGTCATTGAATGACTAATGAAATCATCTAAATTCATTCATATATGTGAGACTTTCATAGTTGATGAGTTGGGAAGACTTTATGACCATGAGATAATATGACTACACAGAGTTCCACGTACTATCATTTCAGATAGGGATGCTCGTTTCAATTCCCAGTTCTGAAAAGGTTTATAAAAAGATATGGGGACTCAAGTGATTCTAAGAACATCTTTTCACCATCAGACTGATGGAAAATCAGAATGGACAATACATGTTCTAGTGGATATGCTCTGACCATGTGTCCTTGATTTTGTCAGTTCTTGGGAGAAGCATATCCCTCTCATAGAGTTCATTTATAATAACAGTTTTTAGGAGATGATTTAGATAGCCCCTTTTAAGGCCTTATATGGTAGATCATTCCATTCACCCTTGTGCTAGCTAGAGGTAGGTAAGACAGCCCTATTAGGTCCTCATCTTGTTTAGGATACTTTAAAAGAGGTTTATCTGATCAGGAAGCATATAACTACTACTCAATCTAGATAGAAATTTTATGCTAATCACTATCGACAAACTCTTGAGTTTAAGGTTTTGGACCGTGTTTTTATTCAAGTATTGCCCAGTCTAGGGCATAGATGGTAAATGAATTAGGGAAATTTTTTGCCTCGTTATGTTTGTACATTTGAAATTCTAGAGAGAGATGAGTCCGTAGCCTATCGGATTCTAATACCTTAGAGGTATTGTGTCATTAACGATGTCTTTCATTTATCACAGCTTCTCCAATATCATGTTGACCCATCTCATAATTTTGATCCTGAGGAAGTTTAGTTAGATGTTGATTCTACATTTGAGGAGTATCCAGTACGCATCATTGACCAAAGTATGAATCCTCTCTGAGGAAAGTATGTCCCTCTTATATGGGTGTTATGGAAGCACAAATGAGTACAGGATGAGACTTGGGAGAGGAAAGCCAACGTACGTCCCCAATGGACAGATTTTTTCTTAGATAGTGTTTCTTTAACCTTGGAAGGAGAACTCGGGGGGGCAAGTTCTTTTAAGGGGGGAAGACTATAAGAACCTAATTTTCCACTCATGTATGGATCCTTTAATTTTCGGTCTAAATATTTACTTTGGAACCAATAAGAACTTCTAATGAGTT
Source organism: Viscum album (assembly GCA_963277665.1). Taxonomy (NCBI): domain Eukaryota; kingdom Viridiplantae; phylum Streptophyta; class Magnoliopsida; order Santalales; family Viscaceae; genus Viscum; species Viscum album. The sequence continues at coordinate 1,181,286,810 of OY728128.1, read as the reverse complement.
AGAAAAGGTTATGAGGATGTAAAGTGATTGTTTAGGGCCAGGAAACCCATATTTTGGGGGAAAATCAGATTGGCTCAGGGTTTAGAGTAAACCATGTAGATTTTGTTTTTCTGGAAAGAGCCACCTCACACAGTTTGTGCATAGTTGTGAGGCAAAACCATGAAAACACCCATTTTTCCCAGTTACCTATGTATGGCTTGAGAAAAGTTTGATAAAAATGTTTTGAGGATGTTACTTCGAACAGAACCATCTCACACAGTTTGGGCATGGTTTAACAAACTATGCGAACAAACTATGTGTTGGCTAGAATCCTAGGTAAAATGTCCAAAATTACCCTAATGATCTATTTACCCCCCCCCCTCATCCCTAATTTGGGAACCAGTGGGATTAATCCATTTTACTCACATTTTGGATATTTTTTAAATCCAAAGTTGGGGATCAAGAGATCTCCTTCGTCTATCATCTGATTGAGCTTTCATTTGTCACGTTGGATGTGCAACAGTATGTACTCGAGTTCTCTAGATATGTACTTCTTCTCTTTTTCACTCATCCCAGATATCATCATGTGAGAATTTTTCACCTTTTATTAGATATAATTCATCATGATCCAAATCAAGGTCCAATATAAGAGGAGGATAGTTGTACAACCATAAGGTGGATGGCCTATAAATCATCCCTCAAGATCGTTGATTTTGGAATATTTGTGTGGGGCCTGCCTATTTCATCGGAATGCATTTCTTAACTTTATATTCCATGATTGTAATTGTTATAATCATATGGTTATGCTATTTCCAAAAATCTGATTAGTTTTTAGTAGTTATACCCACAATTCAATCCAACCCATGTCAAAGGTTATTCCATAATTGGGTTTTAGTGTTTGGGCATGTTTGAACCATTGTTTGGGTGTGCCCTTGCTTGACCTTCCTAAAGGTGAGTATTCTTATAATAAATGGCTTGTTATTAATGATAATTTCATAATGGTATGTACCATGTTTGCTCACCACTTGACCCTCCTAAGGTAAGTGCTTCAAATTGATTATTAAATGAGAAATATGAAATTACAAGTTGACTCAGAATATAACTCGACCTTATTAAATGATATTGAATAAACATTACATCTCTGTAGAACCCCTTTCCATATTAATGAAAGGTAATGGATTTAACCTCTATAATTAAATATTCATTAATGGTTAATTGATACTTGATTAAATGGTTCCACGCTATATGGACTATCTACACTAATGGAAGACAAGGATTGAACCAAAGAAATGATTAAATGATTACAATATCAAATGGGAATGGAATGACTCGAGCTTACCTTGGATTCTGAAAGGAGAGTACCTTGGGTCTCAAGAACCCCATTCTGAATCAAGGATATGGTTTTCTTAGTTTGATACCCACCTTGACTTTAGTTCTTGTATATTCTTTAGAATCTCATTATACTATTGTAGGGTCCTTTATATTATTACACGGTACCTCGAATATACTCCTTGGATCCAGCATTGACTAGTAGGTTCCATGGTGAAATTTCATAGGGCCCTATCCTTACATAGCCTATTTTTACCTTGGACGGTCACCTTGGACTTGGTAGGCACATTATTATAAAATTCATTGGATTTCACTCCTTGGATTATAATCTTAACCCTTAGTTGAACTCAGATACTATTGAGTTATCATTCTGTGAGCTCTATGTTACCTTGGTCATTACCCTAGAACTCCCTCACTGGATATTGTTTTTAGGTTTCCTTGTTATGTATTGGGACCTTCACTACTTATACTATCATGAGTTGATGTTAGTGTTAGATATGCCTCATGTGACCTATTAACATTAAATAGTAATTTCTTAATTAATGAACTGGTTACATGTTCATACACCAACTGAGGGCTAAAGAAGGTATTTGGGTATTTAGTTATATTGTACTATTTTATTTACTTGATATATTCATTCCTTTACACTGCTATATTCCATTACACGGGTCAGGGCTTATAGACACCATTGGTGGTGGCCCACTAATATTTATCTAACTCCCACTCTGAGTTTTGTTGGTACCCTTAGTAGATTACAAGTTGGAGGTGTTGACAAAGGAAAGCATACGGCTTCAAACACTTGATTTCTTTTTGTTTAGGATAGAGATTGATACAGATGATTGAGTTGGATCTCAGGATTCTAGGAGTAGCCTTTGTTTTCTTTTACTTTGTGTAACATGTTATGCCTATTATCTTGTATCCATGTTTTCTTGTTTTCTAGTGACATGATATTACATCAACATTGTTCCAGTTGATACAATTATTATTATTCTCGTTTATCAAGTTCATATTTTTGCTTTTGCTATTTATTTATATTGATTACACTATTTAATATTTATTTATATTATTTCCACTATGCTATACTCTTCTAATTAGGACATAGTCTCCCCACGGACAAACCCTAGGCCCTCACTGCTAGTCGGTAGCCTTTGGCATTTGGGGAGATGCGCTTGAGGCCATGTGGCCCACTAGGCTCGGGGAACCCTTAAAATGGAATCTGGGTCTGATACGTCACAGTAATACATTTCTCTCCATTTTAAAACACTCCAACGAAGTTAACTTAGATGGGAGTCATGTTTTTCAATGATAATGAATTTGAATAGATCTTTAAGAAATTGAAAATGAGGCTTATCACTACAGTAATAATTACACTACCCATGAGTGGGGAACTTTTCATTGTATAGTGATGATTCAAATAAGGGATCTGGATTTGTAGTAATGAAAAATGACAAAGTGATATCATATGCCTTAAGGAAATTTAATGTTCATGAAAAAACTACCCAACACATGATTTGGAGTAGGCCACAGTAATCTGCACATTGAAAATCTGGTGGTATTATCTCTCTGGGGATAAGTGTGAAATATATATGGGTCATAAGAGCTTCAAGAATATATTCACATAGAAATAGATTAATATGTTCTAGAAAATATTGTTACAGATGATTAGTGACTATGAATTCTCAATCCACTACCATCCTAATAATAAAAATAAAGTGGATGATTCTTTATGTAGAAAGGATCTATAAATTTTATCATTGATGATAATTGAGAAGGATATGATCTTTTTATACTTGAAAATTATGGACATGGGGATAATAAATGAAGGAACATCAATAATCTATTCAAAAATAATTTCTCAACCATCCCTTAAGGATTCTAAAAGATAAGATGTATAAATTATGATGAAGCTAGAATCTATAAGAAAAGGGAAATCCTTAGAGTTCAAAATTAATGAAGAATGATTAGTAAAATTTGGGTCACAACTATGTGTGCCAGAAAACCCTGTATTAAAGAAAGAGTTGTTAGATAGTGCACATAGCTCGACATTATCTATCCATCCAGGGAGAAAAAATATGTATTGAGATATTTTATAGTACTATTAGTGGGACAATATGAAGATAGGGATTATATAATATACATTACTGTGTCTTATATGTTATAAATTGAAGGTCAAAAATAAAAAATCCTAGGGGGTGATACAATAATTACCCATAACTACATAGATTTGGGAAAACATAACCATGGATTTTATTTATGGTATTCCAAAGACATTAAGATGAAATAATACTATATTGGTTATGGTGGATCTTCATACAAATATTGCTTACATTATTGAAATTAAATAGTAATTTTCACCCGATCAACTTGCGAGGATATATGTTAGAGAATTGGTGAGGCTCTATGGAATACCCCTATCGATGGAATGTTAATGAGACCCAATATTTACCTCCATGTTCTATAAGAGTCTCCAACATGATCAAAATACTAATTGAACTTCATCAAAGATATTCAAACTCAAACTGATGGAAAATCGGAGTGGACTATCCAGAAATTTGACAACATACTGATAGCAAGATCGATTGACTTCAAGGGAGGATGGGATAAACTTACTTCTTTGGTCGATTTCTCATATAATAAAATTTTTTACTAAAGCATCTAAATGGATCCCTATGAATCCCTTTATGGTAATAGATTCATAACATCTATATAATGGGAAGAATTTTGTGAACATAAACCAATGGGTCCTAAAATGGATAAAGAAACATTGGAAAGGGTCAAGACCATTCAGCAGAACATGAGGGATGATTATAGTTGATAGAATATATATGGTGACAATAATCGATGAGACATAGATTTTGAGGTTAGAGATAATTTATTCCTCTAGATATCTAAATGGAAGAAATTCATGAGATTTGGGAATAATTGAAAGCTTGGTTAAGATATATCGGTCCCTTTAAGATCCTTACTCACTTCAAAGAAGTGGCCAATAGACTATAAATCCCAATTAACATATCTCAAGTATATGATGTGTTCTACATATCCCTCATGATAAAGTACACACTATAACCCTTACATGTTCTGAATCCAAAAGTGGTTGCATTGGAGAATGATCTTTCATATGAAGATAAACTTGTGATGATCTTAGATTGTAGAGACAAAATTATATGAAATAAGAAAATGTACCTAGTCAAAGTGCTTCAGAGAAACCACAAGTCTGAATAAGGGATGCGGGAACCGAAGAAGGTGATTAAACAGAACTACCTTCGTCTATTTTATTGTATGAAATGAAAATTTTGAGGGTGAAATTTCTGAAGGGGGGAATATTTTAATGACCATGACATTTTTAAATAAAATTATCATTGTGATTGAAATAAATTATCTATTATAGTTATATAAAATACATTCTGTTGTTTTTTTATATCCTATAATATTTAATGTTATTTTAATAATTATAATCATTGATAATAAATCCATTGAACAATGATCATATGATTTTCATAAATATAGTTTTTTGATAAATCCAATTGACAAAAACAAAGGAAGTTGTGGTATTAACCAGTAGAATCATACACTTTGAAGACCATTTATCAGAGCTTTCAAGGGAGATAAAATCACTAGTATTTTTCCTTGACAAATCTAAATATAATATCTAACAACTAAATCACTAGTAAAACCATTTATGAGAGAATTTAAATATCACCAAGATCACATCCCAAACTATGTACGTCGAATGACCCCATTAAAAAATATCATCATAGTGCACCATACCTATAGGTCGTTTGCTGGTGTAATAAAGGGATATTTATCAATACCCTAATAATATGAATATATATATTGTATTTTCAATATAATAATGCCAATATTTACTTCTTATTTTTTTCTACTTTATAAAAAAATTATTTTGACACGATAAAACACAAATTGTTTTTTTTAATATATAACTTCAATTAAGACATTCCTTTTTGATGTATTCATGAATTTTAAAAATAAATTATATTTTCATAAAATAGTAAAATTATATAATTTTTATTAAATATAAATGATAACATAACTCTAAAAAATTAAAATTTAATTTTTATAATGGATCAAAAACTATTATTGTTAAAAAAACCAACATTTCTCAATAAATTTCAATTCTAATTTTAAAAGTGAAAATTAAAAAATTTAGTCAACTATTTTGATAAAATAAATATTATTTTTGTAATCATAACTTCGAAATTATCCCACATAAAATTTTTCAAAATTTTCTGATATAGATGAATTTTCAGGCAAAAATTAAATACGATATAATAATACTGTGCATATTATGACATTATAAATACCCAAAAGTGATGTAATAGATACTATAATGGGTATAAATGGAAAAATATATGTTTCCAAATAAAAAAAATTAGTTTATTTAATTAATTTTATAAATCATTTATGAATCCTTCAAAACCTATGTTATAATTTATGGTTTTAAAATCATTTCTTTGTGAACAAGACTTGTGTCCACAATATAAAGGGTAATATCTTAAGGATTTAGGAAATTTTCCATGTAAAATAGTTAAAAACGCACTTCTTTGGTATAAAACAAGGTCAAAGGCATAAGAATATTTGTGGTTTTTTATTACATTATTATATAGAGTCTAAAACCTATTTTTGGGAAATAATAAATAACTCCCCTATATTTTTCTATATAACCCAACATGAACCCCCGTTACTCTTCACTCAAAAACCTTGTATAACATCCTTACTATTCACATCACTCTCTAGAGTCCTCCCAAAGTTCCCCCAAGCTCTAAATAAGATCATCCCAAGCTTTTGGAATCACCCTCTCAAGGAAAGTGGTCTATCTTACTTCTTTTCAGTTCAAACACCTTCTTTGTATTTAGCCTTTTTAATCTCAATTGGTTAGGTTTTTATAACTTTAAAAATATCAATCTATTTTCCAATTTTTTTCTAATAATTAGATATCTTTATACCCTCTCATTATATAATTTACATATTCTGTTACTATGTCAAAATTGAGTAATCCTTATCCTATTTATTAAAGAATGTTCTCAATTTTATGCCTTCTTATTTCCAATAAATAATTATGGATATATTTTTCTATATCCCTATTACTATCCTTTTCATACTGAAATTATGAGATACCTCTTTCATGCCCATTAAACTATTTTATGAATCTTTATGTACTGTTATTATGCTGCTGAAATTTAACTATGACTTTTCCTGCCAAACAATTGTGTCGTGAATATCAACTCTCATTTACACTCAAGGGTATTCACCTAGATGTACATATCCATCATTTATTGGGAACTTCCATGTACTTAACCCACATTAATTTATCATTGGGATATAAATTTATGAAATAAAACCTTATGTTTTATGATCTATGTGGAACACTTATTCATGTACATGATAGGAAAGTGGTAGGTGCGCTAGGAATTATATAGCAATCCATATGTATTTCATAATGATTTAGTCTTAGGAGATATCATGTATGGGATTAGGGGGTGAACCTAATACACTCAGCGACTTTTTCAACCATTTTATTATAAATTTTTTTTATCCTTGACTAATGTTTATGATGTCATGTTAAAAGTTGTTTCCACTTTCCCATTTTTTCCCTAATGTTATCATGCTATATCATGCATCTTTATTCATGTTTATGATTCTCACCCATTTTATGTTCCTTTAAAATTCATATTTTATAACATTTAATACATTCATTATGTTATGATTTTTTTTATTTCCTTACTATACTTTATATCTCACCTCTTTCTTATGTATATCCCTGGGTTATCCAATTTTGTTTTAAGTATGATGGAATATTATGTGAATGTTAAAGAAAGTTTTCAATAATAATGATGTGAACCCTATTTTAAATTATTATTTAATATAAAAAATTAAAAAATACACTATAGTTATTGTTATTATGGGTTTTATTATGCGTATTATTATGAAATATTTAATGAATTAATTTGTAATAAAGACTTCGGATTTCATAGAGAAAATCATTTTCCTCTTCTATTTATTATAGCTCGTACCGCTACACTATAAATATTGATACATGGGATCAGCACCCATCACACCTTGCACCCATTCTTCACAGGCCATGCCTCGCCTATGAAATCCCATAGAAACCCTATAGTCCCTATAGATAGGCCCATATGTTCCATTGGGAGGACTCCAATGAGGGCCTTATGCACAGGTCTCCCCACACCTCTATATCAATGTGTCACCTCTGTTGGTAGGATCACCCCTGAGGATCGACCCTTTGGTCCCCCCAAATGTGGTTGAGGGCTTGTCCTTGGGGCATTGTATAGTTTTCCATTACTTTTAATGAGTCTTTCATTAAAAATGATACTTAGCCATATCTATGTATATAATTAAACATCAAGACATTGTTAAACATATCCCCCAAAAATTCATCATGAAATTTCTTTATAAAAAATATAGGAATATATTTTTTCATGTAATTATTCAAAACATCATGCAAGAAAGGATATTTCATGTTATTTTTTCAATTATTATTTTCAAACCTTGTAATAAACAATGTGTCGTCAACACATTATTTCAAATTAAGATCATAACAATAATCATCAAAATTTAAACGCATACTAACACCTCATTGATAAAAAATGAATCATTTTTATGAATATTTTATATTGAGAACCATATAATCAATACTTTACCATCATTTTAATAAATCATCCAATACTTAAACTCAAATATATGATTTTTAATGTGGTTCTCTAACCCAAATACCAAATGTTACTAAACTATTCTCAAAAAATAAAAATAAAATTAATATCCAAAATAACATAACCATTCTATAAACCCAACTATATAAACACATGTTAAAAAGACTTAAATAATAAAATAATCACCTTATTTAAAAAATACATCTCACAAATAATCAAATATCAGAATGACTAAAAGGTTTAGTATCCTATAAATTTTATACAAAAGAATCTTATTTTAATATACTTTTCAACATTTCATCATAATCATGATCCTCTATTCCCTTTTATATATTACTCACAAGATATAATCATATTCATTACTTATGGGTTAGAAACATAATAAAGGGGTGTTATTAAATGATCAGAAATGAAAACACATATCATAGCATGAAGGAGAACATCATGGAGATATAGATTTCATAATAAAAGATCACAAGACCATATATTATAATCATAAAACGTATTATTGAAACAAAATATAATTAATTAAGCATAAATGATATGAAATGGAACAAAACACATCTCAATAACCATATAACTTGTGAGCAAGAAATAAAACTATCGAATAATTTAAAATTAAGGCATATTCATGAAAACATGTCATTTCATAGAAATAAAATTCATCTTGGAATTTTTTTCATAACTTGATAAATAATAAGGAAATGTGGAACATCCATCTATATATGAAAAACCCATGTGATGAAACTCATCATTCCTATTCTTATGTAAACAAATTCATTATGTTCATTCCTGAAAATGTGATAAAACCCATTATTTTAATGCCTATGTAAACCAAATCATTATGTCCATGTATAACTATATTATGAGATATAAATATAAACCAATGCTTTACAGAGTCATATGACACTACCCTTATCATTATCCATACATATAAATTCCATTAAAAATCTATCATAAACATATCTTAAATAACCCATTGAAAAAAATGGGTTTCTTAAACCTTCCAAAAAATCACATATCATGAACTTGAGAAATCACTTAATATCAAAAATATCATTTTAAAAGGGTAAAAATATCAAAATAACATATATATCAGGATAAAAATATTACTTCACGAAAGATAAACATTGGAGGGTAAATATATGTGAAAATGAAAAGTTTTCACAAAACATTTCAAAAAATTTAAGTAAAAATTACTTTAAAAAAAATTAAGAGAAATGTAAGCCATTTGAAAAAATTATTATAAATATTCCAACATAAAAGGACCCCAAAAATAAATAATGGTTTAAAAATGTTAATTGAAAATACTTTGAAAACATATATTTTTTAAAGAATCTTTAATAATGTAGCCATAAAAGAGACATAATGTTTTCTAAAAAGGGAAGTGAAAATAATTTGAAAATATTTATTTTTATAAATAAAATTTAATAAAGGAAACTTTAGAAATAGATAAATTTTATCAAAAGAAAATGGGGTTTGGATAATAAAATTTTTGTTTCTAAAGGATGAAAAAACCTTTTGAAAAATTTCCAATAGCTTTGTTGAAAACCAACATAATTAAAAGTATGATGAAACCATTGTTTTAAAATGAATAAAGTGGAATTATAGGATAATTGAAGATAAAAACAAATTTATTTTATATTTTTAAAAGGATAATATTGATGGGAATTAAAAATAATTTATCTGAAAGAAAAATCCATTAAAATCAATGGGAATTATTAATGATAAAAGGAATTTTAATAAAACAATAGAATCATATGGAAATAATATTTTTAAGTAAAACATGATTTCCCTAGAGAATAATGTATAAATACAACATAACTTCATAATAGGTTATAATAAATCAATATTTAAATATAATAGTCAAATATGAGTGATTATAACCTAAGGAAATGATTTGAGTCACGAAAACCCCTTAAGTCCTTTTTAACATTTGAATCAAAACCCCATGAGGGGTATAAAATTAAACAGATTAATTAATATTATTGAATATAAAATTATCATGATACAAAATTATGATAGTTAGTTATTTACTCCATTTAAAAGGAAACATGGTGTATATCTTAAATATGTTTCAAGGGATTCAAATTTCAGATAAAGAAACCCTTATATTATTTCATTACTTAGTTAATGATAGTCTAACATAATTTAAAAATATATATAACTTAATCATATGTTTAATAAAATGATTCATATATTTTACCATTTATATCCTTATTTATAATTACTTATTTTGGGTATATTGGTTAGTTATAACTTATTTTCAACCATCAAGTGTTATTAACTTTTACAGTTTGCATGCATTCAATAATGTTAATATAATTACCCACTATTTGATACCAAATTCATAATTAATATGTATTTAAAAATAATTAAATAGATATATAATATTTATTTTTATATCCCTTATACCATTACAAAAAAAATAGTTATTTTGTGTGCAAATGGAATCGGTGTTGGATTATTTTGGTGATTTTTTGTAAATGAAAAGGATACTTTAATATTAAGTTAAATACTTAATATAATATTTATATATCCATATGATAATATTTATTTTATTATAAAATTATAATAATATTATTTTTCATGTTTTCGTAGTAATTTATAATAGAGTTTTATATCATCATTCATATAGGTGGATAAACTGGCCCAAACTTGAACACACTTTAACTCTATTAGTGGGTATGGTTAATCAGGTTTATATTTTTACATAATATCATTATAAAATTATAATAATTATATTATTTTTATTCCTTTATGATTTTGAATAATATTTGATGATTTTTGGGTATGTAATGGAAGACTAGAAAAATGAAAAAAAATGATTCCTCGTGGAGATGGTAGTCTGCACACATGCACCATTAATGTTCCTTTGTTTTTATAAGTGGATGGAAATAAATAAATAATGTTTGTATCATTAATATAAAAACAATTAAATATAATAATGATACTGAACTTATCACATTATTATGGTGATAATATATTTGTATGAGTAAGATCGAGTAGAATGATTTAATAAAGAGATAGAACATATTTTGGAGACTATATCTTTCCTTAGAAGTCCCCTTGAAATTGAAGGGATTATGATTACTATGACTACCTAGGGGAAAATTATTTTGGTATATAGTAATAAGAAGATAAAAATGGGATATATTTAATGAGTAATTTAAATTATAAGAGAGACTTTAAGTGGTGTTAATGTTATATTTTTATAAATGTGGAGAAGGGTATTTTTAGAAATAAACAATGAATTTCAATCATTTAATTTCACTATTAATGGTTCAGATGCCTTTAAAAAGTAAAAATAAATAAGGGGTGAGTTTTTTTCAATCTAACATATGAAATCAATTTGGAAAAAAACTATATGATTTGGTCTTTCCTTCTTAGTAAAACACTTTCTACCATTTTTTTTTACTAGGGTAACTAATTTTTAAACTCGGTAATTAATTTTAATGATCAAAATTAAAATTTACCTTATTTCATAATTTTAACATTATAATTTAAAACATGAAAATATTTTTATCAAAAATAATCATTATTATTGTTATGAAAAGCTAATTTTAAAATAAAAAACACTTAAATTTGTAAAACTGTTTTTTTTTAATATCTTTATTAGTATTTTAAATTTATATACGATAAATTTATCATGGTAATATATTTTAAAGACATAAGTTCATTTATAGTAAATTTTTTAAATTGTATAATGATTCCAAGTCAGTCCAAAACCAAACCTCTCCCTGAAAATTCTTTATTTAAATGGAAGAACAAAAACTATTTTTTATATTATTATAGAATTTTTCTTTAGTTGTAAAAATTTTTGGGATAGGTTTTTTATGTATAAATAATATTTAAAAATGAATATCTTTATTCCTCAATTTCATTTTTTTTATTTATTTAGTGGTTTTAAATTCTTTAAGGTTATTCTTACAAAGTGATAAAATCATGGAAATTAAAACTTACATAATTACCATATTGTTTGACTTAAAACAACCTTTTTAGTAAATGATTAGGCATTTAACTTTTTCTAATATATCCATAATAAATAAAAAATTATATTAATTTTCATAAATTCACATACTAAAATTAAATTTTTAATTTTTAATTAAAAATATAAAATGTAGTTAAAAGTGTTTTTATATAAAAAAAATTTTATATTACTTACATTTTTGTAAATTGATAATTAATCTAGTGTAACTATATATTTTTATTTTTCTGTCAAAGTAAAATTGGTATCTTGAAATGAAATTAAAATTTTAAAAAAAATATTTTTTAATCACAAAGTGAATTTACAGAAATTTAATTTCAAAATATATGTAAATTAATTATATTCCTATGCACAAAGGTATTCTATTGAATTTAAATATAATACTAATTAATAAATATATATCCCCTTATGTTCTCCATATTAGACATAAGAATAAGATAATATATGGTTACAGTTTCATGTGGTGGTTCATCTAGCATGGATCTTGTAATAATCTTCATGATCTTGAACTTCTCCCATATATGGTTTTTCTCAAACTATAATTAATTGAGTTTATCTTAGCCTTAGTCAAAGGAAACCACTAGAGAAGCTACTTCCCTTGTGATTTTAGGAAAATAGGCTTCATAAGGAATACTTATACTTCCATATTCCATTTTTATTATCTTCTTTATTGGATTTTTAATATGGTTACCTCAAATTAAACCATATCGTTTAATGGATTTGTTTTAACAATTATATATAATATTCAAAATATATCATGGTTTTTCACTTTAGTTTGGTTTTTCATGTAAAACATGTTATTAAAAAAATAATTTTTTAAGGGCAAAACACTGTGAAATATCATTTCATTACAACATGATTTTAGTTATATATATTCACAATGTTATGATTTATAATGCATATGTTTGTGCTAAATTTTTATGTTCTGCAACATACATATGTAATTATTCATGGTTCGTGATTATTCTATCATATATTCACATTATTATTCCATGGTATATATATAATAATTTTATGTTGTTTGTTATTATATCATACCTTACAGATAACTCGAATGATTATATATTCTTTTTAATCAAATAGGTCTCCCATTTTCATGTTTATGATATAAACCATTATGAACCATTGATAAGTTTTAACCTCATATGAGTTTTAGAACACTCATTCCTCCTTAGTTAGTAAAGAAGAGTATTACATATGATTTTTCTATAAGGATATCATGTCGGTAGTCTATTTAAAAAAATCAAATATACAATGTGTAATAAGTAATTTTTTGTATCTAACCACTAAAGAAACTGAACCTCAGTTTTGGTATTGTGAATTTATTTTTTATATTTAATCTTTAAATTATATAAATTATGTAAAACATTTGTATTATATGATTTAGTTATCTTATAAGTAGGACCCCTAGATAAGAAACTCTACCGTCTTTATATATTTCATGTGTATGGGTTGTGTATCATAAGGTCTGAATACATTATATGAGAGTTGGGATATCTACACATTAACCCACAAACTCTAAGTTGATTTAGATGAATGATTCCAATAATTCCCAAATATTCTATAAATAAAAAATCATTAAAAATAGGCTATAAAAACTTATAACATTCCCATAATAAAAAACCACAATATAAAAAATCGGTGATAACACCCAACACCTCCATGATCAAAAATATTAAATTCCAGGTTATCACAATGCCCAACTAGTTTATAGGTATTAGGGTGCTAGGTTGAAATCATGACCAACCTAGTTATGAATGTAAAAGTTATAGGTTGACTATATTTCCAACCCTTTAATAATTATAAGGAATCTATATTGGGGCAATGGATTGTGTTTTTATTCATTTGAATTTATCTGGGAAAATTGTATTTTCCCATTTAGTGGAAGGATATTCTTGAGAACTGGAGCTCGGGTCTATAATTATCGGTTTTAAAAGCCTCTAAAGGATGTTTTTAAAAAAGTTTTGATTTTTTGGGTGATCCAGGAGATACTTTAGGTTGACCTGTAAGGGTTATTATATAAAAATGGAGATTTGATAAGGATTTATGGCATTCCATATTGTTTCACACCATGAATTATCAAGGATAAGGTCCTGATGTGTTATATTCTAAGTTATCACTATGTGAAACCATGATTAACACAATTAACTACACTTAGTAAATTTTTTGTGTTTTTTTAAGTGGCATGATTCCTCCAAAAACCTCCCATTTCATTCCTTCAAACCCCTCATCTATATGAATATGTAAATGGAGCGTTTTTCCTTCCAGGAGCTCCTATGATATCATTTCTTCACTGATAAAAGATTCATCTAATATGATGGATTTCTCTTGGTATCTCTTATCAAAATAACTCCTTAAATTTCACTTTACTATTCAAATTACAATTGATTGTTTCTTGATTTCAATAATATAAATTAGATAGAAATTCCAATGGATCTTATAGGAATTATCTGAGAATGATGGGGCTTTTGATCAACATGGACATTGGATGTCCCATGTTGACTAATCTATGGCATTGGTGGGGTTTTCATTTAATTATTGTCCCTTGGTGATCTCTTTTATTATTTTTGGTTGATTTTATTTGAACCATCCATATTATAATGGAATCCATTTTATGTTTCTATGTGCCTTAAATTTTGAAGTGTGTTGAGAGTGGCTAGAAAATCATTAAATGAAATTGCTAAAAAATAAAGTCATTAGGTTTAATTCTTAAAGAATTTAAAAATTAGATATATTAAAATGGACATTATTTCATTGTTTCATCATGGGTATGTCACCTAAAATGAAATCGAAATAATGTTATAGAACTTCCATTAGTGGTTGTTTATGGTTCTAGAAAGGTAGTGATACCTAGTAAGTCACTCATAAAGTATGCCATTCACCTTTGAATGTGAGTTTCCTTGAAATCAATTAATTAATTGTAATTTTTATTTAATTGATTAATTTTATATGATTGTTGAATAGTAGGACCTCATGGTGATCAATGGTGAATTAATGGACTTAGAATATTTTGAAAAATATGTTGGTATTTTCTTGCATTGGGGTTGACACTATTTGAGGTAGGTTGTTTCATGTAATCTACCATATAAATTTATGCATTTTTGTTTCAAGAGATATGAGGTTTACCACTTTGGTAGAATGACCTTTAAATTAATAATGTGTTATTAATTAATAATAATTCTTAATTAATTAATGATACTAAAGTATTTATTAATTAAATGAATATTCCTAATGTATTTTTAAGAAGTTACAAGGGCCATGATAGACTATTATGAAATAGCTGGATGTTTACTATCGATGGTCAACATTTTACCACTAATTAATTCCTTCAATTTCATGGACACATTAGGGTGTTTGGATGTCCTAAAAGAGATCTATATCTCATGAGATCATTTTTATGCCTTGATAACATGGGTTTGTGTGTTTATGTATCCTTGTGATACCATGTTTGATGATGATCATATGTGTGTGTTTAAATATGGTTGTTGATACTCCTTATTAATATGATAAGACATGTGTTTATCTATTGTGCCCTACTATGTATAAACATGTTCCCCTAAATAAATATATATATTTATGAAAAATATCATGACTAATATCATGAGTTTTCTTATATATACAAATTGATCATGTTAAACTTATTGTTCACATGTGTGTGTTTATAGCTATATTGTGCCATGATAATTTGTGGTGTTCTGTCTATATGTATACTTATACCCATTGTGTGATATATATCGTATTTCCTTTGTAAGAATATTTATGGTACTAATAAAAAGTAAACCATCAAGTGATGACTAACTTTAGAGGGGGAGTGTACATGCCTTGTGACAATAATGATGATGGACTAGCACATGAGGCTAGGGCATGACAGCCTTAAGTCCAAACTCATGGTAGAAGCATTGGGGTATGATGAAATTATGGATACTTAGTATAATGATTACATGATTCCTAGGGGAATGTCTAGTATCATTTACACTCGTTTAATAGAGAATTACATGTATAATTTTTCTGATATTCCTAGTGGTTTCCGCAAAATGTTCTCACTCAATGCCCAGAAGATGATTAGTAGCATGTTCACTTGATTCCTTGTGGTTTCCAATTATCATGTCAACTTGATTCCACATGGATGTCAAGTGACATGTTTATCATCCTTGTCACATACTCTTGATTACTCTCAAAATTTATTATAACTACATTCCAATATGGATCATAAGTAGGTATAGTCATGGGTTAGTATTATCCTTAAAAGTGCATGATCGCTCAGTATATGGTTATTGTTTATTGTTTGTAAATTAGTTATTATATGTTATTTTTTCACAATTATGTATTCCTTGTTTAGTTTTTAGTGATATTATCCCTTGAAAATACACATAAATGTATTGTTTGGGTATTGGACCATATCAGTGGTGTCTTACTGAGTTATAATCACACCCTACTCAGGAATCTAGGGAAATTAGTCACCCGAGAATCCATTACTTATTGAATGTACTGGTCAGGCTTAGTCTTGGGTTTGATCGAATAGCGGGACAGATCTCAATGAGTCTATATATTGGATAAGGTGGTGATTTGAGTTACATATCCTCTTATACTTCTTTTTTCTTTTATCACGTATGTGGTCGGCCTGCTGGAAGATCAATGTGTTGATTCCAGTTGTGACTATTGAGTCTATTATTTCCACATTCATACTTTATGATGGTATATAATTGGTTTTTTGTATACTATAATTTTAAATTTTTTACATGTTTGGTTATTTATTCATTACTATTCACTCTAATAGAGTTTATAGTCTCTCATATGTCCACCTTAGCCACACACTACTAGTCAGCTACCTCTATCTTATGCGGAGGAGCACCAGAGGACATATAAAATTATAGATCATACCCAATGATTTGATCCAGGATGTTAAAAAATGGTATCATAGAATATTATTCTTGTTTTTTCTACTCTAGGGAGATTTTGGATAGGTGAAATAGGGATTTTTTGAATATTATGATGAAACTTGGTCTAATGCATCATGAAAATATTTCTTGAGGGAATTCCATTTTACTAGGTCATGGGATTATGTTCTTGGTTTTTGCTGTTATTTTTATATAATTTTACCATGTATGAAACACATGTTATTTTATGTTATGATTTCATTTATATTTTACTATTTTCCATATCATTTGGAGTCATTTCATGCATCATATTCGGCATGTAGGTTTCACAAGACATATATTCTATATATTTTTGATTGTACAGAAGATGGAGGATGCATATTTTTTGTGTTAACAAAGTGTATGTTTCACATATGGAATTATTTTTGAACAAACCATATGTGTTTATACTTCTGATAGTGGTCCATCTAAGGATATATTGTGGTACACCAAGGTGACAATGATGATTTAAATGATTATGTGGTCCCTATATGCACTAATGTTGTAGTTTACCTTTTTAGATCATTTTCTGGAATTTATTTTCTTAGTAAATAAGATTTTATGAGTATCTATTAGGTAGTTTTAGTTGTAGTTAATTAAGGTTTAAAAGGAGGTATATATATATTTTTCCATATATAACTATGAGGAATTTTTTAACCAAAACAAGCATCTTTAACCTCAAAATGGTTGGTCCAAGAGTGAAGCCACAATTACATATCTATAGATATTTTCTTAGATGACATTCTTCTGGATGTGACCCTTAGTGATAACATTGGTGTGTTTTGTTAAATACCTTTTGGACTTAGAAATTTAACTATTGTAAATACTAATTTGGTATCTCATTCTTTGTGAATGTAACCCAAGTGAGGATATACCTTATGGAGGTATGGTAAAGGTTAATACTTTATGGGTGTATTTAGGTTGATTAATATTTCTTGTGCATGTAATTACCCATAAAAGGCTTAAAGTAAGTTATTAAAAGTTACCTTTTAGACCTATAGTATATATAACCATGATTTATAGTAATTATAAAGAATGGTTGGGTTTTAGAGTGTTTGGATTCTTGTGGTGTTAAGGGTTAGACCAGGTATTAACAGACCAATTAGTTTGGAATAAAACTCTTATTGAATGTTGAGTGAAGTTTCAAAGTGGTTGGACCTAAGAAAGTTAGATATTTGGTGTATTATTACCTTCTTTATTGGAAACCAATGTCATTGGTGGTGTGTAATAAAAATCTATAGAAACGTGATGTTGTTTCTGAATGAATCATTGAAATTTATTGAGTTTGAAGGAGATATCACCTTGTGTTGTAGGCAGCAAAAGAGGCATGTGATTTTATCATGTAGTTTCATGACTCAGGGGGTAATCATTATGTATTGAGAAAAGATTGGTTAATTCATTCCTTACTAGTAAATAATTTGTGTATGAACTTTCATGTACCGGTTGAGTAAGGTCATCTAGACTGGTGCAAGTGTGGTGGTGAGTAGACCATTAAAAAATTTTCAGTTTTATGGATAAACATAGATAAAGTAGTGGTATAATCCAAAGAAATTTTTGTTTTACAATCACATTTGAAGTTAAAACTGGCATGTTTGTTGTAAATCCCATACGGTTTTGACATCCTAGAGGTTATTGTGAGTGGAGATGTCTCCATGGGTTATCATTATATGGTCAACCATATTTTATCGCCTGATGTAAATTACATGGATTTAATTAATATCTCGTATGATATGATGATAACCTTCAGGGTTAGAAGTTATAAACCATTCCTAGGTTGCTATAGAATATCATTCATTTCATTTATGGATTGTTAAATAAAATGGACTATGTACTAGGTAATCTTGGGTTGTACAGTGATATTTCAGGTGCTTGAAAATTGGGTATGAATGGAGAGTCAATTTTAGTCATTGTGTTCAGTGATGGAATAGTTGAGGGATGGGTAGAATAGTGAAATCTCTATCACATGAAAAAAAGTATACTCCTATGTTGGGGATCATCAACCCAGTCACTTGTGAAATGACCTCTCTTATGGGAAGGTTCATAGTCTTATGAAAGGCTAAACATTGGATAATCATGATGAATCCATAATATCGATGAGTAATGGAACTGATATCATTTGTTTCAATAAGTAATTAATAATTTTTTATTCATATATAGTGTTGGATGGAGACTAGATGTGTTCTTTGGACTCTGGGGAAAATATATGTGCACTAATAATGATTCGGGTCATTAGGGTGTTAGTAAATAGTTGAGAGCCTTATGCCCAGTTCAAGTGGTTTGTAAACCAACCATGGGAAATCCTTTTTAGGTTCATTTGAGAAATTTTAAGTATTTTTATCTACTTTAAAATTCCTATTAGGCTTAGAATTTTATAATTATTAGTTCATTTTTCAACATTTGTTTAGGTAAGGATCCTTTATAAAAAGATAGATGGAAGTATACCAATTATTTGTTCTATGTTAACCTAAATATTATGGTTTATAACCTCATTTATCTCATCATATCAGTTATAGTTGATGTGGGTAAGTATTATCTAGGGTCTTCTAGAAATTTTGGTATTTATATGTTGTGTTTGTTCATTAGAGACATGTTTGTTTGGTTTAAAATTGGGAATGAGTTTTTTTCAATAACTTTGTACCCGTGTTTAGGGTGACATATTTCAGGGGGGAAACCCAGTTTCATGGAATTATTTAGGGGGTGAATCACGTGATAAAAAAATTTTGACATGTTTCTAATGGTGAATCCTAGTTTCATATCATATATTATGGGGTCAATCAAGTGATGAAAATTACTGAAGGTTCTTTTTAGGGAGGAACATATTAGAAAAAATGGGATATTGTGTTATGTCTTGTGTTATGTCTTATGTTATGAGCGGTCCATTTGTGTAAGTTCATAAGATTAAATTTTAGATTAGAGTAATTTAATTATTTTGAGGTTGTATAGATGAGATGCCTAATAGTTTCTAGAAAATTTTTCCCACAGGAGGTCCAAATGGAATTCCTTCTTGAGTTTGGACATGGTGAGATAAAAACCATGTATTATAGTGACCCATACTTTTCAAACATAAATATTACATCATTTTAGATGATTACTCAATAAATTTCCAAAAAATACATGCATGAGGACTAAATCAGTTATTATCTTTAGAAACATTGATATTTAAAAAATTAAAATATAAAAGATCTATATCATTTCCCATTTAGTTCTTCATAACTAACACCCTTCTTAGACATAACATACTTAAAAGTTTTCTCAATGACCTGGGAAAGTGGAATATAAGAAAGGGTTAGATCAGATAATCAATAAGGGTAAACATAATATAAATCAATAATTGATCATAACATAAGCATAAGGGTATGAGATAATGAGTTAAACATTATAAAATCAGACCCATTATTTCATATATCATATTCATGAAACATATAATAAAGGTATATCAATTAAAACACAGAAGATATAAGAGTGTGGAATCATTGATCAATCATGATCCTTGAAAACATACCATAAGCCTAAGACATAAGTTAGTGGAATACAAAAAAAAGCATATAAATTCATTTACTTTTTCAAGGATCGCTTCCAATACTATCAGTATAGATTGCGTTCACTCCCCATTCCATCATTTCCTAAGTTAAGGTTCACTCCCAAGACAATCTTATTAGAAAAAATCCATTACTAAAATGGCTTCACAACCAATTCCAATCTATCATATTTAATGATATATACTTTATTAACCAATTCATCATAGGCCTATATAATCCTATTCCCACTCATCACATAATTAAAATAATACATATTTGTTCCATAAGATCATAAAACATTATTCATATCATCAAATCATAACCCATGGATAGGATCAATTTTCATAAACATTTCATAATCTTAATCATAAAACATACCAAGAAAGAAAAAATATGGTAACATTAGATCATATACCCATTAAATCATAATAAACATCAAAGTATTTTTTGAAAAAAATAAATCCTGTAAAAGATAACTAGAACATTTATTGAGAAAAATAAAATTTTTATTTTAAATCACTTATTTAGAACATAAAAAAAATTAAAAATATTTAAGAAAAAAATTATTTGAAACGAAAAAAGGAAACCAATAATATAAGATTCAATTAAAATAATATTCATGATGGAGGAGAAATTCATTCATGTGGTGTATGTTAAAACAAAAATTCCTTTCGCATTGTTGGTAAAAATTCATAAGCACATTGTTTGGAAAATGATAAGAAGATTGTATTAAATAATATTTATAAAATGTAAAATATGGGTATAATTGACTTTAATTAAATATTTATAGAATATGAAAATTGTTATTTAAAAAAATTAAAGAAAATATGTACATGGAAAAAATATTCCACACTGAAGAGAAAAACATAGTTAGTTTTCCATAAATACAATATTTCAGTATTTTGAGTACCTAAAATAATAAAATGAAATAAAAACATAAAAAATATAAAAAATTTAATATATGAGATTAATATAATTAATAAATGTGTGATATATTATAAAATTTAATCATCATAAAATTTGAGAAATAACAATCCTAATAAAAATGATATTGTAACATACAAAAATTACAGCTTTAGTAATCATTGAATCAAAATTAATTGGATTCTTGGAAGCCATGTGGTTATACAAATAAAATGTATTGAATCATTCAGTATTCCAAAATACATTCATGGTTATTAAATATTCCATAGAGATAATAAATTGGTGCATAACATTAAAACATGTCTTAAGGAAGAGATATTTAGACAAAGAACTCTTACTATATATCCAACTTGATTCATAATGTCACATTTGTGATCTCACTTTAGGTATTTTTATATTTTATTTTTGTTCTACCTTTTCCATGGTTTCTCTTTAAATTTTGGATAAAAATATATGATTATGGGTGGATAGGCCCATACAAACAATTAGCGAATGGTTAGTAGTAAATGTGAGCATAATCAAGGAAAATTTTCAATATGAGACAAAATTTACCACATAACCTATGCATGACCATGTGCCTCAGTCTAGGTAATCATGCATAGATCTTCCTTTGGTCAAAACACTTCAAATGGTTACTAAGTAAATTACCAAACTGTACAGACTAACTGTGTGTGGCATCCAATCCATTAAAAATTTTAGGTATTTCTCTATAATCTCAATTTTAAATCCCTAATACCCATTTCACTAACTCCACTCAGGATTTTCCTCCCAAGGAACCTCCCTCCAACCCTCCACGTCTCTTATATCTTAGCTTTTGTGGAAAATTAAGGGTGTTTCTTCCTCAATTTGTCAAGTAATCCTTTTTTCTTCTACTAATCTCTCCTATTTTATGGTTTCCTCTATTCTTTTAGAGTTTTCCACTTCTTCATACCTAGGGATCCAATTTTAGGGTTCTATTTTGAAATTTGTGGTTCAATATCTTGGATTAGGGTTCGATTTAAAATCCTTGTTGTTTGGTCGAGGTGTGCTTGGATTTTCGCACTGATTTCTAAAACTTTCTACACCTGATGTATCTCATTCCATTCTTAAAAACTTCTTGATAAATTTGTTAGGCTTTTTTATGTTCTTTATAATGTTTTATGAGTCATAAATGTGGATAAAAAGTATTTTCTGAAGAGATTTGATAGGCCATTGATTTTAAAGTGGACTTTACATGTGAAATTGGTGTATTTTTTATGTAAGCCCTTGTTGTTTCCTTTTGAAATGTTTTATTAATTGGGAAGGTGATTTATTAAGTTTTATTTTTAATGTGAATCATGGTTAGAAAGGATTTGGTGCGAGTTTGATTATTTAAATAGGATTTGGGTGTGAAAATTGTGGCTTTGGTGTCTGGAGTTCCTTGTTTTGTTTGTGGGTATAAATGTGGTGCATCATGTGGAAATTGAAACTTATTCGAGCACACTAAGGGAATCATGGGTGGCTAGGAGGGCGAACTATTACTAGTGTGCTAGTGATACAAAAGTGGCTATAGATTATTTTCAAATTTCCATATTGATGATGATAGAACTAACTAAATATAGTGATGATGGTCAGAGAACACTAGAATTTTAGATGTTTCTCCTTTCTAGTGGCTCATGCATAGGAACATAGATTTTTTGGTTTCATATACCACTTTACACTGAGATGTGAGGTTCTAGGGTCCCATTTACTAGCTAGTACCCATAGGTAATCTCCTATGTTTAGTGCTCATTGACTATGTTGTTCTCATAGTCAGCATATGGTGTGGCATTTGAGTTTCATTAAAATTAAAGGTGTTAATATTTAAAATTTCATTCCTTTAAAAAAAATTGTTAAAACTACTTTACTTTAAATTTTTCTAGGATTTCCTTTTATATACTAAACTTGTATATTTATTTGTCATTTAATGTTTAGTGCATTGAATCCTTTTGGGTGGAATCCTACTGGGAAACAGCTTACACCCTGCTTACACCCTTGGGTATAATTATATTTGGTTATATTTGATACAGGTAAGGGTAGAGCCTTTGGTGATGGTGGTTCGGGACGCTAGTGATTTTATTTTGTGTTTTTGTAGTGATATATTGAGGGAGATGTTCCCCCTTGCCTTTTTTTGGTTTTTGGTTCCTTTTTTTTATAATATCCCTCTTTTGTTTTTGTAAAAACTTATAGACTTAAATCTGAAACCTTGTAAAGGATTGATTGGTTTTGTTTTCAAATTTTGGTTTATTTAAATTTTCAGTTTTTTTATGATTGTAACTTCAAGTAAAATTGTTCTCAGGCATTGATATTGATACCCAATCAATTGTTTCAGCCCGTGGGGGGTCCAAAATTCCCTTCAGGACTTGTTGCAGACCTGGTCAGACACTGGTTCAGATGACAATCGGGAATGGTTCATGAAAAAATTCTATAAAAACCATGTTAGTTCTTTGGGTCATGTTATTTGGGATGAGTCTAGATAGACAAGTGCTAGGACTATTGGATCTTGTATTTTTGGTTGTGAGTTGGGTGTCAGGCAGTCACACCTCATGACAGACCTTAAGTCACCATGGGATGATGTGATATTGGTTTAGATTCTCCTCTAAGTGGTATATGAAGGTTGTAGATTGTACATGGATACGGGGTGGGGGTGAATTGGTTTGGTCATTATATTGCTTCAGCATGTTTGGTTTATTGATGTCTTTTATTCTAGCTAAAAAATTTCAGATCAGTTGTGTTAATGATTTACTAATGTGACTCTTTCTTTTTTTTTAAACATTCCTCCCAGAGAGTTCCCCTAAAACTATGAGAATAAGTATGAAATATTTTTCCCTCACTACTTTATCATAGGTAATTAGATATTGCGGTTCATTCTATTCAGGATCTGGGGTAGGGTGGGTCCATATCCTGCTCCGATCAGGGAATCTAATCCTGGTTTTTAGAAGGATAAAGACCAGAAGTTCCTAAATAACAAACCTCCTTCTTTACAAGGTAGCTCATAGCCTAAGGAAGTGGAAGAGCATCTTGATAATATAGAGTGGATGTTCAAGTTATTAGACATTCCGGAAGAGTTTGGGTTGAAGTGTGATTCATTTCTACTAGAGGGTCCTAGCTGAAGGTGGGGGGAAATATTGATTCAAGTTGGGAAGCATGAGCATAGGAGTTGTAAGGACTTCAAAGAAGTCTCCAATGATTAAAATTTCCTTGAGGTCTTGGAATATTCTAGATCCTAGGAGTTTATGGATCTTCTCTAGGGGGACTATTTGGTGATGAAGTATGTCAACAGTTTTGCTGAGTTGGTTCAGTATTCCCCTGAAATAGTCACAAATGAGCATATGAACACTCAAAGTTTTGATAAAGGAGGTACAAGATCAAGGGATTCTAGGGTAATGAAAGTTCAGTTAGAACCATCCAAGACGATGGGATCTCAGTTTGGTGGTGGAGGTGGTAGGACGAGATATTCATCTGGACATAGTCATCTCAGAGTAGAGTATCAGGCTATTGGTTGTGGTCAGACTCAGACAGAAACAAGTAACCTTCATGTTGTGGAGAAAGATCGAGTGGTATTGGATGTAGGGCCCTCAAATTTTCGAGGTAACATTTTGATTTCATCTTCTTTAGTTGATGTTCCATTTGATATTGGTGTATCTGTGTCTTTTATATATGCTTGTCTTTTGATCCTATTGAATTTTCGAACTAAGATCTTTTCTTTTTCAATGGAGTTGGAGACATTCCTAGGTAAGAGGAAGGAGCAGGGTATTAGGTGTCTATCTTGTATGCTCTTTGTGTCAGAGATTAATATGGAATGGTATTTCTTGCTACTATACATGGACCTCTTTGATGTGATCCTTGGCATAGACCAGATGGTGGTCTTCCAAGTGAACATTGATTGTCATTGGTGTTGGGTTAGTTTCATCATACCTGATGGGAGTTCTCATGTTTTTTGTGTGGAATGGGATCCTTGATTGGGTCGAGTTGGACAACCACTCTCAGAGTTGGGAAATATGGTTTTTTAGATATCATCGTTCATATTAGAGAATGATAGCAGTGCTCCTGAGGATGGGTTACCTCATTTAGTAGATGAGTTCCCATAGGTATTCCTGGATGATTTTTTAGGGTTACCCCCAAAGCAAGACATAGAGTTCTCAATTGATTTGTCCCCAGGAACACATCTGATATCTATTCCCTCATAACTCATGGCCCCCACTGAATTGAGGTAATTAAAGATACATCTGGATGATTTGGAATCCAAAGGTTTCATTCACTAGAGAATCTCTCCTTGGGATTCTCATGTTTTGTTGGAAAAAAGGCTGACAGATATCTCTAGTTGTGCATCAACTAAAGGAATATTAATAAGGTAACCATCAAGAATAAATACCATTTTCCCAAATTAATGATTTGTTCGGCCAATCGAAATGGGAAAAGTGGTTCTCCAAAATCTATTTCTATTCAGGTTACTACCAATTCAGGATGAAATAGGTGGATACCTCAAAAAATCTTTCCAAAGAAGGTATGACCACTTCAAGTATTTGTTAATGCCTTTGAAATTGACTAATTCTTCAGCATTATTTATGGTGCTCATGAATAGGGTGTTCCACCAGTATCTTGATTCCTTCATTGTGGTATTTTTGGATTACATTCAAGTCTAATCCAGATCTGAAGAAGATCATGAGCATCATTTTTGGATCATGTTGGGCACTCTTCGGGATCAATGCCTTTATGGGATGTCCTCAAAGTGCACCTTATGGATCAGGGAAGTGAAGTTTCTTGGCCATGTCATTTTAGAGAAAGGGGTTTCGATGGACCCTAAGAAGATCAGTGTGGTTATGTCATTAGATCAGCTAAAGAATGTGTTTCAGATCAGGATTTTTCTTGTCCTTTCAGGTTATTATAGGTGGTTTATTCTGAATTTTTCATAGATTTACTCCTTTATGACTGCACTCACTTGAAAAGGGTGAAGTTTGAATGAAGTTCAGAATGTCAAGAATATTTTGAGAATCTGAAGTGGTGGATTAATACTACACCCATATTAATATTTCTAAAATCAAGAAAGGGGTATGTGGTTTATTGTGATGCTTTAGGTATGGTCCTCGAGTGTGTGTGGGTGCAGGATGATCACATGGTGGGATATGGTTCTCACCACCTCTGACCACATGAGAATAATTACCTAACCCATGAATTAGATTTAGAATTGGTAATGAATTATTTGAAGTCATGGTATCACTACCTCTTTGGGGAGAATTTTTTAGTCTAATCTAATCATAAGATCTCAGCCTACATCTTATCATTGAAGAACCTCAATCTGAGGCATCCCTTTTGGATCAAATATCTGAAGTGGTTTGACATTGATATCATCTATACCCTAGGTGAGGGTAATGTGGTGGTCGATGCCTTGATCAAGAAAGTTCTGGGGTTGGAATTGAGGAATTATAGTTATGAGTGGACTTTGATGAGGCTCTTTTCCCAGATGCACTTAGAGACTAAGGAGCACAGTGGAGGTGCATTCCTAGAAAGTTTGAATTTTTCTATGTCTCTTATGGGGATGGTTCAGTGGGGAAAGCTTGGTGATGAGTTTTGTTAATGGTATATGCAGTTTCATCATGTTGGGGATACATCCTCTAATTAGTCATTATCTCATGAAGGAACTATGTGTTTCAAGGGCCATTTTAGGGTGTTGTTATCTCTGAGGAAGGTGGTGATGTAGGATATCCACCAGTCTAAGTGGTTCATTTATCCTGGGGAAACCAATATGTAATATAATGTTCACTAGATGTTCTGGTGTCCATGTATGAGGTGGGATATAGTTGACTCTATATCAAGATACTATACTTTTCACCAGGTGAAAGAAAAACAGACAAGGCCCTCTGGTTTTCTCCAACCATTACTCATTCCTACCTGGAAGTGGGATGAGGTTTCCATGGATTCCATCATCATTTTTCCCATACACCTTGAGGAATGAATGATATTTCAGTAGTTATTTTCCACATGACCAAATCATCCCACTTCATTTCAATCAAAGATTCAGTGAACGTGGATGAGCTTGGTCAGTTGTATTTTCAGGAGGTGGTTAGTCTTCATGGTGTGTTGTTAGCAATTCTCTCTGACAGGGGCACTCGTTTTACCTATCTATTTTGGAAAGGAAATAAAAGGACACTGGGTTTGTTGATCAAAATGAGCACGGCATACCACCCTCAAATGGATGGTCAGATGGATCAGGAAAATCAGATTCTTGAAGACATGATTTGTGAATGTCTTTTAGATTTCAGAGGATCATGGGATTGCCATTTGGGATTTGTTGAAATTTCTTATAATAACAGTTACCAAAATTCTATTCAAATTAATACTTTTGAGGAATTTTATGGTCAGACTTTTTGGTCTTCTTTGTGTTGGGATGAGGTAGGTGATACCTCACTTTTGGGATCGATACTTGTGCAAGAGATTTCTAAGGAAATAAATCTGTTCAAGTAGTGGTTATTGATAGCTCAGATTCACCATAAATCTTATCCAATCAATGAAATTTGGATCATGAGTTCTCTATGGGTGGTTGGGTATTCTTGAAAGTGGCTCCCAGTTTAGGTCATCATCACTTAGGGAAGTAGGGAAAGCTATTGTTGAGGTATGTCGAACCTTTCAAAATCTCCAAGTAGATTTTAAAGGTAGCATACCAGTAATCCTTTCCATCTCAGTTGACATTGATTCATGATTTTTTTCACATCTCCTAGTTGAAGAAATATAATCCTGACCCATATCATGTGTGTAATTGGAAAGAGTTGGAATTGGAGACTGATTTATCAGTGTCTAAATGGCCAATTTGGATAGTGGACTCCCAAGAAAAGCACTTTATGGGAAGTATATTCTATTGGTCAATATCCTTTGGTGCCATGGAAATGATATGTATGATACTTGGGAATGAATGTCTAGGGTCGAGCAATGGTACCCATTTTTTTTTCTGATCAAGCTTTGGGTTGACTTTCTGAGGATGGAAAGTTTTCATTGTGGGGAGAATTTTCACATTTGTGATCTCATTTTCAAGTATTTTTTATTTTATTTTTGTTCTACCTTTTTCCTTGGTTTCCCTTTTAATTTAGGATAAAAATGGAGTATTTGGGGTGGATAAGCCCCTGTGCACGGTTGGTCCGTAGTTAGTAGTAACCGTGCACCCAACCCAAGAAATTGTGTGGTAGGAGACAGAACCAACCGCACAGTCATGTGCCTCGACCCAGGTAATCGTGTGTAGGTATTCCTTTAGATATAAATATCCACATGGTTATTTCATGGTTTATGAAACCATGCAGACTAATTTTTCACAATGTCCAGGTCATTAAAATTTTTTGGTTATTTCTCTCTCCTCTCAATTTTAAAACCCTAATACCCATTTCTTTTACCCCTCTTGGTATTTTCATCCTATGTTGCCTCCCTATGGACCTCCTCTGTGGGATCATTAATTTTGTGGTGGATTAAGGGTGGTTCTTCCTCTATTTTTCAATTAATCCTTTTTTCTTCTCCTAATCACCCTCTATTTTAGGGTTTCCTCTCTTACTTTTAGGATTTCCACTATGTCGGTCCAAGGGTTCGGATTTTAGAGTTCCATTTTTGACATTTGTTGTTCAATATATTGAAAAAGGGTTCGATTTGGAATCCTTATGGTGAGGTTAAGGTGTGGTTGGACATTCTCACAGATTTCCAAAACATTCTACTTCTAAGGAAGGTGATTATGTACTTAAACATTGCTTGATGCATTTATTAAGCTATCTTGCATTCTTTAGCATGTTTTATGGGTAATAAATGTGTTATAAAAGTAGTTTATGAAGATATTTGATATTCCAATAATTTTAAAATAGACTTTATGTGTGAAATTGGTGTATTCTTGATGTAACCCCTTGTTCTGTTCTTTTGAAATGTTTTATTAATTGATAAAATGATTTAATAAGTTGAGTTTGTAATGTGAATCTTGGTTGGAAAGGTTTTGGTGTGAGTTTTATTTTTAAAACAGCATTTGGGTGTGCAAATGGGGGATTTGGTGTGTGTAGTTCCTTTTTTGTTTTGTGTGTGTGAATGTGATGAATCATGTGGAAAATGTAACTTTATTGAGCACACTAAGGGAAGTCCAGGTAGCTTGGAGGGAATACTAGGACCGGCGTGCTAGTGATACAAATGTGTCTATGTCCCAGTCTCACTTAGTGGGATTGATTATGAAAACATTAACTAAATATATTGATAATGATTGGAGACCACTAGAATTTTGGATGTTTTTACTCTCTAGTAGCTCAAGAATGGGAATGTAGATGGTTGTGTTTTATATACCACTTTACACCAAGATGTGAGGTTCTAGGGTCTCATTTACTAGCCAGTTCCCTTAGGGACTCACCCATGTTTAGTTCTCTTTTACTATGTTTTTCTCACCATTAGAATACGGTGTGATGTTTGAGTTTCCTTAAAAGTAAAGGTGTTTTTATTTCAAATTTTATTCCTTGAAAAAAATTCATTAAAACTACTTTCATTTAAATTTTTATATCATTTAATTTTATTTACTAAACATGTATGTTTATTTGTCATTTAACATTTAGAGCATGCAATTTTGGGTTCAATCCTACTGGCAAATAACTCACACCTAGCTTACACCATTGGGTGTAAGTATATTTGGTTATGTTCGATATAGGTAATGGTAAAGCCTTTGGTGATGGTGGTTCGGGATGTAAGTGATATTCTTGGATGGTGTTGCGGTGATGGATTGAAGGATATGTTACCCCTTTATTTATTATGGTTTTTGGAGATGATTTTTCATTCCTTTTTTTTAATAACCCACTTTTAGTTTTGTAAAAACTTGTAAAATCAAATCTTAAACCTTACTAAAAACCATTTATTCATCCAAGTGATTTTTATATATTTAAAAATATCAAATATGGTCTATTTATCATCCAATTTTCTTTTTACAGTAACTATATTGACCACTAAATAGTAAAAATTATGTTATTGCTATAATTGTTAAAATGGGTCAACATGGGTTAAAACAAAGAGATAATGGTAAAACGTAATCAAATCCTATTCAAATATTATTATATGATATTATTTGGACCCATCCTAATCATATATTTTAATTATTTTAGTTTGGATCATTTTCTCAATGAAAATTAATTTATATTAATTCAGTATTTTATGTAATTCTAAGAGTTCCCCTCCCATCACTTATAAAAGGATACCTCCTCTACTATTTTATTCATGGATAAAAATACTTTTATTTCATCCATTACCTGATCAAATATCTTCCAATCACCCCTACCTACATTTTACAGAACATGGTTTGATAAAAAATCCAATACAATAAGGGCTTGGTAATAGACCTAAGAAGATTTTTCAAGGAATAGATATGGTTTTTAACCAAGAATTTTCATTTTATTTATTATTCCACCTCTTAAAATCTTCTCCAGCCATTCTAAGATAATAACATAAGTTTCTTATATATACTATAATTTTATTATATTAATATCACAATATGTGTAATTCGTTTTTAATCACCACCACTCACGACTTTTTTTAATTATGGATTAACTATATATATAAGATATCATGACATATTTTTAATTATATAAATATAATATATCAACTAATTTATTACCTTTCCAATCATTAAAAAGTGATAATGTCTTTTATGTGTACCAATGCATTACCACCTCCATGAAGTGATATGATTTTTTTCTCATAATAACACCACACAGATTTTATATATAAGTATATTTATAGAAATAAAAATATTTTTTTGATATAAATGGCCTCCATAACATGTTGTACTCAAGTTAAGGGTTCTCTCGATACCAACCTTTTTATTTAGGTTATCACCTCTCTCTTTAACTCACATTTTCACTATCTTTAATGTTATAAAATGTTTCTAAATTATTTATATATGTCTCCCACATATATTCCTATATTATTCTCTCATTATTTTATGGGACAATACATTCCCCATGTTCATTTCTAAAATTACTTCTTTAATAAACCCTTTTTATTATAATATAAGGCATGATTATGAAACTCGTTTATTTCCATGGTTAATTATTATATTTTGGACTTATTATTTATTTCCTTTTGTGGAAAAAGTATCCATAAACATGTTATGATGGGTGTACCTAGATAGAACTCCAATTAATTGGGAAATATTTTATCTCATGAAATGTTATGTATGGTATTGATGAGTAAACCTAATCCACTATGAGACTCTATTTGCCATGTGATTTTGTCTTAGTAGTTAGACATGACTTATGATTATTTCATGTTTTGTATTGTTTCCGCGTTTTTTATGTTTCCAGGATCTTATGACACCATGTATTCATGTTATTCTCCCATTTTATTACTCAGGATCATTCCTTTTTATTATATGATGTTATACATTTGACTCATATGTTATACTTCCTTATAATGTTTATTCTTTACTAGGATTTTTCGCTCACCACATTGTTTTATGTATAACTCAAGATATCCTATGTAGTTTTAGTAGTAAAAAGGTATTTATGATCCCATTATAGATAATAAAATAAAGATTTCATGTTTCAGATTTATTTTGAATTATTATGAACCTATTATTCTGAGACACTAGACCACGTGATCGTTGGGTTTCATTTATTTGATATTTTTTTTAAAACCATGTAATAAAATTTTTTAAAGGTTTAGATTACTATAGTTGGTATCAGAGTAGGGTTAATGTTAGTTTTTGAGATTAAGACTAGAATAATTTAGTGAGAATCCTAAGGAAAAGTCTAATTGCATGAAAATTACCATGGATAACATAGATTAAAACTTATAGACTCATAACTTATGAAATAATTATCACTTATAAGGTATTATTTAAAACTTTATAAGTTTCCCTTTTCTATATTTATCAATAAAAGTATTCTCACATTTTTTATTTTTAAAAAATAGTGAAAAGTAGGAGAAATCATTCCAATAACCAACATGATAGGTAATTTGATGATTTCCCTAATTATATACTTAACATTATGGGATAGGGAGATGATAAATTCATGGTAGTACTAACTTAGCTAGCTCGGGTTATAAAAAATAACTTGAATCAAGTCAAACTCCCTCTTTCCCCTAAGAAAGAAAAGGTTATGGTTGAGTATTTTATATAAAAAAAATTTCCTTCCTTTAATAAATATTATAATCCCTTCATAATAGGACAATGGATTAACTCCAAAGATAATATATTCACTATCTTGTAATTCTCATAAAAAGTGAAAGTTTTGTGGGAAATTTATCACATAGGGGGGAATTAAAACATTGGTGGATACCTATCCATAAAATTAATTCTAAAGAGGATATTGATTCCTTGGAAAGTGAAAAATTCAAGAAAAAAATATCAATAAATATTTTCCAAAACATCTTTTTCTTAAAATGGAGAGTCGGTTATTTATAATGTAGCAAAATAAAGATGATTCTATCGAGTCATATGAGGAAAACATCACAAGGCTTTCATTGTAAACATCTATATGTTTCATCAACTCTTAGAGTAAGCTGGACCACTTATTTAGTGGATTAAATCCCTATCTTTGGAAATATTTGGTGACACAATACTTTTACAGCTATATATAGATTTTATAATATTCCTTCAAGGTTAAATTGAAGATTTGATACTTTTGTGGTCTTGTGGGCCTAGAGAAAAAAATCCTAAAATAAAGTTTTTTTTATGAGTTTCAATAGAAAAACATCATGGTGGGAGAAAACACAACATCCCATGTGTCTAAATTTGGGAAGACTCATCTATGAAAATGTCCCAAGGGGATATAAGATTATTAAAATGTGGAAAAGAAGATAATCATGCTAATAAATGTCAAAAATATTTGAATAAGACCACTAATGTGATAGAGGAAAAGAAGGTTTAAATCAACACTCAGCTTGTGGTATAATGGTTCCACTTTAAGGAATATAGGAATTATGCATTAAAATTACTTAACCCAAGGGTTGTTGGATACAATCAATGAGAACAACCTCAAAGGTGTAGAGAGTGGTTAAGGGAATATTCTATCACTACTGATAAGGTGGATCTTGAACATACTTTTTTATTATGGTTGTACTCATTCATTTAAATCTTGAAATTTTAGTAGAACTATTCAAACAATACCTCAAAACAAGGGGGTTTATTGATATATGAGAAAAAAATAGATAAATTGTTGAATCCCAAGTATATAACTCCTCCCCAGTCCATTTTTTGTGGATAGAATATTCTAAACAATATCATATTACTTACTTTATTAGCTTTTGATGTTATATTGGGCATGGATTTGTTGTCCTTATATAATGTTGTCATGAACTAATAGGGGAGGTAGATCTCACTTCATATCCCAATTAATCCTCTGATCCTATACAATTTTAAGGAGGAGGATAAATCTCTCATTGAATCCTCTACTCAAACATGGTTATTATTAACTTAAGATAAAGTATATATAGATTAAATGATTTAGATGAATGGGAGAATAATTATTGAAGTCTTAATCAATATGATAGATTATATTGATGTATTCCCCAAAGGGTTTCATTTTCATTATCATAATTGAGATGTTGAGTTATCAATTTAACTTATACCAATATCTCTACCATATTTATGAACCCTTACAAAATAGACACCATTGAGTTGGAAGTAATAAGAAGTAGTTACCAGATAATCCAAATAAGGGTTTTATATTCCTAAGTACTTCACCATGGGATGCACCAATTATCTTTGTCATGATGAATGACTGATAAATGTAATTTTTTATTGATTATCCTAAACTAAAAAATAACATGATAAAGAATAAGTATTCCTTTCTATGGATAAATGAATTGTTAGATAAACTACATGGGGACCAGTATTTATCTAATGTGGAACTTTAGTCTACATGTCTCAAATTAAATCTGAAGAAGGAAGATATTCCTAAAACATAATTTAGAATAAGTTATAGACACTATGAGTTCATAGTGATTCCATTTAGACTCACTAATGAACCATCAATACTTATAAACCTAATGAATATATTCTTTACATATTACCTTGAAAATTTTATGGTGATGTTTATATATGATATTATTATGTACTCCAAAATAAAGGAGGAAAATGAAAATAATTTGAATACAAGCTAAAGATGTTGTTAAAAGAGAAGATATATGAAAAGTATATGAAATTTGAGTTTTAGATAAAGGAAGTATCATTATTTAGGAGTATTATCACTAAAAAGGAATATCTATTAACCCTTTAAGACAAAGGTAACTGAGGAGTGTCATTGACCAAAATTTATAATAGAGATCTTTAGTTTTATTATTTTACATGGGTATTACTTATGATTTTTGAGAAATGTATCTCAATTTTAAAACCCTATAACCAAGATAACTTGGAGGGTAGTAAAGATTTTCTGGACCAGTGAATGTGAAAAGATATTTAAGGAATTTAAAAAGAGGCTTATCATTACACCGGACCTCACATTATCCATAGGTGGGAAACTTTTCATGGTATATAGTGATGAGTCAAAAAAGGGTTTGGGATATTTACTTATGAAAAATGACTAAGTGATAGACTACACATAAAGGGAAATAAAAAATCAGGATCAAAACTATAAAACAAATGATATGGAGTAAGTTGTAGTTATATTTTCATTTAAAATATAGAAGCATTGTCTGTATAGGGATACATA
Organism: Viscum album; assembly: GCA_963277665.1. Lineage (NCBI taxonomy): Eukaryota > Viridiplantae > Streptophyta > Magnoliopsida > Santalales > Viscaceae > Viscum > Viscum album. Next base: position 1,181,251,818 of record OY728128.1, on the reverse strand, counting down.
TAAAAAAATAAGAATCATAATAGCCTTAAATATGTATTCACATAGATAGATCTTTATATGCACTGGTAAAGATGGTTATAGCAGATCAAGGACTATGATTGCTCAATCTATTACTATCTTGGGAAAAAATAAAGTAGTCTATATGTAAAAAGGATCTGGAAATTCTATTAATGGTGATAATTTAGAATGATCCAATATTATTAGACTTGAAAAAGAAGGATATGGTAATCATAAAATAAGGAACATCATCATTCCTTCCTCAAATTATTTCTCAACCATCCCTTTTGGTGAAGTTAAAGTATTCTCAAATAGATGATGTGAACATTCAGAAGATGATGGAATCTATTATAATAGAGAAATACTTAGATATAAAAATTGATGAATAATGATTTGTAATATTTAGGTCATAATATTATGTAACATATAATAAAAAGATAAAGAATGATATTTTTAATAAAAAACATAGACCGACCTTCTCCTTCCAACCAATGATCATGAAAATGTATTGATATCTTTGATAACACTATTGGTGGGACAATATAAATAAGGGGACTGTGGAATATACATCAATGTGTCTGGTATGTTAGTAAGTAAAGTCTAAAAGGAAAAAATCTAAAGGGCTGATGTAATCATTACCCTTACCTAACTAGAAATGGGAAATCATCACCATGGACATTCTTACTAGTATTCCAAATACATCAATATGAAATAATTTTATATGGGTTGTGGTGGATCATCTTATAAAGACCGCCCACTTCATTGAATTTTATGAAGACCTCTCACTCAATCAACATGCAATGATATACATTAAAGAGGTGGTGAGGCTACAAGGAACCCAAATATTGATTTTATTTGACCAAGATCTAAGATTTATGTATAAGTTATGGAATAATATCTAATTTTCTATAAATACTTAGTTGAACTTCGGTACAACTTATCACCCCCAAAATGATGTCCATTTTGAGTGGGTTATCCAGACATTGGAGGAAATGTTGTGACTATGCTCAATGGACTTCAAAGGGGGATGGGATCAACATCTTCCTCTAGTTGATTTCACATACAATAATAGCTTTCACTCAAGAATCCAAATAGTTTCTTAATAAAACCTATCTGGGAATACATGTAGAATACTCATGTGTTGTGATGAATTTGGTGAGAACAATCTATTGGGACTTTAAATGGTTGAGGAAATGGTAGGAAAGGTTAAGATCATTCAGAAACACATCAAGGGTACTCATATTTGACAAAAGAACTATGTTGTAAATCATCAACGACACATGGAGTTTTAGGTCAAAGATAAAGTGTTACTCAACATATCTCCATGGAAAAGAGTGATGAGATTATATCGGCCCCTTTGAGATACTTTATCAGTTTGAATCTATGGATTATCGAATAGACCTCCCACCAACCTTTTCCAAAGTATACTACATATTTCATGTATCCCTCTTATGTAAGTACATACTATATCCCTCACATGTACTAAATTCAGAGGTGGTAAAGTTATAAAAGACCCCTCTTGTGAGGAATGGATGGTAAAATTCTTATACTATATAGAAAAAGTCTTACGCAATAAGATAACTCACCTAATCAATGTGCTTTGGAAAAACCATAAATACGGGAAGGAAACATGGGAGCTGGAGGAAGCAATGTAGTAGAAGTAACCCCATATAATTTCACTTTAGTATGTAATTTGAAATTTCAAGGGTGAAATTTCTTAATGGGGGAATAATGTAACACCCTAAAATCTCAAAAAGAACACTCTTTTCTATCGTGTGTATGACACGCAACACCGAACCTGAATGAACCATGAAACATTATTATTTAAATAGGACTATTATAACCTAATCATTAAATTATAAGTTATAAATATAATTAAATATATAATTAAATATATATCTATAAATATTCCACTCAATAAAAAATTATTGATATATTCTGAGTAAATAATCATTCAAATTTTTGTAAATTTATTTTATGCTTCAAAAATATGTTTTCTTCAAAAATTATTTTTACTATTTTTACTAGATAATAATATAATTAATTTTTGGAACTTATATAAATTTAATTTGATAAAAAAATTGACATATAAAAATTTTAATAAGTATATTTTTTGAGATTTTTTTGAAAATATTTATTTTCCAATGAATATAGAAAAATAGATATTTTTATTTAAAAGTTTATTTTATTATAAAGTATTTACAAAGTAAAATTTATTTTTGATTAATTATAAAATTTCATTATATCATTTTCATTAAAACTAATTTAATTACGGTATTTAAAATTAATTTTATACTTTTATTTGGTATATAAATTATTTACACTTAAAAAATAATTTTTCAAAAATATTATTCTTTATAGTGCTTTGTGAGTTTAATTTTAAATTAAATTTTTTCACCTATGATAATTGAATATTGAAGAATTAATTTTATATTTATAATTATGAGTTCTAAATTCAATAAACAGGTATCTTTTATGTTTACTAATTATAAATAGTAATATTAGTAAATTATTTTGCCATATCAAAGTTAAAATGGGTTGATTAATGTTAAAAATAATAATATATGGACTAAAAATTAATCTTAACATGGGGATTGAATTTATTGGATGAGTATATATCATATATAATCATAAAAAAATTATTATTTGAATTTTTTTCCATTTAGCAATTATTTTTAAGTATCTATTATTTTATGTAAAGAAAAGTCAAAAATTACATTCTCTTTGTTTTACTAAGAATAAATTTTTGAGAAAATGACAAAAAAAGGGTCTACATTCAGTTATAATTAGTTATTATAAATGTAAATTATTTTTTATATCATGGTAAATTTATTCTAATTTTTTCTGATGAAATAATTACATTAAATTCTTACACAATGCCAACACGGTATTTATTCAATTAAAAGAAAAATGAAATAAAAGATTTTTAAAATATTAAAAGTGATGTAATGTGAAGTAATTATTGTGTTTATGAATTTTATAAATAAATATATCATATTAGGTTCATATTAAAATATTATATTCTAATTCCACTGCTGTATTGATGTCTTTAAGGTCAAATTAAAATAATTGTTTCAAAACTGATATTAATGATATTTTATAATAAATAATATTTTACTAAATATTTAAAAGTAAATAAAAGTCCAATAAAAAACCAATGGGTTTTATATATTTAAAAATATAAAATGTGACCCATTTCTTTCCAATGATACTTTTATAAAAAGTATATTGAGCCCTAAATAGTAAAAATTTCATTGTCATTGTAATTGTCAAAAGGGGGTTAGAAAGGGTTAAAACAAAGATATAAGGGAAAAAATATATCTAAATTTATAAAAAAATTATTTGATGATATTATTTCGAGAAATCCTCATCCTATATTTGAATTATATCAGTTTTTATCCTTTTTTCATGAAATATTTTTTATATTAATTTAATATTTTAAGTAATTCCAAGAGTGCTCATCCACTCACTCATAAATGGTCTCCTCCTTTCCTCTTTTATAGGCACTTAAAAATCCTTTTATTTCCATAAAACCCTACCAAAATCTATTACTAACATTTATTTACACCTCCAATATTCCTTATTTTTATCATAAAATTGATCTTGGATGGAATTAGGTATAAACTTAAGGAGGTTGTTCAAAGAAGAGGTGTGATTTTTAATCAAAAATTTTTATTTTATTTCTTCTTCCACATATATAAAATATTCTCCAACCATGATGAGATAATAACATAATTATATTCCATATAATATGATTTTATAATATTAATTTAGTAACTTTTGTACTTCTCCTCTTCCTTCAAATGGGAAACAAAATTTCCATTTGTGTGTACGGAGGACTACCACCTCACGAAGTGATACAATTTTTTTTACATCTCTGTTGATCACAGATGGTAGTAAGGATGAATTTACTATATATATTTTATATTAGTGATATATTTTTTATTCTCAATACATAATACATTATCTAATTTATTACATTTTAATTCATTGAAAAAAGATAACGTTGTTTGTGAGTATGTGTGGATTACCACCTCCACAAACTACCCTTTTCATTGGGTTATTACCTCTTTCTCTCTAAATCACTTTCTCTTGGATTTTAATGTTATAATATGTTTATAAATACTATATAAATATATATATATATATATATATATCTCCCAAATATTTACCTAGCTTATTCTTCATTCATTTCATGGGTTAATACATGACTTATGTTCATTTATCAAATTAATTCTTTAAGAAAACTATTTCGATTGTGATATGAGATAAGATTATATAACCCATTTCTTCCCATGGATAATTATCATATTTATTTCCTATGATTCATTTGATTTTTTGGAACACATAATCATGAACATGTTATGATGGGTCCGCCCATATTTTACTCTAATTTGTTGGGAAAAGATTTTGTCTCATGAGATGTTATGTATGGGATGGGGGGGTAAACCTAATCCACTATGATACTTTATCCACTATGTGATATTGTCTTGGAAGTTAACCTAGAAATATGCTTGTGTTATGTTTTGTGTTGCTTCCACATTTCTTATACCATGATTTGTATCTTTACTCATGTGTTTTTTGTTGTTCTCCCATGTTATTACTCATGAGTTGTATCTTTTATGATGCCATTCTATACCTTGGACTCACATGTTATATTTCTTTATCATGTTTATTCCCTTACTAGAATTTTTATTTCACCCCTTTAATCTTTGTATTCCCCATGTTTTCCAATGCATTTTTAGGAGATCATAGGGATTTATGACATCATTATGTAGCATAAACTAAATATTTCATAGTTTAGTTTCTTTTTAAATTATGATGCACCTCATCTTCCAAGACACTAGGCCTCAAAATAATTAGGTTGTATTTGTTGGATATTTATTTTAAAAATCATATAATAATATGTGTCAAATGTTTGTGTTGCTATAGATAGTATCAGATAAAGGTCTAGTTATTTTAGGGGATTAAGATTATAATAATTTAGTTAGAATCCTGTAAACAAATATAAGTATATAAAAATTACTATGGATAACCTAGATTTGAACCTAGTGACCCATAAGTTAGGTTACACATATACTTTATAAGTTATTCCCTCTATGTTTATATGATTCTATTTTGTATGTTTATTGTTTAAATTATTCTCCCCTAGTTTTTAATGGAGGTAAATAAGATAAATAGTTCCAATAACCAACATGATATGTAATATGATGATTTCCCCGATGATATGAATAACCATATGGGATTGGGAGCTGAGAACTTCATTGAAGTACTAGCTCAACTAGATCAAGTTTATAATAATAACTTTAATATTTTGTAATTTCCTCTTTATATTTATAAAAAACAAGTTGTAATAGAGTATTTTATATGAAAAAATCTTCTTACATTTAGTGGATATTATGATCCAATCATCATGGAATAGTGAATAAAATTCTTTGAGAGTATATTCTCTATCCTAAAATACATGGAACAAGAGAAATTTGTACTAGATATTTATCTCATGGAGGGAAAATCTGATCAATAGCGTACACTGATCAAGAAAACAAAGTCCAAATAGGATATTGATTCCATGGAATGGGAATAATTCAAGAAAATATTTATTGATAAATATTTTAGCCAAACTCTCCATCCTAAAATGGATAGGGAGATCCGTATACTAAAGAAAAAGGAATATGAGTCTATCGGGGAATTTGAGGAAAAATTCACAAGGATTGGATGGTACACCTTTTTCTTTTTCATCAACTATGATATTAATGTGGACAACATATTTAGTGGATTCAGTCAAGTATATGAAAATATTGTGTAATTTCAGACTCTTACATCTATATAGAGATTATTTGTGATGCCCTAGAAGTCAAGATATATATTGGAGACACTCCATGGTACTAATGTCCTCATGATAAAAAAACATAAAATAAATTTTTATTTGATAGGAACATTAGATAAAACCTATATTGCGATAAAAAACAACATCCCACATGTCAAAAATGTGGGAATAAGCATCCGAAAAACAATCTCAAGGGGACCAGAAGATGCTTATAATGTAGAAAATAGGGGGATCGTGCTAATAAATTCCAAAAAGGATATAAATAATCCAACTAATGTGAAAAAGGAAAATAAGTTTTGTATCATCACTCAGCCTATGGTACAATGTTTCAACTACAAATAAAAAGAGTAATTATGAAATCCAATGCCCAAACCCAAGCGTTGTTATATACAATCAATTACAAAAACCTTCATGGATTAGAGTGAAAGGAAGGGGATATGCTTGGATCCTGAAAACATTATAGTGATATATACACTAGATATTCATTCAAGAATAGTTAATGTACTTTTTTATTTTGGCTCTAGAAATTCTTTCATATAATTCAAGGTTAGTAGAACTATTAAAACACCACATAAAAACATGTGGGTTTAGTTATCTGTAATAATAATAAAAATAGAAATGATTTTATCTTAAGTATATAACTCCTCCTTAGTCAATTTTTGTGGAATGAATCTTCTAAAAAATCAAGTCTTACTTTAATTGAGTGTGATTCTATATTGGGCATGGATTGGATATCCTTATATAAATCCAATATCAATTATCAGGAGAGGGATATCACACATCATATTAAGTCATCTTTGACTCTGTATAAGTGTAAGGAGGATATTAAATATCCCTTTGAATCTTTTGCTCAAGTTTGGTTATTATTTCCTTATGATAAATAATATATGGCTCAAATGATTAAGATAAAGTAGAGAGTCATGATTGAATACAAGTCTATTCTAAGAGATCATATTGATGTTTACCTTGAAGAGATTATTGGTCTTCCACCTAACTAATAGATGGAGTTCTCAATAAAATAATTAATTGGATCTCAACCCATATCCAAGATACCTTACAAAATATCAACTATTGAGTTGGAAGAACTAAAAAAGAAGTTACAATAGAATCATGATAAGGTTTTTATACACCCAAGTGATTCACAATGGGGTGATCTAGTTCTCTTCTTCTAGAAGAAGGATATATCAATGGACCTCTGGTTAATTATCATGGTCTCAACAAAATCATGATAAATAACTAGTATCCCCTATCATATATGTATGACTTATTTTTATATGATTAAAATAGTAAGTAATTTACAGTAAGAGTTGGGAAATTCTAGTTTATGACATAAAAAAATTCACTAACCTCATTAAGTAAGTTTATCAGACAAAGAGTCTATCCGATTTAGAGTTTTAAAAAATATTATAATCAGAAATATAAATATTTCTTATCATTCACAGTGGAAAAAAACATGAAAAAACAAGTAATAAAAAAACATTTAAAAATTATATAATAAAACATTAAAGTAATTTTATAAAAAAATGTACTCTTTAACTATAAGTGTTAAGGAATTAAATTAACATGACATTAGGTATCCATGGTTTTCACATAACCATAAATGACTATCTTTCTTATGGAAAGAAATCCCTCGATACTAAGATCGGAAAAAATCTATGTTTCTATAGCCTTAAGAATGCTTAATCACACCAGATTGGATTAACCTATGTATCTCAAAAACCTAAGAACCATCAATCCAGATTGATAATAAAAACAATTTCAAGGCGATAAATTCTTTAAGGAATTTACAAAATATTCTCATAAGGAATTTATTAATAAAAATACTGACTAAAAAATTACAATTCAGCACCCTCATAGTAAAATTATGTTATAAAAAACCTCATAGAAACTTTTTTTTCATTAGTGATGCAAAATTTTCCTCCTCCCCAATGTTTATCCTATTTATATAAATTTATCTAATGATTGTATTTTGAATTATTTGGAGATGGTTGAAATGACTTTGGAGGAACTCAATATTCCTTTAAAACTCAAAATTTCCTACATTAACCTTGATTATACTCTTGAAAAAACACTATTTTCATTATCTATGAAACTTCATCTTGTAAATCTTAAATATTATTTCTTCGTTTTGTAAATTCATCATCTTGATTCATGATAAGGGACTTAATATAATCAATAGTTCATATAGTCTCGAAAGCTTCATCATTCATGTTTATTATAAACTTTATCACTAACATTATTGTTGTGTGAATACATTGAATAAGTTCCTAATAATATTTCAAATATATTTTAGTACTCTTGATCCATTAGATATGTTCCTTCAACTTTATCAAATCGTATTAAGATCTTCCTTTAAAATATTTGAATTATGCTTCATTTTGAATGAAAATCTCAACAAGTTAATTCAAAAAAAATCTAAAAATCAATATTTACTTGAATAAACTTACACCATGCTTGAATTTATAGGAAAATTCCTATAAACCCATCCATATATTGTATTACTTCATTAAGGTAATTTATTTTAATCTCCATTGGTTTTATATTATTTCTTATTGGATAATTTGATGAATCTGGAGATATTATTATTACTGAAGGACTTGGTGTCATATAAGGTCCTCATTCACATTTTTCATAAGATATATTTTCATAAACTTATAAGAAATAGTCATTACCATCATTAGATGAAGGCTTGTCTGATGTATGATCCTTTGAGTGTAGTTCATTTTCTTCTAATGATTATTCTTCTTTTCAAATACCCAGTGAAACTTCTCTTACAAATTTAAGTGATAATTTAGTTAATTTTATTCAAATATTTCTTCAAAATATGAATTATCATTGAGATATTCAGATAACTGAGACTTAAACTTTAATATTTTATTTCTTGGAAAAGGATTAAATTATTTTGTATGAGTATATTAATCAGTTCTGTTTTTTTAATCAGTTCTTGAACTTAATCTTAGACATCTTAAACCATAAATTCATTTTTTTCCTTTCATCAACTACTAAAGGTTTATTAGAAAATTGAATATATTTTCCTTCAAGTTTTTCAAACAATGGTTCTTCTAGTCAATCAGTTATAGGAACTTTATTCTTAGTAACATATTCAACTTTTGAATGTATTATGTCAAGACCTTTAAGAAAATATCTATCTATATTTTCTTATATTACTTTCTAGCCCTCCTCTTATTATTTTATTCCTCTCATAGATACTTATAAGTATTTTCCTAAATATCTAAGTCCTCGTCCTTAACTAACCCAGAATATGAAACACTAGGTTTCTTCTCTTTCTTTTTTTGTGAATGTAACAAAATCTTATTCTAACGTTTTATTTGGATTATTTCTTAGCATTTGAGGGTAATTTTTATAACTTTTTTTCTTTTATCAACATTTTTTTTTGGAGTTTTTTGACATCAACCTCAGCCACATCTTTGTACTATCTTTTCTTTTTTCAACTTTTTCAACCTTAGCTGTAGATTTTTCTAATTTTTCAATAAAATTATTTTTATAAGGGTCATAAATTAACTTCATCTTATTTATCAACTCCATGACAATATAGGAAAAAATTTACATTATCATCACTTAATTTTTTATGTTTTTTACTTTCATGAAATTCACCAAAAAATAGTTGATAAATCTTATATAAAGAATGATATTTAACTTTATGGTCTCTGATTTTACTATTATAATGACATTGAACGTATGCTTAACTAAATTTAATTTTATAATATTTCATAGAAAATACATATAATATAAATTGTGAACCTTAAGGGTATATTTGTATCCTTTTTTTGGTGTAAGGAAATTCCAAACCCACATTTATACTATTCTAGAATCCAGGTAAATATGGAAGACTTTCTTAAATTTTTCATATGAGGTAAAGAGGGGTGTTTTAACTTTTGATTTCTCAAAACTTCATAGATTTTCTAGAAGTTTATGCATAATAATATTTTCATCTCCCTATAAAGTAATATAAAATAACTCATAAACTAGTTGAATATAAAACTTATAATACCTTCCAAATATAGTAAAGACTATCAATTTAAAACTATCAACCTCAGTGAACTAAAATATAGAATAAAATTATTTTACTATTTATATATTATGTAAATAAAACTCTTATTTTTCTATATATAATGATTCCCAACCTAGAATGGTTATAACATACTTTAGAAAACAATAATATTTAGCATACCATGATTTTTCTATCAAAATTTCCTTCACTATGAATCTATTTAGGAAATCACTAGAAGAATCTATACTATTTCTATATAATGTAAATAAAACTCTTATTTTATATATATAATCATTCCCAACCCCTAAAGGTTATCACATATTTTATAAAATAATTGTATTTATAACACCATGATCTTTATCTCAAAATTTCCTTTATTGTGACACTATTTGGAAAATCACTGGAATAATTCATCTATTGTATATCAAAGAAACAAAAGAAATTTGATGAAACAAAAAATATCATATAGTGGAGAATATGGTATTTGAGATATCTTCTCAACATCCAATAATGAAGAAATAGAGTTATCCCAATGATCTTTATATAATCATAAGAAAGAGATGATTCATATACCTCATATCTGAGAGATTTTATTGAAAACCTTATAGATATCAACAGTTCAAAAAATTCCTTGAAATATGAGTAATAGAAATTATGAAATATTAAATTTTATTAAAAAATTGGATATAATTTTTTATTGATAAAACATTTGGTTTGTTGAAAACCTAAATTTTTTTAAAGTTTAAAAAAATTATTTACTTCATAAAAAATTACAAAAAATGATAGAATTAAAAAAAATTATAATCTACCTTTTGGAGTAAAAAATTTATAAACTTTATTTACATAGTTTAATCAGGAATAAGAACTTATTGACTTTTGGAAAAATTTTACACACATAAAAAAAAAATTTGAAACTATTATAAGATAACATTTGTTTAAAAAATTTCTAACAAACAATTTTTCGAAAATTTTACAAAAACAAATTCTAAACTTACCTAAACAAATTATCTTAAAAAATTAGGAAAAATATTAAAAATATTTAGGAATAATTTTATTTTCATATCCCAAGAAAAATATAATGTATACTTTTTAAAAGGATTTCATTACTTTAAGGAGAATGGTAAACAAGAAGTAAATTAAATAGTCATTTTAAATTGAGCATACTAGGATTTTGTTTATATATATTAAAATCAATCTATATTTAGGGGTTTTTTAAAAATTTGAACATTTTTTATTGCATTATATTAAATTATAAAGTTATATATCCTTTTAGTATGTGATCCTAAAAAAATGGTGTCTTATATCTATGTTATTATCTCATGAGTTAGGTTTTGGGTTTTTAATTAAAGAAATGGAATTTTTGTTATCTCAAAAAAAGGAGTTTTGGAAAAACTCCTAAAAAACAGTGAGTGTATGTTGCATGCACAAAACTTGAGAACAGAAACTTCAAATTTCCACATATTCTGATTCAGTAGTGCAATTTTCTTCTGGTAATATGTTTTACAAGAAAAAAACTAAATATTCTTTTAATAATTGACATATTCTAGATATAATTTTTCTATACATATTACATACAAAAAATATAAAAAGGAAAACTTTTTGAATCAAAATAATTTCTAAATGCATAAAGTATACTAATATCCATAGTTCCCTTAATATAACAAAAAATCACTTAATTGTTTTTTAATTGGATTCTTTTGGATTTTTTTGATATCTCACACATAAGAAAAAACAATAAATTTAGTCAACTAGCTATGGGATATAGTAAACTAAAAATAATTCCTCTAAAAAATGTATACAATGGTTTCTTATATTCCTCAATATGAATAGTTTTTGAGGCCCTGATAGGTGAACTAATAATTTTAGTCTTTTCATATCCAAAAATTTTAAGAAGGTAATTTATTTACTTTTTTGAGATATAAATTTATTTTTGGTTTTTTAGAAATTTGAAATGAAAGGAAAAAAGTTAGTCCACCAATCATTCCCATTTCAAACTCATATTTCATAAGATCTACAAATGAATCATAAATATATTTTTGAGATAAACAAAATATAATACCATCAACATAAATTAGAATATTTATGGTATATTTGAAAAACATTTTAATAAAAATTATTGGATCTATATATACTTTAATAAAATTATTTTGTATCAAAATTATGGTTATAATATCATACCAAGCTCTTGGGGCTTGTTTAAGTCCATAGAGTTCCATATTAAGTTAAAAAACAAGATCTAGAAATTTTTTGATTTGAAAACCAGGTTTTTGTCCTATATTAACTTTCTCTTAAGAATATTTTTTAATAAAATGAAACTTCACATAAATTTTAAAAAGGGTAAAATTTAAAAAATTATTCATATGCTATAAGAATATGAATAACATAGAGTATATCTATTGGAACATAAGTTTGTTAATACTCTATTTCTTCTTGTAGAGTGTAACCCTCTATAAAAAGTCTTATTTCATTTATAACTATTACTCCATTTTTATAATATTTATTTTTTAAAACCAATTTTACTCCAATTACAGAACAATATTTTGGTTGTTCAAACAAATTCCAAACATTCTACCACTTAAATTCATTGATTTAAAACAATGTTTTTTTTATACAATTTTCATTACCTAATGCATCATCAAGACTATTAGGTTCAAATTTTGATTAAAATTCATCATGTTAAATTTCATTTCATATGGAACCTATAGTTTTAAATGGTTTTCTGACATCAACATTGATATTATCACTATAAATATTTATAAGGTTTTTTTGGTTTCTTAGGTTTGTAAAATTTTATTCTTAAACAAAAGGTTGAATTAATTTTAGTGTCACATATTTTTAAAAAGTTTCCTTAGTTGTTTTATCATGAGAATAATTTTCCAACATGGGTTAAAAATCTATTTTTGTAAAAGCATCCAAAGATTTTATTTCAAGTTGTTTGAGAAAAAATGATCAATTTCATCAAATTTCACATGCAATATTTTCTCAACATTTCTTGTATTTTTATTAATAATTATATAATCCAAATTAGTAATAGAATATCATTAAGAAAAACCATCATCATATTTGGGAGAAAATTTATATAAAATAAAATTAATATTTAGAATGAATACTTTACATATAAAAAAACTAAAGTAATAAAGTTTTGTCTTTATTCATTACCATAACTCATAAGTAGTTTTATTAAGAAAAGGTCTATGTATAACTCAATTTATAGCATAGAAGGAGATACTAACTACTTCAGCTAAAAAATGTATAGATATTGAGTATTCACTCAACATGGTTCGAGTAATTTCATAAAGAACCTTATTTCTTATTTCAAATCCACAATTTTAATGTGGAATTAGGTTATGAGAAGTTATTTATTATACCCTTTTACTAAAAAAACTTTAAAATTCATAATTTAAAAATTATCCAACATGATTACTTTGAAAAGTAACCAAAGTAATTTTTTCTTACTTTTAACATAGGATAGAAAGTTATTAAAATGGAAAAAGTATTTTGACTTTTTCATAGAAAAGACACCCATTTATATCTAGTTTACTCAACAACTAAAAAATATATATAATATTTTCCACCAATTGTTATATTTTTTATTGGAGTGAATAAATCCATGTTCACTAACTACAAAGAATCAGTTGTTTAAAATTAAATAATAGATTTAAAACATAACTTATGTTTCATTCCAAATTCAAAAGAATTAAAAACTATAAAATAATTATAACTAACATTGATAAATATCTTATAAGTATATTCATGTAAATTTTGACTAATTTTATAACATTATAGTGTCTTAGTCTTTTATTCCATAACCAAGATTGATTTTCCATTTCCCTAAGTAATGGTAGATCTTGATTTTATAATTATTCTATGTTTAGTGTTTACACATTCTCATGCCTGTTTGAAGAAATAATATATTTTCCATCTACACTTTGAATAGTAAATTTATCACTCCTAAAGATTACAAGGTATCCGTCATCACATAATTGGATGATACTTATAAGGTAGTGCTTAAGTCCAAAAAAAATAAACATTTTAAATTATTGTTTTTCCAAGAAAAACAAGATTACCTATACCATAGATTTTCCCTTGAGCATTATCACTAAAAGTGACTTTTTCACATTTCATCTTTATAATATTATGAATGATTTTCTTTTTTCCAATAATTTGAAAAGAAAACCCACTATCCATGTACTGAATATCATTTTTTTTGCAATTTTGATTATTTTCTTAAAAAAAAGTTAAATTTTTTAACATAGACTTTATTGGGTATAGAATTGTTATAAAATAAAATTTTGGGAATCCATATATATATATATATTTATTGTGTTTATAGCTATAAATTTTTTTAAAAAGTACACTTTAAAAAAATAAAATATTTTACTTTATTATAAGAACACTTTTTTAAAATGACTACCAATCTTCTATTCTTTTCAAAAAGTTTCATTCTTGGGAATAAAATAGTTATTTTGAAAACAAGGTTTTGAGTTTATAAAACCAATCCTAGAGATACTTTTGTGATGTATAATTTATCTATACATATTATCAAAATTTTCCCTTTTAAAATTAAATTTTAATTTTAATTTTTTCAGACAAAATATTTCAGGATTTTTTTTTCACAACCAAATAATTATTCTAATTAGTTGTACTAGAACTAAATCTATTATCTAATTTTTTTATATGATTTTAATTCTATGTGGAAAGTTTTTAAATCCTAAAATTTTCCTTAGTAAGATATTAATTATCATTTTCATAGTTTTTAGAGACATTAGTTTTTTTTCTAACAAATTAGAAAATTTGGATACTTCTTCATAGAAAGGTAGAGAATCATCTTCATTTGATGAACTAGAGTTTTCTTCTTCCAAATAAGTATAATCACATTGATCCTCAGAATAGGGGTAATTTTAATTTAAAGTTAAATTTGTATGTGAATTTGTAGATATCATTACCATATAGAATTGATTATTATTTGGAATATCTACATAGAAACCCATAACTTTAGAACTATTGTCACTTTTTATAATAACTTTTAGAAGAAATATCTCCTCAACTTTCACTCCAAGTATCAAAATATTTCAATTTTTATTCCTTTTTATCTTTATAAATTCCTAAAAAATCAATTTTTTCCTCTTTAGTAATCTAGGAAAATATATCCTAATTTGACCTACCCTCTTGTATTCATAAAAATAATTTCAAAAGAATATTTCTTCTCATTTCTATATTTAGAATATTTATCTTACTTGTATCTGAAATCTTTCTTTTCTATAATATTGTTCATCATTTTTGTAATATTTTTATGTTCATTTTTACTTTTCTAAGAATAACTACATTCTTTCACAACTTCAACTTTCTTATTCTTAGAATATTTAGAAACTTTTTTAGTTGATCTTTATATTTTAACAAATTTATATCTTGAGGAAAAAGCTAAACTATTTTTCCTCCTATATTTTTCAGCATCACTTTTTAATCTACATTCGTGCTATATGAGGTCTCAGATTAAATCATATATACAAAGATTTGTAAGATTTCTAGTATCATTAATAAATATATTTTTTTAATACCATTGTATAGAAAAATATAAATAAATATTTAAAAAAAATTATCAATTAAATATTTAGAACTCTAAAATTATAAACTATTCATAATTTTTATAAATATCTGATGCATCTTAGTAACATATTATCCATGTAAAATACCAAAATCTTGTTAATCAACCCTTATTACAACTCATATTATTTCAATAACTTTGGTTATACCAAAATGAGTAACCTAAAATTTCTTCCAAATACTATCATAATATTCAGAAGAAGAAATACTTTTATATGTATTTCTACCTATAGAACATAGAGGTATTTCGAACATGATAATTTAGTTGATACTTGTTTTTCTCATATTTAGAAAAGATAGTAATTTCTTTGTCTATAATAACATAGTTTCTATTCAGCATCACAAAGTTTCCAACTCTAGAATTTATCACAAAATTATTCATTCTATATCTTCAATATTCACAGTCAGCACAATCAATGATTGGGGGCCTTTTTAATATTCAAATTCTCTAATTTACTAACATTTAAATGTTCCATCTCTAAAAAATAAGTACTCTTATCTATAATACATGTTATTATAATAATTTATAAAAAATTATAATTGTAGAAACCATTTATAATACCAAATACAGGATCAAAAGAGTGAGAAATTTACAACAAGAGGGGGGGGTTAATTGTATTTTATGAGATAAAACATACAATTTTCACTAACCTCATTAAGTGAGTTTATTAGATGAATAATTTTTCTAATTGAAAGTTTTAAAAAAATTATAATAAGAAATATAAAATTTCATAACATGCACAGTGGAAAAACAACTTGTAAGAGTTAGTAATAGCGACGCTTATAAAAATTAAGTAATAAAACTTTTAATAATTTTTTTAAGAAGAACCAAAATTTAACCTTATGTTTTATGGATGCCAATAACCCTAACTTCAGGCATCCACATTTTTAACCTAACTGTAAAGGTCTATATTTCATATAGTAGTAAATGCTATGACAAAAATATTGGAAGAAGCTCTATTCCCTTAGCCCCAAGAACACTTGATTCCACCAAATAATATTAGAATCTATCTCTCAAAATCATAAGATCCCTTGATCAATATTAATAGGGAAAAAAATTACAAAAACATAAATTCTTAAAGAATTTACAGAATATACTCATAAAGGATGCCTTTAGAAAATTTCTCACTAAATAATTATAATAAAGTGCTATAAAAGTACAAATATATTATAAAAAGATTAAAAGAAACCTTTATATCATTAGTGATGAAAAATATTCCTCCTACTAGAATGTTTCTTATAATTATAGGCATTTCTATGATAGTAAAATTCTTCATAATTTGGAGTTAGTTGAAATGACTTTGGTCGAACTCAATATTCTCTTATAAGATTCAGTGCATCTTTTTTTAATGACCACCTTGGAAGCACCATAATAATGCTATATAATTCCATATGATATAAAAAACTTCATTCATATGATGGAATGGAATTATTTATCTGATAAATTTTATGGATGTTCATCGAGAAAGAATTTCTAACTATTTCCTATCAATTTCTTCTAGTATCCTTTGTAAACCCACATCTATTAGAATTTGTTATTCTTTGACTCTTTTACTTCTATAAATCTCCATATGATGTATTTTTTAATCATCTATCTGATACATGTTAGTTCGATAAACAAGTGTTTCAACATCCAATAAAATTAATTTCCTATATTCTAAAACTAGAGAAGTATAAAATTTTTCAAAATAAAACATTTAAGGATGTATATTTCAATTTCCAAAAATAAATTTATAAATTATTGAAAGTAAAATTTTCACCCCACAATTTAATCAACAATGCCTAGATAAATATTTATCTAAGTTGGACCTTCGATCAGGATATCACTAATTAATGGTAAAGAAATAATATATTCCCAAAACTACCATTCAAAGTAGGTATGGAAACTATAAGTTCATAGTGATGTTCTTAGGACTCACTAATTCTCTATAAATATTTAAAGACTTAATTAATAGAGTATTTAAATATTACCATAATAAATTTTTGGTAGTCTTTATAGATAATATTCAGATATAATGAAAAATCATGGATGAGGATGAAAAGAATTTGAGTATTAGGATAAATTCATTGTGAAAGGATAATATATCTGAAAATTATAATAAATATTAGTTCTCGATTAAGGAAGTATCATTATTGGGGCATATTATCACGAAAAAAGGGATATCTATGGACTCTTATGAGATAATACAAATTAAGGAGTAGCATAGACCAACAATGGATTACAGATCTATAGTTTCCTTAGAATAACTAAGATTTATTAGAAACCTCTCACAATTTTTAATCCTAAAAACCAGGCAAACTCGGAAGTGAGTAAAGTTTGTATAGACCAAGGAATGTGAAGATAGCTTTAAGTAATTAAAAAATATACTTATCACTACACCAGTCCTCACACTTCCCATAAGTGGAGATATTTTCATGGTATATAAAGATGATTAAATAATGGTTTGGGATCTGTGCTAATGAAAAATGAAAATTTGATAGCATATACCTCAAGAAAAATGAATTTTTAAAAGTATAACTATCCAATAGGAGATCCAGAGTTAGTTGTAGTGATATTTGTATTTAGAAGCGGTAAAAATTATCTCTATGAGGAGAAGTGTGAAAAATATATAGATCACAAAAGTATAAAACATATATTCACATAGAAGAATATTAACATGTTTTAGTGAATATTCTAAGAGATAATCAAGGATGATGAATGCTCAATCCATTACCATCCTGGGAAAGAAAATAAAGTAGAAGATTCATTAATAAAAAAGGATCTGCAAACCTTATCAATGATGAGAATTTAGAGGGATCCTTTCATCTTTGACTTAAAGAATATAGGAATGGGATTCATAAAGTAATCAACATCAGCATTCCTTTCAAAATTTATTTATTAACTATATCTTTTAGAGAATATAATGGATGCTCAAAGAGAATATGTAAAAATTTAGAAGAAGGTGGAAGGTATAAAAAAAGGAAATCCTAGAAGTTTAAAATTGATGATGATGGACTTGTAAAATTGGGGTCACGACTATGTGTGCCATAAAATCATAAGATAAAGAAGGATCTTTTGAATGATACACATACCTTGACCTTATCAATCCACCCGCGGAGCATGAACATGTATCAAGATCTCTAAAAACACTATTTTGGATAAAATAAAAAGTAAAAGATCATAGAATATATATTAATGTTTTTTTATGTCATCAAGTGATGGATGAAAGGAAAAAATATAAAGGGATGAAAAAACCATTACCCATACCTACTAGGAAAGTAGAAAACATCACCATAGACTTTATCACTAGTCTTTTAAAGACATCAAGAGGAAATAATGTATATGATTTATGGTAGATCATATTATAGTGACTTCTCACTTAATTGAAATTTGATAATTCTTTTCACTCAATAAAGTTTCAAGAATATACACTAGAGAGGTGGTGAGGATTCATGGAACACCACTATTAATTATATAAGACTAAGATCTTATATTTACCTCCATGTTTTTTAAGAGTATCCAACATGTTATAAATAATGAGTTAAACTTTATTAAGGTTTATCACCCCAAAACTAATATCTAATCTAAGCAAACTATCTAAACCCTAGATTTTGAGGTAGATTTTTAGGAAGGAGATAATGTATTTCTCTATATATCTTTATGGAAGAGGGTGATAAGTTTTGGGGAAAGGGTAAGCTAAGTCCTAGGTACTTTATCCCCTTTGAGATTCTAGATTTTAACATATTTGTGGTTGGTCAACTGAAACACCCACCAACCTCATCCCAAGTACATGATGTATTCCACATATCTCTCTTTAGGAATTACATACCATATCCCTCACCTGCAATGAATTTAGAGATGATATAGTTGGAAAATGATCTCTTTGATGAGGATCATCTTGTGACAATCTTGTACTGTAGAGATAAAGTTTTATGAAATAAGCAAACTCACATAGTTAATGTGGTTTGGAAAAACCATAAATGTGAGGAGGAAACATGGAAGATGGAGGAATATATGAAGAAGAAGTTCGCTGACCTATTTTCACCTTAGTAATAAATAAAAAATTTAAGGGTGAAATTTCTTAAAGGGGAAGAATGTATCACCAAAATGTTTTAAAAATAATACAATGTTTGATAGCATATATGACACACAATACTGACCATAAACGAACTATAAAATATTATTATTTAAATATGATCATTATAAACTACCAATTAAATTGGTGTCTATGAAGGGGATTAATTGTTTTATAAAATAAATATAATTTTTTAACTCAATACAAGTGTACTGATAGATTCTTAATAAATAATCATTCAAATTTTAGTATAGTCATTTTCTTCTTTAAAAATACATTTTCTTCAAAAATTATTTTTATTTATATTTGTTAGTAAATATTAAAATTAATTTCTAGAAATTATATAAATTAAACATGATAATAAATATATCATTTTTGAAATTGGTATATCCAAATTTTCTTAGTGTGAATTTTTGGTATTTTTTTGAAGAGATTGATTTTCCAAAGAATAGTGAAAAATACAGGTTTTTTCTAAAAATGGTATTTTCTTTAAAAGTATTTATAAATTAAAATTTTATTTTGGATTAGTTATAAATTTTAATTATTTTATTTTAATTTAAAATTATTAAATTATTATATTTTTAATTAATTTTATGATTTAATTTGGTATAAAAATATATTTATACATAAAAAGGAATTTTTCTAAAAAATAGTTTTTCATTTCACTTTGTTGGTTTAATTTTAAATTAAATTTTTCCACTTCTATAAACTTAATATTTTAAATTAGGAGTTATAAATCTAGTAAATATTTCTCTTTTATTTTCAGTCATTATAAACAGTAATCTTAATAAATCTTGTTTCCACAGTAAAGGTAAAATTGGTTAATTAAGGCTAAAAATAATATTATAAAGACTAAATTGTAACCCTAGCACATGAAATAATTTTATTGTATTAGTATATTTCGTCCATAATCATACAAAATTTTAATATATGATTTTTTTTCATTTTTCTATGATTTGGACCTTTATATTATTTTAGGTATAGAAATGTCAAAAATTTCATTCACTTTGTTTTATTATCTCTAAATTTTTTAAACAAGCAAAAAAAAGTATATGTTTGATTGTAAATATTTTTTTGAAATATAATTCATTGTTTATCCATGGTAATTTATTTTTAATTTTTAATGATGAAATAATTACCTTAAATTCTTATGAAATGGTGATATAGTATTTATTTAATTTATATAAACATAAAATAAATGATTTTAAAAATATTAAAAGTTATATAATCTGACAAAATAATTATTTTTCATGATTTTTATAGATGAATATATCATATCAGGGTTTTGGGAAAATATTATATTGAATTCACACATTTTTTTGTGTCTTTAAGGTCAAATTAAATGAATTGTTCTGAAATTAGCATTAATGATATTTTATATTAAATAATATTTTATTAAATTACTTAAAATTCCTAAAAAATTCTCCATCCAATGAATTTTAATATGTTCAAAATATCATCTAATTTCCATTTATAGATCAATTATTTTTACAGTAACTATAGTGACCCCTAAATAGTAAAAATTTTGTTATCTCTATAATTATCAAAAGGGTTTAACGCGAGTTAAAACAAAGGGATAAGGATAAAAACCTAATAAAAACATGAAAATTTTTTATTCCATGATATTATGTCAACCCATACTCATCCTATTATCTAATTATAATTTTTTTGAGCCATTACCACTGAAATAAATTTATATTAATTTAGTATTTTAAGTAATTCCAAGAGTACCCCTCCACTTACTTATAAAAGGGAACCTCATCTCCTCTATACTTCATATCTAAAAATACTTTTATTTCATCAAATACCTAATAAAATAAATTCTGAACATCTCTACCCACATCCTGGATGCCTTTTTTGATCAGATTTATAATCTAGAAAGGCATTGGTTATAAACCTAAGAAGGTTGTTCATAGAAGAGATGTGGTTTTTAAACAAGAATTTTCATTTTATTTCTTCTTCCACATCCTTCAAATATTATCCAACCATGATAAAATAATAATATAATTATATTCTATATACTATGATTTTATTATTCTAATATCATAACTTATATTCATCTCCTCTTCAATCAAATATGAAACGGAACTATCATTTGTTTGTATAAAGGACTACCTCCTCGCAAGGTCATGTAATTAAATTTTCATCATTCCTACTCACGACTGATTATAATTATAGATTAACTATATATATGTGTGATATTATTGACATATTTATCATTATATAAATATAATACATAATCTAATTTCTTACCTTTCCGTTCTTTGAGAAATGATAACATTGTTTGTGTGTATATGTGGATTGTCAGGTCTAAAAAGTGAAGTAATTTTTTTCATAATCACATAACAGAATTTTTATATATAATTATATTTAAAGAAAAAAATTATATTTATGATATAAATAACATACATTACAATTCATACTCATGGTAAGGTATCTCTCTAAACCACCATTTTCTTTGGGTTCTGACCACTTTCTCTAACTCACTTTATCTCTATCTTTAATATGATGGAATTTTTCTAAATTATATATATATTTCTACCCTATATATACCTATCTTATTCTAATATCCTTTTTTGAGGTAATATATGTCGTAAGTTCATCTCTCAAATATCATCTTTAAGAAATATATTTTGATTGTGATATAAGGGAAGATTATGAAACTCATTTCTTTTTATTGGTAATTTTTATATTTATGTCTTATGATTGATTTACATTGGTGGAACACATAATCATGAACATGTTATGATGGGTGAATCCAGATATAACTTTAATTCATTTGTTAAATATTTTGTCTCATGATACATTATGTATTGGATTGGTGAGTAAACCTAATCTACTATGGGACTCTGTCCACCATGTGATGTTGTCTTGGTAGATAGCCTTAGCTTATGAATATTTTATATTGTGTGTTTCTAACACATTTACTATGTCATAATAATATTATTATACCATTTTCTTTATGTTATTTTCCTATGTGGTTACTCGTGAGTCTTCTCTTTTGTGATGTCATCTTATACCTTTGACTCACACTTTATAATTATTTATCGTGTCTACTGGGCTTTTTAGATCAATTTTTTCTTTTATGTTTCCCCAAGGTTATCCTATGTAGTTTTAGGAGCTAAAAAGTATTAAAGAGGTTATTATGGTTAATAAACTAAATATTTCATATTTTAGTGGTCTTTTGAATTATTATGAACCTATTATTCCAAGAAACTATGCCTCACAATATTTGGGTAACATTTATTGGATACTTATATTAAAAATCATGTGATAATATGTGTAAAAGGTTTGGATCACTATATTTGGTATCATATCAATGTTTGGTTATTTTTAGGGATTAAGAATAAAATATATTAGTGATAACCCTAAGGAAAAATCTAAGTATTTAAAAATCCCCATGGATAAACTATAATAAAACCTATAGACTCTTAATTTATGATATACTTATCTTTAATAAGTTATTCCTTCTATTTTTATAAGTTTACCTTTTATATTTTTGTTAGTAAAATTATAGTCACCTTGTTTTTCATTTTTAGTTAATAGAGGGGTGTAAGATAAATCATGCCAACAAACAATGTGATAAGAGATGTGATGATTTTCCTAATGATATGCCTAACCTTATGGGAGAGAGAGTTGAGAACTTCATGATAGTGCAATATCAAATAAGTAAAGTTGTGAATTATAACATGCATCAAGTAGAATATCATCCTCCTAATAAATAAAAATGTTTTGATTGATTATTTTATTTAAAAAATTCCTCCAACATTTAGTGGATATTCTGATCCCTTCATCATGAAAAAATGGATTAATTACATCAAGAATATATTATCAATCCTCCAATGCTAATAACAAGAGAAAGTTGTGTTTTCCATTTATCACATAGAGGGGAAAGTTGAACAGTTG
The DNA here is from genome assembly GCA_963277665.1 of Viscum album. Classification (NCBI taxonomy): domain Eukaryota; kingdom Viridiplantae; phylum Streptophyta; class Magnoliopsida; order Santalales; family Viscaceae; genus Viscum; species Viscum album. The sequence goes on along the minus strand of OY728128.1, from coordinate 1,181,228,417 downwards.
GGGATGTTAATTAAGAACATAAAGTGAAAATAGAATATCGATTCTATGGAATGGGAAGACTTCAAGAAAATATTTTTCAATAAATATTTTCCCCAAGATCTTTGACTTAAAATGGAGAGGGAGTTCCTAGTGATAAAGAAAAATAAAGACGAGTCTATCAGGTAATATTATGAAAAGTACACAAGGATTTAATGGTACACCTCTGTATTTGTCATCAAATCTAAAATTAATTTGGACCACTTCTTTAGTGGATTAAATCCAAGTCTACAAAAAACATTGGAAATTAAAGACTTTTAAAGCTATGTAGAGATTGTCCACTATTCCCTCAAGGTTGAGATGCAAATTGCAGAATCCCTAGGGTCTCATGGTTCTAGAGATAAAACATATAGAATATAATATTCTTTAGGAGGATCAATGGATAAACCTCATAGTGGAAGAAAAACCCAACAGCCAATGTGTCAAAAATGTAGCAATAAGAATCCCAAAAACTGTATCAAAATGAATGGGATGTGATTATCATGAGGAAAATATGGGTATCGGGAGAATAAATGTCTAAATTATATGAAAATTCTGAGAAATGTGATAGAGTAAAAGAATGTTCATATCAACAATTATCTTTTGGTACAATGTTTCAACTACAAGGAACATAGGAATTATGCATTCCAAATCCCTAACCCAAGGGTTTTTTGTGACAATCAATGAAAACAACCTCCAATGCCTAAAGAGAAAGAAAGGTCATATTATATACCTATTGTTAAGGTATGTCCTAAAAAATTTAGTGATAGGTATGATAATTTTTCATTCAATAATATAAATCAATATTTTAACTTTGAATCTATAAATTCTTTCAAATAATGTATTTTTAGTAGAGATATTCAAACACCACCTCAAAACATTGGGGTTGTACTATCTATGAGAACAACAAAGGGATTAATTTTTCATCTAAAGTATATAAATCCTCCCTAGTCATTATTTTTGGATATAATATTCCAAATAAAATCATATTACTTCCTTTAGTGGGGTTTGATGTTATATTAGGAATGGATTTGTTATATTTTTATAATGCTAATTCTTACTATTGGGAGAGGTAGATCACTCTTCACATCCCAATTCATCCACTTATTTTCCATAAGTATAAAGAGGAGGATGAATCTTAGTGGAATATTCTTCTCAGGTATGGTCATTATATCTTTAAGAGCTAGTATATATATCTCAAATGATTGTGATGAAGGAGAGAATAATGATTAAAGAAATGAACATTATGAGAGATTATACTGATGTATTCCCCAAATATTTTACTGGTCTTCCTCCTGATTGAGAGGTTGAGTTCTCAATCAAACTTATACCTATATCTTTATAGATTGCTTCAACAAATTTATGGTAGTATTTATATATTATACTATGACATACTCCAAAATAATGTAGAAGCATGAAAATTATTTCAATAATGGAATGAAGACATTTCAAAATAAGAATCTAAATGAAAATTGCAGTAAATGTGAGTTAAAGATGATGTAAGTTTCATTATTTAGAAATATTATCACCAACAAAGGTATATCTCTAGACCCTTATAAGATAATGGTAATTGAGGAGTGGCATAGACTAGTATATACAATAGAGTTTGAATGTTTCCTTAGACTACATGGGTATTACCAATTATTTTTGAGAAACTTATCTCCATTATAAAACCAATTATCCAAGATAACTTGGAGGGGAGTAAAATTTTACTGGACCAGGGAATGTGAAGAGAGATTTAAGGATTTGAAAAGGAGGATTTTCACTACACAAGTCTTCATTTTTCCTTATGTAGGATCGAAATTACAATATAGATGCTCAATATACAATAGGGGGAAGAATTGTAGACTTTAAAAAAATTCCTTTGGAACTTTTAAAGATGGTAATGTTTAAAAAAGTTAAACAAGGTAAATTCACAAAGCCTCTTAGTTCTACAAACTTTATTGATTCTGGAAATATGGTTCTAGAACTGAAACTTAAGAAAAGTTTACAAAGATAATTATTCTACCTTAAAGCGTATTGAATCTCTCTAATAAAAGTACAAGTACAAGAAATTATAAAATAGTTATACTTTCCACAACAACCAAAATTCATTGGAAAACTTGAAACAATTCAATTAACAAGTAGTAAATCATTTAACCTAAAGAGAAGGGTATCCAAAAACCTTGGATAAAGGTCCCTTGATTTATACTTTCAAGAAATTTTGTCTTAACCACACCAGGGTAAGCCCTCGATATGAATATCGGAGTCTGTCTTGCTATCCCCCCAAGCCCTCAAACTTCAAGGTAGTCGGAACCTATGTCTCCATATCCCCAGAATCCCTAGAATGTACTCAGCAACATTCAGGGTCGCACGAAGCAATTCTGAACAACATGTTCAGTACACACAAATCATGAAAGTCTCTCTCTCTAGAAATCACTTCAGCAGTATATAATCTCTAGAGTCGTAGAACAGTCACCAAAGTTGTTATGAGCTCTTTCAAATGAGCTCCTATTTATAGGCACATATTCAACGTTCAACTCCCTCCTCCAACGGTCATATTTTTCCTTGAATTTTATAGGTACCTGTACACGTGTCACTCAAACAATGGTTAGTTAGTAATAGAATGCACGACATCATTTTATATCTAAAACAAGAGTAAACAAAACAAATATGGTTAATTAACCAAATTCATTTTTTGGAATGTAAGGAAATAAAAGTTTATAGTCTAACCAAAAACCATTCAGTGTCTATAATACATGAATATTTGGATTCTATTTTCTTGAAAAATTCAGAACCTGAATTCTATATAATTCCAGAGTTTGAATTTCAAGGAAATTCAGAGTCTGAATTCATATGAATTTGGAGTCTGAACTCAGAAATTTCGAAGTCTGAATTCATAGGAATTTGGATTATGAACTCAAAAAGTTCAGAGTCTAAATTTATATGAATTAGGAGTCTAAAATCATAAATTTTGGAGTCTGAATTCATAATAATTCATAGTCTGAACTTAGAAAGTTCGGAGTCTGAATTTAGATAATTCGGAACTTGAATTCGGATCCTGAAAACCGAATGCTCTATATCTAATTATTTATAAGATTCTGAGGTTTTAGTAACAAATTCGAATTTTATACTTAGAAGGAAAATAAGTTATATTATAATATGATCAATGAAACCATGGCAAGGATAAATTTACTTGGGGAATGTAAATTTCCTTATGAAAGAAAAACAGGTTAAGGAGAAAAAATTCCTTGAGGCAGGAAAATTTTCTTAAGGAAGGAAAATTTTCCTTATAAAGATAAAACAGATTTTACCTTAAGATATAGTATTTGTGATTTTCAAAATAATAGGGAATGGAAAATTCATTAGGAACCCTTATTGACTCAACAAACTCTCTCTTTTTGGAAAGCACAAACATCCTTACAAAAAAGAATATAAGGACTTAGAAATTATTTTTATGGACTTTGAAAATAAAACTTTTCTCCCTTAACACATGGTCAATGATGAATACAACTAAATCCCCCTTAGTCTTTGGATACACTAAGGATCATATTCTTGATTTCTTAATTGAGACTTAGAATTTTATTGCATACAAAAATCTTCTTGGATAATAACTCCCCCTTACATGAACTCCCCCTTACTTAGGGAAATTTCTTCTTTTACTTTGTATTCCTTTTATCATTCCTTTATCTCCCTTTGTGATTTTCAAAAATTATTAAAGGTAATGGAAAAGAAAAGATGGTACCTAAAATATTAGTACTATACAACCAAAAGTATAGAGAGCAAACAAAAATTTCATTAAGATTGGAAAAAATTATACAAGGAATACAAAAAAAAGACCAGAATTTGAACAAGATTATCCTTCCTTTTCCTTCTTCATCAACGCCTTCACTATGGTTTTGAGCTTCTTGAGTTCCTTGTGATCATCCTCTACACATTTATGAAGATGATTCTAATCTTATGTTTTCTTCTCTAAGTTTTTGATTTTTTCTTCCTGATCCTTAAGAGATTCAGCCTGTCCCTTTATAACTTCTTCTTGATTAGAAAATTTTTATTCAAGTTTGATTCTAATATCTCTTTCCCTATTCTAACTCTGAGAAATTGAATACAACATCCCATTCAGATCTTTTACTTCTTTCATTTCGATAATTCTATTTCAGAGTTAGCTTTACCTCGAAACTATTTGTGATATCCGTGATCTTCACATCTTCGGTGTCAAATGCATCTTTGACACTTTTTTGGAATTCATCACAAATCCTAATCTCTTCTACTATCTTCCTTGACCAGCTTGTCATCTTCCTGCATGACCTTTTATGAGCTTCATAGCTAATAATAAAAGTCTTGAAGTCTGCCTCCAGTTGGACACACTTATCCATCACCATGGATACTGAATCTGATTTTTTATTTAAGGTGTTTTGAAGCATTTGGAATCTCGATTATATGGTTGGAAATATTGTAATAGTCCCAGCAATATTCTTCAAAGACTGGACTACAAAATCAAGTCCAAGAGAGGATAATTCCGAATCTGAGACTTTTCTTGGTGAGGTTTCTTTTTCTAACTCAGCAGCCTTCCTCTTTGAAGAACTAACAACATCTTTCTTCTTTACCACAGTCTTGGTAGGTGTATCAACTACTATCTGTTTACCCTTATCAACCTTCAGAATGACTTTCTCTTGATCAGTAGATTCATGTTCACTGTCAGATAGCTGAACAATTTTATCTTCATCAATTTCTTCCTTTTCGTCTCCTGCCTCAGCATCCTCTGGGTGAATGAAATATTTATTAATGCTTTCTTCTTCAGATGGTTTGTCTACTTCATCTTTAGCCTTCTCTTTATCCTTCCTAGGAGTAGCAAGATTTGATGACTCAGCTTGAGAGTTTCGGAATGTAATATTTTTGGAAGCTTTATCAACAGGCTTCACAAGGGATTGAACTATTTTAGCCTCAAACAACTTCTTCTTTTGCTTCTTTTCTCTTTCTTGCTTCTCAAGCTCTTCAGTTGCCTTCTTCCTCAAGGATTTTACTTCAGAAGGGTCCAAGAAAAACTTAGGCTACCCTTCTTTCATATTTTTCTTGTCTTACCTCCACTTATCCACAACTTCATCAGGATAGGCTTTTTGTTTCTTTGGCTTTGGTGGTGAGGATTGGGTTTCTTTAGCAATTAGGGTTTTTTCCCTGTCTTCCACTTCCTTCAACTTCCTCTTCCTTCCACCCTTTTTAGAGATCTTAGCCACCTCATGTTTATTTGGTAAGGCTTCTGCCTCCTCCTTAGGCAAATTATAAAATTCTTCAGATTCTTTAGAAAATCCAACTTTCAACCTTCTTAGAGTTTCATCACTTAAAAACATAACTTTTCAATTCCTCAACTAAGATTTTCAAGGTATTTTGAAGAAGTCTAGACATCAAACAATCGTCTTTGAAAGAATGGCTAGATACATAATGACCTGAGCCATCAAATTTCCATTCTTTATGCTCTCAATTGTAACCAAGATATTCTTAACCAAATTTATTTTCCTTAGGTTTACCAAGAAATCCAAAATGTACATATCACTTTTCTTCAAAGTATCCTTGTCTCCTTTTATCGGTATGATGAATCCTTGAACCCACAATTCAAGAATCTGATAATTTGTAGTCAGGTGAAGAATATTCAAAGTCTTTACTTCTAAGAGACTAAGGCAAGACATGGCCTTCACCTTATCAAAACTACCTTGAACATCAGGAAGCTTATGAGAACAAAATTATACTTCCCCTTCATAGGGAATTCCAACCAAGCTTGCAGCCTTGGTGTAATAAAATGAATAAGTCTTTCCATAACACTTGAAAGAAAAATTACTCCTCCCTTATTCCTTGAAGAAAACTACTAACTCATAGAATTCTATTAGCAATTACGGATACACCAAATCCTAAGATTTTGGTTTTGAAAGGAAAAAACTTTCCCATCCATTCAGCTTTATGTTCTTAGAGATAATAGAATCATACTTTGCAAAAAAAATTCAGATCGACTAACCTTTCTATATAGATCTTCCATTCATAGATAGGTTTGATAGCTAACATATCTTTCTAAGAGGAGACTTCGGCAGACACTCGGAATTAAGAAAATTCTGAAAAGTTCGGAATGGGATTATGTAGGAGGGCAGAGCTTCAGCACGCACGATCTTCAGTTTCGATGTGGGATGACCATTAGGGGTCCTTTATATAGGCAATTTAGGCGATGGTTAAACTTCCGTACTCAATCCAATGGTTGAAAAACCTTCTGATCGGATCTGACGGTTGAGATGGTAGACGAAAGGAAATTTTTATAGAATTCGATCTTTTGAGTTTTTTTAAGAAAAACATTTGGATTTAAGAAAAGGTTAATACAAAAAATTAAAAACACACAAAAATACCAACAAGTAAAAGATGATTATGAAAATTTAATAAAATAAAACATACCTTTCAGATTGCTAGGAAGATTATTTGTATTGAGGAAAATTCTTCTTGAAGAACTTTAGATTCCAAAAATTTTGATTACGAAAAATCTAACTACGAAAATTTTCATAAAAAAACTATGAATAATTTCCCTTATGAAAATTTTAAACTACAAAAAAACTCTTCATTATGAAAAATTTTGAACTATAAAAATCTTCACTATAAAAAATTTTTAACTACAAAAATTTTCATTATGGAAAAATTTAAGTATGAAAACCTTAATTACATAAAATTTTTACACTAGGAAAAAGTTTTAGACTATGAAAAATTTTAGACTACGAAAAAAATTAAGACTACGAAAAAATTTAGATTAAGAAAAATTTAGACTACGAGAAATTTAGACTATGAAAAAATTAGACTATGAAAGATTTAGAAATCTAACAGACAAATGTACTTCCCCTATGAAAAGAAGTTTTTTACTGTAAGGATATAGGTTTCAGTAGAAAGTTAACATGGAATATTACCTTACGGTTATCATTCTTAACTTTTATTTAATGTATTCAAATCTATCAGAGGGTAAAAATTTTGTGAAAATATCAGCAAGTTGATCTTGCATTCAGATAAATTGAAGAACGGTATCTCCTTTTTGTGTGTGATACCTAAGGAAGTGATTCCTAATATCTATGTATTTTTCATGAGAGTGATGTGCAGGGTTTTTTCTTAAGGCAATGGAACTAGTATTATCACACAAAATTTTTGTTTTGGTAAAACTCATACCATAGTCTGTGAGTGTGTGTTGCATCCACAACACCTGATCACAACAACTTCCAGTTGCTACATATTCAGCTTCAGCAGTGGAAAGTGCTACTGAGTGTTGCTTTTTCATGACCAAGAAACTAATGAATCTCCTAAGAAATGACAAGTTCTAGATGTACTTTTCCTATCCATTCTACATCCACCAAAATCACCATCTGAAAAACTTTTTAAAACAAAATCATTTCTAGAAGTATAAAAAATTCCTAGGTCCATGGTTCTTTTTAAGCGGAGAAAAATAATTTTCAATGCCTTTAAATGAGATTCCTTAGGATTGGATTGATATCTTGCGCATAATAATACTGAAAACATTAATTCTAGATTGATAGCAATCAATTAAAGTATACCTCCTATCATACCGCTAAAAGATTTTCGATCTACTGGTTTCCTAGCTTCATCTAGATCAAGTGAATTTAAGGTACCAATGGGAGTACTTACACTCTTAGTGTTTTCATATCCATACTTTTTAAGAATATTTTTAATATACTTATGTTGGGATATATAGATTCATTTTGGTTTTTTAGAAATTTGAAAACCAAGGAAAAATGTTAACTCACCCATCATACTCATTTCAAACTAAAATTTCATTAGATCCGCAAAGGAATAATTTAATGAATGCTGAGTTGAACCAAATATAATGTAATCAACATAAATTTGAATAATCAAAACACTTTTCTTATCTTTATTTATAAAAAGGGTTGGATCATCATTTCCCTTAACATAATTATTTTGAAGAAAAAAATTTTTAAGTCTACCATACCAAGCTCGAGGGGCTTTCTTAAGTCCATAAAATGCTTTGGTAAGTTTATAAACATGTCTAGGATATTTTTTATCCTCAAAAATAGGATTTTGTTCGACAAAAACTTCCTCTTGTACAAAACCATTAAGAAAAGAACATTTAATATCCATTTGAAAAATTTTGAAATTGAAGAATGTTGCAAAGGCAAGTAGAATATGAATAGATTCAAGTATAGCTACTGAAGCATAGGTTTCTTCATAGTCTATTCCTTCTTGTTAAATATAGCCTTTAGCAACCAATCTAGATTTATTTCTTACTATGATTCCATTTTCATCACATTTATTTCTAAAGACCCATTTTAATCCAATAACAGAAGTTTCCTTAGGTCTTTCAACCAAGGTCCAGACATTATTCCTTTCGAATTCATTTATCTCATCTTGCATAGCTTTTATCCAATCATCATCACCTAAAGCTTCATCAGTGATTTTTGGTTCTAACTGGGAAAGGAATGCTAGATGTTCTACTTTATTTCTTAAGGAACATCTAGTCCTCACAGTTTGATTTACATCACCAATGATACTATCATTGGGATAATTCTTTAGAAACAACTGATTTGGGTTTTGTAAAACTTGTTCATCAACATAGGGTAGAAAGTCTTCTCGGGTAAATGTATTAGAAGTATTTTCTTGAACATATTCCTTATCAGAAGTATTTTCTAACAAATGTTGATAATTAGTTTTTGAAAACACATTTGAAGATGTAGGTTGAGGTTATTTAAAAACAAAAGGATCAGTTTCATCAAATTTGACATGTAATGTTTCTTCAACAGTACAAGTGTTTTATTGAAAAATCTATAATCCTTAGAAGTTGCGGAGTAGCCTAAGAAAATTCCTTAATTATATTTTGGTGTGAATTTTTGTAGATTATCTTTATTATTCAGGATGAATACCTAGTAACAAAAAACCTTGAAGTAGGAAAGTCTAGGTTTTCTACCATTCCATAACTCATAAGGAGTTTTATTAAGAAATAGTCTAATCAAAACACAATATATAGTATAATAATCAGTACTTATAGCTTCATCCCAAAAAAATTTGGCAACCGAATATTCACTCAACATGGTTCTTGTTATCTATTGAATAATTTTATTTCTTCTTTCAACAACATCATTTTGATGAGGTGTTCTGTGTGCTGAGAAGTTATGAGTAATGCCTTTTCTACTATAAAAAGTTTCAAAATAAGAATTTTGAAATTATCCTCCATGATCACTATGAATTCTTATAAAAGGAAGGTTTTTCTCATTTTTAACTTGTAATCTTAAAGTTTTTAAATAAGAAAAAGATTTATATTTATTTTCTATAAAATAGACCCATGTAAATATAGTATAGTCATCAACTAAGACAAATACATAATATTTTCCTCCAATGTTTCTAGTTTCTCTTAGGCTAAAAAGATCCATATGCACTAATTGTAATGCATCAGTTGTTGACACTTCACCAACTGATTTAAAACTTTATTTATATTTCTTTCCATATTGACAAGGATCAAAAACTTTTGAAGAATCAAATCTACGCTTTGGTAGATCCTTAACTAGTCTTTTATTAGAGACTTTTCATAGGTTCCAAAGGTTATAGTGTCCTAACCTTCTATTCCATAACCATGAATGATCTTCCACTGCACTAAGGCAAGGTAGATCTTGTCTCCTAAGGTCTTCTAAGTTTAATGTGTAAACATTCTCTTGACTATTGGCATAAAGAATAAACTCTTCCTTGTAATTGTGTACTAAGTACTTTTAATTCCTAAAATTCACAAGGTAACCTTCATCACATAATTGACTTATGATAATGAGGTTGTGCTTAAGACCCTTAACAAATAAAACATTTAAAATCAATGCTTTTCCAAGAAGAATAATGTTACCTATACCAATAATTTCTCCCTTAGCATTATCTTTGAAAGTTACTTTTCCTCCTTTTGTATTGATAATTTTTTCAAATAAGTTTTTGTTACCAGCCATATGACGGGAACATCCACTATCCATGTACCATGTATTGCTATTGGTACTATCATTAATTTCCTAAAAATAAGAGTGTTAGACTTTCAGAACCCAAACTTTCTTGGATCTAGAAACTTCAGAAAGAAAAATTTTAGGTATCCACATTTTCTTTGAAAAATATGCTTTATGAAAACCTAAAGATTGAGTTTTGTTTAAGGAACAATTTTTTCCCCACTCCCACCACACTGACAGTTAGTGTAGAAAGGATCTCTTTGAAGAACAAAATAATTGTTACTAAAAATTTGTTTTGAACTTGTATAACCAAAACCAGAATTATTCCTTAGAGGTTGAATTTTGGAATACATTTTATCAAAGTTTTCCTTCCCTAAGGTAAAGTTTGAAAAACACTTAATCAAGGAAAATATTTCTGACTTTAGTCTAATAACTAAGTTCTTATCCTCAAAAACATCAGTTTTAGCACTAGACTTAGGTTAAAAACACTTTTCTTAGAAATTACTTTTTCTAAATACTTAGAAATTTTGTCCTTCTCAGAATTAACTCCCTCATGGTTTTTTTTGAAATACTTTCACAACAAAAGGTTTTCTTATCAAGATATTTAGAAAGATATTATATTTCCTTAGTAAGAATATAAATCCTAGAATTTTCCTTATCAAGATTTTCCTTGACTTTAGAATTTTCATTCTCAATAAGCTTAGCAAACCTAGAAACTTCTTCATAGGTAGGTAAAGAATTATCTTCATCAGAAGTAGATTATTCATCCAAGGATTCATAGTATTTACTATCACTATAATTAGAATTTAAGGATACATTTGTGATGGATTTAGAATTGTGTACCTTTTCCATTAAATAATGATTTTCAATAGGTAGTCTGGCAAGAAAACCAAGAATCTTTTGTCCAGAAGATTTGTAATCTGAAGATTCATTAGAAGAGTCTCCACCACTGGAACTCCATGTGTCATTGGATTTCAAAACTTTCTTAGCTTTATCTTTGTAGTAATTCTTTATATTCCTCTCAGAGTACTTTTCCTTTCTATCGTGTCTCTTAAGCATTTGAAAATCAGGTCGTATATGTCCATCTCTTTTACATTCATAACAAGTGACTTCAGTTTCTTTATTGTCCTTTCTTTCTTTTTTCTTGTATCTATACTGAAAGTCTTTCTTCCAAACTATCTTGTTCATCATTCAAGAAAGATTAGATAGTTCATTCTTAGAATTTTCACTTTCACTTGATTCAGATAAAATACTGAACTTATTAGACTTAGATCTTGTAACTCTTTTAGTAGTCTTGGATTTCATATGATTTGAAGTAGTTGTAAAAGAAACACTTACATTCCTATTATTCTTCTTAACATTGTAATAATCTCTCTTCACTCCAGTCTCATGTTGAATAAATGTTCCAAAAAGTTCATCAAGAGTAATTTTTGTAACTTTCCTATTCTCATCTATAGTTCTTCTCTTGGATTCCCACTCATTAGGCATGATATCTATAATCTTATCTACAGGAGAATAATCATCCAAACCTTTTTCACCCATATATTGTAAGCTATTGACAATAGTCATAAATATCTATTTTACCTTACATATAGGTTCTCCATAAGGAAAGAAAAAACCATGGTACTCAGCTCTAATCATAGCTCTTCTAGTTTTAATAACTTTGGAAGTACCAAAATGTGTAACTTCAAGCTTCTTCCAAATAAAATTTGCGGCTTCACATGAAGAAATATGGCTATATATATTCCTGGTCATAGAACATAATAAAGTATTGTGTACATTATAATTCAGTTGATATTCTTACTTCTCTTGATTAGTAAAAGTTTTGACTTCCTTATCCTGAATCTTCTAATCTCCAGTAATCATAACAAAGTTTTCCACTCCAGTGTTAATAACAAAAGTCTTCATATGATCTCTCCAATATTCATAATCATTCCCATAAAAAATAGGTGGTCTAGTAGGATTAATATTGTTAATGGAACTAATATTCATTTCTGTCATCTTATAGAAAATATTTCCACACAAACTTGTCAATAACAAAAGTTTGTAAACAAAGATAAAAATATCCTAAGTAAGGAAAATATAGAAAAATGAAAAACTTGAGCAAGAAAACTTATATTTGAATATAAGTATTTTAGAGACCTCCTATAATATGAATTTTAGGATCAAAATGATGATATAGGTGCTCAATATACAAGAGGGGGATGAATTGTAGACTTTAAAAAATTCCTTTATAACTTTTAAATATAGTAATGCTTAACAAAGTTAAACAAGGTAAATTCACAAAGCCTCTTAGTTCTAAGAACTTGCTTGATTCTGGAAATATGGTTTCGGAAATGAAACTTAAGAAAAGTTTACAAAGATAAAGATTCTACCCTAAAGTGTATAGAATCTCTCTAATCAGAGTACACATACAAGAAAGTATAAAATATTTATAATTTCCTCAAAAACCAAAATGCATCGGAAAAATTGAAACAATACAAGTAACAAGTAGTAAATATTTTAAACCAAGGAGAAGGGAATCGAAAAACCTTGGATAAAGGTCCCTTGATTTATACTTTCAAGAAAGTATATCTCACCCACACCTGGGTAATACCTCAATACGAATATCGGAGTCTATCTTGTTATCCCCGCAAGCCCTTGAACTTCATGGTAGTTGGCACCTCTGCCTTCCTATCCCCAGAAGCCCTCGAATGTACTCACCAACATTCGGAGTTGCACGAAGAAATTCTGAACAAGATGTTTAGTACGCACAAAGCATGAAAGTCTCTCTCTCTAGATATCACTTCAGTAGCATGTAATTTCTAGAGTCATAGAACAGTCATCAAAGTTATTATGAGTTATTTCAAATGAGCTCCTATTTATAGGCACATCTTCAATGGTCGTCTCCCTCCTCCAACGGTCATATTTTTCCTTGAATTTCATAGGGACCTATACACGTGTCACTCAAACAATGATTAGTTAGTAACAGAATTCATGACATCATTTTATAACTCAAACAAGAGTAAGTAAAAAAATATGGTTACTTAACCAAATTAATTTTTAGGAATGTAAGTAAATAAAACTTTGGAGTCTAACAAAAAACCATTCAGTTTATATAATACATGAATATTCGGATTCTATTTTCTTGAAGAATTTATAACCTGAATTCTATAGAATTATAGAGTCTGAATTTCAAGGAAATTTGGATTCTGAATTCATAAGAATTTGGAGTCTGAACTTAGAAAGTTTGGAGTCTGAATTCATAGGAATTTGGAGTCTGAACTCCAAAATTTTGGAATCTGAATTCATAGGAATTTGGAGTCTGAAATCAGAAAGTTCAGAGTCTGAATTCATAATAATTTAGAGTCTAAACTTAGAAAGTTCAGAGTCTGAATTCAGAGAATTCATAAACTAAATTCGGATCCTGAAAACAGAATGCTCTATATCTAAGTATTTATAAGATTATGAGGTTTTAATTACAAATCTGAATTTTATACTTAGAAGTAAAATGAGTTAGATTATAATATGAATAATGAAAACATGGTAAGGATAAATTTCCTTGATGAAGAAAATTTTCCTTATGAAAAAAAAACAGGTTAAGAAGAAAAATTTCCTTGAGGAAGGAACATTTTCCTTATAATGAGAAAACACATTTTGCCTTAAGATAGAGTGTTTGTGACTTTAAAAACAAGAAGTAATGAAAAAGTCATAAGGAAACCTTATTGACTCAACACCTTAGTGTGGGGAAATTTTCATGGTATATAGAGATGCTTTAAATAAAGGTTTGGGATGTGTACTATTTCAAAATGATAAATTGATAGGATACACCCCAAGGAAGATAAAATTTCATGAGTAGAACTATCTATCACATGATCTAGAGTTGGTTTCATTGATTTTTTTTCATTGAAAATATAGTGACATTATCGCTATTGAAAGAATTTTATGACAAATATGGATCATAAGATCCTCAAATATACATTCAAAAATAAGGAACTTGATATGGTATAGTGAAGATAGTTATATCTAACCAAGGAATATGACTGCCCAATCTATTACCTTCCTGATAAAGAAAATAAAGTGATAAATTCTCTAAATAGAAATGATTTGGAAACTTTATCAATGATGAGAATTCAGAGGGATCTAATATTATTAGACTTGAATAAGATTGACGTGTAAATCATAAAGTAAAGAAAATAATCATTCTATTCTCAAATGATTCATCAACCATCCCTTTTGGAGAAGATAGGGGATGATCAAAGAGATGATATGGAAATTTAAAAGATGTTAAAATCTATAAGAAAAGAAAAATCTTCAGAGTTCAAAATTGATGAATAAGGATTTATAATATTTTGGGTCACAACACTATGTACCATAAAATCATATGGTAGAACTGGATATTTTGAATGATACACATACAGAGACCTTCTCAAAACACCTAGGGTTTATGAAGATGTATCGAGATCTATGAGAATACTATTTGTGGGACAATATATAGAATTAGATCAAAAAATATACATCAAAGTGTGTGGTATGTCAAAAAATGAAGTATTAAAGGAAAAGTTCTAAGGGTTTATTCAACTATAAACCATACCTAACTAGAAATTGGAAATCCTCACTATGGAATTTGCCACTTCTCCTCCAAAGACATCAAGATGTAATAATTCTATATGGGTGGTGTTGGATCGTATTACAAAGACTGATCACTTCATTTAATTTCAAGAAGACTTATCACTTGAAAAACTTGAAAGTATATACATCATATAGGTGGTGGGGATATATTTAACACCACTTTAGATTGTATCTAAAATAGATATGAGATTTACCTTGGAGTACTTTAAGAGTCTCCAGCATGCTCTAAATATTGAGTTGAACATTAATATGGATTATCATCCCCAAACTAATATCCAATCATATAGGACTATCTAGACATTGGAATACATTTTGAAAGCATTCTAGATGTACCTAAAAAGGATATTAGATCAACATCTTCAAATGTTTGAGACCTTGTATAATAATATCTCTCAATCAAGCATCCTAATGGATCCTTATGAAGGCCTTTATGGGAAGAGATATAGAATACCTTCATTTTGGGACGATATTATTAGACATAAGATTTTGAAACCTGAAATGGTTTAGTAAATGGTTGAAAATTTCATGACCATTCAGTAACACATTAGGGTTTCTCGGAGTTAAAAATAGAGATATTCTAACAATCATTGATGAGACCTAAAGTTTGAGTAGAGATAAAATTGGTTCTCTATATATCTCCATGGAAGAGAGTGGTGATATTTTAGAATAAGGGAAAGATAATTCCTAGGTACATCATCTGCTTTTAGATTCATGGTCACATCAGAGCCAGGGCTTATCAACTGGAACACCCACCAACCATATCTCAAGTACATTATGTATTCCACATATCCCTCTTGAGAAAGTAAAAACATGATCCCCCAAATCTAATGAATTAATAATTGGTATAGAAATAAAATGACATCTCTTATGAGGAGTGGCCAACAAAAATATTTGACTATAGTGATAAAGTTATACCCAACAATTCATCTCAACTAGTCCAAGTGATTTTTTGAAAACATAAATATGAGGAGGAAACATGGGACCTCGAGGAAGCCCTGAATCAAAAGTACCCCTCCTGTTTTCCCCTTCGTAAATAATATGAAATTATTAAGGTGGTATTTATAATGGGTGGAAGAATGTGACACTCTAAAATTTAAAAAGGAATGTTATGTTCAATAGAGTATACAACATGCAACATCAAGCCTAAATGAACCATGAAATATTATTATTTAAATATGACCATTATAACCTAGACATTAAATATGAAGGAATGAATAGAATAAATTTCTAAAAAAATTCAAAATTATTGAAAATTATTAACAAATAATCATTCCAATTTCAATAATTTCAATTTATTCTTAAAAAATAAGTTTTCTTCAAAAATTCTTTTCATTGATTTTTTTCAATGAATATTATATTTAATTTATGAAACTTATATAAATTTAATTTTATAAAAAAATATCTCATTTTTTAAATTAGTATATCAAAATTTTCTTAAGGTGGATTTTTTTGATTTTTATTGTCACATACATGACATATTTTAAAGGTATTTTTCATTTAATTTACATACTTGCTTTGTTTTGGTGGTTTTCCATGCATTTTTTAAGGAAATAGTGGGTTTCCAAAATTTGGGCCAACCTGAGAGCCCATTTTTAGTTTTGAAAGTAAATTTTGTTTCTTAAATAACTCCTTAATTTTTTAAAAACTTTCACCCATTCAACTTCAAAAATTACCTTCATTTAAATATTAAAACCACAAAAGAATTTTGGGCCCCTTAAAAATTCATTAGCATCTTGGATTTGGGTGATCAAATTAGGTATTGGGCCAACCCGAAAGCTCGTTTCCAATTTTAAAATTGTTTGGTAATTCTTTCATAAAATATTTATTTTTATCCTTTTTTGGTGATTCCACCTCTCACACATTCCCACTGAACCCAGTCGCACCCCCATATTCATTTTCGCCTCTTTGGAGCTCAGATTCATCGCGATATAGGGCCGAACTTCTGAAGCTCCAAAAAACATCCAGATTTCTCAAGTAAGTTGGTTCTCTTCCTTATTCATCCCTTCTTCTTAGGGTTTCTTCTTTTTTTATTGAATCCCCAAATGTCCAGAATATGGGGTTTCGTACCTAGGGTTTTAGTTTTGAGTTTATTGGTCCAATACTCTGGTTTTAGGTTCAATCTTACTCTCTTGTGGTGTCGCGGAGGTGCGGTTGAAGTGACGCAGAAGGATTTGGGGGTTTTGACTCTTTTGGTAGGAGATTTCATATGTAGGTATTGTAGAATGAGTTGGCTTTCTGTATTTCTGTTTTCATTATGTTACTCATTCGGTATTTTGATTGCAAAAATTGATTTGGGTAGCATTTTAAAAGTGGTTGATTTTTAAGTGCCAATTTTGTGTGAAAGTGGGTGTTTTACATGTGCAACCCATGTTGTGCCTCTTGGTTTTGTTTTATAATTCAGAGATTGGATTTATAAAAATGTTTTGATGCTGAAATTTCTGGTTTGGTATAATATTGGTCTCCATTTGGTTTTAAATGTGGGATTTTAGATGAATTTAATGTGCAAAATTTGATTACTTTTCTTGAAATTGTTTTATGGAAATTATAACTGGTTTATTGAGTTATACGAAAGGTGAAAAGAAGGTGTAGCTACTGTTTTAAATGTGTGTGACCAGAACTGATATTTATATGTGAAAATTGATTTTGGTAGCATGTGGTGACTATTTGAGCACAATACGGGAAACCCGGGTAACTAGGTGGGCTAACGTGTACTAGTACACTAGTGAACGGAGGGGTTTTTACCGTGGTTCACTTAACAATTCTGACATGGATAACACAAACAAAACTATAATGGAGATGATTGGAGACCACTAGGTTATGGGTATTCTCCCTACTAGTGGCTCGTGTAGGATAACGAATTTCATTGTGGTTACTTTCACCGAGGTACGAGGTACTTGGGGCTCACAACAAACTAGTACCTAGGGGTGTTCCTATGCTTGGTGCTCGTGGCCTTTTTGGCATTTATACTTTCTTTATGGTATTTTGGGATGTGAAAACCAATATCTTGAATGTTTTATTCAAATTCACTCATTCTTTAAAGTTATCCCCATTGAAAGTTATTTTCTTTTCAAAGTTGCACATTTATAAATAAATGCTACCATTATCTATTTATAACTCTTGCAAGCCTTTTATTTTATAATGCCTATCACTTGGAATCCTTGGGTGATATTCTATTGGTCTTAGTCTCACACCCTACTTACACCTTTGGGTGTAAGTATACTTGATCATGTTTGACACAGGCAAAGGCAAGGCCTTGGGCGATGGCGGTTCGGGTTGCTAGCTTCTCTCGATGGTGCGGTGTTGTGGAGACGGCTTGTGGGTGATGACCCCTTGTCGTGTGGAGTCTCATGGGATGTTTGCTGCTACTTTTATGTACCTTTGGACCTCATGTGTCTTGTTTAAACCCATATACTCAGTTCTGAATTTTTATTAAGTCTTGTTTGGCATAATTTTTCAGATTTGGTTTGTTGTTTGTTTTTGGTTATTTTATGAACCCAAACTCAGATAAATCATTCACAAATGAATTTTTATGATACCCGGGCACTTATGCCTGCCCGTGGGGATGGGGAATGCCCTTTGGGTATTTCCATTAGTCGGGTTTGGTGCCGGTTTGATGGCGATCAGATTTGGTTCGTGACAAAATGGTATCAGAGCAGGTTAAAGTTTTTGGGTTATATTGTTATTTTAGGATGAGTCGGGATAGACAGGAGCTAAGACTGTCAACGCTCGGGGTTTTGGTTGTGAGTATGGTATCTGGCCCGCACCTCTCATGGCAGACCCTAAGTCACCAGGGGATGTTGGAATTTACAGATTGACTTCACTTCCAGGTGAGACGTGTTGGGTGCAGACCACATGTGGACATCAGGCAGATGTGGAGTAGTTGTTGATTTTATTATTGAAATGTGTTTATATTATTTATATTTGATGTATTTGATAAAAATTTCAGAATTGTGGTATTGATTATTGTTTTGTGATTGTTCCATTTTGTAGCAACATGCCTCCCCGAAAAGCTCTCACACACCCACGGGAGGAAGCCGGAGAGAGTTCTCCCACACCAATTGATCGGAGGCTAGTCGAGGTCGTGGTCCGGGCTGTCCAGGCTCTAGGATATGGACCAGCTCCAGTTCCATCTCCTATTAGAGAGGATGAGACTGGTCCTAGAAAGGACAAGGCCCAGGAGTTCCTGAAAAATAAGCCTCCAACCTTCTGAGGCATCTCAGAACCCCAAGAAGCAGAGGAATGGCTCGAGAAGATCGAGCGTATGTTTGAGTTCCTGGAAAAACCTGAGGATCTCAGGGTAAAGTGTGCCTCCTTTCTATTGGAGGGTCTCAGCCGTAAATGGTGGGAGTCAGTGCTTCAGGCTGGGAAGAATGAGCAGATGCGCTGGGGAGATTTGAAGGTTGTCTTCAATGAACAGTATTGCCCTGAGGTGTTGGCTTATGCCAGGTCTAGAGAGTTCATGGAACTTGTTCTGGGAAATCTATCTATGATTTAGTATGCCAACCGTTTTTCTGATTTGGTTCGGTATGCTCCATAAATTGTCTCTAATGAGCAAGCAAAGGCCCAGAGGTTTGAGAAAGGCTTGAGACCAGA
This sequence comes from Viscum album, assembly GCA_963277665.1. Classification (NCBI taxonomy): domain Eukaryota; kingdom Viridiplantae; phylum Streptophyta; class Magnoliopsida; order Santalales; family Viscaceae; genus Viscum; species Viscum album. Next base: position 1,181,209,257 of record OY728128.1, on the reverse strand, counting down.
GATATACTCCCAGGTGTTCTTGTTTAAGCTGAGGACCTATGCTGAGGTCGTTGATCGGGCTTGCATGGTGGAGATTGATAGAAAGGGTAGGGCTGGTTTTTATGGTTCATTATCAGCAGTGGGAAGTGGAAGCTCCTCAGAGAAGAAAAGGAAGCGGGAGGATCATGTGAAGAAAGGAGGAGGCAGTTCATGGAACTCTTCCAGGCAGTTTTCATCAGCGGCTTCTGATGCGAGATCAGTCATGTGCCACCAGTGTGGGAATCCCGGGCACATCTGTACAGCATGTCCTCATCCTCCGAATACCTATTTCCAGTGTGGAGGTATGGGACACGTGCAACGCTTTTGCGGGATAGCGCGTCCACTTCAAAGTGGGGCAGGATCCATGGATCCCAGAGGAGTACCAGCACAGTCTGAGCCATAGAGGACTAGGGGATCTCGATTTGGAAACTGTGGTGGTAGGGTTGGGTCATCTTCTGGGAAGAGCCAGTTCAGGGCACAGCCACAGACTAGCGGTCGTCTTCAGGCAGAGACTGTACATCTCCATGCGGTGGATCAGGCACCAGCAGGATCAGAGGCGGGACCGTCGACTGTTCGAGGTACCGTTTTGATTTCATCTTCTATAATTGCTACTATTTTTGATACTGATGCCTCTGTTTCATTCATTTCTTCCTGTTTTGTGGACATTCTGAATTTTCCAACTGATTTTATGTCATTCACAATAGATTTGGTGACACCGCTGGGAAAGAAGAAGTAGGGTCTCAGGTGCCCATTATGTGCGCTTTCTGTGTCAGGGGTCGAGATGGAGTGGGACCTCTTGGTCTTATATATGAACCTTTTTGATGTCATACTCGGGATTGATTGTCTAGTACACTTTCAGGCACACATCGATTGCTACAGACGGCGTGTGAGTTTCATGTCACCTGATGGGAGTCGTCAGGTTTTTCATGGAGAATGGGACCCTCGGTCAGATCGTGCAGGGCATCCACTCCCAGAGTTGGGAAGTGTTATCTTCCATTTATCTTCTCTTATGCTAGAGGATGGTCTTTCCCCTAAAGGTGCACTACCTCATGTAGTGAATGAGTTTCTGGAGGTATTCCCAGATGATTTTTCAGGCTTGGCCCTGGAGCGGGATGTGGAGTTTTCGATTGATCTAGCTCCGGGAACACAGTCGATATCTCTTCCCTCTTATCGCATGGACCCCACCGAGCTCAAGGAATTAAAGATATAGCTGGATGACTTATAATCCAAAGGATTCATTCGCCCGAGCGTCTCTCCTTGGGCTGCTCCTGTATTGTTCGCGAAAAAGGCTGATGGATCCCTCCGGTTGTGCATTGACTACCGAAAGCTGAATAAGGTAACAATTAAAAACAAATACCCTTTACCCAGAATAGATGATTTGTTTGATCAGTTTAATGGGGAAAAGTGGTTCTCAAAGATAGACCTGCATTCAGGGTATCATCAACTCAGGGTGAAAGAGTCAAATATCCCAAAGATAGCCTTCCGAAGCAGGTACGGCCACTTTGAGTATTTGGTCATGCCCTTTGGATTGAGAAATTCTCCAGCAGTCTTTATGGAACTTATGAATAGGGTGTTCCATAAATATCTTGATTACTTTGTTGTGGTGTTCGTGGATGACATTCTGGTATACTCTAGCTCTGAGGAGGAACACGAACATCACTTGAGGGTCGTTTTGGGTACATTACGGGATCACCACCTCTATGCAAAGTTGTCAAAGTGCACTTTCTGGATCAGGGAGGTGAGATTTCTCGGGCATGTGATCTTAGAGCATGGAGTTTCAGTGGACCCTGAGAAGATTAGTGCGGTTATGTCATGGGAGTAACCGAATAATGTGTTCGAGATCAGGAGTTTCCTTGGCCTGGCTAGTTATTATAGGCGATTCGTTCGTGATTTCTCTCGGCTTTCTTCACCGACTGCCCTCACCCAGAAAGGGGTGAAGTTTGTATGGGGTCTAGAATGTCAGGCATCATTCGAGGAGCTGAAGAGGTGATTGACTACTGCCCTCGTGCTGATTTTTCCAGAGGCTGGAAAGGGATATGTGGTTTATTGTGATGCTTCAGGTATGGGTCTTGGGTGCGTGCTTATGCAGGATGATCACGTGGTGGAGTATGGATCTTGCCAACTCCGGCCACATGAAAAGAACTACCCAACCCATGACTTGGATTTGGCAGTAGTGATGCATGCTTTGAAGGTGTGGCATCACTACCTCTTTGGGGAGAATTTTGTGGTCTATTCTGATCACAAAAGCTTGGCTTATATCTTCTCACAGAAGGACCTCAACTTGAGGCAGCGTCGCTGGATTGAGTACTTGCAGGGGTTTGACTTTGACATTGTCTATACCCCAGGTAAGGGTAATGTAGTGGCCGGCACCTTGAGAAGAAGGGTTCTAGTGCAGGCTTTGAGGAAGTCCAGTGATGAGTGGACATTGATGGGAATATTTTCTCATATGCATGTGGAGACCAAGGAACACAGTGGAGGGGCATTCTTGGCAAGCGTCTAGTTGACTCCTTCTCTGTTGGAGTTAATTCAGTGGGAACAGCCCAGTGATGAGCTTTTTCAAAGGTCGAAGTAGTTTCTTCATGGTGGGGAGACATCCTCTGATTGGTCGTCATCTCCCGAGGGCATCTTGTGCTTCAAGGGTCGTTTGGTAGTTTTGTTATCTCTATGGAAGGTGGTGATGTAGGATTGCCACTAGTCTCAGTGGAATGTCCATCTGGGTGCCACTAAGATGTATTATGATGTTCGTCGGTAGTTTTGGTGGCCTTCTATGAGATGGGACATAGCGGACTTTGTGTTGAGATGCTACACATGCCAGAAGGTGAAATCATAGAACCAAAGGCCCTCCAGTTCGCTCCAACCACTACCCATTCCTACCTGTAAGTGGGACGAGGTTGCCATGGACTTCATTGTTGGATTACCTCGTACACCTCGAAGTAATAATTCCATTTGGGTGTTGATTGATAGTCTAACCAAATCATCCCACTTCATTCCAATCAGAGATACATCTAAAGTAGATGAGTTGGGTCGTTTGTATCTTCAGGAGGTAGTGAGACTCCATGGTGTTCCAGCAGCTGTTGTCTCAGATAGAGACCCTCGTTTCACATCTCAGTTCTGGGAAGGCCTTCATAAGGCCTTGGGGTTCCAGATTAAGATGAGCACAGCATACCATCCACAGACGGATGGTCAGACAGAGCGGGCGAATCAGATTTTGGAGGACATGCTTCGTGCATGTGTCATAGACTTTGGAGTTTCTTGGGATACCCATTTGGGATTGGTTTAGTTTTCTTATAATAACAGTTACCAATCCTCGATTCAAATGGCTCCTTTTGAGGCGCTCTATGTTCGGCCTTGTCGGTCCCCCCTGTGTTGGGCTGAGGTAGGTGAGACCTCGCTACTGGGGCTGAGTATGGTGCAGGAGACATCTGAGAAGGTAAAATTAATCAGGCAACATTTATTGACAGCTCAGAGTCTTCATAAATCATATGCTGACTAGAGGCGTCGAGACTTAGAGTTTTCTGTGGGTGACAGAGTATTCTTGAAGGTGGCCACTCTTCTGGGCCATCATCGATTAGGAAAGCAAGGTAAGCTAACTCTGCGGTATGTCGGGCCATTTGAGATCATCGAGCATATTGGAAAGGTGGAATACAGTTTGGCCTTACCTTCTCAGTTGACTTCCATCCCTGATGTCTTCCATGTTTTTCAGTTGAAGAAATACTACCTGGATCCGTCCCATGTGTTGAGTTGGGAAGAACTGGAGATAGAGAATGACTTGTCTATTATTGAGAGGCCAGTGAAAATAGTGGACTCCCAAGAGAAGATACTTCGAGGTAGGTCTATTCCATTAGTCCGGGTTCTATGGCAGCATGGGAATGATACACATGAGACATGGGAGCGAAAGTCGTGGGTCGAGGAAGAGTACCCGTTCTTGTTTTCCAATCAAGCCTCATGTTGACTTTCTGAGGTGAAAAGTCCTTCATGGTGGGGAGAATTGTCACATACATGACATATTTTAAAGGAATTTTTCTTTTAATTTACATCCTTTCTTTGTTTTTGTGGTTTTCCATGCATTTTTTAAGGAAATAGTGGGTTTCCAAAATTTGGGCCAACCTGAGAGCCCATTTCCAGTTTTGAAAGTAAATTTTGTTTCTTAAATAAATCCTTCATTTTTTAAACTTTTTCACCAATTAAACTTCAAAAATTAACTTCATTTAAATATTAAAACCACAAAAGAATTTTGTTCCCCTTAAAAATTCATTAGCATCTTCGATTTGGGTGATCAAATTAGGTATTGGGTCAACCCGAAAGCTCATTTCCAGTTTTAAAATATTTTGGTAATTTTTTCATAAAATATTTATTTATTATCCTTTTTTGGTGATTCTACCTCTCACACATTCCCACGGAACCCAGCCGCACCCCCATATTCGTTTTAGCCTCTTTGGAGCTCAGATTCATTGAGATTTAGGGCCGAACTTCTGAAGCTCCAAAAAAAGTCCAGATTTCTCAAGTAAGTTGGTTCTCTTCCTTATTCCTCCCTTCTTCTTAGGGTTTCTTCTTTTTTATTGAATCCCCGAATGTCTAGAAGATGGGGTTTCATAACTATGGTTTTATTTTTGAGTTTCTTGGTCCAATACTATGGTTTTAGGTTCAATCTTACTCCCTTGTGGTGCGGCGGAGGTGTGGTTGAAGTGACGCACAAGGATTTGGGGGTTTTGACTCTTTTGGTAGGTGATTTCATATGTAGGTATTGTATAATGAGTTGTCTTTATGTATTTATGTTTTCATTATGTTCCTCATTCAGATTTTTGATTGCAAAAAATTATTTGGGTAGAATTTTAAAAGCGGTTGATTTTTAAGTGCCAATTTTGTGTGAAAATGGGTGTTTTACATGTGCAACTGATGTTGTGCCTCTTGGTGTTGTTTTATAATTCAGAGATTGGATTTATAAAAAAATTTTGATGCTGAAATTTATGGTTTGGTATAATATTGGTCTCCATTTGGTTTTAAATGTGGGATTTTAGATGAATTTAATGTGCAAAATTTGATTACTTTTCTTGAAATTGTTTTATGGAAATTATAAGTGGTTTATTGAGTTATACGAAAGGTGCAAAGAAGGTGTAGCTAATATTTGAATGTTTGTGACCAGAAATGATATTTATATGTGAAAATTGATTTTGGTAGCATGTGGTGACTATTTGAGCACAATACGGGAAACCTGGGTAACTAGGTGGGCTAACGTGTACGGGTACGCTAGTGAACGGAGGGGTTTTGACCATGGTTCACTTAGAAATTCTGACATGGATAACACTAACAAAACTATAATGGAGATGATTGGAGACCACTAGGTTATGGGTATGCTCCCTACTAGTGGCTCGTGCACGAGAACGAATTTCATTATGGTTACTTTCACCGAGGTACGAGGTACTTGGAGCTCACAACAAACTAGTACCTAGGGGTGTTCCTATGCTTGGTGCTCGTGGACTTTTTGGAATTTATACTTTCTTTATGGTATTTTGGGATGTAAAAACCAGTATCTTGAATGTTTTATTCAAATTCAATCATTCCTTAAAGTTATCCCCATTGAAAGTTATTTTCTTTTCAAAGTTGCACATTTAGAAATAAATGCTACCATTATCTATTTATAACTCTTGCAAGCCTTTTATTTTATAATGCCTATCACTTGGAATCCTTAGGTGATATCCTATTAGGCTTAGTCTCACACACTACTTAAACATTTGGGTGTAAGTATACTTGATCATGTTTGATACAGGCAAAGGCAAGGCCTTGGGCGATGGCGGTTCGGGTTGCTAGTTTCTCTCGATGGTGTGGTGTTGTGGAGACGGATTGTGGGTGATGAACCCTTGTCGTGTGGAGTATCATGAGCTGTTTGCTGCTACTTTTATGTACCTTTGGACCTCATGTGTCTTGTTTAAACTCATATACTCAGTTCTTAATTTTTATTAAGTCTTGTTTGGCATAATTTTTCAGATTTGGTTTGTTGTTTGTTTTGGTTATTTTATGAACCCAAACTCGGGTAAATCGTTCCCAAATGAATTTTTATGTTACCCAGGCACTTGTGCCAGCCCGTGGGGATGGGGAACGCCCTTCGAGTCTTTCCATGAGCCGAGTTTGGTGCCGGTTTTATGGAAACCAGATTCGGTTCGTGACATTTATCTAAAGATAGATTTTCTAACGAATAGTAAAAATATTGATTTTTATTAAAAACAGTATTTTCTTTTAAAGTATTTAATAATTACAATATTATTTTGATTCATTTATAAAATTTAATTTTTGTTATTCTGATTAAATAAAATTAAATTTTGGTCTTTGGAATAAATTTTATACTTTAATTTTCCATAATAAAAATTTTGTAGTTAAAAAGTCAATTTAAAAAAATGGGTTTTCATTGTGTGTTGTTGGTTTAATTTTAATTAAAATTTTCCACTTATGTGAATTGAATCTTGAATAATTTATTTAATATTTTTAATCAGCATTTCCACATTTAGTAAATATTTTCCTTTTATTTTTATTCATTATGATTAGTAATCTTAGTAAAGAAATTACCACAATAAAGCTAAAATTGGTTAATTGATGTTAAAAATAATATAATAAGAACTAAAAAGAAACCCTAAAAATTTTATTAATTTTAATGCATGAGTATATTTCTTTTATAATCATTAAAAATTATAATATGTGACCTTTTTTCTATTTTACTATGATTTTGACCTTTATATTATTTTATGTAAAAAAGCCACAAATGACATTCTCTTTATTTTATTAATATTAAAGTTTTTGAAACGTTGATAAATAGAGTATATGTTAATTTATAAATAGTTACTTGAAATGAAAAAAGATTTTTTTATCATTTTAATATATTTCTAATATTTAGTGATGAAATAATTACATTAGATTCTTATGAAATTCCAACAATGTATTTATTCTATTAATTTAAAAATAAAATAAATTTTATTCAAAATATTAAAATTCATATAATTTTAATGAATTATTGTGTTGTACAGATTTTATAGAATAATAAATCATATTATCATTATGTGGAAATATTATATTCAAATTCCACCTTCGTATTGATGTCTTTAATGATAAATTAAATGAATAGTTCTAAAATTGACATTAATGATATTTTACAATAAATATTATTTTATCAAATGATTTAAAATTACAGAAAATTCTTCCCTTAGACAATGTAATTTTAAATGTTTAAAAATATAAACAATGTTCATTTTTTGGGAAAATTTTCCTTTTATAGTAACTAAATTAGCCCCAAAATAATAAAACATTCATTATCGATGTAATTTTCTAAAGGGGTTAACACGGGTTAAAAAAAAGAGATAAAGGTAAAAACAGTAGTATAAACTTATTAAAATTTTATTGGATGATATTATTTAGACCCCTCTTCATAAAATTATATCATTTTAGATACTTTTTCAATTGAAAATTATTTAATATTAATTTAATAATTTATGAAATTACAATAGTGCCCCTCCCAACACTTATAAAAGGGAACCTCCTCTCCTTTTTTATTTAAACTTATAAAGCCTTTTAAATTGAAAACTAACTACCCAAACCTATTATTAACATCCTTAACCAAATCCTAGAGTCATTGGGTTGATCAAAAATCCAATCTTGGAAGGCAATATGTATAAACCTAATTAGGTTGTTCAAAGCAGAGGTATGGTTTTAACAAAAAAATTTCATTTTATTTCTTCTTTCACATACTAAAAATATTATAAAACCTTGTTAATATAGTCTTGAATGGCCCGAAGTCCCTCTTTTTTTATTGATTTTTGATAACCCCCCTTTCAAGGGATGAGGGGGAACCCTTACAAGGCCCGTAGGCTTAGAGATTACATGACCCGTAGGTCTTAGGAAATAGACAGACTATACTTGGAACTGCCCCTCCTAGCTTATTCATTGTGATATCATCTCTCCAACTTCTTATGGTTATTTGGATAGGCTTCCTGTGCAAGCACAGGCTGGTCCCGATGGAAATTCCAGACCCTCTCTTTCTGAAAAATATACTTAGCTTCTTCTTTGGTGAATGCACCTGCTCTAAATCCCCATATAGAATCTACTCCTTGTATTGTTTTTATGATCATTTAATGATATATCTATCATTTTTTAAATATAATACATTATATAATTTCTTACCACTCAATTCAATTAAAAACAGAAACATAGTTCGTGCGTACATGTGGATTACCACCTCCACGAAGCAATGTGATTTTTTTTCATAATCGCATCACACTACTACTATATGTAAGTATATTTTTCAGAAATAAAATGTTATTTATGATATAACTATCATTATGAAATGATAAAATAATACTTACCAACTTTCCATAATGATAGTCAAAAAATGGAAATGTAACTCATGTGTACTTATGGACTACCATCTCCATGATTGTAGTGTAGTTAATTTTTCATAACCATCATTAAATGTTGGTTTTAAAATTATAATTTATGTATAAAAATAATAATTATTTAATGAATATTTTACTATAAATTATGGCTTAATGATATCATTTACCATATTCAACCTATAGAATTCATTTGGGACATATGAATTGAATATTGTCAAACCATCTAATGAGAATTTAACTAATTGTGTATAACATGGTAATAAATAAAAAAAGTAATAATAAACTTGAAAAATTTTATTAATAAATTAAATAATTAAAATTATTTTAATTTTCATGATGGTAAAGAAAATACATGACAAGTTAGTCACAAGGTAAGGTATCTCTCTGAACCACCCATTTTCTTTGGGTTATGACCTCTCTCTATCTCTCCAACTCGCTTTCTCTTTGTCTTTAATGTTATGGAATATTTATAAATTCTATATACATATCTCCCAAATCTGTAAATATCTTATTCTCTAATAATTTTATGGTTTAATACATTCCTTATCATTATTTATCAAATGACATCTTTAAGAAATCTCTTTTGATTATGATATCAGGCAAAATTATGAAACCCATTTATTTCTATGTAATTCTTATGTTTATGCCATATGATTAATCTCCTTTTATAGAGAACATAATCATTAACATGTTATAATGGTTTTTCCTACATAGAGATCTAATGCATTGGGAAAATCTTTTGTCTCATGAGATGTTACACACCAGTTTGGGGAGTAAACCTAATCAATTATGGGACTATGTCCACTATGTGATGTTGTCTTGGAAGTTACCCTTGACTTATTCTTATGCCATGTTTTGTGTTGTTGTAACATTTCATATGTTTCTATTATCCTATGATACAATTCTCTTTATATTATTCTCCTATGTTATTACTCATCCATCCATCCAATGGTCCGAAGGCCTTCAAATTTTTATTTTGATAAAACCCCATTTTAAGGGAAAAAGGGGGGGAAACCCATTAAATCAAGACTTAAACAACAAACCAAGTCCCAATAGACCAAAACTAAAGATCAAGAACAACCCTCCCTATAAGAGATCAGCTCCTCCTGGCAACAAAATACATTAAAAACCAACTTCCATTGTCTCATCGCTGCACAGCTAGCGGTCCCGCACCAAAATCACGGGCCTGGTACCGATGGAAAAATTTATACCCTCTCAAACATCTGATTCCGAGAAGCCATGAAACAATGAGAACTAACTGCCCTCAACCTCATCTGGAGCAGCTTCTTGTAGAAAAATGGTTGCAGAATCACTTAAGCCACAGACCACAAAAACCAAAACCTTTCCTCCTATCCAGCATTACCAAAGCATAGGAAACTCATTTTCCTCCTTGCCATCCAAAATTCGCACTTTAGTGAAACAAAAAACCGAAGAACAAAACACATAGCCCACACCAAATCCTTAACCATTCCCAAATTCAGAAACCATTCTCACGAATACATCATATAAAATGCATCCCAAAAAACCTAAATCCTGAAGAATTAGATGAATCTCATCCACATTGCTACCTCAATCCCATGAACCATCCACAACCACACCCAAATCAAATTCAAAAGGGAAAAAAAGACAAAAATTAGAACCGCGAAGGAAACCGTGAGGCCATGCTATAAATAGAACCACATCCCGTCACCGACTTCTCATTCGTGCTCGGAGAACACCTCAATCCGCCACAAAACATCCATCCCGGCACAGAATTGTTGCATCGATATTAGTCCAGAAGGAGTACGAGCAACGACCGTAGGTGCCACAACACTTTCAAAAAAGCCCTACCCAGTGAAGAGAGGGAGAGCAGAAGTAGGACAGTAAACGGTGTAAAATACCAAGACATTCACACCCGCAAAGAATGACGTCGCCCCTAGGAGATGAACCGTCGTCATGAAGCACCGATCTGGAGTGCTGAAGAGCATATCCAAAGTCGATCCGTGGTGGAAGAGAGTCGGTGACAGGGAACCCTAATGTGGCGTCGCTGCTTACGGGCTCATCCCCCCTAGTTATTACTCATTATCCTTCTCTTCTATTCCCTTAATGGTATTTTTAGATCACCCCTTTCATTTTTTTATTCCCCAGGTTATCCTATGTATTTTTATGATCTCAAAATTATTTAAGAGCTCATTTTGGATATGAAAATAAATATTTCACGTTTTATTTTCCTTTTGATATATTATGAGCACAATCTTCCAAGATTATAGGACTCACAATCTTTGGGTAATATTTATTACATTTTTTTCTTAAAAATTATGTAATAATATGTTTAAATGATTTGGGTCTCTATAAATATAACTTATAGTCAACTATAATCTTATAAACTAAAAATTATATCTATAACTCTTAATATAACCTCACATAAAAACATCTTAATATGAAAAGATGTCAAAACTCTACTCTAATACCAATTATAACAACCTCTCACCCACACTCCCATATCCTATAATAAAAATATAATATTTTAATTTCTAGATTTTATACCAATAATAGTGACCAAATTTAAATCATCATAAACATAAAAAATCAAAAGGAAATATTGGATCACTTACATAAACAAGAAACTTTTAGGTTTACTATTTTAGATAATTAGGAAAATATCTTGTAAAATGTATTGGAATAATATAATTAAAATATTTCTTCATAACCTAGGGGAAAGGAAACATAAGAAGGTTAAGCTAAAATGCTCAGTAAGGGTAAAAATGATAAATAATTGAATTTCATTGGTGTGAATAAGATGAGAATAAGGGTATGATTACATAATCAATATGAATGATCATAACATAACAAAATTGATAACCATAAAATCACGATCATAAAACATGATACATGGAATAAATATTAAACAAATTCAAGTTTCATAGGAATAAATAATCATAATCCATGTGATGTAAATCTTGACCAAATGAAATATTATAAATTCACAGAAATCAGAAAGAAAATATTTTGGTATCTTGGAAAATTATCTTTATATAACCCTTATAAGAACCCTTGAAGATGGGATAACCTTACTTGTTTAATACCTAAAATCTCTTATGAGTAACCTGTTAATCGGTTAACTGCATCATCTCTTATGATTTACTTATATTTATTTTACTCTTTTTTCATTACCTAATTTATTGGATAGATATATGGGTCTCACCCATCATCATGATCTATATCAGGCTCACCCATCACCATAAACATTTTCCAAGAACCATAACATAATCTTAGAATAAGAAATATTGTATTTTTCAACATAACAGTAATCATTTTTCTTTCATATCTTGATTTACCTATGGAAAAAAATGAGTTCCATGAAAATCTCTTGGAAAAATCATAAACCATCCAGATAAATAATAATTAATCTATAATTACAACATAACCTTAATGAATCATAAGTAGCATCGAGATTTTTAGTCATTAGTGAATAGAAATACTATAAAAACAATAATTAAAACATTCTAGAGGAAAATACCCTTTCCAATTTGAAATTAACTTTTAAATACTAAATATTCAAAATATATTGTGAAAATAATTTTATTTGAAAACAACCTTGGAGTATTATAATGTAAAATTCATATAAAATAATCATAATGATGGGGGGAATCCATTCACGTAGTAAATGTTAATAATAAACATTCTTTTCAAAGTTTTATAAACAAATTCAAAAGTGAATCATATGGAAAATGTTGAGAAATTTTATTTTAAAACCTTTTAAAAGGAGGTAAAAGATCATTTAAAATAACGTTAGGGTGTCATTTATTTTTAGAAAATAACATTATTGAAAAAAATATATAAAATATGTATATGGACAACAATGATTTATGATCTTAAAGAAGATAAAAGATCAATATCACTTATAAAAACTTTATTGATGTTTTATTAATTAATAAGGAAGTAAATGGAAAATAAACATGTAAACCACATTAATTAATATAGGGTAAGAAAATATATGGGGTTAAATAAAATAATAGCATATTATTTCCCATAAAGTAACCTTGAGCATAAACAATCCTAGAAAGAAATGATATTGTGACATAAATCCTTTATTTCTAGGTAACTTTAGAAATGAAAGTTCATTGAAAGAAATAATATGATATGGGTCTTTAAATACCTTTAATTACATGAATTATTATTTAAAAAATAATTCATAGTATAGTAAGTACACAATTTAGTAAAATCATGATGCATGATATGAAATATGTCTCAAGAAAATGAGATTGAGAAAAAGAAACCCATTATAAAGATCATCACTTTTGAAGTGATAATTAATTAATGAAGTGATTATGTGCATACATATAAATCCAAAAAAATAAATATAAATATATCATAAAAAATTATATATCAATTCTCACGTAATCAACGAATCGCAAGGTCAGTGAAGAAGAGCTATAACCCAATAAAAGGAAATTGAGTTATGAAATATCATACCACACAGTAAATTCCAAATAAAATACAATTGGATGAAATAATTTGAATTAAAAATTAAAATAACATGAATTATGAAGGATAAATTATATAACATGAAAATGTTTGTATATATACAGTATAAAATAAATTATATTCCTCACATTGAAATATTCCTCAATAAATAAAAATTAACATGAAATCCATTACCTTGAGTCCATGTTTTTCATGAATGTCCTTTAACTCTTATATATTAAAATTATATCAAGTTTTTACTTATTTAATAACATTTTATATGTTTATTTCTTTATCATCAAAACATTTTTCATGCATATCAATGAAAATTTTAATTTATTAATCGGTTAGGTACATATCATGTGCTTTGAGGATGTTCGGTTCGTAGTTGCAGAACAATTTATGTAAATTGAATGTAGTCAAAGAGGTATTTGTTCCATAATATACAAAATTATAATAATTTAATAATTATTATTTTTTATATTAATTATAATTTTAAAAACAACTATGAATTAATTTTATGAAAAATTAATTATGTTACAATCATGGAGACAGTATGTCATATGTACGCAAGAGTAAGGTTTCCATTACTCAACAAACATGAGAGAAAGAAGTTAAGTGTTATTTTATCTTTAAATAATTATTATTATATAATAAATATCATACTATATCTTTAAATACTTTATATATACCATCCATGATATTAGTGTGGAAAAATGATTTACATCACTTCGTGGAGGTGATAATCCACAAGTACATATGAATGATGTAATATTTTTTCAATGAATGGAAATGTAATAAAATAGATGATATATTATATTTAAATAATTATTATTATTTAATTAATATTATATTTATTAAATAAACCATTATAAACATCCATTATATTTGAGGATGGAAAACAAAACACATCACTTTGTGGAGGTAGTAGTAAACACGTACACACGAATGATGTTTTCATTCCCCATAAGATGAAAAAGAAAATGAAAAGGGGTTTTACCATAATAAGAATAAAACATTAGTATAGATTAGATGCTAATTTTATTATATAATAATGGTTTAAGAATATATAAATGTGGTATAAGAATAAATAAATTGAAAGTGGCTGGGTGAGATGATTACCTCATCTTCGATAGACCTCTTTTAAGTCCCTTCTTAAGGACCCTTGGAATGGTATTTTAAGAAGAAGAAAATATTGAATTCATAGATAGGGAAATTTATAAGATAATACATTAGGGTTTTTCATATAGATAGCTCAAATTGTTGTGAATAAAATAGATAAGGGATGTCATTATATAAGGGAGGGGAAGGCCATTTTTTAAAATTCAGGATATATTATAATATAATATGTGTCTAACATATTTAAAATGGTTAAAAAATATATCAATTGAATTATAATTATTATATGGTCTTAATATAATAATAAAATCTAATTTATATATATTTATAAATTGTTTTATACTTTTTATTTTAGTTTAACCCCTTGGTTAACCCATTAAAACCTTAATCGTGGTAATGACTTTTTCAATATTAAAGGTTTATAATTTTAAATATAAGTTGAAAATTTGATAATTAATGGAAAGGAATGAAATATTAATCAATTTATAATCTTTATTTTCTTCTTGAAATATTTTTATGATTTTTGAATGATTTAATGAAATATCATTTAACATAAAATATCATTAATATCATTTTTAAAATTATTCTATTAGTTTGACTTTAATGATAATAATATTGTAATTAATTTCAAATATAAACATTAAAAATATCCCCTAATATGTTATATTGATCTATAAAATTCTTGGGACACTATAAATCACCCAAAGAGTACTAATTTTACATTTTTTAATATCATTTACTTGATTTTTCTACTGCTTTCACAAGCACTGTGTTGGTGTTGCATAATAATTTAAGGAACTTATTTACTCACTAAAAATAAAAATAATTTACCATAATAAAATAAAATAATATATATTTAAAATAATCATTTATAACTAAAAATAATTTGTTTCTAACCATTTCAAAAAAAATTAAAAATATTAAAAGCAAGAGTAACATTTTTACCATATCCTTTACTTAAAATATTATAAAGGTAAAAATTAAAGTTAAATGGTAAAAAATGTCATATTTTAGATGTTTGGATGATTATGGAATAAATATACTCATAAAATTAAATTTATTCATGTTTTTTAATAACTTTAATGCCTTACCACATTATTTTTAACCCTAATTAACTTATTTTACCCTTACCATGGATGCAAAAATTTATTATGGTTACTATTCATATTGACCAAAAAATAAGTTAAACTCATGCCCTAAAATTAATTATTATTATTTAAAATATTGAAACCATTTTATCAAGTTTAATTCAAATAATTTCATAATTTAATTTAAAATTAAACCCACAAAATGAGATGAAAAGAGATTTTCTATAAAAATGTATGTTTAAGTATAAAAATGTTTTCATACCAAATTAAAATAAAATTTTGATTCCTATAACATTTATTATATAGTTTTTAATAAAATTTAACTAATTAAATTCTAAAACAAATCCAAATATAATGTTACTTTGTAAGTACATGAAAAGACAGTGCAGTTTTCAATAAAAATCTGTATTTTTCACTATCCATTAAAAAATTAATCATTTCAAAAAATTCTATAAAATACATGCTAAGATAATTTTAAAATGTGGAATTAAAAAATTAAATCCATTTTATAAAATAATATTTCTAAAATTTATAGATATTAATTATAATATTTTTACAAAACAAATCAATAAAATCGTTTTGTAAACGTATTTTTAAAGAAAAAAAGACTTTACTAAAAATTGAATGATTATTTAATAAGAATTAATCAATAAATTTTCATTTAGTGGGACCATTACATAAATTTCATAATGTGTTCAATCATATTCATATACACGAATTTAATGTTTAAGTTATAACTATAACATTTAAATAATTGTATTTCATGCTTCATTTAATCGCGATGTTGCGTTTTGTATATGTTATTGAACATAATGATTTGAGATATTACATTATTTACCATTTAAAAAATTTCATCCCTATAATTTTTCACTTGATCTTGGTAATCAACATTTTTCCATTTTAAAATACCTTTTTTGAAAACCCATATCATAAAAATGTTTAATAAAACTTTCTCTTGAAAATAAATAAAGGTAAATAAGAAGGTCATTTTGAAAAAGACATACTAGGTTTAACATTTAGAGAACATTAGTACTAAGTGAAAATATAAACATGGAAGAAAAAAATTAATGTCAAATAATGATGGGGAGTAATGGAGAACATTTTTATATCAAATTAAATGATCATAATAATGTCAATAACCAAAAAACCATAAACCAATTAGGTGTGAAAAAGACCATCAATTTATCAATAATGAAGGTAATAGGATAAAATTTATGTTTTATGATCATTTTCCTAGATCTAAGGGATTTATTTATTATATATACTAAGAAAATAATTAAATATACTTACCTGATAAGTAAAATTTTATATTTCAATAAATTTACACCAAAATCCTATATTTTTCTACAAATGATGAGTATTAAGGATGGTTTTTTTATACCTGAAGCACTAAAATCAACTTCTATTAGATCACATAATCTATAAAATGATAACAAGCTATTATTATTACCTTTATATGTTAACCAAAACTAAAATGTTTATAAAAGTTAAAATACTATTCAAAATGTATAAACCTTCATATAAAGAAATAATACATTAACCTCCAAAATTCAATAATAACATAAAAGGATCAACATAGATCATTCTATAAATAAATAACCTTATATACCAAATAACCTCAATAACCTCAACATTAAATAATGTTTTAACCTCAATGGTTATCTCATACCTTTCATCATACATCCCAAAAATGTAATAGAATTATTTTTAAATGATACTTCATCTTAAACCTATGGGTTACATATTCCTAAACCCAATATCAATCTGCAAATATATCATTAATTTTCTTAGAATATCATCACTTAGAACCTCATAAGGTATTTATAAGACATTTAAATCATAATCAAACATAAACTTATAAATCATTGACTGTATCCATAAATATTAAGATAACATTGCATGAAAACATATAATCTTTAAAGTTTTCTAAACCCTACTCTCGTACCAACTATAAGAGCCACGGACCCACACTCTAGGATTCGGTGCTAAAAAAATAATCATTACATATTTGTATTTGATACAAATAAATGTAACCCAGTTTCAACCTTCCAAAACAAACAACATTAAAAGTAAATATTGGATCACCTACATACCCAATGACCTTTTAGGTCAAGAGTTTTAAATAATTAAAAAAATATTAAATAACAACTTGGATACATAAACAACTTGTTCATAAAAATATACATAATTTTTAACTAAGAATTCACATCTAGTAAAATTATTGGGAATAACATAATTATAACCTTTCTTCACAACTTAGAAAAAAGAAAACATAAGAAGGGTGATATTGAAATATTAGTAAGGGTAAACATAATAATTAATAATTGAATGTTATCAATGATAATAAGATGATCATAAGGGTTTGATGACATAATCAAAATGTGTGATTGTAACATAAGAAAATTCATACTTATAAAAATTCATATCATAAAACATGAGACATATAATAAGATTTAAAAAAGGAAAGATTCGTATTAATCAATAATCATGAGCCATGCGATGTCAATCTAGATCAAAGGAGACATTAAAAATACATAGAAATCATAAAGAAATTTTTTGATATCTTGGAACATTATCTTCAGATAAACCTTACAATAACCCTTACAGACGGTATAACCTTGTTTGGTTAATACCCATAATATCTTATAAATAACCTATTAACTGGTTAACTACATCGCATCTTAAGAGCTACTTATATAGAGTAAACTTTATTTTCATTACCTAACTCATTAGAGATCAATATTGATATTTCCCATCATTATATTTTATATCAAGATCACACATCATGATAAAAAATTTCCAAGAACCATAGAATAATCATTACACATGAAATATTTCATTTCTCAACATAATAATAACCATTTTTCTCTCATATCTTGATTTATCTATGGAAAAGAAACATGTTTCATGAAAATATATTTTAAAAATCATAATTCATCTTGAAAAAGAATAAGGATGGTATCATTATAAAATATTCCTAGAATATCATAACTAACATCATGGGTTTTTGTTGGTAGTGAATATAAATTCCATAAAAAGAATTATTAAAAACATTCTTGATGAAAGTACCCTTTCCTATTCAAAAATTTCTTTTAAAAATTGACTATTCACAAAATATTGTGAAATTTGATTTATTTTAAAATATACTTAGAATTTTATAAATTAATATTCAAATAAAAAAATGTTTATGATGATAGGAAAATACATTTATTTCATAAAAATAAAAAATAAATATTCTTTTCAAAAAAATTAATGAGAGTCAAAAGTGACCAATGGAGAAAGCATTAAGAAATTTCCTTTTACAAACATTTAAAAGAAGGTAAAATATAATGTAAAAATTATAAAGTGTTTTGATTTCAAAATTGGATTTATAAATGTTTTCAAAATTGAATTGTTTATAAATTTTTTCAAAAGTTGATGATTTTGAAAAAAGGGGGGTTTTATTTCCCTTTTATGGCTTATAAAAAGAATAGTTTTAAGAGGATGGGACTTTAAATTTTTTTCAAAATGGATGTTAAGTATTTATTTAAAAATAAATTTTTTATAAATAGAGTGTTTTAAATGGGTTTTTTGGAAGTGTTGTATTTTTTTTGTTTTATTTTTTCGATTTTTACCTCAGTTCGATGGGAATTTTCAATTGGGCGTATGAGGAATGAACAAGTAGAGTTCATGTTTTATGTTATTCAGATTCTTCCTCTCATAAAATTCATGAAAATAATGTATTAGTTGTTTCAAGGGATGAACCACTGAGTGATTCTCATTATCATTAGGTCTAGTTCATCTAGTTGGTGGATCTACCCCAACTTGGAATCAAGTAGTAAGGATAGATTCTTCTTTAATGGTATATTTGTAACTAGATTATAAGAATCATATCCTTCCACTTTTTTGTAGTAACCTATGTCCATTGTAGGTTTATTATAAGAACCTAGTTATATTTTTTAGTCGTTGGTGGATCTTATATTCTTTGGATGATTTTTGGTTTTTTTGTCTCCTTTTTAGTGTTAGGGAGTCAGTGGGATCCTTTTTTTATCTTTGATATGTTGTGCCTTGGGTGGTTCTATACATCTATTTATGGTACTTATATTGTTTTATGGTATTTATTCCTTGGTGGTAGTTATTTTCATGTGGTTTATGTTTTGTATATAATTCCTTATGTTTTGTATTCTGGGGCTAGTGTATTGGGGGTTTTGGTTTTGATGGGTTGGAAATAAATGATTTCATGCTGGTGCTTGGGTAATTAAGATGGATGGGCTTTGGAAAATTGATTAATTGGGAGTACAGATTCTTTTTTGGTTCACCATTATATAGTGTTACTGATTTAAATTCCCTATTTACCCATTTGAGTAAGGTTAACTAGGTCTATTTCCCAAGTTTCTTCTTTGTATTGAGAGTTTCTCCTCCTTTAGGATGGTTTATTTGATAAAGGTTTTTTCAATTTATTTGGGTATATAGTTGAAGTTATCTTTTATGGGTGTAGTATCTCTTGGAGAGTGGGTGTTGTTAACCCACCAGTTTAGACGAAGTCTAAATTTTTGGGAGATCCTGATAGGTCTCAGTGTTTATTTGACCTGTTTTCCCTTACTAGTGGTCGGTTTCCACTTGAAGATTTCAGGTGTTACATGAGGATGTTCTTCTTTAATTTTTAGGAATCACTCTACTTGATGTCTTTCATACTTTGGTAATGAATTTCTTTGGGAAAAAAGAATTATGGTAGGGATAATTTCCACACCAAAAGTTTTATTTATTAATTTATTTAATATTATCTGATATTATTTTAAGTTATCAGGAGTTTTTGAGCATTTAATGTTAGAAATTTTATTTTATCTTAAACTTTTGAGGTTCAAATGGTTAGACAACACATTTTGGGAAATAGTGTGGTAGGTTCTCTCTCATGATAATGTCATTTGGAATGGTCTGCACATAGTTTGTAAAACTATGTGAATGCCTAGTTATAATTGTGCATAGTGATTTTAGTGGTCTATTTTATTTACATAATTTGTGAACAATTTACTAAACCATTTTCTTTAACTGTGTGGGTTGTATTGATTGTTTATAAAAAACATATTTCTTTTTTATTTTCTTCTTTTTTCATCATTCCCTCTCCCCCCCCCCCCCATTGCACATCTCCTACTTGAACAAGATCCACCTCCTCGCACATCCCCCTCTCCCTCATAGCTTTCCCTCTCCCTATTGGATCCCTCACACAGCCCCCCTCCCTGTGATCTCCCCCTATAAGTTCCTCAACTCCCACAACCTCCCCTTTCTCGCATGTGACATCCCCCATGAATAACCCCTCTCTTGGTTGTGATTCACACTTACAACACCTCATCATCACATGATGATTCATTATATATTCTTTGTGATTTAGGATTGGAACTCCATGGTAAGGTCCCCTCCTCCCTATATTCATTGTTTTCTATCAGTTTCATCCTCCCATGTCACTATGATTTGGTTTGGTCGAACCCTAGGCATTCTAGGCTGGCCTATTTTTTGATTTTTTTTTCTTTATTTTTAGAGTTTATGTTGGTCACTTCTTCCCCGTTTGGGTGTCTACCATTGAAGGTGAAATGTTCTAAAATTTTGTTACTTTATTATGATTTATTTTAGGTAGTTTTCCCTATGTTTTGTGATTCTATTTAAATACGATTATTTATTTATGTTTTAGATGTTTTATTCAATTAATTAGTCCTAAGTATGAATGTTAAACTGAGTTGTAAAATTTTTTCAAGATGTTTTCTATTTGAAATAATTCCATTACATGGAATTTCATATAGAAATTAAAATTTCAAGAATTCTAAAAGTGTTGAAATAATTATTTAAAATAAATTGAGATATTTTGACATGCTTTGACCTATTTTGGGTCCAGAAATAAATTGAAAAGTTTTATTTTGGATCATTTTAATATTTATTTGAAAATTTAATTGAATTCTCCAAATCGGTTTTCAAATGGATTTTTTTATAATTGGTTTTAGAAAATATTTTTAAATGGACTTTTAAATGTAAAGTATCAGTAAATTATTTCAAAATTGGGTTTTGAAGAAAATATGAGTTTTAAAAAATGTATCTTGATATATATAAACTTAAAAATGGTGGTTCTATATATATACATGGGTATACATATATTAATATTTATTTATTTATTTATATGTTCAAATTCACATGAGAATATTTGAATTCATGTAATGATATAAATAAGTGTTTTTGTGTGTGTGTGTGTATTTCTATGTGTAATTATTTTTGAGTACAACTATAAAGGAGGATCTTTTCTTGTTGGGTTTCAAAAATTTAATTGAAAGGCTTGATTTTCACCTTTAATAGATTTTATAGATGTGTGTGTGTGCATGTGTGTGTGGAAGATCCTCTCAAACCCCTTTTAGTTTTTATTGACATGGATTGTGGTCCTTAAGGAATGCTTTGTCTTTAATATTGTGTGATAGTTATGTAATCAAGGTTTATTCTTGAGAGCGATATAGAGGTAATTGTGGGTTATTTTATATCCTATTTTATGTTCATATTTATCTTTTTTTTAATATTTGTTCATATCACCTGTTATGCTCATTGCTTGTTTATTCACCCTTTCTTTACTTTGGTCATGGTAACCTAGGTATCTTAGTTAGAGTCTAAACTTATGCTATAATAGATAGTTTCACATTATTATTTTCACCTCTAGTTAGTTATGGGGCTAGATGTGGTGTTCTATGATGACGAGGTTGGGTGTAGGCTAGTCAAATGGATTTTTTATAAAGAAACGTGTGCCGAAAGATTATTTTATATTTAGTAAAGTCTATAAATATCTTACCTTTGGACCTAGGGTAGAGCCCATAGCATTTATTCCTTTGGTTGGTGGATTTAGTTAGGGGGACTCCCTTGGATTCCTTGATATTCCCTCACTACTTGATGTGTGTGGCACCTGTAATTAGTTACTGTTAATTCCTTGTTTCATGTATGATGTGGTTCCTCTTTTATTGATCTCTTACTTCATGTAGCATGTTTTTGTTTTTCTAAAGTGATTTAATAAATGGTTTAAAGTAACATCTAAAATTGAATACGGTGTAATTTTATATAGCTTGTGTGATTTATAAACAAATTTTTTAAAGAAATTGTTTTCATTTAATAAAAATATAGTGAAATGTTTGTAAAAACCACTTTGAGGTGTTTTGGATTCCAAATAAAATTAAGCATGAAAAAACCCTAATTTTTTAAAGTATTTTAAAATAACACTAAATATATATTTATTTTTAAGTTTATATTTGGGTTTTGTTTTCTATTTGGAATTCCTATTGAAATTTAGCTCATGCCTATCTATCATTTTAATTTTAGGTTTTCATCAAGATTTTGGACTATCTTGAAAGGGTTTATTTATCCTTGATGAGTTGTTTATTTTATTAAATTCGGGTTTCGGTACCTTTTTCTTCATTTCATAGGACCTCTATTTACTTTTATAGAATTTTTGGTGTGTGTCCCTTTACATGATTTAATTTTTACAATTAGTCCTCTTATTTATTTCTATGAATGTAGGGTAGCTATTTTGAGGAGAGTCAAGAAGGGCACTACAGGAGACATTAGCTTTCATTGCAATGGAGGGAGACTAGGGTGAATGGATGGATTGTTTGTTTACTTTTATTTATATACTTTATATTTTATTTATTTATATCTAATTTGGAATAGATTTTCGATGTAAAGATGGTTTTTTATGATTTCTCATTATATTGTTTTGTGATTTTATTCTTATTTGATGGTGAAGAAATTACCAAGGGGTGTTTCCTTCATTCCCAGGAACTTGTGTTATCCCATGGGGATCAGTAATTCTATTAGGAACCTATCATATACTATCTTGGGTATCTTATGGATGAATGGCTTGGGATGTTTAATGAAAGGTGTGATGTTGTGGGGATCTGTCAGTATAATTGTCTCAAGGTTCATCATGTTTCCCAGTTATTAATGGTGATATAAAAGAGTGGAATGTCTTGATTTAATTCTACTCCTTTTCCTTGAAATCTTATATTGGATTTTTGAAATTTGATTCAAAATTATTTTGAATTATTAGTAAAATTTAAGTATAAATGTTTTCATGAAAAATTCTAGAACATATACCTTCATATCAAATTAATTGTTTTCATTAAGTTAAGTAAATTTTTTATCAAGATGTGGATGTCTTGAAAACCATGTTAATGTGGAAGGAATAGTTGAGAAAAGTTAGTCATGGGTGAGAAAGAATATTCCCCGTTATCTTTATATGGTGGAGGTTCTCTCTTTGAGAGTTATCTCTAGTATTTATAATGGTTTTTGAAATATATTTTTTGGGATGATTATGGTCTGGCTCTTACTGTGGCTGATAGGTTGGTTCCATTTTAGAGGTACCTCCTAAGAGTGTGTTTTAGTGTTGGTATCTTTCCTTTGAGGTTTATTTTTTTATTCTTGATAATTGGAATCATTTCATAGGTATATAATGTAATTTACTAAATCTATTTGACCCATTTATTTGTCATTTTGGGTTGTTGTAGTCATTTTTAGAGAGTTAGAAGGTGTTTTGGAGGCTAAGGGAGAGTTATTTCCCTTCAAAGGGTCACCACACTGTGGTGGTAGGTGTTTTGATTACCATTTTGGCCTTGGGTTCTTTGAGGTTGGTTGTGGAGTTGGACTTGCAGTGTTTGGATTCACCATGGTGAATGAAACAGACTAGTTAGTCGTTGTTGGGAATGGCATTAGGGTGATCACCCAATGTAAAATGGGTAGCATGGAAATTCTTAAGGTGGGTGTGGTGGAAGGAATGGAACTTCAAGAACTCACCTATGTAAAATGGGGATATAGGTCTCACCACATCATGGTACTAGGTGTGGTGAGGATAAAATAATCAAGTGCTTAGAGATACACCATAGTGGCTTGTCATGGTGGGAATTGGAGGAGACAAAATGACTTAGAACACATTGTATCCAAGGATGTAGTGATGGTAAAAGAATATTTAATGCATTTTAAAACACTAAATATTTGGGGAACATGGAATGGGGGATTTTTACCTCCCTTTTACCTAGGGAACTATAACATGGTAAGAGGTCACCATGCCATGGTGAAGTCCAACAAAACTTCCTATATAAATTGAGGGTTGGCCCTTCCTTGGTTCGAATTTCTGGCCTTCCTCTCAAAACATGGCCAACCCAAGACCCCCTTGGAATTCCTTGATTTTATATTTTGAGGATTATAACCTCTTGGATTGTATATGTTGAGTTCTATTGATCCAAGGTGTCCTCTTTTTCCCACTTCTCTTTTCCATTCATCCCTCTCTCCTTGAGGATTGTTTGGTGAGTTCCACAATTTTAGGATAAATTCAAAGAATGGTTTGTTATTGGATTATTTTTTATATATTCTAGTGGTATTCCCTTAAATCATGGTAGAGTTTCACTCCTCAATTCTTCTTTTGTGAGTGTTATCTCTCTTTAAGGCACCGGTTGAGGTAGGGGATCATTGTTAT
Organism: Viscum album; assembly: GCA_963277665.1. Classification (NCBI taxonomy): domain Eukaryota; kingdom Viridiplantae; phylum Streptophyta; class Magnoliopsida; order Santalales; family Viscaceae; genus Viscum; species Viscum album. Next base: position 1,181,184,739 of record OY728128.1, on the reverse strand, counting down.
TTCTTTTATATGTGTATATATGGTAATTTCATGCTTTTTCTCCTTTAGGTAAATGGTATGTGTATTATCAATAAGATAAATAATTATTATAAACTAAAATTGAATTGGGATAGGGGTATTCATATGTGATTACTATTTTTATGATATTTGTTATGAGATTTTTCATTCTTATCATTATTGTTGAAAATAAAAATTATCATGAACCTTGTTTTTGCTATGTTTTTTGTGGATTATGAGACCCTTATTATGATTTTTTTATATAGATCACCAGGCAAGAATATTATAATCACTTATATATGGTTAATGAACTAGTTTCCCATGGAAATATGTAATTGTGTTACAAAACCCATGCTAAAGAATATGTGATGTTATTAAATCCCTTGAACAAAAATTGTGGAAGATAAAGTGTGTTGTCATGTGTCAATTTTATTATTGTGTTGTTTCATGTGATGTGTAGGGATATCATGGGTATTTTACTGATGATGGTAGAGATCAAGTCTGAGGTGGAATGTGTTGGGCAATGAATCCATAATTGGTTGACATGGGATGTGATATGGGTAGATGTGAGGTGGCTATTATGTGTGGTTTTTGTGGTGATATGGTTGGGTTGTGGTGATGGCTTTGAATATATTGTTTTTTATGTTGTTTGGTGTGGGGTTAATGAGCTACAATTTGGTACGATTGATTATTTTTCCCTATTATACATGGAATGAATTTGAAATTCTAAAACCAAAATATCATGGACTTGATATAAATAATCACGAGCTAAAATTGATGTGTGGAAATTTATATAATTTAATTAAATGATAAAACCAATGGGATAAGTTAATGTGAAATTAAATATATTAGTAAATGGGAGTTATTGGAAACTCAATAATTCTAGAAAGGGTGGAACTTGTAATTGAAGGTGGGATTGTGTGGCTTGTGTATGGTGGTTGTGTGGTGTGATGCATTATGGGTGGCATTAGATAGTGGTAGAGGTTGTGAGACGTTTTGGTGATGTCATGAGATATGTTGGTTCTCTTTTCATGAACCCATAGGTTGGGATTGTGTGTTATCAATCTATCTTGTATTTTCATGTTACTTTTATATGCACCCCACCTACGTTAAGTACTATGTGTCGACACCAAAATGTTTTGGGGTGATTTCCCCAATATTTGGATAATGAGGAACAAATTTATGGCTACCCACTCTTTTGTGTTATCTCTTCCAGGCAAGTTTGTTATGCACAAGATGTGATGGCTTGTCGTTATGGTGCACTATGATGTGATTAATGTGTTATAATGGCTCAAAGTTAAAATATATGCACGAGCTATGATCACTTACAGTTTTAGTTCACTTGAGGTGTTGATTGATTAGAGGATGAGGTGGTTCATGGTGGGGGTCATGCATGGTATGAGGATTACATGAGGTTTATGTCCTTTATGTTCATAATACCCTACTATTATATTTTATTCCAATGGTTATGGGATGATGAGGTTTTTGTCACACACCAGCCTAAGTTTTCTTTTTATTTTATATATTTCTTGGTTATTTTTCTTGTCCATGTTGTTTAGGTTGAGTTTAAAGAGTTTTTCTTTGGAATTAGGTGTTTTTTGAAAAGAAAAAAGATTGGCGCATAGTTAGGGGAAATAATGTACCAGCTTAGGTAAAACTATACGTCCTGGACATAATCACCCAATTCCCCTACACAATTTTGTGCACAGATGTGTACCCCTCCCTAAAAGATCTTATGATCCCTTCCCCTTAGGACAAGGGAAACTGCATGGTTAGCACACAGTCTAGAAGACCGTGTAGTCTTCATAGGCTTTAAAGAAAAAAAAGAAAAAATTGTTTATTATTATTATTATAAATGTTATTATTATTATTATTAAAAATTATATTATTATTATCATCTATCCCCCAACCATTTTCTCTTTAGGTCGCACGACCCCCATCTCATCCCCCACCAACCCTTCCTCTCTATGTTGTGTGACACCCCCACATCTGAATCCCCCTAGTATGCCACGGCCTCCCCTCCTCCCTCAGTTTGTGGTCATTTTTCCTCTCAATATTGGGTGTGATCTCCTTAGGTAAGTTTTTCCCCACCTCCTCCATATTCTTCATACTTTTTCCGGAATCCCTTATTTCCCCTTTTGTGGTTCATGTTCCAAGGGTATACCCAAACCTGATTTTTGGGTGTTGTTTTGGTGATTTATTGATGTTTAGGGTTCTCAATTCCCGTTAAGGTTGGTTTTAGACATGGTTGTTAAAGGCAGTGGTTTCACCATCATTTTGGGGTAGGGTTTATCCCATTATTATTATTTGGACCGATTTTAATTAGGGATTTTATAATTTTTAGTCTTCTTTTATTATTTAGGGTATCTCATATCTTGTTTAAGGTGACTTTCATAGGTATACATAGGTAAGCACATATAGATATATATTCTCCTTGTACATATTCCCTCATGGAAAGGGGAATATGTATATTGGATCAAATGGTACATATATATATGTGTGTGTGTGTGTGTGAAGTTGTATATGTGTGTAAGGATGAAGTGGGTTTGGGTTGACTTCATCATAGGTGGCATGCTTTGAGGTAGGTTCCCTATGCCTGAGCCTTTAATTTAAATTCCATAATTATTTGAGTGATTTAGAATTTTTTTATTATCATGAGATATATATATTCTATTAAAAAATTTGTGGTGGATTTTAAAAAAAATTCAATGTTATATAAGATTTATATGCTATGCGCAGTGGAATTTAATCCTTTGAGATGTATTTTCACTCACTAACCATGTTTTTTATAATCTCTCAATAGAGGTTTCCATTGTGTAAGAATTATTTTGATCTTGTTTGAAATGTAATGAGTTTTAAGAGTTCAATTAGTTTTCCTAATGAAAAGTGGTTCTAAATTTTAAGGTGATAAGGTCCGATTGGAACCTTCAATTGTTTTATGGAAATGGAAACCCCACTTAATGAATTCCCATTGAAATGAAAAGTTTACATTTGTGTGCTAATTTGTGGTGTGAAAAGTTTTCCTGATAATGGGCTAGTTACTTTTTTATGTGTAACTTGGAAAGGGGGTGTTCTTAAGGAGGGAAGTTGGGTGAGAAGTTGAATGGATTTTGGGTAACTAATATGATATGTGTGTGTGTCTAATAGGTTGATAAAAATTCTCATTCATTTGGGCATGGAACATGGGAATCCTAGGTATCTAGATGGTCAAACTAGGTCTAGTATGCTTGGTGAGTTCGTAGGGATGAAGCTTGGTATCCCTAAAAGTATTATGTTATAACACTAACTAAACTTTTATGATGGGGATTGGTTGGGATGAGCTAGATACAGACCTTCCTATCCATGATTTGGTCACCTAGAGTATGAGGATCCTAGGACCCCCACTAACCCTAGTTATTTATGAATTTTATATGGTTCTTGAACTCCTTTACTCTATTTTCTCATGGTACTATTTTAAAATTATTTATCTAGTTCCTTTACTTGTCTAAAATAATAACAAATATTGTTTATTTTCTCTATTTTTATTCATCTATCCTGCCACACCTATTTTATCATTTTTTGGGAACTATTTCAAAAATTTAATAGAAAATGGTTTTACATAAAAATTGAATCTTGATTATTATTTTTCAAATAATTTAAACCTTACTTTCTATATATTTTATTTTCAAATTAGCATGACTTGGATTTCTTTATAAATAGAAGGAATGGGGAATAGTTTATTCATTCATGCCTACTGTGTTTTAATACTCACTCCTATAGATCTATATTTGTTTTTAGCTTCTCGTATGGATTTTATATTACACTCGGTCATCATGGAGTGATGTTGGTTTAGTGGATGATGGTGACCTGGAAGATCACATAGAGGTATGCCCTATTTTATTTATTTATGATGCTAGTGTTTATTTTTATTTCTCTTTTTATATTTAGTTATTTTTCTGTCGTTTATGGGATAAATCATTCCCAATAAAAGTTTTTATAGATTCTCGACATTAGTTTCCAACCCATAAGAATCAGGAACACCTTTTAGACCTTATTGTAGGCCATATCAAGTGACTGGTTTAGAGTTGACCCAGGTTGGTTCCTGAAAAAAAAATGTTATCAAAGCAATTATCCCTTATTATTTAGGGATTTTTGATAGTTCAGAGTTAGGATTTTCATAATTCAAGTGTCTAGTTATGGGTAGGTTCTTGATCACCACCTATTCAGAAGCATGATTAAATTTCCAGATTGTTCTGGGATAGTTGTGCCTAAAAATCCAAGCTTGGTTCTCAGTTGTTTTCAAGGTTTTAGTTTTTAATGGAGTGTTTTGTTTGGATTTGAGAATTGGTGGATTATTTTAACTTCTCAAATTTTCTGTGTATTACTTTTAAATACTATATGGATTGATTTCAAGACCATGTGATGAGCCGATGTATGATTCTGAAGCCTAGGGTTCCCAGAAAAAATGTTTGAAAAATATTAAAAAAAATTAAAGCTCGTGCTCACAGTTTTCCTAAAAAAGTGGAATAACTCCTAAAGAACTGCCCAGATTAGAAATTTGAGGGCACCATTGAATCTAGAATATCAAATTTACCTTAGGTGAAACCTAACCTTGGTTGGTGAGGTTTGTTTGTGAAAAAGTCATCTCAAATGGAAAAAATAATAAAATAATTAAATTATATTAATGACACAGTGACATAGTGAATTGTTTCTCTAAATATATCCTTATGTCAGAATTCTAGGGTTAGTCGCATAACCCTAGAACATATGGAGGATCATGGATAGAGAGCTCTGGGAATCCTTTCAGATGAACGACGACGGATCGATGATCGATACACATCGATTTTGAAGGATCTCACCAACGAATGCAACGTAGATTTGTTCTTCATCAACGATAGATCCAAAAAGAGGTAGGGAATGTGATTCGGTTTTATTACTTCCCCATTCTTAATTTCTATGTTGAACACAACCCAATCAAAGAATGAATTGATTTGCATATCAATCTTCTTGCGGGAAGAGTTTTATTCTGTGAGGTTTATGTGGGATATTACTTGGGGTTATTAAATCCTCTTCATTTATCATTCTTATGGAAATGGATCGAGGCTGAAATGAATAATTTCCAAGGTTCATTCCTCAGGGTTTTCCATTATGATTTTCTCCCCCTTTTTTCGTTCATTATGGGCGACCCCTTGGTCTGTGGTTTCACTCCCTACCGATGGATCCATCATTGTGCGTGCAATTATTGGCACAATGATCCATGATTATATATCCACACTTGGTGCAATGTAGTAGAGGTGTGATAGTAATGGAGGTGGATAGATTGAGGTAGTTTGGAAATCCTTTATTTTCAAGCTTTGGGCGTGGAAGACGATCTGGATGAACACCTTCATTTTTCTACCAGATTCAATGGTCAGAGGGTGTTACTTGTTGGTGGTGAGGCTCAACCAGAATAGATACACATATTTCATCTTGATTAAATCCATATATAAATGGGGTTGTGATGCGGATGTGAACAGGATGAAGAACCATGGATTTTTGAAAATCCTGTAGCACATGTCATGTAATCTGATATTACATAGATGTGGACCCTCTGGCTGCGGTGCTAGGGTTTTCCCAGAGTTAAGGATCACATGGTGTATAAACCCTATCACATTATGTGTGAACCTCCCTAGATTACTCAGCATGTAATTCAGAAGTACAAAGACATGGTTTGGAGTACACAGGCACGGACATGCCATGTACTCCCACATGGACATGGCTTGTCATTCAAGGATTGGTACACAGATACATCTTCGGTACACAAACACAGATTTGGTACACAAACATGGTTAGGTGACATGGGTAGAAATTCGTGTGTCTCTATATGTTGTTTACCCATCCTGCATTCCATGTGTATGGATACTACATGTCCTGTGAGGATCTTCTACATAGAAAATATTTGGGATATCTAGACACGTTGTCTACCCCTTGGGACATGTCGTGCACTCCCATAAAGAGTGTTTAAGGCTCTTCATTTTACTAGTTTGAACCATTATAATTTGAGTGTGTCCCCTTAGTTTTTTCCTTGAGGGTACAGCATTGTATTACATCCACATCACTTGATTGTAATCCCCTCTAAAGGTTGATCCTCAGATAGAGTTTTGGTGTCCCTCCACGAAACTAGAGTGTAATCCTCTATCATACCTAGTGAGGTTTTTGGAATCATCATGACCTCCCTAGGTATGATGTTGATCCTCTATCTAGAGGGTCGCATCAGTAGGGTTTATGGAATCATTATCATACAATCTTCTACATAGTAGGTTGATTCAAATTGGGTTTGTGGTGCCCCCCAGTAGTTTTGGGTGTGACCCCCTCTCTATGTATCATAGTATTCTTTGACTAGTGAATTATCTTTGGGTGGGTCCCAAATGATCTAGACCTCTTTTTCAAGTGTCTTCAATGATATCATGGCTCTAGGAGTGATTTCTCCCATAAAAAGTGTTGCTTCGAGTGGAATCTTGTGGCTAACAGTTGGTTATGACCACATGATGGTGTGGTGTCTCTTCTGAGTATATATAGGTTCTCTTTTGGTTTCTATAATACATAGATTGTTATATATTATATTGAGATTACTATACTTTATTCTTCATGTTTAGTTTTTTTGAGGTGTCCTACTCATTATTTCCATACTCAACCCTACATGGGTTTTGCCCATACGTATCGTGTCTTGTGCAGACGGTGGCCCTTTTGACGGTGTCATGGGAGGACAGGGAGTGGGTGGAGCATAGCTAGAGCTTGATGGACTGAGGTTTTTACTAGGAGTTTACTTTAGAATTATTCCTCTCCCTTGGAGTAGGTTGTACTTTGTATATTTTTGGTTGGGATTGTTTTTAGACCGTTTTTTGTTTACATTACTTTCATTATCATACTCTATTATGGGATCTTAGATGTATGCATGCATTCTTTCAGTTTTTTACATTTCAGCATTGTGTTTCTTGGATATGTGTGTGTGTGTACAGGTAATTTAGTCTAATACCTCCCATTTGTGGGATATTCCTACTCGGTTCTGGTCACCATCCCCTAGCTTATTGGAGGAGGTCTTGGGGTAGTCAAGGAACAGGCCTCTCTGGGATGGGTTGTGAAAGAGTGTTATTAGAGGTGGTCAATTCTATCTTAGGACCTAAGTTGGTGAGATTGGTTTGGGTAAATATTGTTAAGTGTTTTGAGTTCATATTTCTATCCATGGACTCCAGTGTTGGTGTAGAGTCTGATTTATCCATACACCAGGACTATGATCACCTACTTTTCGACTTGGTTTGTGAGAACACTAGTTGCAAGGAAAAACAATGGTACATGAATAATATAGGAATGGTTTTGTTTTTTATGTACTTCTTGAGTCATCTCCCCATGTATACTCTATTGAACATGGAACATCTTGTTTTATTTTAGGATTCCTTCATATAGACAGTCATCCGTGATTCCACCGCATGATCACAAGGATGATCCACCTAGTGACAAGGCATTGGTATAGAGGCTTGTACCAAAGATAGCACCTCTATGTGGTTTTCCAGTTATATGACCCATAGTTGAGTAGAAACTAGTACCAGCACTTCCAGTTGAGGTTACACACAGGCTGAGTGCATTGCACAAGTTTTAGATATAGCATCCCGCCTTTTTATCACATAAACTTTCATTACATTATACAAAACTGAGGATCTTTAAGGTTTAGTGTCTTGGAAACCAGGAACTTAAAACATGAAAACAACATAAAGCATTCTTCTAAAACACTTGAAAGGCTTCTCCTCATGTTCATCCTAGGTTCATTACTGCATCACATAACCTGGGAGCATACATCAAAAGAAAGGGTGAGCAGAAGGCCCAGTAAGGGAAACAATGGAAACATTTAACATGTGAACTTGAGATACATCAACTATGTCATGAACAAGAACTTTAAGGCATGATAAAAAAAATCATGTGGCATATCATAATAAAAATAACATTTTTATAACTTGAAGATGTGGCTACATCATTTAACATAGACAATCATGAACATATCACCAAGGTCCATCCCCAAGGTGTCATTTGAAAATTACAAAGGTTATTCACCAAGGTATCGTGAAAATTGTAATCTCTAGTGGTTACATCATTACCCAATGCATTGGAGCGCTATCAGGGCACACCCTTAAATTTGCCTTTATTATCATGTGAGCCACATATATCATCATCAAACATTTCATAAATAACCCATATAGCATAAAATAAATGGGTTTCATTTCATAATCATAACTTTTTAAAAACTTCTTTAAAGACATGATCTTTACGTCACTTTAAAACCCACAGAAAAGGAAGGTGGGTCTCATGTATGTAAATCTCAGAATTTAAAATAGAACATTTTGGTATATATGTGAATACCCCTTTAGAAAAAAGAGCTTTGAGTATTCACTTAATAATATAAAAGAACTTTAGAAAAAGAGAGAGACATTTTGAGACGGAAAATTCTGTAGCATAACGGCTATGTTACGAGGTTTTAGAAGACATTAAAAAGAAAGGGAAAATGGGTCAAACATTCATAAATGACCCATAAAACAGTAGATGGACAGAATAAGAAGAATACATGATCATGGTAATGAAATTTCAAGGACATACCATTTGAAATGAAAAACATGGAAGGAAGACAAAAATTAGATTTCTCTTATGAAAGTTCGGCAGCCTAACGGCGTTACTTAAACTTCAACAAAAAATGATTTGAAAAGATCAAATAGGGTCTCTCATCATGTTAACATAAGAGTTCAGTATGATAGATATAGATATAATTCCCCAACATAATTAAAAAGGAACTTGAAAGACTTGACATGAAAGTAGACTTTGAAAAAAATGAGAAGGGTGAAAGAATCCCCTAAAAATTCAGCAGCCTAACGGCGCCACTTAAAACTTCGAAATACTGAATTGAAGAGATAAAATGGGGTCTATCATCATATGAACATAAGAGTCCAGTATGATAGATATAGAGATCATACCCCAACATAACAAAAAGGAACTTGAAAGAATTGACATGAAAGTAGAACTTCAAAACGAGAAGGGTGAAGAACCACTTAAAAAATTCGGCAGCCTAACGGCGCCACTTAAAACTTCAAAATACTGAATTGAAGAGATCAAATGGGGTCTCTCATAATATGATCATAAAAGATCAGTATGATAAATTTAGAGATCATACCCCAACATAATAAAAAGGAACTTGAAATACTTTACATGAAAATAGATCTTGAAAAATGAGAAGGGAGAAAGAATCCGTTACAAAAATTTCGGCAGCCTAACGGCGCCACTTAAAACTTCACAAAATGAAATAATGAGAGTAAGAGGGGATCTCTCATTATATTAACATGAAAAGGGAAGTAATAGGAGTATAAAAGAACATCCTCCAACATAAGAACATGGAGCATAAAAGGAATGACATAAAAGAGATTACTTGAAATGAAAGAGAGAGGTCGGATCCCTTACCTTAAAACGTGACTCTTGAAACTCAAAGGTTTGGACCTTGAGGGCTTGGGGGCACCTTGGGAGGACTCCTTGGGAGGTAAGGAGACCATAACTTCATTGGGGGGGAGTTGGGAGTGAAAACTAAAGGAGGAAAGGGTGGGTATTTATAGGGGAAGTGAGGGGACAAGGCAATAATGGCCAAGGGACACCTCATTAGTGGTTTTGGCAAAACCATGGGCTTTCCCATGGTATTTGCCCATGGTATTGGACACTTTGGACACCTCATACCTTATATTACTATTCATAATTCGACCATATTGAATATATACTTAATACATCGTTTAATGATGTCATTAAACACCCGTAACTTAAAAACTATACTTTCACTATTCATCAAAAATTCAACTTTCTCAGAATAATCCCAAAATTTCACCATAACCAAATATCAATGTTCTGATTTCAAAAATGAAATCCATTTTATAAAAATAATTTTCTAAATATTTTTAATTTAATTTTTAAATAAAAACACTATTCATCGAGAATTCATTTTTTTCAGAAAAATCCCCAAAAATTACCTTAACATAATATCGATGCTCCGAGTTCAAAAATAAAGTCCTTTTTATAAAAATAATTTTTTAATTATTTTTAATTAAATTTTTAATTAAAAAACACTATTCACCCGAAAAAACTAATACTTGAATAATAATTTATGAAACTGTTATTTAACCATTTTATTGAATCACATTACTTAATCAAGGTGCCTAGATTATATTAATACTTTCTTTAAGTGAGATTACTAATCCATTTGGACACATTACTAATCATAATCATAAAATCACTATTCATAATTTACTATTCATCAAAAATTAAGTTGATCTTATTAGTCTCTAAATTTCGTACTGAACATAATTGTAGAAGACCATTTTTCGAAAATCATTACACATTTTTAATTATTTAAGGTTTACACAACCATTTTTAAAATATCATTTTTCTAAAATTCATCAAAAATATGCATATTATATTTATCCGGTCATTTGAAAATTCATAAACTTCATCATAAGAAGAAATCCCAATTTTTATTTAAAACAAAGGATTACACAAGGCAGTTACGGTCTCCTTACATAGCCCCTTATCACACCAGCATAGGACCTAAGTGTAAGGTGTGCTAAGGTGAGAGAATCTGAGGGAGGCTCGGCCAACATCGCACGAGTAGTAATTTCTATCAGTTTGAACTTCTCGCGAAGGCGATCCCATTCTAGCTTCACACGATGAAGTTCAGTTTGGGTTTGGTCCAGAGTAAAGCCCAGTGGTGCTACCTCCTTCCCAAGTTCTGTTAGATGGGCTTCGATCGGTCTAAGACTACTGGGTGAGGCCATCGAATATTCTTTCTATATTAATTAACCAATATTGCTTGTATTTAGAGACAATAGTCAAAACGTTTAGTTTCCAGTGGTCATATTGACCAATGGTCAAATAACAATCAAAACCCAACAGTCTCATTTTAATTATACTCATGTTATCAAATGAAACATTTTTGTTGAGTATAAAAATAAAATAAAATAACACATAAAATTAGGAAACAAGATTTATTTAAAATTTCGGGTCGTTACAATCTTCCCCCCTTAAGAAATTGCGTCCTCGCAATTTTTAAAATTAGGTTTTGAAATTTCATTGAAAGTCCCACATCGGAAAAGGAGTCAGTAAAACTATTACTTAAAAAGAAAGAAAGGGAAGTACATAGGTCACCCAAGTTAGCCCACACTAGGATTCCATGTAGGAAAATATGGACATGGAGGAGAAAACAAAGGGTCATGTTCTGAGGGAGAGTGACAGAGAACATCATTAGGAGAAAGTTAACCATAAGAAAATCCCAAACTTATGATGTGTGTAAACGATCTTTGATTACCTAGTAGGAAATGTAAACCAACAACGTTTTTGTTTTACGTTCCTTTTCATAATTTTGAGGAATTCATTTACAACATAGAACAATAACATAAGGAAATATATCTACCTTCATGTAGAGTTTCACCCTTTAATAAGTTTCTACCAAAACTAATCTTTTCTCCCAAACGATGAGCACTCAAAACTACTTGGTCTCATCAAAACACAAGAATCATCTTCTAGAGAATCACATAATCCACAAAAGATTAACTATATATTTCTTCTATCTTTAAACATTATCAGAAACAGAAAGGGTAAGGTTAAACAACTCTTCAAAAAGGAAGAATCCCATAGGAATGGAAACTACTTTTAAATCTTCAAAGTTCCATGGTACTACCCAAAGTTCATCATAGACCATCCCATAAATAACGGTCCTTAAAATTCCTCAAAATAAAACAAACTAAGATTGAAACCCAAATACAAGAAGGATTTGATAACATAGTCTTCCAAAATAAACTTCATTGTTCATCTCCAAACAACATCAACCACTCCTAACATCTAAACTAAACATATTTTACCCAAGATAGGTTAATCATTCCCATAAGTAGCCTAAATTACTATAAGTCCACCATAAATTTATCGATTCTTCAAAATATAAGTCAACCTTACTCCTCAATGAAAATACCATAGTAATCTATTTACCTCGATCATATAGGGTCCCTAAAATAGTGAACGTATTCCAAAATAATAATCATCTTTTAATCCCCTAATCACCTCTGTCATATTAATACGACAATCGTCGCATTTCCTATCACATTGGTTTTTGGGACATGTTCTTCCATTTCCCGCCATTAACTAAGAAAAGAAACTATAATTAGGGGCTTATTTACTTAGCTAATAATCATGAAAAGGAAACTTTAAGCATAAAAGGATAAACATGTAGAATAAAAGTATATCCTAACTTGTGATCCCCTAGGTTCCAATCTAGGTTATCCATGATCATATATTCTTATGTGAATGCTTATTTTGTTTTATCCGTGTTCCTTTAATAATGGTTCATACTAAGCTTATGAATTTACCAAAGCATATCCCCCGGGAGTGTCGTAACCAAGAGTGCAGCAAGGCCCGTTGTCGTGTACCAGTTCCCGTTCGAGTCTAGCTCAAAGCGGTGTTTTCGGGTTTTACCCCTATGTACATCTCCGAGTTCAAAAATAAAGTCCTTTTTATAAAAATAATTTTTTAATTATTTTTAATTAAATTTTTAATTAAAAAACACTATTCACCTGAAAAAACTAATACTTGAATAATAATTTATGAAACTGTTATTTAACCATTTTATTGAATCACATTACTTAATCAAGGTGCCTAGATTATATTAATACTTTCTTTAAGTGAGATTACTAATCCATTTGGACACATTACTAATCATAATCATAAAATCACTATTCATAATTTACTATTCATCAAAAATTAAGTTGATCTTATTAGTCTCTAAATTTCGTACTGAACATAATTGTAGAAGACCATTTTTCGAAAATCATTACACATTTTTAATTATTTAAGGTTTAAACAACCATTTTTAAAATATCATTTTTCTAAAATTCATCAAAAATATGCATATTATATTTATCCGGTCATTTGAAAATTCATAAACTTCATCATAAGAAGAAATCCCAATTTTTATTTAAAACAAAGGATTACACAAGGCAGTTACGGTCTCCTTACATAGCCCCTTATCACACCAGCATAGGACCTAAGTGTAAGGTGTGCTAAGGTGAGAGAATCTGAGGGAGGCTCGGCCAACATCGCACGAGTAGTAATTTCTATCAGTTTGAACTTCTCGCGAAGGCGATCCCATTCTAGCTTCACACGATGAAGTTCAGCTTGGGTTTGGTCCAGAGCAAAGCCCAGTGGTGCTACCTCCTTCCCAAGTTCTGTTAGATGGGCTTCGATCGGTCTAAGACTACTGGGTGAGGCCATCGAATCTTCTTTCTATATTAATTAACCAAGATTGCTTGTATTTAGAGACAATAGTCAAAACGTTTAGTTTCCAGTGGTCATATTGACCAATGGTCAAATAACAATCAAAACCCAACAGTCTCATTTTAATTATACTCATGTTATCAAATGAAACATTTTTGTTGAGTATAAAAATAAAATAAAATAACACATAAAATTAGGAAACAAGATTTATTTAAAATTTCGGGTCGTTACATTAGAAGTAGTGACCTCCCAGGGTTCAGGGTGAGCCATACCCCTAGATGGATAAGGATTGGATAGAGTCATTCACCCATGTTTTTCACCTTATGAGTATGAATTCCGATTAGATGGAAGTCCTTGACATGAGTCTTATTCAAGGATCTGCAGGGTGATGGTTGAGCTTGGTGACACAATCGCATGATGAGAAAACTCTCTCCTGGATAGACTTCAAGTGTCTCTTCGGAGAGGAGTTCTATCCATCCACGCTGTGATCGATATGCATATAGAAGCTTCTACATATGTAGAAAGGAGGTATGACCATGTTGAAGTATTCAGTGAGGTTTATAGATTTCTCAAACTACTCTTTGGATGTGTTATAGGAAAATTTAATTAGGGATTAGACCTTTGAGCAGGGCTTGTGTCGGGACATCAGTCTATTGATGGTATCCCTTAGTATTTCTACCTATGTTGGGGACTTGAGCAAGCCCTATTAGTGGAAATTTTTCTAGAAGAGTAGACACTGGTAGTGGGAGCTAGTAGTGGACACCTGATATCTGATACCTCGATAGTAGGTAGCTGACAGTAATCATAGGGATCCAAGTGGTTCATGTGCTTCAGGAGGTTATCCCATGACTCAGGGTGAGCAGTGCAAGGCTCTCAAGGTGGCTCGAATCAACCAAGGGATAGATGGTGTTTCTCTTGCTACGGTCGGGGACATATAGAACGAGATTTCCTGACCCATCACATTTCTAATTGGGATATGGTCGATGGACTGCCGAGATAGAGATAGATATAAGATCAGGGTGGTCCAAAAGATAGTGAATGTGGTAGAGGGGTAGGAAGGGCAGTAAGAGGTGGTTGGAAGTTTGACTCGTTACCACCACTACCCACAGGTGGTCTATGCCAGGATCAGGGAGTTAGTGGGCAGGGATAAGGCTAGATGCAGGCTATAAAGGCCTATGACCCTAATGCTCTAGGTATGATTCAAGGTATAATCTATGTCTTTTCTACTTTAGCTTCCATATTTATAGACACAGGTGCTAGTCATTCTTTTATTACCATGAATCTTGTTCAAGAATCAAAGATTACAGTTTAATCATTGACTTGACCCTTATTCTTGGAGACTCCTATTGGAGGAGACTAAATGATCACACATTGGTTCTAACAGTGTGACCTGACTCTTGGAGGTGATAGTTTCAGTTGGGATCTCTTAGTAGCGATGTCAAGTCCTTACAATGTCATTCTTGGTATGGATTGGTTATCCACAGTTCATGCTCAGATTGACTATTTTAGGTGAAGAGTGATGTTTATACACAGTGATGGAACCAAATTTTCCATTTTTGGTGAAAAGGAAATATAGGAAGCATGGGAAGGTCTCATGTATAGGAGGGTGAGCTAATTACTCATCATTTGGCTAGCCTAACCCTCGGTACATTGGATGATATAAGTCCTTAGTTTCCTATAGTGGTGGAGGATTATGAGAACGTATTTCCAGGATATGCTTTAGGTTTACCTCACCTTACATAGTTAGACTTATATATTTATCTACACCCTAGGATGGAACTAATATTTACACCTACATCTCAGATATATTTCGCAAAGCTTGATAAAGTGAGAGTACGGTTGGAGGAGTTACAGAATAAGGGATTCATGAGACCCAGTGCTTCACCCTGGGCATCCCTGATTTTGTTTTCCAAGAATTAAGATAGGGGATTGAGTTTATGTGTAGATTTCCAATGCTTTAAATAGGTGAATGTAAATAACAACTATCCACTACTGAGGATCGATGACCTCTTGTATTGGTTGAAATGGGTGTGATGGTTCTCAAAGATTGACCTCATATCAAGTTATCACCAGCTAAAAGTACGGAATGAGGATATACCTAATACGGACTTTAGATGTTGTTATGGTCACTATGATTACTTGGTGATTCTGTTTGGCATGAATAATTCCCCAACAGTATTCATGGGACTCATGAACCACATCTTTTAACCTTTCTTAGACCAGTTTTTGGTGGTCTTCATCGATGACATTCTATTGTATTATCAATCTGATGAGGAGCATGAGAGGCACTTGAGGATGGTCATGGACACAATACGAGAGAAAAAACTTTACGAGAATCTATCAAAGTGCCAGTTTTGGATTTGAGAGGTCCATTTTCTAGGACATGTCATCTCATAGGCAGGAGTTGTAGGGGATCCAGCGAAGGTTGAGGCAGTGCTTGCATGGGATTCACCAAGAGTGTTATTGAGGTTTGGAGTTTCCTTGGATTGTAAGGGTACTATCATAGGTTTTTACCTGACTTCTCCATAGTGGCATCGGTCTTGACAACTTTAACATGGTAGGGGCAGCCTTTCGTGTGGACATAAAAGTGTCAGCAGTGATTTCAGGAGCTGAGGCAGAGATTGATGAGTGCTCCCATCATGAGGTTACCAGAGGAAGGTGTCGATTACATGGTATTATGTGATACATCTAGTCTTATTTGTGTTCTGATGCAGAGGAAAGAGGTGATTTCCTATGGTTCACATTAGCTGAAGCCACATGAGCAGAACTATATGACCTAAGATCTTGAGTTTGCAGTGGTAGTCTTCATTTTAAATATGTGGTGAAACTACATGATGGGTGAGAAGTTTTTCATCTACTATGACCACAAGAGTCTCAAGTATATCTTCTCTCAGAAGGATCTAAACTTGAGACAGTTTTTATGGCTAGAGTTTCTCCAGGAATATGACTTTGAGATTATTTATACTCCTAGGAAGGGGAATCTGGTGGCATATGCTCTTAATGGGAGATCTAGTTCGTAGTTGCTGAATGAGGTGTCGGAGTAGTTGATATCATTGTATTTATCCTTTGTGGATGGATATGGGGCATATTACCTCCAGTCAATGGTTTTCACCCCTCCACTCTTACAGTGATTCAGGGAGGCACAACTTGGGGATATTGATTGTGAGACCCTGTGTGCTCAGATATCCACAGGACATGCTCCTGAAAGATTTTCTAAAGGTGGGTAGCACATAATTATTTTTATAGGATGCACGATGGTACCAATGATATTGCGGGAGGAGGTTCTGTGGGAGTTTCATACATACCATTTGGCAGTATATCCAGGTGTAGCAAAGATGTACCAAGACCTATGACATCTGTTTTGGTTACTAGGGATGAAGAAAGGAGTTGTAAAGTTTGTTTCTTGATGTCTTACTTTTCATCAAGTGAAAGATGAACACCATATTCCAACAGGTTTAGATCTACCCCTTGAGGTGTTGGAATGGAATTTAGATAGGATATCTATGGAATTTGTGATAGGATTACAATGTATGTCCAGGGTAAATGATGTCATCTAGGTGATTGTTGACCGACTCACCAAGTCGGCCCACTTTCTATCTATCCAAGAGTAGAGTTTAGTAGAGATCATGAGATGCCTCTATGTGCAGAAGATAGTTTGACTCCATATAGTTCCATTGATTATTGTTTCTAGTCATGATGCTCACTTTACATCTCAGTTGTGAAAGGGATTACAGGAGGTGTTTGGGACCCAATTATGCTTGTGCATAGAGTTTCACCCACAAACAATTGATCAAGTAGAATGGACCATTCAGGTTATGGAGGACATGTTGTGAGATTTCATGTTAGACTTTGGCTATAGTTAGGAGTATCACCCACCACTGATGGAGTTTGTATACAACAACAGCTATCATTCCACCATTGGTATGGCACTATTCGAAGCTTTTACAGGAAACCTTATAGGTCACCATTTTTTTGGTCTAACCCAGGAGAGTCAGCACTCATGGGCCCAGAGATGGTGTGAGATACTATAGAAAAGTTAAATATCATCTAAGAGTGGATTAAGACTACACAAATCCATCAGAAGTCTTATACTGGCAGGAGATGGAGGCCTTTGGATTTCGAGGAATGAGACCATGTGTTCCTTCGGGTATCACCTCAATGTGGATTATAGATATTTTTTTGGGGAAGCAAGCTATATTTGAGGATCATTTTCCCTTCCCAGATACTGTGTAGAGTTGGTGAGGTGGCATACTGCTTAGCTCTACCTCTATAGTTAAATCAGATTCACAATTTCTTCCATGTGTCACGGTTGAGAAGGTACCTGCATGACCCATCACACTTCATCGACTAGGGAGAGATAAACATCAAGGATGGAGTAACTTTTGCTGAGTACCCAATGAATATTGATGATTGGTAGGATAGGATCCTTCATAGGTGATAAATTTATTTATGTAAGTCTAGTCACATCATGAGAATCTCTATGAGAGAACATGGGAGTGGGAGGCTCAAAATTAATGCTCAATACCCTCATCTATTCGAGTAACCCTTGTTTTGGATTTTTGGGGATGCAAAGCCCCAAGGTGGGGAGAATGTAACATCTCATATTTTCTGTGTATTAACTTAAAATATTATATGGATTTATTTTGATAACAGGTGCTGAGATAACATACGATTCTAAGGCCTGGGGTGCCTAAAAATGTTTGAAAAATATTAAAATATTTTATATCATGCACACACGGTTTTCCTAAAAAATTAAAATAACTCATAAACAAGTGCTTGGATCTGAAATATGATGGCACCGTTGAATTTAGAAAAATTTATTTACCTTAGGTACGACCTAACATTGGTCAACATGGGTCATTTTTGAAAAATCATTCTTGGGTGTAAAAGTGAATAAAATAATTAAATTATTTTATTGAATCGAGGACACATTGACTTGTTTCTTTATATGTATCCTTATGTCATAATTCTAGGTTTAGTCTCATAACCCTATAACTTATATATAATCGTGTTAGGAGATCCTTGGGAATCCTTTCTGACAAACGATGACGAATCAAGGATCGAAAATTGACGCGCATCAATTTTGAAGGATCTCGCCAACGAATGCAACACAGCTTCATTCTTCATCAGTGATTGATCCAAATCAAGGTAGGGAATATGTTTTAGTTTTATTATTTCCCCTTTCTTAATTTATTCAAAAAATACAAATCAATCGACAAACTAATTGATTTTCATATCGATCACCTTGTGGGAAGGGTTTTATTTTGTAGAGTTTATGTGGGTAATTCCTTATGGTTATTCAATTCTCTTAATTTATTTTTCTTACAGAAACAGATCGAGGCTAAAATGAACAATAAATGAGGTTCATTCCTCACTATTTGTTTATGATTTTCTCCCAATTTTCTCATTCATCACGGGAAACCCCATGGTTCACGGTTCAACACCCTACTGATGGATCGATCGTTGAGTGTACAATTCTTCATGCAATGATCTTAGATTTTAGATCCATACTTGGTGCGATGTAGAGGAGGTGTGACAGTGATGGAAGTGGATGGATCAAGGTGGTTTGGAAACCCTTTATTTTTGAGCTTCGAGCATAGAAGACGATCTAGATGAACACCCTCATTTTCTAACCAGATTCAATGGCTGGAGTGTGTTGTTTGACGATAGTGAGGTTTGGTCAGAGAAGATCCACATATTTAGGATTTATTAAAGTTGGATCTGAAGGTGACAGTGACATGGATGTGAGTGGGAGGAAGAACCAAGGATTATGGAAAATCCCATAACACATGGAGTTTAATCTGGGCTTATGCGACATGTGGGCCCCCTAGATTTGGTTCTTGGGTTTGGATGTAGTTAAGGATCACACAGCATGTGACCCCTATCACATGGCATGTGACCCTCCCTAGATGACTCGGCGTGTACTTTAGAAGTTCACAGACACAGGTTGGAGTACACAGGCATGGACACGTCATGTGCTCCCACACAAACATTACTTGGAATACACAGACCAGTACATGGAAATGGATTCGTTACACGGACACAAATTCATTACATGGACATGGATAGGTGATATGAGTAGGAAACAATATGTCTCTACACGCTGTGTACCCATCCTACATGTCAGGTATATGGAAACTGCATATCATGTGAGGCTCTTCCACATGGGTGAGATTGGGGATAGCTGGACACACCATGTAATCCTATCAAGATTTATTGAGGCTCTTAATTTTACTAGTTTGGACCATTATAAGTTTAGTGAATTATATTGGTCCTTTCCTTAAGGGTACAGTGTGTCATTACAAATATATAACTAGATTGTAATACCCTCTAGAGGATGAGTCTAAAATAGAGTTATGGTGTCCTGCCATGTGACTGGAGTGCGGTCCTCTATCATCCCTACTAGAGTTTGTGGAATCAGCATGACCTCCCTGAGTATGACATTGATCCTCTATCTATTGGGTCGCATCAGTAGGGTTTTTGGAATCATTAGCATATGATCCCCTATGTAGCAGTTTGATCCGAATTGGGTTCGTGGTGTCCCCCAGCAGTTTTGGATGTGACCCCCTCTCTATGTATCATAGTCTTCTTTGACCAGTTCATTCTCTTTGGGTGGGACCCAAATGAATTATACCTCTTCATCAAGTATCTCCGATGATATCATGGATTAAGGAGTGATTTCTCCCAAAAATGAGCATTGCTTCAAGTAGAATCATGTGGATGACAATTGGTTATGACCGTCTGATAGTGTGGTGTCTCTCCTAAGTATATCTAGGTCCTCTATTGGTTTTTGTTATACATGTATTTTTATATGTTTTATTGAGATGAATATACTTGTGGCTTCATGTTTATTATTTTCATGTTGTCCTACTGAGTATTGTTATACTCACCCTTATATGGGATTTACCCATATGTATCATGTCTTGTGCAGACAGTGGCCCTTTTGATGGTGTCATGGTAGGATAGGGAGCGGGTGGAGTGTAGTTGGAGCTTGATAAATCAAGGTGTTTACTAGGAGTGTACTTTCGACTTAGTCCTCTCCCTTGGATCATGTTGGACTCTTTACAGTTTTGGTTGGTCTTGTTTTTTTCCCTGTTTCTATTTACAGTACTTTCATTGTTGTTCTCTATTATGGGATCTTATATGTATGCATGCATTCTTTTAGTTGTTTACATTTAAGAATTGTTTGTCTTATATGTGTGTATGTGTGTGTAGGTACTTTAGGCTAATGTCTCCCATTTTTTGGATATATCTACTCAGTTCTGGTCACCAACCCATGGCCTTTTGGAGGCGGGCTTGGGGTAGTCATGGCATGGGCCCCTCTGGGATGGGTCGTGAAAATTATTTTGAGAAACTCCAAGTCTTGGAGTGGTTGTTTTAGAGGAATTTAAATGGGTTCATGGTTGTTGTTCATGGTTTGGAAAATCATGCATAGACCATGTTACTACCTCTGATGAACTCCAATGTTCTCACCCAATTGGTTCATGGCCTTCCAAACTATGAATCCAAGCTATTTTTAGAATTGGTTATTTTGAGGTTTTGGTGCTTTTATTCATTGAGTAATTGGGTTTCCTTTTGTTTTTTCTTGGTATTGGTTTTAGTAGGTTTTTGGGTGTTTCCCTAGGGTTTAAAATTGTTAATTGGTTTACTGAAATTAGATTTTCATAATTAAAACCTTGGGTTCTTGAAAATGAAGTTGGTTGTTTTGAAAATGGAAAGTATTTGGGGAATTATTTTGGGATCTTTGAAATGTTTTTAAAAAAAGTGAATCAGAAATGGATTTGGAAATTTTTTTGAATTTTGGAAATTATTTTTTTGGGGATGATAAGTGGTGTATTCAAATTTTTGGGGAATTTTAATTTGGGTTGAATGTTTTGTTTTAGGAATAGAAAATGTTTTAGATTGACCATTGGTATTCCTATGAATGAACACATATATTGATGGATACATGTAGCAAGTAGATAATTGGTGGTGTGTGTGTAGTTTTACTTGAGATGGTAGAGATGTATATATATGTGAGGCTTCATAGAATATAAATGGACGGTGTTTGGTTTTTAAGGTTTGTTAAGTTTTCTAAAAAAACAAAAAGGGGGATTTCAATGTTTTAAAAAGTGGGAGTGTGTGATTCTACCATTTTTGTGTTTGGATTTTTCCTTTCTGGGATTTGGATTTGATGTGTTGGTTATGTGATTGAATTTTTGTTTTGATTTTTTTTTTTTTGATTTAAAAATGAGATTTGGAATTCTGGTTTATGATGTGTTTTGATTTGGTCTCATGCTTTCTATTTTTATAGTATTCCCCCACTGAGTTCTAAGGGATTTTAAGCATATGTGGGTGGTCCTTCCATTGCATGTATTTTAGTTGATCAAGTTGTACATTGGACGTTTAATTTATCTGTTTTGGATATGGTTCTTGATGATCATCAATATCAAGATTTCATCTAGAGGATTCGAGATTCGAACACTCCTAATTTATTTGGGCAGCTAGAATCAGGGGAAGCTAAATAATGGCTATGAAATATTGAGGAGACATTTGTTCTTCTTAATTATCCTAAACATATCAAGCATGATATTCCCACCATCATGTTGGAAATCCCAATATGAGGGTGGTGGAAGTATGTTCTTCAAATTGAACCACAAATGAATTGCTCATGGGAATGCTTCAAATATTGTTTATCCAATAGTACTTCTATGAGATGTGAGGATATTGAAGGTTTAAAAATTATATTATATTGATAAGGGTGATTCAATGGTATTGGATTATGCTAAGATCTTCACCAAGCTCATGTCGTATCTCCCAAAATGCACCGTAGATAAATTATTGAAGGCTCGATTCTTTGAAAGGGACCTCCACTCATAATTTCATCAGGTAGTGCCTTTATTCCCTAAAAATTATAAATAAGTAGTGAGGTATGTTGTTCAATTTGAATCCACTTTAGTTTTGTTTTTTCAGTTGAGAAGTGGTATGAAATTTTCTTTTTTGTTCTATCTCACCAGATTCGTCTGAGTAAGCTCTAGTTGTGTTATTAGTGTGCGAAGCCCAGGCACGGGATGTTTTCATTCCACAAAGAACAAAAGGTTTGTCATACCTATGGTTGTCTAAGTCATTTTCAAAGGTTCTACCATGGTTTTTATAGTAATTAACATAGATCCAGATCCATTCCATTGGAAATCCTTCCAACCCAGTTGGATGAATGTAGTGCTGACGCAAGCTCGTTCGGAATATTATTTTTGTTTTAAATCCCTTTTTGTTAAAATTAATGTATTCTATGATGTTTTATTCCTTTGGGTATGGATAAATGATGTTTTTGTTATTTTGGTAACTCTATTTTAATGGGGATGTCTTTGTAAAGTTTTGAATATTGCTGATGTGGGATGATAGTGTTTTTTGTCACATGTTTCATTTCTTTGGGTTTTTGGTTTTCATTAAGAATTTTTTAGATTTTTCTAGTTCGAGGCACCAGTTTCTATCTACAGTTATCAAAATGGTGGGGATACCACCCTCAATGAGCTCATAGAGAGCCTAGTTCTTTAGTCCTTGTTCTTTTCTTCTTAGTAACTTCAAAAAAATTCCAATTTATTTCTTTTATTCGGCCCCACCCAAGCCCTACAATGTTAATTTAGATAGCGTGGATAATAGATCATGTGGAGGATTCCCATGGAGATCCTAAACAAACCATGATGGGATATTTGGTGAATTCTATGTTAGGGTTCAGGGTGTTCTTTATTTTGAGATTATGTTTGGAAATGTGAGTTCCTCAAAGTTTGTTCATTTGTTAAGTTGTTCAAGTCTTTGGATCACGTTAGTTGTTCCTTGGATGTAGAGATGGTTCCTTGAGGATTTCCTTACCAATTTCTTGAGGTCTTGGAGTTTCATTTTTTGGGTGGAAAGTGAGTTTTCAGTTCTCGTTCTTTCAGTGGTTTTGGTTTCACTTTGGGTTTTGGATTTTTTGTGTCTCGGTTAGTCAAGTCTTTTGGGACTTTCTAGGGTTATAAAGTGTTAATGGTAAGGAGAATTGTCATGACCTAATGTTTTATAAATGGAAATTCCTCACTTATAAATATGTCATAAAATCACATGAAAACACAACATAATGAACTACTAAGTGATATGTGACCTTTAAACATAAGTTTTTCACCTCTGTGTTACGAATTTTGGAAATATAACATACACAATTATGATCAGTTGGTTATTTGGAGTCCGATAAGAAAAACTTAATTTTTGATGAATAGTAACCTACCCTTATGAATAGTAACATACCCTTATAAATAGTGATATACCCTAATGAATAGTAACCTTGCCTATAATAATATATATATATATAATATTCAATTTCAAAGTACGATATACCTATATTTTAGAATAAGTAAATGAATGTTTTAAAACTGGTTTTTTATAATAAATTATGGTTTTAATTAAATATTAAATTAATAATATTTTGAAAATTATTTATGAAAAATAGACTTCATTTTTGAATTCTACACATCAAAAAATGTTTAGGGTGAATTTTTGGGATATTTTTGAAATAGTTGAATTTTTATGAATAGTAAAATCAGATAATTCACAATAAATGCTAAAACCTTAATTCCTGCATCATGCTTGAGTCATGGATGATGTAAATGAACTTTGGTTCAAATTCACGTGCATTTATTACTATTATTGGTCATAGAATACTTACTATTCCTTGTTTTGTGAAGAAATAATAAACTAATGATTATAATATTATGAAATCCCTCCTCTCCTCCACTATAAAAACCCCCCTCACTCCCTCTTCTCTTCACTACTCTCAAGCCTTGTGCCTTGACAATATTATGCCCAAAATATCTCCCCAAGATCCTCCCTCACAGAAAAAATCCCCTAGCCTCTTCAAAATACCAAAACATCTCCCCTTAAGAGGTTCTCAAAGGAGGAAGTCTCAAGAGGTAAATTTCTCTTTCCAATTCCTTCATTTATTTTAAGTTCTTTTATTTTTGTTTCTTTCCTCACATCCCTTCACCCAAATAGTATGATAAATCCAGTAACATACATGTAATAGAGTTTTTTTATGCTAATGGGATATTTCATTATCTTCTCTCCTTTCCCCACATTTTATTTGAAAGAAATGAAAGCACTGTTTGAGATGTGCTAATTTAGCACATTCAAGGACAACTGTTTATCAATTTCTATTATCATCACTAATTCTAGTCATGAAACCATTTGTGTTATGGTTGAAACAGATTATTATATAGGTAATATATCCTATTTTTGTTCGGTAATCCTTTTTTAAAAATGGTATTAAGTTATAAATAAAAACACATTCTTTGTAATCAAACCCACCGATTAACAAAAACGTTTGTCACTATGGTATTATATAATAATTCGACTTCACTCTAAGTAACCAAATTAAATTTAAAACCATTTAATATTATGTATATTTGATAATAGTATATAACTTTAATTCTATAAAACCACTTTAATCTTATATTTTTATCCAAGCATGAATATAAGCGAACCAGGCATTAAAACTAAGTAAACAAACAAGCCCGAACAATAAAATCGAGCCTCATAACCAGTCAAAATGGTTATAAATGAACTTAAAATGATTATAATAAATCAAGTAAATATATAAGAGGTTCTTGAATTATTAATTAATAAACCTAATTTGTTTATTCAGTTCTTTAATAACAAGTGGAGAACACCAACAGATTTAAGGTAAGGGATCCTCCCCTCTTCTCTTTTAATCAAGATTGTCCTCTATGTTATGACTTTTTATGTGTAATAACAAATGATAGGTTATGTTTTCAAACCTCCCCCATAATTCCCTAATGATTTATAATTTATGGGAAACCCTTTTCCTCTCTCATCAAGTCCCCTATGTTACACCCAACACCATGCTGATAAACCGAAATGAATTCTGCCTGAACCTTCTTTGTTCTTTTGGGTAGCCTTTTCTTTCTTGATATAAATAGGTGTTATATTATATGTTTATGTACATCTTATAAATTCAAATTAGTTGTACAAAATTCATTTATGAAGACCCTTTCATCACTCTCTTTTGGGGATATACATGTTTTTTAAAAGATTCCCTCCTTAGAACTTTCCGATAAGAAAACCTGTTTCAAGGGAACTTCCCGAACTTTTTCCCAATTTCAAGTACACTATATCCTCTATTTTAAGACACATTTTTACTTATAAAATCATCATATTTATTATTAAAACCTTCCTGGTTCACTTATTGTTTTATATAAAAAAAATTCTTTTTTCTATTTTGAAAACTCTATAGTATTTTCCTTAAAACCGCACAAAAATGTTTTAATGCTAAAAATTTCTCAAATACATTTATTATATGTTGTCCCTTATATTTGACACCACATAACATGTTATATGTCTATTTTACCTTATTAAGGTCCATGTATGTTCGAAATCCTTTCTTTCATGGGCAATTTCATGATATGCCCATTGTTTATGCTTTATGTCATGATTGTGGTACCCAATTCTTTCCATGGGTACCCTTATGTTTATGTATGGTTGATTATGTATTATTATTTATGTGGTAATAATATTCATGAAAATGTTGAGATGGGTGCACCCAGATAGCGCTCCAATGCATTGGGTAAAGTGAAGTCTCATGAGATGCGATGGGAAACGGGATTGTCGGTTATCCTTGACCCGTACTAAAATGGGAAACAGGATTGGAGGTTATCCTTGACCTGTACTAAAATGGGAAATATGATTGGAAGTTAGCCTTGAACCATAATAAATCAATGATTTATGATTATTTCAAATTTATTTTATTCCATGTTTATATGATTTCATGCTTATATGATACTATTTTATATGTTCCATGCTTTGGATATCATTATATCATGCCTCCTAACTCATTTGTTTAAGACGTATCCTTGTGTTCATTCCCTTATTGAGATTTTCAACTCATCCCTTTTTTCATGTGTTCCCAGGGTAACCTATGAAGATGTAAGGAATCAAAGGAAGTTAGGATATCTTTATGGAGATTAAATAAAGAAATGTTTTTTTTCAGCCCCATGTTTTATGTTTTATGTACCTAGTCTTCCAAGACACTAGACTTAATGATCCTTGTCTTGTACTCTAAGGTATAATTATGCTTAAAATCCTATAATGTTATATGTAAAAGTATTGGGTCTCTATAGTTGGTATCAGAGGAAGGTCTAGTTATTTTTGGAGATTAGGAATAGAGAACCTTAGTGAGAACCTTAAGGAAGAGACTAAGTATAAGAAAATAGTCCTAAATTTTAGTGAGTATTGAGTAAGTGGTTTATCAAGAAAATATATCATTGTCTAGGTACGAGTAGGTAGAGGTGGATCTATCGCAGATATACCTAGGAGTGTAAACTCCGACAAGGAGTTTCAGGTTGACCCGGGGTATCCTGGTACACGACAACAAGCCTTGCTGCACTCTTGGTTATGACACTCCCAGGGGATATAATTTGGTAGATTCACAGGCTTATCACAAACCATTGTTAAGGGATAAAAAATCCCATAAGAATATAAGTTAAGAAATAGATCGATCATAACCTAGATTTAAACCTAATGAACCACAAGTTAGAATATACTTCTTCTTTATAAGTTTATCCTTTTATGTTAAAAGTTTCCTTTTTATGATCAATAGATAAGTATTAAAGACCTCTAATTATACGTTATTTTTCTTAGTTAATGGAGGGAAATATAAGAACACGTTCCAACAACCAATGTGGTAGGAAATGTGAAGATTTCCCTAATGATATTCCCGATATGACGGGAGTGGGTGCTCAAAACTTCACAAAAGTACTTGCTCATCTGTCTCTAGTTATGAATAATAACTTGAATCATACGGAACTCCCTCCTCCTCCAATGAAATAACAAGTTGTCGTAGAATAATTCATGTGGAAAAGGCCTCCCATGTTTATCTAATCTTCTGATCCCCTCCTCATGGAATAATGGATTAACTCCATTGAAAAGATATTCTTCATCCTCCAATGCTTGGAAGAAGAGAAGGTTGTACTGGTGGTATATCATTTTGATGTGGAAGATGATCAGTGGTGGACACTGATCAAGAATACAAAGTCCCAATAGGAAATTGAATCCATGGATTGGGAAGAATTCAAGAGGATGTTTTTCAACAAATATTTTCCTCAAACCCTCCATCTCAAGATGGAAAGGGAGTTCCTCAGACTCAAGTAGAAGGAAGATGAGTCCATCGAGGCATATGAAGCAAAATTTATAAGGCTTTCAAGGTACGCCTCTAGCTTTGTCATGAACACTAAAAGCAAGGTGGGTCACTTATTTAGTGGACTAATACCGAGACGACTATAAGCATTAGTGATTCGAGACTTCGACAGTTATGAGGAAATTTTCCATTGTGCCCTCAAGGTTGAAATGGAGACTGGAGACTCTCAGTGGTCTCGTGGGCCTAGTGATAAGAAGAGGAAAATGGAGAAAAAAATGAGTGGTTCATCAATCAAATCCCATGATAGAAAGAAGCCTAAATTTTCCCCTTGTAAAAGTTATGGAAAGAAGCATCCTAGTAACTGTCTAAAGAGAACCAAGAATTGATTCAAATGTGGAAATTTTTTCATCTAGCCATGAACTATTGAAGGGATATGAAAAATCTCATTAATGTTGGAGAAGAAAGGAAGGTTCAGAGAAACACTCAACCTGTAGTACAGTGTTACAACCACAAGGATCATGGGAATTATGAAAGAAATTTCCCTAAGCCAGGGGTTATCGGAGGCAATCAGCAACAACATCCAAGGAAACAAGGAATGGTTTGTGCTATCACTACTGCTGGGGTGGATCCGTACAATGATGTGATGATAGGTATGCTAGTTATTCATTCAATAATAGATAACTTACTATTTGATTTTGGTTCTACATATTCTTTCATATCTTTCATGTTTAGTAGAACGATTCATACACCACCTCAAAATTTGGAGTAAAAGTTATCTGTGAGAATAGAAAATGGGGAAATTATTGCTTCCATGGTTCATAAATCCTCCCTGGATAACGTTTTTTGTCTGAATCTCCCAGCAAATCTCATCATACTTCCTTTAGTAGAGTTCAATGCTACCTTTGGAATGGATTGGATATCTTTATACAAATCCAACATTAAATATTTGGAAAGGACGATCACTTTTCACATCCCAAATCATCCTTCGATCCTTTACAAGTGTAAGGAGGAAGATAAATCTTCTTAAGAATCGTCATCTCAAGTGTGGATATTTCTACCTTGTGAGAAAGAATATCTACCTCAAATGATTGAGACAAAGGAGAGAATCGTGTTTGAATACATGCCCATCATGAGGGATTACACTGATGGATTCCCTAAAGAGATGCCTGGTCTTCCTCTTGACTGAGAGGTTGAGTTCTCAATTTAACTTATCCTTGGATCTCTATATATCTCAAAGACACCTTATAGAATGGCCACCGTAGAGCTAGAAAATCTGAAGAAGCAATTACAAAATAATATGGAGAAGGGTTTTATACACCTGAGTGCTTCACCGTGGGGTGCGCCAGTCCTCTTTGTCAAGAAGAAGGATAGATCGATGTGCCTCTTCATTGATTATCATAGGCTCAATAAAATCATGTTAAATAACAAGTATCCCCTACCACGGATAGATTACTTGTTCAATCAGCTTCACTGGGCCAGTTATTTCTCTAAGGTGGATCTTCATTCGAGATATCACTAATTAAAGGTGAGGAAGGAATATATTCCCAATAATACCTTTTGAATGAGGTATGGACACTATAAGTTCATAGTGATTACCTTTGGACTCACTAATGATTCATAAATTTTCATGGATTTAATTAATAGAGACTTTAGAGATTACCTCAACAATTTTTTGGTAGTATTTATTGATAATATTCTGATATACTCCAAGAGAAAGGAGGAACATGAGGAGCATTTTAATAATATGTTAATGAATTTTCAAAGGGATACGTTGTATGAAAAGTACAGTAAATGTGAGTTCCAGATGGAGGAAGTATCATTCTTGGAACATGTTATCACCAACAAAGGGATATATGTGGACCCTTACAAGATGAAGGTAATTGAAGAGTGGCCCAGACCAACTTCTGTAATATAGATCTGTAGCTTCTTGGGTCTAGCTAGGTATTATTGACGATTTGTGAAGAACTTTTAACGATTGTCAAACCCAATGACCAAGATGACATGGAAGGGAGTAAATTTTTTCTGGACACAAGAATGCGAAGATTGTTTTAAGGAGTTGAAAAAGAGGCTTATCATTGCGCCAGTAATCACACTCCCTACAATTGGAGAACTCTTTGTGGTGTGTAGTGATTCTTCTAATAATTTCTTAGGCTATGTTCTAATGAAAAATGATAAATTTGTAGACTATGCCTCAAGGCGTCTGAAAATCCATGAGAAGAAATATCCCATGCATGATCTGGAGTTGGAGGATGTGATCTTTGCATTGAAAATCTAGCAGCATTATCTCTATGGGGAGAAGTGTGAGATATATACTGACCACAAGAGTCTCAAATATATATTCACACATAAATAGATTAATATTCACCATTGAAGATGGATAGATCTCATCAAGGATTGTGAATGCTCAATCCACTACCATCCTGGTAAGGCAAACAAGGTGGTGGATGCTCTAAGTAGAAAGGATCCTACATCTTTATCAATGATGAGAATTGAAAAGGATCTGATCTTCTTAGATTTGTAGAGTATGGACATGGAAATCATTAAGGTAGGAACATCATCAATCATTTCTCAAAATATTGGTTAACCATCCCTCTTGGAGAAAATAAAGGATGCTCAAAGAAAAGATGTGGAAATTTAGAAAAGGGTGGAAGCTATCAGAAATATGAAATCCTCTGATTTCAAAATTGATGATGAAGGAGTTGTAAGATTTGGTACACGATTATGTGTACCATTATATCTAGAGATAAAGAAGGAGCTATTGAATGATTCACATAGCCTGGCCTTCTCTATCCACTCAGGGAGCACAAAGATGTATCGAGATCTCTGAGAAAACTTTTGGTGGGACAATATGAAAAGGGAGATTTAGGAATATACATCAAAGTGTCTGGTATGTCAACAAGTGAAGGCTGAGAGGAAAAATTATAAGGGGATGATGCAACCACTACCCATACTAGCAAGGAAGTGGTATTACATTACCATGGACTTTGTCATTGGACTTCCAAGTACATCCAAAGGAAATAATGTTATATGGTTCATTGTGGATCTTCTTACAAATATAGATCACTTTATTGATATTTGAGAGGACTTATAATTGGATAAACTTGTATGGATTTATATCAAATAAGTGGTAAGGTTTCATGGAGTACCACTATCTATTGTATCCAATAGTTATCCAAGATTCACCTCGAAGTTCTGGAAAAGTCTCCAACATGCTCTAATCACTGAACTAAACTTTAGTACGGCCTATCGTCCTCAAAATGATGGACAATCTAAGTGAACTATTCAAACACTGGAAGACATGTTGATATCATGTTCTATGGAATTAAATTTAGGATGGTACCAACATCTTCCACTGGTTGAATTCTCCTACAACAACAGTTTCTACTCGAGCATCTGAATGGAACCATATGAAGCCTTTTATGTGAAAAGGTGCAGAACACCGGTGTGTTGGGATGAAGTCGGTGAGTGTAAGATACTAGGAGATGAAATGGTCGAAGAAATGGTGGAGAAAGTGAAAACCATTCAGCAGCATATCAAGGAAGCCCAAAGTCAACAGAAAAGTTATGCAAACAATCGTAAATGAGACCTGGAGTTTAAATTTAGAGATATGGTATTTCTACACATATCTCCATGGAAGAAGGTCATGAGGTTTGGAATTAAAGGGAAGTTAAGTCCCAAGTACATCACCCCCTTCGAGATCCTTGATCGAGTCAGAGTTGTGGCCTATCGATTGGCACTTCCACCAACCATGAAGAAAGTACATGATGTATTTCATGTATCCCTCTATAGTAAGTACATACCAGACACTTCATATGTACTCTCTTCAGAGGTGGTATAGTTGGAGGATGATCTTTCCTATGAGGAGTAACCAGTGAAGATCTAGGATCATAGAGACAAAGTTCTATGCAACAAGACTACTCATCTGGTCAAGGTACTATGGAGAAACCTTAAGTACGAAGAGGCAACATGGGAAATTGAGGTATCAATGAAGGAAATGTACCCGCACCTATTTTTTTCTTAGAATGTAAAACGAAATTTTGAGGGTGAAATTTCATAGGGGGGAAGAATGTAATGACCCAAAGTTTTATAAATGGAAATTCCTCTCTTATAAATATGTCATAAAATCACATGAAAACACAACATAATGAACTACTAAGTGTTATGTGACCTTTAAACATAATTTTTTCACCTCTGTGTTTGGAATTTTAAAAATATGACATACACGGTTGTGATCAGTTATTTATTTGGAGTCTGATAAGAAAAACTTAATTTTTGGTGAATAGTAACCTACCCTTATGAATAGTAACATGCTCTTATGAATAGTGACATGCCCTTATGAATAGTGATATACCCTAATGAATAGTAAACTTTCCTATGATAATATATAAATAATATTCAAGTTCAAAGTATGATATACCTATATTTTAGAATAAGTAAATGAATGTGTTAAAACTGGTTTTTGATAATAAATTATGGTTTTAATTAAATATTAAATTAATAATATTTAGAAAATTATTTTTGAAAAATGGACTTCATTTTTAAATTCTACACATCGAAAAATGGTTAGGGTGAATTTTTGGGATTTTTCCGAAATACTTGAATTTTTATGAATAGTAAAATTCGATAATTCACAATAAATGCTAAAACCTTGATTTCTACATCATGCTTGAGTCATGGATGATGTAAATGACCTTTATTCTAAAGTCACATGCATGTATTACTATTCTTGGTCATGGAATACTTACTACTCCTTGTCTTGTGAAGAAATAATAAACTAATGATTATAATATTATGAAATCCCTCCTCTCCTCCACTATAAAAACCCCCTCACTCCCTCTTCTCTTCACTACTCTCAAGTCTTGTGCATTGCCAATATTATGCCCAAATATCTCCCCAATCTCCTCCCTCATGTCCAAAATCCCATATACTCTTCAAAATACCAAAACCTCTCCCCTTAAGCGGTTCTCAAAGGAGGAAGTCTCAAGAGGTAAATTCCTCTTTCCAATTCCTTCATTTATTTTAAGTTCTTTTCTTTTTGTTTCTTTCCTCGCCTCCCTTCACCCAAATAGTATGATAACTCCAGTAACATACATGTACTAGAGTTTTTTATGCTAATGGGATATTTCATTATCTTCTCTCCTTTCCCCATCTTTTATTTGAAAGAAATGAAAACATCGTTTGAGATGTGCTAATTTAGCACATTCAAGGACAACGGTTTATCAATTTATATTATCATCTTTAATTATGGTCATAAAACCATTTGTGTTATGTTTAAACCAGATTATTATATAGGTAATATATCATATTCTGTATCTTTAATCCTTTTGTACAAATGTTATTAATTTATAAAGAAAAACATGCTCTTTGTAATCAAACCCATCGATTAACAAAAACGGTTGTCGCTATGGTTTTATATAATAATTCGACTTCACTATAAGTAACCAAATTAAATTTAAAAACATTTAATCTCCTGGATATTCACTAATAGCATATAACATCGATTCTGGACAACCACTTTCATCTTACATGTTTATCCAAACATGAATATAAGTGAACCGGTCATTAAAACCAAGTAAACAAACGAGCCCAAATAATGAAATTGAACCTCATAACCAATCAAAACTATTATAAATGAACTTAAAATGATTATACTAAACCAATTAAATATATAAGAGGTTATAAAATTAATAATTAATAAACCTAATTTGTTTATTTAGGTCTTTAATAACAAGTGGAGAACACCAATAGATTTAAGGTAAGGGATCCTCTCCTCTTCTCTTTTAATCAAGTTTTTCATATATGATATGCCTTTTTATGTGTAATACAAAATGATGGGTTATGTTTTAGCACCTCCCCCATACTTCCCGAATGATTTATAAGTGATTGGAAACCCCTTTCCTCTCTCATAAAGTCCTTTTAGGTACACCTGACACCATGCTGATAAACCGAAACGAATTCTACCTGAACCTTCTCTGTTCTTTCGGGTAGCATTATCTTTATTTATATAAAAAGGAGTTATCTTATATGTTTATGTACATCTTATAAATTTTGTGTAGTTATACAAAATTTATTTATGAATACCCTTTCATCACTCTCTTTTGGGGATATACATGTTTTTAAAGGATTTCCTCCTTCGAACTTTCCGATAAAAAAACATGTTTCAAGGGAACTTCCCAAATTTTTACCCAATTTCAAGTATGCTATATATTCTGTTTTAAGACAAATTTTTACTTATAAAATCATACTATTTATTATAAAAACTTTCCTAGTTTACTTCTTGTTTTATATAAAATATTGTTCTATTTTCTATTTTGAAAACTCTATAGTATTTTCCTTAAAACCACACCAAAATGTTTTTAATGCTAAAAATTTCTCAAATATATTTATTATATGTTGTCACTTATGTTTGACACCACTTACCATGTTATATTCCTATTTTACCTTATGAAGTTCCATGTATGTTCTAAATCCTTTCTTTCATGGACAATTTCATGATGCGCCCCTTGGTTATGCTTTATGTCATGATTGTGGTACCCAATTCTTTCCATGGATACCCTTATGTTTATGTATGGTAGATTATGTATGATTATTTATGTGGAAATAATATTCATGAAAATTTTGAGAAGGGTGCACCCATATAGCACTCCAATGCATTGGGTAAAGTGAAGTCTCATGAGATGTGATGGGAAACAGGATTGGCGGTTAGCCTTAACCCATACTAAAGAAATGTTTTATGATTATACCACATTTATATGATTCCATGTTTATATGATTCTATGCTTATATGATATAATTTTATATGTTCCATGCTTTGGATATCATTATTTCATGCCTCCTAACTCATGTGCTTAATACGTATCCTTATGTTTATTCCCTTATCGGGCTTTTCAACTCATCCCTTTGTTCATGTGTTCCCTAGGGTAACCTATATAGATGTAAGGAATCAAAGGAAGTTAGGATCTCTTTATGGATATTAAATAAATAAATATTTTTTTCAGCCCCATGTTTTATGTTTTATGTACCTAGTCTTCCAAGACACTAGACTTAATGATCCTTGGCTTGTACTCTGAGGTATAATTATGCTTAAAATCGTGTAATGTTATATGTAAAAGGCTTGGGTTGCTATAATAATTGTCACACCTTGACCTCGGGTTTTTTTATTCTTGTTCTTTGTCTTGGTGTTTAAGTTGAGTTCCAGGAGTTTTTCTCTAGAACTTGGTGTTTTTGGAAAGGAAAAAAGGAGTGGCGTACGGTTAGGGGTAACCGTGTTCCAGCCCAGGGAAAACTGTATAGCTTGGACAGAAGCACCTTAAGTCCCCACACAGTTTGGTGCACATGCATGTGCCCCTCCTTAGAAGCTTGTGTGGTCCCTTCCCCTTAAGAAAGAGGAAACTGAATGGTTTAGTAGACCATGCAGCCAAAAAATGTGGTATTCCCAAGCTTTAAAGAAAAAAATAAAAATAATAATAATAATGTTTTAATATTATTATTAGAAATGTTAATATTGTTATTATTACTAAAAATGTTATTGTTGTTATTATTATTATCTCCCCCCACCCTTTTTCTCATTAGGTCACACGACCCCCCCCCCCCCTTCCTCTCTGTGTCACACGACACCCCCATGACCGAAGTCCCCATCACATGTCATGGCCTCTCTTCCCTTGGTTTGTGGTCATTTTTACACCCAATATTGGGTGTGATCTCCTAAAGTAAGGTTTTACCCTCCTCCACCATCTTATTCTTCCTTTTTTCTTGGATCCCTTCTTTACCCTTTTGTGGTGTGTGTGACTAGGGTATAACCTAACATGGTTTTTGGGTGTTGTCTTGGTGATTTCTTGACATTTAGGGTTCTCAGGTCCCGTTAGGGATAGTTCTAGCCACAGTTGTCAAAGGCAGTGCGTTATCTATCAAATTCGGGTAGGGTTTATCCCGTTATAATTATTTGGCCCAATTTTAATTAGGTATTTTATAATTTTTAGTCTTATTTTATTATTTAGGGTATCTCATGGCTTGTTGAAGGAAACTTTCACAGGTATACATAGGTAAGCACATATAGATATATATCCTCCTTGTATATATTCCCTCATGGAAATGGGATTATGTACATTAGGTAAAATGGTATATATATGTGTGTATGGGTGTGTGTGTGTGTGTGTGTGTGAAGGTATATATGAATGTAAGTGTGAAGCGGGTTTAGATTTTCTTTATCAAAGGTAGCGTGTTTTGAGGTAGCTTCCCTATGCCCAAACCTTTAATTTTAATTCCATGATTTCTTAACTTCTTTAGAAGTGTTTTTTATTATTATTTGGTATATATATGCTAGGAAAAATTGGTTGTGTCTTTTGAAAATGTGTCTTAATTATTATATAAGATTTATATGATATGCACAGTGGATTTTAATCATTAGAAATTCATTTTCACTCACTTACCATGTCTTTTCTAAGCTCCCAATCAAGTTTTTTGTTGTTTAAGCATGATTTTGATCTTGTTTAAAATGTAGTTCATTTTAAATGTTCAATTAGTTTTCCTAATGAAAAGTGTTTCTAACTTTTAAAGTGATAGGGCATGATTGGAACCATAAATTGTTTTATGGAAATGTAATACCCCCTTAATACATTTTCCTTGAAATAAAAATGTGTCATTTTTTTGTTATGTTTTTGGTGAAAAAGTGAGCCTAATAATGGGCTAGTGCCTTATTCATGTGTGACTTGGAAAGGGCTGCGCTTAAAGAGAGATTTCGTGGTGAGAAGTTTATTATGTTTTGGGTATTGAATATGATATATATATATATATATTCTATATTGATAAAATATCACCTCTATTTGGGTATAGAACATTGGAATCCTGAGTATCTAGGTGGCCAGACTATGTCTAGTATGCTAAGCGAGTTGGTAGGGCTGAGTCTCAGTTTCCCTATAAGGATTACGTCATAACACTAACTAAACTTTGATGATGGGGATTTTTTGGCTTGAGTAGGATATGGACCTTCATGTGTAGGATTTGATCACCGAGAGTATCAGGATCATAGGACCCCACTAACCCTAGTTACTTAGTAATTACCCATGGTTCTTGAAATCTTTTTCTCTAGTTTCTCATTGTACTATTTTAAAATTATTTCTCTAGTTAATTTCCTTGTATAAAATAATAAAAATTGTTTTTATTTTCTCTATACTTATGCATTTATCCTACCACACCTCTTTTAACATTTATTGGGAACTATTTAAAAAATTTAATGGAAAATGGTTTTACTTAAAAATGGAAGCTTGATACTTGTTTTGGAAAGAATTTAAAACCTTAATTTCTACATATTTTATTTTCAAACTAGCATGACTTGGATTTATATTTAAAGTTATAGCATGGGGAATATTTTATTCTTTCATGCCTACTAATTTTTAATACTCACACATTTTTTGTCTATCTTTGTTTTTAGCTTCTAGTACGACTTACAACTTGGATTCGATTGTCGTGGAGTGGAATTGGTTTAGTGGATGATGGTAACATGTGAGGTCACATAGAGGCATGTACTATTTTATTTCTTTCCACTACTAGTGTTTATTTTTATTTCTATTTTATATTTATATATTTTTCTATAGTTTATGGGATAAATATTTCCCAATAGAAGTTGTACTTGATGTCAAACACTAGTTTCCAACTAGGAAGATTGGGAACACCTCTCGATCCTTGTCACGGGATGGATTGGGTGACTGGTTCAGGGTTGAACTGGGTTGGTTCAGGACAAAATGGTATCAGATCAATTATCCTTTGTTATTTGGGGATGCCTATTAGTTTGGAGTTAGGATATTCAGAATTCAAGTAGTCATTCACAGGTAGGTTCTTGATCACCATCTATTTGGAAGTATACTTGAATTACCAAGGTGTTTCGGGTGGCTGTGCCTAAAAATATTATCTTGGTTCCTTGAAGTTTTTTGAGGTTTTGGTTTTATAATGATTTTTTTTTTGGCTTTGAGAATTTGTGGATTATTTTGAGAAACTCCAAGTCTTGGATGGGTTGTTTTGGAGGAATATAAAGGGGTTCATTATTGCAATGAATGGTCTAGAAAACCATGTGTAGACTATGTGACTACATTTTATGACCTCTAATGTGATCAGTTGGTTGGTGCACAACCTTCCAAACCTTGTATCCAATCCATCTATAGTAGTGGTTCTTTTGAGGTTTTGGGATTTTGATTCATTGAATAATCGGTTTTCCTTTGTTTGTTATTGGTAGTGGTTTTAGTTGGTTTTGGGGTGTTTCCCATGGGTTTTAAATTGGTAATTGGTTTTATTGAAATTGTACTTTTATAATGAAAACCTTGGGTTCTTGAAAATGGAAAGTGTTTTGGGAATTTTTTTGGGATCCTGGAAAGGTTTTACAAAACGTGAATCAGAAATTTATTTGGAAAATGTTTTAGTATTTGTGAAATGCTTTGTTTTGAGATGAAAAGTGGTTTCTTAAAATTGGTTGGTAATTTTAATTTTGGTTGATTTTTTTTGTTTTGGGAATGTAAAATGTTTTGGATTGATCCTTTGTACTCCTGATAATGATCGCATATATTGATTTATGCATGTGGCAAGTGGATATTTGGTGGTTTGTGTGGAGGTGTGCTTGTGATAGAATCAATGTATATATATGTGAGGCATCATGGAATACTAATGGTGGGTGTTTGGTTTCTAAGGATTGTTATGTTTTCTAAAAAAATCAAATTGGGGGATTTCAATGTTTCAAAAAGTGGGGGTCTGTGATACTACCTTTTTGTGTTTGGAGTTTTCCTTTTTGGGATTCAGGTTTTATGTGTCGGGGTTATGATTGAAATATTTTTTTGAGTTTGGTTTGTTGATTTAAAAATGATATGTGAAATTTTGGTTTATGATATGTTTTTATTTGGTCTCATGCTTCTTGTTTTTGGAGTATGCCCCCAATGAGTTATAAGGGATTTTAAAAAGCATTTGTGGGTGGTTCTTCTATCACTTATCTTTTAGTTG
The DNA here is from genome assembly GCA_963277665.1 of Viscum album. Taxonomy (NCBI): domain Eukaryota; kingdom Viridiplantae; phylum Streptophyta; class Magnoliopsida; order Santalales; family Viscaceae; genus Viscum; species Viscum album. The sequence goes on along the minus strand of OY728128.1, from coordinate 1,181,146,299 downwards.
ATCAAGTCAAAAATTGGATGTTTGGTTTATCTATTTTCAATATAGAGCCTAGTGGTTCTCAATATTAGGAGTTCGTCCAAAGGTTCTAAGAATTTAACCCTGCTCATTTCTTTAGGCTGAAAGAATCATGGAAATACGAGTAATGGATGTGAGATATTGAGGAGATCTTTGTTCGACTTTAGTCTCTTGAGATTAATATTTCTACCTTCATGTTGGAAGGTCCAAGATGGGGGTGGTGGAAGTCCATTATTCAAGTCTAACCATAGAAGAGTTGATCATCTGAATGTTTTAAATCATTTTTCATACAACAGTACTTATTTGATGATGTGAGGATACTAAAGGGTTAGACATTATAATACCTCGAGTAGGGTAATTCAATGGTATTGGAGTATGCTAAGAGCTTCACCGAGTCAGTTCCTTATCTCTTAAATCTCCCCAGAGATGAATTTTTGAAGCCTCAATTCCTTGAAAGATCCCTCCACTCAGAATTTCATTAGGAAGTGCCTTTATTACTTGAAAATTATTAAGAAGTAGTGAGGCAGGTTGTTTAGGACAAAGCCAAGTTATTTGCATCTGTCCAATTGAGAAGTGGATTGAAAAGGTTGTTGTGTTCCATATCACTAAATTCATCTGAGAGTAAGCTATGGATGTGATATCAGTGTGGGAATCCCAGGCACTAGAATTTTCATGTCATAAAGCACCAAAGGTCTATCATACCTGTTTGCGTCTAGGTCATTTACAAAGGATATACCAAGGTGGTTCTAGAAAGTGACATGGAGCCAAATCCACTCCCTTCGAGATCCTTCCAGACCAATTGGATGAATGTAGCACTGGCACAAGCTTGATCGGAAGATAATTTTTGTTGTAAATACCATTTTGTTGAAATTAATATATTTTATGGTGTTTTATTCCTTTGGGTATAGAGAATTATGTTGTAGGTCTTTGGGGAACTTTGTTTTAATGGGAATTTCTTTATAAAGTTCTGAATATTTTTGATGTGGAATGATGGTGTTTATTGTCACATGCTTCGTTTCTTTAGGTTTTTTGTTTTCATTAGGAATTTTTTATCTTGTTCTGGTTTGAGGAACTAGTGTTCATATATGGATCTAAAATGGTGGGGAGTTATCCCTCAATGAGCTCATTGTGAGCCTAGTTCTTTATTCCTTGTTCTTTTCTTCTTATGAACATCAAATTTTTTTGCCAATGTGTTCTTTGATTCCACCCTGCCCGACCTCGACTACGATAATTCAACTAGCATGGATAATAGGTCATGTGGTGTATGAATATTTATATCCCAAACAAACCATTATGGGATCTTTGGTGAATTCTATGTTAAGGTTCGGGGTGTTCCTTGTTTTGAGGTTATGTTTGGAAATGTGAGTTCCTCGCAGTTGGTTCTTTCGTTTGGTTGTTCAAGTCTTTGGATTTCATTAGTTGTTATTTGGATGTAGAGATGGTTCCTTAAGGGTTTTCTTAACATTTTATTTAGGTATTTTACTTTTAGTTTTTGTGTGTAAATTGAGTTTTTGGTTCTTTGTCTTTTGGTAGTTGTGGTTTTGCTTTGGGTTTTGGCTTGTTTGTGTCTCGGTTAGTCAAGTATCTTGGGACTTCTCGTGGTAGAAAGTATTAATGGTGGTAAGAATTCACATAGTGTGACCTTAGTTTTATTTTTATTTTAATTATTTATTGGTTCTTGATTATTTCCTTGTTGTTCGGGTTGAGTTCGAGGAGTTTTTCTCTGGAACTGGGTGTTTTTTGAAAGGAAAAAAAGAGTGGTGCACGGTTAAGGGAAACCATGAACCAACCTAGGGAAACTTGTGTAGAATGGATAGATACACCCAAGTCCTCCATGATTTTGTGCATGGTCATGCACCCCTCCCAAGAAACCTGTGTGGTCCCTTCCCCTTACGATAGAGGCAACCCCATGGTTGGTGCATGATCTAGCAGATAGTGCAACCAAATCGTGTGGTCTGCCAAGGCTTTAAAGAAAAAAATGAAAAAAATGTTTTTTATTATTATTATAAATGTTATTATTATTATTATTTAAAATGTTGTTGTTGTTTTTATTATTATTATTATTATGTCTCCCCCACCCCTTTTCCCCTTAGGTCGCGTGACCCCCCCCCCCCCTCTATGTTGTGTGACACCCCTATGGCTGAAGCCTCCCTCGCATGCCACGGCCTCCCATCCTCCTTTAGTTTGTGTCCATTTTTTCTCCTAATCATGGATGTGATCTCCTCATGTGATTTTTTCCCCACCTACACCATCTTCTTATTCCTTTTTCCTGGTTCCCTTCTTTCCCCTTTTGTGGTGTGTGTGCCTAGGGTATACCCTAACCCAATTTTTGGGTGTTGTTTTGGTTATTTCTTAACGTCTGGGGTTCTCAGGTCCTGTTAAGGTTGGTTCTAGCCATGGTTGTCAAATTTTGTGGGTTCTCCATCGATTTTGGGTAGGTTTTATCCCATTATAATTCTTTGGACTAATTTTAATTATAGATTTTATAATTTTTAGTCTTATTTTATTATTTAGGGTATCTCACAGCTTATTTTCATGGGTATACATAGGTAAGAAAATATAGATATATATCATCCTTGAACATATTCCCTCATGGCAAGGGGGATATGTACATTTGGTCAAAGGGTACATATATATATGTGTGTGAAGGTGTATATGTGTGTAAGCATGAAGTGGGTTCGGGATGTCTTCACCAAAGGCAACAGTTTTTTAGGTAGGTTCCCTATGCTCAAGCCTTTAATTTGAATTTCATGATTTCATGAGTTCTTTAGAAGTGTGTTTTTATTATTATATGGTATATCTATGATATAAAAAATTTATTGTGGATTTTGAAAATGTTTTTTCATTATTATATAAGATTTATATGCTTTGAAAAGTGTCTTTTAATTCTTGGAAATTCATTTTCACTTGCTACCAATGTTTTTCCTAAGCTCCCAATTTTGGTTTCCATTGTTTAAGCATGATTTTGATCTTTTTTGAAATGTAGAGCATTTTAAATGTTTAGTTAGTTTTCCTAATGAAAAGTGTTTCTAAATTTTAAAGTGATATGGCCCGGTCGACACCTTTAATTGTTTTATGGGAATGGAAAACCCCCTTAAGGCAGTCCCCTGAAATGAAAATGTGACATTTGGGTGTTAATTGTGTGGTACAAAAAGTGTGCTCGCTAATGGGATAGTGACTTGTGTATGTGTGACTTAGAAAGGGGGTGCGCTTAAAGAGGGAGGTCATGGGTGAGAAGTTGAATGGGTTTTGGGTAAAGAATATGATATATATATATATATATATATATATATATATTATCTTGATAAAAACTCACCTCCATTTGGGAAAGGCACGTGGGAATCTTGGGTATCTAGGTAGGCATACTAGGTCTAGTACGCTAGGAAAGTCAGCGGAGCCGAGGCCTGGTCCCCCTAGTAGGATTACATCACCACACTAACTAAACTTTTATGATGTGGATTGGTTGGCTGGAGTAGGTGATGAACCTTTTTCTCTAATATTTGATCACTAAGAATATGAGGATCCTAGGACCCTGCTAACCCTAGTTACTTAGGAATTTCCAATGGTTCTTGCACTCCTTTACTTGATTTTATCATGGTATTTTTTTAAAATGCTTTCTCTAGTTCTTTTCCTTATCTAAAATAATAATAAAAACATGTTTATTTTCTCTATTGTTATGCATCTATCCTACCACACATGTTTTAGCTTGTTTTGGGAACTATTTCAAACATATAATAGAAAACAGTTTTACTTAAAAATGGAAGGTCGACACTTGTTTTGGAAAGAATGGAAAACCTTACTTTCTACATATTTTATTTTCAAACTAGCATCACTTAGATTTATTTTTAAAGGTAAGACATGGGGAATAGTTTATTTAGGTACGCCTATTAAGTTGTAATACTCACACCTATAGCTCTATCTTTGTTTTTAGATTATGGTGAAACTTCCAGTTTGGACTTGGTCGTCGTAAAGCGATGTTGGTTTAGTGGACGATGGTGATCTGTGAAGTCACATAGAGGTTTGTCCTATTTTATTTATTTCCACTACTGGTGTTTATTTTTAGTGTTATGTTTTTATTTATTTATTTGTCTGTCGTTTATGTACTAAATTGTTCCCAATAGAAGTTGTTCTTGATGCCTGACACTAGTTATCAACCTAGGAGAACCGGGAATGCCACTCAGGCCTTATCGCAGGCCAAATCGGGTGACCGGATTAGGGGTGACCCAGGTTGATTCGTGATAGTTGTGATACAGTGGTTGTCATGAGTTGATAGTTGTGGATTTCTTATTCTGATGAGGATATGATAGTTACGACACAGGTTGATAGTTGAGGCTTTCCCATTATGATGAGGTTGATGGATGCATAAGGGATGAGAACATCAAGATGTATGACGTTGGGTCGTGAGAGTGGAAAACTAGTGGGAAAGCGATACGAGGTACCCTTTATCGATATGTTTCTTCTTATATTATTATACTTGGATGCGTTATTAGGTGAGTGGGTCAAGGTGAGGCTGGGATTGGCTAGATAACCTATTTAGGTGCATGTTGGTTCTGATGTTTGCTCATTGGTGCATTAGTATGCTATTTTCACATGTACATGAGAGACCATGGGCATGATTCTACTGAGTATACATGTTATACTCACTCAACGTATATATAAACTATTTTTCAGGTTTCCATGTTGACTTTTGGGATCGGGTCAAACATTACTAGCTTGGATATTTGTTGTTGAGCCACTGTCATAGGACTTGTCTTTTTGGTTTTGTTTGCGGACTTCTATTATATTGTTGATATTGTGCATGCATCGTGGGATGGTTTGGTTTCCTTTCTTTTATATTGTGTCATGGTGTAGCTTGGTGGTTGATATCTTATCTCCTAATCACACTTTATCTATTTAGGGTAATGGCCTCCATATTTTAGATTTAGATGTCATCGATGCTAGCCACCAACCTGGGGTCTACTGAAGGTGGGACTCGGGGTTCATTGTATATTTTCTTTCATTGTTGGCTCGGGAAGGGTACCTCTAGGGGGAGGGGTTGTGATATATGCGGAGAGTAGTACTTCACTACATGTTCGTGCATGAGAGTTCTCAAGAATTTGCTAACTGTTGCCTCTACTATGACACCGCTGTTGGGTTTCTAAGGGGATAAATAGCATTTATTTATAATAGCGGAAGCAATTTAGAAACCAAAACTCTCATGATCTCCATGCAATAATAGGTGAAATCAAGCAAAATTGGAAATGAAGTGCCGATGCAAAACATGCATACCTTGCACTGAAGATGCCCCTACGACGTCTTGGTCTTCGTCTAGTATGATTGATAAAGATCACTTGAGCAACAGAGAAAAGGCTCTTGGCTCTGAGGGTGGTACACCGGCTTGCGAATCCTCATCTATATTGAGAGGACTCTGATACACCAAAGGGGTGCTAGTGCCTTCATTGTCATGACAAACAGTGTAAGGGGAAATGAGAGGATCAGGATGCTGCTTGTCATCAGACATACAGCATGAGGGGTCTCATCCCTTCATATAGTCATCCTTCACGTGTTTCAGTTAATGAAACGAGTTGGTCATATTCAATATATCAACATACATTTATTCCCATTCGAATACTTTATTGAATTCCTTCAATGGATGTGAGTCATCTATTCCATTCATAATGGATTCTATTTAATTCATTCATAATGGATTATAATAGATGAAACTGCGTGATAGGATGCATGCAACTTTTAATTCATTGACATAAATATTTTAGTGCATATCCAACAAAAACGACAATCGTTGAGTGGTCACTAAATCTCTTTATTCAAGTATTGTTATTTTTATGAAAACATGAAAAAAATGGTTCAACGTGATTTTCAAAAACTATATCATTAAATGTACATATAAGCTTAAAATTATGCAACATATTCACCATCCATGTAAGGAAATTTCTTATCTTTAGAAAATTTAAATCAGTGCGGGCTTAACCTTAATGATATCACGAAGAAATACAAACCCCGTCAATTTCTTACTCTTTGGTGAATGTTTATTGTTTCATGCTACATTTTAATAGATAATGAAAGTTTGCTTCTTGCTTTTCATGTTAACCATGAATAGAATTGATTATATATTTTTATTTTAAAAAATAATAATTAAAATTGTGCTTATGGTGGATCAGGAAACATGTGGCTCACTTTAATTAACTAAAATAAATCCAAACATATTAGGAGGACAAACTTCCTCTTTAAGGAAACCAAATTTCAATGTGACTCAGCACTTTGTTGGTGTGGCGAAATGCAAGTAGGGATATAACTGGTTGGGTATCCATGAAAATATACACTCAAATCCAAACTCATTTAAAAATATTGATACTTGAACTTGATTATTATTTGTTTAAAGTTAAAAATCAGTATATAAACTCAAACCCAAATAACAAATTTATTACCTTTTTGAAACCTGGCCTCATTTACTTTTCATTTAATATATATTTTTTTTATTTTTATCATGGTGTTTAGGATAAAACGGTTTTGAAAGCAAATTTGAACCCAAATATAATGTTTTTATATAATATTATAAATAATAATTATTATAATTTATATAAATATATTCGGATTTAGTGTATTTTATACGAGTTTAGATATACTTGACCCGAATAAAACGGGCGCCGGCAATACGTCATGTAGACATCAGCAATACGTCATTGGGCGTCCGCAACGGTGGCTCGGTAGGTTGAACGGTGGAGATATGACGTCAGGGTGACTCATGCTCGCATCAGACGTGGGATTCCCGTGCTCCCTCGCCCCCGGCCGACATCAATTAAAATGTGGGAATCTTCATGCGTTTGGACTCATTCACATAATTTAATCAAGCGAATGATTAAATGAACGTTTTTGGAATTACTCGTCAATATATTTAATTATTTAAATTTAAAAAAAAAACAAAAGAATTAATGAAAATTTAATCACCCTCTCACATAAAAAAATCAAAACTTTCAATCCTTTTCTTATCAGGATTATCAAATCGGAGTGATGAGGGCCATGTGTATGTCTAGATATATTATTTTAAAAAAGAATGTAACTTAGGTTTTGCCATTAGTAACAACAAAGCTTAAATATACAAATAAATAAGTTAAATTTAGAAATTAACAAAATAATATGAAAAAAACATAATAGCGCAAGTATTCTATATCAAAACAAATAATTTCACCCGAAAATAGAAGTAGAGCACATGTTTTGATATAAATAAAATATTGAAAAATCAGCAATTATAAATTTATAAAATATACACAGTATCAATATTTTTAAAAAATGAAGACAAATCGTATGTTGTGTGTTTTTACAGCATATAATTGTAATTTCAACTTTAAAAAAAAAAAAAAAAGAGAGAATAACACTAACATTCAAACTCAACAACTTCAATACAATGAAAAAAATGGCAATAACAATGACAATCAAGCAAATGATGATGATGATGAAACACATTGATGACATTTTAAATGCACAAAAAGATTATTTAAAGTCACTACTAAAGAAACACATTTATTTAGCGCTAGCACTGATAAAAGGTGTACTTGTATCAGCACTGATAAAGATGACATTTATCATTGATGGCAAAAGAGTACACTTTGTCAGTGTTTTTTTAAATGCCGATAAATGTATCATTTATCATCATTTTTAGAATCATTGATAAATGTGTGTCATTTATCAGCATTAAAACATTTTTTCAGCGGTGATAAAAGGTATAGTTCATAAAAAAACATTTCATATACTATTAAACATCATATTATATTATATAAATACATTTATAATGATATAGATATAATATATTTTATTAAATATGATTTATATAATATTACATTTTGTATTTATACTTAATATGTTATAGATTTATGAAAAATGGTTTATAAAATAATTAAAAATCAATATTAATGAAAAAAATTACTAATAAGTATTGAGTAATAGACATTTAATAACAATTTGGTGACATGAAAAATTAATAAATTAATTAATATCTTAAGATAAGTTGAAAACAAGTCTTGAACTCCAAACAATCATAACTTTTTATCTGAGTATTCGTTTGGACTTTAAGAGATGTCAAATTGAAGCTTGCGAAGAAATATACAATGTTCAATATAATGCTTAAATGGTTCCCTGTTTTTTTGTGGTAAAAAAGTTTAAAAAGCCTCCAAAACCGAGTTTTTAGTTTGAATATTCAAATTTTTGAACATTCCATTGAATTTCAATTTTGTTTAAGAGGGTATTCTTGTCATGTGTTGGATGGAGTCTGAATGTCACGAACCGAATCTGGTCGCCGTCAAAACCGGCACCAAACCCAGCTCATGGCAAGGCCCGAAGGGCGTTCCCTATTCCCATGGGTTGACACAAGTGTTTGAGTATCATAAATATTGGTTTGAGAACGATTTACCCGAATATGGATACATAAAACAACAAAAAACAATCAATAAACCGAATCTGAAAATTCATGCCAAACAAGGCTTAAATAAAATTCAGAATTGAATACATGAGTCTAAACATGACACAAGAGGTCCAAAGATACATAAAAGTAGCAGCAAAACAGCTCAAGGAACTCCGCACGACAAGGGGTCATTACCCGCGAGTCATCTCCAGAACACCGCACCATGGAAGAAAACTAACAACCCGAACCACCACCACCCAAGCCCTTGCCTTTACCTAGGTCAAGCATGATCAAGACTACTTACACCCAAGGGGTGTAAGTAGGGTGTGAGCCTAAACCCGATAGGATATCACCCAAAAGATTCCATATAGTAAGCAATACAAGATAAAAAGCATGCAAGTTTTAATAAACAAGAAATGATGACAATAATTTCTAAAGAACGAAACTTTTAAAAATAAATAGTTTTCAAAGGGAAATTTCAAAGAGTGAACACCTTTCAATAAAACATGTATGTTGCAGAATTTTCCAGCCGAACACACCATAACTCAACGATAAATACAAAATAGTCAACAAGCACTAATCTCGGGAACACCACTAGACACTAGTTAGTTTTAGACCTCATGTACCTCATATCTCAGTATAAAGTAACCATAACCATATCTGTTCTCGTGCACGAGCCAATAGTAGGGAACATACCCATAACCTAGTGGTCCCCAATCATCATCATTATAGTTTTGTTAGTGTTGTCAATGTCCAACTTGCTAAGTGAAACAGAGACAAAACCACTCCGGATCACTAGCGTACTAGTACACATCGCCCACCTAGATACCCGAGCTTTCCCCTTTGTGTTCAAACAATTTCGACATGTTACCAAAATTTATTTGCAAATAAAAACATCAGTTCTGGTCACACACATTCAAAACAGTAGCTACACATGATTTTCACCCTTTATATAACTCAATAAACCACTCAAAATTTCCATAAAACAATTTCAATGAATGTAACCAAACTTTGCACAAAAAATCCATCTAAAAACCCTCTTTGAAAACACAATGCCCACCAATATTACCCAAACCAGAATTGGAAGCAGCAAAACATTTTAATAAAACCCTTCCATGAATTATAAAACAGCCCCAAGTGGTACAACATCGAACACACATGTAAAACACCCATTTTCACACAAAAATGGCATTTAAAAATCAATTGTTTAACAAATGCCACCAAAAATAATTTTCACAGCAAGCACAATGAAGGAGGATTATGCTGAAAATAGAAATCAAGCAATGCTAACTCGTCTAGTAGTGCTTACACATGGAATCACCTACCACAAGTGTCAAAACACCAAATCCTTGTGTGAAAGTTCAACCGCACCACCACCCCACCACAAGAGAGTTAAATCAAACCTAAAACCAAAAGATTAGACTAAGAAACCCAACATCAAACCCTTGGTTCGAAGCCCTACTTGCTGAACATTAGAAACTTTAAGAAAAAATGAAAGAAACCCTAAGCAAATAGAAGGAGGAAGGATAGAAACCCACTTACTTGAGAGATCTTGAAGAAATCGCAAAAAATAAACCAATAGGCGAATCTCCAATCAGCCAAAACTGATATGGAGGTTCAAATAAGGTTGAGGTGGTCAAGTGGGAACTGAAATGGGGGAAAATAGTAAAAAATAAAGGAGTTATGAAAGAAACAAATTACCTTTTTAAATCTGGATGATTTGAGAATACCTGAGAAATTTTGCCCTAATCCGCAATGAAGATGAGCTCCAAAGAGGGAGACACAAAAATGGGGGTGTGCCTAGGGTCAGTGGGCTCGAGTGAGAGGTGGAATAACTGAAAAATATTAAAAATTGAATAAGATATAAAAGAAACAATTTTTTTTAAAACTAGAAATGAGTTCACGGGCTGACCCAATACCTTAATAAATAACCCAAATTCACCATGATTATGAATTCCTAAGGGTTCCAAATGGATATGGTAGTTTTAATAGGTTAGGGGAGACCAAGTGGAAAGTGGAATGCATGAAGAATGTTGAAAAACAGAGGAGTTATAAAAGAAACAAAATTTATTTTTAAATATGTAAATGAGCTCACAGTTTGGCCCAAATCTTGAAAACCCACCCTTTCCTCCAAAAATGTCTGGGTAACCCCAGCAACAAAACAAGAATGGAAATTACATGAAAAATAAATTTTAAATAAGTCATGTATGTGACAATTCTCTTCACCATGGAAGACTTTCTGCCCCAGAATGTCAACCTGAAACTTGATCAAAAAACAAGAATGAGTACTATTTCTCAACCCACAACTTCTGCTCCCAAGTTTCGTGGACATCATTCCCATGCTTCCAAAGGACCCGAACTAGTGTAATAGACTTTCCACGAAGCACCTTCTCTTGGGAATCAACTATTCGCACTGGGTGTTCAGAAACAGACAAATCAGGCTCTATATCCAACTCCTCCCAATTCAGCACATGGGATGGATCCGAGTTGTATTTTTCAATTGGGAGATGTGGAAGACGTCATGAATGGATGTCAACTGAGAAGGAAAAACCAACCTGTATTCCATCTTTCCATTACGCTCAGTGATTTCAAAAGGTCCGACATACCGCTACATTAGCTTCCCTTGCTTTCCCAAATGACGATGACCCATACGAGGGGCCACTTTCAAGAATACCCAGTCACCCACAAAAAACACGAGGTCTTGATGCCTCGGTCTGTATAAGATTTATGACGAATTTAAGCTATTAATAAGCATTGTCTGATAAACTTGACCTTCTCAGACGTCTCTTGAACAAGGCTCATCCCCAGCAGTGAAGTTTCACCTATCTCAGCCCAACATAGGGGGGACCGACAAGGCCGACCATAGAGTGCCCCAAAAGGAGCCATTTGAATCGAGGATTGGTAACTGTTATTATATGAAAATTCAACCAATCCAAAATGGCTATCCTAAGAACCTCTAATGACCAAAACACATGCACAGAGCATGTCCTCCAAAATCTGATTTTCCCGCTCTATCTGACCATCTGTTTGAGGATGGTATGTCATGCTCATTTTAATCTGAGACCCCAAGGCCTTCTAAAGGCCTTCCAAAAACTGAGAAATGAAACTGGGGTCTCTATCCGAGACAACTGTAGATGGCACACCATGAAGCCTTACCACCTTCAGAAGATACAATCGGCCAAACTCATCCACTTTAGCTGTATCATTGATTGGAATAAAGTGGGATGATTTGGTTAGATGATAAATTACTACCCATATATAATTCTTACCCTGGGGTGTACGAGGCATTCCAATAATGAAATCCATAGAGACCTCGTCCCACTTCTAGGTAGTAATGGTTAGAGGCTGGAAAAAACCAGAGGGCCTTTGATACTTCGCTTTCACCTGCTAACGTGTATAACATCTCAACATAAAGTCAGCTATGTCTTGTCTCATACCTAGCCACCAGAATTGCCAACACACATCATAAAACATCTTGGTGGCACCAGGATGGACAACCCACTGAGACTGGTGGCTATCCTGTATCATCACCTTCTGTAGAGACAAAGGCACCACTAAGAGGCCATTGAAGCACAAGATACCCTTAGGGGAATAAGACCAATCAGATGACGTCTCCCCACCATGAAGAAGCTACCTCGACCGCTAACATATCTCATCACCAGGCTATTATCTCGGAATCAGCTCCTTAAGATAAGGGGTCAACTGAACGCTCACCAAGAACACACTTCCAATGTGCTCCTTGGTCTCCACGTGCATCTGACCAAAGATCTCCATACGAGTCTACTCGTCACTAGAATTCCTCAAAGCCCGCACTGGTACTCTTCTTATCAAGGCATCCACCACCACATTTCCCTTGCCCGGGGTATAAACAATGTCAAAGTCGAACCCCTGCAAGTACTCGATCCAGTAACACTGTCTCAAATTGAGGTCCTTCTACGGTAAGATATAGGACCAACTTTTGTGATCAGAGTAGACCACAAACTTATCCCCAAAGAGGCAGTGATGCCAAGTCTTCAAAGCATGCATCAAAATTTCTAGCTCCAATTCATGAGTCAGGTAATTATTTTTGTGTGGTTAGAGTTGGCGGGAGCCATACGCCAATACATGGTCATCCTGCATAAGCACGCACCCAAGACCCATACCTGAAGTGTCACAATACACCACATAGCCATTTCTAGATTTTGGAAATATCAACACGAGAGCAGTAGTCAACCAATACTTTATCTCCTTGAAGGATTCCTGACATTCGGGGCCCCAAACAAACTTTACCCCCTTCTGAGTGAGCGCGATCATGGGCAAAGCAAGCTAAGAGAAATCCCAAACAAACTGCATGTAATATCCTTCCAACCCGAGAAAACTCCTAATCTCAAACATATTCTTCGGCTTCTCCCATGACATTACTGCAATGATCTTCTAAGGATCCACCAAAACTACTTGCTCTGAGATCACATGCCCTAGAAACTTCACCTCCCTGATCTAGAAGGAGCACTTCAACAACTTTGCATAAAGGCGGTGATCCAGTAAAGTGCCTAACACAATTCACAAATTATGATCATGCTCCTCCACAGATCTAGAGTAAACCAGGATTTCGTCCACAAATAACATGAAAAAAGAGTTGAGATACTGGTGGAACACCCTATTCATGAGTTCCATAAAGACCGCTGGAGCATTTTTCAATCCGAAGGGCATGACCAAGTACTCAAAGTGGTCATACCTACTTCGGAAGGATGTCTTGGGATATCTTCCTCTTTCACCCTGAGTTGGTGGTAACCCGAATGCAAGTCTATTTTAGAAAACCACTTTTCCCCATTCAAATGATCAAACAAGTCATCTATTTGGGGAAAATGATATTTTTTCTTGATGGTTACCTTGTTCAGATTCTGGTAATCAATACACAACCGGAGGGATCCGTCATCCTTATTTGCAAACAGAACATGAGATTCCAAAGGAGAGACGCTCGAGAAAATGAATCTTTTGGATTATAAATCATCTAGCTATATCTTTAATTCTCTCATCTCAGTGGGGTCCATATGATATGAGGGAAGAGATATCAATTGTGTTCCCAGAGCCAAATCGATCGAGAACTCCACATCCTGCTCTGGAGGCAATCCTGAAAAATCATATGGGAATACCTCAGGAAACTCATCCACTACATGAGGTAGTACACCTTCAAGATCACGAACATTATCCTCTAGTGTGAGTGACAATAACTGTAAGAAAGTATTGCTTAACTATGGGAGTGGAGGTCCTGCGCGACCCGAATAAGGATCCCAATCCCCAAGGAAAACCCAACGACTCCCATCAGGTGATGTGAAACTGGCCCACCGCCTATAGAAATCGATGTGCGCTTGAAGGTGTACCAGACAATCCATGACAAGAATCACGTCAAATAGATCCATATCTAATACTAGGAGGTCTCACTCCATCTCAACCCCTGACATGGAAAGCGCACACAACAGGCATATAAGACCCTGCTCCTTCTTCTTTCCCAGCAGCGTCACAAACTGCATTGCAAAAGACAAAAGCTCAGTTGGAAAATTCAGCATGTTCACAAAATGGACAGAGATGAATGAAACAAAGGAAATGGTATCAAAAAGAGAAGAATCTATAGAAGATGCAATCAAAACGGTACCTCAAACTGTCGATGGTCCCGCCTCTGATCCCGCTGGTGCCTGATCCACTACATGAAGATGCCTAGCCTCTGCCTGAGAATAACCATTAGCATGTGGATCTTCCCTAAACTGGATCTACCCATAATATGATCTAACCCTACTTCCACATCCACCAAACTGATACCCCCCATCCTTGATGGATTTGACTGAGTTGGCACTCCCCTGGAAGCCACTAATCCTGCCCCACTCTAGAGTGGACGTTCCATCCTGCAAAAGCATTAAAGTGTCCCATACCTCCACATTGATAATATGGATTTAGAGGAGATGTGCATATTGGTCGGATGTTCCCTAGCCTCCCACACTAGTGACACACGATGAACCTCGCATCAGAATCCACTAAATAAAACTACCTTGAAGGTTGGCCTAAGATGCCACATCCCTTCTTCTCCTGCTCCTCTCGCTACATTTTCTTCTCAGAAGAACTGCCACTACCCAATCCTGATACTATCCTAGAGAAACCAGCCCTCCCCTTTCAGTTGATCTCTACTATGCAAGCTATATCAACCACTTCAACATATATTTTTAGCTTGAACAAGAAGACCTGGGAATATATCTCTCGCCGCAAACCCCTCTCGAACTTCTGGGCCTTCATCTTCTCATTGGAGACCATTTCCAAAGAATACCAGACCAACTCATCAAAATAGTTGGCATACTCCATAACTGAAATATCCACCTGAACAATATCATATGCCAAAACTTTAGGGTAGTACTGTCTGTTGACGATAACCTTGAAGTCCTTCCAACTCATCTGTTCATGCTTCCCATCTTGAAGCATTGATTCCACCACATACAGTTGGGACCCTCTAACAGAAAAGAGGCACACTTCACCCTGACCTCCTCAGGTGTTTCAAGAAACTCAAACATACATTCAATCTTCTCGATCCACTCCTCTATTTCCTGGGGTTCTGTGCTACCTCATAAAGTAGAAGGCTTATTCTTTAGGAACTCCTGGGATTTGTCATTTTTAGAATAGATTACTCTTCTCTAATTAGAGCAGGCGTAGGCGCATGAGTCACTCTTTTTCCTAGAGCCTGAATAGCATGGACTACAACTTCCACTAACCTCTGATCAAGTGGAGAGAGAGAACTCTCTCCGGTTTCCTTCTGTGGGTGCATGTGAGATCTCCAGGGAGGTATGTTGCTACAAAAGGCAACGACCATAAGAGAAAAAATCAGTATGAAAGTTCTGAAAAATTTCATCAATAACATCAAATATAAATAATTCGAACACATTAAAACAATAAAATAAAAAACTACTTCACCCCCACCCGATGTCCACGTGTAGTCTGCATCCCACACGTCTCACCTGGAAGTGAAGTCAAACAAATAATTCCAATTTCCCATGGTAACTTGAGGTCTATCATGAGAGGTGCGGTCCAAACACCCTACTCTCAACCAAAACTATGATCCCCAACAGTCCTAGCTCCTGTCTAGCCCGACTCATCCAAAAATAATAATATGACCCAAAAACATTAACCTCTCTGATACCATTTTGTCACGAACTAAATATAGTAACCATAAAAAATGACACCAATCCCATCCCATAGAAAGGCCCAAAGGGAGTTCCCTATCCCCAAGGGCTGACACAAGTACCCGAGTATCATAAATATTGGTTTGGGAATGATTCACCTGAGTATGGATACATAAAACGACCAAAAATAATCAATAAAACAAATCTAAAAATTCATGACAAATAAGCCTTAAATAAAATTCAGAACTAAATACATGGGTCTAAACATGACACAGGAGGCCCAAATATATTTAAAAGTAGCAGAAAAATATCCCAAGGAACTCCACACGACAAGGGGTCATCACCCATGAGCCATCTCTAAAACACTAAACCATGGAAGGAAACTAACAATCCAAACCGCCACCACCCAAGGCCTTGCCTTTACCTATGTCAAACATGATCAAGTATACTTAAACCCAAGGGGTGTAATTATGGTGTGATCCTAAGCCTGATAGGATATCACCCAAAAGATTCCATATAGTAAGCAATACAAGATAAAAAGCATGAAAGTTTTAATAAACAAGAAACGGTGGCAATAATTTCTAAAGAATAAAACTTTTAAAAGTAAATAGTTTTCAAAGGGAAATTTCAAAGAGTGAACACCTTTCAATAAAACACATATTTTTCTGAATTTTCCATCCAAACACACCATAAACCAATGATAAATACCAAATAGTCAACTAGCACTAATCTAGGAAACACCCCTAGGCACTAGTCAGTTTTAGGCCCCATGTACCTTGTATCTCGATGTAAAGTAACCATAACCATATCCGTTGTCATGCATGAGACACTAGTAGGGAACATATCCCTAAACTAGTAGTCCCCAATCATCATCATTTTAGTTTTTTTATCATTTTCAATGTCCAACTTGCTAAGTGAAACATGGACAAAACCACTCCGGATCACTAGCGTACTAGTACACGTCCACTCACCTAGATACCCAGGCTTCCCCCTTTGTGATAAAACAATTTCCACATGTTAAAAAAATATATTTGCACATAAAAACATCAGTTCTGGTCACACACATTAAAAACAGTAGATACACATTCTTTTCACCCTTTATATAACTCAATAAACCACTTATAATTTCCATAAAACAATTTCAAGGAATGTAACCAAACTTTGAACATAAAATCCATCTAAAAGACCTCTTTGAAAATAAAATTCTCATGAACATTACCCCAAACCAGAATATTCAGCAACAAAACATTTTAATAAAACCCTTCCATGAATTATAAAACATCCCCAAGTGATACAATATCGAACACACATGTAAAACACCCATTTTTACACAAAAATGGAATTTAAAAATCAATTGTTTAACAAATTCCACCAAAAATAATTTTTTTCAGAAAGAAAAATGAAGGAGGAGTATGCTAGAAATAGAAATCTTGCAAGGATAACTCATCTAATAGTGTTTACACATGGAATCACCAACCATAAGTGTCAAAAACACCAAATCCTTGTGCGAAAGTTCAACCACACCGTCGTCGCATCAAAAGGGAGTTAAATAAAATCTAAAATCACAATATTAGACCAAGAAACCAAATATAAAACCCTAGGTTTGAATCCATACTTTCTAGATGTTAATAACTTCAAGAAAAAATGGAATAAACCCTAAGTAAATGGGAGGAGGAAGGAAAGCCACTTACTTGAGAGATCGTGAATAAATCAACACAAATACAATAATAGTTGAATCTACAGGAATCCAAAACTAATATGGAGGTTAGAATAAGGCTGAGTAGGTCAAGTGAGAACTGAAATGGGGGAAAACAGTAAAAAATGAAGGAGTTATGAAAGGAACAAATTACCTTTTCAAATCTGGATGATTTGAGAAATCCTGAGAAATATTTCCCCAATCCGCAATAAATTTGATCTCCAAAGAGGTAGAAAATAATATGGGGGTGCACCTAGGGTTAGTGGGATCGAGTGAGAGGTGGAATCATCAAAAATTTTAAAAAATGAATAATATATAAAAGAAAAAAATTATTTTTTTAAAACTAGAAATGAGATCAGGGGCTGACCCAATACCATAAAAAATAACCCAAATCCACCATGACTATATATTCCTAAGGGGTCAAAATTGATATGGTAGTTTTAATAGGTCAGGGTATGCCAAGTGAAAATTGGAATGGGTGAAAAATGTTTAAAAACATAGGAGTTATAAAAGAAACAAAATTTATTTTTAAATCTGGAAATGAGCTCACTGTTTGGACCGGGTATTGAAAACCCACCCTTTCCTCAAAAAATGCATGGGTAACCCCTGTAAAAAATCAAGAATGGAAATTACATAAAAAATACCTTTAAAACAATCCATTTATGTGAGAATTAATCTATTCCCCAAGCATACATTCATAACAATATTATGAAGTTGATTTTGTTCCCATATTGTAGTGTTATTTATAATTAAAGATATACATAAACACACACACACACATTTGCATATATTTACATAAAAAAATTAATTTTATAAATAAATATATGAAAATATTTACATATAAAATATATTTTTAAATATATAAAACATATTTAAATAAAAAATAATTTTGCCTTTAATTTAAAATAAAGATTTATCCATTTTATTTACCTAATAAAAACGTATGAATTTGTATTTGACTATACAAATGTATATATAATGTTGATATATAAAAATGTGTGTTAATAAATAAATAAATATATATATACATTCTAATATATATATATACACACATATATAAATATGTCAATATGTCCAAACTAAAATCCTCTGACCAGTAGTAATGGTTATTATTGAGAATATGTTGTATAGGGGTTCAAATCTAATCCTATTCAAATTTATTCAAACTTTAAAGGAGGGGGCCACATATGAGTTGGGACCAAGGTGGTGGTGTAACACCATAATACTTTGTGGTATATATATACTTTAAATAAATTTAATTTTCTTGATAACTTTCTTTACATGCAACACTGTATTTAAACGAACCACAATATACTATAAAAATATTATTATTTAATGTGAAAATTATTTTCTAACTTTTATATTAAAGGGTATGAATATGAATAAGTAAATTATGAAAAAGAATTGTTTATATATATATAAAATGGATTTATTGGATATCAATTGGTTATAAATGAAAATAAAATCATTTGAAGTTAGTTATGTTTTTTATGAAAGACAGTTTTTATGCACACAATGCGTTTTTATCTTAATAAATTAGATTAATTTATATTGATGATTTATTTTAATGAAAATATATATTATATCTTCAATAAAATGTTTTAACATTCTTATAATAGTTTTTTCTAGACACGAAATAATAATAAATACAGTTTTATACTTAAAAATGCATTTTTCTAAATACAGTTTTTGTTGCATTTTGAGTGCATATTTTAAAATGAATTTATTCCACATATAGAATTTGAATCTTATAAAATGGATTCCATATTTTTAATCTATATAATTAATATAATTTAATAGTTTCAACTTAATTTTTTTTCTATAATGAATAGTAAAAACAGTAAAATTTTGTTACCATGATTAGGGTTAAAAAAGTTTTACCGGGGGGGGGGGGACCTAAGAGATAAGGTTTAAAAAATAACAAAACACATGATTTGTTTTTTTGGGTGCATGATATTAAAAACTTATCCTTCTTATATTCAAATATTTTTCATTTTGGAGCCATTTTAATTGAGTAAGTCATTAATATATTTTAATCATTTGAAAAATTCCAAGTGTATCCTCTCTCTCCCTTATAAAAAGATACCACTTATCCTCTCTTACTCACACTTAATAAAATTTATAGATTGACAAAACCCTACCCAAATCACTTCCCAACATCTCTCCCCACATCCTAGAGGTTTTGGTTTGATCAAAATACCATCCTTTCAAGGCTTAATGTGTAAGCCAAAAGACGTTTCTCAACAAAGAGGTATAACTCTTTACCGAGTACTTTCAATTTTATTTCTTCTTACAACTTACCTCAATATATGGTATCCATTCTAAAATAATTACTTAAATATCTTCAATATACCGAATTGTTATTATGATGATGAATCAATCATTTTCTACTACCTTTCCATCAAATGAGAAATGAATGTATTGCTCATGCATACGTGTAGACTACCGCCTCCATGCAACGATATGATTCATTTTCCATCACCATATTTCATTGATGGTTACTACGATGGATTTAATATTTGTATATTATTTTTATGAAATATTTTTTTATGGAATTATAATATCTTATCTACCTTTTTACCTTTCTATCTGTTGGAAAATAATAATGTTGCTCATGTGTACATGTGGACTACCACCTCCACCAAGAGATGCTATTCATTTTTCATTTCCATTTTACATGGATGGTAATAAAGATAAATTTAGTGAATATATATGATATTTATGATATAATAATAATTATAGAATGGTGAATTATTATTTACCTTTATTTCGTTCCAGCCATCAAAAAGTGGAAATATCACTCATGCGTACGTATGGACTATCATCTCCATGAAGTGATGCAATTTATTTTTCACCACCATTTTATATGAATAATTATAAAATTATATATGATGAATAATTTTAATATTAATGGGCCTCCCATAGGCGGCTGGGGTGGTAGGGGTTGTGGGTCACTGGTCGCGAGGTTGATCCACCAGATCATTTCTTATTGTAGCGTTCATGATTAAGATTTTAGAGATTATGAAACATTGACCAAGGTCCAAGTAATAGAACCATTGAACTGAAACATGCATGGAAAATAGACTAATTTTCACCAAGATATTAATTTTAGTGAAGAAATTGTTAACAAAAGGGTAATCATAAATTATAAAGGAATGATACATAGTAAGTTATGCATGAATATGGTTATACAAAATATTTATAATAAATATATATTTATTATAAAGAATATTTGAATGCGTACAAAGCAAGTTGGACTTAAGGTAAGATGTTTATTTTACAATATTATTTCTTTTAAGGATTATCTATACTAAATTTACATTAAAGGAAATTATGAATATCTTATCCTTTAACCCACATATATTTTCTTCCCCTCAGTTTATTTCTATAGTTTTAATGTATTAGTACCATTTACCTCCTTTTGGTACTTAAAATGATTAAGAAAATAGTTTTAAAGAAAATCTGGTCTTATTTTCTCTTTTCTCGACAAAATTTTTCTTCTATGTCTGTACTCTTAAAAACAGTTTTATGAAAGTTCTTACCTATACTTGAAATGTTTTAAAAAGGTCATTTTCACTACATTTGACTTTATTTACAATGGTTTAAAAAGGATTTTTTTATAGAAACTATTTTTCAAACAAGTTATTTTTTGACTTTTTACAACGGTGTGAAAGGAATGTTTTTTTAACGTATATGAGTTGAACTGATTTTCCCGCCATCTTGATCATTATTTTCATTGAATATTTCTTTAGAAGATTCATTGTTTATTTTCATAGAGAAGGATTTCCTAAATATTTTTGGAATTTTTAGTTAAAATGTTATTAAAAGAAAAGGATACTTTCTCATGTTTTCAATAAAAGGTTCAAATGTTATTTTAAGGGTATTATTCATCTATGTTAACATAATTTAAGGATTTATTTGCTTCAATGGGGATATGATATTATGATACAATGAACTTTCTTTCTCTAGATGTTTTATGACAATTCTGATTTAAGTATGATTATATGAACCCTATTTCTTTTCCATAGGTTAATTAGGTTACTATGAAACCATTATGAAATACATTTCTTTTTCATGGGTTATTCTACAATGGAATGATGATTTTTTAAACTAGTTTCCTTTAGAAAAGTTTTTATATGGAGATATGATAAATACTTTATGATCTTATGGCACACAGATGGATGAATTATGATTACGTGATGGGTGGGTCCGTTATATCCCTATAATACATTAGGTAATGATGATGAAGTTGATAATATCCCAAGAGAAGATTCAGTTAATAAACTCCTAGGACACAAAAAAGTTAACTAGAAGTAAGTTACTCCAAATATAGTGTTAGTAATGAATGATTAGGCATTTCCATCATGAGAATTTTTCCATAATGATAGTCCTAAGAGTAAACATTGACTAAGGAAGTGATTTTCTATACTTATGTGTTTTCCAAAAAATTATGATTTATGCTTATGATATTTTCTCACGGATCATGATTGATTATTTATTATTATGAACTATTATATCTTATGTATTTTTATTAACAAAAACTTATGCCAAGATTCATGATTAAAGATCTTTGACTTATTGAGTATAATTATTGTAAGTTATGATCATGTTCTCATACCCTTATGCTTATCTTATGCTCACTTATGACCATTGAGTAATATCTACTATATTTACCTCCACTGAGTATATGAACTCACCCTTTCTTATGTTTCCTTTCCATAGGTTATGATGAAAGGTTTTATGTAGGTAATTTCTAAGAAGTGTACTATGTGAGAAGATCTTGGTGAGAGATGTTGAAGATATTTCAATAAATAAGATGATATGTATCTAATATCCAAATACACTAAATCTTTATGGTCCTCATATGTATATTATTGTGAAATGTATTGAATATTGATCTAAAATGATGCAATATTAATGTATTAAATACTTGGTTCAACTCAATTGGTATCAGAGGTAGGGTTTAGTTAGTTTTTAGAGATTAGAGTTAGAGATATTTTTTTGAAAATCCTAAGGATAAGTCTAAGTATAAGATAACAACCTAAAGTTTTGGTAAAGTAGAGATTGTATGGTTTTCCAAGAAACATATCCTTATCTGGATACTAGAAATTATATACAGCTATGACACAAATGCACCTAGGGGCAATACTTTAAAATGGGAAAATTGGGTATTAACTCGATCGTCACTAGGGCATGATGAGTGGGTCTAAAACTGCACACCTGACCAGACTCTCCCAGAGGATATGATTGGGTTAATTAAAATTTTCTTTATAAACCATTATTAATGATTTGAATAGATGATAACCATGAATTAACTAAGTTAAACCTAAGGTTTCTTTCATTGAAATGAAGTTTTCACGATTTAGACATCCTAAGAATTATTTTTCATGATTACATGATTACTCACTATGATTATTATTGATCACAATTTGTTTTTTAGTCTTAGTCAAAGGATATCCCTTGAAGGAATCATGTTAATGATGAATGTGATAAGAATCACAATAACCATACTCATGAGAAACCAAATTAATTTGGATCTGGGATGAAAAATCTTACAGCTATTCTCACACAACTATCTCAAGCTATGAATAGTAACATGAATTATGCTGATCTTCCAAAATGTACAAATGAAGGAACAAGTCACTATAGAGTATTTTATGAGAAAAAATCCACTTTCCTTTAGTGGTTACTCTAATTTACTAATTTATGAAAATAGATCAGTACCACTAAAAAGATATTTTCCACTCTCTAGTTTTTGGTACATGAATTTATTTTCCTGATAATATATATTTTGGAAGGTAAAATATATCAATGGTGGAATCTTATAAAAAATATTAGGTAAGAGGAGGAAATTGAATTTGTGACATGGGAAAAGTTTAAGAAGGAATTTTTAGTAATTTTTTCCCCAAAATATTCACATGAAAATGGAAAGTGAATTCTAGGAACTAAAGTAGAATGGTGATGAATATATTAGTACCTATGTGGAAATTTTCACCAGAATTTCAAGGTATGCTTCTGGTTTTATCATCAATTATAAAAGAAAATTTAACCAATTATTTAGTTTCTTAAGACCACATCTCTAAAAGAAATTATATATAATAAAATTTGATAGCGACAAAGAAATCATTTGATGTTCTCTAAAGCTGAAAATGGAAATTGGATACTTTCAGTATTCTCAATTTTTTGGAAGATAAAAAGAGAAAGATAAAATTTCAAGGAAATACTAATAACAAAACACATGAAGAAAAGAGAATTAATATTACTTCATGTTAGAAGTTTGGAAGGAAACATAGATGAAATTTCCTTATAGGGTCTTGTAAATTTTGTAAGTGTGAAAAAGAAGGCCATTGAGTGAAATAATACTGAAGTGATGTGAAGAGGCCAATTAATGAATGAAAGGGTGAAAAAGATCAACCAAATGTTCCACCTACACTCTAATGATATAATTTTAAGGATTATGGTCATAAATCCAATAATTACATAAATTTGAGGGTTAATGATGATAATCGACATCATAAACCTCTTAAGCTAAGTGAAAAAGGGAAAGATAAAACTATCACAACTGATGAAGTGGGTCACAGAAATGAAGTGGTGAAAGGTACACATACCATCCACTCTAGAACCATAAAATGTTTTATTTAATTATGGATCTACCAACTATTTTATATCAGTAAAATTTACTAAGGGTATCACATAACCAACTCAATGATTAAATGTCAAGTTAGCAGTAAAAACTCTTAATCGTATGATGATTGCATCTCAAGTCTATAGATTATCTATCAATGAAAATTACATTATTATAATTATATCATACAATATAAATCAAATAAAATCACATAGAGAACACAATACAAACATTATAAATGAAGAATAAAGTAAATAAGAGGTATTCCTAGAAATTAAGGAACATATACCAATGGAATAATAACTTGATCGTTGAAATAGTAATATGACCATTCAGAATAGTAATCTGACAAATAGAATAGTAACCTCACCAATGAAAGTGTAAATAAAATTTTGGTATCTTATAAATTAAAATATAATATATTTATATCTTGAAATATGTAAATAAATGTTTCAAAAATGATAAATTAATTTTTGGTATTTTTGTGAAACGTAAAAGTTTATTTATAATTTTATTATTAATATAATAATTTAAAAGAAAATTTATTTTCATAAAATTGTTCCACAAATTAATATTTTATTTTCTTATGAATATAAGATAATTTTATGATACCTATGTAACGCCCCGACCCCAGCTACCTAGAGTCGGTGCATTACTTCGTAACATTGGCATGATCACAAAAGATCAAGTCTCGAAAGACCGATTAGTTTAGTAGCCTTGGAAACACTAGATACATTCATAAATGTTACATTACATCACAAAGTGAAAAACTATAATCACATAGTCTCCATAGTCCACACTTCTATCCTCTTCGGACTATCCCTTCAGGTCATTCATAAAATACTTCTTCACATCCTGGAAAATATTAAAACATTGAAAGGGGTGAGCTCAGATGCTCAGTAAGGATAACAATATTGCGGAAGCTTTCATAAATAAACATAAACATTTAAGGCAATGTATAACTAAACAAAGGCCTTATTAAACTTGAACTTCAGCATAATATGGCAAAAGTAAAATGAGATAATGCCATTCACTTCTTCACATGGATATTCTACTGGTCGAATAATCACATGCAATAACAAAAACCACTTTCATAATGAGGGAATGTATAATGCCGGACATTCTGAAACACTTTGTCAAGGCCTCGGCCAAGACGTCTAAAATGATTAAGGCCTCGGCCAAAACCATAAATCAAATTGGGAAAGGGCCTCGGCCAATTCCACGTCTAGTTGTCTCATGAGACCTACCGATGCATCGAGGAGCTATAGCGGGCTCCACCCGTCACTTATTAAGTCCAATACATTCCTCATACGAATAGGTTTAAACATATCATAAACCATAACATAATCGTATCACATAAAACATGCATAAAGGAAACATAAAATTTCCACATTTCAATCAAAAGATATCAATACAACACATTGATATAATAAAAACGCTTTCAAAACCATTTTCAATACCAAAATAAAAGAAAGTTAAAACTTTGTATTTATTTTTCATTAAAAAAAGATGATTTATAGAGGAAGCCGAAACTCAAATAATGGTCACGGTGGCGGAGAAGTCGTTGTCGCCGCATAAGTACGGAAAGAAAAACATTCCCTTTTTGTCGTTTAGTAAAACGCTTCGTATAAAAAAGATTCCTTTTGAATAAACATAAAAGTCAAAGGGGTTTATACACCGTATAAAAGAAAGTTGTGTATAAAGCCAAATATGCCTCAATGAAAGGAGATTGAGACGAAGTCCTTAAAAAGATCATTTTTAAAATAAAATAGATCTATTATGTGTATTCACTATAGGTACACATAAATAAAGTAAAAATACAAAGTAATACATAATAATATCATGACATAATTTGAAAGTAGGAGATTAACCCAAAGAATGGAAGTTGGGTTAAGAAGTTCCCTTACCTCGTGTCTGAATTGACTCAACCGTTCTTTAACCTCCTGAATAATAAACTAGAGTTAATATATACCTTATTAAGAACCATTTTCAATTTCATTATCCTTATTATATCACTTATTACAATGATATGAACATTATGTAATTATTTAAGTTAATAACGGTCGTTTTGTCGATCTTTGGTACTTGAGTCAACAATAAGCTCCTTATAATTACAAGTTGTTTATGTGGTGAAATATCCATTATATCCAGAATTATATTCATGATTTAGATGTCATATATATCTTATATATCCAGTATATACATTCATTTATAATATTACGTAACATTTAGAGGTAATAAATGAAATGCACCGTTCATGGAGACGGTAAGCCGTACGTACGCATGAACGCTACTTTCATTTCAATTTCATATTTAATGGAACTAAAACATATTGATATAAATGTATAATATAATTCTAGTATAATATAGTGTATAATACCATTTACTCCATCCTTTATACATCCCACATATGGCATTAACGATTCAAATCACTTTGAGGGGGCAGTAGTCCGCACTTCCTAAAATGAAATTATCGCGTTTTACCCATAATGGAAATCATAAAGTATGCCATAAATGAGAAATACAGAAGCATAATTAAAACATAAACATATTATATATCATATATAAAAATAGTGACATCTTAATGGCCACCTTTGAAGGTGTTATATGAGTGTTGAACAATAATCGTTTCGTGAGGCAGAAATTCGCCATCCACAGAAACTGTATGTTCTTTAACCATTAGATGTAGGTGTGTGTAAGTGTAGCTCGAATCCTTTTTATAACAACATCCTAGTATATTGAGGATACTGGTGTTGTTACAAAAGAAATGAATAAAAAGAGTTTAGGGGGTTGGAGAAGAAAAATAAAACAAAACAACATTAGAAAAGACATTACCTCAAAATCGGGTAACTCTTTTTGATTTGATCCAAAGGCTTCCTTGGGAAGATTTATGCCCAAAGTGAGTCTTCTAGGAGTAAGGGAGGAATGTTGGGAGAGTATTTGGGCAGAGGTTGGCCGAGCCAAATGGCTTGAAAGTGTAAATGAGGTGGGAGAGGTGGGGGCCTTTTATAAGTGGAGAAGAGGGGCACTTTTGGAAGGATTGAAATGTTACATTATTACACAATGCTTTTCGGATTCTAAAGGTCCCACACTTATATAATTCGAGGCTAAGGTGATAAGGTTTCGAAATCTCCTCATCCAATAGGCTTTGGACAAGTGTAAGCCTTGGATTTTTCATTATCTTCTAATTTTATTTAAATCGTTAAATAATGAGGTCATCGCTGCATCATAATGATGTCATAAATAATTTAATTTATTTAATGTCTAAAAATTATAAAATAAATACTATGATGTAGGAAATATTTTTAGCTTTCTAATGAATATTTATAGACAAAATTTGTACTTGTGTAACCCCACTTAAAAATTGTTTTAGTAAACTAACTTATGTTTGTGTCAATTTAATTTTAACATTAAATAAATATATATTAATGTCATTTTCCAACTAAAGTGGCTCCATGGGGTCCCCAAGTTGACCCATGGGTTGTCTTGGTCGGCCATGACTCATCCAATAGGAGTAGGACAAGTGTCAAGCTCATCTCATATTATTAAAACATTATTTTTACCTTAAACTACACTAATTACCTCTAATCGCGATTAATAACTTAAAAGTTACTATTCACCAAAAAATTATTTTAATCTCATTGAACCACATTTTACTTCTTAATGACAACCATGTATGTCGGATTTTTGAAAATCAAATCACAGAAGTGGTAATATTTCATTTAAACGAAAAATCAGTTATTTAACTACCACTTAGTGGTTTCACTATTCATCAAAAATTGAAGTTTTTCAGAACAATGCCAAAATTTCACCCTAAGCTATAATTGATATTCTGAATTCAAAAATGATGTCTATTTTAAAAAATTCCAAACATATAATTTTCATTAATTAATTTTATAATTAATTCCCGCTGTTACGACAAATAGCGTGTTTTTAAGAAACAATTTATATCAAAAGATTTGCAATTGTTTATGTCCAATTTCAATGTTAAATTAATTCTAATGTCCACCATTGGATAAAATGGTAAAAATATATTCTAATTATACCTTAAAACCACTAAATATTATAACTTATCACTATAAATTATTTTGATTAAAAAAGTTGTTTTAAGTATTTTTCACTATTCATAAAAATTTGGAAGTTCTCAGAAAATTACAAAAAATTCAACATAGGCTAATTTCAATATTAGGAATACAAAAATGAAGTCCATTTTGAAATATAAAATTTCTATAAATTTAAAAGGTGTTTATTACTATTCATAACGGCTACTTTGATTCGTTGCGGTGTGTTAGAACTCGAACTTGCGTCCAATGCAAGCTATTGCATTATTGAAAGAGAGGCGTATCGTGGAAGCTCGGGGTGTTACATTCTCCCCTCCTTTAATAAATTGCGTCCTCGCAATTTGAAATTTTTCTTTGAAAATAAAAGGTTGAAAAGAGAAAATACCTTTGAGGAAAACCCACATCGGAAATAAGGTTAATAAATATATAACATTAAAAGAAAGCAGGATAAGTACAAAGGTCACCCGATATAGCCCATTCTAGGATTATATGAAAATATGGATATGGAAGAAAAACAAACCATCAAGGTCTGAGGGAGAGTTATAGAAAACAGGATTAGGAGAAAGTTTAACCATAAGAAAATCACAAACTTGTGATTGGTTAAACGGTCATTGAATCCCCAGTTGGAAAAGTTAACCGACAACATTTTTGTTTTAAGTTACCTTTTATAATGTTGAGGAATTTATTTAGGAGATTTACTAAGAACGTAAGGGAATATACATACTTGTTATGTATACTTTCATTCGTTAATAAATTTTTACCACAAACCCAACTTTTACTCCAAATGGTAACGGAACTCAAAAATATTGTATTTATCCTAATTGTATAAGGTTCCAAATGTTAACACATACCATTTAGATTAGTAAAATTATTTTGTAATATCCAGGGACTTCCTGTAGGCTAGTGGTAGGAAATAAAGGCTTGTCGCACTATGGTTGTGGGTTCGATTCCTGCAGCTTTGTCCGACGCGACGGGTTATTCCCCACCCTGCAGGTTGTCCTTTTCCTAAAACTATAGTATTATAATATTCCAAAAATAATCTTCAGAAATTATTTAACCTTAAACAATACTATCCTTGGTTCAACTTAATCCACTCCAACCTTTATAGTTATCCAAAATATCTTCGTCCAGACTTTCTCTAAAAGGTCTCTAAATTCCAAAATCAATTGTAACATCAGATTCCCCAAACAAAGAAAAGTTTCTCTTATTGTCACATACTAAAAATATGATTACCTTAATCATATTAAAACCTTACTGAAATCAACAAGTACTGCAGTACAATCCATATATATATATCACATTATTCGTATAACCAGAATATAATCCTTGAGTCCAAAAGCACCAATACATTAATTATTCCGCTTCAACTGTAGTCACAGCATAAGATTGGCCTTGATCCCTTGGCCTTTTTTGAGGTAAGTTTCCCTGACGCTTAGGACATTCATTTGCATAATGCCCTGTTTCCCTACAATTGTAGCATTCAACTTTGACAGCCTCTTTCTTTCCCTTGCAATCACGAGCCTGGTGACCCTTTTCTTCACATTTATAACAAACTCCCATTCCTTTTAGGCAAGTACCAGGGTGATTCTTCCCACAATTATCACATAATGGAAAATCCTTCTTTCCCTTTTTCCCTTTATCTGTCTCTTGTTCCACCGTTCTCTTCTTCTCTTGCTTTACTTTGTTGTCATAAGACTTAGAGAATTCCTTTTTTGTCTTGATAGCACACGAGACAATATCTTCGTATGATGAGAAGGATTGTGATACTAAAGCTCGAAAGAGAAATGGTTTTAACCCATCAAAGAAACGATCAATCTTACTCCTTGGGTTACGTATATAATCGGAAGCATGCCTCGCTAACCTTGTAAAGTTGGCCTCATACTTTGCGACATTCTCATCCTCCTTCTGCCTCAGACTCAGAAATTGTCTTTCCATATCTGCTCGATGGTCATGAGGAAAGTATTTTTCTAAGAAAAGCTCTTTGAACTCCCTCTATTCCATATTCGATACGTCATCATCTTCCTTTGTGTTTTGAATCAGCGACCACCACTGATCGGCATCTCCAGTGAGGCGGTAAACTGCCATGAAAACCTTCTCCCTTTCACTACTCCCCAAGGTATGGAATATTTTCTCTAAGGAATTTATCCATTGCTCAGCTACTGTAGGATTTGTACTCCCATTGAAGGTTGGTGGTTGTTGCCTCATGAAACGGTCTAGCATTGATCCTCCACGTTGCGGATCAGGGTGCTCCATACGAGTAAGGTTATTATTCATAACCTGAGTGAGTTGTCCCAGTATGGTAATAAGTTGATCAGCACCGGTTGTATCTCCAGATCCACAATAATTATCTTGAGCAGGAGGGCAATCCCTACACGGAGTGCGTGCATTGACACGGTTTCCATTCCTTCCATTAGGTTCCATTTCTAAACAATGGCATAAACTAGATTAGTTTATGAATCAAAATACATAATTCCATACTTGTTAAACACTTTACATAAATTGAACTATTTATGGATATAATCCATAATCATAAAAAAAATGTTTTCTTTGAGGAAGTATGTACTCATAACCCTTCATAGTGTTTTGTAAAGAAAATGAGAATTATCCAAAGCATATCCCCCGGGAGTGTCGTAACCAAGAGTGCAGCAAGGCCCGTTGTCGTGCACCAGTTCCCGTTCGAGTCTAGCTCAAAGCGGTGTTTTCGGGTTTTACCCCTAGGTACATCTGTGCCAGAGCCACCTCTACCTGCTCGTATCCAGACAAGGATGTATTGCTCGGAAAACTCATATCATCTCTATAATACCAAAATTCTAGGAAGTTCTTCTATACTAATCCTCAAAGTCTATCTTTGGGCTATGTGCTCTAATCAGAGTTTATCTAAATCTAGCTTCCAAGGTTTGTACTAAACTGCCTCTGATACCAACTGTAACGCCCCGACCCCAGCTACCTAGAGTCGGTGCATTACTTCGTAACATTGGCATGATCACAAAAGATCAAGTCTCGAAAGACCGTTTAGTTTAGTAGCCTTGGAAACACTAGATACATTCATAAATGTTACATTACATCACAAAGTGAAAAACTATAATCACATAGTCTCCATAGTCCACACTTCTATCCTCTTCGGACTATCCCTGCAGGTCATTCATAAAATACTTCTTCACATCCTGGAAAATATTAAAACATTGAAAGGGGTGAGCTCAGATGCTCAGTAAGGATAACAATATTGCAGAAGCTTTCATAAATAAACATAAACATTTAAGGCAATGTATAACTAAACAAAGGCCTTATTAAACTTGAACTTCAGCATAATATGGCAAAAGTAAAATGAGATAATGCCATTCACTTCTTCACATGGATATTCTACTGGTCGAATAATCACATGCAATAACAAAAACCACTTTCATAATGAGGGAATGTATAATGCCGGACATTCTGAAACACTTTTTCAAGGCCTCGGCCAAGACGTCTAAAATGATTAAGGCCTCGGCCAAAACCATAAATCAAATTGGGAAAGGGCCTCGGCCAATTCCACGTCTAGTTGTCTCATGAGACCTACCGATGCATCGAGGAGCTATAGCGGGCTCCACCCGTCACTTATTAAGTCCAATACATTCCTCATACGAATAGGTTTAAACATATCATAAACCATAACATAATCGTATCACATAAAACATGCATAAAGGAAACATAACATTTCCACATTTCAATCACAAGATATCAATACAACACATTGATATAATAAAAACGCTTTCAAAACCATTTTCAATACCAAAATAAAAGAAAGTTAAAACTTTGTATTTATTTTTCATTAAAAAAAGATGGCTTATAGAGGAAGCCGAAACTCAAATAATGGTCACGGCGGCGGAGAAGTCGTTGTCGCCGCATAAGTACAGAAAGAAAAACATTCCCTTTTTGTCGTTTAGTAAAACGCTTCGTATAAAAAAGATTCCTTTTGAATAAATATAAAAGTCAAAGGGGTTTATACACCGTATAAAAGAAAGTTGTGTATAAAGCCAAATATGCCTCAATGAAAGGAGATTGAGACGAAGTCCTTAAAAAGATCATTTTTAAAATAAAATAGATCTATTATGTGTATTCACTATAGGTACACATAAATAAAGTAAAAATACAAATTAATACATAATAATATCATGACATAATTTGAAAGTAGGAGATTAACCCAAAGAATGGAAGTTGGGTTAAGAAGTTCCCTTACCTCGTGTCTGAATTGACTCAACCGTTCTTTAACCTCCTGAATAATAAACTAGAGTTAATATATACCTTATTAAGAACCATTTTCAATTTCATTATCCTTATTATATCACTTATTACAATGATATTAACATTATGTAATTATTTAAGTTAATAACTGTCGTTTTGTCGATCTTTGGTACTTGAGTCAACAATAAGCTCCTTATAATTACAAGTTGTTTATGTGGTGAAATATCCATTATATCCAGAATTATATTCATGATTTAGATGTCATATATATCTTATATATCCAGTATATACATTCATTTATAATATTACGTAACATTTAGAGGTAATAAATGAAATGCACCGTTCATGGAGACGGTAAGCCGTACATACGCATGAACGCTACTTTCATTTCAATTTCATATTTAATGGAACTAAAACATATTGATATAAATGTATAATATAATTCCAGTATAATATAGTGTATAATACCATTTACTCCATCCTTTATACATCCCACATATGGCATTAACGATTCAAATCACTTTGAGGGGGCGGTAGTCCGCACTTCCTAAAATGAAATTATCGCGTTTTACCCATAATGGAAATCATAAAGTATGCCATAAATGAGAAATACAGAAGCATAATTAAAACATAAACATATTATATATCATATATAAAAATAGTGACATCTTAATGGCCACCTTTGAAGGTGTTATATGAGTGTTGAACAATCATCGTTTCGTGAGGCAGAAATTCGCCATCCACAGAAACTGTATGTTCTTTAACCATTAGATGTAGGTGTGTGTAAGTGTAGCTCGAATCCTTTTTATAACAACATACTAGTATATTGAGGATACTGGTGTTGTTACAAAAGAAATTAATAAAAAGAGTTTAAGGGGTTGGAGAAGAAAAATAAAACAAAAAAACATTAGAAAAGACATTACCTCAAAATCGGGTAACTCTTTTTGATTTGATCCAAAGGCTTCCTTGGGAAGAGTTCTGCCCAAAGTGAGGCTTCTAGGAGTAAGGGAGGAATGTTGGGAGAGTATTTGGGCAGAGGTTGGCCGAGCCAAATGGCTTGAAAGTGTAAATGAGGTGGGAGAGGTGGGGGCCTTTTATAAGTGGAGAGGAGGGGCACTTTTGGAAGGATTGAAATGTTACATTATTACACAATGCTTTTCGGATTCTAAAGGTCCCACACTTATATAATTCGAGGATAAGGTGATAAGGTTTCGAAATCTCCTCATCCAATAGGCTTTGGACAAGTGTAAGCCTTGGATTTTGCATTATCTTCTAATTTTATTTAAATCGTTAAATAATGAGGTCATCGCTGCATCATAATGATGTCATAAATAATTTAATTTATTTAATGTCTAAAAATTATAAAATAAATACTATGATGTAGGAAATATTTTTATCTTTCTAATGAATATTTATAGACAAAATTTGGACTTGTGTAACCCCACTTAAAAATTGTTTTAGTAAACTAACTTATGTTTGTGTCAATTTAATTTTAACATTAAATAAATATATATTAATGTTATTTTCCAACTAAAGTGGCTCCATGGGGTCCCCAAGTTGACCCATGGGTTGTCTTGGTCGGCCATGACTCATCAAATAGGAGTAGGACAAGTGTCAAGCTCATCTCATATTATTAAAACATTATTTTTACCTTAAACTACACTAATTACCTCTAATCGCGATTAAGAACTTAAAAGTTACTATTCACCAAAAAATTATTTTAATCTCATTGAACCACATTTTACTTCTTAATGACAACCATGTATGTCGGATTTTTGAAAATCAAATCACAGAAGTGGTAATATTTCATTTAAACGAAAAATCAGTTATTTAACTACCACTTAGTGGTTTCACTATTCATCAAAAATTGAAGTTTTTCAGAACAATGCCAAAATTTCACCCTAAGCTATAATTGATATTCCGAATTCAAAAATGATGTCTATTTTACAAAATTCCAAACATATAAGTTGCATTAATTAATTTTATAATTAATTCCCGCTGTTACGACAAATAGCGTGTTTTTAAGAAACAATTTATATCAAAAGATTGGCAATTGTTTATGTCCAATTTCAATGTTAAATTAATTCTAATGGCCACCATTGGATAAAATGGTAAAACATATTCTAATTATACCTTAAAACCACTAAATATTATAACTTATCACTATAAATTATTTTGGTTAAAAAAGTTGTTTTAAGTATTTTTCACTATTCATAAAAATTTGGAAGTTCTCAGAAAATTACAAAAAATTCAACATAGGCTAATTTCAATATTAGGAATACAAAAATGAAGTCCATTTTGAAATATAAAATTTCTATAAATTTAAAAGGTGTTTATTACTATTCATAACGGCTACTTTGATTCGTTGCGGTGTGTTAGAACTCGAACTTGCGTCCAATGCAAGCTATTGCATTATTGAAAGAGAGGCGTATCGTGGAAGCTCGGGGTGTTACAACCTAAATATTTTTTCAAAGTGTTATAAAATCAATAATAATTTTAAGATCAGTATTATTTGAATAAATGATGATTTTATTTAAAAATTAAATTCCACATATTTATAAAATTATTTTAAAAAAATGGAGCCCATTTTTTAATTATACACATTGAGAAATGGTTGAGGTGAATTTTTGGGATTTTTCTAAAATAGTTAAATTTTTGACGAATAGTGAAATACAATAATTTATAGTATTTAACAATTACATGAATTATTGAGTCATGAATGATTTATGGATGATTTAAGCACCATTAGTTCAAACTCACATGCACTATTTACTATATTTAGTCACAAGCATAAACACTATTCATATTCTTGAGCCAAATATAATAAAAAAATGAATAAATTAATAAAAAATACCCCTCTCCTCCCACTATAAAGACCACCCTTCACCACCCCTTGTAATCACATCTCCAAAGCCTTGAAGTTTTTTCAAAAATTTTTCAATCCTCTCCTAATCCTATCTGCCACGTCCATGAGCCTTTTTTCTCAACAAAAGACCAAACCCTTTTCCCTAAGGAGGTTCTTAAGGAGAAGATGTCTAAGAGGTAAAATCATCTTTCATTTTCTTTTAATTTCTTTTCTTTTATTATCCTCTCCTAACCTCCCTATCCTAAAGTTTCATAATAACTCCAATATCTTTTATATACAGTAATGTTATTATATTAGTGGTATATTGATATCTATATTACATACATACATTTTATGGGGTTTTAATACCTTGATTTATGTATTTTATTGATTATTATTTCCCATAGTTGAATTATTTAACATGTTTTTTATGGTAGGATTCATTAGATTATTGAAAAAGGATAAAAATAACACGGGATTTTTGAGGATAATCATAGAGCACTTCTGGGGCATAAAACCGAAGAACCAAGTCGAAATGAGGCTTATAGAGTAGAAAATTGACATTCCACGTCATGTAAATCATTACACATCATGAACCGGTGCAACTTGTGAAAGAGGGACATGCCATGAAGTGAAGAAAATTGAAAAGTAAATTTACACGTGGTGTAATAATTTACATGTTATTTAAATTATTGGGATGGGATTTTAGTGCCCAGATTCAGCATATCTTCAATTTTTGACAGATTATACAACATGAGACCCACCTCAGACCACCTTTCTACTAATTATTAATTATATCCATTAACACCAGGTCCCATATAAAGCCTATAAATGGCAGGATATCCTGCTACTATTAGAGAGATCCTGATACCAAATCCTAGTGTGAGAAGCTGCATTGTGAAGGGTCCTCCACGAGTTCATCTCCCTTTTCTTTATGATTTTCTTTCTTTTCTCCTTCCCTCTATTCCTCTCATCACTAGAATGAGGGGTAAACCTATATTATTCAAGGGTTATGTAATAGAATGGGTAAGGTTCATTGGATTAATTTATTTTTATTATAATCTTGTATTTCATTTCTCGAAATTTAATATTAAACTTTTAATCCTTCTATTTTTCTTCTATCATGACCATTGATATTTGAATCTAAAAAGGAACATACAGAATTGAGCAACTGAAAACCATAAACAAAAAATAACCATTTTCAACTTTAGGGGAAATTAGGTTTAAATACAGTATCGAGACAAACTTGATTTGGTGAAATCCTAAATTACTGGACTAAGGGAAATAGGGTTTTTCCTGTCACGACCCAACCCAACGGGGCTCGAGCCGTGACTCCCCAAGCCCGCCTCCAATAGGCCAGGGGCTGGCGTCCAGCGCCGAGTAGTCTATCACACACATGGGAGGCATTATCCTAAGGTACTTGTACACACGCACCCACATACACCTCCATGAAACAGTGCAGAGATATATAAAATGAAAAGAAAAATTCATGCACACAATCTATCCCAAACTAGAGTGCAACAACAAAAGTACAAAAAGGAAAAAATAGGGCCCACCAAAAGAAAACTACAAAAGTGTCCAACCTACTCAGGAGGGAAAACAATACCAAAACACCTACCAGTAAGCTCCTCGACACAGCTCTGATAAACACCCCAGTCAAACCCGCTCACGAAGCTCTACCTGCTCCGGGTCCTCTTGGGACTCCGTCGAAAGGCCTATGGTCTGCACAAGACACAAACATGTGTGGGTAAATCCCGTGAAGGGGTGATTATAACAATACTCAGTAGGCACACCAAAAAACGAAAACAAAAGAGAGAAACTGAAAGGAAAAAGTTCGCTCATCCCATCCAGAGGGAACCCAGACGAGAGAGAAACTCCATCTCGTGACCATCCTCGGCTAAACACAACTAGTCAGCTCAATCCAGGTGTATGCCCATACATACACCTTGAACAATCTAGATATACTCAGCTCATGCACCAAGCCAAATGAGGTACCGACCTCATCACCAGCAATGATTCACAACCAGGAGAGCACACTCCACGATCACTGTCATCCCAGATGAAACTCATCCAAGAGATACACTCCATTAGGTTTCACACAAACATCTTAGACGCTCACCTGGGAGATCACGCTCGTCAGATAGCGTCACTGAGGAAACCACGCTGAAACAGAAAGAACAACAAACTCCTCGGATAGGGGATCGCTCCTAGGGTCCGCTAGGGGACACCATAACCCACACCAGTAGAAAAAGATCTCCGAGATAGGGGATCACTCCCAGGGTCCACCGGGGGATACCTCAACCCGATCTGGCATTCGTAGATCTCACAGATAGGGGATCACTCCCAGGATCCACTGGGGGGATACCACAACCTGATCTGGTGCTTGACAGAAATACATCACTTAGATAGAGGATTGTCACCCATGTCATGATGGTCATGATGATATCGAAACCATATCTGGTACATCTCGCACTGTAGGGGATCGAACTAAAGATACCGCAACCCTACCAGCACCACGCACTGAGTATGTGATTGTATAACCAACGATACCGCAACCCTACTATAAAACTCATGCTGAGTAGAGGATCGTATACCCGACGATGCCACAACCCTAATGAGTACGACCCACCACATAGGGGATCATATTCTCGATGATGCCACAAACCCTACGGAGTTAACCTACTAGATAGGGGATTGTCTCCCGTGGATAAGCCCTCATAGCGATACCAAAAACCTGATCTAGGGAAAATGATGCTAGAGGATCCCACTCCAGGCCCACCGGAGGGATGCCACAACTATATCAGATTAAACATCCCATAGAGAGGATCACAAACCGATACTAAGGTTGTGATTCCACACGAACCCTCATAGGAACGAACCAAGGGAGTACCCTCAACCACTGCTGGTCCAAACGTTGCTAACCCGAGTGACGCACCACAACGCCACCCCACACACCTCTAAGGATGATACTGAGGCCACCATCACGATCCACGTGAAAAAACACGCAGTATAGACTGTTTACTCACCTGAAACGGAAAACCAGTGAAAATTCACTATTCACCATAGCTAGCCCATACGGGGCCCACGCAAGGATCCCAAAACTCATCAAGAGGATCATACCACAGCGATCCCCTTGAAAAAACACACGGAATCGACTACTCGTTCGTCCGAAAAGGACACTCGGTGAAAAAGGCACTATTCACTAAAGCCAGCTCGGGTGGGGCCATACCTTGATCCCAAAACACATCAAACGGATCACACCATTGCGATCCTCTCAAAAAAACACACAGTATCGACTATTCATCTGTCAAAATCGGACTCCAGAGGAGAAAGTTGCGTTTCTCCGCAAACGCCAAAACCCGACCTCGTGGGGCCCGCACCCCAAACTCAGCCCCCAACTCCAGAAAACCAACAAGAAATGTCCTCCGTATCATCATGGTCTCAACTCCACTGATGACACGTCAATCGGAAGCTCCGGGTAGAAGATACGACGGTCCAAAGTCGAATAATAATAAAATATCATTATTTTATTCGATGTTTCAAGCTCCCGGGCCACGATCCCGAACCTTAACATTCCCAAACACACACCGAAAGGTTTTCCTCATCTCTAGGGTCTTGTCACTGTAGACAGCACGCAAATTTGACTTTCGGATTGCAGGAAATGGGGGTTTAAAACCCCCGTGTAAAAGAAAAGGGGTCGGATCGGACTAAACCGGCAGGTCCGACCGGCCTAGTTCGGCTGGCCTAGACCGCCCCCCTGGCCGGAGGCCCTTTGCCGTGAGGTACCCAGCGCCGCCGCGCTCTTCTGGCTGAGCCGGTGCACCGCCGCGCTCCGCTGGCTGAGCCGGTGCACCGCCGCGTGCCGGCATGGACCACCTCGGGCCGCCGCGGTTCCTCCGGCGTCGGCGCCACCGCACCGGTGCCGTGCCGGCGGAGCTTCCGCAGACCACCGGGGGCACCCCGGTGGTCCGTTTTGCGATCTAAAGGTACCAACGCAACCCTCGGGACGTGATTTTCCCTACTATGACATCAAAATGAAGTAATTCGTAGCAAAAATGAGATCGGGGGATTAAAACTCAAACTGCCTACCTCACAGGCGAAACGCCGACGTTCTGGCTTAGATCTGCGCTCCAAAGCTCCTGTTGCACGATC
Source organism: Viscum album (assembly GCA_963277665.1). Lineage (NCBI taxonomy): Eukaryota > Viridiplantae > Streptophyta > Magnoliopsida > Santalales > Viscaceae > Viscum > Viscum album. The sequence continues at coordinate 1,181,107,147 of OY728128.1, read as the reverse complement.
CTGGAATGTCCGCCATCGAAATCTGAGCTCGACGACACCTTGATCACTGGATTCGGCTGCCGATTCTCCATTGTAAGGGGAGGAGAAGGAGGAGGAAGGAGTAGGAACTCCTCCTCTGCGCATCACACCTTCAACAGGGGGTGATAAGAAGATATTTATTTTTTTTAAAATATCTTCGGCTCCCGATGCGCCTCCGCCCGATGCCCGATGCAGACAAAAGTAAGGTCACCCTTAAGGTAAATTCACCATTCTGAATGCAATGGAGGAATTGTAATTGCGATCCGAGACTCTGTTCAGGAGTTATTTGAGGCGACGCTCGCAAATAAACTTTTCCATTTATTTACGAAAATGCCTATGGTGGCATTTCTCACCGTAGGCCCACGCCCGCAAATTTTACACCTCGCCTAGGGTAAACGACATGTTCCGGATGCAACCGTTCCCTAGGATCCCCGTTCCAAGCTACCGTTTAGGAGATATCACACCCCCACCACATGCATAGTATAAATATACTTAATATTTTTATAAAATTAATTTCGGGCACACCGGGCCTCAGAATCGCATGCCGTCTTCGCTCCTAGCTCATGAATTATTCATAGAAATATTCCAAAGTATGACAAGGACAAAACCAAAGTCGCTACATCCTCCCCCCTTAGAACTTTTCATCCCCGAAAAGTCCTAAGCACAAGGGAAGCGACTGGAATCTCAACCGGGTCTCCCACGCCAGCGAGTTCGCCAACAAACACCCATGCCCGAACACATAAATCAAAGGGAATCATCCACCACACCTCAAAACTATTCTATTTGGGAGGAACTGACTCACCTGCATGGTTTTAATCGCGTCACAAAAAATAGTCTCGGGGGGGGGGGGGAAGATCCCTCTTCCTCACGTATTTGAAGCATGCCGAACAAAACCCTCACATATGGTCTTACCAACGCCCTGGACAAATCTCGAGAAAGAAACAGAATGGGAAGAGTACCGCTAAAAAATTTCTATCAAACTACTATAGAAAGAAGAAATGACATAAGGCATACCTCTATCCATCTGCAGAGTCTCTGGGTCAATAACCTTTAGGGCATGCAGCTGTCCTTTCCCTCGGCCACCAGCTCCCTGAGCTTGGCGTGGACCACCTGGGGGTGGGGGTGGTGGAAAATGATACCGCCTACCACCTCCTGCTGCTATACCAGCTCTATCGCCATGTCCTCCACCTTGTAGAACTCCTTGATTAAGACACTGACTCTTCTAAGGCGGTTTGCCAACCAGCTCCCTCTGAACAACACGACGGGTCAGACAGTCTCTAGTAAGATGTCCCCGACCGTCGCAAGTGTAACACCACCTCTCCTACGGCTGACCAAAACTGCCCTGCGAGCCCTGAGCCTCAGATCCTCCATCCTGGGGTCGTCTCCTGAAAAGTCGGCCACATCCAGACCCTTGCGCCTGTCTTCGGTTACCTGTTTCTGACATCTCAGCTACCATGCGCCCAACACTAACAGGCGGGATCTGTTCAGCCAGAAAACTCTCCACCACCAACGCTCGCTCCCGCACTCCAACATAGGTGGGCTGACACAAAGAAACCACACCTGCCCAGATGTCTCTACGTAGGCCCTGATCAAAGGTCCGAGCCCTAAAGAACGGGTCTCGAACCATATCCAGGGAGTAGCGTGACAGGTCTGTAAACCTCACCGAGTACTCCGACACAGTCATGCCCTCCTGTCGAAGCTGCAGAAGCTCCTGAATCCGTACTAACCTCAGCGTCACCGGATATAAATCTTCCCTGAAGATTCAATCAAACTCTTCCCACGTGAGCGTCTCCTCGTCATGGGACTGCGTCACCAGGCTCCACCATCGACCGACTGAACCATGCAGAAGGCTCACCGCTAGGACCACCATCTGATCTGAAGGTGTCCTCACTAGGTGGAAAACTCAGGTGACTGCTTCGAGCTAGTCATCAGCTGCCTAAGGGTCTAGATCACCCCAGAGCCTTAGAGGTCACTGCCTCTGGAACTCATGTAGTGCACTCAGCCTGCGCTCAACCTCATCCTGCACTACTGACACAACCAGCTTCTCGACAGGTGGTGGCTCAACTAGCGGACCACCTGGAGGTCCAGCCTCAGATCCTACACCCTGGTCCATAGCCTCTACATGGGGTGGATCGTCACCACAATTTTGCTGCAGAAACCTCACTAGATGTCATCGTGGAGGTATCCTGAAACACATTCAAGGTGAACTACAATCAAAGTGTATATCTGAAGAGCTGACTCAAGAAGGACAAGGAAAAACCCAAAACCCAGTCCTATATGATTCATGTACTTTTTTTACCCTACGACTAGTGTATGAATGTCCTGAGTCAAAAGGCAGGTTATCAGAGTTCTAGTGTATGGATAAATCGGCCGCCACACCAACACTGGAGTCCCTGGTCTGAAATCCGAACTCGAAACATCCTAACACTGATGCTATGAAACCCAAACTAAACTCACACCTAGACCATCTATACTCTGAGATCCCAAAGGTAGAACCTCCTTTGATACCACTCTGTCATGACCCGACCTAACGAGGCTTGAGCCGTGACTTCCCAAGACCGCCTCCAATAGGCAAGGGGCTGGAGTCCAGCGCCGAGTAGGATATCACACACACGGGAGGCATTAGCCTAAGGTACCTGTACACACACACCCATATACACCTCCATGCAATAGTGCAGAGATATATAAAATGAAAAGAAAAATGCATGCACACAATCTATCCCAAACTAGAGTGAAACAACAAAAGTACAAAAAGGGAAAAACAATGCCCACCAAAATAAAACTACAAAAGTGTCCAACCTGCTTAGAAGGAGGGAAAACACTGCCAAAACACCTGTCGGTAAGCTCCTAAGCACAAATCCGGTAAACACCCTGGTCAAACCCGCTCACTAAGCTCCGCCTGCTCCGGGTCCTCCTAGGACTCCATTGAAAGGCCTGTGGTTTTCAAAAGACACAAACATGTGTGGGAAAAGCCCGTGAAGGGGTGAGTATAAGAATACTCATTAGGCACCCCAAAAACCCAAAACAAAAGAGAGAAACTGAAAGGAAAAAGTTCACTCATCCCATCCAGAGGGAACCCAGACGAGAGAGAAACTCCATCTCATGACCATCCTCGGCTAAACACAACTAGTCAGCTCAATCCAGGTGTATTCCCATACATACACCTTGAAAAATCCAGATATACTCTGCTCACGCACCAAGCCACATGAGGTACCGACCTCATCACCAGCAACGATTCACAACCAGGAGAGCAAACTCCACAATCATTATCATCCTAGATGAAACTCATCCGAGAGATACACTCCATCGAGTTTCATACAAACATATCAGACGCTCACCTGAGAGATCACGCTCTTCGGATACCGTCATAGAGGAAACCACGCTGAAACAACAAGAACAACAAACGCCTCAGATAGGGGATCTCTCATAGGGTCCTCAAGTGGATAACAGAACCCACACTGGTAGAATAAGATCTCACAGATAGGGGATCACTCCCAGGGTCCGCTGGGGGATACCTCAACCCGATCTGACATTCGTAGATCTCATAGATAAGGGATCACTCCCAGGATCCGCTGGGGGGATACCACAACCTGATCTGGTACTCGATAGAAACACATCACTCAGATAGAGGATCGTCACCCATTTCACGACGGTCAGGACGATACCGAAACCCCATATGGTACATCTCTCATTGTAGGGGATCAAACTGATGATACCACATCCCTATTGACATCACGGGCTGAGTAGGGGATCGTACAACCAAAGATACCGCAACCCTACTATAAACCTCATGCTGAGTAGGGGATAGTATACTCGATGATGCCACAAACCTACTGAGCATGGCCCACCACGTAGTGGATCATATTCCCAATGATGCCACAAACCCTACGGAGTTAACCTACAAGATAGGGGATCGCCGCCTATGGATAAGCAGTCAAAGCGATTCCAAAAACCCGATTTAGGAAAAATGATGCTAGAGGATCCCGCTCCGAGACCACTGGAGGGATGCCACAACTCTATCAGATTAAACATCCCATCGAGAGGATCACAAACCGATACTATGGTTGTAATTCCACATGAACCCTCATAGGAACGAACCAATGGAGTACCCTCTACCACTGTTGGTCCAAACGTCGCTAACATGAGAGACCTGCCACAACGCCACCCTGCACACCTCTAAGGCCGATACCGAGGCCACCGTCGTGATCCACGTGGAAAAACACACAGGATGGGCTGTTTACTTGCCCGAAACAGACAACCGGTCAAAAAGTCACTATTCACCATAGCTAGCCCATGCAGGGCCCATGCAAAGATCCCAAAACTCATCAAGCGGATCATACCATGGTGATCCCCTCGAAAAAACACATGGATTCGACTACTCGTTCGTCCGAAACAAACACCCGGTGAAAAAGGCACTATTCACTAAAGCCAGCTCGGTTGGGGCCCATGCCTCGATCCTGAAACACATCAAACAGATTGCACTATTGCAATCCTCTCGGAAAAACACACTGGATCGACTATTCATCCATCAAAATCGGACTCATGAGGAGAAAGTTGCGTTTCTCCGCAAACACCAAAACCTGGCCTCATAGGGCCCACACCCGAAACTCAGCCCCCAACTCCTGAAAACCAACAGGAAAAGTACGCCGTATCATTAGGGTCTCAACGCCACTGACGACATGTCAATCGGACGCTCCGGGTAGAAGATACGACGACCCGAAGTCGAATAATAATAAAATATAATTATTTTATTCGACGTTTCAAGCTCCCGGGCCACAATCCCAAACCTTAACATTCATGAACCCACACCTAATGATTCGTCTCATCGCCAGGGTCGTGTCGCCGCAAACAGCACGCGAATCTGACTTCCGGATTGCAAGAAACGGGGGTTTAAAACCCCCGTGTAAAAGAAAAGGGGCCGGACCGGCCCACCTTGGCCGGCGACCCTCCACCGCGCGACGCCCAGTGCCGCCGCCCTGGGCGGCTAGCCGCCGCGCACCACCGCGGACCGCCGGGGGCACCCCGGGGGTCCTTTTTGCGATGTGAAGGTACCGGCGCGACCCTCGGGACGCGATCTTCCCTGCTACGACATCAAAACGAAGCAATTCACAGCAAAAATGGGATCGGGGGATTAAAACTCAAACCGCCTACCTTGCAGGAAAAATGCCGACGTTCTGGCTTAGATTCGTTCTCCAAAGCTCCCGCTGCACGATCCTGGAACGTCCGCCGTCGAAATCCGACCTCGACGGCACCTTGATCACTCGATTCGGCCACCGATTCGCCGTCAGAAGGGGAGGATAAGGAATAAGAAGGAAGAGGAACTCCTATGCACATCACACGTTCAACAAGGGGGGGGGGAGATAAGAAGATATTTATTTTTTTTAAAATATATCTGGTTCCCGACGCGCCTCCGCCCGATGCCCAATGCAGACAAAAGTAAGGTCGCCTTTAGGGTAAACACGTCGTTCTGAACACAACGACAGACTCAGAATTGCGATCCGAGACTCTTTTCAGGAGTTATTCGAGCCAACGCTCGCAAATAAACTTTTCCATTTATTTACGAAAACGCCCCTGGTGGCATTTCTCACTGTAGACCCGTGCCCGCAAAGTTTTCACCTCACCTAGGGTAAACAACACGTTCCAGACGCAACTGTGCCCTCAGATTCCCGTTCCGAGCTACCATTTAGGATATATCACACCCCCACCATGTGCATACTATAAAAATACTTAATATTTTTATAAAATTAATTCTGGGCACACCGGGCCTTGGAATCGTACGTCGTCTTCGCGTCTAGCTCGGGAATTATTCGTAGAAATATTCCAAATTATGACAGGGCCAAAACCCGAGTCGCTACATTTCCATATCGAGGAGGATATACCGTGACTATTGGATCTTAATTATCTCTACTATGACACCAATCTTGAATTAATTAACCTAATTTATTAAATCCAATCACACCTGAACCCTAAAATTACAAAACCCTGGAAAACTTTTCAAATCTGATCAATCAGCTACACTTTGCTTTCTTCATTCATTTTCTCAAAATCAAATACAACCAATATTCTCCCACCAATTTCTAAAAATTAACAAAACTAACTCTTTTAAAAATATAATCATATTAATTTCACCATATCTTTTGATTGATCTCGACCTACGTATATACTCATTCTAATTAATTATGTAACATAATTTGAGTTTTTATAATTTTTTTTTCATAGACCCATATGGAAATAAATATTCCATATGGGCCTATCATATATCCACCATCAATGCTCTTCTCTTCCCCTTTTGTTCTAAAAATGAAAACATTGTCTATGAGGTTCCGATTCACTATGTTCTTGGATGATGAATTTTTTTCTAATATTGCCTTCAAGGATAGTTATAAAACCATAATGATGGTTAAAACAGATTTTAAAATGTATATTACAACATTTTTAGTTTTCTAGAACCAGTATATATATATATATATATAATATTAAATAATAAAACAAAAAAGTTTTGTGATGATAAAAAATATGCCAAAATAATCTAAATGATTATCATTAATGTTTTATTTAATGAACCATACTTATATCTAGAAAAAGTGATATATAAGACCATTTAATATTTTGGAGGTTCATTAATATCATATAATTTCAATTATGGATAACTATTCCCATTTTACATGATCTTTAATACATTTATACAAGTGAACCAATCATGAAAACCATGGAAACAATCACCCCCAAACAATGAAATTGAATCTTATAACTCATCAAAAAGGCCATAAATGAACTTAATAAAATTAAAATAAATAAAATAAATGAATAATAGGTTCTAAATTAATCATTTAATATATTTAATTTATTTATCTAGGACATTAAGTATAAGTGTATAACACTTTCATACACAAGGTAAGAGATTCTCACCGAACCTCCTTTTTTTCCTTTAGGTTACACTTTCTCTATCTTTACCCCAATGTAATTATTAATTCTTATTTTTTACTCCTTATAAATTCAATGTGCTTGTTCAAAAAATATTTACCTAGCTAAATTATTCTTTATTTTATGGGGAAATACATTTTTTATAAGGTTATCTTCTCAATTCCACCTGATAAGAAAACCTGATTAAAGGGAACTTCCTAATTTATTACACATTTTCAAGTAAAATCCATAATATATTTTAAGATAACAATATTTTTCTAAAATCACTCTTTTTATCATGAAAAACTATCTTTATTCATTTTTTGTTTTATGCAAACAAATATGCTTCTATCCGCTTTAATGTATCTTTAATATTTTCTCTTAAACCTCACTAAAGTGGCTCATTTCTAAAGTTTCTTAGACACTCTTTTACACGTTTTCACTTCATTTTGACATCACTTATCATGATATATTATTATTTCCCCATATTAAGGTGAATTTATTATTTAAATACATTATTTTATGGACACCTTTATGATACACCCATTTGTTATGACTTATGACATGATTACGATACCTATTTATTCCATGGGTAACCATTATGTTTATTCCTTATGTATGATTTTTCACATAGAATACATATTCATGAACATGTTATAATGGGTGCGCATAGATATCACTCCAATGCATTGGGTAATATATAGTATCATGAGACGTCTGTTGGGACAGAGAGTAAACCCAATTCCTTTACACAACTTGTTCTTCCATATGAAATGGTCTTGGAAGTTAGCCTTGGATCATGCTCCACCATATGAAATTGTCTTGGAAGTTAGACTTGACTCATGATTATGTCATGGTGTATGTTGTTTCCAAATTCCTATGATTCCATGATTACATGATCCCATGTTCTAAATTTTATGCTTCCTTATGTTTATTCACATTCCATGCCTTTTTATGTCATCATGTTATGACTTCTAACCCATGTTCTATGATTTATTCCTATGTTTATTCCCTTACAAGGATTTTTAGATCATACCTTTGTTCATGTGTTCACTAGGTTATCCTATGAATATATATGAGCTAATTGGATGTTCAGATCTCTTTATTGTGATTAAATAAAAGTTATTTATATTTTGGTTTCATGCTTTCTAATTATGTATCTAACCTTACAAAGACCATATAATTTACAATCCTTGTCCTATAATTATTGGTTAATTATACTTAAAATAATGAAATAATATGTGTAAAAATATAGGGTCTCTACAGTTGGTATTAGATGATGGTCGAGTTATTTTTGGAGATTAGGATTAGAAAACTATTGTAAGAACCCTAGGAATAATTCTATCACTATGGATAACCTAGATTGAAACTTAGGGAATCACAAGTTAGGATATAAATTTCATTTACAAGTTTATCCTTCTTTGTTCAAAGTTTCCTTTTTATATTTTTATTAGATAAGTATTCAATCCCCCCTAATTTTACTTTCTTTTTCATAGTTAATGACTAGAAATAGAAGAACCTATTCCAACAATCAATATGATTGGCAATGTGATGATTTCCATAAAGATATTCCAAATATGATAGGAACAGGTGCTCAAGAATTCATGATTGTACTAGAAAAATTGGCCAATGTTATGAATAATAATGTGAATCATGTGGAATTCCCTCTTTCTCCTAAGAAAGAGCAAGTTGTGTTTGAATCCTTTATGAGACAAAGGCCTCCCATATATAGTGGATCTTATAATCTCCTCCTCATGAAATAATGGATTAACTCCATTGAGAAAATATTTTCTATCCTTTAGTGCTCAGAAGAAGAGAAATTTTTATTGGTGGTCTATCATTTTGATGGGGAAGCTTATCAGTGGTGGACACTGATCAAGAACATGATGTCCAAGGAGGAAATTGATTCCATGGAATAAGAATAATTCAAGAAAATATTTTTCAATAAATATTTTCTCCAAACTCTATATCTTAATATGGAGAGAAAGTTCCTCAGTATGAAGAAAAAGGAAGAAGAGTCTATTGGGGGCATACGAATTGAAAAGACTTGCATAGAATGCCTTCAGCTTTTTCATGAACAATGAAATTGAGGTGGATTGCTTATTTAGAAGACTAAAGTTGAGTCTATAAAAATCATTAATGATTCAAGACTTTGATAGCTATAAGGATATTTTCTTTTGTTCCCTTAAGGTTGAAAAGGTGATCAAAGACTCTAAATGGTCCTATGGGCCTAAGGATAAAAAGTGGAAAATGGAGTTTAATATGGGATGATCAAAAGATAAATCCTTTGATGGAAAGAAACCCCAACATCCGACCTGTCAAAGTTGTGGGAAAAAGCATCCTGGGAAGTGCCTTAGGGGAACTATGAGATGCTTAAAATGTGGAAGAGTGGGGAATCTGGCTAATAATTTCCAAAGGGATATGAAGAATCCCACTAATGTGGAATAAGGGAGGAAGGTTAAAATCAACACTCATCCTGTAGTGCAGTGTTACAACTACAAGGAACATGATAATTTTTCAAGCCAATTCCCTAATCCCAAGGTTATTGGAGGAAATATACAAAAATCTCCAAGGTAGAAAGGTTATACGATATCACTACTACTGAGGTGGATCCTGACAATGATTTAGTGATTGGTACATTGGTTATTTATTCAAGAATATAAAAAATACTATTTTATTCTAGTTCTATTCATTCTTTCATATATTTTAATTTTAGTAGAAAATGGGGAAATTATCCATGATAATAGAAAAAAGGAAATTATTGCATCCAAAGTATATAACCCCTATCCTATTAATGTTTGTGGACTGAATCTTCTAGAAAATATCATCTTACTTCCTTTGGCAGAGTTTGATGCTATATTATCCATGGATTGACTATATTTATATAAACCCAACATCAACTGCTAGGAAAGGGATATTATTCTTCACATCTCAAAGCATCCTCTAATTTTGTACAAGTGTAAGGAGGAGGATGAATCTCTTTTAGAATAATTATCTCAAGGGTGGATATTACTACCTTATGAGAAAGCATATCTAGATTAAATGATTGATATAAAGGAGAAAATCATGTTTGAAAACATTCTCGTTGGGAGGGATTACACAGTTGTGTTCCTTGAATAATTTCCCAGTATTCCTCTTAATAGAGAGGTTGAGTTCACAATTGAACTTATTCTTGAATATTTTAATATATAAAAGAAACCTTATAGAATGACCACCATTGGGTTGGTGGAACTGAAGAAGCAGTTATAAGAGAATATGGGAAATAGTTTTATACACCTAAGTGCTTCACCATGGGGTGCACCAGTTCACTTTGTCAAGAAGAAGAATGGATTAATGCACCTCTGTATTGATTATCATGAGCTCAAAAAAATCCTGATAAAAACAAGTATCCCCTACCATGGATAGATGGATTGTTTGATCAACTACATGGGTACAAGTATTTCTATGAGGCATAACTTCTATCGGGATATCACCAATTAAAGGTGAGGAAGGAATATATTCCCAAGACTGCCTTTCAAACAAGGTATGGACACTATGAGTTCACATTAATACCCTTCAGATTTAGTAATACTCCATAAATTTTCACAGACATAATGAATAGATTATTTAGAGATTACCTTGACAAATTTGAGGTAGTATTTATTGATGATATTATGATATACTCCAAGAGCAAGGTGGAACACAGATAACACTTGAAAATTATGCTAAATAATTTGTGAAGGGAGAAACAATATACAAAGTACAATAAATGTGAGTTTTGTATGGAGGAGGTATCATTCTTGGGGAATGTAATCACCAGAAAAGGGATATCCGTGGACCCTTATAAAATAATTCCAATTGAGGAGTGGACCATACCATCATATGTAATGGAGATCTTTAGTTTTCTTGGCTTAGCCCGATACTATTGATGTTTTGTGATAAATTTCTCATGATTTTATAACATGTTAACTTAGTTAATATAGAAATGGGTGAAGTATGTATAGACCTAAGAATGTGAGGAAAGATTTAAGGAGCTCAAAAAGAGGCTTATCACTGTTCCAGTACTCACACTTTCAAAATGTGGGGAACTATTTGTGGTATATAATGATGCTTAAAATAAGGGCTTAAGACATGTACTAATGAAAAATGATAAAGTGATATCTTATACCTCAATATAGTTAAAAATTAAATTAGAAAAACTATCCCATTCATGATCTAGAGTTAGAGGATGCGATCTTCTTGTTGAAAATCTTGCGGCATTATCTCTATGGGGAGAAGTGTGAGATATTTAATGATCAAAAGAGTCTCAAATATATATTCACATAGAAGAAGTTTAATATGATCCAATGAAGATTCTTAGATCTCATCAAGGATTATGAATACTCAATCCAGTACCATCATAGTAAAGCAAATAAGCTATAAGATTCTCTAAGTATAAAGGATCCTACAACATTATCAATGATGGGAATTGAGAAGGATCCAATATTCTTAAATTTGAAAATGATTGACATGAGAATCATTAAGGAAGGAACATCATCAATATTTTCTCAAATTATTTCTCAACCATAACTTATGAAGAAAATAAAAAACACTCAAATAAAGGATTCTCAAACAAATGATGTGGAGATTTAGAAAAATTTGGAAGCTATCATAAAATAGAAAAACTTAGAGTTCAATATTGACGAGGAAATAGTCGTAAGATTTGGTATATAATTATGTGTACCATCCAATCCAGAGATTATAATGACCCAAACTTTTCATACATAGATATTAAATATTTTTTAGATGAATATTTATAAAATTACAAAAAAGATACCCCATGATCATAATAGTTTAGTGCCTTTGGAAACATGGAAATAAAACTTCTAGTCTGGTGAAAGATCTTCAATGTTTCCCACAGATATCTTCCCCTTTAGTATTCCTACCTAAATCCTTTCTTTATAATATTAGGAAATGAAACATATGAAAAGAGTGAGCTCATATTCTTAGTAAGGGTAAAAAAAGAAGATATAAATCATAAGATAATCATAAAAAATAAGTACATAAATAAAACATTTGAGAATAATCTTCTATATATCAAATATTATGATATCGTGTCATGGAATAAATCATAAAAGTTTATAAATAATGAAAGAACTTATTATATGAGAGCATTACATAAGACATGGAATTGTGTCATACACATAAGAATATAAAATTATTTCCATAGCAGTCAAGTAATCACTTCCAAGGCTATCTTAGTAGTATGAGTTCACTCCCCATACCATCTTGGTAGTCACAATTCACTCCCATGACCATCTTACTAGTCAAGGTTAACTCCTAAGACCATCTTAATAGACAAAGTCCTTTACTTAAATGAGTTCACTCCCCGATCCATCCATGTATATATCATGGGATATAAATCTTTACCTAATGCATTGGAGGGAAATATAGGTCCCACCCATCACATAATGAAAACAATACATATGTGTTTCATAGGAAAATAAATCATTTATAATATAAGAACTCATGGAATAAAATGGGTTTCATAAACATCATTCAATCATAACGTAACTTTGGAAAAGAAATGGGTTTAATAAATATCATTCCATTATAAACATAAACCATTATTAGATTTAATAAGAATGGTATAATTGAATCATATCCCTAGTGAAACATATTTAACATCAAATAATGTATCTTATATGGAAAATAATTTTGAGATATCACTTGAAAAAAATTATTGAGGGAAATATCCTTTTTGATTTGAAAACATTTTGTTTTCTTAAAATTCCACACAATTTTAAAAGAAAAAAATATACTTTGAAAATAACCATTTAAACCTTTATGTTAAGTTCAAATAATTAAGGTTTCATGATGATAGAAAATTCCATTCATGTTGTATAGGTTAAAAAAATTTCTTTCATACTTTTTCTGGAAAAATCACAAAGTACCTCATTGGGAAAATGACAAAAAGATTACTTTCAAACCATTTTGTAAAAATTAAAAAAAGGGTAAAAATGAATTTAAAAACCCATATGAGAAGAATAAAAAACTTTTTGAAAATATTTATAGAAAACTTGGACAAGGAAGATAAATACTCCCCAATGAAGCTTAAAATGAAATAACCCCAAATAGTGATGAGATTGTGAAATAAACACTCATCACTTGATAATCAGTAGAATAATATGTAACATGAAAGAAATAAAATTATATGGATATGAAAATACCATAGTATTCTTTATAATACTCATAAAATATATTCATAGGCAATATATACACCACATAGAAGAAACAAGTAGTATATAAGGCATATGTCCCATATAAATAAAAGTGAGATAAAAATACCTTACCTTATGTCTTGAATCTCATCGTACTTGTAAAAAAATCATGTATAATAAATATAAGTTTATTATAAATATATTAAAGAACCATATTCATATATATAATAACATATATTACTTAATTATGAATTTATATTACCATCTTATTAACAATTTAAGTTATGTTTTGGGTAATAACCGCTTTGTTTCTCATACATGTTTTGACTTGTTATTCTTGTTCCTCATACTTAGATCATGATTTAATTATCTAAATAATGATAAAAATGATATAAATATCATATATATTCATTATATATGTATTTATGGTTATATATAAAAGATATAAATAGAAAATTAAATACACCATTTATGGAGACGGTAGGCCGTACATATGTATGAACATTGATTCCATTTCATATCGCATTGAAAGAAAGAAAGTAAATGACACACACACACACACATATATATAACATAATTACAGTATAATTATTATTTCATATATATCATTTAATTTAAATAAACCCATCCTTAATACATTCTATAAAAAGTGTGAACGAATCACATCGCATTGAGGAGGCGGTAGTCCACACATCCACAAACGAAGTTATCATACTTCTAAAAAATGGAAACAATGAAAATATATGTTTTATAATAATTACAGAATAATAATTAAATCATAAATATCACACACATATATATCATATAAAAATATAAATTCTATCATTATTTCTAACCTTTAAAGGTGTAAATGGAAGAACAAGCGACATCAGTTCGTGAGACGGTAGTCCACCATACACACGAATAATGCTTGCATATACCATTTGATTGAAGTGTGTGTGAGTATATATCAAAACATTAATGTAAAAAATATTACTATATTGATTATACTGAGGTTATTATATAAACATTCATTAACAATAATTTAAGGGGTTTAAGAACTAAATAAAACAACAATGTTCGTTGATGAATGTTACCTCTTCTTTGGGTATCTCCTTTTGATTTGAAAAAAGGTCTCTATTGGTTAGATTTATGCCCAAAGTAAGGATTATAGGATGAAGGGATGAATTTTGGTAGGATATTTGGATAGATTTTTTCTGAAAAAAATATGTTCTGAAGTGTGGGTAAAAGAGAATAAGATGCGTCCTTTTATAAGAGAGGAGAGAGGCATAGAATTTCTAAAAAGATTAATTTATAATAAATTCAATATCAATAAAAATACCCCGAAATGGCCATTTATTAGAATATAAGATATGATAAGGTTGTAATATCATAAACCAATTTATTTTAGACATGTTTTGGTGTTATTTTAATCCTTATCATTTTGATTAACCCTTAATTAACCCATTTTAATTTTAACTATGATAACCAATTTTTATTTACTAAGAAGATGTAATTTTTACTTATAAAGTTTCAATTGAACCATAAATGAAAAATTTAAGATATTTTAAACCATATATCATCACCTTTGTTCTTATTTAATTTTTTTATGTTTTATAAATAATTTAATAAAATATTATTTTCATAAAATATCATAAGTTTGAATTTTGACTATATTCATTACTTTGACTTTAAGAAAATCAATACTGTAAGCTAACTTTGAACCAATTCACTTAATAAACCACTAAATTTTTATATTCACATATAATTTTTTTGGATCACCTTAATTAATTAAAATTATATTTCTTTCAATATTTCTAATATCATTTAGTTGACTGATTCATTAATTGAATAATTACCACATCATAACTTTGTAATTATTTATGATAATTATTTCTTTAATAAAAATTAAAAATAAATTTCTATGATGTAGATAAATATTTTTTATTTAATAATAAAATATATGGTCTAAAATATCTTCTATTTAACACCATATTAAAAATATTATACTTATTAAAAGTAAGAGTGTGACATTTTTTCACTATCTTGGATTTTAATAATATCCAAGTCATTTTCATGGAAAAGTACCCATTAAATTATTCATTTTAGATACTTATATGTTAAGGGTACAATTAGTTTTATCCAATAAAGTTTGATCAGGTGTTATGTTCATTTTATAGTCCTCATCTCTTTATTTTTTACTTAAATGACCTAATTTTTCCTTTACCATTATAATAAAAATTACCAAAGTCACTATTAATATTGTTAAAAAAGGGACTTATTCACTAAATTTGAACCTTATGATTCCTAATATAAAATAAATTTTTCATAATTCAAAACAAAAAATTTTCTAAAATTAATTTAAAAATAACCCCATTGGAAAAATGAGAAAACATCCAAAAGATTTACATGTTTTTATATCCAAGTAAAACATAAAATTGATTCCAATGAACTATATTTGATTAAATGATTTTTTTATAAATATAATTTAAAACCAATCAAATATATAATTAAACACTATAAATTATTTTTATGAAAAATCTATTTTCAATTAAAATTTAGTATTTTTCACTACTTATGAAAACATAAAGCTTATTAGAAAAATAACAAAAATTAAACTAGAGCAAATTATGATATTATAGTTTCAAAGATGAAGTTTATTTTTTCATATAAAAATTATAAAATTATAAAAAAATATATTTAAAATGGTTTCTCCATTAAAAGGTGAAAAAACTTACTTTTTAGAAAAATAACTCTTTTATGTGTAAAATTAGATTTGTTCTTATATCATGTATAGAAAACACTTAAGATGAATGTTAAAAATTAAATTGAATATATTATATTTATATTTAATTAATATAATTCAAAAATAGTTATTTGTTTATTTTTTGGTATAAAACACTGTTGTGCATATTTGAATATTTTTTCAAAAAAACATTTACTTTTATTTTAATAAACGTTTTACATTAATTTATAATTAATTGGTCAAAGAATTATGTGTAAAACATAATTTCATAATTCAGTTAATCCTATTCATACATTTCATGCTAACATATTGGTTATAATTTTCTTGTTAAAATAAGTATAATAATAAAATGATGTTTTGTAGAAACCCAGCGTTACGTGTAAATCAAACTAAGCTGGTGTTGTATGTAGCACATGCTTAACTATGTATAGCTTATAAAAAAATAAATAAAAGGAATTTAATTATTCATTAAAATATATGTCATAAAAATATAGGGGGTGTTACATTCTACCCTTATAAAAATTAATTTATCCCTTGAGATTCATTTGGGTTATCCAAGGTTTAATACTTGAAAGTTTCTTTCATAGAAACCCAAATTGAAAAAAATAATATCAAAAATTCATTTTAAAAAGGAAAAGTTAGAAACATAAAGGTTACCCAAAGTAACTCATAACTAGGTTTCCACAAATGATAACATACGTGGAAAGTGAAAACATGGACATATAAGAGAAAACTAAGTATCAAGTTCTAATGGAGAGTGATAGGGAATATGGCCATTAGAAGGTTAATGACCACAAAACTGTGGACCAAATAGGTCTAAAAAAGGTCATTTATATCATTATAAATGATGATAATATGATAAAATTTTATTTTAAAATTAATTGAGAATAAATACTTACTTGATTTCATATCATAAGTACAATCTCACTATTTGGTTATCCCTTGATCAATCTCCACTTCATTTCTTACTCTAAGAAACGAAGTTGAAATTGTAGTACCTATAAAACTATTGGATTATAAGATCCATAATAGGAGGAAAAGTCATTCCTTCTATCTTTAGTTATCATCATAAAAAATGGTTAGCACATTTTTTCCAATATGCATAAATCTTTATATTATGAAATATTAATCTCTAAAACCTCATCCAAATTTCAGTGTAAACAATTTCATAAATAGTTACCCTTATGAACCATCCGAAAGAATAAAATTCAATACTTTTTAAATAAGGTCACTAAAATTATCATTTATCACTCAAAATAGTGATGTATCTCTTAATAGTCACACACTAAACATCTGAATACAATTATCACGTATTATCTTGAAACATATTTATAACCCGAATTACTATAAAACCTTTGTGAAAACATGAATACTTTAAAAAATTAACTCTTTCCTCATACCATAAATCAAAGAATTCTATAAATTCAATCCTCAAACCACATTGTCATCATATTACTAAATAGTTATAAAGTCATCAATACTATCTAATTTATTTTATCACATAAAGAAACATCTATTTATTCCATTATCCCAACATCGTTATCATATTAAGGGTTATACTTCCCTTAATCACGTGTTTTCCAAAAATAGACCATTTTCATTAAATCAATTTTAAATTCCATCAAAACCATTCAATATATTCTTATAAATCCTTAGTGAAAAACACAAATTGAACAATCCTTATATGTTTCAGAATTCAAATAACATAATTCCTGAATCCAAAAACATAAACACTTTGATTATTTCATTTCATCCTTAATCCATTAACAAGGATACCTCATCCTATTACTTAATACCTCTTTATTTTCACATATTATTTTTAGTTTCATCATCAACAACAATATAACATTTACTGGTACCACCTTGCTAATTATCTTTATGATATTTTCACATAGTATATAGATTTTTATAATGCCCATTTTTTCCATATTTGTATCATTCATCAATTGATAGTACCTTAGGATTTCTAATATTCCCATTCATTGCGTTAACTAAACATTTCATTTTCCCCTTGTAGTTACATGCTTTGTATCCTGATTTTACACAATAAAAACATCATTTTGTTCCTCTAAGACATCCATTTGGGTGTTTTTTACCAAATTCTTGACACAATAGAAACTGAATCTTTTTTCCTCTTTTGTATCCATTACCAAAATTCTCATCAAAATATTTCCCTAACTTCCTGGATAAGTTTAAGGGTTGGTTAGGTTACACATTACTAATCATATTCTGTGAAAACTTAATTAGCATGATAACAATGTCCTTCACTAGTGATCATCCCTTTTAAATTATCATTAATAAATTGTTCATCACATTCAATGTTAACCTAGTTTCTTTTGGTTTCCTCTATTGAATAAAACCAGAAAGCACAGCCTAAGCAACCCTTATCATAGTGTAAAACCACATAACAATGAAAAATAACATATAGGATTTCTAAATTATGACATATTATTTAATCTATGACACCTTTGGTTTAATACCAGGTTATTTATGATTATTAAGAAAAATATAGTTTTGTAACCTATACTTATACTTATACTTAGATACATCCCTAGAAATATACTTATAAATATCTCTAGGGATCTCAATGAAGTTTTTTTTATCCTAGTTTCCAAATATTTACTAAACCTTTTCTATGATACCAACTATAATGACCCATTATTTTCACACATGAATATTATATCTTTTTTAGATGAATATTCATTACATTACACAAACACATGCCCAAGGACCATAATATTTTAGTGCCTTTATAATCTTGAAACTCAAACTTCCAATATAGTGAAATATATTAAATGTTTCCCACAAATATCTTCCCCTTTATTATTATATCCTAAAATCTTTCTTTATAACTTGAGGAAAAGAAACATATAAAAATTGCGAGCTCATATGATTAATAAGGGTAAATAAAGAATATATAAATCATAAGATAATCATAAATAATTAGTAAATAAACAAAACATTTGAAAATAATATCCTATATATCAAATATCATGATATCATGTCATGGAATAAAATATAGAAGTTCATAAATAATCAAAGAATATATTCTAGTAGAGAATAACATAAGACATGGAATTGTGGCATACACATAAGCATATAAAATAATTTCCATAGTATTTAAGGCATAACTAACAAGGATATATTAGTAGTATTATTTCACTCCCCATACCATCTTGGAAGTCATGGTTTAATCCCATGACTATCTTAGTAGTCAAGGATCACTCCCAAGACTATCTCAGTGGACAAATTACTATACTGAACCAAGTTTACTCGCTGTTACATCCATGTATATATCATGAGATATAAATCTTTACCCAATTTATTCTAGGGAGATATAGGTCCCAATAATAACATAATGAAAACCATACATATTTGTTCCATAGGAACATAGACTAGTTTTCATATTAGAACCCATGGAATGAAATGGGTTTCATAAACATCATTCAATCATAACATAACCATTGAAAAGATATGAGTTTCATAAATATCATTTCATCATAAACATTAAACACTGTTAGAAAGAATAATAATGGAATAATTGAATCATATCCCTAGATAAATATACATAACATAAAATAATGTTATCTTATATGAAAAATAATTTTTAGAGATCACTTGAAAATAATTATTTAGGAAAATATCATTTCTGCTTTGAAAATGCTTTCTTTTCTTAAAATACTGTGCAATTTTAAAAGAAATAATTTTACATTAAAATAAAACTGTAAACCTGTAAGGGAAAATTAAAATCATTAAGGTTTCATGATGTCATAAAATTCCGTTCATGCTGTATAAGTAAAAAAACATTCCTTTCAAACTTTTTTCCAAAAAAGTCACAAAGTACCTTGTTTGAAAAATGATAAAAAGATTCCGTTCAAAACATTTTGTAAAAGTAAAAAAATGGGTCAAAATAAATTTAAAAAAACAATAAGAGAATAGTAAAAAAAATTAAATTATTTATAGAAAATTTAAACATGTAAGAGGAATATTTCCCAATGGAGACTTAAAACAAAACAATCCAGAATAGTGATGAGATTATGAAATAAACAATCATCACTTTATAATCAGAAGAATCATATTAAACATGAAGGAAATAAAATTATATGGATATAAAAATACCATAATATTATTTATAATACTCATAAAAGACATTAATTCATAGTATATACACAATATATAAGAAACAAGTAGTGTATAAGGTACATGTCTCACAGAAATAAAAGTGATACAAAAATCCATTACCTTATGTATTAACTCTCGTCGTACTCATGAAAGAAAACTTTATAATAAATATATGTTTATTATAAATATATAATAGAAAAAAATTTATATATACAATACCATATATGAGTTACTTATGACTTTATATTATTCTCTTATTAACAATTTAAGTTATGTTTTGGGTAATAACCTATTTGTTTCTCGTACATGTTTTGACTTGTTATTCTTAGTCATCATATTAAGATCATGATTTTATTATATAAATAATGATAAAAAGGTTATAAATATCATATATATTCATTATATATGTATTTATGGTTATCTATAAAATATATAAATAGAAAATTAAACACATCGTTCATGGAGATGGTATGCCATATGTATGCATGAACGCTGCTTCCATTTCATATCGTATTTAAAGAAAGAAAGTGAATATAATTTATGTATATATATAATATCATTATAGTATAATTATTATTTCATATATATATCATATAACTTCACTAAACCCATCCTTAATAAATTCCATTTAAATTGTGAATGAATCACATTGCTTATAGGAGGTGGTAGTCTACACGTCCACAAACAAAGTTATCATATTTTTACAAAATGGAAAGTATGAAGGTATATGTTAAATAAGAATTAAATAAGAATAAATACATCATAAATATCATATATATTATATAAATACATAAATTCAATCATTATTTACAACCTTTAAATGTGTAAATGGAAGAAAGAGCGACAATGGTTCATGAGGCGGTAGTCCGTCGTACACACGAGCGATGATTGCGTACCCCATTTGATAGAAGTGTGTGTAAGTGTAGATAAAAAACATAAAATAAAAACATATAATTATATTTATTATACTTATTTTATTATGTATACATGAAATAAAAATAATATAAGGGGTTTAATGAAGAAATAAAACAACAACATTCATTGATGAATGTAACATATTCTTTGGCTATCTCTTTTTGATTTGCACAAAAGGACTCATTTGGTTGAGTTTAGGAACAAATTAAGGATTATAAGATGATGTTAGGTATTTTGAGAGGATATTTGGATATATTTTTTCTGAAAAATTAGGTTATGAAGTGTGAGTAAAAGAGAAAAAGATGTTCCCTTTTATAAGAGAAAGGAGGGGAGTTTTTGGAATTTCTAAAAAGATTAATTTATAATAAATTTAATCTCAATAAAAATACCTAAAAAATTACATTGATTCAAATATATTATATTATAAGGTTGTAATATCATCAACAAATAGATTTTATACAAGTTTTTGTGTTATTTTAATCCTTAAATTATCCCATTTTAATTTTAACTATGGTAACCATTTTTTCTATACTAAGAGGATGTATTTTTTACATATAAAGTGTCAATTAGACCATAAATGGATAATTTATGAAATTTTAGACTATATATAATCATATTTGTCCTTAATTAATATTTTTATTATTTTAAATAATTTAATAAAATATTATTTTCATAAAATATCATAAGTTTCAATTTTGACCTTTTCATGACTTTGACTTTATGAAAATTAATATACCAAGATAACTTCAAAAACATTCACTTAATACAACCCTAATATGTCATATTAACCTATAAAAATCATTTATAACCTTAATTAATTCAAATTATATTTATTTTAATATTTATAATATCATTTAATTGATTGTTTCATTAATTCAATAATTATTACATCATCATTTTGTAATTATTTATGATAATGTTTTCTTCAATAAAAATTAAAAATAAATTTCTATGATATATATAAACATTTTAATAAATTTATCTGATATAGATAAATTTTTTTCAATTAATAATAATATATATAGTCTATAATATCTTCTATTTAACCCCATATTAAAAATATTATACTTATTAAAAGTAAGAGTGTGACATTTAGTCACTATCTTTGATTTTAATAATATCCAAGTAATTTTCAAAGAAAATTGTCCATTAAATTATTTAATTTAGATAATTATATATTAATATACGAATTATATTTGTCTAATAAAGTTTTATCAAGTGTTAGGTTCATTTTATAGTTCTTATCTCTTTATTTTTAACTAAAATTTCCCAGTTTTCCCTTTACCATTGTAATAAAAATTACCAAAGTTACTATTCATATTGGACAAAAAAATAAGGGACCTATTTAATAAATTTAAACCTTATGATTCCAAATATTAAATAATTTTTTAATAATTTAAAACATATAATTTTATAAAATTAATTTAAAATTAATCATGTTGACGGATCGAGAAAATGAGTTTTTAAAGTGAAAACATCTAAAAGATTGACATATTTTTATATCCAAATAAAATGTGAAACTAATTCCAATGAACTAAATTGAATTAAATGATAAAAATTTGATATATTTATACTTTAAAACTAATCAAATATATAATTAAACACAATAAATTATTTCAAAGAAAAATATGTTTTCAATTAAAATTTAGTATTTTTACTATTTATCAAAACATGAAACTTATCAAACAAATATAAAAAATTTAACATAAGTAAATTTTTATATCCCTATTTCAAATAAGAAGTTTATTTTTTCATATAAAAATTATAAAAGTGTCAAAAATTATATTTAAAATGGGTTAGCTATTAAAAGGATGAAAACTAATCTTTTTAGAAAAATACTTCTTTTATGCGTAAAACTAGATTTCTTCTTATATCATGTCTATAAAACACATAAGATTAATGTTAAATTTTAAATTTAATATATTATATTTATATTTAATTAATATAATTCAACAATAGGGATTTTTTTATTTATTCGTATAAAACACATTTGTGTATATTTAAATAATTTTTCAGAAAAACATTTCCTTTTATTTTAAAAAAATTTTCACATTAATTTATAATTAATTGGTCCAAGAATTAAGTGAAAACCAAAATTTCATAATTCAGTTAATATTATTCATACCTTTAATTCTGAAGTTTAGGTTATAATTGTCTTGTTTAAATAAGTATAATAATAAAATGATGTTTCGTAGAAACTTAGTGTTGCATGTAAATAAAGATAAACTGATGTTGCATGTATTACAAGGTTAAATATGTGTATCATATAACAAAAGACATCAAATAAATTCAATTATTTTAAAAAAATATATCTCATAAAAATCTCAGGGTGTTACCGATATAAATAAATAGTTTTTGAATGACGTACATAGCCCAAACTTCCCTATTCACCCAAGGAGCGCAAAGATGTATCGAAATATATGAGAGAACTGTTGGTGGGACAATATGAAGAAATATATTTCTGAATATATATAAAAGTTCCTAGTATGTTAGAAATTGAAGGCTAAAAGGAAAATTTCTAAAGAGATGATGCAAACATTACCCATACCAACATGGAAATGAGAAAAAATCACTATGGACTTTGTCACTAGACTTCCAAAGACATCCAGAGAAAACAATGACATATGGGTTGTTTTGGATCATCTTAAAAAGAAAAATCAATTTAGTGAAATTCAAGAGGACTTCTCACTAGATCAAATTTCATGAATATACATCAGAGAAGTGGTAAGGCTGCATGGAGTACCCCTATCTATTATATCCGATTAGGATCTGAGATTCACTTACAACTTATGGAAAAGTCTCTAACATGTGCTAAATAATGAGTAGATCTTCATTAAGACCTATCATACTAAAATTGGTGGAAAATCTAATCAGAATATTCATACACTAAAAGAAATGTTGAGAGCATGTTCTATGGACTTTAAGGGAGGATGAGACCAACATCTAAATCGAGTCGATTTCTCCTACAACAATAGTTTCCACTTGCGCATCCAAATTGCTCCATAAGAAGCCCTTTATGGGAAAAGATGTAGAACAATGGAATGCTGGGATTAATTCGGTGAAAGGAAGCTATTGGGACCTGAAAATGTCAATGAAATGGTAGAAAAGGTGAAAACCATTCAACAACATATCCGAGATTCCCAAAGTCGACAGAAGATCTATGAAGATAATCATCGATGAGATCTGGAGTTTTAGGTTGGAGACATGGTATTCCTCCTTATATCTCCATGGAATAGGATCATGAGATTTTAGAAGAAAGGAAAGTTGAGTCCAAGGTACATCGACCCCTTTGAGATTTTTGATCATGTCATAGCTATGTCCTATCAACTAGCACTTCCACCAACCATGTATCAAGTACATGATGTATTCCATGTATCCCTCTTAAGGAATTACATACTAGATCACTCACACCACTAAATCTTGAGGTGGTATAACTAGATAACGACCTCTCGTATGAACAAAAGCTGGTGAAGATCTTGGATCGTAGAGATAAATTTCTATGTAATAAGAATATTCACATGGTGAAAGTACTATGGTGGAACCAGAAGTATGAAGAGGAAACATGGGAACCAAAGGAAGCGATGAAAGAGAATTACCCTCACTTGTCTTCACCATAGTATGTAAAACAAAATTTTGAAGGTGAAATTTCAAAAGGGGGGAAGAATGTAACACCCTCAAATTTTATTAATAGAAATTCCCTTCTTATAATTATGTCATATAGTATAAATCACATAAAATAACATAGACAACATAATAAAAACTTCATAAATTCAGAATGAATGAAATAACAGGTATTCCTAGAAATTAAGGAACCTATACCAATAGAATAGTAGCTTGAAAGTTTGAATAGTAATATGACCATTAGGAATATTAATATGACCAATAGAATAGTAACCTCTCCTATGAAAGTGTAAATAAAATTTGGGTATCTTATAAATGAAAATATGACATATTTATATCTTAAAATAAGTAAATAAATGTTTCAAATATTATAAATTAACTTTTGATATTTTTGTGAAACATAAATGTTTATTTACGATTTTATAATTAATATATTGATTTAAAAGAAATTTTCTTTTCATAAAATAGATTCATAAATTAATATTTTGTTATACCATGAATATAAGAAAATTTCATGAGACCTTAGTTAATTTTTCAAATTGTCATAAAATTAGTTATAATTTTAAAATCAGTATTTTTCGAATAAATAATAATTTTAATTAAAAATGAAATTTATTAAATTTATAAAATTATTTTCAAAACATAGTGTCCATTTTTTTAATTATACACATTGAAAAAATGGTAGGGGTGAATTTTTTGTATTTTTATAAAATAATTGAGTTTTTGGTGAATAGTGAAATACATTTACTTACGGTATTTAACAAATAGATAAATTATTGTGTCATGGATGATGTATGGATAATGTAAGTACAATTGGTTGGAAATCACATGCACCATTTATTGTATTTAGTCAAAATAATCAACACTATTTATTGTCTTGATCCAAAAATAATTAACAAATGAATTAAATAATAAAAAACACTCCTCTCCTCCCACTATAAATACAACCCCTCACCACCCATTCTCCTCACACCTCCAAAAACATTAATCTTCTCCAAATTCTACCCAATTATCTACCAAGACTGTCTCCCATGTCCAGGATCCTTTAATGTCAAAAAATACCAAACCCTTTTTCCCTATGAAAGCTTTCAAGGATAAGAAGTTCAAGAGGTAAAATCCTCTTTCGTTTTTTTAATTTCTTTTCAATTTATTTTCTTTTCTTATCCTCTTCTCACATTCCTATACCAAAGTGGCATAATAAATCCAGTATATTTTATATACTATAATTTTATTATGTTAGTGGTATATCCACCATCAATTATCTTCTTTTCCCCTTTTGTTCTAAAAATGAAAACATCATTTGTGAGGTGCCGATTCACCACCTTCACGGATGATGATTTTTCATTTTTTAATACCACCTTAAAGGCTAGTTTTAAAACCATTATGATGGTTAAAATATATTATAAAATTCACATTACAAAATATTTAGTGTTTTGGAACCAGTATATATACATAATATTAAATAATATAACAAAACTATTTTGTGATGATCGAAAAGATACCAAAATAATCTAAACAGTTATCATTAAAATTTTATATATTTAATCATAATTATATCTAAAAAAGTGATATATAATACCATTTAATCTTATGTAAGTTCATTAATAACATATAACTTCAATCCTGGATAACTATTCCCATTTTACATGATCCTTCATACATGTATAAAAGTGAACTAATCGTGAAAACCAAAGAAACAAACACTCTTAAATGATGAAATTAAATCTTATAATTCATCAAAAGCACCATAAATGAACTTAATAAAATCATACTAAATCAAATAAATGAATAATACGTTATGAATGAATTAATTAATGTATTTAATTTGTTTATTCATGACATTAATTACAAGTTAAGAACACTTTCGGAAATAAGGTAAGGGACTCTCACCGAACGTCCATTTTTCCTTTGGGTTATGATTTATCTCTATTTACCCAAATTTAATTATTAATTATTCTTATGTACTCATCCTACATTCTATTCACATGTTAAAAACATATGTACCTATCTCAATTTCTCTTTCTTTGATGGGGATATACAAGTTTTGTAAGGTTATCTTCTCAATTCCTCCCGATAAGCCAACCCGATTAAAGGGAAATTCCCAATTTCTTACCCATTCTTAAGTAAAATCTATAATATTTTTTAACACGAAAATAATTTTGTAAAATCAATTTTTTATCATAAAAACATATCTTTGTTCATTTGTCACTTTATGATAACAAATATTCCTTTTCCTCTTTAAAGTCTATTTAACAATCTCCATTAAACCGCACTAAAGTGGCTTATTTATAAAGGTTCTTAAACACTTTTTTGCATGTTTTAACTCCATTTTTAAATCAATTATAAATATATATGCTTATTCACCCTTATTAAGGTCCATGTATTATTTAAATCCGTTATTTCATGGACACCTTTATGATTTCTCATTTGTTATGCCTTATAACATGATTACGAAACCTATTTCTTCCATGGGTAACCCTTATGGTTATTACTTATTTATGATTCTTCATGTGGCACACATATTTTTGAAAATTTTATGATGGGTGAACCCATATAGTGATCCAATACATTGGGTAATTTTTATTCTCATGATATTTCATGTCGGGAGAGGTAGTAAACCTAGTTTCTTTATGGGACTTGGTCTTCCAAGTGCAATGGTCTTGGCAGTCATCCTTGACTCATGATCCACCACATTCAATGGTATTAGATGAGTTATTCTTGAACTTCTATGTGCTGTGAGCATTTGTTATATTTGGTTCACATATTTGATTTGGAATGGTATGCGTTATGTGATTTTGGAAGCTCAGTCATGGTTCTTGTTTTTTTTTGTTCTGGATGAAATTGATTTCTCTTGGTTCATAGTTTTTAGTGTGATATTTTGTTGGATTTCTGAATTTGTGATGGATCTTCGGTTGGTTGAATCTTTGAATTTTTGGTTTGGATGTTCTATTGGTATGATTGTTTTGTGTCACTACGGTCTGCAGTCTTGGGTTAGTGCATCTGATTCTTCTCAAAGGATGAATTCAGAAGAGGTTCAAAGCAAGGATCTTTCAAAGATCATGGATTTTAGGAATTAGATTTTTGAGAGGGTATGGAGTTTTCCATGAGTTCCATGCCCATGAATTCATGCACGAGACTTATTTCTGTGCAGTGATGTGAAGGTGGAAGTTCATCATGGTGATTTTGATACTGGGGAGGGGACCATCTTGGATGATTTAAATTGGGTTGTTTTTGGTTATTGGAATTTGGACCGTGGGTATTGATTGTTTTTATGTCTTTGAAGTCATTTGGGTTCCCCCTTACCCCTTAAAATGGGGTTTATCTTAATAAAAAAATTTAATTTTCAGTAAGTCTATAGAATATACTTCTTGAAAATATTTTGATTCTCCCTCTAATTTAATTTGATGTGTTTTTAGCATGGATTGGATATCTATATATAGATTCCATATCAATTATTGAGGAAGGGAAGTCTTGTTTTATATTTTGAAGTAACCTATAGCCATATTTTAGTGCAAGGATGAATATGAACTTCCAACAGAAGTTACTTCCATTGTATGGGTCTTACTACCAATTCATGAGGGATATTTATCACAAATGGATGGGGAGAAACTCATCATCAAACATATGTCTATTTTTCAGGATTATGTTAATGTATTTCTTAAAGACTTTCCTATTATTCCTTAGAATCATGAATTTTAGGTTTCAATATAAATCATACAAGGTATTACACATATTTTAAAGACTCCATAATGAATAAATCTAATTGAGTTGAAATAATTAAATAAGAAAATATAATAGAATCATGATAAGGGATTCATATTCCCCAGTGCATCACTATGTGGTTCACCTATTCTTTTTATTAAGAATAAATATGGTTAAAGGAATCTTTTTATTGATTATCAAGAAATTAAAAAGATCACTATCCTAAACAATTTTCTTCTACCCTATATCAATCACTTATTTTATCAATTATGAGAAGATCAATATTTTTACAAGATTGATCATTGATATGGATACCATCAATTGAAAGTTTACAAGGAGGATATACCCATGATAGCCTTCGGTATGAGGAATGGACATTATAAATTTATAGTGTTTCCAATGAGACGTACCAATTATCCAATTACCTTTATGAATTTAATGAATATAGTCTTTAGATATTCCAATTATTATTTTCTGGTAATCTTTATAAAATATATTCTTATATATTTTGAGAAAAAAATAAGAACATTAAGAACATTTAAGGATTGGGATAAAGACCTTGAGGAAGGAGAAGTTGAATACTAAATTTAACAAGTGTGAATTATTGATATAAAAAGTCACATTTTGGTGTTATATAATCTTGAGTGATGGAATGTTAGTGGATCCTTAAAATATAGAAGTTATTCACCAATGGAATAAGCTAACCATAGTAACCAAGATCCATAGTTTTATTGTGTTTGATTGATACTAATGGTTCTTTGTGAGGGATTTATCATGGATATATAATCCAATAAATATGTTAAATTAGAATGTATGTGACTTTATTTGGATAGATTAATGTGAGGAGAATTTCAAGGAGTTGAAAAGAAGGTCGGTCAATGCACATGTGCTTATAAAACCCTATAGTGGAGAAGGGTTTGTGATTATTAGTGATAAACCGAAGATGGGACTGAGATGCCTCCTCATATAGAATAATATGGTGATAGATTATGCCATAAACCAATTGAAAATTCATGAGAAAAATTACCCAAATCACGATTTAATGTTGGAAGAAATTATTTTTTACTAAAAATATAGATGCATTATCATTATGGTGAATGGTGTATACTGATAATAAAAGCTTGATGTATATATTCATGTAGAAAGAGTTTAATATGTGCTAAAGGAGATAGATTTATTTTATTAAAGATTATGAATGATCATTACATTAACACCCTAGGAAGGAAAAAAAGGTAGATGGTACTCTAAATTAAATTGACCTTTCTAGATTATCCATTATGAGGATTTAAAGTGATCCAATATTTATGGATTCAAATAATATGTATCTTTAAATTACATGGAAATTAGATAGATCATATCTTTCTCAAATGAATGTTCAACTAACCATCCATGTGAGGATTAAAGAGGTGCATAAAAATGATTTATAATTGCAAAAGAAGGTGAGAAATGTCCTTGAGTTCACCCATGATTGTAATGGAATGATAAGGTTTAGGAATCAAGTATGTACCCCATCAATACAATACTTGAAGAAGGAGTTATTTTATGAATCTAATAGCTCATCATTCTCTATTCATCCATAAAGTACAAAGATCTATAGAGATTTGAAAGAGTATTTTTTTGTGGGATAAAATGAAAAAGGACATTTAAAAATATTTATCTCGATACTCAGTATGTTATAAAGTTAAGGTTAAGAGATATAAGTATAAAGGAATATTAAAAACATTACCCATACCATAATGGAAATGAGAAAACATTACCTTGTATTTTGTCTTCGAGCTCCCCAAAACATCTAAAGGGAACAATGTATTTGGATTGTATTCAACCACATTATGAAATAAGTGAATTTCATTACTATCAGAGAATATTTCTATCTATATAATATTACTAGGATAAACATTAAAAAAGTGTTAAGGTTGCATGGAGTACTAAATTATATTGTATCATATCCGGATTCTAGGTTTACCATAATGTTCTGGGGAAGTCCTCATTAGGATCAAGATACAAAGTTAAGTTTCAGAACTACTTATCATCCTCAGACATATGATCAGTCTGAGAGGTATATTAAAACTCTTAAAGGTATATTTTAATCTCTCTAAATGAATTTTAAATGTGGTTAAGACCAACACCTTCCACATATAAAATTTTATTACAAAAATAACTTTCACTTAAGAATATAGATAAGTTCTTATGAAGACCTCGATGGAAGATAGTGTAGAACTGAAATGTGATAGGATGAATTTATTGAGATAAAGATATTGGTACATGATCTAGATGAGGAAATGATAGAGAAGGTTAGAGTTATTCAGTATCACATCAGTGCATCTTAGAGTCGGTAAAAAATTTATACTCATAATCATCAGTGGGATCTAGAGTTGGAAGTTAGTGAGAATCTATTCTTATGAATATATCCTTTGAATAAGGCTATGATATTTAGAAAAAATAGAAAATTTATCCCTAGATAAATTAGTACCTTCTACATTCTTGTTCATATTATGATGGTTGGTTATCACTTGTTTCTTCCACCAAATATCTCTCAAATTCATGATGTGTTCCTTGTATCTCTCCTGAGAAAGTACATATTCGATCCTTCATATTTATTGAAGTAAGATGTCATACCACTGAAGAATGAACTATATTATGGGAAAAAACTAGTGGATATTCTGGATCTAATAAAGAAAATGATGAAAAAAAAGACCACTGAAATGGTAAGTATTGTGGAGATACTATAAATTTTATAAAGCTATGTGGGAGCTTGAGGATGTGATGAGGTAAAAGTATCCATATTTATTTGTATTAGTGTGAAATAATCTCAATTGAAAAATTATAATAAGGGGGTAGAATTTAATAACCATATATTTTATGATATATTACTCTTTAAATAAATTCAATTTCTTTGATATCTTTATATACACACAACACCTGTAACACCCCGAGATTTTATGAAAAATATTATTTTAATTTCATTAATGTCTTATGTTGTATTCTACACCAAGATTACCTTGCGCTATACGCAACACCGTATTAGCTTGCAGTATACGCAACACTATTCTTGGACCGTGTTACACACAATTTTGATAATAGTTATTCTACGAAAAATTGAGAATATAAATATATATATATATTAAATGTATAAATGAAATATGGTTGGATTCTGTTATATGAAACAACGAAGGATTCTTTCACAACATGCAACCCTGACTTGGCTTGCATTACACGCAATCGCGACCTTCCTCGATAGCGTGTGTTGTACGCAATACCGGGTTTTAATAAACAATGTTATATTATTATAATATTGTCATGAACTAGCCGTTATGAATAGTATTAACTAAATTTTGAATTTTATAACATTATTATTCATCTTACACATTTCTAGAACATGGTATAAGAACAAAATAAATTTTTCGGGTAAAATAAGTATTTTTCAAAAAATGCAGTT
The DNA here is from genome assembly GCA_963277665.1 of Viscum album. Taxonomy (NCBI): domain Eukaryota; kingdom Viridiplantae; phylum Streptophyta; class Magnoliopsida; order Santalales; family Viscaceae; genus Viscum; species Viscum album. Next base: position 1,181,075,526 of record OY728128.1, on the reverse strand, counting down.
TTGCCGCCTTTTGATGGCGCACCCACTTTAAATCTGGTTTTTGACATGTTTATAAGTTAAATTTGACAAAATAAAATTCTTCTTTGGAATCAAGAAATAAAAATTTACTTTGGATAAATTTTTCATATTATTCTGGTAACTTTGACATTTTAATGAATAGTAAAAACACGCTATATTTTAATTAAAAACAACTTTTTTCATCGTAATATCTTATGTGGTTAAATTATAATATTGAATGGTTTTAAAGTATAAATAGAATATATTTTTACCATTTAATATAATGTATGTCATTAGCATTGATTTTACCTTGAATTCGTAGGTTAAATCAATTCAATCTTTTGCAATGTTTTAAACAAAAACCCGTTTTTATTCGACAACGGGATTAATTTTAATTTAATTTCTGCAACTTCTATGTTTTGAATTTTAAAAAATGGATTCCATATTTGGAATCAGTGGGTCCAAATTATGTTAATAGGATACTTTTTATTTTTGGGAATTATGAATAGTAACTACGGTAAATTTTATTTACCATAGTTAAAGGTAAATCGGGTAATTAAGGGTAAATATAATATTTTAAAATTACCCTAACAAATTTCAAAATCCTATTGGATGACTAAAAAACGACCCATATCACCTAAGGGTCTGATTAAATTAATTTAATTAAATTTTGTCAATGAAAATAATTTAATTATTATTAAAACCAAAGAATGTGACAACATGTCACTTTCTTAAATATTATAAGTATAATAATTTTAATCTAGTGATAAACTTCATGAAACTTCCAACATGAATAGTCTCCAGAAAGCTAATACAATTATCTACATCATAGGAATTTATTTAGAATTTTTAGGGATTAAATAATTATCATTTATTATGACAGAAAGATGATGCAGTAATTGTCTTATTAATGAAATATTGACATAATTGATGTTATAAATGCCCAAATAAATGTAATTTGAGACTTTTTATGACTTACACTAATTTTCTAGGTTAATATGACATGTTATTGTTGATTTAAGTAACTTGGTTCGAACGTATCATTCTGTTATGAATTTCATAAAAATCATGTACCAAATAGTGTCAAAATTGACATAAAATAGTTTTTTTAAAACAAATATTATATTATTAATTGTTATTTTATTCCTAAAAATCAAAGGTTCGGCCAAATGACTTAGATAAGATTATATATATTAATAATAAACAACTTGGGGTTCTTTTGGCTTGATATAGTAAGTTTATTAACCATATAGTGTAAGAAAACAAAAAGACACGGTAAAAGTTAAATTATTTAACTTAGAGTTAAATCTAATTGATAAGGTTAAAATAATAACCTAAACTTGTCTAAATCCTATTGTTTGATATTATTTCGACCCATCCACACTTTACCTTTTAAATAAGTCCCTTTGGAACCATTATAAACCGATTTTGACTTTAATATAAAATAATATTTTGAGATATTCCTAAGGTGCCCCTCTCCTCCCTTATAAAAGGGCACCTCCTCCCTCTCTTCCTCACACAACTTTGAGCCTTCAATATCGGCCAAAACCTGCCAAAATCTCTTCCCCACTTCCCTAGTATCATCCTAGAGGTCCTGGTTGTCTTCGAAGACCATCCTTAGTTCTTTAAGTGGAGGTTAAGAAAAGGCGCGTCAAAAAAGAGGTAATATCCATTACCGATCTTTTTTAATTTCTTTCTTCTTCAACTTCTTCTTCTTTATTTGTTTCATGATAAAGTAATAACATCAGTATTAATTACATACTGATATGTTATTATAAATATGAAACAACCCTAATTCACCTTCTATCTATCCTACGGAAAAATGAAATCACCGCGCGTGGGTACGTACGGAATACCGTCTCCACGCCGTGGTGTAATCTATTTTCCACCATCACCTTACAAGGATGAGTATAATGGTGTAATGAGAAACTATATATGATTATTATAAAGTGATATTGATACTGAAATATTATACATACACTTCAACACAATTCCACGACCATGGGAACGATATCATCGCTCGTGCGTACGTACGGACTACCGTCTCCACGACGCGGTGAGATTCATTCTCAATGATTAACCATTCATGAATGATTATAAAGTATATATAATATGTACTGATGAAATATATGACATAATAATGATACTGGATTTATTTATATATTTATATGTATGTCATCTACTTAATTCCATTCAATTCAATAAGGAAACGAAAACAGCATTCATGCGTACGTACGGACTACCGTCTCCATGAACGGTGTATTTCTTTCCATTTAATGATTTATTATATATATGTATATCCTGAATATATATATATATATATAAATCATGTTTTATATTCTGGAATTAAGTAATCATGATCTAAGTAATCATATGAATAATTACAAGTCAAAACACAAACGACAAATGAAACAATTTTACCCAAAACGCTCTTTAACATGGAATTTACAAAAGAACGGGTAATATAAAGTCATAAGTGAACCATATATGATATCATAACAATTAATATGATTCTTTAATAAGTAAATGACATTATTTAAATCATTATACAGGAGGTTCGGACACTTACGAAGCAAATCGGACCTAAGGTAAGAGAAATATCACAATCTCATTTTTATCCGAGATTGTTTATACTTTGGTATTTACTGGGGTGTATTTTATCATCCACATACATGTTTCCTCAATATGTGATATTATTTACATACACCTACAATTTTTTCAAATCCAATTTTACCCTTCGGTGAGTTTTTAGTAAAAGATATGAAAGGAATCTTTTGTCGTTTTTCGTACGAGGTACTTTTTGACTTTTCCGACAAAAGTAAGAAGAATGTTTTTTTAACTTATACGACATGAATGGATTTCTAAAACATTATTTACAAGAAGTTTCTTTTACAAGTATTCATGTTTATTTTTAATCAACTTCTTTTAGTTTAAAATTGTATGACATGTTAAGAAAGGAAAAGTGTTTTTGAAGTAAAAAGGATATTTTCCTCAAGAATGGAGTTCAAGTATTTTATCAAAATTATTTTCCATCTAAGATAATAAAATGGTTCTATTCTTATCTCTAATATTACATGGATTTGATTATGTTGTGATGGAAATATTTTTATGAATTCCTTTATCTTATACGAATTGTTTTATGATGTCATGTTGTTTAAGAATCCCATTTTTATTACATGGGTTACGCTATGATGTATGGTTTATGATTATGTGGCACACATAAGAAAGGATTCATTATAACATGGGTGGGACATATATCTCCCTCCAATGCATTGGGTAAAGATTTTATATCTCATGAGATAGACATGGATGAAATGGTAGGTTATACCGGTTCAGTGAAACAGGACTGAAACGAGGGTTACTCGATTCAGAAAGGGACTTTGTCCACTAAGATAGTCTTGGCAATGAGTCTTGACTAACAAGAAATGATTCTATATGATTATGTGTGTATGCCACAAAGTTTCATGTTTTAAGTTATGACTATTGGGATTTCATTTCACTACTATGATTTATCCCATGTTATGAAATTATGCTCTCTTTTGCAGGTTAAGATTTCCAAAAGTTATGTTCTTATGAATATGATGTGATTGATTTTTCTTTTGTATACCCTTACTGAGCATTTGAGCTCACCCTTTTATGTTTTCTTTTTCCCCAGGATATAAATAAAGGTTTTAGGTAAAAAAAAAATGGAAGATCTTTATGGGAGATATTGAAGATCTTTCACCATGATTAGAAGATTACGTTCCGAGTTTCCAAAGACACTAAACTATTACGATCCTTGTGTGTGTGTTTTTGTTATGTACTAAGTATTCTGAAAATTTAATGTAATTTCCATGTACGTCAAGATTCGGGTCTCTACAGTTCGTATCAGAGAAAAGGTTTAGTCAACCTTTGGAAACTAGGATGCGAGAACTTTAGTGAGATCCCTAGAGATATTTATAAGGTATGTCTAGGGATGTCCCTAAGGATAAGTATACGTATAGGATACAGTCCTAGAACTATGGTAACGATCATAGAATTTAACATAAGATGTTAGATATTGAGGGTACTCCCCCTTTATTATGTTGTTTTCCCTAGCATGATTTTTGCCTCTCACACTATTCTTTTTTGGGTTTTAGAAAATGGATGGAAACAAGATGATTCACGATAATGGAGGATATGATGGACAATAGAATGATATTCTTCATAATGAAATGGGATTTGGAAGTCCAAACATCATTATTATGCCGAATCAGCAATCTCATAATATGATCAATAAAGTAAAATTTGGTAAGTTTCCTGACTCGGCTAATAAGAGAAAGTTGGAGTTTCATGATGATCATAGAGGAAAGAAAGTTAAATTTCCCCTATGTAAATCATGTGGGAAGGGGAATCAAGGAGAATGTTTCAAAGGAACTGGAAGATGCTTTGGGTGTGGAAAAGAAGGACACAAAGCAAGTAAATTCAAAGGAAAAGGTTCAGTTAACAACATGGATGAGGATAATGGTATTGCTACGAAATCAACAATGGTTAAATGTTTTAAATGTGGAATGTATGGGAATTATGCAAACCAATGCCCTAAGGGAAAGTCTCATGAAGATAATCAGTATGGTCGTATGGGAAGTATTTATGTGGATGATGATGAAGAGACTACAAATGATATGTGAGATGAAAGAATTGTTGAAGCTCGGTCAATGGTTTAAGAATGTAGTGGAATGATTACATGTTTATCATGTGTAATGTTGTATAAGTAATCTCATGGTACTATGGAATAAAGATACATGTAAGGATTGTTACACTATTGTCTGATTAATGTTACCAGTATCCATGAAAGGTTATTCAGATATTTTTGGAATGTAGATGATATGCGCATAATGAAGGGATAAGGAGAAAATTAAATGTTTGATAGTATTCATGAGCTCATGACTGATATAAGAAGAAGGTTATATCATGGTTTGAGTATATAGAATTTTTGGATTTTGGTATGTGGAAAGAGTTAACTTTTGACAGCATTCATGTTTTCACTAAGGTTTAATGGGTATTCTTTTTTTTCAAGAGAATACATCATTAAGGTATTCACATGATTGGAATGTGACTAACAAGATATATGAGGGATAAATGATGGTATTCACATGCTTGGTTGGCGACATTTCAAGTAATCATTTTCTTTATACTATGAGCTTGGACCGAAGTATTTTAGATAAGCCTAAAGATTGTAATGGATTATTTTAACCATAAGTTAGTATTGTTTAAGTATAGAACTTTTTTTTTGATATTATTTATGTGATGTTATGTAGTTTTAGAAAAAGGACAACCTACAGGACGGGCGACAGCCCATCGCTTCGGACAAGGCTGTGGGAATTGAACCCACAACCGAAGTGCGACTGGCCTTTATCGCCTACCACTGACCTACAGGAAGTCCCTGTTTAGTAGAAACTAGTTTTATTATATTAAGCAGTATGATATGTGAAGTATAAGTTCATTTTAGGAACCATATATGATTGATATCACTATAGATGGACTTCTGTATTTTTTGATAACTTTTCTAACCTTTTGTTTGAGACAGATGGAATGACCCTTCATTCTATCACATGATCTGCTAACACATCACGAATGACAAATTCAACTTCATTTCTTTTAGAGATGAAGTGGAAATTGTCCAAAGAACAACAAATGGTGAGACTATACCAAAATCACGAAAGTATTTCTTCTAATTCCAATTTCATCAACTTTAGGGAAATGATCTTGAAAACAAAAAATGTTGTCTTAGTTCTCTTATATCTGATGAATCAGATGGTACCTTAGATCATCACAAATTTATGGCTTTGTGATTGCTAGCTTTTCCATAGCCATGTTCTCTACCACTATCCATCAGAACATGATGGTTAGATTTCTCTTACATATCCATATTTTCACCTATGTGGAAACCCAGTGATTAGTTTATTTGGGTAACCGTTACGTTTCATACTTTTGTTTTTAAAGATAAGTTTTGGTATTCCTTTTTACGATGTGGGTTTCTATCAAAGAAACTTTCAAATAGTAAACCATTTATAACCCCGACGAATTTTGAGGGCGAAATTCATTTTAAGGGGGGTAGAATGTAACACCCCGAGATTTTATGAAAAATATTATTTTAATTTCATTAATATCTTATGTTGTATTCTACACCAATATTACCTTGCGCTATACGCAACACCGTATTAGCTTGCAGTATACGCAACACTATTCTTGGACCGTGTTACACACAATTTTGATAATAGTTATTCTACGCAACATTGAGAATATATATAAATATATATATTAAATGTATAAATGAAATATGGTTGGATTCTGTTATACGAAACAACGAAGGATTCTTTCACAACACGCAACCCTGACTTGGCTTGCATTACACGCAATCGCGACCTTCCTCGATAGCGTGTGTTGTACGCAATACCGGGTTTTAATAAACAATGTTATATTATTATAATATTGTCATGAACTAGCCGTTATGAATAGTATTAACTAAATTTTTAATTTTATAACATTATTATTCATCTTACACATTTCTAGAACATGGTATAAGAACAAAATAAATTTTTCGGGTAAAATAAGTATTTTTCAAAAAATGCAGTTTTGCCGCATTTTGATGGTGCACCCACTTTAAATCTGGTTTTTGACATGTTTATAAGTTCAATTTGACAAAATAAAATTATTCTTTGGAATCAAGAAATAAAAATTTACTTTGGATAAATTTTTCATATTATTCTGGTAACTTTGACATTTTAATGAATAGTAAAAACACGTTATATTTTAATTAAAAACAACTTTTTTCATCATAATATCTTATATGGTTAAATTATAATATTGAATGGTTTTAAAGTATAAATAGAATATATTTTTACCATTTAATATAATGTATGTCATTAGCATTGATTTTACCTTGAATTCGTAGGTTAAATCAATTCAATCTTTTGCAATGTTTTAAACAAAAACCAGTTTTTATTCGACAACGGGATTAATTTTAATTTAATTTATGCAAATTCTATGTTTTTAATTTTAAAAAATGGATTCCATATTTTTAATCAGTGGGTCCAAATTATGTTAATATGATACTTTTTATTTTTGGGAATTATGAATAATAACTACGGTAAATTTTATTTACCATAGTTAAAGGTAAATCGGGTAATTAAGGGTAAATATAATATTTTAAAATTACCCTAACAAATGTCAAAATCCTATTGGATGACTAAAAAACGACCCATATCACCTAAGGGTCGGATTAGATTAATTTAAATAAATTTTTCAATGAAAATAATTTAATTATTATTAAAACCAAAGAATGTGACAACATGTCACTTTCTTAAATCTTATAAGTATAATAATTTTAATCTAGTGATAAACTTCATGAAACTTTGAACATGAATAGTCTCCAGAAATCTAATACAATTATCTACATCATAGAAATTATTTATAATTTTTAGGGATTAAATAATTATCATTTATTATGACAGAAAGATGATGCAGTAATTGTCTTATTAATGAAATATTGACATAATTGATGTTATAAATTCCCAAATAAATGTAATTTGAGACTTTTTATAACTTACACTAATTTTATAGGTTAATATGACATGTTATTGTTGATTTAAGTAACTTGTTTCGAACTTATCATTCTGTTATGAATTTCATAAAAATCATGTACCAAATAGTGTCAAAATTGACATAAAATAGTTTTTTTGAAACAAATATTATATTATTAATTGTTATTTTATTCCTAAAAATCTAAGGTTCGGCCAAATGACTTAGATAAGATTATATATATTAATAATAAACAACTTGGGGTTCTTTTGACTTGATATAGTAAGTTTATTAACCATATAGTGTAAGAAAACAAAAAGACACGGTAAAAGTTAAATTATTTAACTTAGAGTTAAATCTAATTGATAAGGTTAAAATAATAACCTAAACTTGTCTAAATCCTATTGTTTGATAGTATTTCGACCCATCCCCACTTTAACTTCAAAATAAGACCCTTTGGAACCATTATAAACCGATTTTGACTTTAATATAAAATAATATTTTGAGATATTCCTAAGGTGCCCCTCTCCTCCCTTATAAAAGGGCACCTCCTCCCTCTCTTCCTCACACAACTTTGAGCCTTAAATCTCGGCCAACCCCTGCCAAAATCTCTTCTCCACTTCCCTAGTATCATCCTAGAGGTCCTGGACTTCTTCAAAGACCATCCTTAGTTCTTTACGTGGAGGTTAAGAAAAGGCACGTCAAAAAAGAGGTAATATCCATTACCGATCTTTTTTAATTTCTTTCTTCTTAAACTTATTCTTCTTTATTTGTTTCATGATAAAGTAATAAAATCAGTATTACTTACATACTTATTTGTTATTATAAATATGAAACAACCCTAATTCACCTTCTATCCATCCTACGGAAAAATGAAATCACCGCGCGTGCGTACGTACGGAATACCGTCTCCACGCCGTGGTGTAATCTATTTTCCACCATCACCTTACAAGGATGAGTATATTGGTGTAATGAGTAACTATATATGATTATTATAGAGTGATATTGATACTGAAATAGTATACATACACTTCAACACAATTCCACGACCATGGGAACGATATCATCCCTCGTGCGTACGTACGGACTACCGTCTCCACGACGCGGTGAGATTCATTCTCAATGATTAACCAATCATGAATGATTATAAAGTATATATAATATGTACTAATGAAATATATGACATAATAATGATACTGGATTTATTTATATATTTATATGTATGTCATCTACTTAATTCCATTCAATTCAATAAGGAAACGAAAACAGCGTTCATGCGTACGTACAGACTACCGTCTCCATGAACGGTGTATTTCTTTCCATTTAATGATTTATTATATATATGTATATCCTGAATATATATATATATATATATATAAATCATGTTTTATGTTCTGGAATTAAGTAATCATGATCTAAGTAATCATATGAATAATTACAAGTCAAAACACGGACGACAAATGAAACAATTTTACCCAAAACGCTCTTTAACATGGAATTTACAAAAGAACGGGTAATATAAAGTCATAAGTGAACCATATATGATATCATAACAATGAATATGATTCTTTAATAAGTAAATGACTTTATTTAAATCATTATACAGGAGGTTCGGACACTTACGAATCAAATCAGACCTAAGGTAAGGGAAATATCACAATCTCTTTTTTATCCGAGATTGTTTATACTTTGGTATTTACTGGGGTGTATTTTATCATCCACATCCATGTTTCCTCAATATGTAATATTATTTCCATACACCTACAATTTTTTCATATCCAATTTTACCCTTCGGTGAGTTTTTAGTAAAAGATATGAAAGGAATCTTTTGTCGTTTTTCGTACGAGGTACTTTTTGACTTTTCCGACAAAAGTACGAAGAATGTTTTTTTAACTTATATGGCATGAATGGATTTCTAAAACATTATTTCCAAGAAGTTTCCTTTACAAGTATTCATGTTTATTTTTAATCAACTTCTTTTAGTTTAAAATTTTATGACATGTTAAGAAAGGAAAAGTGTTTTTGAAGTAGAAAGGATATTTTCCTCAAGAATGGAGTTCAAGTATTTTATCAAAATTATTTTCAATCTAAGATAATAAAAGGGTTCTGTTTTTATCCCTATTATTAAATGGATTTGATTATGTTGTGATGGAAATATTTTTATGAATTCCTTTATCTTATACGAATTGTTTTATGATGTCATGTTGTTTAAGAATCCCATTTTTATTACATGGGTTACGCTATGATGTATGGTTTATGATTATGTGGCACACATAAGAAAGGATTCATTATAAGATGGGTGGGACCTATATCTCCCTCCAATGCATTGGGTAAAGATTTTATATCTCATGAGATAGACATGGATGAAATGGTAGGTTATACCGGTTCAGTGAAACAGGACTGAAACGAGGGTTACTCGATTCAGAAAGGGACTTTGTCCACTAAGATAGTCTTGGAAACGAGTCTTGACTAACAAGAAATGATTCTCTATGATTATGTGTGTATGCCACAAAGTTTCATGTTTTAGGTTATGATTATTGGGATTTCATTTCACTACTATGATTTATCCCATGTTATGAAATTATGCTCTCTTTTTCAGGTTAAGATTTCCAAAAGTTATGTTCTTATGAATATGATGTGATTGATTTTTCTTTTGTATACACTTACTGAGCATTTGAGCTCACCCTTTTATGTTTTATTTTCCCCAGGATATAAATAAAGGTTTTAGGTAAAAAAATGGAAGATCTTTATGGGAGATATTGAAGATCTTTCACCACGATTAGAAGATTACGTTCTGAGTTTCCAAAGACACTAAAATATTACGATACTTGTGTGTGTGTTTTTTTTATGTACTATGTATTCCGCAAATGTAATGTAATGTCCATGTACGTCAAGCTTCGGGTCTCTACAACACCAAGTTTAAATGAACCATGATATACTATTGAAATATTGTTATTTAATGTGAAAATTATCACATAGATGTTAGATTGGTGGGAATTAATAGGAATAAATATTTTATAAAAATTAGTGTTTATATATGTAGAAAATTATTTCATTAGTTATCAATTATTTAAAAATGAAAACAAAAACATTTGAAGGTAAATAAAGATGTTTTTATAAAAAATGGGTTTTATGCGCATAATGTGTTTTTAACTTAATAAAGTAGATAAATATCTATTGGTGAATGATTTAAATAAAATTAATATATTATTTATTAAATAAAATGTTTTAACATTCATCTAATATTTTTTAATAGGCATAGAATAATAATAAATCCATTTTTATACGCATAATGTGATTTTTGTTGTGTTTTTCATGCTTATATTAAAATTAATTTATACCAATTTTATGAAATAATCCTTATAAAATGCATTAATTATTTTAAATTATCATAATTAATAAAATTTAATATGTAAAACTTATTTTTTGGTCATAATGAATAGTAAAATAGTAAAATTTTGTTACTATAGTTAGGATAAAAAAGGGTTTACTGGGGGGGGGGGGGGGGGGGTTAACCTAACAGATTAGGTTTAAAATATCACAAAACACATACATTTATTTGTTTTTATAATGGAATCTCAAAATTATTCAACATAAATTCAAATATATATCATTTTGGAGAATCTTTTTTGGGGTACGACATAAATACATTTTAATCTTTTGAAAAATTCCAAGTGTTACCTCTCCCTCTACTATAAATGGATACCACTTATACTCTATTTACCACACTTCATAAGACTTATATATTATATAATAACTAACCCAATAACTTCATAACATATCTACCCATTTCATTGAGCTCTTGGTTTGATCATAATACCATCCTTTCAAGGCTTAAGTTGTAAGCTAAAGGAGGTTTCACAATGAATATGTATAACTCTTAACTGAGTACTCTTAATTTATTTTTTCACCTTATCTAAATCCATGGTATCTATTATAAAATAATGAATTAATTATCTTAAATAATATGAATTTTTATTATGACGATGGATCAAAATTGTTTTATCTCCTTTCCATCAAATGGGAAATTAATGTATCATTTGTATGTACCTGTGGACTACCACTTCCATGTAGCAATATGATTCATTTTCCATTACCATATTTCATGGATGGTTATTATGATGGATTTAATGTTTATATTTGATATTTTGAAAAAAAGTATACCATTTTCATTATAATGTATTATAAACCTTTTTACCTTTCTATCTATCGAAAAATAATAACGCTACTCATGCGTACATGTGTACTACCACCTTCACGAAGCGATGAGATTCATTTTTTAGTTCAGTTTTACATGGTAAAAAATAAGGAAAGATTTAAGGAATATATATTATATTTATAATATAATAATGATTCTATAAAAGTTAATTATTATTTACCTTTATCTCATTCCAACCTTTAAAAGTTGAAACATCACTCGTGTGTACATACAAACTACCATCTCCATGAAGTGATGTAATTAATTTTTCATCATCACTTTATTTTAAAAATTATAAAAGTGTATATGATGAATAAATATGATAATTATTTCATGGTTAGGATTTTAGGTATGATGAAACCTTGACCAAGGTACAATTACCATAACAATTGAACTGAAAAAGGCATGGAAAACATACAAATTTTCACCCAAATTCTCATTTTAATGAAGAAATTATTAATAAAAGGTAAATTGGACATTATAAAGGAAAAATAAATATTATTTTCTAAATGGATATGGTTCTATAATACATGTTAATAAATCTATATTTATTATATTGGATATTTTAATGCATATGATGTAAGACAAGACTTGATGTAAGGGGTTTATGTTACAATCTCATTTATTTTTGGGATTATCTATGTTAAATTTATATTGAAGTAAATTGTATTGATATTATCCTTTAAATACATTTTATTTTATTATCCTTTGGTAATTTATAAAATTTTTATGTATTAGTTCCATTTTTCTTCCTTTGGTACTTAAAATGACCGAGAAAATATTTTTAAAGAAAATATGATCTTATTTCCTATTTTTTCAATGAACCTTTTCTTCTATATCTATACATAAGGGGTTTAAACAAGTCCAATAACAATTATCAGAACATGAAGAAGTGATTTAAACCCTTGTATAAGGATTTACCAAGTAAGATAAATGAAACTCTAAATGAAACTGAAATGAAGAAATCCTATTGTAAATGAGCATTCTGTACACCGAAAAAAATCTTCAATAACTTTAAACTTCATCATATGGGATTGAAAATGTTCACCAAGGGAAGTTGTAACACTTGAGACTACACTGTAGTAGGTAAACACCATATCTTGAGGTATCATGTAATGCACCCTTAAAGTGCTTTTATTCCTGAAATTATTTAAAATATTAATTTTAGTATTTGAAATTGATAAAACTAACTTCATTTTTAACTCATAAAATCGAAATTAGCATAGTATGGATTTTTAATATTTTTATAAAAATATCATTTTTCGACAAAAAATATGATTTTTAAAAAACTTTTAATTTTTATAATTTTATTGATATATAAAAAATGAACAATAAATTCTAAAACCTTTCATGTAATCAAATTTTAATATTAGTAATGAAACTATTCAATTTAAATTGTTATTTGAAATAAATAAATATATGACAAAATTTTTTATAATGAATTAAAATGCTACTTTAATATAAAAAAAATCTATTTTTGATATTTTATTTGAATAAAGTATTTTGAAGGGAGATTCAATTTTTGGATTTCTTTGTATGATCAGTATCCTTTAATTTTTTTATAAAAATTCAATTTATATCATTAGAATCATTATCGAATATAGTTTTAAACTATATAAAAATTTAATGCTTAAAAATGTTATTTATCTAAAAATGGTTTTCTGTGTTTATATTTTAAAAATAACTTTTCATACTTGTATAAATTTTTTTTGATAATTTTTTTTCATATTTTAAATCATAAGGTTCAAATTATTTAATTAGGGCAATTTTAATTTTGTTCATTAAAATCAATTACTATGTTTAAAAATTAGTCACCCTGGTAAAAAGTAAAAATAATAAAAGGTATTTTACTGGGGGGGGGGTGGGAAGAACATGTTAAAAAATTGATTAAAAATGGATGGTTGAGGTGTGGAGACTAATCCTCAAACACTTTCCTCATTTTAATTTTTTTTAATCCAATGAACCTTTAATAGTAAAATTAAATTATTAAAATTCAATGAGTATTCTCAAAACTTCCCTTCTCTTCACTTATAAAAGGGTGAGATCTTCACCACTTAAAAACTAAATTATATTTAGAAATTATCCTTGAAAATATGCCATTATAATCTCCCTATAACTCTATCCCATGAACATAATTCCCTTTTCAATCATAGTTAGACCAATCCCTTAAAATTCAAGGAGACTTATAAGGAAAATTCAAGTCCTCAATGTGAGTATTATCAACTACTTTGTTTTCTTCTTAATTACCTTATTTAAAATTTAACCTAGAAAAAATAATATAATTATGTTATTAACATTTATATACTTTAATTTTACTATATTAAAGGTATTATTATTATTTATTTAGATAACCCATCCATTAAGAAAAATAAAACTAATGTTCACACGTTGTGAGGACTACCACCTCCACAATGTAGCATATTTAATTTTCCCTCAACACCTTAAAAGTATAAATATGATAGAATTAAAGGATATCTATGTTTTTATTATATAATTATTCTTATGTTATGGAAAATTAGAGAACCTATTAATGATATGATCAACAAACGATCATCGTTAATGTAATCATTTAAAATAAGCGTACGAAGTGGATAACCATTTATTCAAATTTTGTAATATTTTCATAGCCATTAATTATTAGTATAATTAATTATAATTATAATTTATCACACTAAAAAACTCTAAATATGATCAATATTTTCCTGGTAAAATGTTATTAGAACAAAACCACCACATAATCATTCATTAAATCAGGATATATTCATGTTTGGATCTGTTTAACCACATATTTGAACAATACTATGAATTTTGTCATTAATGAGACTATGAACATAATAAATAGTAAAATATGATATAAATTTGTAAATAATTGTTTTTTTATATATTTTATATCAATATTTAATTCATTATTTAATAAAACACATTCTAATCATCAAGAATCTTTGGAAAAATCTTATTATCGATTTTATCTTCAAAGATAATGAATAAAAAACCTATTAAATGGATTTGAAACATCATAAATTATTATAAATAATATATCAAATTAAATTTAATTACCTATTAATGGATAAATTTGGTCTAATAAATAATATGAACACTATTATTAGGAAACTAGTACAAATGATCAAAACTATAAACACATGTTTTGGAAGATCCAGAGAATTAATTTTGTGAATGATTATTTATGAATAGTGTGAATGGAAATGGATATGAGTAAGGTTATGAAATAATTTATTAATATAGATATATTTATGATATAAGAGGTTAATGTATGTTCTAGGAAGTTAGGAAAAGTGGTAAGGGTTTTATGTTTCAAATTCCTCTCTTTAAGACATATTTTTTTATTATACACCAAATTTCCTTTATGTGGTGTATATAATTCCTATTTGAGATGTTATATCATGAAATTAATTTATTATTGGTATTATAAGATCATGTTTAAGACCCATTTTTAAATATGTTATCATTGAATTTCTACCCAAGCCATAGGTGGGGATTTTTTCATCTCAATTGTCATTCCTTAGGTTTCATGTAATAACCACCACCTATTTTATTTTTTGTGGTACTTACATTTACATGGAAGACATTTTTATATGTTAATAATCAATTTAATTGATTTAAAAGACTATATTTTATATATATATATATATCTCATATTATTTTGATTTAAGAGTTACATACTCCATGGTGGGAACACCATCATAAGTTTTGGTAAATTAAATGTGTGTGTAATTTCCTAGAAAATAAAGCCCTGTATAGATACTAGAAAGTGGATTTGGTTATAGATCAGATGAATATAGGGTAAATCACCCTAAAATGGTATGGTTGATTATTGAATCAGTCATCACCTTGACGTATGGCATGTGGGACAAAGACTGCACACCTGGAAAGAGACTCCCAGGGGATATGCTTTGGAATATTCAGATTCCCTTAATGAACCATGATAAAGGAAATTTCCTATCACTTACTTGGTCTCCTACCAATGAAATCTATTAAACCCAAATATTATCTTCCATGTATTACCCAAAACATTTAAGGTGACCACCCCCTATATTTCATTAATAAGAGTACTTCATGTACACATTATTCCATTTACTGGGGAAGTATTTTATTTTCATATTTACCATTATAAGGATAACCAAGTTTTCTTTAGTAATAGGTTCCTTAGGTAATGGTATAAAAGGTATTGATGAAACTTATGAGTAATTAATTATACTTATTCAGGTTAGTGTTAGGGACCAAAATTAAATTTCCCCTTAATGCATTGACATGTCTCATGAGACAAAACATGCTGGGTTTTAATGCACACCTCTTACCATAACATGACAAGTTCTTAGCTTAATTACTTTATAGTAATTTTTTGATTTCTAACATTATATATTCTATCAATATGAGATAATTGATTACTATTATCCATTTTTTCATTAATTATCATGGATATAACATGCTCTCAATTTTAGTTTATTATGGATTCACCTTGTTCACTGATTATTTCCACATCACTTATTACATGTTTATGTTATGCAAGATTTTATTGTATGTTACTTCTTGATAATCATTTTACCTCTACCTTATTTTTTTTCCTATCCCCTAGAAACCTAGAGGAGGAATATGTGTAATTTTTAGGGATATTATGGAGGGGATAATCAAGTTCTCACTATTTTTTTATTCTATATCTTATGTGTTGAAATGTATTGAATGTATGTTTCTATTATTCTAAGACCAATAAACTATTTTATCCTTAAAAAAATCACTGTAATTTGTAACAATAATTTAATATAATTACCGAATCTAGGGTTTGGGAGTTTGAGATGTTAGAGTTGGTATCAGAGGGAGGTTTAGTATTATCCTTGGGGATTAGATTTTGAGGAACCAAGTTTTATAGAATAAGTTCTATTAAAAAACCTCAAGATTTATAGGGAAATCTCTTGAGATAATAATATAAATTTTATTCTATAATTCATTTTTATGATATAATTATGTGCATGTCATTATATAATAATGGTGGCTAATAGGAAGAATGAGAATTGTATCAAAACCCATAGTTAATGTAGGTATATCTACCATGAACAAGTTAATTAATCTAGAGTTAAGGGTAATAGGTTCATAACTATATTAGGGAAGTTTATCTAGGGTATGAAAAATGATCTAATTATCATAAAGTGACCTAGTGATCCACAAAATCATGTAACTATGATGGATCATTTCATACAACAAGAACCTATAACTTCCTGTGGAAGTGCATATCCATTAGTAGCTAAACAATCGATCAAGTCCTTAGAGAAAATATTTCTTTCTTTGGGTAGTAGTAAAAAGAAAAAATTCATCATGGAGGACTATCATCTAAAGGGATATGAGCACCAATGGTGGTCGCTAATTCCAAACACTAAAGTGGAAGATGAGTTTAAGTTCCTAGAATGGGGAAATTTTAAAGAGGTATACTATGAAAAATATATTCCCTATGAGAAAATAAAAGAAATGAGAAATAAATTATTAAATATTAAAAAATAATGAGAAAACATTTTCTGAATATGAGGATAACATTACAAGGTTATCAAGAAATGCTGTGAACTTTGTACATAGACCAAAAAGTAAGATTTCTTATTTATTTGATGGGTTAAAGCTATTCCTTCTAAGGGAATTATTCTCTCAAAACTTTTATTTATATCAATATATAATCTCATGCACTATTAATATATACAAATAGTTCTATAATATGTATATATTTAAGTCAAATCAGGAGAAGAATAGTTCGAATAAGAATCATGAGAAGAATAATATGATAAAGGGGAAGAAAGTAATGGAGATATTTACCACATATGATAATTGTGTGGAGAAACAATCTGGGTCTTAAAAGAAGGTAATGATAGTTTATTGTAAGTGTATATAAAAATTACATCAAGATAAACAATGAAATGAAACGATAGAATCTATTGATGTTCAACGCTTTAACTATTTGGAGAAGGAAAACTATGGAAACCAATGCCCCAAATGTTAAGGAAATTTACCTCAAAAAAGGAAAAGGGATCAAGGCAAAGCTTATGAAATTACCATAATTGGATTTGAAGTTCATAATGATGTAGTGGAAGGTACATTGATAATTTCATCAATGTTAAAAAATGATTTATTTTATTATGGATCTTTACACACTTTTATATTTCCTATTCATTCCAAAAATATCAGTTCCCTGGAAACATTATAAGGGAATTATCAATTATGACACAGATTGAAAGTTTTATCACAATAAAGATGTGTCCGGTGGTTCCAATTAGTATTTATGGGAATACCCTATTTGAAAATTTAGTTATCATACCTACAGTTTAATTTGATATGATCCTTGGTATGTATTTGATTTAAAAGTATAATTAAAACATTTATTTTTAAGGGAAATAGATTACAATTCATGAATGTGAGGTGTAATATCTTATATTTAGAGAGGGAATATTCATCAACTAAATCATGTCTCGATCCTATTCTTGTAGACCTCCTTAACTAAATTATGGGTAGAGTGGAATACCAAGCATGATATATGGATGATGAAGGCATATTAATAATATAGGATGCACCTGTGGTAAAAAAAAATCATTATCATTTTTCCAAAAGAATTACCTACCCATCCCCCAGAGCATGAAGTTAATTTCTCCATGGAACTCATTATTTATGTAAGGCCTATATCTAAAAATTCTTATATAATAAAACTAGTGGAGTTTGTGGAGTTGAAGAAATAGTTTCAAGAGATGATTGGTAAGTGATTTATATTCCCTAGTGTTTCACCATGGGGAGCCCCTGTTTTATTTGTTAAAAAGAAGGATGAGTCTATGAGATTATTCATCGATTATAGGGAGATCAATGTAAATACTATAAAAAATAAGTATCCTTTTCCACTCATTTATGACTTATTTTATTAATTTCATGGATCCCAATAGTTTTCAAAGATCAATCTTCTTTTTGGTTATCATTAGATAAGGGTGAAGAAGGATGACATACAAAGATGTAATTTTGAACATGGTACAAACATTATGAGTTTACGATAATGCCTTTTAGATTGACTAATACAACTTCTATCTTTATGAATATAATGAATATAGTATTGAAGGACTATCTTGATAACTTTGTGGTGGTGTTTATTAATGATTTCTTGATATACTATAAGATCCATTAAGAGCATGCAAATCATCTAAAAATAATTCTAGAGACCCTAAAAAAAGGGATTATATAGAAAGTATAGTAAATGTGTGATTTATAGCTCAATGAAGTTTCTTTTATTGGGAATATTCTCACCAAGGATGGTAAATCTATTGAAACTTCAAAGATAATGGTAGTCAAATAATTTCCTAAACTAATGAACATAACTAAGATTTGAAGTTTCTTGCATTTAGTAGGTTATTATTGGTGATTTGTTCAAAAAAAATTCCCTTGTTAGAAAACATGTTAACCAAGTTAACACATAAAGAGGCTAAATTCAAAAGGTCAAGGGAAAGTGAGGAATGTTTTTAAGATATTAAGTGGATACTAATTAATGAACTGATATTTACTCTACCATTAGGTAAAGAAGGATTTTTAATTTATTATGATGCATTGAAGAAATGAAATGACCATGTCCTTATGAAAAATGATAGGGTTATTGACTATGCATTAATGAAATTAAAAATCCATATCCAACTTATTAAAATGAGATGTAAAATGTAATATATTATTTGAAAATATAGAAGAACTAACTCCATGGAAGAAGATGTGATATATATCCCTATCATAAGAGTTTAAAGTATATCTTCCCTCAGATGTAGCTCAATATGAGTCAAAGATGATGGTTTGAACTACTGAAGGACTATGATTTCTTGATACACTAACACCCTGGTAAGGAAGTCAAGGTGGATGATGCATTTACTAGGTGGGATCATGGATTTAAAAACATATTGAGGATTGAAAAGGATCATATATATTGAGACATAGTAAAAATGGATTTGGTGATTTCTAGGTAAGGGGATCTATAATTCTTTTTCCATGTAATTGAAAACACATCCTTACTAGAAAATTTATAGAAGTCCCAAAATGATTGTGATAACATAAAAAAGAATATTAAAGTAAAAAATAATGGGAAATTATTATAATTCATATTTAGAGATAGAGTATTGATGTTTGGAAAGAAGTTATGTGATCCATCCATACCCGAATTTAAGAGGGAACTACTAGATGAAACACATATCTCAAATTTTTAAGAGAACATTCTTGGTGGGATGGTATGAAGATGAAAATTGTGGGATATATGTCCAGATGATTATTATTCCAGTAGGTTAAGGCTAAAAGATAACATACTAAAGGATTCATGTGAACCCTTAATATACCTATATAGAAGTCATACAATTTTATAATAGACATTTCATCTAGACTCCCAAATACTCCAAGGAAGAAAAATGTTATATGGGTGACCATTGATCTTCTTACTAAGTCTACCCATTTCTATATCAAAAAAATCATATAGCTTCATAGGGTACCCCTGTTGATTTTAAGGGGAATGTCATTACTGATGCACTTATTAACAAAGTTCCACCATAGGAATTATTATAATCAAAGGAGGAATGTAAACTTATGGGTATTTTCACTTAGTTGCATCTGGATGCACATGAGGATGGTTTAACTATGGTTCTAACTAGTATTCAATTATTATCATATCTCTATAATTATATTTTATAGGTTCAATATCACTATGATAATTTAATAGGAATTTGGGAAACCTAATATGGTGGGGAGACCGTTTTATTCTTAGTCTTGCAGTTCTGATGGAATTATTTTCTTCAGGCATCAGTTTTTCATTCCGTCATCCTCAGGAAATCAATGTTCCATGATTTTCATAGTTCCTCATAGGATGTTCATACTTGAAAAACTAAGATGTATTATGACATGATTTGGTGTTTTTTTTGTTTATGTATGAAATGTAACATTTTTGAATATGTGCCCCACTATTACACCTGGAAACAGTTAAAAGCAGATCACCTAAATCCTTTTGGTCTGCACCATCCTTTTCTAGCGAGGGTTTGTAAATGGGAGGGGTGTCTATGGAATTCATCATTGGATTTCCATGGACTCCCTAAGGAAATTATTATATATGGGATATTATTGATTGATTGATGAAATTATCTAATTTTATTATGATTAGGGGAATCAATAAGGTTAAATATCTAGTTAATATATATGTGTAAAAGATTGTGTGGTTCCATGGTGTCTAGTCTTCCATTGTATCCTATAGTAATCCTAGGTTTACTTCTAGATTCCAAAAGAGTATCCAAGAGGCGATGAGGACTCAAGTAATATTGAGTACAACTTACCATCCATAGATGGATGGTTATACATAGCATACTATACATATTCTGGAGGATATGTTTCATGATCGTGTCTTAGATTTTAGTGTATCATGGGATATCCATCTCAGACTGGTCAAGTTGTTTTATAATAAATGTTACAAATTGACAATTAGAATGTATTCCTTTGAGGATTTGTATGGTAAGATGTACATGTTACCCATTTTTTAGCTAGAGGTGGGTGGGGTCTCACTAAAGGGACAAATTATTTTTTAGGAGACATTAGTGAGGATTCATGATATATTTCAATTCTTTTTTATAGATCAAAGTTGGAAGAAGTCATATTCAGATATTCAACACCATCCTTGGGTTTTTTACATGGGTGACTAGGAATTCTTGAAAGTTTATCATTGGTTGGGTCACCATTAGCTTGGGAAACTTGGGAAGATCACTTCACAATATGTTTGAATGTTTGATATTAGTGAGTGGAATCATCAAGTCACTTATCAGTTGGTGTTATAATATAATTTGACTGGTATTCATGATATCTTCCACATATCCTAGCTCAATAAGTACCGTCCTGATCCTTCCCATGTTCTGAGTTGGGAGGAGATTGAATTGGAGTTGGATGTTTCTGTTGTGGACAAACCAGTTTAGATCATTAATTCTTAGATGAAAGTATTGTGTGGGAATTCAATTTTGTTTTTCAAAGTGTTATGGTGGTATGGATCAGAATCTAATGATATTTGGGAGTGAGAATCATTAGTGAGGGAGAGGTTATCTCACCTCTTTCTGGAGAATCCTTTTTCTATATAATTTTTTGTGGTTATAAAATCACAGGGTTAGGAGTATTATAACATATTGGTTAAGTAATTCTTACTTTTAATGTTTAATAGGTTGTAATTTGGGTTTAGGGAGATATCTAATGAAATACAAGGGGTTTTTAAAGGAATCGTGCTGAATGTGTGCTGTAGGATACAATTCCTGCTATGAATAATACATTCATGAATTTAATGACTTTGGTGTATAATCCATAATTTTTTTGGAAATTAAAACCATTCATGATGTGAATGATACTCATTTCATTAACTTGGATCCCAAGATTTTATGTTGATGTGATGTGTTTTTTGGTGTATAAATCATGTCAAAAGTTCATTTCATGAACTAAAAATTCACGTAATGAATTATTCATTTTATATTTAATTAAATTTATTATGATTACAACCAATATAATTTTAATTTGACCATCTTATTTGAAACCTAGGTCCTATCTAAATGATTTTTGGTGAATCCATCTCTTCTGGGAATCTCCAATTGGTTCATTAATCTTCAGGTTAGTTGGATACTCCTCTTTTGTTAAATGTGATTGTCCTATTCTCATTTTATCCATTTATCATAATATTGGTAGTTGTTTTGGGATAAATTTTAGGAATATATTGATAATGTTAGGATACTTCTATAATCACCTCCATATCCCTTGTACGATTGTATTCCATAGGTTGTTTCCCTTCAATTTTTGTGTGATGCACGTTTTTACTGAGGTATGTATTGATCCACCTTCACTAGAAACCATTTTTCTTATAGAGACCTGATTATAAGAGGAGATAATTGACACCATAGACTATATCCATTGTGATTACATTTTTTTTCCTTCTAATGTGCATGTATCCCATCATAGTGGGTGACCGACATGAGTTTGTGATAGGTGGTTCCTTTTGTAGCCTATGTTCTTTGAACAATTTGTTCTATTTTTTTTATAAATAGTTTTATAAACTAATTAGCATGATCTTGGAATTGATTGATTAATTTTCTATAAAAAGGGTTGTTGAGAAAAGATGGTATTTCCCCTCATTTGGGTAAAAGAAATAATTTTTTTCAAAGAATTGTGGAATGATTTGGGAAATATGTTAATCCATTTTTAAATTGAATGATATATTCCACACATGGGAGCCTTGGGTACCTAGGTGGAGGGTTTAGTATTGGGAATTTTCCAATGGAATTGTATTGGGGTTCACATTCTGGGGCGATCCTCTATTTCTAGATCATAGATACACTATCTATTGGAACATGATCTTGAAATTTTAAGGGGGTTCACTTTCTGGGGTTTCCTCCATCCCTATTTCATGGATGCATTGGATCAAGTGACTTTAGTGTTTACTATTCATTGATTATTTATTGATTTATGAGGCACCTAGATATTGCAACCATTATTATCCTATGGGTCCTTAAAAATGTACTTTGAATCGTACTGATTTGGATTGTTATGATATGATGTATGTGTTAATAAATTTAAATATTTTTTTTTGAGATTATTCTTTGAAATTTCATCACCTGGTTTTGGTGAATAATTTGAAAAAGGGGGATTTTTTTACCATGATTATGTTATAAAACTATGTAACTATTTATAATGCAATTTTTTTCTATTAAATTATTCATGTTGGGATCATTGTACACAAAATTTCTTTAGAGAACATGGATGGGATCCTACTGATCCGATTTAGTTCACACCCTACACACTCCCTTTGGGGTGTGTAGACATTATTTTTTCTAATATAGGAAAGGAAAATACATCGAGTAAGTTGACATAGTTTTTGGTCAAATGGTTATAAGAAGATAGTGGTGAGATGGTGGCATGTTTCCAATGTATCACTTGGAGTAGCAGTGGATAGTTTTTGGGTTTATTTTATTTTTTGTTGTTTTGTGGATGTATATCCAAGTTCTTATCTCACTACCATTTTCAATCTTTTTTTATGTAATATTTATTTTCTGATTTTTTTCATATATATATTCCATGTATCTTGTTTTATGTTGGGTAAAAAAGTTTCCTCAGTTTTTTTTGATTCCTGGGTTCTAGTCGTTTTCCCATGGGGATCGTGAAAGTACTTAGGGCCTTTACAAAGTATAGTTTAGAGCTTAGTTGGATGGGTTTTTTGGGATGGTTCATGACACTACCCTTTCTCATACACTCTATGAAAGTGTAATCCAATTATAGATCCCTTTCATATAGATAACCTTTTGAAGACCTTAATATAAGATTTTGAAACAAGGAATTACCTTTATGTGAACTCCTTCATGTAGAGATCATACCTTGGTTACCTTTACAAAACCATAATTAATCCTCATTTTATTTTACATATCCTTAAAATTATATGAAACACATTGGTTACCTTTACACAATCAAGTTTAATTTAAGGGTAACTGGATGGTTACCTTTTTGTATCCCTTTTAAAAGCACAACTACCTTTATACAGAACTTACTTTAAAAAAAGGTAATTTGTTATGACACTCACACCAACCAATATATTTAAGGGTAAGTAGAGAAGAACCTTTGTCAGGACACTATTCATAAGGGAAATCCTTGGTTACCTTTACATAGCCTTACTACAAAAGGGTAAATTGTTTTTCCATATTTTCAAAAAACCTGTAAAAATGATACTCTTTTTGTAGTTTCTTATTCATTTTAAAGTAATATTTCTTAAATATAAATCATGTGTTCCATTATATAGCACAAAAATGTTTTAAATAAGTCAAATAATAATTATCATAACATACAAAATCAATTTAAACTCCTTTTAAGGATCTCCCATGTTAGATAAATGAAACTGAATATGAAATTGAAATGAAGATATACTACTATAAATGATCATACCGTACACTGAAGATAATATAAATCATATTCAAAAATCATAACATGGGTTTGATAAATATCATCAAGGTCATCCAAGTACATATCATCCTTATCATGTATCCATGGGTCATGCAAAATCATCTGATGTTTATATGGGATCCATCCATCATCGATGACATGCTAGTGACTCATGTTCAAAGGAGAAGAATGAAGAGTGATATGGGTTCTAAGAGTTTCTTCCAAGAATTAAGAAATAAAATATACTACCATATCATGGTAGTCATTTATATAGGAAATCAAGGATTATCCTTATTTACAACAGTATTTATTCATTTGTCGAAATGCATGGACAAATTCCATGGCCAATTAATGAATTTATGAATTAATTTTATGCATTTACTCCCTAGAATTATATCTCATATAACACCTAAATAAATCATAGATTTAAATTATTTTGAATCAATCAAATATTAACAAACTTAATATTCAATTTATTTTTTGATTAAAGGCCATAGAATTCATGAAATCTTATTTCATGCCTGAATCTTGATATACCATGCACTAGATATAACCATGTATCTTATATAGGCTATAGATTTTGGGAATATATCCTTCACAAACTATTTAAAATTATTTTATGAAAGTTATTACCTATATATGAAATTTGTTAAAAAGTCTATTTTCACTGCCTTTGACTTTATTTAGAAAGGTTTAAAAAGAAATCATTTTAAATATTTTTTTGAATAAGTTTTTTTGACCTTTTATAATGGTTTGAAAGGAATATTTTGTTTTATCATATATGAAATTAATGGATTTTACTAGCATTATGACTGTTATTTTCTCTGAATTTTCCTTGGTTATTTTCAAATAAATGCGTTTACTCAATATTCTAGTAATCTTTAGTTAAAATATTATCAAAACAAAATTTTGTTTTCTCATATTTTTTTAAAAAGTTTAAAATTATATTTTAAAGGTATTTTTTATCTTTGTAAATATCCTTTAATGATTTTTTTATGCTTCATCATAGACATGATCTTATGATATGATTTACTTTCTTTCTCAAGATGTTTTATGATGATGATGATATAAGAATGATTCTATGAAACCCATTTCTTTTCCATGGGTTAATTAAGATATGATGAAACCTTTATGAAACCTATTTATTTTTCATTGGAAATTATATAATAGAATTATAAAATGTTTATAAAACCCATTTACTTTTCACAGGTTATGATTTGATAAATGTTTGTTGATCTTATGGAACAAATATGAATGAATTATAATTACTTGATGGGAATTTATGTTATAACCCTTCAATGAATTGGGAAAAAAATGAAGAAGTTTAGAATCTCATAGAAGACAACAAAGTTAATAAAATTCTAAGAGATGACGGTGTTGACTATATTGAAGATACTCCTAAGAGAATATTGGAAATAAACGAGTAGACATTTCTGTTATGGTACTTTGTGCATAATGATAGTACTAGGAGTAAACCTTGACTAAGGAAGTTATTTTCTATACATATGTGTATACCACATACTTTTGTATTATGATTATGATATGTTCTCATGGATCATGATTGATTATTGAAAATTCCATACTATTATGTGTTATTTATTTTGATTAACAAAACCTTATTCAGTGATTGAAGATTAAAGATCCTTGACTAACTGGGTATGATTATTGTAAGTTATGATCATGTTCTCATAACCTTATTATCATATTATTCTCACTTATGATAATTGATTGATATCTACTATGTTTATCCTTATTGAGCATGTAATATCACACTTACCCATGTTTCCTTTCCTCAGGTTATAAAGATTGGTTTTAAGTAGGGTATGTATAATAAGTGTACTAAGTGAGAAGATCTTTGTGGGAGATATTGAAGATATTCTATGAAATAAGTTGATTATGTATCTAGTATCCAAGTTCACTAAACCTTTCTAATCCTTGGGTGTGTACTATTTTTAAATGTATTGAATAATTTTCTAAAATAATGTAATATTATGGAATGAAATTCTTGGGTGGCCTCAGGTGGGGTTGCATGTGGATGGAGGGGGTGGTTCCTAGGGTCACATGTGTGGTGTCCCAAAGGGGGTAGGGTTTCATGTGTTCAATAAACCTAATGTATTTTGTATCTATATATATTTTTTATAAAATATTCTGAAAACCTTTTATTAGTGATAAAAATGACCAAAGGCTTTTATACTCACTAAAAAATTCACTAATAAAAACATGATGATAAAGTTGTATTTTATCAAAAGAAAAATTACTATAAAGAACGTCATTATTGGTGCTTTTTTATCTATAATAAAGGTGGATTTATCTCCATTATCTTTAATAATGGGAAATTTGAGTGTATTTTTTTTCTAGATTTATTTTAAAGTCATTGTTTTTTTATCATCATAAAAATAATTATTAAAGGATTTTATCATTTCTAAAAGTAATGATAAAAACATGATAAAGGTGCCTTTTATTGGCACTAAAAAAGCACCAAAAGGGACACCTTTATCAGTGCTATTTTTTAGAACTTATAAAATTTGGGTTTCTTTGTTCTTTTTTAGTATCTCAAAAAAGCAACGATCTTTTAAAATCACTTAAAATATCAGCGATTCTTTAGTTTTTCTGAAAACGAATTCTAACATTTATAAATGCCTTATCTTTATTAGTGATTATATTAATTAATTTGGTTTCATGTTTGATATTTTGGAAATTTTTCTCATATAAAGAAAAAAAGGAATTCTTGAAATATGGATTTTGAAAAGCCATTTTTCAATATATGGGTGTTTTGGGTAATGAGGGTGGGCGCGACCTTGGACAACACCTACTAGAGAAAAATTTGGAAGAAGAAATTGTCTAAGATTGTGCCTTCTTGAGAGAGCTTCTAAAGAAGGTGTTGTTTTAGAAAGTGACTTATTCAAAGAATTTCTAAAGAAGGGAATGTTTTAGAAAACCCCTTATTCAAATGTTCTCTAAAGAAGGTGATGCCCAAGATAGTGTACATAATTATTCACATTTAAAATATATATGTGTTTTAAAAATTAAAGGTTTTAAATTTTTTATAATATATTTTAATACCAGTGTCATAATATATGTTAAAAAATTTATGTAATTTAAAAATTTAACTTTTAATAAAATTTTATAATTTATAAATCATATATGTTTATGTTATTATAATATAATATTAAAAAATAAACATTATTATATATTTTATTATAACACATGTTAATTTTTTTCCTAATATATATATATATAATAAATGTTAATTTTATTATAATTTTATTTTTATATATGTTATTATATATTTTTATAACATATATTAACATATAATAGTATGTATATGTTAATATATATTAATGAAATATTTTATTTACATATATTAGTATATATTAATATATATATGTATATATATATATATTAGTTTAATATATGTTAAATTATATTATTTTTGTGTCCCGATCCATGGTCAAGACTCACCATTGGGCTCCACATCTAGGTAACTAGGTTTCAAATCATGGAAATCCTCTTGGGTAGATTTATAAAGTAGGTGGTGATATAAGAGTGACACAAGAAGGGATGAAAACCCTTGTAATTGCCTTTAGAATATTGGGACTTTGGGAACTACTACAAATCCCCCATTTATTAGTGCTATAATTTTCCTTTATCAACACTTTAAAAAAGTGCTCATAAAAGGCCAAATTTATCAGTGCTAAAAAGCATTAATAAAATTATTTTTTAAAATTATTTCCCTTTCCCCATAGACCCCTTTTATCAGTGCAAGATGTAACGTCCTAACTCAGATTCCACTAAATGATGCCCCAATCTAGTGGGTCACATGGCCTTAAGTGAATCTCCCTTAATGTTAGAGGATTACAAATAATAGTGAGGGACTAGGGTGTGTTTATGGGGAGACTATTATCTCATGTTAGAGTATAACACAATAGAATAATAATAACATTCAAGCAGAAGAAGATATAAAACTAAAAAACAAATAGAAGATGAACATCCAAAGGAAAACCATAACAAATAATTCCATATGAAATCTCATATACAAAATGATATTTCATGCCGTGTCTATAAAACTAAGTAAAGTAGGTATACAAGCATCCATTACAATACATATATCAAAATACGAAAAAGAAAAAAAGGAACTCTCCCAGCTAGCATCATAAGACTCAACACTATGTTGTGCTCCCCTACTTCTATGAATTGCACAAATCAAGCATCTTACTATGGAAACTATCCCCGATCCCTACCTGCATCCATATAGTTTTTTAGTTTACCTAATAGTGTACCGAATAGGGTGTGAGATTACAATCATTAGGCCACCACCAATAGTGTCTACAAAAAATACAATCCATGTAATACAAGATAAATAATTGTGGAGTATATAGAACATGTGAAAGCATTATAAGTAAAATTAAAAAGGAAAAAGTTTTAACTATAAAGCAATACTGTCTAACCCAAAAAGGTTCCCTATAGACAACAATCAGGCACCCATAAACAAAGTTAACAACAAAATAGGAATAAATAAGAGATACATTATAGTCTACCCATTGGAGTCAAATAACTATACTAGGGACATGAAAAATAATAAAAATATCCACCATGTCCATGTCGTATAACCAATAATATAACAACCATCACGACCTTGACATATAATCATGTGTTCACAACATCCTTTATGTGTAATAGAAAGTGTCATACCATGAAGGGATATATACAAGGTATAGAAGACGAAGACATCCTTGTTGATTCCTAGGGGCATCTCGATGGATACTTAGTAACAACATAGTTGGTTTCCTTAGAGCATGTCAATAGACCATGTCCAAAGTGAGTCCAATAAAAATGGATTTAATGGGTAGCAAGGACCAATGAATCTTACAGAATCAATACCCAAGGAGAAAACTGCTATAAGGCATCCAATACCATAATCAACATCCATGGTAAAAACACCCATGGAATCTAATGGAATCGAGATCCAAGGTATACCAACCAAGGAATCCACTACCATTTCAATTCATCATTTCATTTAATTCTCAAGAAATTTTACAATTTAAAACTTACTAAAAGTTCATCAAACCATTCAATAATTCCCATACAAACCAATTAATCAAATAATCTACATGTCATAATATGTAAAATAAGGAAACACCATCTCCAAACTATCTCAATTCAATTTACATCAACCTATAAAATCCACCTCTAGTAAGGAGAGAACTCTCACACCCTGTGATGTGGTAAAACATAGGTCATTTATAATGGAACACCCCATGGGTGGCTTAGGTTAGGGAAACATCCTACAAAAATTTCAAAGGAACTAGTAGGCATCCCTAACAGGTTTCAATTCATCTAATAAGGGCATTAAACTTATTTTTTGAGAAACACTAGAAGGTATGATGTGCAACACAATAATTACTTTATATATAAAACACCAAACCAATAGGGGAAGGTATAAACCACCTACCATAGGTCCATATTAGATAACTCTTCCAGTATCGATCTATGATTCTATCCAGATTGAGATAAAAAATGAAGAGTTTATGAAGAACCTGAAAATAGGGCATATTAGATTGCACCTAAATAACTACTTTGATACCAGTATTAATTAATAAAAACACAATATGAATTGAGAACTCATCGACATGAATCCAATGAGATGAATGACTCTAGATTATGAGTCTAGTTGTTGAATCTACATTAAAGCCTAGGATTTGGTTGTCAAAGGAGATCCAAATTGTGAGATTCTATCCAACAGAGAAAATGAAAAGGGATTTTAGGTTTTGAAACATTTTAAGTGAGAAATAGTAATTTCCTCAAGAAATATTGGGCCGCATGGTTTAGCCGCGTGGTTGGTCAAACCATGCACCAACCGTGCACCCTTCACTACTTTAAGGAGAACCTCATGCAGTTTCTTGCACACAGATTGACTAACCATGTAAAAACCCTAAAAAATACCTCTACTAAAAAGCTTTCTATTTTTTCGTAGGCATGCGCCTGAGGTAGAATGGTTTCCTTAAACCATGTGACCTCTTACATCTCACTTTCATGACCCATATGATTAAGAGTAACTGTGTATCCTGTCCCACATAGTTTCTTCTAACAGTGAAGCCTGTCTGATTTTTCCAAAAGGTGGGGATCTAGGATCTAAATAATCCCCAAACCCCCCTAATACACCCATGATATCATTGGGTACACACATTTGGCCATAAAAAATCATTTAAACAAAAAAAAACTAACCTTGAAGGAAAACCTAGGATCTTACAATCTTCCCCCCTTAAAGATATTTGGCCCCAAATTTCCCTTACATGGGTGGTCAAGAATATCCTAAGAATAACTCCAGCCACTGAGTACATACATTATCCTCCCATTCCCAAGTCTCATCCTATAAATGTATGTTCTACCATATAACCCATACTAGAGAAACTGACCAACCTCAGAGAAACTTCATGCTCCTGTCAAGAACATGTATATGATGATCTTCAAAGGCCACATCAACATGTAACTCCACTTCATATGGCTATAGAGTGTGAGTTGGATCTGAGTGATAATAATGTAGTTGAGATACATGGAACAAATAATGCATGTCCTAGTATCTATGAGATACATTCAAGACATCATGTGTCCCGACCTCTATGAGATACATAAAAAAACCAATCCACAACCTTGAAATATAGAGCTCATCGATGATGATCAACACAGTATTTCTATCAAGTCTACATAGTATCCATCCAATTTTGAATCAAATGGAACTGATTCAAAGTCTCCTAAATGAGACAAGGTCCCAACAAATCTTCCTCACCCACCTCTAACCAGCCTAGGGGTGATCGACATGACCCACCATACAGATCCTAACTTGGTTCCATCTATATTGTCTCTTGATAGATATTTTTGTAGGTGAAATAAAATAGGGGTATATGCCTCTCCCAAGAGCCATAAAAATCAAGGACACGTGATATTAGAATTTATTCAAGTATCTGGATCATGCTCTCTGATTGGCCATGAGTTTGAGGGTGGTATGTCGTGCTCAAAAGCACCTATGTATCTAAGTCACTCTACGGACTGTACTAAAAATGATATGTAAACCAGGTATCCATAACTGAAAAGATAGTATGAGTTATATTGTGAAGATGAACTATCTCACAGATATATAGCCATAAAATATCATCAACTAAGAAGGTCTCACTGATCAAAATGAAATGATAAACCTTCATGATCCTATCAACAATAAACTAAAAAGCATCAATAACTCAAGGAAACCTCAGTAAAACGGTCAAAAATACATCACGAAAACATCACACTTCCACTCATGAATGGGTAACTAGAGTAAAATAACACTTGGTTTCTAATTCTTCTTCTTCATCTACTAACATGTGGAACACCTCATAAAAAAACTAGATACCTCATGTTTCATCATTAGACACCATTATTGGTGGCTTAAATCATAATAAATATTGGTAACACCAAGTTGTAATACACAAACTGATGAATTAAAATCCTACATCATCTCCTCATGTATATCCAATGGAACCCATACACGGCCATGAATATGCATGATATCATCCTCTCCCATAGTATAAACAGTAGGTGATTCCTAACCCACCACACTCTCCCATAGGACTAGGCCCTCGTAATCAGAAAGATGTCTCATATTCACTCTTTCCAGAAGAACAGAGGTCACAAATAAGTATGAAATAAAGGTCTATCCCTAACCATCATACATATCTAAGTGAATCTCTGAAAATAATTCTATAATCTTACACTTGCTACTAGCCTCCTGAACTACCTTTATCCGAGTCCTTTTGCTCAGTTCATCAGCCACTACATTACCCTTTCTAGGTGTATAAAAAAGATCAAAGTAAAAATACTGTAGGTAATCAACCCACATTCCCTACCTTAGATTTAGATCACATTTTGTAAATATATAATTCAGTATTTTTTGGCCCATATATACCAAAAAATGATCCCTCTATAAAAACTTTCTCCAACAGTGAAAAGCATGAAGAACTATAGATAACTCAAGATCATGCATTGGGTAATTCCTCTTGTACAACCTCAACTAACAAGACTCGTATGACATGACTCAACCCCATACATCAAAACTTATCCTAGCTTAATACCCAATGCATCACAATACACAATGTATCTTCTGCCCGACTTATACAGAATTAGGACCGACACTGAAGTTAGTCCCCCCTTTCAGCTCTTGAAAGGCAGTATTGTAGGTATCTGGCCAGAAAAACTTCACAAATTTCTTATTCAATCATATCAAAAGTTCTGATAAATGTGAAATGTTCTATTTGAAACACCTATAATATCCAAATATCCCCAAGAAACTTTATATGCCAAATATTTCTTGGGATTATCCTAAGAAACTTTAGCTCTCACCTTCTCTAGGTCAACTGATACTCCTGTCTCTGAGATAATATGACCCAAGAAGTGAAATTGATCCATCCAGAAGTGGAACATTGTGATATTATCATATAATTGATTCTCTCTCAGTGTATCCAAAATGATCTCAATATTTTTGGAATGTCTGTGCTGATTGTGAGAACACACGAAGATATCATCCATGAAAACCACCACAAATAAATCCAGATATGGATGGTAAAATCGATTCATCTGCATTATGAAAACTGCTAGGGAATTTGTGATACTGAACAACATAACAAAAAACTCATATAGGCCATACCTGCTATGAAAAGTTGTATCGGGTTTGTCCACGGGTCGAACACATACTTGGTGATACCACAACATCAAGTGAATCTTTGTGAAAACCCAAGCTCCTATGAGTTGGTCAAATAAATCATATATACATCATAAGGGACAACATTTCTCAACCATCAATTGATTAAATTTATAATAATCCATGCATAGCATAAGGTACCATCCTACTTTTTTACAAAAGGTATGGAAAACCCCATAGAGAAGTATTGGATCATATAAACCCCTTTTCCTATAATTCCTCTAGATGAATTATGAGATCTTGAAACTCTATATTATCCATCCCATAAGGATTAATGAATATCGATGAATCTCTTAGAACTAACTTGATGGATAACTCCACCTCACTCTGATTAGGTAAATAAAAAAATTCTGTTGGGAAAATATACTTGAAATGATCATCTAGATATAAACTAGAAATCCATTCTTTCAACCCACCCAACCTATGATGATTGAGTCTAGGTCTACCAACCTGGACATCCCATTCACCCTTTTGAATAAAAACTACACCCTCTGGTGATGTTAAGGTAACCCTCTAACTATAGCAATTGACATGGGCTCAAAAAGAAACTAGACAATCCATCCATAGTATGACGTTAAACCCTATCATATCGAAGAAAATAAGATCCCATACGAAGTGACACTGACCAATATCAATGGGAAATCCTTACAATGGAATAAAACCTCCGTTCTAATATTTAATGAAGTATCAAATTTCATAACTCCCTCAGAAAACTGAAAAACAAGCCCAAGGCTTTCCACAACAGGTATATATATGAAACTATGTGATGAACCTATATAAAAAATAGTAGGTAAAAGAGTAGAGACTACTAAGATTTTACCTCTCACCATAGATGGTTCGATGCTCTGTTCCACAGGGGTAGGATGTACAATATATATATATGGTCCAAACCATGGCCCTGTGGAATAACCTCACTACTCGGAGTAAGACCACTTTTCAATCTAGGTACAATTGGTTCTTAGATACCTCAACCACAACCACCACCTTGAACTGATCAAACAAAACTAATCTAGATCCTAGCTTGACATAGATTTGTAAAACCTACTACCAAACCTGGTGTTGGGGCTGATCCACTTTCACTAAATGCTGGAAGGAAGGTCCTGCAAAAACACTGTACATGTCCAATCCTGCTGCAATCTTGGCACTCAACTAGGTCTTCATCTCATAGACTCCTCATATGTCCCCATATATCACACTAATGATAGAAAATGGAGCTACCAATACTAACATCCTGAATAGTACTCCCCTTGCGTGAAACATCAAAATGGAACTTCCTTCCACTAGAAGCTGAACCACAAGGTTGAGAGGCTATACTACCCTTCTCTACGCCCCCAACTTCCCTTGGGTTCTGCAATGTAATTAGTGACTCATTCACTATCTCAGTAATATTCATCAATTGAAACATGTTTAACTATGATCAAACAAAATGCCCGAGACCTTACTCAAAGTATCTCACCCTAAATGCCTCATTAGAAAGATATATAAGTGAAAAATGCTGATGATCATTAAGGCATGCCGAATACTCCCTAACTGTCACCATGCCTTACTCTAGATGCATAAAATCAATGGAACTCTCAACTCTTAGAGTCATAGGAAAAAAATAATCATATAATCTAGATTGTAAATCATCTTAAAACATATCTCATAGCACAACATGTTGTTTCAAAACATCCCACCAGTGCTTTTCTTCTCCTCAAATAATATATATTGTGAGATTCACTCTCATCTCAAGAGGTGTCACAAGATGATCAACAATAAAAAACTTAGTTTCAATCCATATCTTAGGAGCCTATGGACCACCATTATCCCAAAAAATATGGGAGGATTATACTAATAGAACACATTCGTTAGCTCTACCATATCTGAGGAAAGATGTGATGCTCCCAGAAAAGTCTGCATATATCATAAAAAAACCCTCGCAGAACTATTCCTTAACAACTGTGTCCAGTAAAACTGCTGGTGCCACAACTAGCACTATAGAAGGATCCATCTATAACGCATGGCCCTCCACCTCTATATCATGGTCATAACCAACCTCCATGTGTGGGACTGGAGGTTGTTGTGGTGGCATTCCTATACAATTCCAAACACATTCCTTAGAAAATCTCAACCATGAAACGATCATAGTTAAAAAGAGTAGGACAGGTAAAAGACTTACAATAAAAAGTCACACCCCCTTGCTTGCTCCTAAATCTAGGTTTGGGTAAAAATAAATAGCTATAAACATCACTAGAGGCATTACCTACTTCCCACTCAAAATATGGGTCTAAGTCAAGTTCTCTATTTTACCAATCAATTTCCATTTGAATTAACATTTATATTACAATTATATTTTAATGGTTGAATCAAATGGTTCTACAATTCTGATCCATAAGGGTCCATACACCTCATAAACCAAAGTATGGAGTCCAATTAATCCATACTATAGCACATTCCAGTCCATGTGAAAAATGGTTCATGACTCAACGTGCCATAGTTGAGTGCTTAGGGTGTCTGCTATAGCCTATGCAGGAAAACACTATTTAGGTTATGGAAGTCATTCTAAGTAGAAACCATGTTACTAAATCCCATCCATAATTCATTTATCAAACTACATGTATATCACAGAAGGCACATATCATTAAGTTATGAATTAAAGCAATGCATCATATATGGCATGGAATAATGCATGGAATGTGAATCCTTTATAGTGCCTAAAATTGTGAATTATATTTGTATACTCATCGAATTTGAATAAACATTGAACCACAAGTGCATCACCCAATGGTGGAATCAAATCAACTGTAAAAAGAAAAATTCCAATAAAAAATTCCGTTTGAGGAAATTTGGCCCCTTCCC
Source organism: Viscum album (assembly GCA_963277665.1). NCBI lineage: Eukaryota > Viridiplantae > Streptophyta > Magnoliopsida > Santalales > Viscaceae > Viscum > Viscum album. The sequence goes on along the minus strand of OY728128.1, from coordinate 1,181,039,278 downwards.
ATACGTGGGTTTGATACTCCTAGGAATATCACATTACCAAATTCTAATATTTTTCTAATCCCCTATTTATTAATTCAAAATTTTAAATCAGAAAATAAAACACTCTGATACCACTTTATGACATTCTGACCCAGATACCAATAAATAGTGCCCCAAACCAGTGAGTCACATGGCCTAGAGCACATCTCCCCTAATGTCAGTGGGTTCTAAATATAAGTGGGGGTCTAGGGTGTGTCTATGGGGATAAAATTCCCTCATTTTAGAGTGTAACACAACAAAATAATAATAATAGTCAAGAAAAAGAAGATATAATCACTTAAAAATAGATAGAATATGAACATATGAAAGAAATTAGTAATAAAAAATGCTATAGGAAATATCATATACGAAATGATATGTCATGTCATGTCTCTATAAAGAAGGGAAATGGTTATAAAATAATCCATTAAAACACATGTATCAAAATACCAAAAAAACTAAAAAAGGAACTATCATAGCTAGAATTATGAGACTCAGCTCAGTCCTATACTCACACACACCTAATAATATCACAAATAAAGCATTGTATTGTAGGATATTTTACCCAATCCCTACATAAATCCATATATCCTATCCAGGTATCCAAAGGTGGTCTAAACAGGGTGTGAGATTACACTCAGTAGGTCACCACCAATGATGTCTATAAAAAATCCAGTCTGTGCTATAAAAGTTGAAGTAGTGTGCATTATATATAAGATATGGTAGTATTACAAGAGAAATTACCAAGGAAAAATTAATAATTGTACTGTGATATGGTCCATACAAACTAGGATCCCTGAAAACAGTAATCAAGCTCCCATAAATAAAGGCAACAGTAAAATAGGAATAAAAAAGTGATACTATCAAGTCTACCTACTGGAGTAAAATACCCATACCAGGGCTATATAAAATAAAATAAAATACCCAACACTATTATTCCATATAACCAATCATATAACAACCATAATTTCCATGTCATATAACCATATGTCTACAACGACGATGCTATGTAATCAAAAGTGTCAGATCATGAAGGTCTGGATCCAAGGTATATAAGTCCAAGACATCCTCATCGAGTCCCAGGAGCATCTTGATTAAAACATGTTAACGAATTAGATGGAGTCCTAGGATCATTTAAATAGACCAAGTCCAAAGTGATTCTAAGCAAGTTGGATCCATGGGGTAGAAAGGCCCAAGGCATTCTGTGGAATCAAGACCCAAGGAGAAAATAAGTACAAGGAATCCACTATTGTAATGACGATCCTTGGGAGAAATGTCCATGGAATATAATGGAATCAAGATCCATGGTATACCAACTAAGGCATCCACTACCATTTCAATTAATTATCACATTTCATTCACATTCCAGTACATAATTTAAAACATGCTATGATTTTATCAACCCATTAATCAATTTCCATATAAATGATGCAATCAAATAACCCACATGTCATTATATGGAAAAAGAGGAAACACTATCTCCTAACTATCTCAATTTAATTTTTTTAACTTAAAAAGGATCCCTCTACCAAGGCGATAAATCAAACACCTCACAAGGTGGTAAAACATAAGGAAGGTGCAAAGGCAAACCCCATGGGTAGACTAGGTTTGGAAAACAACCTCCAAAAATCTCTAAGGAACTAGTGGGAATCCTTAATAGGTTCTAATTCAATTAATCAAGGAATTAAATTCATTTTAAGGGAAATTATAGAATTTACGGTGTGGAGAACAACATCAACTAGCTATATAAATTACCAGAACATGTGGGAAGGGTATAAACCACCTACCATAGGTACATAGTTGAGAACTCATCTCATAACAATATCTGATTCTATTTAGATCGAGAGAAAAAATGAATAACGGGTGAAGAACCTGATAATAGGGAATATTAGATTGCACATAAATAAATAATTAGATACCAATGCAAACAAATAATTACACAAGATGATTGAATAAATGACTGGTGTAGATCCAACTAGATGAACAACTCTTGATTCCGAGTCTAGATGATGAGTCTACGTAAAATCCTAGGATTTGGATTTCAAAGGAGCTATAGAAGGTGAGATTTTATCCAATAGAGTAAGAGAAAAGGTATTTTAGGTTTTGAAACATTTTTAGGGAGAAATGGTAATTTCTTCAATAAATAAAAGTCCACATGGTTTGGCTGCATAGTTGAAAAAACCGTGCACTAACCATGTGCCCATTACTACTTTAAGGGGAACCTCACACAGTTTCATGCGTACATTTTGACTAACCATGTGAAAAACATGGAAAATACATTTGATAAAAATTATACAATTTTTGCATGGATGTGTGCTTAATGTTTTATAGTTTCCTCAAACCATGAGACCTCCTGCACCTGACTGTCATGCCCTGTATGATTTGGAGTAACCGTGCTGCCTATCCCACACAGTTTCTTCTAACAGTGCGACCTGTCTTATTTTTCCAAAAAGTGGGGATTCGGGCTCGGAACAAGCCCCAAACACCCCTCATACATCCATGATCTTGTTAGGTACTCACATTATGACATGAACAATCATCTAAACTAAAAAAGATCTTTACTTCAAAGGGAAACCCGATATCTTACACTATCCCACCCCACAAGCATTCTTGCTCATGTGCGATGCCCCCATCCATCCCTATCTTTATCTATGGTTCCAACTCACCCCCATTTATTATCTCTCAAAACCTACCCTCCCATTTATCCAACTCATGAAACTCTTAGGATTCAAACCAGGGACCTCTAGGTTCAAAGTGAATGCTTGTTACTACTGTAAAAACATATTTTTTTCTACATCTTATGCTATATCTTTTTATTTTTATTTATTTAGATGCTTATTTTTCAAATATTTTTTCCCATAATTATATATATTCATATAATTATATAATTATATATATATTTATGTAATTATATATATTTATATAATTATTTATAAATACATTTATAAAATATGTTTGTGTGTGTTTATATTTATACTTATATGTGTGTCTGTTCATATTCATATTTATATTTATACATTTATATATTCGAATATTTATATATTATTATATATATTCATATAATTATTTTTAAATATATTTTTAAACTATGTGTGTGTGTGTCTGTTTATATTTATAGATACATATGTGAGTCTATATATAAATATACATACAAATATCAATTTCAATATAATTATTTATATTTATTTCCATATATTATATGTTAATATTTATTTAAATGTATAAGAATATATACATGAACATATATATATTTGTTAATACTGACACACACACACACACATACACATTTATATATAACATTATATCTACATTTGTATAGGTATATGCATATTCTTATATTTTTATAACATAAATAAGATGGTTAATTTTTTATTTTAAATAAAATGAATAATTATTTTTTTGACATATGGTTTATATATTTACTAAGTCCTTTTATATTTAGATATATTTAAATATTTATTTATACAATTATTTTTTATACATAACTATATGAAAATATGTTTATATTAATTTATAAATGACAATATAATATAGAAAAAATTAAAATTTCAAAACCATTATATCCGTATGTGTGTAATAAATATGAATAAATTTAGTCTCCACAAAAAATATAATAATGAACTCATAAAGAATGTTTAAATTCCATTAAATATTAAAAAAAATTGGATTCCCAACTAAAAACTCAGTTTTGGAGGCCTTTCAAGCCATTTTTGACATAAAAAATAGTGACCATTCCCCCTATCAACATGATGTAGATATCATCATATGCTTTGATTTGATATATCATGAAACCCAAATGGACACCTGATCAAAATTTGAGGCCCTTCTAATTTTAAGTCATATTTTCAACTTATCTTAATATATTAATTAATTAATATATTTTTAATATCTCCAAATTTCAATTAAATATCTATTAATATATTCTAATTTGAAAATAATAAATTAATATTAATTTTTATTTATTTTAAAACCATTATTAACTAAATATATTATATATAAGGGGTAAACAATATTTAATATTATATAAATCATATTTATGAAAATATTATATATATATATCAATATAAATATATTTATATTATAAAATGTGATTCTTAATAAGTTATAATTTCTTTTATGAAGGTTACCTTTTAAAAATTCTAAGAAAAGTTAAACTAAATGGATTACTTATTAGTACTAAGAAAAAAATGGTAAATGTAACACCTTGATATTTTAAAAATACGGTTATGTTCGATAGCGTATAAAATATGCAACAACGAGTTTAAACGAATCACATAATTTTATTATTTAAATATGACTATTATAATTTAGCCATTAAATTAGAGGGCATGAATTGGATTGAAGAAATTATTATATATATATATATAAATTTCCAAATAAATAAAAATTAACTGACTAATTTCAAGGAAATAAGTACTCAATTTTTAGTAAAGTCATTTTGTTCTTCAAAATTACGTTTTCTTCAAAAGTGGATTTTATTGCTTTTTATCAGAAAATATAATAATTAATTTTTATATATTTTTGAAATTTTATTCAATAAAAAGGATAACATTTTTTAGAACACTGTATGAAGGTTATCTTATGGTGAAATTTTTATTTTTTTCCTAAAAGTTTGATTTTTTAGTAAATAGTCAAAATATTTATTTTTATTGAAAACTGTATTTTCATTTAAAGTATATACAAAGTAAAATTATTTTTTATGTATTTGGTTGAAAATTTAATTAGTCCATTTTTATTAAAAATAATTTAATTATGGTTTTTTTAGTAATTTTTTTTTTGAATTTGGTATAATAATATTTTTATACTTGAAAAGGCATTTTTCAGAAAAAAGAGTTTTTTTTACATTTTGTATGTTAAATTTTAAATTAAACTATATCACATCTATGAACTGAATAATTAAAAATTTATTTCATATTTGGAATTAGGAGGTTTAATTTTTTTTAAAAATATCCTTTTATTTTTGTTCATTATGAATAGTAACTATAGTAAATAAATGTCACCATAGTAAGTGTAAACCAAGTTATTAAGGACAATGTATTATGATATGAACTAAAAAATAAACGTAAACTATAAATTATTTAATTTTATGAGACTTATTCATTTATGAGAATCCAATATTCCAATATATTACCTTTTATTTCCATTTGGCTATGATTTTGGCCTTTATAATATTTAAGAAAAAGATAAAGCAAAAAATGTCTCTTTCTTTTAATATCTATAATATTTTGTGAGTGATTAAAAAAATAATGCTCAGTTATAAAAAATTATTTCAAATATAATTTTTTTTAACACTATAGATTATTTCTAAATTTTAGTGATTATATAATTACCTAAATTCTTACGCAATGTCAACACAATGCTTGTGCAAGTAGTAGAAAAACCAATTAAATGATATTAAAAACTATAAGACAAATATTTATTGGGAGAGTTAATATGTTCTATGAATTTTACAGGTAAATATAAAATATTATTTATTTTTAATGGATGATATTATAATTTCTTTTCTATCATGTTGTTTTATGTGTAAACTTAAATGAATAGTTTGAAAATTGACATTAAAGATATTAAATAATAAATATTTCTGTATTAAATGATTTAAAATTAGTAAAAATATTATCTTAAGAAAATTTAAGGGTATATGGTTAATAATATCACCCATGGTCTATATTTTGTCTGTTTTCCTTTTATAGAAACTTTCTTGGCTCATTTAATGTAAAAATCATTGATACCACAGTAAGTTTCAAAATGGTTAATAGGGGGTTACAACCAAACGTTAAGGGAAAAAATATAGCCTAAAATTTTCCAATTTTTTTTGTATGAGAGTATTTAGAACCATTATAATCCTATATTCTAAATATATCATTTATTTTTCATTTTTAACTGAAAATTAATTTATATTAATTTAATACATTATGTAATTCCAAGGGTGCCTCTCCCCTCTCTTATAAAAGGGAACCCCCCTATCCTCCTTTATTAAAACTTAAAAATAATTTTCATTTATCCAATAGATACCCAAATAAAAAAATCCCTCCACACATTATAAATGTGTTATTTTTAGAATAATTCCAACCGTAAAGAGATTAATGTGTAAAGAAAATGAGGTTTTCCGAAGAAGAGGTATAATTTTTAAATGAATGTTTTAGTTCTATTTCTTATTATTCCTCCTTAAAATATTATTCAACCACACTGATATAACAAAACCATTATCTACCATATAATTATATTTTATTATGTTAATTTAATAAACTATTTTTATACACTCTTCCATCAAATGGGAATAGAATCCATCATTCGTGTGTATGGAGGACTACCGCTTTGCGAACTAATATAATTTCTTTTCTATTACTACCTCTCAAGGATATTTATGATGATGGATTTAATATATATATATATATATATAGACGTACAATATTAATTACATATTTATAATTATTTAAAATTAATATATCATATTCTTTCGTACCTTTCTATTTATTGAAAATTGGTGACATCATTCATGCATAATTGTAGGCCTACACCTTTTTGAAGCAATGTGATTTGTTTTTCATCGAAAAATCATATTAATGATATATATAAATTTATTTAATGATATAATATGATATTTATGATATAATTATAATAATTTGAAGATAAAATAACACTTATCTTCTTTCTATCATGATCATTGAATAGCGGAAGCATTAGTCATGCGTACCTACGACCTACCGTCACCATTAATGCAACATAGTTCATTTTTCATAACCATATTTCATATATGGTTTTAAAATTATAATTTATATATAAAAATGATAATTATTTTATTATTATTCTATATATTATTAAATAATGAACTCTTTGACCATAGTCAACCTATTGAATTCTTTTTGAATATATGATCCAAATATCATCTAAACATTCATGATGAACTTAATTAATTATGTAATTGGATTTAACAAGGTATTAAATATAATAAATGCAATAATTAACATGAAAATGTTCTTAATAAGATAAATAATTAAAATAATTTTATAATTCATAAAGGTAAAGAACGTACATGACGAGTTAGACTCTTAGTAAGGGACACTTTACTTACAAAACACCATTTTAAATATTTTAAAGATTTATTTTCTAAATATTTTTCTTCTCGGATCATATTTTTAAAAATAATTTATGGATATATTTATATGGAAATAAATTAATTATGAATAACATTTTATTCCTCTTTTTAATTTCTCTCAATGTTTTTCAAAAGAAATATTTTATGAATTATATACAGAATGCTTTGAAAAAAGAAAAGAAAAAAACAATGTTCTATTTTATTATATACAATATAAATTGGTTTTCCCACCTTCAAAATGGTTATTTAAGGTTTTGATTCCTTAATAAAATTCCATTTTTTCTGAAAACCAAAACCCTCATTCCCTATATTTTGGGTACTTTCAGAAATAATTTTAAATGGAATGGGTATTTCAATATTCAATTTTTTTATTTATTTGGGGAATGATTAAAATGAAACATTTCATGTTTTTTTGATTATTTTATAGTTCTTGGGAATTATTTATGATGAAGGGTGGTTCAATTATGATCCAAGTATGTGACATCCCAAACCCATATGCCACTTAATTGGTTCATTGAGCTTGTTGAGCCACATGGCCACAAGCGCATGTACCAAAATTCCAGAGGGTGTCGACTAGCAGTGATGGACTAGGGTGTGTTCATGGGGAGACTATGCCCTAATTACCATAGTGTAGCAAAATAGATAAATAATAATAGAGGTAAATAGAGGAAGAAATATAATTAAATAGAGGAAGTAGACTAAAGTAATAAATAGACAATGATAACAATAACTGGATCAACTGGAATAACTGATGATGATATATCATGTAACTAGAAAACTAAAAAAATGGATATAAGAAAGAAAACATAACATGTTCCAAAAAATTATAAGGAAATAAAAAGACCATCCAAAGTATCCTGAGCTCCAGCTCGGTCATCTGCTATCAAGCTCCATCCTAAACAGTAAGAAATCAAGTGTTCTAAGCCTTATGTTTCCCTTTATCAAAACCTACATTCATGTAAACTACTTCAAGTACCCAATGGTGCCCAGAGAGGGTGTGAGATAAATCTCAGTGGTCCACCACCAACAATGTCTATAACATCCAGCCCATATAATGGAAATGTAATAGTGTTCAAGAAATTCATATATAAATCAAATTAGTACAATGTAACTAAATACCCAAGTACCTACTTCATCCCTTTTCTGGTGTCTGAAAATGTAACGAGTTCATTAATTGATTATTACCAGTTTAAAAATAAGTCACATGAAAGACACAGTGAAGGTTCTGAGATGTACCAAGGCAACCTGTAATGATATTTAATAATGAATTTCCAAGGTAAAAAATAAGGAAATGTAGACCTCAAGGGTCTCAAACTAAGTAATGATTGTATCCTGGATAAGGGTAAGAGTGTAATCCAAGGATCATAGTCCAAGTCATTCCAAAATAATATGCTTATGAAGTCCAAGGAGTTTATCCATGGTAAAACAGGGCCAAGCAATGACTAGGCCTGATGGGATTTAACCATGGAACCTACTTGTCAATTCTAGATCCAAGGATTATATCCAGGGAATAATGTAATAATTTTTAATGGATCCTATAGTGTCATATAAGGCATCCATAGTTAAATAAGGATAAATTATAGGTGGGTTGAAACCTAAGAAATTTGTATCCTTGAATGGGAATGGGGTTCTCGAGTGCTCAAGTCATTCCCTATAGAATCCATGGTGAGATTGAGTGAGGCCAATCCTATTTTGGTAATTAAGTAACATATAATTCATAAGGTCCAAACCATCACCTTTCATTGGTGTGATAATGATAATTGAGCATGAAACCATTTAATCAAGTCATAATTTATCAATATGTCCATTTAGTTCAAGCATTTCCTTTCATTAGTGTGACAAGCATGAAGAATAATGAAACCATTCATTTAATCCATTTAAGGCATTTTAAATAATTAAGGTTAAGTAATCTACCTTCCATTATCATGGTATGATGTGATACAAACATGAAACCTATTAATCAATTACATTTTAAAAGGCAAAGTCATATATTTAGTATACTTTCCAATTTTTATTTCACATTTAATTATCAAATTGAAGAAATTACCATAGGCAGGTCAAGTGGTGAGCATACATGGTACATTACTTTATGAAATTCACAATTTAAATCATGCCATTTAATATAGAAAAGCTTACCCTTATAAATTTCCATCCAAGGCACACCTGAATGGCAGTATAAACGTGTCAAAAAACTAAAATGAAAATTATAGAAGAACATCCTATATGGGATGGACAGAGTTATGGGTGTAACCACTAACAACTAATCACATATTTGGAAAGAGCATAACCATACAGTTCTAATGATTATAATCATGTCATATCAATTCAATAAACAACACCCGATGAAATTTGTGGGCCCCCATGTAATTTTAAAAATTAGTGAACTTGAGGGATGAGTTATAGAAAACCCACCTTAGGATTGTATGAATCTCCTACTCTAGTATTGACCTTTTATTTGGATTGGAATAGAGTAGATATAAGAAAAAGGTAAAAATTCTCACACCTTGATAACTTGGTCGAGGGTAATAGAGAAGAGGAACGACTCAAACAAACTTGAGTACTTACTGTTGTGCATCCAACGTGATGAACAAAAGGTATAATGAATCCCGGATGAAGGAAATATCTTGATCCCTATCTTAGGACTTTAAAAATCTCCAAAATGATAGAAAATTGTGTTTATCCAACTGGAAAACCATATAAGTGGAAGGAGGAGGTTAAATTAGATCATTAATGTTAAAACGGTAAAATTACCCATAATTTATCCTGTACACGGTTTGTCCAGATTGTTTTCCAAATTGCATGCTAACCATGCACGAGAACCTATAGAAAGAGGAATACCGCATGGTTATGCTGCACTGTTAGGGTAGCCATGTGCCAACCATGTGAGATGGTTCTACCAAAAAACTTAGACCATCCACACGGTTAAATATTACCACACACCCCACCCACACGGTTTACTCTAACCACTAGAAATTCCCATTTTCCCCAAAAGTTTGCTTCCGGGCTCCAAACATTCCCTATAAACCCTTAGGATCTTCATTAACTAAAAAGGAATCCATATTAGGTCCAAAATAAATAATTAGACCGAAACATAAAGGATCCATATCTGAGTGAAAACTAGGTTCTTACAGTCTCCCCCTTAAAAGAACTCATCCCTGAGTTCCCCATCCAAGGGTGGTGAAACATTGTCTGTGAACAACTCTAGCCACTGGGCATGTACCTCAGCCTCCCACTCCCAAGTCTCATCTTTCATGTGGTTGTGCTGCCATAACACCCATACTAGAGGGACATACCAACCTTGGAGAGTATTTATTCTTTAGTAAATGATGTGTAATGGGTACTACTCAATGGTAGAATCAATATCTAACTAAACATTCTCCAAATCAATGGTATGAGATGAGTCGACATGATATTGATGAAGCTACGAAACATGTATGACATTGTGCATGGAATGATACCTATGAGGTAATAAAAATCAATAGGCTACCAATCCGAATCTCTATAGAATCTCAAACAGCCCTACATAATGAGGTGACAACTTCCCTTGCTTCCATAACTATCTATTACCTAGCCTAGGCGATACCTGAAGGAAAACACAAACCCTAAACTCAAACTCTAGTGGTCATTGATAGAGATCATCATAATATTTTTGTATAGAATAATTAGTATCCATACACTTCCTGGTCAGATTAAACTCCTATAAATTCTCTTAAACAATACAAAGACTTTGTAGGGATTCCTTATTTACCTCTATCTAGCATAGGGATGAATGACACCGCCTACCATATACGTCCTCAAAAGGATCCATCTGAATTATCATATGAATGATGTTATTATATGTTAACTCGATGAGAGGGATATGATTCTCCCAAGAACCATTGAAATTAAGAACACATTCTTGGATCATGTCCTCTAAAACCTATATCTTCTATTTGTATTTCCCATTAGTTTAAGGGTGAAAATATGTGCTTAGAAGCACCAATATACCCATAGATTTCTGCAAGACCTATCAAAACCGTGATGTGAAATAGGAATCCCTATCTAAAATGATAGTACGAGGGATGCCATGTTGTCATATGATCTCATTTACATACATTATCCCAAGATCATCAACTGAGAAAGTCTCCCGAATAGGAATGAGGTGGGATACTTTCATTAGTCAGTTAACAACTACCTATACAACATCACTACCCCTTGGAAACCTAGGAAAACCAACTATAAAGTCCATGGAAACATCTTCCCATTTCCATTTCAGGGCTGGAAGTGACTGTAACAAGACTATATGTATTTGGTGATCCACCTTTACCTTCTGATAGGTGGAACAACTAGTTATAAAGCCTGCTATCTGTCATTTCATCCCAGGACACCAATACTTGCGCGTCACATATCTCGATACATTTTGGATATTCCTAGATGAACTGCACACTGAGAAGTGTGAGACTCATGCATCAAATCCTCTCTCACATTTTCAGGAACCCATACACGTCCATTTATGAATAAGATTTATTCACTGACCATAGACCAATTTGGAGGCTTTTTATTTCGTGATATACCCTCACAGAGAACTAAGCCCTTAGGATCTGAAAAATTTCTACCCTTCACCTTCTCAAGGGGGGAAGACGTAACTATCAAGGATGAGAGGTAATACTACTCGTGATTGTCAAGAAACTCTATATGCATCTTAGAGAAGAGGGACATTAATTTCCATTCATCATTGGATTCCTGTATGGACCATGCTTGAGTTTTTCAACTCAGCGCATCAATAACTACGTTTCCATTTCCAAGCATTTGGGCAAGCTCAAAATCAAAGTAATTTTGATATTCAACCAATATTTTCTATCTAAGGTTCAAGTAAAATAGATTAAAGATATATTGGAGGATTTTTTAATCCATATACACCACAAAGTTCTCACCTAATAGATACTGTTTCCATTAACGCAAGGCATGGACAATGGCTACTAGCTCTAGGTTTTGTGTCAGGTAATCTCTCATGAGGCCTCAAATACTAATATTTATATTCAACGAATCTATTCCCTTATATAAGTATTTCTCCTAATCCAATTTCCAAGGCATAAAAAATGGTATAACCTCTTCTAGGCTCTAGTAGGATCATAGTAGGTGCTAAAACAAGCCTCCCTTTCAGCTCATGAATGGATTTATCACATGCTTCTGACCACATAAACTTAACTCCCTTATTTTTAAGGATAGTAAGTGATGAATAAAGACATGATAAGTATTTTATGAAATAAATTCAATACCTAGACAACTCCAAGATACTATTTATATCAAACATATTATTGGGCTGCTCCCAGGAAAACATAACACTAATCTTTTATGGGTCAATAGATAATCCTGATTCCAATATAATATGACCCAAGAAGTGAAAATTTTCAATCCAAAAGTGGCACTTAGAAAGATTTTTATAAATCTGATGCTCTCTTATTGTACTCAGTATGATCTCAAGGTGTTTAGCATGGTCGTTAAGAGTATGAGAATACACCAAGATTTCTTCCACGAAGACCACAAAAAACACATCCAAATTGGGGTGAAACACCCTATTCATTAGATAAATGAAAATGGCGGGCATGTTTGTAAGACCAAATGACATGAAAATGTACTCATATAGACCAAAATAGATATAGCAAGCTATACGAGATATGTCTGATGGCCTTACTCACACCTGATGATAACTCGATCTCAGGTCGATATTAGAGAAGACCCTATCTCCTCGGAGCTGGTCAAAGAGATCATCCATTAGAGAAAGTTGATACCATCTCTTAACCATAAGCTGGTTAAACTATCTATAATCCAAACAAAGATTTAAGGTTCCATCTGCCTTCTTGGAAAAAATGATGGATGAACCCCAAGAAGATATATGGGGCCTTATAAATCCTTTGGCCTATAAATCCTATAACTACCCCTTGAGTTCCTAAATCTCAATAGGTTACATACTATATGGAGGAATGAACACTAGAGATATCCCTATAATGAGATCAATTGTAAACTCTACATCTCTATGTGGAGGTAATCCAAAAAAATCATCAGGAAAGAAATCCCTGAAATGATCCACTATAAGAGGGAAATCATCTCGACATAAACACTGATACTCTATGAAGATATTTGAAATATGGGTGGTCACTCCACCTATCCCATGATCCTCTGGTCTTACTCTACCATCTTGGACATCCCACTCACTCTTATATAGATAAATACTGCCCTCTGGTGATATAAATGATACTCTGTGGGGATATAAGTATACAAAATCATGATACTGAACTAACCAATCCATCTTATGAATGATATTGAAGCCTATAATCTTGAGAATGAAGAGGTTCCATAAGAAAGGGTAAATTCCTACCTCAAGGGGGCTATCCCTACATTGGTCTATTCCCTCTAACCATAATCCTAATGGTGTATCTAGGGTCATTACACCACAGTAATACTGTATCTATGATCCGAGACATCCCCTGATAGACATAGAGATTAAAGAGTTTGAAACACCTCTATAAAATGAAGAAGTTACTATAGTAGATTCCACTAGAATAATACCTCATATTTTAGATGGTCCTACAACCTAATAATTGAGTATCGATTGTAGGACATGCAACTATACTGATCCACGATCCTATGTAACAACTGGACTACCACGATCAAAACAGCTCTATTGGTGCTTCTGGTGATTAGGAGTCTGACTACTGAAGCCATGAAATCCTCTTTGGATATTCCTTCTGGTGTTATTCTAAATACCCACCCAAAACAACACAAAAGAACCCGTTCCGGAATTTGGAGATGGTGTGGAACCTTTTTCACTCAAAGATGGTGGAATGTTCTTGAAAAATCTACTAAGATGCCCCATACAACCACAAGAATGACACTCCATTGGGTCTCTATCATAATGAGGCTTTAGGTGCCCCAGTTTTCCACATTGATGACATTCCATGGAGTTATCAAAACAAGTAATATGGTTGTCACTTCCCTAATAAGAAGCCTCGAGGGAATGTTTCTTGCCCCCATGAGAACAATTATCCTGCCATGACACTGATCCTCTATGCCTGTACTATTTTCATCCCTCAGGTTGGACTCAGTGATAAGATCATGATTGACTATTTTAGAAAAAGTAGGCAGGTGAAAGATATTCACTTTTATACAGATGGCGTACACAAACCCATCCTCGAAGCATCTAGAACGCTAAAGCTCATAACTGGAAATAAGTAGTGAAAAGTTTTGTAACTCAGTGAAATGAACCGAGTACTCCATAATTCACATAGAATCCTTCTCGAGGTTCATGAACTCTCTGGCTCTGTTATCTCTCAGTGTTTGAAGAAAGAAGTAATCATAGAAGGCAATATGAAAATAATCCCATAACATGCCCTGATGAAGACTGACCTGGGTAACCACATCCCACTAGTGCTTGGATGAATCTCACATAATGTAGGTAGAAAGTTTAACCCTCCACTCTGGAGGCATCTCTAGATGCTCAAATATAGACAGGGTGGCCTCTAGGAAAGACTCAATAGCCTATGAATCACCATCCCTTGAGAAAGTATGAGGATGTTGCTTCCAGAACTTGTGAGTCTGATCATCCATCATAGGTGAAAATCATGGAGCCCCATGCATGGATTTCATCAGACATAGGATACTATTACAAACATAGGAATTAGTGCCCAAATGTGGTATAGTAGGTAGTGCCTCAAGTGGCACTCTTGAAGGTAAGACTGGTGGCTCAGGGCCCACCATGTATGGAGCATGATCATCGCCACCTTCATGGCATATAATACGAGGACATCGTGGTGTCATTGTTCTATAAATACTAAGAACATGAGTCAGAATAATATTTAAGAAGATATATAACAATACCTATGGGTGTTAAACAATGAAGGGACCACTACCCAAGGTATACTACCCCAAATACCCGCCTAGATAGCTAGGTACCGGTACATTTCATTTTTATATTTAATTACCAATTTCACTCCTGTACCTTTTGTAAACACAACAAGGCGGAATAAGGACGTGAAATCATTTTATTTTTGATGTCATTTTTTTTATAATGGATATTCATTCCCATTGAATCATTGATGATGTATCTTATCACTAAAAATGGAACCCATTTATTTATATGATAATGGGTCGACTCGTTAAATTACTCATCCCAACCCATGGGGGACAATAATCCTCATGAATTGAGATAGAAAATCACCCAATCACAACCAAGGAATATCACAAGCATCAGTTAACTATCACATCATAAATCAACAATCACAAGCATATCAAGCAATGTAAGTAGTGAAATGAACCTATACGGCATGGAAATATGAATTACAAGTGAATTCTAGGATCTTATATGATGCATGTAATAGTGCTTCATGACCTCATCTCATCGTGCCAAGGATAAAATAAACTATCAATTAGAATAATAATAAACAACACCACACAACATGTGAATCACCCAATGGTGAAATAATGTAAATTTTAATCTGAAAAAATATAACAACAATTATAGTTTTGGTGACTTAGATTTTACCCCGAACCTGGGTTCGTGATTCCAATATCGACTTATGACCAAGTTCCCTAGTGTTCCTAATCACTTAACTATTGTCTCCAAATAGTAATGAAATAAAGGAAAACCTCCTCTAATATCACTTTGTGACATCCCAAAACGAAATTCCACTTAATAGGTTCCCCATGACTAGTGGTCCACTTAGACTCAAGAGCATCTCCCCAAATGCAATAGTCTACTAACTAGAAATGAGGGCCTAGGGTGTATCCGTGGGGAGACTATTCCCTCATTACTAGAGTGTAGAACAATAGATAAATAATAACATTGGTAAATAGTAGTAGCAATATAATTAAACAATATAAGTAAATTAAGGTAATAAATAGACAAGTATAATAATAACTGAATCAACTGGGATAACTAGTGATTATATGTAAAGTCTCTAGAAAAATGGAAAATAAAGATACAAGACATAATATATAACATGTTGCAGAAAAGTATAAAAGAAATCAAAAGACTATCCCAAGCATCCCAAGCTCCGACTTGCTCATCTTTAATCAAGATCCATCCTAAACAACAATCAATAAAGTGTTCGAAGACTTATAATTCCCTTTATGAACACCCACATTCTTTTAATATACCCTAGGTACCAAATGGTGCTTGAAGAGGGTGTGAGATAAATCTCAGTGGTCCACCACCAATGGTGTCTATAACATCCAGCCCATTTAATGGAAATGCAACAGTGTGAAATCAATGCATATATAAAGAAAATTAGTACAATGTAACTAAATAACCAAGTACCTGCTTCATCAATCAGCTAGTGTCTAAACATGTAACTAGCTCATTAATTGATTATTACCAGTTTTTAAATAAGCCACATGATAGCCACAGTGAAGGTTCCAAGATGTAACAAGGTAACTTTTAATGATATTTAATAATGAAGTTCCAAGTTAATAACCAAGGAAACGTAGAACTCAAGGGTCACCATATTAGTAATAAATTTAGCCTAGATAAGGGTAACAATGTAATCCAAAGATCATAGTCTAAGGAATTGCACAATAAGACAACTAAAAAGTTCACAGAGTTCATCTAACGTAAAAAGGGGCTAAGAAATTACTGGAACCAATGGGATTTAATCATGGCACTTACTTGTCAATACTGGATCAAATGAGTGTATCTAAAGAATCCTGTAATAGTATTTTAGGGATCATACTATATCATATTGAGCATCCAAAGTTAAACAAGGATCGGGTTCTAGGTGGGTCTCAACCTAAGAAACTCATATCCTTGAATCATAATGGGGTTTTTGAGTGCTCATGGAATTACCTTTGGAATCCAAGATGAGCTTGAGTCAGACCACTCTTATTTTGGTAATGAAGTCACATATAATTCATAAGGTTCAAGGCATTACCTTTCATTAGTGTGAAAAGGATAATTGAGCATGAAACCAATTAATCAAGTAATAATTAACCAATAAATCCATTTGGTTCAATCCTTTCCTTTCATTAGTGTGACAAGGACAAGTAGCATGAAACCATTAATTTAATCCATTAAAGGAATTTTCAATAATAAAGTTTCACTCCTCTACCTTCCATTATCATTGTAAGAGGTTATATGGATATACAACCTATTAATAAATTACATTTAAAAAGGCCAAGTCATATACTTAGTATACTTGCAAATTTCCATTTCACATTTATTTATAAAATTAAAACACTTACCTTAGGCGGGTCAAGTGGTGAGAAATAATGGTACTTTCCATTATGAAATTCAAAATTTAAATCAAAAAATTTAATATAGAAAAGCTTACCCATAGAAATTTCAAGCCAAGCCACACCTGAACAACGAATCAAATGTGTCGAAACACTAAAATGAAAATTATGGAAAAACATCCTACATGGCATGGATGGATTTGTTTGAATAACCAATGACTACTAATCATATATTTGTAAAGATCATAAACAAACAGTTCTAATGATTATAATCATGGTATATCAATTCAATAAATGAAACTCGATGATATCAGTGGGCCCCACATGTAATTTCCAAAATCAACGAACATGAGGGATGAGTTATAGAGCACCCACATTAGGCTTTAACAACTCTCTACCCCCATTATTGACCTCTGATTTGTCTTGGAATGGAGTAGATTTGAGAAAAAGGTAAAAACACTCACACCTCGACAACTAGGTCAAGGGCCAGAGAGAAGAAGAATAGATCAAACAGACTCGAGTACTTACCACTGCACATCTAACATGATGAACAAAAGTTTGAACACATCTTGGATTAAGGAGATCTATTGATACCTAGATTATGCCTTAAAAAATATCCAAAATGAGAGAAAATAGAGTTTATCCCGCTAGAAAATCATATAAGAGAAAGGATGAGGTTAAATTAGATTATTAAGGGTAAAATGGTAAAATCATGAAAAATTTAGCCGATGCATGGTTTGCACACATGTTTTTCCAAACCATGCCCCAACCATGCAGAAACCTATTGGAAGGGGCATGCCACATGATAATGATACACGGTTAGGGAAACCATGCACCAAATGTGTGATATGGCTCTACTCGAAAATACATACCATCCGTACAGTTAGATCTATCCATGTGTTTTACCTATACGATTTACTCTAACCATTTAACAGGTCTATTTTCTCCGAAAACCTGGGTTTTAGGATCCAAACATGCCCCAAACACCCTTAGAAGATTCACTAACTCAAAAGGCATCCATATTAGGTGAAAAATAAAGAATTAGTCTGAAATTTAAAGGATCCATACCTGAGTGATAACCAGGTTCTTATAATGAATTAGGGAATATATTATTATTAAAGGATGGTTGGTACCAATGATAGGTGGGTCCATTGTATCCCTCTAATGAATTGGGTTATCCCAAGAATTATAGAAGTTGACCATATTGGTTATTCCGTTTGTAAGAGTGATATGGAAAATTATTTCCCAAGTTACCTACTTGATTTATTTACGCTTGCTATGTATTTTATAGAAATTTCATGATTTTACAATGTAATATAACAAGTTTATGTTTAAAGGAATGTTTTTCATACTTCTTAAGGGTGAAAATTATAACTTTGTGAAAATTTTTGGATGAGTTTTGCATGATTTCAAATAAAAATTTATGAGTTTTATTTTTTCCTTTAAGATTTAATATGAAATGTTTTATGAAAATATTTGGGTAGTAAATTTTATTTCTTGGGTAATAAAATGTTTATTTTCAAAACAATGTTTATTTTGAAAAAGTAAAATTAAGTATTCATGGACTAAAGGGTTTCTTTCATTATTTTATGTCAATTACTGAGATTTTTTTCCTTATCCCACATTTAAAAAAATTTTCATATTGTTTTAGGAATTAGTAGGTACAAGGATGTGGTCAAGATGAAAATTGTGGATATGAGTCATGAAAAAAAAACTTTTTATGTAATAAAAGTTTTGTTTTTTTTTGAAAAAAATGGATACTAGGTAGAAGTTTCCACTTTATTTTGTGACATTTATTTATATAAGAGTGATGACCTAATTCTATGAAACATTAAACCTAAAAGATATTTGGTAATTCATGAATATTAATTATAATTTAAACACACTATAACTTGTGTTGTTTATGTAAATGTCCTTAAAGTTGGTAATAGAGAAGGATTTAGATTACTTGAGAGATTAGGATGTTTTAATTTGCGGTTAACTTAAGAGTTTTGGGTAACAATTTGGGTTTATAAATTTATGTTTGGTTAAAGTTTAATGACATTGGAACCCCTTTTTTTATTTTTAAATGATGGGATTTAAGGTGGATAAATACATTTTGGGAGACGTTTTATTTGGTTGAGGTATATGTTACACCTTGGTTTTGTGTGAAGTATTATTGAGGAAGAATGAATTTATTTTTGTGGGAATATGTTTTATAGAACTGACGACCTTTAGGGTTTATATAATCTTTTATATTTAGGTAATTATGGGATATTACAATTTGGGAACATATGTTTTACCATATAGATAACCATGGGATTGAAAAGTAATTTAGTGATTAATGTTACTTCATAATAAGATAACTATAATTTTAGGGAACATTATATGATATTATGAGATTTTATTTGATGAATAAAGGTATAATTCTCTATTTGAAGCATATAATAATTTAATGCGTCTTTATGGTGATACATGTTATTTATGGAAATGATTAGCATGTTTTGGAGATTATATGATTAAGTCCTATTCTTTTTTGGATATATGACTTTTTTGAGTGACTAATTTTGATTAGGGATAAATGTTAAATTTATCTTGGAAGAATATAGGATCAAGTCATTCTAATATTTGGGTTTCAATATTATTAAGAAATATTTTGAATAATTTTAAGGATAGTTACTTAATAAATAATTTATATTGATATATGGGTGTTTTTGTTGAATTTTGGAGATTAATGCATTGACTCAACATATGACGGTTTATTCATTAATTAATTATCTTATATTCTCATAACCATTTTTGGTTTCAGTTAATGTCAAAAGGTAATAGGAATATCTTGTTATTGTTAAATCAATGAGATATCTTATGACTTTTATATTCCTTTATGTTTTGAAAATCAAAAATACTTTTTAGTTAAAGATTATTTTATTTCTCTAAACAAATTTATTTACTTAAACCTTAAAATGATTATATATGTTATTATTAATGTTCCTTTTCTAAGCTTAACCATATTTTTTCTTATTACTAAATTAACTTAAAGAATAATTAGATTCTTATCTAAACCTCATAATCTTATAGTTTCATAGAATCCGAGGCTCACTATTTTTAGACTCTATTTCCATCTGATTTCAGACTCTGTTTCATCCTGAGTTCAGACTTTGAATTCTAAAAAATTCATACTATGAATTCTCAAAAAATTTGACTCTAAATTATCAGAAATTTTAACTCCAAATTCTCAGAAATTAAGACTCTAAATTCTTAGAAATTATAACTCCAAATTATCAGAAATTATGACTCTGAATTGTCAGAAAATATAACTATGAATTCTCAGAAATTCAGACTTTGAATTCACAGAAATTTAGACTCCGAATTCTTAGAAATTATGACTCTGAATTCTCAGAAATTCTGACTCCAAATTCTTATAAATACTGAATTATAATTCTTAGAAAATTAGAATCTGTTTCTATCTAAAATAAGACTCCATTTATATCTAAAATAAGACTCTATATCTATCTAAATTTAGACTCCATTTGTATACATATTCAGATTCTATTTCCCACTATATTTAGAATCCAATTATTCATAATTGTTAATATTACATATTTTATTTAATATATTGTTCTAACTTTA
The DNA here is from genome assembly GCA_963277665.1 of Viscum album. Lineage (NCBI taxonomy): Eukaryota > Viridiplantae > Streptophyta > Magnoliopsida > Santalales > Viscaceae > Viscum > Viscum album. The sequence goes on along the minus strand of OY728128.1, from coordinate 1,181,018,349 downwards.
TTGGATCCTAGTTTACTTAAGTTTATTAAACTTAAGAATGTTTTCTTACATAAAACGATCTCATACAATCTATTTCTAACTGACCGTTGGTTGAGTGACACATGTACAAGTCCCTCCAAAATTCAAGGAAAAATATGACCGTTGGAGGAGGAGATGACCATTGGGATTATTTTCTATAAATACTCCTTCCATTTGAAGCTTTCAATATGAAAATTGAATCATATAAAAATTACATGATGTGATGATGTGAAGAAATTTTTAGAGAGAGAGATACTCTTATGCTTTGTGTGAATTCTGTGAATAACTTGTTAAAGATGTGAACAACTTGTTCATCCTGCCTAGTGAGATTCTGATTGGTTGATCAATAGAGGGCTTCTAGGTATAGGAAGACAACATTTCTGAATACCTTAATGTTTGAGGTCTTACCCTGGTGTGGGTAAGATAGACTTTCTTGAAAGTATAAATCAAGGGACCTTTATCCAAGGTTGTTGGATACCCTTCTTTTTGTGTTAAAAGATCTCCTACTTGTTTACTTGTTCCTCTTAAAAGTGTTAATTCCACTTAATTTTGTTAAAGAACAAAATAATAACTTTCTTATACTTTATTATACTTGTATACTCTATTATAAATGATATTCTATATGCTTTAAGGTAGACTCTTTATTTAAGATAAACTTTATTAAGTTTATTTAAGATAAACTTGATTAAGATTATTTAAGAAAAAATTATTTAAGTTTAGGTTCTTTTTAATTAGCCTTAATCCCTTATAATTATCCCTTTTTTTAAGAACTAAAGAGGGTTTTTGAATCCATATTATTTAACTTTGTTTAACATATATTTTATTAAGGATAAAAACGAAAGTTTTTAAACCTACAATTCAACCCCTCTTATAATTGAGCATCTACATCTATATTTTGATCCTACAATTAGTATCAGAAGAAGGTATATAAAATACTTATACTTACATATAAGTTTTCTTGGTCAAAATTTCTTTCTTATCATTATTTTTTCAAGTTTTTCTTGAAGATTGTTTTTGTTTATAAAATTTTACTATAAATAAGATTTGTGGGAAAGCATTTTTCTTATATAATGGCAGGAATTAACATTGGTTCTATAGACAATCTAAATCCTACCAGAACAAAAATCTTTGATGGTAATGATTATGAGTACTAGAGAGATAAGATGAATAATTTTGTTATAAACACTGGATTAGGCAATTTTTTTGCTCACTTGTGAATACAAGATTCCTGAAAAATAACTAAGAACATTCACAAATCAAGAAAAACAAGAATATCAACTAAACTACAAGGTATGCAATACTCTTTTATGATCCATTACTAGGAATATATACAATAAAATATCCTCTTGTGAAGATTACAATAGTATTTGGAAGAAACTTTAAGTTACACACTTTGGAACTTCGAAAGTTATAGAAACTAGAAAAACTATGTTAAGAGATGAATATCATGGTTTTATGTTTCCTTATGAAGAATGAGTTTGTAAAGTGCGACAAAGATTTATGACTATCATCAACAGTCTTCATTCTATGTGAGAGAAAGTAATTGATGATGAAGTTCTTATATATAAGATAATATATATTATTACTAATGAGTGAGAATCTAAAAGGAAAACTATTGATGAGAATAGAAAAGTATCTAACATCACTCTTGATGAGTTATTTGTAAATCTTCTTTAGTATGAAACAATAATGAAGAGATATTATGGAATTAACAAGAAGAATAATGGTAATGGAAGTGTTTCTTTCACGACTACATTTAAATCCAAGACTTCGAAAAGAGTAACAATATCTAAAGATAATAAAGCTGTTGTTATATATGAATCAAGTGAAAGTGATCAGTCTGAAAATAAATTATCCAATCTTGATCAAAGGATAAAAATTATTGTGGTAGAGAAATTTTTTTAGTACATATATAATGGTAAAGAAATAAAGGACATGAAAGATTCTGAAGTAACTTTCTATGAATGAAAAATGGTTAGACATATCAGACCTGATTGTCCTGTAATCAAGAGAAAATATAGAAAGGATAAGCATTCTAAAAGGAAAAAAAAGAAGTACTAAAAAAATAAAGCTAAGAAATTTCTGAAGTCTAATGACACCTGGAGTGTCAGTGGTGGTGACTCATAAGATGAATACTCAGGATATGATTCTTCTAGTTACAGGAATATTGGTCTTATATCCAGATTACCTATTGAGAATAATTTTCTTATGTCCAAGGAACACAAAGATAAATCTTTAACCAATATTTCTTTAAATTATAATTTTCCTAATGAAGAGTATTATGAATCTTAGAATAAATAATATTACTCATAAAAGTTAATATTTTATCTTCATTTGAATAAGTTTCTTGATTTTATATATTACTTGATAATGAGAACTGTTCGATAAAAAAGAAGTTGTAGAAAGAAAATTATAGAATTTTTTTAACAAAAGAAGTATCAGATCTTTCAAAAGATCTTAATAAAAAACTCATGATTTTGAGAATATTTATAAAAACTGTAATGAAGTTAATTCTAAGGAAGGTAAAATTTCTAATGGTCTTGAAAATTTTATTTCTAAGAAAAATGTTTTCGAGGAAAACTTAAACTCTAAGAATAATGACTATGAGGATAAGAATTTAGTCCTTAGACAAAAATATGAAATATTTTACTTAAAGAAACTTTTATCAAATTTTACTTCAGGAAGGAAATAATTTGATAAAATGTGTTCAAAACTTCATCCTCTTAAGAATAGTTCTAGATTTGGTTATACTCATTCAATTTTTTTTGTCACAACTATTTTGTTTCCTAAAGTGATCCTTTTTACACTAAGTGTGAATGTGGTGGAAATTGGGAGAAAAATTGTTCTTGATATAAAAAAATCCTTAGGTTTTCATAAATCTTAGTTTTCTAAGAAAATGTAGATTCCTAAAATTTTACTATCTTTCAATTCTGGATCCAAATAGGTTTGGATTCTGAAAGTATAACTATTTTATTTTCAAGAAAACAAAAAAAGTTCTGAAAAAAATACATAGTACATGGATAGTGGAAGTTCCTAACACATTAATGGTAATAAAAACTTCTTTGAAATGATTATCAAGATGAAAGGAGGAAAAATAACTTTCAGAGATAATGATCGGGGAGAAATTGTTGGTATAGGTAAATTTGGTTTTCTTGGAAAATCTTTAATTTTGAATGTTTTATTTGTTAAAGGTATTAATGTCAACCTTATAAGAATATGCCAATTATGTTATGAAGTTTACCCTATGAATTTTAGGAATAATAAATGTCTAGTACACAATTTCAAGGAAGAGTTTATTCTATCAGCCTATAGGCATGAGAATGTTTACACACTAAACATAAAAGGACTTAGTAGCTAAGATCTACCTTTACTTAGTGTAATTAAAGATCAATATTGGTTATGGAATAGAATACTAGGACACTGTAACCTTATAAACCTATGAAAAATATCAAGTAAAATACTTGTAAAGGATCTACCCGAGCTTAGATTTGATTCCTCAAAAGTTTGTGATCCTTTTCAATATGGAAAGAAACATAAGTCAAGATTTAAATAAATTAGTGAAGTCTCAAGTTCTGATGTATTATAGCTAGTGAATATGGATATTTTTGGTCCAACATAAACTTTAATTATTGGAGGAAAATACCATGTATTTTTTATTTGATGATTACACTAGATTTACTTTGGTCTATTTTTAAGAAAAGAAATATAAAGAATTTTCTTATTTTAAATCATTTTCATCTAAAGTTAAAAATGATAAAAAACTTCCATTAATAACTATTCATAGTGATCATGGGGGAGAATTTGAAAATTCATATTTTGAAACTTTTTATATTAAGAAAGGAATTAATCATAACTTCTCATCTATAAGAACTCCTCAAAAAATGGTGTTATTGAAAGAAGAAATTGAATTATTCAAGAGATAACTAGAACTATATTGAGTTGATATTCTATTGGTAAACAATTTTGGGATAAATATATAAGTACTAATTTTTATACTATAAATTGAGTTTTAATCAGACATTTTCTTAATAAAACCACTTATGAATTGAGGACTGGTCGAAATCCTGAAGTTTCTTACTTCAAAGTATTTGGATACAAAGTATTCATCTTGAGTACTAAATATAACTTACATAAATTCACACCCAAATCTAATAAAATAATTTTCTTAGGTTATTCCACTACTTCTAAGGCTTATAGAGTTTAAAAAAAATCTTATATTGTTGAAGGAACATAACATTTAAATTTCATGAAACTGATCTTTTGTTTTTAAATAACCCCAACCTACATCTTTAGATGTGTTTTCAAAAACTAATTATCAACCTTTGATGGAATATTTTTATGATAATGAAAATACTCAAGAAAATGTTTATGAAGTATTTACTGTAGAATATTTTTTACCTTATATTGATGATTTTTTTTACAAAACCCAAATCAGTTGTTTCTTAAGTATCATCCCAGTGATAGTATCATTGGTGATGTAAATAAACCTGTAAGAACTAGAAGTTATTTTAGAAATGAAGTAGAAACTGTATAATTTCTTTCCCAATTATAACCTAAAATAACTGATGAATCTTTAGGTGATGATGATTTGATTAAATCTATGCATGATGAACTAAATGTATTTTAAAGGAACAAAGTCTAAACCTTGGTTAAAAGACCTTAAGAAACTTCTTTGATTGATTTAGAATGGGTCTTCAGAAATAAGTGTGATGAAAATGGAATCATTGTAAAAATAAAGCATGATTAGTTGATAAAGTTTATAATCAACTAGAAGGAATATACTATGAATAAACCTACTATTCAGTAGCTATACTTGAATCAATTCATATTCTAATAGCCTTTGAAGCATTCTTTAATTTCAAAATTTATCAAATGGACATGACATGTGATTTCCTTAACGAATATGTTCAGGATTAATTATTTTTTTGTAAAAACTCATAGTTTTATAGACACAAAACATCCTTAACATGTTTTTAAACTTTGAAAATATTTATATGGGATTAAACAAGCCCCTAGAGTTTGGTATGATAGACTTACAAGATTTTTGTTACAAAATGATTAAGTTAAGGGAACTGTTAATCCAAACATTTTTATAAAGAAAGATAATAAAAATGTTTTTATTGTTCAAATTTATGTTGATGAAATTATATTTGGATCAACTCAGCAATCTTTAACTGATTCATATTTAAATCTCATGAAATATGAATTTCGAATGAGTATGACGTGTGTGCTAACATTTTTCCTTAATTTTCAATTTTCTCAAAAACCCGAAGGAACTTATATATCTCAACATAAGTATATTAAAGATCTTCTTAATAAGTAAGTATATGACAACACTAAAAGTTTAAGTACTCCAATCGATACCTCAAATTCTCTTGATCTTGATGAAGCTGGGAAACCAGTAGATCAATCATCTTTTAGAGGTACGACATGAATTTTATTATACTTAATAGCTAGTCATCCAAAATTAATGTTTTCTGTATTCTTATGTGAAAGATATCAATATAATCCAAATAATCCCATTTAATATTAGTGAAAATAATTTTTCTCTATTTAAAGGTAACCATGGTTTTTGGAATTTTCTACTCCTCTGGAAATGTTTTTATTTTAAAAATTTTATCAGATGATGATTTTGGTGTATGTAGAATGGATAATAAAAGTATATCATGAAATTTTCCTTTCTTAGGAGATTCATTAGTTTCTTGGTCATGCAAGAAGAAACACTCATTAACCCCTTCCACTACTATAGCAGAATATGTACCAGCTAGAAGTTGTTGTGCTCAAGTATTGTGGATGCAACATAAACTCATAGACTATGGCATGAGTTTTACCAAAACATAGATAATGTTTGATAATACTAGTCCCATATGCCTAAGAGAAAACCCTACACATCACTATCGTGAAAAACATATAGATATTTGACATCACTCTCTTAGGGATCACACACTTAAAGGAGATATTATTTTACAATTTATCAGAATAAAAGACCAAATTTCAGACATATTTACAAAATCATTACCCTTTAATATATTTGAATACACTAAAAAAAGGTTAAGAATGACAAAAGTAAGGTGAAAATTCATATTAATCTTTTTTTGAAACCTATCTCCTAAAATTAATTTACTTCTTTTCATATGGGGAGAAAATTTGTTAATAAAATTTTTGGAATCTAAAATTTTCTTTCTTTAATAAAAACCTCGAAATCTAAAATTTTATTTCCTTAATAAAATTATAGGAATCTAAATTTTTTCCCTAATAAAAATTTTTAGAACCTAAGTTATTCAAGATGAACATTATCAATAATGAAAATTCTTTCTGAGCAATCTAGAAGGTATGTTTTCTTACTAAAATATTTGTAATTACATTTTTAATTGTTGGTATTTCTAACATGTTTTATGAAAAATTCATATGATTCACTTTCCTTAAATCCAATTTTTCCTTAAAACCTCCAAATATCAAAATTTATAAATACTTCTTCAGAATTTATATCAACCATAAGATCAAATAAAGTTAATCTCAACTATTAAATCTATTTGAGAATTTGAACTATCACCGAGAATACTATTTAAAGGGACACCATTTTCTTGTCCCACATCGGTTCTCTCAGCTTTTTTCATTGAGGTTCTTCCACTCTTTAAGTGTTTCATTCTGTTTTTCCAATTTCCTTACATTTAGAATGTCTCTTGAAGCTTATCTTAAGACTCCGATGTAGTATCAATCAAGGAAGGAATTCAAGTATTGTATTATATTCAGGGAAATAATAGTAGATCCGAATTTATTTTCTAATTATGATTCTTTGATTTAGAATTTTATCAAGATAAATAGATGTGAAAGATTATATGTTTCCAAAGATAAGAAACAAGATCCAGATTACACAAACCCTGTAGTGGAATTTTATTATTTAGTTCATTTCTATGGGCAAGGTGGAAGAGAGATGTTTAAGTTCAGAAGATATTGAAAGTCATATTAATTATCATTCAGTAAGGCTGCTAGTATCCTTAACATTCTGTAAGAAGGTGAGTCAATCCTCTTCTCACCCTGATTTCTTGATAAGGAATACTCCTTCGAGAAAGTAAAATATATAGAGTTCCTTGGGATAAATAATTTCAAGAAACCCAATATTTCCCATATTTCGTCAAACCATAGGTTGGTTTCTTTATGAATACAAGGTTTCCTTATCACAAGGAAGGGTGATAAATATTCACTTAATATATGTGATATATTTATCTTAGATTTCTTGGTAAAACTCAGAAATATAAATTTTATGAAATACATCCTTCTGACAAATAGAAACATCAATAATTGCAATATAAAGTCTTGTATTTTGATATATCTGGTGATCATTTCAAATATTATTGTCTTGTGTTTGTAATATTTTAAAATCCCCTGCACCTTAAAGGCCAAGATCATTAATATTATACTGCTCAGTGATGATACTTTGAGGAGAATGAAGATCAGTTTCAATGGGGAAGCATGTGAGTTTTTGGATCTTCCTGATAAGGATTATCAAGTTAATAAAGTTGAATTTGAATATTGTTCAAAGCCTTCTCTAAAGAAAAGAAATGAATCAGAACCTCAATTACCTAAACCTATTCTGGAACCTCAATCAGCACCCACTAAAACGAAGATGCAAAAAAAGTTTTCTGATTAAGTAGTTTCTAAGTGGAGGGAGAATAAGAAAAATAGAAAGGAAGGTGATCTTATATTTGGAGTTGAACCTATAGAGGCTAAGGCATTGAAAATTATTAAATCATAAAATCTTGAGAAACAAGGAAAGGAAAAAAGAAAAAATAAAAATATTTGAAATCTGTGGTTATTTGATCATTTTCAAAAGATGTTGGGAAATATTAAGAACAAATTTGGGTATGAGAAGGCCTCTTAAAGAATACTTCAGTTTTAGAGTAGATTGTCAAAGAAGAATAAATTAAATAATAAGAAGAGGAGGAAAGTGAATAATTAATTATAATTGTGGAATAGTATCATGAAGAGAATATTCCTTCTAATAAACTCCCAATATAAACATTCCAATATTCATCCACCAAAATATCTTCATATAAGTAGAAGGAAAATTCTAAAGAGGAGGAAGTTAACAAAACTCATTCCTTTATAAAGAGATCGAGGAAAATGATGACATTGTTAGGGAAGATGAAGAAGAAGTTAATGCTAAAGAAAAAGATCATGAGTTAGCCAGTATTGTTGTAAAGGATGTTTCTAAAAGAAAATTTGTCCTTCTTGATACGCCCCCAAATGATATAGTTGGATCATCTAAGTAAAATTTTGTTAAATAAGTGAAAGATACTCCTCTAGGAAAAATGATCATCATTCCGAATTGTCATCATCCATGGAACATGAATTTGTTGTGAAATCTTTGAAGAAGCTTGTTGATTCAATACCGTTCTTCCCAAACATTGAATCTGAGTGTCAGCTTATTCCACAGTCAGTAAACTTAAAAATGGATTCTAAAAATTTGTGGATAGAAATGTTAATCAAGAAAGAAAATAATTTCAAAACCTTCATGATCAACTAATAATCTCATATAATGTCTTTCAAGAAGATTAAAACTTGGTTGAAGTTATTATTTTATGATCTTAAGCTTGTTGGTGATTATATGGATTCAATCAAAGAGTCAAAAATTCTGACTCTAAATTCTTAGAAAATCAGACTCCATTTCTATCTAAAATTAGACTCCATTTCTATCTAAAGTTAGACTCCATCTCTATCTAAATTTAGATTATGTTTGTATACATATTCAGACTCCATTTCCCATTATATTTAGAATCTGATTATTCATACTTGTTAATGTTACATATTTTCATTAAGATTTTGTTCTAAATTTATCAGATCCTAGTTTACTTAAGTTTCTTAAACTTAATAAAGTTTTCTTATATAAAACAATGTCATATAATATATTTCCAACTAGCTGTTGGCTGAGTGACACATGTACATGTCCCTATGAAATTAAAGGAAAAATATGACCATTGGAGGAGGATATGACCATTGGTATTTTTCCTACAAATACACCATCCATTTTAGGTTTTCAATATATGCATTGACACATCTTGAGATTACATGCTGTGATGCTGTAAAGAGATTTCTAGAGTGAAAGAATCTCATGCTTTGTGAGAATGCTATGAATAACTTATCCTAGCTGTGAACAACTTGTTTAGCCCACCTAGTGAGATTCCGATTGGCTAATCAATCGAGGGCTTCTAAGGAAAGGAAGATAGTGGTGCTAACTACCTTAATGTTCAAGGGATTCCAGGGATAAGAATATAGAGATTATGACTACCTTAAAGTTCATGGACTTGCAGGGATATCAAGATAGATTCTAATATTCTTATTGAGGTCTTACCCTAGTGTGAGTAAGACAGAGTCTCTTAAAAGTATAAATCAAGGGACCTTTATCAGTGGTTGTTGGATACCCTTCTATTTGGGTTAAAATATTTCCTACTTGTTTGCTTGTTCTTGTTACAAGTGATAATTCCACTGCGTTTTGTTAAAGAAATAAAGTATAACATTATTATACTTTCTTATACTTGTATAATCTGTTATAAATAAGATTCTATAAGCTTTAAGGTAGAATTTTTCTTTTAGATAAACATTATGAAGTTTCTTTAAGAGAAACTTTCTTAAGTTTCTTTAAGATAAAATTGTTTATGTTTAGGTTATTTTTAATTTGACGTAGGCCGTTCCTATTATACCTTTTTTAATAATTAAAGACTATTTGTGAATCCATTTTTTTAACTTTTTAAAACATAGATTTTCTTAAGGATAAAAACGAATGTTTCTAAACCTAAAATTCACCCATATTGTAATTTAGCATCTACATCTATATTTTGATACTAAAGTTATACTTTTGTTTAGTTATTTGATCTATTAGAAGTTGAATTTAGTGCTTTAGGAATACAAAATTCATCTTTAATACTCATCTTTTAGAGAAAAAAATGATATTGTAGTGGAAATTGATTAAAAGATGAAATTATACTTTTCAAGTAAGTATTTTTCTTTATGTTATTATTATTTATGGTAAATTAGTTCCTAAAATTTGGAAAATGATCTTAAAATAATAATTTTATATTATTACCTTTGTTTATTATAAATCAATGGTCTATTTTTAAATCTCTTTAGTTTATGATTTTCTAGCCATTGACTTCCTTATGATCATTAACTTTCTTGTGATTAATGTTCTCTTTCACTATACATCATTATTTGAACATTACATTTCCCCCCAAAGTTCATATTTTCATATCACACTAATATTATTATATTTGGAAACCTAGTTATGTTTCATTCCATATGACCTTTTTATTTCCATTCCTTCTTTATTTAAGAGGAAGTTTTAGTAACTCTTTTTATGAATTGGGGTTTTTAAAAAGGTATTTTCAGATGTTAAACCCTTGATTATGGAGATGAAGTTCAAATTGAAAGGATTAAATTTTTTATGGTGGGTGGGGGGGTAGGGATAATATAACAACCTAGGTTTATAAAAGTAAGACTATGTTCAATAGTGTATAAAATATTCAACCTTGAGCTTAAACAAACCATGAAATATTATTATTTTAGTATGAGCATTATGACCAACCTTTTAAATTAGAAGGTATGTATAGGAATAATTGAATCATGATATATATATCCTAATCAATAAAAATTTGTTGATTAATTTTCATTAAATAAGTGCTTGTTTTTTTGTAAAATCATTTTGTTCTTCAAAAATACATTTTCTCAAAAAAATAAATTTTATTACTTTTTATGAGAAAATATTATATTTAATTTTTGTAACTTATATAAGTATTATTTAATAAAATGATATCATTTTTCATATCAGTATATCAAAATTATCATATGGTGAAATTTTGATACTTTTTTGGAAAGTTTGTTTTTTCATTGAATATTGAAAAATACTGATTTTTATTAAAAACTATATTTAATATTAAAGTTTAAATAAAGTAAAATTTTATTTTGGATTAGTTTTAAAATTTTATAAGTTTTGTAATCCAAAAAAATTCAATTAAGTTCTTTTTAATAAATTTTATATTTGAATTTGGTGTAAAAATATTTTTATACATAAAAGTATTTTCTTTAAAAAAACTAGTTTTCAACCCATTTTCTGGGTTAAATTGTATATTATATTATTCTAGTTATATAAATTGAATATTTGAAAATATATACCATATTTGTAATGATGAGGTTCAAATTTTCTAAATAGTACTTTTTTATTTTTGGTTAATATGGATAGTAAATGTATTAAATAATTATCACCACGGTAAGGGTAAAACATGAAATTAAGTTTAAAAATATCATGATAAGGACTAAAAAGAGACCATAAAACTTAAATTTATTTCATTTGATTATTATATTTCATACATAATCATATAATATTCTAAAAAATTAACTTTTTATGTCAATTGTCTAGGATTTTGACCATTATAATATTTAATTAAATGATAAATAAAAAAATGAAACTTTTATTATTTTAATATCTATAATATTTTGTGACTAGGATTAAAAAAATTATGTTCAATTATAAATATTTATTTTAAATATAAATTATTTATATATCATTTTAACTTATTTCTAATTTTTATTGATGAAATAATTACCCTAAATGCTTATAAAACACTGACACAATGCTTGTGCAAGTTGGAGAAAAATCAAGTAAATTTTTTTAAAAACTATAATAGTAATATTTTTTGGGTAAGTTAATTTGTAACAATAATTTTATATGTTAATATATTATATTAGGGATGTGGTAATGGATTATATTATAACTCATTTTCTATCATGTTGTTTTCTATGTCAAATTAAATTAATAGTTCCAAAGTTGACACTAAGGATATTAAATAATAAATAATGTTTCATTAAGTAATTTAAAGTTCCTAAAAATATTATATTCGGACCATTTAATGGTATATTGTTGATAATATCTACCGTGGTCCATTTGTGGGTTATATTTTCTTTTATAGTAACTTTATTGACTTTATTTATGTAAAAAACATTGATACTACGGTAAGTGTCAAGAGGGTTAATTGTGGGTTAAAACCAACAGATAAGGAAAAAATAGTATAAACTTAAAAAAATATTATTTTATGAGATAATTTATAACAATAATCATCCTATATTTTAAATATATCATTTTAATACATTTTACATGAAAATTAATTTATATTAATTTAATACTTTAGGCAATTCTGCGAGTGCTCCTCCCCTATCTTATAAAAGGGAATGTCCTATCCTATTTTTTAACACATATAAAGACTTTTGGTTCAGCCTATACCTACCCAAATACCTTAATAACATACCTACCCACATTATAGAGGTATTATGTTTAGTAAAATTCCAACCATAGAGAGATTAATGTGTACACTAATAGAGGTAGTTCGAAGAAGAGGTATAGATTTTAACCGAATGTTTTAGTTTTTGGTTACTATTTATCCTTAAAATATCCTTAAAATAGGATGATATAATAACACTACTATCTCCTACATATTGGGATGTTATTATGTTAAATTAATAACCTATATCTATCCCATATTCAATTAAATGGGAATCAAAACCATCATTAATATGTACAATGGACAACCGCCTCACGAACTGACATTATTTGTAATGCCCCGACCCTAGTTACCTATAGTCGGTGCATTATTTTAATACATTGGAATGATTACAAGGAATCAAGTCCTGAAAGACTGATCAATTTAGTAGTCTTGGAAAATAGATTACATATATGAACGTTACATTACACTTTCTAACATATAACAAAAAAAATAATCCTTTGAGAATTCCATTGTTCCCTTAGCTTAACCCTGCATCTCAAACATAAAACACTTATTGGGATCCTGGGAAAATAAATCATAAGAAAGGGGTGAGATCAGATGATCAGTAAGGGTAAATAATATAATAGAAGCTATAAACTTTTAATGATATACGTGTAATAAAAACAATAGCCTTTTAAACATAAACTTTGACATAATATGGCAAAAATAAATCAAACATTACCATATAAACATGCACATGGATATTCTACTAGTCGAATAATAACATGTAATAACTAATTACATATCGAGGGAATGTATAGTACTGGACTTTAATTTATGTGTCAGTGCCTCGTTCCAGTACCTAGGGGCTAACTATAACTGGACCCCAACCTGAAGAGCCTCTGTAACCGGACTCCAACCCGGAGAGCCTCTGTAACCAGACTCCAACCCAAAGAGCCTCTGTTACCAGACTCCAACCTAGAGAGCCTCTGTAACCAGACTCCAACTCAGAGATCCTCTTTAACCAGACTCTAACCCGGAGGGTCTGCTGTAACTATACCCCAACCCAGAGGGCTTACTTTTACCGGTCCCCAACCCAGAACATACTAGTCCAAAACATTCATCTTAAGAAGAGGTTGAAATATAACATAAACATTCATATTAAAAACGGCATATGAAATGTCAATACTTTAACCATAAACCATGAAAGGCATAAAAATAACTCATCCACAGTCAAACATAACACAAAATCTTAAATACAATATGGAAGATTTTTATCATAATAAATCAACTTCAAACAAGTGTAAACTTTATCAAAAGATGTTGACATAGATTATATCAAAACTATTCGAGAGAAATATCTCTTTCTATTTTGAAATCATTTAAGAGTCACATAATTATAAAGAAAACATTTATTTTGAAAATATTCTTATAAGATGGTAAAGAAATATTCGATGATGTTATAATGGCGGAAAATAGCTGCACCCGCCGTATAATTTAAAAAAAACATTCTTACCTTAATTTTGTCAAAAAGGTTATAAAGTACATTGTTTGGAAAACGATGGAATGATTACTTTAAAAAAAATATAATGTAAAATAAGGGTATAAATGAATTTAACCCATTTTCTGTTAAATAGTAATTTTTTTTGAAATACATTTTAAGAAACATGGATGTAGATGATAAAGTGGTCCCAGTAGATAATTATGTATAAACAACCTCGGATAATGAAGAGATTATATAATTAACCGTTACCTTATAATTTTCCTTGGTTGAGGGTATTTTAAACTTCTGTATAATAGTTAAATCATTGTTACTAAATTATATAAGAACCATATACATAATTATGATATCATATATGATCTTCTTATAATGCTTTGTTAATGATATTTTAGTATTATCGTCGTTTCAGGTGTTAACTGATTAGTTTTCTATTATATTCTTTGTTATGTGAGTCATGTTAGTTATGGATGGGATGTTTAATATTCATATCCAAAATTATATCAAGTAATTAAACATTATTTTTAATCATCAAATGAAAATTAGTCTTGAATGGTTACGATGGAGAATGAATCCCATCACGTTCGTGGAGACGGTAATCCGTACGTATGCACGAGTGACAAAATCATTCTTTTGATATTAAAATCATATATAATTGGATGGTATATAATATATAAAGAATCATTATCATGTTGTATTTATTATTTACATCAATTAAACATCATTATTATACCCATCCAAATAATAATGTATTGAATAACAACTACACCACGACGTGGAGACGGTAAGCTGTACATACACACGTATGGTGACATGCCATTCAGATAATGGATATAATAATGAATATGGTGGTACCATATTTATAATAACATCACAGTATATATAATATATTTGATTTATTATTTTATAATGGAAAAAATAAGGAAATAAGAAGTGGAAGAAGAAAAGAACTTGAAAGTGGTGATGAAATATTTAACTCTTCTTTGGGTTCTTCTTTTTGATATGATCAAAAGGGATTATTAGGTTGGATTTTTGACTAAAGGAAGGAATCTATGATTAAGGGAGGACAGTGTAGAGGATATTTGGGTAGGGTTGGGCTGAGCCAAATGGCTTTGAAGGTGAGGATTTGAGAGAAGGGAAAGTTCACTTTTATAAGAGGGGTGGGGGGCACCTTAGGAAAAGATTGAAATATTATTTTATAATAAAGTCATTTTCGGTTTATAATGATTAAAAAATGAATTATTTCAATTATCATGCGTTTATGGGTCGAAAAAAAATCAACCAATAGGTTTTAGATAGGTTTGGGTCACTATATTAATCTTATCTTTTAGATTTAACTATTAGTTAAATAGTTTGACATTTACCATGCCTCTTTGTATTTCTATATTATATGGTTAATAAACTTACTATAAACTTTCAATAGAACCCCAAGTGGTTCATTAATGATACAAATATCATTATATAAGTCTTTTGGTTTAACCTTATATATTTAGGATTATTATATCAACCAATAATATTGTATTTGTTTTAAAAACTCATTTATGTCAATTATGAAACTATTTAATAATTGATTTTTTTTAAAGTCCTAAAAACATTATTACTTCAAAATAAATACATTTAATAAACCCTAACATGTCATAGTCACCTATAATTGTTTTTATGGCATCAAAACGTTCAAATTATATTTATTTTAGTATTTAAAATATCATTTATTTGATTGTTTCATCAATATGGAAAATACTGCATCAATATTGTGTCATATATAAATATATTTATTTTATGTATAAAAATTATAAATAAAATATCCTGAGGTAGGAAATATTTTTAGCTTTATAATGACTATTTATAGTCTAATATATCAATTATATAACCTCATATAATTTTTTTTATTAAAAGATATTTTCTTTTGTTATTTTTGTCTTTACTTTAGATTATTTAATATAAAATGTCATTATCACTCCCAAGTGGCTCTATGGGGTCCCCAAAATCGACCCAATGATTCCAATGGTCTTACATGTATCATAATATAGGGTTAGGACACGTTTTATTGTAATTTAATATTATTATAATATTATTTTTAACCTTATTTACTGGATTTACCCCTTTAACCAGAGTAAATAAAATATTTATTGAATTAAATATTCCTATTGTCTAAAAATAAAAGTTACCTATTTACACAATTTGGACCTCAGGATTCCAAATATGGAATCCATTTTTCCAAATTCAAAGACACAGAAGTGGCAGAAATTAATTTAAAATTAATTCCCGTTGTCAAAACAAAAAGAGTGTTTTTATGAAATAATAACTATCAAAAGATTGACACTTGTTTATGTCCAATTTCAAAGTGAAATTACTTAAAATGACCATAATTGGATTAAATGGTAAAAATATAATCTATTTTTACTTCAAAACCATTAAAAATTATAATTTAACACTATAAATTATTTTGATTAAAAAATTTGTTTTCAGTTAAAATATAGTATTTTCACTATTCACCCAAATATGAAAGTTTTCAAAAAAACCCCAAAAATTTATTGAAACTAAATTCTTATGTCTTGATTATAAAGAAGAAGTTTATTTTGTCAAATTTAATATATAAAAGTTTCAAATATTGGATTTAAAAAGGGTTCTCCATTAAAAGGCGGTAAAATTACATTTTTTGAAAAATAATTCTTTTATCTGAAAAAATGAATTTTTTCTTACATTATGTCTAAGAAACTCATAATATGTATTATAAAATTATAAGGATTATATAAAGTTCAAAATTAAGTTAATACAATTCATAACTGCTTTTGAATGGCTAGTTTGGTAAGTTGTGGTGCGCTTGAACTCAATATTGCGTATAGTGCAAGTTATTGAATTACTTTGAAGAAATAAAATACTATGAAATCTTGGGGTGTTACATAATTTTTTCCATAACCACCTCTCATAACTATTTATGATGATGTATTTAATGTATATATATAATATTAATTACATATTTACTAAAAATATCCCATATTTGGACAAATAATGTTGTAAATTTTATTAAATAAAATGTGGAAAAACATGATATGGAATTACAAGGAGTTTTATAGAGATGAGTGTGAGTCACTACCCATATATCCTCATCCGCCAATGGTATACAATATTCAGTAGTCCAAAATGACCACCTCATAATCCTTTCAATGATTACTCTCTTCAACAAGGCATCTTCCCCTTGGTTTTCTTCCCTGTAAACATGTAAACAATTTAAATTGAGATGATTGGAATTATTGATACAATCAATCCAATGAGGTCGGATTTTCATGGGGACATTTCTAGTTCTTTATTTGAGTGAATTAATATAATGTTTTTAGTCTTATTGAATCCATAGTAATTTCAAGTAATAATGAAAAAATTCTTGATGTAATATATCATGGGTGATAATTCTTCTTCAAAAGAAATTCTAGTTATGATAAAGTGAAGAAAACGACCATTAACGTAGTCACGGTGGGTGTAGAAGACACCTTGATAGCCCGAAGGTCTTGGCATTCCAAAATATACACCATCAACATTAAACTTTATTGATGATGAGATTATAGGGATCCCATTTATATATTTAAATACTAGAGGTTTTTTGGTCCTTCTTAAAACAACCAACATTATAAGGGTATTGAGGTCATTGATACTGTTATCCATATATCCCATATTCAATTTTGAAGCTGCATTAACCTACCATTACCTCAAAAGGATACCTACATGGATGGAGGGTGGTTTATTGTCAAACCACCTTTAATTTGTAGTATTCTAGACTTAGGCAATGATAGATGAAACTGCAACTAGGAAAAGGTTCTGAATCTGACAACTCTTCTTAGTTTTGCTGATAATTCTCAAGATTTCATCCTTTTGACTACATGTTGTTATTTCAATGTTGAATAGATTACCAACATTCCTCTATTTCTCTTTTAAAAAATCATATCCAATGAAGAGGTGTTGCACATTATCCTCAACCCTCATGCATATATGGTATCCTGAAACCAGTTGCTACCCATTCCTCCTTAGTTGATCATGTGTGGGAGATCTGTTTTTACAGATCTTCCATATAAGAAGATAAATATTGAGGGTTGTATGAAGGGTAACTTGATTTTTTTTTTCATCCAAGGTGGTGTCATGTTGGATCAATCATATTCTAATCTATAGTGTTTTTTGGCATTGAAGTAGCAATTTTTGTTGGGACTCTAAATCAGTTTATCTACATCCATGAACCTGTAATTCTAAATTTTTAGTACAATATGAAAGGGGTAAATATCATGAATATGTTTTCTATGATCTAGGAGACCATAAATAGTCATTTCATTAATGTTTGTAGGTACATTCATGGTATCATTTAGGGGACTGTCTATCTATAGGGTGAAGTGCATACTGACCAACCATTTTGAGTTATGCACAAAATTAGTAAAAGAGTTCCTAATAGAAGGCCAAATAGATGATCAAAAGTAGTGAAGGTTAGCAGTCAACAACCTCATTTTTAACCTTCTTGATAAAAAGTAAATGCAAGAGTCATTATAAGTTAAAATATTCCATGCGAATTTGTTTATTAGAAAATCATTTAAGATTATAAGATCCTTGATTCCAAGGCACCCCATTTCAATGTGTTTTATACAATACTTAAAAGCTATAGCTATTAGTTTCCTTTTTTTACCAACCCAAACTATATTAAGTACCTAATAATTCCTTAAAGATCTTTTATTATACTTCTTAGACATGTGTATATATAAAAATAGTAAACAAGTATAGATGTGATCATTGAGTTAATAAGACACACCCTTCCAGCTTGGTACATTTCTTTCCCTTTCTATCTTTCCAGTTGATTGATAATTCTTGGGAATATGATCCCAAGGTATTTACTTCTAACCTTTCTCCAAAAAAACGGGACACCAATATTGTTGAACTGGAGGGATCCCTTCTTCACTTCAAGGATTATAGCGATCTTATTTTTTTTTAAAATAGATATTCCCTCACCCAAAAAATAAAATATTTTTTCAAAGTGATGGACTATCCAATCACTTCCTTGTAATTTAAAAAAATTATTTGATTTCCAATATGATTTTCCATGAATATCTTCCAAGAATTATAATGTCATCAACATACAAGAGTTGGTATGGAGTAAATTTATCCCTACCATCTTTGATTTTTTTATAAATTCCAACATGAAGAAGTTCATTAATGCATCTACTAATGTAATCTTTAGCAATAGAAAAATTAAGTATTGAAAGTGGGCCTCCTTATCAAACACCCATAATACATTCAATGAAGCCTTTGGGAGATCCACTTATGAGGATAGAAAATCTTATAGAGATGATAATAATTTTTATTAATATGATAAAATCATTTGGAAACCCATATCTATTGAATATAGAAAATATTAATCTCCATTTTAGTGTATCAAAATCCCTGGAAATGTAAATTTTGAGATAAAAATTACCTTTATTTGTTTTCTTTTTTATTATATTAACACTTGACAATGCATTGAATAAGCCGTTCTAAATGATTCTACAAAGAAAAAACCCAAAATGATTTTGGGTGATATAATCCTTAATTATTCCTCCCATCCTGTTCATAATGATCTTACCATTGAATTTAGGAACAATTTTCCCCAAAGAAACTAGGCTAAAAATATTTTATGTCAATTTCATTCTCATTCTTAGGTATTGAGGAAATGAAATTTGAATTGATCCTGTAAGGCATTGAGGAATTATTGAATAATTACTTAATTACATTGATAATTTCACCATGCAAAATATCCAAATAGAACATGAATACTTTATTGGTGAATCCATCAGGTCCAGCAACACTCTCCATGTTGAGAAGGAAGAGGGATTATGTGATTTCCTATTTAAAAGGATCCATGATGACTGATCAATTTTTATGTTACTCAATGAAAGGTATTATACTATCAATCCTTTTTATGTGTTTTCTAACCCATAATAAATGTGTAACTCATTGAAATATTCCACCACTATATTGGATATTTAATTTTCTATTGTGTGACAACATCCATTTATGCTAATATAATTTCCCTCACTTTAACCCTCTTCTCCTTGTGCAGCCTATGAAATAATTTCAAGTTCATATAACCATCCTTCAACCATTTTATATTCAAATGGTTCCATTCGATCCATTATTTGATAGTTAAGAGATCATCTATCCTATAAAGACCTTGCATTTCACATCTAGATGAAATATTCTGAAACTGTTTATAGATTTTGTATCCTACAAGCTACTCTTTAGAAGTATTTATATCAATATAAATATAATAAAATGATTTTTTCTCTATTTCTTTAGAATTACTTTGAAATTATTTAATTTTCCTTCAGGGGTTTGGGGTGGACTGCCAAGAAACACCATCATATAATATTCCAAAATAATCTCCCTACATTTAGGAGTAAGAATCCACCCTTTTTAATCTAAATGGGAGAGTGTATAACCTTTGAAGGTGAGTTGAGAGTTAAATTATGATGGGATTATCGTCTGAGTAATGTTTTGGGATGTCATATCTTGAGACCGCAACGGAAACACTCTTATCATCCATTCAAATAATTCATTTATCCAACTTACTTGTTTGTATTCCAATCAAGGTGTAACTTATCTATGTGAATTCATATCCAGAAATTTGAACTTGAAAAAGAATTAACTTATCAATATAAGAGATTAAATCCATGGATGTTGATTTTTTGAAATTGGAACCGATTTTTTTCTTCAGGATTTAATAAAGTGTTGTAACCCCCAACAATCATCCATTTATGATTTATATTTTCAGCGAATGCCTCTAAAACCTTCCATAATTACATTCTCCTGATCTATGAATTGGAATCATACAAAAAAGATACATAGACAATGAAATATTGAGTATTGAAAAGTATTTAAACAGCTTTTGATTTTTATTGGACGTGATTATATGGATTTTTTCATGCTTGATGATCAAAAGATAATCCATATTAATGTTATGTATGTTCTGAGAGACAAATTTATATCCAAGGAGGCCCATTTAAATGCCTTTAATTTCTGAAAGATCATTTTTAGATATGAATTTACAATAAGAATTGGTTTTTAGGCCATAATATTGTGTCTCAGGTCTTTGGTATTTGGGTAGTTCTTAAGACCTTGCAAATTCAAATATAGAAGCTTCATTACTTAATGACCTTTCTCATTTCTAGGGGCCCTCCTTATAGTGACACATTCTCATGGAATTTTTTCATTCCCCCTTTGTTCTTTTTATTCCTTTATTTTTGGAATTATATACATTTATTAATTATATATATATTTAGTTGTCACAACATCAACTAGACCATTAGAAAATTATTCCTCCTCATTATTTCCATTGTTTTGGGAGGTCTCAAACTATTTTGGTGGCTGCGGATCCTCAGCCTCATCAGACCAAAATATTCCACTCAGTAAGGGTATACATATATATGAATCTATGAATAAATAAGTAATAATCAATATGGGAATAAAAATAACTAAAACACAATAAATTTAATCAATAAATTGAGTTTAATATGTTTGGAATAAATGATTAATAAATAATTCCATATAAATAATCACATGAGCTTGAAACGTAACCTTGGATATTCTAACTAATCGAATAATCACATGGAATATCAATAAATTAATTCATACTGAATGAATTCATAATGATTACATATGAAACATACCTTCGAGGCATCATACCAAGACCTCTTACGATCAAGTCCCCATGCTAAGATATATTACATAAATGGGTAAGGACTTAGCCAAATAACCATGAAAATTTGTCTAAGAGACCTAACGACGCATCAAGGAGCTATAAAATTCGGGGCCCCACCCATCACTTAATAAGTCCAATGAATTCATCATATTAAAGGGTGTAATATAATCAATATAAACTTTTTGTTGAAAAAATAACACAAGAAATATTAATATATACCTCAATCAATAAACATAATCATAAACCATCCAGAGTCATATTTTGAACTTGTAATATAATTGTATATACCCATTCAGAAAGATCATAAACCATCCATAAGAATTATAAGGATGATATCAATATAACCAATTCATAGTGTATCATAATTATAATAAAGTTTTGATGTTGTTGATGAATAGAAATACCATTAAAATGTCATTAAATTTTTTTTTGAGAAAGTTATCCTTTTCAATTTGAAAATGTTTAAACTAAAATTTCAAAAAATATTTTTAAAATAATTTACTTCAAAAATAACCTTTTAAAACTTGTAAAATAATCTTTAAAACATTTATTTGTCATGAAAGTGGAAAATTAAGTTCATTATCTACATGTTAAAACAAGTATTCCTTTCACATTTTGGGTAAAAGACAGATGATCCTTTTTTCGAAAACGTCATGAAGATTCTTTTAAAAACATTTTCTGAAAAGAAAAAATGTTTAAAATTGTATTTAATAAATAGTTTATAAATGGTTACAAACATTTTTGAAAATATTTTTATAAAACACGGATTTTTATTAAAAATAATTTTCTATCGAAGAGAAAAATAAAGTCATATTTTCTTAAAAACATTATCTCAATAATTTAGGTACCAAATAGTTGAAAAATGGTACTATTACTTGAAAAATTTCAAGAATAACCAGATTATAATAAAATATTTTTTAATATATAAAAATATACTAATCCCTCAAGGGAGTTTTAAACAAAAACAATCCCTCATAATGATGAGATTGTGAAATAAACCCTTACCACTTTGGTAACTTGGAATCATATGCGCCATTAAATAAATAAAATCTAATGAAACTTTAAATACCATAAAGATAAATATATTCATTACATATCATATCAAAATGGGGATTTTATATACCACACAAAGTAATAGGCTGTGAACATAGTGTATGTATCATAGATGTAAGAGTGAGATGAGAAATCCTTACCTCATGTTCAAATTCATTAGAATGTGTCCAAAAATCATGTATTATAAATATATTAAAAAGCCATAATCATATATATCATACCATATATTATCCTATTATAACATTTTACCACACATTTTTTAATAGCATTTCTTTATTTTCATTGTTTCGGTTGTAAATTGCTTTCTTTTCTCACGTGTGTTTTGTCATGAAAGTTCCAATTATTGTATATAGGTATAGTTACATAATTTAAAAAATTATATTACGATTATAGATATATTTATTAGAAATTTTCTTATATTCAATATTGAAATTTGAGCATTGTGAACGGATCACATCACTTTGTAGAGACGGTAGGCCATACGTACGTATGAGTGACGTTATCATTTCTTTAAAGGGTGAAAGGATAAGAAAGTGAGAGATATATTAATATTAAACAATCAATATTATACAATATATATAAAATATTTTTATTAAATGTATCCTTATTAATTTACATGTAAAGTGTAAGTGAAAAATGAATCACATCGCTTCGTGAGGCGGTAGTCCATCGTACACACGAGCGACATTATCATATTTTTAACAGAATGGAATATAATAAATTATATATGATATTTTAATTATATAACTATAATAATATCATAAATATCATATAATTGTATCAAATCCCTCATTATATCTATCCTTGATAGCTGATTATGGAAAATTAATTAAATCGATTCGCGAGGTGGTAGTCTGCCGTACACACGATCAACGATTTCATTTCCCATTTGACGGAAGAGGAGATGGATAAATATTATTACATAAACATAATAAACTATAATTATATGGTATATTTTGGTGTTATTATATTGTAAGTGTTAATATGGAATTGATGTTGGAGAAAGAAGAAATAAAATAAAGGAGCTTTGTTAAGATAATTACCTTTTGTAAGGGAAACCACCTTTAGATCTCCTCTTAAGGACCCTAGGGTTTGTATTTTGGGAATAAAATAATCTCTAAAGTATGGATAATGATGTTGGATAGATAATTTTTTAGGGTTTTTTCATTCCAAATGGCTCTATAGGTGTGAATAAGTGAGGGGAGTGTGTGCCCTTTTATAAGTGGGGAAAGGGGGCCTTCTTGGAAATTACTTGAAAATTTCCCCAAAAATCCAAAATAATAAAAGAATTCACATTAATAAATCTTATAATTGAACCTATATTTGAAACTTTAAAGGTTAATGTGGAAATATGTCCATAAAATATTATTTTTACAAGTTCTTAGGTCATTTTAATCCTCATCTTCTTAGTTTAACCCCGAGTAATCCCTTTTTTACCTTAACCGAGATAAATATTTTTTTATTGTATTTATTATTAATTATAGTAAATAATTAATTTGACATTATTAGAGAATTTAAATTATTTTTATTCTAAATATTTAATCCATTTTTCAAAATTTCATTCACATAAGTGGCAAAATTTAATTTAAAATTAATCCTACAGACACAATGAGAAAGTGAGGTTTCAAAGAGAAAATGTTAAAAAGTTTATAAATTTATATATCAATAATAATTATGAAAATTATTCCAATAAAAAAATTATATTAATAGATATATAATTGAACTAATTTTACTTTTAAACCAATTTAAAATATAAATTATATTTATAAATAGTTAAAATGAAAATGGAGTTTTCAATTAAAATTCAATATTTTTCACTATTCATAAAAAATTAATCTTTTTAAAAAATTATAAAAAATTCACCAAAAGATAATTTGGAAATTTTTGTTTAAAAAATAAATTTTATTTTTTCAATTAAAATTTATAAAATTATTAAAAATAAATTTGAAATTATTTTCACAGTGTAACTTTACCGCCTTTTAGAAGAATACAGTTTTTTTTCAGAAAAATCTTATTTTTCTTTCAAATGTTTGTTATTTTATTTATAATAAATTGATAACCATTGAATTTTTTTACACATGTGTAAACCATATAATTTTCATAATTTAGTTTTTACTATTCATACCTTCTAACTTAATAGCTAGGTTATAATGGTAATGTTTAAATAATAATATTTTAATAGAGTATCACCTTTTGTTGAAACCCAATGTTGTTTACATTGAAATATATCAAAGAGATTTAATTAAAAAGAAATATATCATAAATCATCATGATTTTATATTCTATTATAATATTGGTTCTGTGTTTCATACATGATATCGATCATGATGTTTCTCTTTTAAAATCCCAAGGTTTTATATTCTACCCCTTAAATAAATTGCATCCTTGAAATTTTATCTTTCTCTCAATAATCAGGGGTTTTACATTAAAAAATACCTTTCTTGAAATACCACATTATGAGAAGGGATAATGAAACATCCTCTTGATAAGATATAAATGGGAGTATGAAGATCATCTGGGAAAATCACATAACTAGGTGTCCCCGTATGAGAGCTTATATGGGAAGTGAATAAATTGTCATGGAAGAAATCAATTAATAATTATCGATATTGATAGATATAATTGATCATAAGAAAGTGAATGATCCTAAAAATTTAATGACAACAAATCCGTACATATGGTATTGATTAAAATACCATCAGTTAAACTTAAATGAAGATATTGTGATATTTTTTTTTGTTTCTATATCATTTTCCCAGAATTGAGGAATTATTTTATTGACTAAGAATATAAGGAAACATATTTAATTGATATCATTATATTTGATAAAAAAATTTCTTACTTTGTTTTTGTTTCAATAAATTTCAACTTCATATCTTACTCGAATAAATGAATATCCAAAAAAATAAAATTTTATGCCTAAAGCTCATTTAATAGATTATTATATTGAAAAGTCATTACTTATATCTCTAGAAATTTTCCAAATCTAAAATGGTTAAAAAAATTATCTAATAACACCAATTGCCCAAATTGATTCATCCCATTTATATTTAACCTTATGACCCTTCCAAAATATGTTTTTCCAAATTCATAGTAAATTGTTTAAAGGAATGGAAATAAATCAAAATTATATTCCCCAGAAAATAAAATATGAATCTTACTATAACATTCCAAATATGTGAATACATTTATCATCATAATACTATAATGAAAACATGAATTCTTATAAAAATAAAATCTCATGTTTTTGAATATATCCCATATATTAATCCTAACAGTAAACTCTAGAAAAATGATATAAACCATCAAACCTATAACCAATTTAATGGTTACCAATACTATCCCATAAATATATCTTTATCATTGTTATATTAACATAGGGAATATATTAAGGGTTATCCAACATCAATCACATATTTTATTTAAAGATCAACTTGTCACTGAATCATTTTTCTTGGAAATCAATACCATTTAACATATTATCTAAAATACTTTATTAAATGGTACTATAGTACAATCCTTATATATTTCATGATTTTTATAACTAGAATATCATTAATAAAACAATCATATAGTAGAATTATTGAATTCAAATAGAAGAAAATTAATCATTCTACTTTTTCTGTAGTATTATCATAAACTTGACCATGATATCTTAGCTTATTCTATGGTATATTCCCTTGATGCTTGGGGAACTGGTTTTGATAGTTTCCCATATCCTTATAGCTGAAGCATTGCACATTGGTAGATTATTTCTTTACCTTTCAATAAAAATCATGGTGTAATTTTTATTTACACTATTATAAAACTCCCATTCCCTTCGTGTAAGTACTGGGGTCTTTCTTTCCACAATTATCGCATAAAAAAATACTTCTTTCCCTTCTTACCATTATCCAATTTTTTATTTGTTGTACACTTCTTCTATCAATTCCCATTGAATCCATGATAATTATATAATAATTTATAAGTCTTGATATCACATGATAGTATGTACTTGTATGATGAGAATCTTTGGGAGACTAGTTCCCACTTAAATATTGTCTTAATCCGATTAATTAAATGGTAATTCATATTATTTGGATTACATGAATTGATACATTTCTTATTTCTTCAACTAGGATCCATTTATAAACAATGTAATACACTATATTAGATCATAACATTATGAAACATAATGTATAACCCCAAAACTAGGAAAATACCTAGCATAAATTGAAAAATTTAGGTATTAATAATTTGATAATCATAAACATGGTTTCTTTGGGAATGTTTTGAAATCATTAAAAATATTTCAAATCCTTTATAATGGTTTGTAAATAAAATGTGAATTAACTTAATCATATCCACTAGAACTGTCAAAGAATGTGTCAAGTAAGTCCCGTTTTCAAGCACCAGGTGGAGATTAGGTCAAGACAGTTGTACCCTTTTCAGAGTTATTACCCCTAGGTACATCTAGACCAGAACTACGTCCACTTGTAGTATCTAGACAGGGATTTATTTCTTGAAAATATCACATAATCTATTATTTATAAAAAAATTATGCTATTATTCTATACTTATCCTCAAATTATATCATAGGTTTATGTTACCTAATATTTGTTTTCCTAAATCCAATTATCATGGTTTCTACAAAAATTCCTTTGATACCAACTATATTGACTCAGGACCTAGCATCCCAGAGTCGGCGATTACTTTATCAAATTTTCATAATATTGAAGGAATCACATCCCAATGAACTGAATAGTTATATAGACTTGGAAAATAGATCCATACTTGAAATTAAAATTATACTTTAAAACATAAAATAAACAAAATATTTTATTTGAGAATGCCATTATTCCAGTTAGTGTAACCCTTCATATAAATAAAAAACATTTCATGGTATCCTAGGGAAAATCAAACATAAGAAAGGGGTGATCTCATATTCTTAGTAAGGGTACACGTATAACAGAATCTATGTATAAATAAGGCATAATCAATGGAAAGGTAAATAACCAAAACACATGCAATTTAATCAATAACTCTATAAATATTTGGTAGAAATAAATGATGATCAAATAATTCCATATAAACAATCACATTATATTGAAACTTAACCATGGATATTATAACCAATCGAATAATCACATGGAATATCAATAATTGAATTTATAAAGATGGAGTGAATAATTATAAACATTTTAAGCATATCATTAAGGCCTCATTCTAAGACTTCTTACTATAAAAGACTCATTAAAAGACATCTTATATAAATTGGTAAGGCCACAATCAAATAATGAAGCGAATTTATCGCACGATACCTACTAATGAATCAAAGGGAAAATGTAATCTCGGGCCTCACCCATCACTTTATAAACTCAATGTGTAACACGCCAACCCTAGATTCTCGGAGCTGGTGCATTATTTTATTACATTGGTATGTTTACAAGGAATAAAATCCCGAATTAACAGATAGTTTAATAGTTTTGGAAATACAGATACGTACATAAGTTCAAAAATACAACTTTAAATCTAAAAAAATATAGCATTTCCATTAGAAACATCTATACCGTCTAGATTATCCCTGCAAGTCATTCATAATATTCATCTGCACAACCTTAGAGAAATAAAACATGAGAAAGGGGTGATCATATATTCTTAGTAAGGGTAAGTAATAAAACTGAAGTAATAATAAACATAAACACTAGGGATGTTTATAAGCTAAAAACTCATGCCTTTAAACATATACTTGAGCATAATATGGCATGAATAAAAGATGAATGAATAATGCCATAATAAAACATAACCATGAATATTATACTTGTCAAATAATCACATGGACTATCAATTAGTCGTTTCATAATGAGGTAAATTCATAATGATGGATATCTAAAACACAAATTCAAGGATTCATGCCAAGAATCTATCAAGTATTCATGCCAAAATCTATTATTTTCAAGGCTTCATGCGAAGAATCTATTAAATGGGTAAGGGATCATCCAAAACCATATCTATTTTGTCACATGAGACTTACCGATGTACCGAGGGGCTATAGAGGGCCCCGAATGTCACTTAATAAGTCCAATACATTCCTCATATTAAAGGGGTAAAACCTAAACAAAATTTATATTCATATAGAAACTAATATATGGAATGTAAATCATTTTCCCCAATCATTAAACATAACACTAACCATTAAAAGTAATATGGTTAATGGATTTATAATAGCAAATAAATTGTTAAAATAATAATAAACCATTAAATAAAACACATTATATGATATCATAAAATATTAATCCCAATTAAACCTATTAACCAACAAGGGTGTTGAAATAGATGAAAATACTCTTATAAAATCATTGTGTAATTCTTGATATAGAAGTACTCTTTTACTTTGAAAAGAAGAGTTATTTTGGAAAACTATTTATATAAAACCAGAATTGAATTAAGGTAGTTTTTTCATAATAAAATCATTAATTTTAGATAAATAATTGTGCCTTAATATAGATTATATAGTTCATTTTAAAATATGTAATAATTCAAGAAGTTTGTTTAAAATGGGCTTTTTATAAGGAAGAAATTTTGAAAGATCCTTTTAAAACATGTAACTCACCATAAAATAAAGAAGTAATATAATTTGTACACATATATATAACATTCAAATATATTTTATGATTAGTAGATAACAATAAATAAGAGTTTCATTGAGGTAAGTATAGAATAATAGTAACCTGAATGAAAATGGAGGTTCGGGTAGAAAACCCTTACCACACTGTAATCAATCGAATCATATGTAAAAAAATTAATAATCATAAAATGATACATTAAATACCATGAAGATAAAAATATTCATGATATGATACATAAATGTGTATTATACATACACCACACACAAGAAATAGTGGTGAGTAAGGCATATCTCACAAAAAGGAAAGTTAGTTGAGAAAACCCTTACCTTATGTCCGATCGTGTTCTTCACGTGACCTTAAAATCCTGAATAATCAAATTAAATCCATTAATTAATTAATTAAGAACATTATATAAATATATTTTATTCATTATAATTTTATTAAGTTCATTTATTGACTTTTGGATGAGTTATAAGATACAAATTTATCTCTCAAGAGCGTTCATTTCCTTGGCTTTCACAATCGATATACTTGTATATGAGCGTGAAAGTTCATGTGAAATGGATATAATTATAAAAAATTGAATTTATATATTATTAATAAAAAATAATTGTAAATTATTATATATATCATTTGGTTATAGTTTATGAGTATTAATTATTAGATAAAACATTAATGACAATTATTTAGATTATTTTGGAGGTATTTCGATTATTACGAACTAGTTTTGTCATATGAATTATTATTATGTATATATATTAGTTAAAGAACATTAAATAGGTTATAATAAATACATTATTGTTTTTATCAACCATAAAAATTATTTTATGACCATACTTTAAGGAGAAATTGATAAACAAAGGTTGTAAATCGGCACCTCCCGGACGATGATTTCGTTTTTAAAATAAAAGAGAGAGAGTAAGGAGATTGATGACGAATCTTCCATTAAAAAGATATAATTATAGTATATAGGTGATAATGGAGTTATCATGATCATTTTAACACAGGAGGTTAGTAGAATATAATAAAATAAAAAAAAATTGAAAATGAAATTAAAAGAAAAAGGATGAGGATTTACATCTTGAAAAATCCTCCTTGAGAACCTCCTTAAGGGAAGGGGTTTGGGTATTTTGGAAAGGCCAAGAGCTCCTAAATTTTGGAAGATACATGGAGAGAGTATTTGGGTAGAACATTGAGTGGATTCAAGGAATATAGGAGTGATAATAAGAGGGAGCGAGGGATGGTTTTTGTAGTGGGGGAGAGGAGTGATTTTTGAATATCTTATTGATTATTTTATTAATTTGCTCAAGAAAAGCAATAGTGTTTTATTATTGTGAGAAAATATAATAATAAGTGAATTTTTTTTAAACCAATTGAAATTTACATCATCCATGAATCATGAATGATACATAAATTCATTTATTTAGCATATTTCATAAATTATCAAATTTCACTATTCACCAAAAATTGAAGTATTTTAGAAAAATCCCAAAAATTAACCCAAAATTTTTTCAATATTTAGAATTTAAAAATGGAATAAATTTTATCAAAATAATTTTATAAACATGTGAAATTTAATATTTAAATAAAATCATTATTTACTTGAAAAATACGGATTTTAAATTTAAATTTAATTTTTTAATACTTTCAAAAATTAACTGAGGTCTCATAAAATTATCCCAAAATCATAGAACAAAAAAATATTTATTTAGTAATAAATTTTATGAAAATTAATTTTATTTTAAATTAATTTTTTAATTTAAAAGTGTAATTAAATTTGTATTACTCACAAAAATACAAACACTTATTTATTAATTTTTAAAATATTCGATTTCATTTATAAGATGACTAAATTTAATTTAGAATTTCATTGATGAGGTTACATTTCATGAGGGTAATATTACTATTCATAAGGGTACACTACTATTCATAAGGTTAACATTACTATTCTTAAGGGTATGTTACTATTCACCAAAAATTAAGTTTATCCTACCAGACTCTAATTATCATACGAAACGCAACCGTGTATGTCCATTTTTTGAAATTCTATTCATAGAGGTGAAAAAATTAAGTTTCATGGCTAGGTTATAACTACATTAATTTATAATAATAAAGTGTTGTTTCATATAGACTTAGTGGTGTGTACATTACATTTTATATTAAATTTATTTAAAAATATTGGGGGTGATACATTCTCCCCTCCTTTAATAAATTATGCCCTTAAAATTTTATATTCCAAAGTTAAATGTTGACACTTAAACATTATTTTATGGGATACCCAAATTGGAAATTGGGTTAATTAAACCCCCCTTTAATAATAGGGAAAGGAAAAAATGTGAGGGTCACTAAAAAATTAGGCCTTCGAATAAGATAACACTAGATTAAAGTGAAAACATAGAAATGGAAGAGAAATCCAACCACCATGTTATGATGGAGGATGATTGTGTATATGGTAATTAGAAATTTAAACATCATATATTCATAAATATATTATCGGTTAAAAGACCATTGATTTCTTAAATAGAAAAGTAAAAAAATGATATTTTTGTTCCAAAATTATTTTTCTAGAGAAGTGGGTTTATTTGACTCTCCATAGAAGCACTTTAGAAAATAAACTTACTTTTTTTTATAATCCCATCATTTGTTTGTGCTTCGATCTGTCTCTACTTCATTTCTTAAACCAAAAATGGATATTCAAGATGATTTTTTATACATGGAGAACTTTGATCAAACAATCCATTAGTCATTCCCTTATCCTTTAAATGCTCCCTAAAACACAAAAGGTTAGAAAAATTTATCATAAATTTCAATTTAGTCTTAATCCATTCAATATATAGTTAAACATAAGTCCCATCTAAACTATGTCTGTCAAAAATTTAATGTCTAGTGATTTAGAATAAAGGTTAGTTTACATAATATTTCCCCCCAAAAAACATAATGTATCACCAAAAAAACATTTTAATACCTTGATCACCTTTAAACCTTTATAAAAAATGAATTCTTACAATACCATAAAGAAGTACTTCAATTCAACAAAATTCATGAATCTAAAAAATAACAATTTAATTATTCCTCTTCGACTATATTAACTGCAAACGTTAGGCCTTGATCCCATTTCTTATTTTGGGGTATATCCCCTTGTAATGTAGGGAATTAATTTTCATAGTTACCCATATCCTTATAGTTAAGTAATCAGACATTAGAAAATTCTTTCTTGCCCTTACAATCTTGAGCATAATGGCCTTTTTCTCCACACTTGAAGCAAACTCGTTTTTATTTTAGAAATGTGGAAAGGTGTTTCCTTCCACAAGTGATTATCCACTGAATTAAGATAATATTCATTGTTAATATATATAATCTTCATGTGCTTTATTATTCATAAACACCAATTTAGTGCATTTTACACTTTCAACATTATTTCATATCATAATTATAATTCCTTCTTAAAATGAACTATTACATGGTATATTTTTGAACATAATTTAAAGTACCCAATGATATTGATTTTATTTTAATATTTAATTTTCAGGTTTCTCATTACATTGTTAACAATTCATACTTTTTGAGTACTGGAATATTCATATTGGAAGACCACCAAAGTTGGTCTTGAACAAACAACATTCTGGGTGAAGTGAACTGAAAAACAACCCAATAAACCTACTATATCGGCCAATATCCAAGCCCAATAATTATAAAACTTGAACAGATGATATAATACATCATGGAGAAAATTTTATTAAATAGTTTAAAAAGCTAATTATGATGTTTAAATGGAGTTCCAGGTGGCCCAAGTTGGAGATAAAATTTGGAGCCAGATTCTGTGGCCCAGAAAGACATCCCACCATTTTACACATATATCGTAAACCATAAAATATTTTGGGCTGAAACTTTACATAAGTTTAGGGTGTATCCTTAGATTAATTTTATTCTTCTATATCCCACTATAATTCTACCATCTAGAATCTCATTTAGGTGATTTTTCCGGTGGATGCAAGCTGGCTGCCACCTGGGGTCAAGAGTGGAAAAGTCCAAGTTCCAAAAAAGTTCCACCACCCTAAGCCTACCATAATCAAGTGGGATGAATTTAAATAGTTTATTATATACTCAAGTCTCCTAAAATTCTTATTTAAGGTAGTGGTGTGGGAGGATTTATGAATATTTGGTGCTTTGTTCAATTGTAATGTTATGCTGTGATTTTGTTGCCTTGAGTTTCTCTTTCTCATGTA
The DNA here is from genome assembly GCA_963277665.1 of Viscum album. NCBI lineage: Eukaryota > Viridiplantae > Streptophyta > Magnoliopsida > Santalales > Viscaceae > Viscum > Viscum album. Next base: position 1,180,984,984 of record OY728128.1, on the reverse strand, counting down.
AGTTGTTCAATTCACTTTATTTTCTTAATAAAATTTCTTCTTATACTCTTATTTTGTTCTTATTAATATCATTTTGATCTCAGTGGTTAAATGTGTGAATTTATTCACACCAAACCTTGTGAAATTATCACACAACGGTGGAGTGATCGTTATTTTATTGTCTTTTTTTTACTTCTACAATTCCTCCCTCACAAGTATACTATCCGCTTACATTGAAACCATAGAATAAATGGGGGGATAACCCACTTATGGGTTGATCCAAGGGAGTTTAAAGGGTCTAGATTTAATTTTATTTCTCACTCCAGTAATTTCTAATCACTTCTTTTAATTGAGAATTTTGTTTGAAGATCTTTAAACTCCTTTGTCCTTGTTGAATTTAAGGCCACACACTTCAAGTGCTAATACAAACCTTTACTGTGAAGTGATAAAAAAATTTATCCTTCACATGTATAGGTGATTAGTATTAAAGTTTGTAGGTATTCAACCAGTAAGTGATGATGTTGTTTTATCTTCTTAAATGAACCCATCTCAAATATAATAAATTGAAATAGTTGAAAAAGGAATGCATCTAATACACCCCAAGTGAAAACCTAGGATCAAATCATTTTTTTAAATTTAATTCACTTAAGTATATTAGAATTAACTTAAACCCATCTAATATCAACCCAAGTTGTCCACTTAATATCCAGAAACAATCCATAGAATGTACATGTCTATAGGTTACTTCTTAGGTCTTTGAGGATTTGAAAACCCAAGATAAACTATAGGCGACCGCTTAACCATAAAATCTTGGGTAAATTTGAGAAAGACCAAATTTTGGTGCCATTGACGTGGAACCAAGTAAGTCACCTCAACACCCATTCTATTCTCCCCCATTTCTTCAATTCTCACCCCCATTCTTCTTATCTTTTCACCTTTCTTTTTGCATGTGCCCTAAGAATCTCAAATCCTAGTTTTAGTCTACTCCAACAGAATCTCTTCAATATTACCCTATCATAAACCCCTGTTGGAATGAAATTTTAAAACATTATTAGGAAACCCCTAACTCAGTTAATTTCTTTGATCAATCCATGAATGACCTCTCCACACTTGGTGATATGTACAATCATTTAAATGATGATTGTTTGAAGGATAAATTTCCAGCCCTATCAAGGATGGTTAAAAAGATCAATCTTGGGGAAGTCCATGGTGTTCAAACTTATAAAAATTCTCTTCCTAAAACATTGATTGATTTTTTTTTATTAAAATGGAGATAATTAATTCTTAGGTTTCATCTTTGAGATTAGAACAACAATGCATTAATACTTGTGATGAACTCATCCCTACACCAACTGACCCTTACATAACCTTATGTGGTGTGTCTAGTTTCCAAAAAACCTCTCATGAATTTATTGAAGAACCAAACATTGTATTTGGGGTAGTTTAAGTGAATCAAGATATCGTTGAAAGGTCTTTAAATCAGAAGGAAATTGATTTCATGTATTCACCAGAAGTAAATTTGATATCTTGGATCGAGTGTCCTGAATATTGCTCCATGAAAGATTTTTCAAAATAAAAAATCACTAATCCATTGGGAGAAATAAAAAACATTTAGTCCATACCCATTACTAACACTGATATTTCAAATTTTCTGGTTGAATATTCCTTTCAAATGGAACCAATTATATTTAGAAATTTAGAGAATGAAACTGATTTGTATTCAAAATAGCGACCTGTGTTTGAAAGCCCTATCCAACCCAAGATCAAAATTATTGTTATTTATTCCTTTATAAAGTATCCCTTAATAGTATATAAGCATTAAATTTTAGTTGGAATTCAATATTCTTTTGAAACCAAAAATGTTGGAATGATCAATGATATATTTGGAAAGACTATAGAAGAAACTGGATCCACCATTTTTGATATTCCTTTGATTTACCAACTCATTTTAGAACATAGGTTTGTGAATGAAAAAAATTATAAACATAGAATAAATCTCAAACTAGTAGAATTAGTGAAACATGTGGTTCTTAAAATGTTTAATGTTTGTATTGGGTAAGTTGGGGGATTCATGTCGAGCTAACGACGTTAAACAAAAGAACTGCATGGGAGGAAACCTGTGGTTTTCATGGTTCAAATCACTATGAATCATTTTTATTTTTTTAATAAATAAATTTTATATTTTAAAAAATAATTCATCAATCAACTCTAAGTGTAATTTTAAATTTTACTGTTGACCTGTTCTTCTATTATGAGTATGAATGGGTATGAAAGGGGAGAACCATATTCATCTGTGTCATGTGGTGTGATCCTTGAGTAATAATTTAACAAGAAATTTAAAAATAATACAATGTATCATCAGTTTATTTTATTTTTATGTGATTTTTGGTTAAAAAAATAATAATTAAAAAAATTAAAAGGACACATTGTAGGTAATGGGGAAAACCCCGTCACAATCAGTGAAGCCACGGGGACTCGAACCCGGGACTAAAGGGAGACAGGGGAGTGCGCCTACCACTAACCTACAAAATTATAGTGTTTACTTATTTTATTTTATTTATTTATATAATTATATTTTAAAATTTATATATCCACCCCCACACACACATATATATGTTATTATAATTTTTAATTGTTCCAAGTATCGGTCTTTGGTATGCTTAAATAAACATGTGCATTTTTACTTTACTTTTTTTTTGTTTATTTAAAAGAACCTCAATAGGTTCCCATTATGTTTTCATTGTTTTGGTGTGTATGATTCATGGTCTACTGAGATTGATGGATTTTTAGGCAATTTGTATTTCCTCCAGGTGTACAAACACAAACTTCCATCATTTACGAGGCTTCTCCCAATGACATGGAGATCAAAGGAGTAATCAAGAGTGTCATGAACTTCAACTTAAAAAACCATGTGACTTTGTTCCATGTTTATTATTGAAAATTACTTTTAGAACTCCTCTCCTATACCTCTACTCCCTTCTAAATTTTATTTTCATTAATCACTAGGGGCAGTGTTATTTTAATTTGGGGGGGGGGAGATGAAAAAAAATTATTTTGTGTAGAAAAAATGATTTAAAAAAAGTGTTACTTAATAGAAGGAAAGGTTTATTTAACGTTGAACATGATAATACACATTTAAAACTTTGAAAATGAATATCAAATAATTTATCATACCCTAATTCTAATTTTAATCCAAGTATAATTTCATGAGCATAGATTTTGGAAAGTGTGGCTGTCTAATGTGAAATTTCATCTTTTATATTTTCATCCAAATAAAAAAAGAGATTACAACACAGATACTTTGGATAGTGGGGGTATTAGTTTGAGTTCATGGGGTCCCCCAAATAAATAGCAAAGGTTTAGAGATAATTTTAGTTTTAATTTAAGTATTAAAAAAAACAATAAATGTGCTCGTAGAGAAATGAAATAACCTAATGTGTGGCAATGGTCTGTATTGGATGTTATTTATCACTCCATTAATTTCTAATCACTAATTTTAATTGAGAATTTTGTTTTAATATCTTTAAACTCCTTCGTCCTTGTTGAATTTAAGGCCACACACTTCAAGTTATAATAAAAACCTTTACCTTGATGTGCTCAAAACTTTGATACTTCAAGTGTATAGGTGATTATTATTAAAGTGTGTAGGTATTAAACTAGTAAGTGACAATGTTGTTTGATCTTCTTAAATAAAATCATCTCAAATATAATAAATTGAAATAGTTGAAAAAGGAATGTATCTAATCCACCCCAAGTGATAACCTATGATAAAAACATTATTTTAAATTGAATTAACTTAAGTATATTAGAATTAACTTAAACCTATATAATATCAACACAAGTTGGACACTTTATATCCAAAAACAATCCATAGAATGTATGTGTCTGTAGGATACTTCTTAAGTATCTGAGGATTCGACAACCCAAGCTAAACTACAAGTGAACGCTTGACCCTAAAATCTTGGGTAAATTTGGGCGAGACAAAATTTTGGCACCATTGATGGTGACCCATGTAATTCATATCAACAACCATTCTATTTTCCCCCATTTCTTCTATTCTCAACGCCATTCCTCTTATATTTTCACCTTTCTGTTTGTGTGTGTCCTAAGAATCTCAAATCCCTGTTTTAGTCTACACCAATGGAATCTTTTCATAATTACCCTATAATAAACCCATGTTGGAATCAAATTGGAAATAATTATTGGGAATCCCCTAACTCAGTGAATTTATTTGATTAATCCTTGAATGATCACTCCACACTTGGTGAGATGCACAATCATTTAAATGATGACTGTTTAAAGGATAAATATCCAGCCCTCTCAAGGATGGTTGAAGAGATAAATCTTGGGGAAGTCCATGATTTTCAACCTCATACAAATTATATTCCTCAAACATTTATTGAAATATTGTGTAATAAAATGGAGATAATGAATTCTGAGGTTTCATATTTGAGATTAGAACTATAATTCATTAATACTTGTGAAGAACTCATCCATACACCGACTGACCCTTCTATAACCTTATGTGAAGTGTCTAGTTTCCCACAAAACTCTCATGAATTTATTAAAGAACCAAAACTTGGATTTGGCATAGAATAAGTGAATCAAGATATGTTTGAAAGGTCTTTAAATCAGGAGGAAATTGATTTCATGTATTAAAATGATGGAAATTTGACATCTTGGATTGAGTGTCCTGAATATTGCTCTATTAATTATTTTTTACAACAAAAAATCACTCAACCATTGGGAGAAATAAAAAAAATTGAGTCCATAACCATTACTAAAACTGATATTTACAATTTGGTGGTTGAATATCCCATTCAAAAGGAACTGATTCTATTTAGAAATTTAGAGAATGAAACTGATTTGTATTCAAAATCGTGACCTGTGTCTGAATGTCCTATCCAACCTGAGATCAAAATTATTTTCCTTCATTCCATGCTCAAGTATCACTTAATAGGATATAATCATTACCTTATAGTTTGAATTCAATATTCTTTTTGGAACAAAAAATGTTGGAATGATCATTGATGTCTTTGGCAATACTACAGAGGATACTGGATCCACCATTTATGATATTCCTTGGATTTACTCACTCATTTTAAAACATAGGTTTGTGAATGAAATAAATTCTAAAAATAGAATAAATCTCAACCTTGTAAAATGGGTGAAACATGTGGTCCTTAAAATTTTTAATGTTGGTATTGGGTACGTTGGGGGATTCATTTCGAGCTAACAGCGTTAAACAAAATCACTGCACGAGAGGACACCCGTGGTTTTCTTTGTTCCAATCATTATGAATCATCTTTATTTTTTTAATAAATAAATTTGATATCCAAAAAAATACTTAATCAATAAAATCTAATTAAGATAATACCTTAGAATGTTGACATGTTCTTCTATTATGAATATAGATGGGTATCAAAGGAGAGCTCCTTATTCATCCGTGTCACGTGGTATGATCCTCGAGTAATACCTTACCCAGAAATTTAAAAGTAAGACAATGTAACATCAGTTTATTTTATTTTTTATGTTATTGTAGGTTAAAAAACAAATAATAATTAAAAAAAATTAAAAGTACATGTCGTAGGTCATGGGGAAAACCCCGTCACAATCGGTGAAGCCACGGGGACTCGAACCCAGGACCAAAGGGAGGCCGAGGAGTGTGCTTACCACTAACCTACGACTTATAATGTTTACTTATTTTATTTGTTCTATATATATACTTATATTTTAAAGTTTATATATCCACACACACACAAAAACACACAAACACACACACACATTATTCTAATTTTTAATTGTTCCTAGTATCAGTCTTTGGTATGCTTAAATAAATAGGTTCATTTTTCCCCTTTCCTTTTGTTTTTGTTTATTTAAAGGAACTTCAGGGGGTTACCAGAGTGTAATAATTGTTTTGGTGTGTATTATTAAATGTATACTGATTTTTATAGGTTTTTAAGTAATTCATATTTACTCAAGGTGTAAAAACACAAACTGCCATCATTTATGAGATTTATCATAGTGACATGGAGATCAAATGAGTAATCAAGAGTGTCATGAACTTCAACTTCAAAAACCAGGTGACTTTGTTCCATATTTATTATTTAAAATTACTTTTAGAACTCCTCTCCTCTACCTATACCCCCTTATAAATTTTATTTTCTTTAAACACTAGGGGTAGTGTTATTTTAAGTTGTGGAGGGGAGATGAAATAAAAAAATTCATTTGTGTGAAAAAAAATGATTTAAAAAAAAGTGTGCCTTAATGGAAGGAAATGTTTCTTTAACCTTGAACATGATAATACAAACTGAACTCTTTGAAACTGAATATCAAAAAATTTATCATTCCCTGATTCTAATTTTAATCCGTGTATAATTTCATGAGTATATATTTTGGAAAGTGTGGCTGTCTAATGTGAAATTTCATCTTTATATTTTCATCCAAATAAAAATAAGAGATCACAATGCACATCCTTTGGATAGTGGGGTATTAGTTTGAGTTCACGGGGTCCCCCAAATAAATATCATAGTTTTGGTGCTCATTTTAGTTTTAATATGAGAATTAAAACAAAAAAAAATAATAATAATAAATGTGCGCGTAGATTAATGAAATGACCTAATGTATGGATTTAGAAAATTGGGTATCACGACTCCATAGTTTTCTAGCCAAGATTTAGTAATTTTATCTCTATTTTTGGTAATTTGAATTTGTTTTCTATTGATTTAACTCGAGATGATGCCCAAGTATGTGGGCTTCACTTGGTTCCCTAAGGTCTTTGAGCCTGAGAGTCATCACCAAAGTCTCGCTACATGGGTTGACTCTTTTGAGTGAAATTTCAATTACCATTGAAATATTGAAAAAAATTGAATAATCATCTTAATATTGAAATTTTATTCCACCTATCACTTCTGTAATTTCCCCCTTGAATAAAGATGAACCCCCATGTCTATTGTGATACACAACACATCCTCATACTTAATTGATAGTGGATGAAATCTGGTGATGAATTTGAACAAAATAATGGGATTGGGATTGGGATATTCTTATGAAACTATCTTTTATTAAAATATTTTTATGGGTTACATAGTTGTTTGATATAAGGGTTTTTGGTGATCATTTTTTATTAAAAGGTTTTTGGAAAAGGGAATTCGAATTTCTCATTTTTGAGATATATTTTTCCCGAGATGAGAAAAACTCAAGTTGGGGGATGTGATTAGCCACTAAATGAGGATAATATTCATTTTTAATATATATAATATTAATTTTCTTTATTATTCAAAAACACTAATTTAGTGTATTTTACACATTGAACATTATTTCATATTATAATTGTAATTCCTTCTTAAAATGCACTATTACATGATACATTTTTTAACATCATTTAAAGTACCAAATGATCTTGATTTTATTTTTTATATTTAATTTTCAAGTTTCTCATTACATTGGTAACAATTCATACTTTTTTATTACTTGAAGATTCATATTGGAAGACCACCAAAGTTGTCCTTGAACAAACAACATTCTGGGTGAAGTGAACTGGACAACAACCTAATAAAACTACTGTAGCGGCCAATATCCAAGACCAATAATTATTAACATTGAAATAAAGATATAATAAATCATGGGAAACATTTCATTAAATAGTGTCTAAAGATAATTTTGATGTTGGAATGGATTTCTAGGCAACCCAAGTTGTAGATAAAATTCTGGGCCAGATTTTGCGGCCTAGAAAAAGAGCCCACCATTTTAAATATATCTCGTAAACCATAATCTATTTTGGGATTAAACTTTACTGAAGGTTATGAGATATACTGATATTAATTTTATTTTTATATGTACCACTATAATTCGGCCATCTAGAAGCTCATTTAGGCGCTTTTGTTCGGTGGATGAAAGCTGGCTGCCATCTCGAGTCAAGAGTGGAAAGAGTCCAAGTTCCACAAGATTTCCACCACCCTAAGCCTACCATAATCATGTGGGATGATTATAAATATTTGAGTATAGACCCAGGGCTCCCAAAATTCCTATTTAAGGTAGTGGTGTTGGAGGATTTATGATTTTTTGGTTCTTTGTTCAATTGTAATGTTATGCTGTGATTTTGTTTCCTTGAGTTTTTCTTTCTCATGTAAGTTGTTCAAGTCACCTTAGTTTCTTAAAAAAATTTCTTCTTATACTCTTATTTTATTCTTATTTGTGTCATTTTAATACCATTGGTTAATGTTTTGAATTTAATCACACCAAACCCTGTGAAATTATCACCCAACAGTGGAGTGATCGTTATTTCTTTGTCTTTTTTATTACTTCTCCAATTCCTCCCTCTTGAGTCTAATTTCTGATTCCATTGAATCCATAGAATCAATGGAGGTCTAACCCACTTATGGGTTGATCCAAGGGAGTTGAAATGGGATGTATTGGATGTTATTTCTCACTCCATTTATTTTTAATAACTTCTTTTAATTGAGAATTTTGTTTGAATATCTTTAAACTCCTTTATCCTTGTTGAATTTAAGGCTACACACTTCAAGTGCTAATACAAACCTTTACCATTAAGTGCTCAAAAAATTTATCCTTAAAGTGTATATGTGATAAGTATTAAAGTGCGTAGGTATTAAACCAATACATGATGATGTTTTTTGATATTCTTAAATGAACTCATCTCAATACTTTGAAGTGCTCAAAACTTTAATTTATGCAGTAAGGCCTATTGTCATGTACCAGGTTACCTTGAGTCAGGCCTGAAACACCTTGTCAGAGTTTTTAATCCTAGGTACATCTATTCTAGAACCATGTTCACTTTTAATATCTAGACATGGATTTATTTCTAGGAATACCCACTTAATCTATAACTTATAAAAATTGTTGGATGTTTTTCTATGCTTATCCTCAAATAATATCTTAGGGTTATGTACCCTAAACTATGTTTTATAAATCTAGTTCCCAAGTTTTATACTAAACTTTTCCTGATACCAACTATAACGCCCCAAACCTAGAAGCCCAGATCTGATGCATTATTTTATTACATTAGTATGATTTCAATGAATTGAATCCAGAAGGAACTGGTAGTTTAGTAGTTTTGGAAAATGAGATAGATATACAAGTTCAACATTACAACTTGAAAGTATAAAATATATAGTATTTCTATTGGAAGCATAGATAAATCCTATATTATCACTAAAAGTTATTCATAATATTCAACTTCACAACCTAGGGGAAATAAAACATGAGAAAGGGGTGATCTTAGACACTCAGTAAGGGTAAGTACTATAGCTTAATTGATCCTAAATATAATCACTAAGCTATTGAAAAGCTAAAAACACATGCCTTTAAATGTATAATTGAGAATAATATGGAAAAAACAGAAGTTGAATGAGTAATTCCCTAATAAAACATAACCATGAATATTTTTCTAGTCGAATAATTGCATGGACTATCAATCACTAGTTTCATATTGAGGTAAATTCATAAGAATGGATATATAAAACATATCTTCAAGGCTTCATATCAAGAATATATCAAGTCTTCATGAAATAATATGTTATTTTAAAGGTTTCATGCCAATAATATATTAAATGGGTAAGGCCTTGGCCAAAACCAAGGTCTTTTTTTAGAAAACATTGTGTATATCCCACCTACGGGGTTTTATGAACTGAAAACTAGTCTTGATTGGGAAGGATTACTTTCATCATCATTAGTTGCAAGGAAGACTTAGATACTGCATGTATATTTGGAAATCTTTATTTAAGACCTAAAATCCTAAGGATCTCAGACTAGATCATAAATTTTAACCCATTTTCTCAGAGAAAATATTTAGTATAGATTTAGATCAGAATTAATGGGTTAAATTGGGTCTATTGGAACCCAAAAATACTGAATGATATTTCTTCCTATGTTAGAATCCATTTAAAATTGGATCAACTCACTCTTAACATTGATCTAGAACTTTATGATAGAATCTTGGTTGATGCTAATATGGATTCCAAGATTCTTGATGCCATCAATTTATTTTCCAAGGATTTCAATATTGAGTTAAAGGTTCAGTATTAGTATAATCCCCCATTCCTTGATGTTTGCAAAATTGTTGGTCATTATTTTTCCAATTAAAGGTTATTGAAAAAGCAGATGAAACAAACTCCAGAACCTTATTCCTGGTAAGAAATAGATAAAAATAAAAAGGGAAAGGCTTAGAGTATGGATAAAGGGAAATCTTTAAAAAATATGGAAGAATCTAAATGGGTGAAAAAACAACCCCCTCCTACAAATTATGAAACCAAGAACTCTTGGAATACTCTTGTGGAAGAATAAGAGAAGGATATTGAGGGGGATAACCTATCATATGATATCTCCTAGGATATCTTTAATATTATCACATCTATCACTTCCCCAACCTCTGATAATTCACCAATTTATGCATCTATTGAACATACTATTACTGGTAATTATACTTTAGAGAAAATGATTTCAAATGCTGATATCTATAAGGATGATCACTACATGAATTAGTCTATCACTAACCCATTAGATTTAAAGGTCATCAAAACTGACATGACAATGATTTCTTTAAAGTATAATGAATTATGGATTAATATTGTTAGTCATATAACAATATATTCAGCTCGAGCCCCCTAATAACTGTGTAATTTCTATATCTCAAAACACTCCCTATAGGGTTACCTTGCCTCCAGATAGCCCCAAGAACTTTGTTGAAGCCTCTTATGATGTACAACTTGTGAATCAAGAAATTGAAGAGACCACTGGTAGTCCACAACCCCCTACATTGTTTCCACTTCTACTATCAGTATACTTAATTCCAAAGAGGACACTCTTGATAAGATCTTTGAAACTCTGAATAGCACTGAGTCCATTGATAATGATCAGACCATATGTAATACTGAAAAAGGAAACTCGACAGCTGTTGGTCAAAACAACAATGACCCTGTTACTCCTATGGTTACTAAAGACCATTCAAACAACTCTGGGAAGGACATCACCCATGATCAAACAATTATAAAATCTAGAATAAATAATAAAATAGTTGGAAGGAAAAAGGGGGTTCCCCCAAAAACACAAATATAAATGAATATATTATTATGTAATTGTCAAGGAGTGGAAAAAATGACACTTCTACCTCTCTCCACTGATTTATTTAGGTCAATAAACCCAAAATCCTGGACATTTCTGAACCCAAAAATTCTATTCTATTGGTGTTTCTGGAATAAAAAACAGAGGATATATTCTACTCATCAGCAGTAATTCTTTTGGTAATATTGACACATTATGGGTTTCTACTCATAATTACATCACTAGGGCCTCGGTCTATAATATAAATGAAAATTTTTTCACATTTGAAGCAATATTTAACAATATTCATTTATACTTATTTTTTTCTATGCTAAGAACAATTATCAGGAAAGAAGAAAGATTTGTAAGATCATTGATTTTTTTTCTCAAGGAATGTAAGTCCCCTAGATCATTCTTGGAGACTTCGATGAAATCCTATGTCCTAGTGAAATATTGGGTGCTATTTTCCCCACCCTATCATCAAAAGAATTCAATGCATGCATGGAAAGATGTAATTTGATTGAAATTAATATTGTTAGAGTGAAATACACCTTGTATAGAAGGAATAATTATTTAATGATTTCTAGAAAACTAGATCGTGCCTTCTCTAATGATCATGCCCTTAGGAATTGAGACTCTCTATCAAGAATTAATCTTCCTAAGATTAATTCTGACCGTCATCTTATTTTGGTCATCCTTATAAATAGGACCTCTAGGCCAAGGTTTCCTTTCCACTACAATAATTCTTGGTCCTACCACCTTGATATCAATAAAATGGTGACTAATTTAAGGATTTACTATCCTGGTGGAAATGATTCTTACTCTAGCATCATTAGACAGAATTATTTAAAGTATAATCTAAAGAGTTGGTGCAAATACAATTTTAATAAGTTGGATAATGAAATTGTTTTAATGGAGGCCCTTCTCAACCAGATTCAAGGTGGGACCACTAGCTCTGATTTTGAGGTGAATTTACAGCATGAAATTCATCTCTCTAATAAGCCAAATTCCCTGCTTGTAATGAATGAAAATCTTCCAAATTGAACCTTTAAATCTAAATGATTAAAGGAAGGGGACATAAAAACCAAATTCTATAATGCTATCTAAATAACCAAGAAATATTATAGACCCCTCACTCTCATGATATATAGCGACATAATTATTTATAATGAAGAATATTTTGTTGATCATATTTTCCCTTACATTGAGAATATTTTCAATGGACCTAATCTCAATAAGGACCTTCAGGAAGGCATTTTCCCAAAAATGTTCATTAATAAAGATAATACCAGACTCACTAGTATTCCAATTTATTTTGATATACATTAATAAGTTTTTAATATCGAACCTGATTGTGCCCCGGGACTGGTTGGTTTCATTGATTCCTTATTTCAAACTTACTTGGATGTCATTCATTTGGATGTTTATAGGCTTTTCAAATATTTTTTCTATACCGGTTCCTTACCCCATAGAATTAATGCACAATTTATCACCCTTGTTCCCAAGGTTGAAAATGCTTTTACAATCCATATTTTTAGACCCATTTCTCTCATAAACACTAGTTATAAAATTATTACCAAACTCCTTGCCAACAGACTTACCACCATTGAAAGTAAAATTGTTTTTGGAAATCAATTTCGTTTTGTGCAAGGAAGGACCATCCAGGATTGTATCAACATGACCTTAGAATGTGTCACATTTTTAATAAATCATGTAGAGGTGGATGTATTTCTCTTATGATTGATATCAAAAATCCATTTGACACCATGGAATGGGGATTAATATTCAATGTGCTTCACAACTTTTTATTCAATGGAACTTTTTTGAGTTGGGTTAAAGCTCTTTTTGAGTCCTCTCATATCTATGTGCTTATTAATGGTTCTCTGAAGGGTTATTTCACCTAATCAAAGGGTGTCAGGAAATGTGACCCCCTATTTTCCATCCTTTTATCCATGTTTTATGATTACGTAATAAGACATTTCACTCATATGATGTCTCAGAACTCTCTCAAATTGATTCAAGCTTCAACGAACTTAATAGTTTCTACTTACCTACTATATGTAGATGACATGATACTTTTTGCGCAAGGTAATAAAAGGATTCTGCAAAATTTAAAAATATCTCTCATGAATTATGAAGAGGTTTTAGGGTAGTCCATCAATTGGTAAAAATCTTTCATTTATTTTGGTAAGCACATCCCAATAGCTAGGAGAGCCCAAATCTTATTGGACCTTGTAATTAAAGAAGGATCCATGCCTATACTTTGTCTTGGAGTTCCTCTCTTTTTAGGGAAACCTAAAGCTAAACACTTTCTTATATTTGTGGATCAAGTCAAGAAGCAGCTTTCTTCATGGAAAGGGATATCTCTCTCTATGTCTGGTAGAATTTTTTTGGTTAGGTACACTATTGTTTTCAAACTAGTTCATTCCTTCATGATATAAAAATGGCCTTCCTCTATTCTCACTCAACTTAATGTCTGCATCAAGAATTTTATTTGGATTGGAAACATCCTTAAAAGAAAATTAGTCACTCTTTCTTTGATAAAATGTCACAAACCAATTGATAAGGGAGGAATGGGAATTGAAAACATCAAATTATTCAATATGGCTTTTCATGCCACGTTCACTTGGAATATTCTCAACGATGATTCGATGGATCTTAGCTTCCCCAGAGATAGATTCATAAACAATTTAAAATAAGGCCGCACTACTTATGTGGGTTCTTCTATTTGGTTGGCCATCAAATCCTCTTACACTAACATTATATTTCATTCAAGATGGATTGCTTGTAGGGACTCCTCTTTGAACTTCTGTCTTGATAATTGGATGAGTTCCCCTTTTATATCTTGCATTGATCCACAATATTACCCTTTGGATACATATATCTCTGTTCATGACTTCTTGGATTCAAACACTGTGAATTTGTCTAAAAGCCTCACCAACCTTATTAATAACTAAACCATTTCCCCTACCAAGGATACTTTAATATGGGAACTTACCCAAAATGGAATCCTTGATTCCAAATCCTTTTATCATTCCAATTTTGATTCTTATAATGCATTTTCCTCGATCAAATATTATGATAAGACTTGGACCAAACCTTCTAGATTTTCATTGATTTGGAGACTTGATCACCATAAAGTTCCTAATGATGATTTATTACAAACTCATGGTATTGTCTTGTGTTCTAGATATAGGTTTTTCAATATACATAGGGAGGACATCACACACTTATTATTGTCATGCACCACAAGTTATACTCTGTAGAATGATTTGAAGGATATCTTAGATTTCCATATCCTCGATAGTATCGATATAACTACTTGATTAAAATAATGTAAAAAAGTTTAGATTGCACCCCAAATCAGAACTCATCTCGTGGCTGTTGCTGCGTAACTTGTTCACATCCTATGGAAAACTCGTAATGAGGTCTTGCATGGATAGAAGTGATTCCAAAAACATGCATCTCTCTCATGCCTCATCTCTTTATCCAAAGTGGTCAATTATCTATAGTCGGGTCATTTATTCAACACTATACAAGACTTCATGATCCTATGCAAATTTGGTGTGACTAGGAAATACAAGAAACAATTTGGTTTTTTTGAAGTTTTTTGGCAGGCCCCTCTTTTAGGTTGGATTAAAATAAATGTTGATGGAGCTTCAAAAGGTAACCCGAGATTGGTAGGATGTGGAGCTATTTATAGAGACCACACAAGTAAAGTCCTCGGTTGTTTCTTTGGCACCTGTGACCTCTATTCCTCTCTTGAAGATGAAATACTCAGCGTTATTAATGCCGTCCTCTTTACCCGAATTAAAGGCATGGATAAACTTTGGCTGGAAAGAGGCTCCACCACTGTGGTTCATTCCATTAGCAATGGAATCATTCATTTATCTTGAAATCTCATGGCTATAGAGATGAATTGTCTCACTTCTCTTCAACATTCCAATTACATCATCACTCATGTTTATCGGGAAGCTAACTCTATGGCAGATGGGCTCACCAACAAAGGTATCAACAAGGATCTCACTCTGTTAAATGATCTTCCATATGATTTTATCCCTCTTATTGAGAAAGATTGTAACAAAATCCCTTATTTTAGACTCATTTAATATTACTTTATTACAAAAAATTTATCTTGGCCATTTGGTCAAGACATCAAAAAAAAAACATAACACTAACCATTCGAAGTAATATGGTGAATGGTTTCAAAATTGCACATCCATAGTAAAACTAATCATAAAGCATTAAACAAAAAATGTTATATGATATCATAAAATATTTTTCCCAATTAAACATATGAATCAACAAGAGTGTTGAAATGGATGAAAATACTCTTATAAAATCATCGTGTAATTCTTTATAGAAATACTCTTTGACTATGAAAAGAAGAGTTCTTTTTGAAAAATCATTGTATAAAATCAGAATTTATTTAAGATAGTTTTTTCATAATAAAATCAATGATTTTAGGAAAATAACAGTGTCTTGAAATATATTATTGATGGAATTTGAAAATAGGTAAGAATTCAAGAAGTTTATTTGAAATGGGCTTGTTTATCATGAAGTTTTTTTGAAAGATCCTTTTAAAATAGTAACTCCCCATAAAATAAAGAAGGATTATGATTGGTATACATATACAAAAAATTCACACAGAATTTATGTGGAGTATAAATGAATAAATAATATTTTCGTTGAAGTAATTAGAGAATAAGAGTAACCCAAATGAAAATGGAGGTTCAAGTACACTACAAAAAAATGACCTTTTTCTACGGGTTACTTGTGATGGGAATAGATATCGTTGCAAATAGTCCGTTGAAAAGATTATTTGCGACGGGAACATCAACCGGTCGCAAATAATTAGTTATTTGCGATAGGAAAAGGGGTTCTGTCGCTAAAGGTTTGGTGAAGTTTGTGCACCAAACTGCGGGAAGGGTATTTGCGATGGAGGGTTCCTCCTTGTTGCAAATACCCAAACGACAGTGAATACTATTTGCGACAGGATATGCCCCCATCACAAATAGTGTGTAGGCAGGTCACTATTTGCGATGGGACCCATCACAAATACCCTTTTAACCATCGATAGTAATTAATGCAGCTGTAGGTATTTGTGACGTGTCCCGTCACAAATAATATAACCTATATATACCCCCATCTGTGTTTTTATTCTCCATCTCTATTCCTACTTTCTCTCTCTCTAAAATCTAATTTTAGAGTTAAAATTTCTTTGAGTTGTTTTTTTACGAAAAGATTTTGAAGTCGTCTACAAATATAAGAGATCAAGTTTAAAGGTATTTATGTTTTATTTAACTTAATATTTATTTTATTTTTTATATTAATTTTAATTATTGTTAATCAGTTGTAATTAAATTAGATTTAGAATATTTTGTTATCAGTATTTATTTGTAGAAATAAATTTAAATTATTAGTGCTAATTACTAATAATTAGTGGTAATTTGGAATTATTAACAATAACTAGTAATGAATATAAATAATTAGCTATAATTAGTAATTTTTAGTAGTAATTAGCATTAATTAATAGCAATTAACGCTTATTAGTAACAATTGGCTTTAATTAGTAATAATTAGGAATAAATAGTAATAATTAGTAAAAAATAGTAATAAATACTAATAATTAGTAATAATTAAAAATAATAAGTAATAATTTCTCGTAGTTATTAATAATTACAAATCATTAGTAATAATTACAAATAAATAGTAACAATTACTTATAAATAGTAAAAATTGGTAAAAATTAGTAAAAAATAGTAACAAATTCTAATAATTTGTAACAAATACTAATAATTAATAAAAAATAGTAATAATTAGTAACAAATAGTAATAGTTAGTAATAATTACTAATAAATAGTAATAAATACTAATAATTAGTAATAATTAGAAATAATTACTAATAATTAGCAATAATTAATAATAATTTGCAACAATTTGTAATAATCAACAACAATTAGAAATAATTAGTAATAATTATCGGTAATTAGTAATAATTAGGAATAAATTGTTATAATTAGTAAAAATTAGTAATAAACACTAATAATTACTAATAATTAGTAATAATCACTAATAATTAGTAATAATTACTAATAAATAGTAATAATTACTAATAAATAGTAATAATTACTAATAATTAGTATAATTAATAATAATTAGTAAAAATTAGTAAATAATAGTAACAAATACTAATAATTAGTAACAAATATAAATAAATACCAATAAATACTAATAATTAGTAATAATTAGAAATAATTAGAAGTAATTAGTAGTAATTAGAAATAATTAGCAATAATTAGCAACAATTAGTAATAATTAGCAATAATTAGTAATAATTAGCACTAATTAGCAGTAATTTGCACTAATTAGCAGTAATTAGCAATAATTAGCAGTAATTAGCAATAATTAGCAATAATTAGCAATAATTAGAAATAATTAGAAATAATTTGCAATAATTAGGAAAAATTAGGAAAAATTAGGAAAAATTAGCAAAAATTAGCAAAAATTAGTAATAATTAGCAACAATTAGCAATAATTAAGAATAATTAGCAATAATTAGTAATAATTAGCAACAATTAGGAATAATTAGGAATAATTAGAAAATTGTTAGCAATAATTAGTAATAATTAGAAATAATTAGTAATAATTAACAATATTAGTAATAATTAGCAATAATTAGCAATAATTAGCAATAATTAGCGCTAAATAGCAATAATTAGCAACAAATAACCAAAATTAGCAACAAATAGAAATAATTAAAAACAAATAGAAATAATTAACAATAAATACTAATAATTAGAAACAAATACTAATAATTGGCAACAAATACTAATAATTAGTAAAAATACTAATAATTAGTAACAAATACTATTAATTAGTAACAAATACTAATAATTAGTAACATATATTAATAATATTAACAAATACTTATAATTAGTAACAAATAATAATAATTATTAACAAATACTAATAATTAGTATCAAATACTAACAATTAGTAACAAATACTAATAATTAGTAAAAAATACTAACAATTAGTAACAAATGATAATAATTAGTAACAAATACTAATAATTAGTAATAAATAACAATAATTTGCAATTATTAGTAACAATTAGTAATAATTAACAGTAATTAGTAATACTTAGAACTAATTAGAAATAATTAGCAATAATTAGCAATAATTATAAATAATTTGCATCAATTAACAATAATTAGCAATAATTAGCAATAATTATAAACAAATAACAATAATTAGCAACAAATACTAATAATTTGAAGCAAATACTAATAATGAATAAATAATTAGAACTAATTAGAAATAATTAGTAATAATTAGAAATAATTAGTAATAATTTGAAATAATTATTAATAATTAGCAATAATTATTAAAAAGTAGTAATAATTTGTAATAATTAGCAATAATTATTAATAATTAGCAATAATTAGTAATAATTAGAAATAATTAGTCATAATTAGTAATAATTAGTAATAATTAGAAATAATTTGTAATAAATACTAATAAATAGTAATAAATAGTAATAAATAGTAATAAATAGTAATAATTACTAATAAATCGTAATAATTACTAATAAATACTAATAATTACTAATAAATTGTAATAATTACTAATAAATAGTAGTTATTAGAAATAATTACTAATAATTAGCAATAATTACTAATAATTAGAAATAACTAGTAACAATTAGTAAAAAATTGAATGAATTAGTAATAAATTTAAATAATTAGTAATAAATAGGGATAATTAGTAATAAATAGGGATAATTGCGTTCGGAGCTGGAGGAGATGCGTCAGCAGCAACAGCAACCTAAGGAGGAGCGCCGACGACAACAGCTGCAGTACGAGGAGCAGATTGGTCGATGGAAACAGTAGTCGCATGAGCAGATGGAGTACATGTGCCGTCTAAATCATCGTTTAGGGATGGAGTTTCCTCCACCATATCTTCTAGCTTATCTAGCTCCTGTAGAAGACCACCCCTAGTGATTTTTTGTCATATTAAAAACGTTTGAATTCAAAGTTTGTTGTAATATTAACTATTTATAGCTTCTGTCTTTTATATTGGTGCGAATATTACATATTTTTTTTTATTTTTTTTTATTTATTATTTTTCTTATTTTTTAATGTTTGTTTATTTCGTAAATTATTGAATTTCACTATTCACCAAAAATTCAAGTATTTCAGAAAAATTAAAAAAATTCAACCTAACCATTTTCCAGCACATAGAATTAAAAAATGGGTTCTATTTTATCAAAATAATGTTCTAAATTTATGAAATTTAATTTTTAAATAAAATCATTATTTACTTGAAAAATACATATTTTTAATTTAAAACTTATTTTATAATACTTTCAAAAATTAACAGGGATCTCATTAAATTATCCTAAAATAATAGGAAAACAAAATATTTATTTAGGAATACATTTTATGAAATTGAATTTTATTTTAAATAAATTTATTACTTTAAAATTGTAATTAAATATTTATTACTCATAGAAATACCAACACTTAATTATTAATTTTTAAAATATTCTATTTCATTTATAAGGTGCCTAAATTTTATTTATTCATTCATGAGAGAGGTTACTATTCATAAGGATTATATTTCTATTCATAAGAGTATGTTACTATTCATAAGGGTAACATTACTATTCATAAGGGTAAGTTACTATTCACCAAAAATTAAGTTGATCCTATCAGACTCTAAATATATTATTGAACGCAACCATGTATACATTTTTTTTTGAAATTCAATTCACAAAGGTGGAAAAATTATGTTTCATGGCTAGTTTATAACTATCTTTCTTTATAATAACAAAGTGTTGCTTCGTAGAGACTCAGTGTTGTGTGAATAAAATTTTCTATTAAATTTATTTATAAATTCTTGGGGTGTTACACAATTAATTCCTCATATAAAAGGGTATAAAAATTATCAATATAAATATTTTTATTGAAAAAATAACATAAAAATGTTAATACTCATGCCAATTAGTAAAAATAATATAAACCATCCAGAGTAATATGGTGAAAGGTAATAAGATTTTACATCCCCTATAAAAATGATCATAAACCATCTGGATAAATAGTAAGGATCATATAAATACAATATATACCCATAGGATCATAATTATAATACAATTTTGATGTTTTTGATGAATAGAAATACCATAAATATCAAATTAAAAACACTTTTAAGAAATAAACCATTTCACTTTGAAAATATTTTTTTAAAAAAGTTCACAAAATATTGTGAAATTTATTCTATTTGAAAATAACCTTTTAAAAACTACAAAATAATATTTAAAACATTGTGTGGTCATTATGGTGGAAAATTTCTTTCATTCCATACATGTTAAAAAAATATTGCTTTTACATTTTTGGTAAAAGCCAAATGGGCCATGTTTAGAAAACAACATGAATATTTATTCAAATTTTTTTTTCAGATATAAAAATGGGTAAAAATGACTTTAATAAATCATTTGGAAAAGTTTAAAAACATTTTTTAATTTTTTTATAAAACGTGGATTTTGATGAAAAAGGATTTTTGACAGAAGAGAGAAATTAATTTGGATTTTTCTAAAAAAAATTTCTCAATCATTTCAAGTACCAAGTATTGGGAACAAGGTACTATTGCTTAAAAAAGTTCATTTAAAACCGAAGTAGAACAAAATATATTGAGTTTAATATATAAATATCAAATAATCCCCCTAAGTGAGTCTTAAAGAACAATTATCCCAAATAATGATGAGATTATAAAATAAACCCTCACCACTTCTGTAACTTTGAGTCATAAGACCCATGAAATAAATAACATCAAATGGAACTTTAAATACCATGAATAGAAATAGATTCATGATATATTATATCAAAAAGGGAAGTATATACACCAGATAAAGAAATAAGTGTTGAATATGGCGTATATCACATGGAAGTAAGAGTGATATGAGAAACACTTACCTCAGGTTTGAATTCACTAGTATATGTCCAAAACTCACATATAATAAATATAAGCTTATTATACTTATATTATACAAGCATAATAATATATATCATACTATATATGATACTCTTATAATATTTTACCACCTTTTTTGTTAATAATAATTCATTACTTTCATTGTTTTTAGTGTTAATTGCCTTGTTTTCTTATGCGTGTTTTGTCATGAAAGTTATGATAATTTTATATAGGGTATAGTTACATAATTTATAGAATTAAATTATTGTTATTAATATTTTATTATTATTATTAAAATTATTATAATCATTATTGAAATTTTAACATGGAGATTGGATCACATCGCTTCATGGGGAAGGTAGACCGTACATATGCATGAGCGACGTTATAATTTCCTTAATGGGTGAAATGGTAAGGAAGTGAGAGATATATTAATATTCCAGAATCAATATCATATTATATATATCACATATAATCATTAAATTTTTATTTATTACTTTCCATGTAAAGTGTTAGTAGAAAATAAATGACATTGCTTCACGAAGCGGTAACCCACTGTACACACGAGTAAAGTTATTATATTTTAAAAAATATTGAAATTAAGAAGGTATATGTGATATTATAACATCAAAATTATAATAATATCACAAAAATAATATATATTTTATAAATCCATAATTATATCTAGCCTTTAAATGTGGTGATAAAAAATGAATTAAATCGAGTTGTGTGGCTGTAGTCCACCGTACAGACGACCAAAAATTTCGTTTCCCATTTGATGGAAGTGAATATGGATAAATATTATGACATAAACATAATAAAATAAAAGTATATGGGATATAAGTATGTTATTATATTGTAAGAGTTAATACATGATTTAAGGTTAAAAGGGAAGAAATAAAATGAAAGATTATAGAAGTCTAGATTCATTTCATGAGAGAATATATTTATGGGGTTACACATTAAAGTTTCCCTTAGATATGTATGAATAATAGTATCATGGAGGTTATGATATGGATATCAAGCCTCATAAAGGTGACATACTTATCCAGTTTATAACTTGAATCAGAGTCCCCGTAGTTCAATTCATTCCTAACTCACTGATGGGTTTTAAGGTTCTTGATGGCATGGACGAGACTTACACTCAAAAAGATGCCCATTTATGAGGCCACTTTTTATATGATGATTGATGATGAAGTATGGTAGAATTATAGGAGTATTTGGTCCCATTATTTAATAATATTTGGTATGTGGAAGGAATTACATAAGGTTTTACTCCCATTGGAGCTCGGGCCTTATGAAGGAGTTCTATGTATGCTATTTGGATTGGAATATGAGTTCTCATAGTTCAGTTACCCATAACCCACTGATAGGTTGGGATAAGTGATTACACTCGAAAGAATTATTTTCATCCCTAGGGTTTAGGAAATTTAACGGATTATACCATGATAGATTCCCACATTGAATACTCATTCCCCATATTCTGATAGATAAAGAGATATGATGATCATAACAGGTCCAAAAAATATTTTTCGTACAACACATAGGGCCTGTCTAAGACCATGACATGAATTGGGTTTCATGAGTGCATAACTCTAAGCCATTAATGAAACTACCCTTATAAAGGGATACTTGGAAACATATACATGGTTAGGGGTTATCATGGTGTATTTACAATCGTGTCTAATGGGAAAGGTTGACATGTCTACCCAACATGTCATGATTATCTAATCAACATGTCTTGATTGTCTTCCTAAAATGTTTAGGCTGTTAGTCTAACATGGAAGAAATGTCCATGGGTGAATGCCTGGAATGACCAATATTATTTGCATCATCAAAGTTGACATGTCCAAGGTCTTTCATGCAATCTTGGTCGACATGTCCAAGGTGATTTTCCTGATCAAAGAAAACATGTTTAAGGAATTTAGTATGATTAACTAAATTTTTTGATATGTCTTCTCATGATAAAAATGAATTGTCTTGTATATATTTTCAAGATCAACCTGATTTTTCTTGGATGTCATTGCATGATCAAACTAGCACATTCAATGTCATATGAAGGCATTATGAGACTAGTGAGGAATCATGAGATCACATTTTCTTAAGAGAGTCATGTATCAGGGTCTTTTGAACATGTAAAGGATAAAGCGCATGTAAAAGTGTTGAGGTTTCATATCCAAATGGATTATGTCATGGCTGCATGTGAAATAGTGTGCATGTAAGGAGGAGTTTGTGCCTATGGGTTCACGTTGAGGGTGCACTTACTAGGTTTTACTTGGTGAGAGGAGGTATTTTCCATAGTTTCACATGTATAATATGGATACATACATGTTGAGGGGTGGCCGCATGATGGCATTGGATGATGATCAATTACTCATGAAATTAACATTACCTCAAGTGGGGTCTTGTGAGGGGTTCTAAGAACATATAAATGGGATTCATATTAGAGCCACATGCATAGAAGATGGTTTACACTGCATAGAAAAGATATGTACAAGGTTGAGGGTTCTTATCAAGCCCTCACCTCAGAGGGTTTGCATGGAAAAGGGGATGGCTTGTCCACAAGTTCATATATATGTGAAAGGGGTGTCTGTATGAAAATGTGCATGACCACATATGTACTCATGAGTTATTTTCATAATAGGGATATCATATAATGTTCAAATCATCATGTGGTCACATGATCCTAATGGAATCATGGAATGTAGTCTTGCAATGATGTCTCACAACAAGTCTTGAGATTACCTGGAGAATTAATCTAAAGGAAGAAAACCACTCTTCTTCTATACCCTAATTATTTGTTACTCATTTTCTTCATCTCCCCTTACTCTCACATGTGTATTTTTTAAGGTAAGTAAGAATTTATATTGTAAAAGGTGGATGAGGGAGGTGCCTATTTTTACGATGCGGATTCCATATGCACTAACTTGAGGTGGTGGGGGATTAACATGATCAACAATGCACAATTACATGATGGATTTTAACTATGGAACACTTAAAATCTAGTAAGGATTCACATGATTAGCTCCAAATAATCACATGATCACTATTTGTTTATGAGATGGCTCTCTGGAAAACTTATGAGGGCCTCACATGAATGCTTTTGAGGATTCACACAATCTACTTTCAACCAAATTAGAATGATCTTTTGGATGGTTAGAGGATCCTGTGATCAAAATATACATTTTTTATGTTAAGATTTAGTGATGTCTAAATGGATTCACACAAGCATTATCCATTAGTCATATAATCCCTAGAAACTCTCATGATGGATTCATGCGATCGAGTGATCGACTTCTATCTGATAACTCTATTTTTTAAATTTCATGTATGGAAGGTAAGAATGGGCTCAGATTTCCTATACCTCATGTGATGGTGAGGAATAAAACTATTAATGAACTTTCATGATTTCTTCCATTCGATCCTGGGATCAATTGCACATATTGCAATGGATTCATGTGAAGTATTGATTAGTTTCATACAATAGATTGATTAGATTATGCGATAGGATTTATTCTTCAAGGTAATTGTATGTAGGAAAACAAAATTATCATGCATGGATATAGGACATTGATGAGGATTTTAATTCTTAGGCTTAATCATTTAAAATGAATTGTTATAGAAAATGACGAGCATTGAAGTGCAGACATCAAATGGGATAGTGTTGGTGAGGCTGAAGAAAATAGATGTAGCTGATTAGAAGGTAAGGATTAACCAAATAACATAGAATATGTTCTTTTAATATTTTTTAATACATGAACAATTACCATAATACCTCCCATAAAAAAATTAATTTATACTTGTTTGGAAATCACTTAATATTATTTTATGTATCATGAATTTGTTGAGATAATAGTGGGGTTGACACCTACAAAAAAACACCCACACCATAATTGGATACTCTCTCCCATAGTGAATCCCACCTAGGAACAACTACACATTCCCTATGTTCTCATCATTAGATCTATTCTCTTCCACACCATCGCCATTCAGTTGGATGTCTGGGCATATCCTGGGGCATGGTTGAGGCGACTCCCACTTGTTCCCTTGGTTGAACTGTCCCACTAGTTAGCTTGGTTGGTCAACGTTTTTCTAGATAAGGGCATGTATAAATACATAAAAAAAATAATCTAAGTAAAAATGAAATAATAAGGGACAAAATATATGACCATGTAAGATGAAGCCCAATCCAATCCATTTCAAATCCCCTGATGGAAATCATATTAGTTTTTTTTTCATGGTCTTCATACTTCTTGAATATATGATAGAATAGTATCGGATTTACAATTATGGGTGTTAAAAAAAAATGCCCCCCTTAGAATCGGATTAATTCAGAAACAAAATTAATTTGATTCTACAGTAAAATTTGTTCACTTTTCCTTGTACTTGATCATATGAGGGGACTCTTAGCCCCAACAAGAGGAGATTCTCAACTCAAGGCATCTGATTTACCAGAATAGATATCCTCTGGAATTCAAATATGGGTGATTGTTTCAAGGAAATGGGTTTACCATAAGAATAAACTCATATTGAGGTATGCCTACTCTATATAGGAGAGAAGGTACACATTCTTATATTGGTATTAAACGGGATTTATGAATGGATCCATGATAAGAGACATGTATTTATCTACATATCCAAAAGAAATGTTAATCAATCCATACCATGTTTCGAGATAAAATCCTACGAAAATCAAGATCATTCATAGGGAACATAGGTTCATGAATGAATAAATCTATGATGAGTTTTCTTACGTAAATCTATCTCATATGTAGAAAAGTGATTTCACTATTTTGTGATTAAATCAAGGTATGCAACCATGATTTAGTGGAGATATTGTAAGGATATTTCTCTTATGGCACATTAAGGGCCATAAAAAGTTTCCCACTCTGAGAACTTTAAGGCCATTCAAGATAGACCATGTATCATTTAGTTTAAAGGTATGAGATTTCTAGGTACCCACATGTAGGTCATGAGATATAGATATGTGATATAAATTTTTCCAAGATTAGTGGACCTAGAGAGAATAAATTTATTCTTTCGGTGGAAAGATAATGGTCCCTATAATATTTGTGTCTTATTTTTTTATATTACACTAAATTTTGCCTAAGATTCACATGGGGTAAAGATCAGAATGCTTGGATTTGGATTTTGATCAGGCATCCTTTTTATAGGGTTTTGACCTGACACATATTATGCCTTTTCCATTTTATAAGTTCTCAATATTTCCTAGATCACACATAGTGCATGTCCAGTGAGTAGAGACTCGACTTTTTCTATGGGTTATTCTTTTTTGTTTTCAACCTAGAGAGAAATAATTTTATTTCAATTGTTTTTCTTTTTTCTCGAAAACTAGACTATTTTTTTGTGGTATTTTAGGGTCCTCTAGATAGGACCATCTAGATCATGTGCAGTGCATCATATGCAAAGTAACACTCTCATTATAGTTTAAGGTTATGCATTAAGGATGACTTCCATGAAATTTAACTACATGTGGTAAGGATTTCTTCCATTTAGTTTAAAATCATATAGTAAGGATGAAATATATATATAGCTTATATCCTTTATTCTAGGACTTGAGATGCTATGATGTTTTGAGTCTTTCTACGAGGAAGTAGAGTACCATGCAGTTTAAAGTCTTGATATTAGGATTTGATAACATGAAAGTAATGATGATCCCACTTGCATAGTTGGAATATGGTTCATGTAAATCACATTTACAAGAGTTTTAAGTGATAAATTTAGAATGGAGAAGACATATCTAGGATGACCCAAAAAAACCTATGTTTCTGAGTTCTTATGTGGTGTTGTCTGTGCTCATGAGTGGAATGGGGAAGACATACCAGGGATGACCTAAAATACCCTAAGGTGTTGAGTTCATCTACAATGTTTCCAGGTCTCATGAGGATTATAGGTCCTTTTATGAAAGGATTAGATGACTCTAGTTTGCGGGTTAGATTCCCTTATGCAAAACCCCATTGGATTATATGCATGATCAAGTAGAAGGGTCCCAAATCTTTTTCATGGTCCATGAATGATTTTTGAAGATTCAAATATCTAAATGATGAATTGGAAAGTGGATAAAAATATATGAAAGGATTTTTATTACACCCTAGATCAATTTAAATTTTGATTAGGAATATTTATCCCTACTCCATGTGATTTCGAGTCACATGGTGTGGTCCATCAGTAGGTTTGGGAATGGAATATCACATTTCTACTTTAAGAATGGGTAGAAAATATGGTGACGTAATGTTGAGAATGTAAAATCCATTTGAATAATATGGTTATGGGGATTTAAAATCATAGTTTAGGAATATCTGAGTTAGCTAGAGGTGGAAAATATGGGTATAGGTGAACCACTGGTAATGGTAAAAGCCTATGTTTCACTCAATTGGGAAAATAAATCCTGGATTTAGGGGGGGGGGGGTTCTGGGACCAAAAATCCTCTAGGAACAAGATATTTGGAAAGATTAATTTCTTTAATGAATCCTAGTGAGGTTAATTTGGATGATCCAGTCCCTATTATGTATTTTTTATATAGAATAACCTAGATCAGGGGATCCCAAGGTCCATGGGGTTCCAATAAGAGGATATTAACTCGAGGAACTAGTTGTGTTAGATCAGACATAAAAAACATGTAGGTGTTCTATGGAATACATAATATTAAGGAAGGGTTCGAGCTCCCAAAAATTTGTGTATCCACATATTGAACACATTATCTTGGAAATTAGATGTGAAAAATCATTACTATAACTTTTTCCTATACCAGGGGTCCATCGAACATTGATTGACTTTTACTAGGCCCATAAAGTGGGAAATATGAGCTTTATGGATTATTTATTTATGCTTCAATTTTTTACTAAAATCTAGATATTAAGATTTTAGTGGGTGTAGAATTGAATTTTTATTAGGCCTACCTTTTTGGGTTTTCATCCTGACAAGTTTGATATCTCTTTCACTAGCTGTTTTAGGGCCTTAGGATTTTCACCATCAAAGGTTAAAGTTTAAGGTCGTACAAATTAGAATAAAGTTCATTCTATTAAAGGTCATGATGCATGTGGACCTAGTAAGGGTGGACTGTTAGAAAATATCCAAATTAGGATACACAGGGTCAAGAGTACTCCAAAATAATTTTGAGTGGTAGATGAAAATATTGTAAATCATGGATCAATGTTCTTAGTTCATGAGTAATGTTATTGTAAAATCTTGTTGTGGATTACCCAAAACACCCTTTGGTGATGAGTTTTTTAGTTATGATGTTAGGGATCACAAAAATTAGAAATCCCTTCCTATAGGTCCAAGATGTATCTGGTTAATGGGTCCAAATCTATTATGTAGATTCACCTCTAGCATGGTCAAACTGAGAGATATTTTCTCCTTTATATGGGTTGTGAATGGTTTGTAGAAACCCAAATAACTCAAGACACGAAGTTTGATTTATGGGTTGAGGTGATTATGGAATCACCCAATACTATGGTTGACTTGGGAATGGATATTTTGGTCCATTTATAAGTAATGATGATGGGTGATGGTCTTAACATTTTAACATCTTATCGTGGAGACATATTTTTTGTGTAGTTTACCGTCATGCAACAAGGATATTTTCCTTGTAGTTTAACATCATGCTGTAAGGATGTAGGAAACAACATGAAATTGTAAATTATATCCATAAGGAAACCTTAATTTATCAGGGGAATTTTAACACAGGAAACAAATTATATCCATGCATAGGATTATTGATGGGTATCTACATTCCAAGGCCCTTATTTCATATATTTATATCACACGTAAGAAAAATGTTTGTTGATATGACTCAAGAATAGGCATATAAAGTCTTTATTACTCAGCCCTATTTAAATATAGGTATATTCTACTTTTATGGATGATATTACATGGGTGTCCCTATGCACATTGTAAGGGAAGAGATCACACCATAATCATCTCCTTTACGAAGACTTCTGCGCATAGATCTACCTCATATATAGGGGAGAGGGGAATTTTATATTTTTCCATTAGTGAGTAAAAACCTAAAGTTCGTCTAAGGGGTACTCTACATACAATGGTATCATATATAGGTATTTTTAATTTATATATTTTATTCTGGTATGGAGGTGAAAAATTCAACCCTATTACATATTCAAGGATATATTGTCCTGCTCTAAGGAATTTTATCGCTTTTAGGATGGACCATATGTCATCCAGTTTAATATCATGAAACTATGACATTTTCATATAATTTAACATCTTGTGAATGGGATGTATCACCAAGAGGAATAACTAACTCAGATAAATTAGGTTATCATGGAAGATGAATACCTCAAATTAGAAGGGTACAAGGATAAGATGTCATAATCTTTCTTTGACAATGGGTATGCTATAAAGATGTGTTACATCAAGAGTATCTGAATCTTCTTTGAATAGTTGGGTTATAGAAGGTATAAATCAAAAACCAATAATATATATGTTAACTTTAGGTTGATACTAGTGGGTATAGGTCAACTATTGGTAATTTTGTATACCCACATTCCACATGGTCAAGAAAATAAATACTATATTTAAAGGGGTACTTTATGGGAAAAAACATTTTCTAGAAACAAGTGCATTAGCCTGGTAAAAATATCCACCGAATACTATCAGGGTCCTTTTGGAATATCTAGTAGCTATTACCAGTTTTCTATATGGAAGGACCTAGAGTAAGGAAGCCTAAGGTTTATGGGGTTCCGGGAGAAGGATACCAAATCTATGAATTAGTTATGTCAATCCAAGTATTTGAATATATGAATTTTATCCATTAATAATATAATATTCAAGAAGGGTTTGAGTACCCTAAATTATACACCAACATGTATTGAACACATCTCAATGTGAAGGGATAAGACATGTGATTCTTGTGTACAAAATAATATGAGGGGATGATATGTTCAATGTGATGTCCTGTTGTCATGTACTTTAACATTATGCGATTAGGATGTGGTCCCATACCCAGGACATGTCTTGGATGCACTATCTAGAATCTCTTTCTAGTTTCCCTAAGTTCACATTAGCCATTATTGATAGGTGAAACAAGGGTTAACTGGGTAATGAGGAATATGTATGAGGGTTAACTGTGTATGTAATGAGGAATATGTATGGAATTCCAAATTTATTGTGGATTGGATTATCCACATAGATCTATATTTAGTGGTGGAACATGATTGGGGGTAATGGAAACTTATGTATAGTCTTAAAATAGAGGATCTAGGTTTCACAACATATCTTATTATGGTAGGAATCATGTAACATGTAGTTCTCAGATAGTTCCCTACACAGGTCTAGCCTACATAC
This sequence comes from Viscum album, assembly GCA_963277665.1. Classification (NCBI taxonomy): domain Eukaryota; kingdom Viridiplantae; phylum Streptophyta; class Magnoliopsida; order Santalales; family Viscaceae; genus Viscum; species Viscum album. Next base: position 1,180,954,642 of record OY728128.1, on the reverse strand, counting down.
GAGGGGGGGGATTGTTATCATTCTATATGTTGTGTATAGACCCATGATTAGTGATACAAGCATCATTGTATATCTTATAGTAATAAAACTCAATCCACACATACTTATTGAATGGAAAATAATCCACACAGGTCTAACCCATACGCATAGAGGGGAATTTTATCCATTGATGTTGTTGTTAGACCTAGGATTGGAGATCTGTGTATCACTATATATCCTAAAGAAATAGGAATCAAGACACATGTAGTTATTAAATGGAAAGATCTCAACACAAGTCTAACCCATACACAGAGGGTGAATTTATTTCCATTGATGTTGCAGTTGGACCCATTAATGGAGATCAAAGAATCACTACTTATCATACATTAATAGGAATCAATCCACACATAGTTATTGAATGGAAAACTCTCAATTTAGTTCTGAATCATACATTTAGGGGTCATTTTATCCATTGATGTTATGTCTGTAACCATGATTGGAGATTCATGTGTCACTAAGTTTCTTACAATAATGGGAACGAATACACACATATTTCTTGAATAGAAAACTCTTCATATAGTTCTCACTCATATGAATAGGGGATATTTTTTTCGGTTGATGTTGTAGGTGGAACCAGTCTTGGAGATTTAGGAATCACTACATACCCTATAGTAATAGGAATCAATCCATATTTAGTTATTGAATATAAAAAATTCCATGAAGGATTGAAACATATGAATATGGGGGCATTTTATCTATTGATTATTTGGTTGAACCCACGATTAGAGATTCAGGTGTCACTACATTCACTATAGTTATAGGAGTGAATCCACACACAATTATTGAATAGAAAAACCTCCACACATGTCTAACCCATACGAAAAGGGAGGAATTTTTCCATTGATGTTGTGGATAGACCCAAGATTTGAGATCCATGAATGACTACATATCCTATATTAATATGAATCAATCCATACATAGTTCTTGAATGAAAAAATCTCTATGCATGGATGACCCATACTAAAGGGCAGGGAGATTTCTATTGATGTTGTGGCTAGACCCATGATTCGAGATGTGGGTATCACTATATATCCTATAGAAATATGAATAATTCCAAATGTATTTATTTAATGGAAAACTCTCCACACCATTCTAAACCATACATGGGGGGGGTCTATTGATGTTGTGTCTGGTCCTAATATTAGAGACCCATGTGTCACTATATACCCTACAATATTTGGAATCAAGAAACACATAGTTCTTGAATGAAAAACATGCCACGCAGGTCTATCCCATATAGATTGGGTTAATTTTTTCAATTGATGTTGTGTATGGTCCATGTATTGAATATTCGAGCATTAATATGTATCTTATAGTAATAGGAATCAAGATACACATAGTTCTTTAATGGAAGAATCTCTACGTAGTTCTAACCCATACATAGAGGGGGAGGGGGAATTTTTCCACTGATGTTATGGCTAGACCTAGGATTGGAGATCTAGGTTTCAATAAGTATCATATAGTAGTAGGAATCAATCCACATATAGTTCTTGTATAGAAAAATTTCTATAAAGGTTTGAACCATACATAGAGGGGGGAATTTTTTTTCTGTTGATGTTGCATCTAGACCCATTATATGAGATATGGGAATCACTACACATCTTATAATAATAGGAATCATGACATATGTAGTTATGGAATGGAAAAATCTCCAGGAAGGTTTGACCCATACACAGATGGGGAATTTTTTCCATTGATGTTACGGCTAGACCTATGATTGGATATATGGGTTTTTCTACATATCATACAGTAATAGGAATCAAGCCACACAGAGTTCTTGAATATAAAAATCTCTATGTATGTTTGATCCATATACATAGGGGGGGGGGGTATTTTTTCTGTTGAAGTCGTGAATGGACCAAGATTAGAGATCCAGGTGTCACTGTGTATCCTATATTAATAAGATTCATGCCCCACATAGTTCATGAATGGTGGTGTGGGGGAGACTATCATGAACCAAATCTGGATTCCATAAAAAACAGCACCAAACCCATCCCATGAAAAAGACCAAAGAGAATTCCTTATCCCCACAGGTTGGAACAAGTTCCTGGGCATCATATATTTTGGTTTGGGAACTATTTACCCGATTATGGTTACATAAAACATAAAAAAACAATTAATAAACCGAATCTGAAAATTCAAGACAAACAAGGCTTAAACAAAATATAGAACTAGATAAATAGGTTATAAAATATTACAAAAGGTCAAAATACAAATAAAAAAATCATCAAAATATACCCAAGGACTCCACAAGACAAGGGGTCATCACCCACAAGCCGTCTCCCCAACGCCGCACCATGAATGGGAACAAACACCCAGAACTGCCATCACCCAAAGCATTTCCATTACCAATGTAAAACATGACCAAGTATACTTACATAAAAGGGGTTTGAGTAGGGGATGAGACTAATCCTAATAGGATACCACCAAGATATTCCATAGAGTAAACAATAAAAGATAAAAATCATTTCATTTTTGGTAAACAAGAGGTAGTGGAAATAATTTCTAAAGAATTAAACTTTTAAATGTAAACAATTTTCAAAGGTAATTTTTCATGAATGAGAACATTCAAATAAAACATTTAGTTTAATATATTTTCCATCAAAAACCACCATATCCCAAAGATAAATAAACAATATTCAATGAGCACCAATCTTGAGAACACCCCTAGGCACTAGGTAGTCTTAGACCCCATGTACCTCGTACCTCAATGTAAAGTAACCATAGAAAATATGTTCTAGTGCACGATAAACTATTAGGGAACATAAAAATAAACTATTGGTCCCCAATAATCATCAATATAGTTTTTTTAGTGTTGTCTTTATCCATTTTTCTCAGTGAAATAGGGACAAAACCCATCCGGATCCGTAGCATACTAGTACATATCCACCCTCCTAGGTACCCGGGCTTCCCCCTTTGTGATAAAACCATTATCTCATGATAAAAAAAATCCATTATCACATAAAAAAATAATTTCTGGCCATAATAACTCAAAACAGTAGCTACACATGTTTTCACCACTTACACCACTAAATAAAACCTTTAGAATTTCAATAAAACAACTTCACAAAATTTCACAATGCTTTACACACAAAAATCCCTTTAAAATACCACATTGAACACCATGGGAATACCCATATTCACCAAAATATAATTTTAATCACACAAAACATTTCTATAAACCCATCACATGAGTTATAAAATAACCCCATTCGGTATAACAAAAAATAGACATGTAAAACACCCTATTTGACACCAAATTGGTGCCTAAAAATCATTTACTCAATGAAAGTAAAAAAAAATAGATTTCACAGCATGGATAATGGATGATAAGTGTGATAAAAATATAAATTCATAAAATCTAACTCATATAGCATTGATTAATCAGAGAATCACTTACCAAAAATATCAAAACCCTCAAATCTTTGTGCGAAAATCTAACTACACCACCGCCGCACCACAAGGGACTTATATCATGAATAAAACCAAAATAAAAGGCCAATAAATCCAATATAAAACCCTAGGTTATAATCCCCACTTTATTGAAATTATAAAAATCAATAAGAATTGGAAGAAACCCTAAGAAAAAGGAAAAAACCCCTAAGCAAATGGGAGGAATAACGAAGGAGACCAACTTACTTGAGGGATCTTGAAGAAATCCCCCCAAATAAACTATTATATGAATTTAAAAACATCAAAAAAAATGAAAGTTAGGTTATAATAAATTTGATAAGGACATGTGATAAATGAAAATGGGGGAAAAATAGTAATAATTGAAGGAGTTATGAAGGAAAGAAGATACCTCTTCAAATCTAGAAGATTTAAGAAACCCTAAGAAATTCAACCCTATTCTGTGATGCATACTAGATCCAAAGAAGGGGAAAAAGAATGGGGGAACTCCTGGGTTCATTGGGATCCATTGAGAATTGGAATCACTAAAAAATAATAAATATTGAATAACATATTAAATAAATAAAATTTGTTTTTAAAACTAGAAATGGGCTTCTTGGCTGGTCCAATTCCTTAAATAAAAACCCAAATCCACCATGATTATGGATTCCTAAAGGGTGAAAATTAATATGGTAGTGTTAATATATTTGGGAAGGCCATTTTGTAAGTATAATGGGGGGAAAATAATGAAAAAAATGAAATATCTATAAAAAAACAAAATTGGTTTTTAAATCTGGAAATGAGCTCACGGTTTGGCCCAAATCTTGGAAACTCAACCATTCCTCAAAAAATGCATCAAAAACCCAAAAAACAAAGCAAGAATGGAAATTAAATGAGAAGTAAATTTAAAACAATTCATGTATGTGACAATTATACCCACCATGAAAGACTTTTCACCCCATAAAGTCAACCTAAAACTTGATCAGGAGATAAGAATGGTTAATCTTCCTCAACTCATAAATTCTGTTACCATGTCTCATGTGTATCATTAGCATGCTACCAAAGAACCCAGACTTTTCGAATAGATGTTACCCAACTAACCTTTTCTTGTAAGTCCACTATTCTCACCGACCTCTCAAAAATAGATAAATCAGGCTCTATATCAAACTCCTCCCAATTCAGTACATAGGATGGATCTGGGTTGTATTTCTTAAACTGGGAGACATGGAAGACATCATGGATGGATGTCAACTGATAAGGTAAATAAAACCTATATGAAACCTTGATAATATGATATGTGATCTCAAAAGTCTCTACATACCATGACACCAACTTCCGTTGCTTTCCTAATCGACAATGGCCCAAACGAGGGGGTGCATTCAAGAATAACCTGTCAGACACAAAAAAGTCTAGGTCTCGATGCCTCTGGTCAGCATATAATTTATGGAGACTCTGAGCTGTCAATAAGTACTTCCTGATCAAATTGAACTTCTCAGACATATTTTTCACTAGACTCGATCCCAACAGTGAGGTCTCACCTACCTCAGCCCAACATAGGGGGACCGATAATGCCTACCATAGGGCACGTCAAAAGTATCCATTCGAATCGAGGACTGGTAACTTTTATTATAATAAAATTCAAACAACCCCAAATATCTTTCTCGAGAACCTCCAAAGTCCAGAACACATGCACAAAACATTTCCTCCAAAATCTGATCCACTCGCTCTGTCTGGCCATCCATTTGAGGATGGTATGTCGTGCTCATCTTAATCTGAGACCCCAAGGCCTTTTGAAGACATTCCCAAAATTGAGAAGTGAAATTGGTGTCTCTATATGAGATGAATACTGATGGAACACCATGGATCCTTACCACCTCATGAAGATAAAAACGGCCCAACTCATCCACTTTAGTTGTATCTCTGATCAGAATGAAGTGGGATGATTTGGTCAGATGATCAATCGCCACCCAAATGGAATTCTTACCCTAAGGTGTACGAGGCAAACAAAAAATGAAGTTCATGGAGACCTCTTCCCACTTCCAGGTATGAATGGGTAATGGATGAAGCAAACCAGAGGGCCTTTGATGCTCTTCTTTCACCTGCTGGCATGTGTAGTATATCGACACGAAGTTTGTGATGTCTCATCTCATAATAGGCCACCAGAACTGCCGATGAACACCATAATACATCTTGGTGTCACCTAGATGGATAAACCACTGATACTAGTGGCTATCCTCCATCACCACCTTCCATAGAGATAATGACACTACTGAACGTCCCTTGAAGCACAAGATACCCTCGGGAGATGACGACCTATCAGAATATGTATCCCCACCATGAAGAAACTACTTCGACGCTAAAAAATATCATCACTAGGCTACTCCTGATGAATTAGCTTCACCATAGGAGTCAACTAAAATCTCTCCAATAACACACCCCCATTTTTCTCCTTGGTATCCACTTCTATATGAGAAAATAGTTCCATCAGATTCTGCTCATTACTGAACTTCCTCAAATCCTACACTGGAACTCTTCTTCTCAAGGTATCAGCCACCACATTACCATTTCCTAGGGTATAGAAAATGTCAAAGTCAAACCCCTGTAAGTACTCAATCCAATGATGCTACCTCAAGTTGAGGTCCTTCTGCGAGAAGATATAGGCCAATTTTTTTGATCATAGTAGATCAAAAACTTCTCCCAAAAGAGGTAGTGTCGTCAAGAATTTGAAACATTTATCATAGCTGCTAACTCCAAGTCATGGATCGTGGAATTCTTTTTGTGAGTTTGGAGTTGGTGAGATCCATACGACAACACATGATCATCCTGTATAAGTACGCACCAAAGACCTATACCTGAAGCGTCAAAATACACCACATAACCCTTTCAAACCTTTTAAAAAATCATAATTCAGGTAGTATTCAACCGCCTATTAAACTTCTCTAAGGATTCCTGACATTCTGGTCCCCATAGAAACTTCACCCCTTTCCAGGTGAGCACAATCATCAGTGAAGCCAACTGATAGAAATCCCGAACAAACTACCTGTAATAATTAGCCAGGCCAAGAAAACTCTTTATCTTGAACACATTCTTCAGCTACTCCCATGACATGACCGCACTGTTCTTCTCGGGGTCCACTGAAACCCCCAACTCTGAGATCACATGCCCCAGAAATTTCACCTCTCTGATCCCAAAAATGCACTTTGAAAACATTGAATTGAGGCGGTGATCCCTCAAAGTTCCTGAGATGATACTCAAGTGATGTTCATGTTCCTCCTCAGAGCCATAGTATACTATAATTTCATCAATGAACACCATAGTGAAGGAATCGAGATAACATTGGAACAACCTATTCATGAGTTCTATAAAGACCATTGAAGCATTGGTCAGTCTGAAGGGCATTACCAAAAACTCAAAGAGGTTGTACCTGCTTCGGAATTATTTCTTTGAGATATCTGCCTCTTTCACCCTAAGTTGACGGTATCTGGAAAACAAGACTATTTTTGAGAACCACTTTCCCCCCTTCAACTGATCGAACAAATCATATATTCTGGGAAAATAGTATTTGTTCTTAATTGTTACCTTATTCAGCTTCCGGTAGTCAATGAAAAATCAGAGGGATTTGTTAGCCTTTTTTGCAAAAAACATAGGAGCTGCCCAAGGAGAGATGCTCAGGTGAATGAATCATTTGTATTCTAATTTGTCCAACTGAATATTTAATTCTCTTAATTTGGTGGGGGATCTACGATATGAGGTAAGAGATATTGAATGTGTTCCCAACACCAAATCAATCAAGAAATCCACATCCTGCTCTGGGGGAAAACCTGAAAAATCATTTGGCAATACCTCCAGAAACTCATTCACTACATGAGGTAGTGAAACTTTAGGGGCAAGTCCATCATCCTCTAGTGCGATAGATAATAAATAGAAGACGAGACTTTCCAAATCTAGGAGTGGAGGTCCTGTGTGACCCGATCGAGGATCCCATTCTCCATGAAAAACCTGACGACTCCCATCAGGTGCTGTGAAACTCACTCACCGCCTGTAGCAATCGATGTGTTCCTGGAAGTGTACTATCCAATCTATGCCAAGAATCATGTCAGAAAGATCCATATCTAAGACCAAGAGGTTCCACTCCATCTCAATCCCTAACACATAGAGAGTAGACGATGAGCACCTAAGACCCTAGTCTTTCTTCTTTCCCAGCAGCATCACCAAATCCATCGAAAAAGAAAAAAAATCAGTTGAAAAAGTCAGTGAGTCCAAAAAATGGGCAGAAATGAATGAAACAGAGGCATGGATATCAAAAAGAGTAGCAAGTATAGAAGATGAAATCAAAACAGTACCTCAAACTATCGACGATCCCGCCTATGATCCTAATGGTGCTTGATCCACTGCAAGTAGATGTCTGGTCTCTACCTGAGGATGACTGATAGTCTGTGGCTATGCCCTAAACTGGCTCTTCCTATAAGATAACCCAGCCCTTCCACCATGGCCAACAAATCAAGGTCCACCCCATCCTCGACGGCTTTGATTGTGCTGGAACTCCTCTTGAAGCCATTGATCTTGCCCCAATATGAAGTGAATGTGTCACCCCTAATGTAACACCCCAAGATTTCATAGTACATTATTTCTTCAAAGTAATTTAATGACTTTCACTACATGCAACACTGAGTTCAAGCGCACCACAACTTACCAAACTAGCCGTTCAAAAGCGGTTATGAATAATATTAAATGAATTTTGAACATTATATAATCCTTATAATTTTAGAATCCATATTATGAGTTTCTTAGATATAATGTAAAAACAAATTCATTTTTTCAGATAAAAGAAGTATTTTTCAAAAAATGCAATTTTACCACCTTTTAATGGTGAACCCTTTTTAAATCCAATATTTGAAACTTTTATATATTCAATTTGACAAAATAAACTTCTTCTTTAGAATCGAGACATAAGAATTTAGTTTCAATATTTTTTTTTGTGTTTTTCTGATAACTTTCATATTTGGGTGAATAGTAAAAAATACTATATTTTAATAGAGAACAACTTTTTTAATCAAAATAATTTATAGTGTTGAATTATACATTTTAATTGTTTGTAAGTACAATTAGATTATATTTTTACCATTTAATCCAATGATGGTCATTGTATGTAATTTCACTTTGAAATTGGACATAAACAAGCGTCAATCGTTTGATAGTTATTATTTCTTAAAAATACGCTTTTTGGTTTTGACAACGGGAATTAATTTCAAAATAATTAATGCAACTTCTATGTTTTTAAATTGGTAAAATAGAATTAATTTTTGAATTTATAATATCAAAATTATCTTTGGGTTAATTTTTGGTATTTTTCTGAAAACTTTCAATTTTCGATGAATAGTGAAAAACACTGAGTAATTGTTTAAAACCCGACTTATTATTTAAATAATTATTTATTTTATTTAAATTTATTTTAGGTCAAAATAGATACATAATACCTATATAAGTTCAATTTAATTCATTGGATTCAATTTATAATAATTTTAGATATATAAAAATTTTATTGAACTTTTTACCGTCTTTTACCCACCTCCTAGGAGCATTTGCAAATTTACATAAAACTTAATTTTACCACTTCCGTGAGTTGAATTTCAAAAATCCGAGAGAAATAGTTAATATCAAGGATTAAAATTTGTCTCAATAAGATAAAAATAATTTTTTGTAAATAGTAACTTTTTACTTTTATTTACCATAATTAAAAGTAAATAGAGCAATTAAGGGTAAAAATGATATTATTATTACCCTAACACATGTCTTAATTCTATTGGATATGTATAATTAGACCCAAAAAAAAACCTTATTAATAAAATATTAATCTCTTTGGTTTACTTGGATTAGATTAGGACATTTATTATTATTTAATTTAAAGAAGAGTTAAAAGTGTTAAATTCAATGTTTAATAACTAAAACATTTTTAATATAGGTTTACACATAAGATAAATTCAACTATAAATATTTATTATAAATATAAAAATATTTCATACATAATGGTATTTTATTTACATTTTTTATATATTAAATAATTTAATTTATTTATGACACAATGATGGTGCAGTAATTACCTAATTAATGAAATATTAAAATAATTGATATTATAAATATCCAAATAAATGTAATTTTAGGCTTTTTATGAATTCCACTAATTTTATAGGTTAATATAACATATTAGGGTTGGTTAGAAGAATTTTGTTCAAAGTAATAATGCTGTTATGAATTTAGAAAAAACAAAATACCAAATAGTGTCAAAATTGATATAAAAGAGTTTTTAAAAAAAATATTATATTGTTAATTGATATTATATTCCTAAAAATCTAAGGTTCATCCAAAAGACTTATATAATTATAGGTGTATCATTAATAAACCACTTGAGGTTTTCTTGTAAGTATATATTAAGTTTATTAACCATATAATATAAAGATACAAAGAGACATGGTAAATGACAAACTATTTAACTAAGAGTTAAATCTAAAAGATAAGGTTAATATAGTGACCAAAACCTATCTAAAACCTATTGGTTGAGTGGTTTTAGACCCATAAACACCTTATACTTTAAATAATCCACTTTGGAGCCATTATAAACTGAAGATTATTTTATTATAAAATAATATTTCTAGATTTTTATAAGGTGCCCCTCACTCCTCTTATAAAAGGGCACTCCCCCTTCTCTTTAATTCACACCTTCAAAGACATTTGGATCTGCCAAAACCTGTAAAAATACCCTCTAAACTATCCTTACTTCATCATATAGGGATTAATTTAGTCCTAAAGCCAACATAAGAAGCTCTTTTGATCAAAACAAAAGAAAGAACCCAAAGAAGAGGTAAATATTTCATCACCTCTTTCAAGTTACATTCTTCTTCCACTTATTCTTTCTTTGTTGTTTCCATTATAAAATAATAACTATAGCATATTATATATATGGTGATGTTATTATTAATATTTCAGAGCCAAATACATTATTCTTTCCATCATTTTAATGACATGTCACCATACATGCGTACGTACGGCTTACCGTCTCCACATCGTGGTGTAATTGTTATTCAATACATTATTATTTGGATGGGTATAATAATGATTTGTAATTGATGTAAATAATAAATATAATATGAAAATTATTCTTTATAGATGATACAACATCCAATTATATATTATTCTAATATCAAAATAATGATATTGTCGCTCGTTCGTACGTACGGATTACCGTCTCCACGAACGCGATGAGATTTATTACCCATCATATCCATTCAAGAATAATTTTCATGAGATAATTAAAAATAATGTTTAAAGACTTAATATCATTCCGAATATGAATAAGATACATCATATCCATAACAAACATTACTTACGTAAGAAATCATATAAAGGAAAACAAATCTGTTAACACCTGAAACGACGATAATACTAAGATATTATTAACAAAGCAATGTTAAAGGATCATATATGATATCATATTAGTGAATATGATTCTTGTATAATTTAATAACAATTAATTCACAATTATAATGGAGGTTAACCTACCCTAGATGAAGGAAATTTAAAAGGTAAGGGTTAATTTCACAATCTCTTTGTTATCAAAGGTTGTTTTTACGTAAGTATCTACTAGTACCTCTTTATCATACACATATGTGTTTCTTAAAAGTGTATTTCAAAACATTCTTACTATTTTTCAGACTATGGTTTAAAGTCATTTATACCATTTTTTGATTTTTTATAAGATGTTTATAAAGTAATCTTTCCATCATTTTCTAAACAAGGTCCTTTATAACATTTTCGACAAAATTAAGGTAAGAATTTCTTTCTTTTAACTTATACAGCGGGTGAGGATATTTTCCACCATTATAACATCATAAAATCTTCCCTTACAAGCTTATAAGAAAATTTTCAAATATAAATGTTTTCTTTTATAATTACATAACTTTTAAATTATTTCAAAATAGAATGAGATATTTCTCTAAAAAGGTTTGGATTTCATCTATGTCAACATTCTTTGATAGATTTTAGGTTTGTTTGAAGTTGATTTATTATGATACAAAAATTCCATATTGTATTTATGGTTTTGTGATATGTTTGAATTTGGATGTTTTATTTCATACCATTCATGGGTTATGGATAAAGTATTGACATTTTGTATGCCAGTTTTAATACGAATGTTTTTTTATGTTTAAACATTTTCATACGAGGAATGCATTGGACTTAGTAAGTGATGGGTGGAGCCCACTATAGCTCCTTGATGCATCGGTAGGTATCATGAGACAAACTAGTGTCTTGTCAAAAGTCATTGACAAAATCTTATTTTTAGTCTTGGAAACAGGCCTTGACTATGTGGTTATTAAAGTCTGGAATTATGCATTCCATCACTATGAAAGTAAATATTGATATTGAATGTGATTATTCGAATAGTAGAATATCCATGCGAGTAAGTAAATGAAATTATTTTTATTTATATTTTCCATATTATGATGAATTTTATGTTGAAAAGTCTTTTGTTTTAGTTCTATACATTTCATTAAATGTTTATGCTTAGTTATGAAAGTTTATGCTATATTGTCATCCTTTCTGAGCATCTGAGCTCACCCTTTTATATGTTTTATTTTTCCCAGTATGCAAAGAAGTATATTATGACTGACCTGCATAGATAGTTCATGGGATCTCAGTGTTGTATATGGAAATAATGTTGTTGTAGTTTTCCATTTTATGATGTAATGTAAACCTAATGAATGTATCTAGTACTTCCAAGGCTACTAAACTAATCGGTCTTTCGAGACTTGATCTTTTGTGATCATTCCAATGATACGTAATAATGCACAGACTCTGGGTAACTATGGTCGATGCATTACTATTGATACGAGAGGAAGTTTAGAACAAATCTTGGAAACTAGATTTAGATAAACAATGATTAGATCACATAGCCCTAAGATTGACTTTGAGGATTAGTATGGAAGAAATTCCTAGAATTTTGGTATTATAGAGATTTTGTGAGTTTTCCAAGCAATACATCCCTGTCTGGATACAAGTAGGAAGAGGTGGCTCTGGAACAAATGTACATAGGGATAAAACCTGAAAACACCACTTTGAGCTAGACTTGAACATGAACTGGTGCATGACAACGAGACTTGCTGCTCTCTTGGTTACGACACTCCCAGGAGATATGATTAGGATAATTCTCATTTTCTTTACAAACCATTATGAAGGGTTTATGAGTATATACATCCTAAAAGAAAACATTTTTATGATTATGGATTATATCAATAAACTGTTCAATTTAAGTTAGGTATTTTACAAGTTTTTAATTATTCATTGCAATTCATAAACTAACCTAGTGTATTCCATTGTATAAAAATGGCACCCAGTAGAAGGAATTTGTACTCCAAAAATATGTATGATCCAAAGAGTAAGAAGGATCATATCTTCCATGGTATTAATCCAACATTTTGAATGGAAATTGTATCCCTTGTATTCTCAACATATGAAGAAATAATATCATGTGTTAATAAGATAATTAAATAATTATATGAGTCCTATGGATTTGAATGGAAGAAATAGAAGAAAAGGCTGGAAGAGAGAAAGATGGATAAAGGGAAGAGGGAAAATAAGGATTTTCTCATATGTGATAATTGTGGAAAGAATCACCTTGGTAAATGCTTGAAGGGAATGAGAGTTTTTTATAAGTGTGGAGAAAAAGGACACCAAGTACGTGATTTCAAGGGTAAGAATAAAGTTTCAAATGAACAATGATTCATCTTCAAGGAGTTGGGACACTACACGAATCAATGTCCAAATCATCAGATTATACCCCAAATGATTCTATTGGATAAGAATCAAGTTATGATACTACTGAAGATGAAGAGGAATGATTAATATTTCTTATATTGTTATTAAAGTATTTTTTCATTTTGAGCGTTGTATCAATGATGTACTGGTTATATGAATTATGGAAATAAATAAGGATTGTAATGCATTACTATTTCAATGGGAATTTGAGATTATATGGTCCTGATACTAAGGTAGTAATTTTGGAATAAGAGATGGTCGATTTGGATAATTATATTGGATATTCTTGATTACCTTAGAACTGATTAATGGTTTGTATATTCCATCATTGTTGGAGTTTACAACATTTCGGGAAATAAGGAGTATATCTAGTATTATATAAAGGATAAGGGAGAATGAATGCAATCAATTAGGTTTTATGGTAATTTAGGATGTTTCAGTGTTTTAAAAGAATACACGCGGAAGGTGTTCACATGTTATTACGTTGAAAAAAGGATCTTCATTGTGTTTACCTTCCTTATAAATTTTGGATTGTGAGTTTGGATGGAAGTATTTTGGATAAGTCTAGTTTGAGATTATTTTTGGATTGCCATAAAAAGGACAACCTGGAGGTCGGGCGGTAGTCTGTCTCATTCGGCAAGGTCGCGAGACTTGAACCCGCAACAGAAGGGCGATAAGGGTCTATCACCTACCACTGACCCACATGATGTCCTGGATTGAATAATGTAGTTTTTTAAAAGGTCTGGTAGATTAATTATGAATTCATTTTTTTGGAACCCTATATGAATAGAATAGATAGAATATTTTTTAAGTTCTATTATCTTTTAGAGTGAAAGATGAGTTTGTGGTAGAAATTAGTTAAAGGATGGAACTATACTTGTCATGTATATAATTTTTTATTCTCTTATTCTATTAATAAATTAATTATTAAACTTTAGGTAAGGGATCTTAAAGATAAAAATTTGCTATCCTAATACCTTATGTTTTGTTGAACCGATGATATTTTAAATCATTATAGACTGATGGATTTGAGGCCCTTAATTATACAATTGTTTGTGACTGATGACCTCAATCACTCCCTATAAATATTTACATTTTCCCTCCAATTATGCGTCTCCAATTTCCACCAATGTTCTCCTAATCATGATCATAATTTGGTGGGGACTTTTTTATCCCCCTTTTCCTCTTATTAAGGCTAAATTTTATTAACCCAATTTCTGATGTGAGTTTTCCCACAAAGGTATTTTCTATTTTCAACCTTTTATTTTTGAAGAACAATTTAAAATTACAATTATGCAATTTATTGAAGGAGGGAAGAATGTAACACCCCAAGATTTCATAGCACGTTATTTCTTCCAAGTAATTCAATAACTTTCACTACATGCAACACTGAGTTCCAGTGAAAAACACTGAGTTATTGTTTAAAACCCAACTTATTATTTAAATAATTATTTATTTTATTTAAATTTATTTTTGGTCAACATATATACATAATACCTATATAATTTCATTGTAATTCATTGGAGTTATTTTATAATAATTTTAGATATATAAAAATTTTATTGAACTTTTTACAGTCTTTTACCCACCTCCTAGGAGCATTTTCAAATTTACATAAAACTTAATTTTACCGCTTCTGTGATTTGAATTTCAAAAATCCAAGACACACGGTTAATATGAGTAAAATTTGGTTCAATAAGATAAAAATAATTTTTCGTGAATAGTAACTTTTTACTTTTATTTACCATGGTTAAAATTAAATAGGGTAATTAAGGGTAAAAATGATATTATAATTTCCCTAACACATGTACTAATTCTATTGGATAAGTATAATTCGACCAAAAACAACCTTAGGAAGAAAATATGAACCTCCTTGGTCCACTTGGATTAGATTAGGAAATTAATTATTATTTAATTAAAAGAGGAGTTAAAAGTGTTAAATTCAATGTTTAGTAACTAAACCATTTTTAATATAGGGTTACACATTAGATAAATTCGACTATAAATATTCATTATAAATATAAAAATATTTCCTACATAATATTATTTTATTTATATTTTTTAGAAATTAAATAATTTAATTTATTTATGACACAATGATGATGCAATAATTACCAAATTAATGAAATATTAAAATAATTGATATTATAAATATTCAAATAAATGTAATTTGAGACATTTTATGGATTGAACTAATTTTATAGGTTAATATGACATATTAGGGTTGGTTAGAAGAATTATTTTCGAATTAATAATGCTGTTATGAATTTAGAAAAAACAAAATACCAAATAGTGTCAGAATTGACATAAAAGAGTTCTTAAAACAAAGATTATATTATTAATTGATATTCTATTCATAAAAATATAAGGTTTGGACAAAAGACTTATATAATGATAGGTGTATCATTAATGAACCAATTTAGGTTCTCTTAGAAGTATATAGTAAGTTTATTAACCATATAATATAAAAATACAAAGAGACATGGTAAATGTCAAACTATTTAACTAAGAGTTAAATCTAAAAGATAAGGTTAATATAGTGACCGAAACCTATCTAAAACCTATTGGTTGAGTGGTTTTAGACCCATCCCCACATTTTCCTTTAAATAATCCACTTTGGATCCATTATAAACCGAAACGTATTTTATTATAAAATAATATTTCTAGCATTTCCTAAGGTGCTCCTCACTCCTCTTATAAAAGGGAACTCCCACTTCTCTCTAATTCACACCTTCAATGCCCTTTGGATCGGCCAAAACCTTCCCAAATACCCTATAAACTATCCTCCCTTCATCCTATTGGCCTTACTTTAATCATAAAGCCAACCTAAGGAGCCCTTTTGATCAAATCAAAAGGAAGAACCCGAAAAAGAGATAAATATTTCATCACCTCTTTCAAGTTCTCTTCTTCTTCCACATCCTATTTATTTGCTGTTTACATTATAAAACAATAAATCTAGTATCTTCTATATACTATGATTTTATTATAAATATGGTAAAACCATATTCATTATTCTATCCATCTTTTGAATGACATGTCACTATATGTGTATATGTACGGCTTATCGTCTCCACGTCGTGGTGTGATTGTTATTCAATACATTATTATTTGGATGGGTATAATAATGATGTGTAATTGATGTAAATAATAAATATAACATGATAATGATTCTATATATATGATATACCATCCAATTATATATTATTCTAATATCAAAAGAATGATATTGTCGCTCGTGCATACGTACGGATTACCGTCTCCACGAACGCGATGAGATTCATTCCTCATCGTATCCATTCAATACTAATTTTGATTCGATAATTAAAAATAATGTTTAACAACTTAATATCATTATGAATATGTATAATATACATCCTATCCATAACAAACATTACTTACGTAACAAATCATCTAAAGGAAAACGAATCAGTTAACACCCAAAACGATGATAATACTAAGATATTATTAAAAAATCAATGTTAAAGGATAATATATGATATCATATTACTTCATATGATTATTTTATAATTTAATAACAATTACTTCACCATTATACAAGAGGTTAACCTAACCTCAACCAAGGAAAAGTACTAGGTGAGGGTTAATTTCACAATCTCTTTGTTATCCGAGGTTGTTTTTACGTCAGTATCTACTGGGACCTCTTTATCATCCACATCCATATTTCTTAAAAGTGTATTTCAAAAAATTCTTAGTATTTTATATACTATGGGTTAAAGTAATTTATACCATTTTTTTAATTTTTATAAGATATTTATAATGGAATATTTCTGTCGTTTTCCCAATAAGGTCCTTTATAACCTTTTCGACAAAATTAATGTAAGAATGTATTTTTTTAACTTATACAGCGGGAGCGGCTATTTTCCGCCGTTATAACATCATCAAAGAATCTATTAAAATAATATAAGAATATTTTCAAATATAAATGTTTTTTTATAATTACTTAACTTTTAAATGATTTCAAAATAGAATGAGATATTTCTCTAAAAAGGTTTGGATTTCATCTATGTCAACATCCTTTGATGGATTTTAAGTTTGTTTGAAGTTGATTAATTATGATAAAAAATTCCTTATTGTATTGAAGGTTTTTTGATATATTTGACTGTGAATGTGTTATTTCATACCATTCATGGGTTTTGGATAAAGTATTGTTATTTCAGATTCCAGTTTAATACGAATGTTTTTGTTATGTTTAAACCTTTTCATATGAGGAATGCATTGGACTTAGTAAGTGATGGGTGGAGCCCGATATAGCTCCTTGATGCATTGGTAGGTCTCATGAGACAAACTAGTGTATTGGCACAAGGCCTTGACAAAATATTATTTTTAGTCTTGGCACAAGGCCTTGACTATGTGGTTATGAAAGTATGGAATTATGCATTCCATCATTATGAAAGTGGCTATTGATATTGCATGTGATTATTAGACTAGTAGAATATCTATGTGAGTAAGTAAATGACATTATTTTTATTTATAATTTCCATATTATGATGATGTTTATGTTAAAAAGGATTTTGTTTTAGTTCTATACATTACCTTAAATGTTTATGCTTATTTATGAAAGTTTCCACTATATTGTTATCCTTGCTGAGCATCTTAGCTCACCCCTTTCTATGTTTTATTTTTCCCAGTATGTGAAGAATTATATTATGACTGACTTGCAGGGATAGTCTATGGGATCTTAGTGTTGTCTATGGAAAAAATGTTGTTGTAGTTTTCCATTTTATGATATAATGTAAACCTTATTAATGTATCTAGTACTTCCAAGGCTACTAAACTAATCGGTCTTTCGAGAATTGATCTTTTGTGATCATGCCAATGATATGTAATAATTCCCCAACTCTGGGTAACTAGGGTCAGGGAATTACACAAAAAAAGTGCTGCAAGTGACCCATACCTCCACATTGATAACAGGGATTCAGAGGAAGTGGGAATGATGGTCAGATGTGCCCCGACCTGCCACACTGGTGGCACACAACTGATCTCGTATCCAAATCCACAGATGAAAACTACCTACTAGAGTGGTTGAACTACCACCTCCCTTCCTAACCTGTTTCACCCGCTTCCTTTTCTTCTCTGTGGAGCTGCCACTTCCCACTACTGATACTGACCCAAAGAAACCATCCATACCTTTTCGGTCAATCTCCACCATACATTCCCAGTCAACCACCTCAACATATTTCCTCAGGTTAAAAAATAAGACCTGGGAGTATATCTCTAGTTTCAAGCCTTTCTTAAACCTTTGGGCCTTCGCCTGCTCATTAGATACAATTTCTAGAGCATACCAAACCAACTCAGCATAATGATTGGAATACGCCATCATAGAATTATCCCTATGATCAATATCCATGAACTCTTGGGATATAGAATATGCTAGGACTTCAGGGCAATTTTTCTTATTAAAGAAAACCTTGAAATCTCTCCAGTGCATCTACTCATTCTTCCCAGTTTGAAGTATCGATTCCCACCACTTGTGGATGGGACCCTCCAACAAAAAAGAGTCACACTTCACCATTAACTCCTTGGGTGTATCTAGGAACTCTAAAATATGCTCTATCTTATCGATCCAATCCTCTACTTCCTGGGGTTCTATGCTACCTCAGAAAGTAGGAGGCTTATTTTTAAGAAACTCATAGGCCTTGTCCTTCCTAGGACAGGTCTCATCTTATCTAATATGAGTTGGAACAGAAGTTGGTCCATGTCCTAGATATTGGACAACCCAAACCATAGCCTCTACTAACATTTTATCAAGTGGTGAGGGATAACTCTATCAGGCTTCCTCCCGTGGGCACATGAGAGCTTTCCAGGGAGGCATGTTCCTACAAAAAAGAAATAGTCACAAGAGAAAAAATCAGTACAAAAGTTCTGAAAAATTCCATCAATATCATCAATTATAATGAATCCAAAACCATTACAACAATAAAATAAACCACAACTTCACCCCCTCCTGATGTCCACATGTAGTCTACAACCCACATGTCTCACCTAGAAGTGAAGTTAAACAAACTGTTCCAATGTCTGATGGTGAATCGAGGTCTTCCAAGAGAGGTACAATCCAATCACCCTACCCATGAACAAAACTCTGAGTCCCAATAGTCCTAGCTCTTGTCTAGCATGACTCATCCCAAAATAGTAATATAACCCCAAAACATCAACCTCCTTTGATAACATTTTGTCACGAACCAAATATGGCCTTCATTAAAACTAGTGCCAAACCCGGCCCATGACAAGACTCGAAGGGATTTCCCTATCCTCACGAGCTGGTACAAGTTCTTGGGTATCATATATTTTGGTTTGGGAATGATTTACCTGAGTATGGTTACATAAAATATAAAAAAACAACTGATAAACCAAATCTGAAGATTCAAGACAAACAAGACTTAAAAAAAATCAAGAACTGAATACATAGGTTTGAACATATAACAAGAGGTCCAAATACACATAAAAATAGAATAAAAACAACCCCAAGGACTCCACATGACAATGGGTCATCATCCACAGCCGTCTCCACAACACTGCACCATGAATGTGAACTAACTCCTCGAACCACCATCACCCAAAGCCTTTCCTTTAACTATGTCAAACATGACCAAGTCTACTTACACCCAATGGGTGTAAGTAGGGTGTGAGACTAAGCCCAATGATATAACACTAATATATTCCACATAGTAAACAATACAAGATAAAAATCATGCCATTTTTGGTAAATAATAGGTAATGGAAATAATTTCTAAAGAATGAAACTTTTAAATATAAATTGTTTTTAAAGATAATTTTCCATGAATGAGCACATTCCAATAAAAAAATAAGGATACTATATTTTCCAGAAAAAACTACCATATTCCAAAGATAAATACACAATAGTCAAGGAGAACTAATCTTGGGAACACCCGTAGGCACTAGGTAGTATCGGGCCCCATGTACCTCGTACCTCAATGTAAAGTAACGATAGAAAAATCTATTCTCATGCACAATACACTAGTAGGGAACACAACCATAACCTATTGGTCCCCAATCATCGTCAATATAGTTTTTTTAGTGTTGTAATTATCCATTTTTCTCATTGAAACAAGGATAAAACTCTTCCGGATCACTAGCGTACTAGTACATATCCGCCCTCCTAGGTACCCGAGCTCCCCCCATTTGTGGTCCAATCATTATCTCATAATAACAAAATCCATTATCACATAAACACATCAGTTCTGGTCATAATCACACAAAATAGTTTCTACACATTTTTTTCACCACTTACGACACTCAATTAAACCTTTAGAATTTCAATAAAACAATTTCACAAAATTTAACAATGATTTACACACAAAAAACCCTTTAAAATCCCACTTTAAACACCATGGGAAAACCCATATTCACCAAAATAGAATTTTCAGCACCCCAGACATTTCTATAAACCCATCACATGAGTTATAAGACAACCCCATTTGGAATAACATAAAATAGACATGTAAAACACCCAATTTAACACCAAATTGGTGCCTAAAAATTATTTTCTCGAGAAACATGATCAAAAACAGATTTCATAGTAAGGATAATAGATGATAAGTGTGCTAAAATTATAAATTCCAAAAATATAACTCAACTAGCATTGATTACCCAAGGAATTATATACCACAAATATCAAAACCCTTGAATCTTTGTCTGAAAATCTAACCGCACCACAACTACGCCATAAGGAACTTAGATCATGCCTAAAAACAAAAGAAAAGGCAAGTAAATCCAATTTCCAACCCTAGGATAGAATCCACACTTTCTGGAAATTTAAAAAATCAAGAATAATTGGATGAAACCCTAGTAAAAAGAAAAAAAAACCCTAAAAGAATGGGATTAAGAATGAAGGAGACCCACTTACTTGAGGGATCTTGAAGAAATCACCCCAAATACACCGGTAGTTAAATTAAAAAATATACAAAATCTAAAGTGAGGTTTTAATGAGTATAATAAGGTCATGTGAGATCTGAAATGGGGGAAAAGAGTAATAATTGAAGAAGCTGTGAAGGAAAGAAGTTACCTCTTCAAATCTGTACGATTTGAGAAACCGTAAGACATTATGCCCTATTTTGAGATGAATACGAGCTTCAAAGAGGGGGGAAAGGGAATTGGGGATATTTTGGGTTAAGTGGTCTCTTTTGAGGCTTATAATCATCAAAAAATCTTTAAAATTGAATGATATATTAAATAAATAATATTTGTTTTTAAAACTGGAAATGAGTTTCTAGGATGGTCCAATCCTTTAAATAAAAACCCAAATCAACCATGAATATGGATTTATAAAGGGTAAAAATTAATATGGTGGTGTCAATAGGTCAGAGGATACTATTTTGGAAGTATAATGGGTGTAAAATATTGAAAAATGCAATAGTAATAAAAGAAACAAAATTGTTTTTTAAATATGGAAATGGGCTCATGGTATGGCCCAAATCATGAAAACTCACCCATTCCTAAAAAAATGCATGGAAACACCCAAAGCAAAGAAATAATAGAAATTAAATGAAAAATAAATTTAAAATAAGTCATGGATGTTATAGAGACCAACACTAATGATATTTTTCCTATCAGGTGCGGGCCATGACAATGCATAGTTTTACATTATTCCTGATACATCAACTAAGAAGTTTAATGTTATGTGATTAATATGTTTAGTGTGACTTTTAAGGTATTACATCTAGGACTATTCTAACACTGAAATGAATTGAGATGTCTCGATCATGTGGTAAGACCTTACCAAAATTATTATGCTCATGTGAGCTATGCTCAGTGTGACGATTAAGTAACGTAAACAGTTTCTTTTACTACATATAGGTGATTAAAAGAAAGGAGGGAGGCACTTTTATCATGTGGTAGCTGGTCCAATACATAATATCCAGGTTTCTATATTTATCTCATTGGAATGAGAATCATTTTGTATGTAGTTATAGGATATATTTAACATCAAATGATATGGAGTTCAACCATGAAGTTTAAATTCATGTGGTAAGGATGAAAGATTCTGTATAGTATAAAGTCTTACTTCAAGGACTTTGGATGATGTAGTAGTTATAGTATTACTGCCAATAATTTTTCCATGCATTATAACATCACACGATAAGGATGGTGGGTGTCTTGATGTTTTATAGAATACAGTTAGGACCATATTTCATTAATCATATGAAATATTTTTTTTGAGAAATATATTATTGGTAGGGTGAATAGTATGCTCACCGTCTATGGTGATTAATGAATATGATTCATTAGAATAGACCTTTTGGATGGAAAATTCCCTTCCCATTTTGATTCAATCTTTGGAGATTTATTTCCTAGTAACATTGGTGTTCTAAGGGCCAATTACATTTCTCCTAACAAGAACGTTGGAGGTGAACCAATTTTTTTGAAGGCTCATGCGATACCATTTGGATGAAATTTGAGGTTATGCAGCGTAAAAAACCTTTTATCATCATGATGTTCCAACTCATCCAGCTGATTTTGTGATTGATCATCTTCAGAGAGTTGTCTACATATAGTTATTTAGAGCACTGTAAATTGTAATTCTATGGGAAACAATTATTTGGTTTCATACACCAATGAATATGTGGTCACTTATATAGCCATACACATGGTGTTATGGTAGGACTATAAATCATGAAGGAGCTTATCCAACCAGGACTTATTATCCTTTCTCACAATCATATAGAGTAAATTTGACATGGTTTTGTTTAAGGTTTATATTTTTCCATTTTTCACTACATGATAGTGGGATGAATGGCTAGATTCAATGTTGTACTCCTTGTAAAATTTATTCAATTTTTTTAGAATAGTAATTGGTGCCGTTTTTCATCAATATTGTGTGAGGTATAATAAATTTTTTGATCAAGGTATGTGATGTAATGTTAGTTCAGAAGGGAACACTACCATTTGTACTCTAACATATTTGATTGGGAGGAAATTATTCCTTCTTAATGGAATATTCTTTTTTAATTTATTTGATCACTATCTCTGAATCACCTTTGATATCCAGGTTGGCTATTTGCAGCTGTAGGGATGGTTCTAAGACATCAATGAGGGCTTGGTATTTATCCTCATTGTTAGTGAAGTATTATGATAGTGAGAAGGAGTAGGGAATAATTTCATTGTATGGGGGAAAATGTAGTCCAAAAACCATCCAGGTTGAGATTCAGGTTTTCCATCCTCTTGATAATAGGACTTCAAGAGGCACCATCAAAATACATCTCCCTTGTTCAGGGAGTTTCATTTGTATATAAAACCTTTTTATATAAAAGTTTGGTGTCCACCAATGTGATTTCTATAGAGGGATGTTCCAAAAGAAAATAATCTAGGGAATTCAATTTAATTTATTTCTTTTAAATAAACTAGATGTCATATTATTTCAGAATTACTGCTAATCAGTCCAAACAATAGGTCAACATCAAGATACCAAGGATGTACTTAATTGGGTCAATACAAGAGACCCAATGGAACTCAGATGATAAATGTAATGTATCTAACTGTTTAATAGAAATGTGTATGTTAGGTAGTTATTATCGATATAGGATTACTGGGTATCTATACATATCATCATTTGATAGAGGTAATTGAGACTCTTTTCATTACTCATATCATTTTTTGTGCGAGTAAAGAAAAAAGATATCATTCTATAGTGGCCACACATATAATAATATACTTTCATTCCACTAGAAGTATCAAGACTGGTGGGTGTAGTAGGTACCATTTTAGATTTTGAAAGTATTCTTACAGTACTCATCCCATTAGTAGGTTACACCCTTTTTTATTAACATAGTGAAGGGGAGAGATTTACCAGCCATATTAGATGTGAAATTTTAAATATAAGTGAGGTGCACATGGATACCACTCAATTATTTGATATTTATAGGGGTTATATTTATAGTATTTCATTGGTATTTTCTATATCAAACTTGATACTATGATGACATACCCAAAAACCACGTAATTTCCCCAACATTACCTCAAAAGTGCACTTCAGATGATTCATCTTTAAATTTTGATGTGGTAACTTGCTGAAGATTGTTTGAAGATCCATGAAGTGACCTCAATACTATTAAGATTTGACTACCATGTCATCAATATAGAATTCTTCTATTCATCTGAATATGGTACTAAAGATATGATTCATTTCACATTGGTAAGCAGTAACCACGTTCTTTAGACCAAAGGGAATGAACTGATAATAATAGATTTGCTAGGGTTATATGAAGGTGATGCCTTCCTTATATTTAGGGTCCATGTTTATTTGATTATACCCCAAATAACCATCCATTAATTAAAAGTCTTAGAAACTAGAAATTTCATCATTCAAAATTTCTATGATCAATAATGCGAAATCATCCTTCGGGCAGTGCTAATTAATGTATCTGAAATCAATACAAAACCTAACCTACTTGTTATTCTTCTTAATGGAGGCGTTGTTGGTGAGACATTTTGTGTGCTGGAATTCCTAAAAAGAATTGGGTTTTCCCAATTAGTATGAGTCTAATTAAACATTAGTAGTATGATAGGGGTGCATCCTCCTGATTTTCTTCTTGGAACCTTGATTGTCATCAGGTAAGCTTTGGTGGTGTGTAGCCACATTGGGGTATAGCCTAGGAATTTATATATAATTACAAACAAAAACATATAGCTTCTACTTTATAAATGAAAAATAGATATCCTACTCCTCAATAGGAATGGTAGCAGTAATCAATCAAACCATAGGTTTTATTCTATTCCCAGATTCACCTACTTGATCTCATCAATGGCGGTGGACATGCATTCCTCAAATATAGGTGGGGAATTCCTGACATCATTCTATTTTTCTTCCATATCTAAGTTTGTGGAGGGATTTTCATAATTTTTAGGTAATACTAGGGAATCTCTATCATTTTCAAGGTAAGATAGTCCATAGGAAGAGACATTTTCATCCTGAAATTTCAGAGTCATCATAGAGTGATCATGGAACCGATTTTTTCTCTTATTCTCTCATCAGGGATAAGAGGAGCCTAAACATCTATGATTAAGTCTGTTACCTCAATCCGGGTTATGGTTGGCACATAATCACTATCGAGTATACTCCATGGATTATTATGGGTGGTCCCCATTGCATTGGGGGCTACAACCTACGAATCATTAGTCACTATACTCATTTTCCTTCCCTTTTATAGAAAACATTCTCAGCAAATATATATTCAAAAGAGTCTAAGGGGGTGATGTCAGCATGTTTTTCTCTTATCTTCCCATCGATGGGGGAACTTAAGACTTTGATATATTGTTGAAGGTACCACTATGGTCATCCAAGCAAAACTTTATAAGCCGTATCATTATGGATAACCTTGAACTCAACATCGGATGTGATATCCCCAAACGTGGATTTGATCTTGATCTTATAGAGTTTCTTTTACTCTCTCTTATCATTTCCTTGAATTATTATCTATATCGAAGACAATTCCACCTCACTATATCCAAAATTCTAGAGGATCTGAATTAGGATGAGGTTGATCCTAAAACCATATTCTACCAGAGCCCTCTATATGTATAAATTGTCAATTATACCTAAAACATACATGGGGTATGATATTTTTCTAAATAAATTCTTCTCGATCCTATTCTATGAATGAGATGGTGATATGTAATTCTAATGGAATGGACTCTACCTAGTATACCTCAGCTGCAATGAATTATATCTTGAACTCATATGGGCACTGTAAGTCTTCGATGAGTTCCTCGATGAGTTCTTTTGAAAGATAAAGAGACTCCAAAATTGTGTAACTTCCACCTAATGCTGATTATATCTCCATGAGATTAATATGTAGCACAATTTACCATCCTACAATTGGGATGTGTTGTATGTAGTTTCATGTCTTGCGGTAGAGACATTTTCATAAAGTTTAACATTATGAGATTAGGAAGTTTTCATGAAGTTTAAAATCATTTGACAATGATGCAGTCATGAAGTTTAACATCATGAGACTAGGACATTGTTTTACAGTTTAATATCATGCAACTAGGATGTTGTCGTGTAGTTTAACATTATGCGACTAAGATGTATCATGATGAAACCTGTTAGGAGGGAGGATTTTTTTATAGTTATTATATGAATATTTCATGATATTTAGGATCCCCTTACTATATAATTCCTTTATTTACCTGATTCTCTAGCCAATCCTTAAATCTAAATAAACTATCTATTGTGTGCCTGAGACATCAGTGGTAGGGGTAGTAATTTTTATAGACTATCAACTACACCTCACTCGTATTCCCCATTTTTGGGAGTATTATCAAATAATTATCAATTGCATAATAAAATTACCTGGTGAAATTTTTTGATTAGAAGGAATATACCCCTCTCTTTCTGTCATCAAGAGATGCGAGACCATTCTACTTCTCCAATGTGCTAAATATTCCTCTATGGGCATGGTCACATGATTGAGTTTGGATTCTGAGGTGTGGAGCCCTAAAATTTATTGTGTTGGGGGGTAAGTGTTGAAGTATTGGGGGCCATTGATGATGCAGATGCTTCCTATTGATTAAAAAACCCAAATCTCCTAAAGGATTTGTGGTAACAGTTGAGGTTGGATGGTTTTCGGAGTACCCTCAATGAGGGGTTGGAAAATATGGAAATATGCCCTGCCCTATGGGATGGGGGTCATGAAAATATAAAAGTTACCCCAACCCTGTGGGGTGGAGTGTGGTGGAATAATTTTTGGATTTCACCTGATGAGGGGATGAATTATATAAAAATTATTATTGTCCTATGGGATGGGGTACTTCACTATAAGGAATAAATCTATAGGTAGTGTTTCAATCTAGGGAAGATATCCAAGGAGTATTCCCAAAATGTTTCCTAAAGATCATTGTTCTCTTGTTGTAGTTGAGTGATCTATTCCACTGTATAAATTTCATTTTCATCCTCAAGGGGGTGATTGGTCGGAGCCATGACAAGACCCTTTCTTCTTCCAATGATAGGGTGAGTGGATGATGAAAAGACTCTTAAAGTGGACCCCAAAGACTGAATCCCCTTTTACCACTAGCTATATGTTCTATTGAGTTTTCAAACTGATACACTAACACTATCAATAATAACTTATGTTGAAGCACAGAAGATACTATAATTCCCATCTTTTCCTAGGTTGGAGGGAAAAGGTGGACCAAACTACTATGAATTATATGACTATAGGAGGGTGTGATTATACTATTCAGAAGTGTGATCATCTGAATTTGGTGAGAAGTCCTCATATTTAGTTTATGTCATATTAATGGAGGCATAAGTGGGAATATTTTATTATTCCATTGAGTATCTCATTTGATGGGTTGGTACCCAATATGCCATTTGATGAAACTTTGACCACTGTACCATTTGATGGGTCGGTGCCCGCTGTATCATTTTGTGGGTCGGCACCCATTATATCATTTGGTGGGTCAGATCCCATATTGAAGATGATCCCAATGTAAAATATAATAATAATCCTCCCACCCATGTGGGATGGGGTGCTCCCTAAGATTCCTCAATCACCAGGTCTAGCCATGATGAAGTCATAGTATCCTGGTTAATGAAGATTTTGGATTTATTATGGTAAAATTTCAGGATAAACCAGTGGGAATAAAATATATTATTGGTAACTAGGATATAAGAATGATCTATATTTTTAGTATTTAGATACCCTTGGAGGTATCTCACATTGGATGCCATAATTTGGATAGTTGGGGTGGACAGAACATCCTCTGCATCTCCTTGTCAAAT
This sequence comes from Viscum album, assembly GCA_963277665.1. Taxonomy (NCBI): domain Eukaryota; kingdom Viridiplantae; phylum Streptophyta; class Magnoliopsida; order Santalales; family Viscaceae; genus Viscum; species Viscum album. The sequence continues at coordinate 1,180,926,642 of OY728128.1, read as the reverse complement.
TATGATCATATGTCATTGACGATGAACATAATGGATTGTATCCCTCCTAGTAATATCCTTAGAGATTGATTTGACATAGTGATTATCCTCATCCACCTCCTTAGTTAGGTAATGAACATGTTTGTGTACTCTATGAAAAATCTCCCAAATTGATTGAATGTGGAAAGAAGAGCCACTTCCTATTATACAGCCCGTTGTGGGAAAGAAAGATAGTGGGGATTCATCCTCTGGAGGATTTCAAGAGCTTATCTCAAAGTCAGTGTAGATCCATTTGATGTGGTACTCCTAGACTAAGACATTCACCAACTTACACTAGAAGTGTTGATTTCATGGAAATGTTTATTGGGGCCTCATGGCCAAGGATTCCATAGTGGGAAATTCACATGATTGGTATATCAGTTGTTTTTCACAGTAGCTTGACGTATTCTATAGGAATTAACCACTTGTCTAGTGGTATTAGAATTTGTTGGCACACTCGAAAATTCTATTTGGATTGTAGTGAATCTAAGAAGTCCTAGTGAGGAAAAAATACACCTTATCAATGTAGTGTCATATACAAGATCACATGATGGGTGATTGATGGTTTTTTAAAAATATTTTATGTTAGGTTTACCATATTTTTCTCCAATGGAAACTTTCAATAGTTCCCACATCCATGACATGACATGACCCCACTTTCCAAAGGTAAGTAGTAAATTGGGGTCTCAAACCCAATGAAACTTAAGAACTCACATTAGTAAAGAGGATGGGAGGTATGCATTATCACACCCTTTAGGGTGGGGGAATTATTAACTATTCTAAGATTCTATTACAGATTTAATGTTTACTAGGGAAACCCTTTGCAAACCTTGATATGGGACTAGTTACCCCTGTCCCAATGACCCGATCAAGACTATGTGTTGGAAGGAACAAAAATGTGTGTAAAAGGATCTCCATTATTCTATTCTTCATTTATGATGCCTTAGTTAATATCCATTTTTGGGTGCTATGTAGTTTATTTCTGTACAGGGAGAAATTTGGTGTCTTGAATATGGGATTGGACCTCTATGAGGCGTCCTACATATCTTGTGAGAACAGGAATCAAAACCAACATAGTTTGTTTGACATAGTTTATGGAAATATGATAGGACTATACAATTTAGTTTAATATCATGTAGAAAGGAGACAAATATAAGTCTTAATACTTGAAGAGGTATCCTATATATCCTATTATGATATGAATTAGAGTCCATGTAGTTCCTTTTATAAGTGACTGTGTCATAAAATATGAGAAAATGGACGCTATGATAGGTACTTATGCATATAAGGCTACAATAAATTGCCTCATCAGAAGTATGACACTTTGAGTGTAGTTGATATGTAATCGATCTTACATCCCACTGAAGGGCTCATAATGGGGGAATCCTAATCATTCTGTCGGTACAATCATTGCCAGTTTCTAAGACCACACGAGTCATGATTTATGTGATAAACAATAGATTGTGGAATAATATATGTATGGAGCTTGGGACTTAGGAAGGAATCCTACATATACTATTTATAATAGGAATCAGAGTCCCTATGGTTCAATTTTTCTCTAACCCGCTAATGGTTTTAAGGTAATTGAGGACATGGATGGGGATTACACTCAAAAGGATACCCATGTATGATCCCACTTCTCATCCACAGATGGATGAGGAAGGATGGTATACATATGGGAGAATATGGTCCCCTAAGTTAAGAATATTTGGGAATGGAGGTACATACACCAAGGTGGATTCCCATTGGTTCTCGGGCCTTAAGAAGGAATCCTACTTATCCTATTTGGACAAGAATAAGAGTTATTGTAATTCACTTACCCCTAACCTACTATTGGGTTTAGAAAAGTGATTACACTCAAAAAAATTATTGTCATCCTCAAGGAATTGGAATGTTAGGGGATTATATCAGGATGAATTCACTTGTTGAATACTCATTCTTTATATTATGACACATAAAGTGAGATGATGACCATAAAAGGTATTTCAAATATGTTTAGTATGAAAAGGAGGTACCTTATAATAAAATAAAATGAATAGAGTCACATGTGTGTGTAACCCTAATCCATTCAGGACCCTACACTTATAAAGGGGGTACTTGGCCAAAGATTCAATGCTAGGGGTCTTCATGGTGTATGTATAAGTGTGTCTGCTAGAAAATTTTGACATGTCTTCATAACATGTCTTGATTTTCTTCCCTACATGTGTTGATTTTCTTCTCATAATGTCTTGACTTTATTCCTGACATGTTCAAGGTGTCAATTTTACATTGAATACATGTCTAAGGGTGTCTTCCTAACATGTCCAAGATGCATCTCATGATCAAAACTGACATGTGTTGGGTATTTCATGTGATCCAAATTGACATGTGTAAGGTGATTCACATAATCAAAGTGAACATGTATAGAGCCTTTCTCATGTTCAACTGACATTTTATAGATATCTTCACATGATCAAACTGAATTTTATGGGTTGTCTTTGCATGATAAACATGACTTGTTTGGGATGTGTTCTCTTGATCAAAATGAATTGTCCAAGGCCTATAACATGATCAAATTAACATGTATAAGACCACATGATGGAATCAAAAGACTAGTGAGGATTCATGAGATCATGTGATCTTAAGTGATTGATGCAGTGAGGTCTTGAGGACATGTCTAGGATTATGCGCATGTCCAAGTGTTGAAGTTGAATGTACAAAGTGATCATGTAAGAAACACATGGGAAATAGTGTGCATGTCAGGGGAGTGAATTCCTGAGGGTTCATATTTAGGGTTCACATATTTGGGTTTTCATAATGAGAGGAGGGACTATACAAGGTTTCACATTCATGACAAGGACACTTACCTTTCAAGGTGTTCCCCCATTATGGAATTTCATGGTGCTCAACTGCTCACTCGATTCATGGGACCTCAAGGGGTTTCTTGTGGAGGGTATTATAAAAATTTACATGGGATTAAAGTTATATCCAAATTGTTATATTAGGGTTTACACTATTTTGAAATGAGGTTTACAGGGCTGATCATTATTTTCAAGGCCGCACCTCATAGGGTTTTCTAATAAAAAGGGAGGGAATGTTCGCAGGATCATATGCATGTCAAAGGGGGGTCTACATGACAATGTGAATGATTGTGTATGTTGTTCAAATGATTCTTCATGTAACAAGAATCACACATATCGTTAAAATATCATGCAGTCTCATAATCCTAGGGTAATGATTCGATGCAGTCTCACGATAAAGTATCACAGCGGTTCTTGTGTTTACATGGAAAACTAACTTGAATGAAACATCCCACTCTTTTCCTCTATTACGATTATTCACTGATCACTTTCTCCCCATCCCATTACTCTCATGTGATTATTTTTTAAGGTATATATGGATTTATATAGGTGGAGGAATCCTAGGGTGGTTCTAATTTTCATAGTGTGGTTGTCGTATCCACCAGATTGATGTGTCATGGTATTCACATGATCAACATCATGTTATTTGATGATGGATTCATGTAGAGGAATGCTTGATAGCTAAATAAGATTCACATGATGTTCTCTTAGTCATCACATGACCATGGATTGTTCATGCGATGGCCCTCCATATCACCAGTAATGTCTTCACTTAATGACTTTAGAGGTATCACATGATTGATTTTCATCTGATTTTGAATGATCTTGCAGATGACAAGAGGCTCTTAAAATAAAAATATACATTGTTTTTTATTTTTATCCTCTATTATGTCTAAATGGATTCACACAAGTATCATTATTCGATCTCATAAGCCTCAAAATCTCTCAAGATTGTTTCATTTTATCCTGTGAACAGATTACATGTGAATATTATGTTTTTGAACATCGCATGTATATAAGGCATGAATAGAATCTTCTTGCATATCCTTCATGAAATGGGGTGGAAGATAGATATAGATGGAATTACATGATTTCTTCCATTAAATTATGTTATATACTATACATATTACGATGGAATCATGTGAAGGTTTTAATCAGCTTCATGCTATGGATTGATCAGCTTATTTGATTTATTCTATTCTTAGAGGTGATGTAATGCATGAAAAACAACTCTACATGCATGGATTATGTATGAAAAGGATTATTCGAATATATTAGGATTGATCAATGGTGATGGTTGGTCATGGAGAATGGAGAGTTTTGGAGTGTCGATGTTGAGTAGGATAGGGTTGGTGGGGTTGAAGACAACAGTTTCATCTGATTAGATGACCAGAATTAGAAACATTGTAAACCCCATGTTTTGTGCATATATTTCTAACACATAAATAGTGCATGCGATACCTCCCATCCCACAATTACTTTATTCTGGACCAGAGAGAGCATAATATTATTTACTATATCATCCATTCATCGAGCCAACAATAGGGTCATCCCCCACAAAACACACACCTATACCCTCACTAGAAACACCCTCGCATTGTGAAACCAACCTAGTCACACATGCACGCACCCAGGGTGCTCACTATGAGTGATATTCTCACCCAAAAACTCAATATTTTTCTAAATGGTTGCTTTGATCCTAGGGAATTACTTAGGTGACTCCCACATGTGCCCCTGGTTGAGCTAGTTGTCTGGTTAGCTTGGATGGACAATTTTTTGTTTAAGGGAATCCATAAATACTTAAAAAAATAATCTAAGTAAAAAGGGGATAATAATGGCCAAAATATAAACCCTTATAATATGAAGCATAAGGCAATCCATTTCAAATTTTTCTATGCAAATCATATCAGAATTTCTGGCATGGTCTTCATTATTCATGAATCTCTGAAGGAAAAGTGTCTGATGCACAATTATGTGGATAAAAAACATTGCTATAATATTATAATACATGTTAATATTATTAAAATTTAATAATATATTTTAATATAATAATAATATATTTTAATATATATATATTTATTATCTATTTGGGAGTACAATTAAACTGAAATACAGACACACCGCGCACCCATAGGCTGAATGATCAGGTCATAGCCCCCAATGGGTAATATATATTATTATAATATATGTAATAAATATTATAAAATTACATTATATATGTTATTATATATATTATTATAATATTTTTTAATATATGTTAATGCTATTATATATTATAATATATGTTAATGTAATTATATATTATAATACATGTCAATATATGTTTATATTAAAATATTTTTATATGTTAATGTATTTTAGTATATATAAATTTATATATTATTACAATATTTGTAAATTTTATGTTGTTCCATTACACCATTAGTTTTTAATATTATAATATTTTTCAATGTATTTTATGTTAGTTTTAGTTAGAAAAATAATGTAAATATACATTTATACATAATAAGTAATAAAAATTAATATTTTAAAAAAGATAATATTATACATAATTATAATTTTCCAGTCTGTGAAATGTATAATTATTACATCATTAACATCGATGCATACACAAGTGTTCTGCATCCCCACACCTCAATTGTTTGATAATATGACCATATCAACTTATCTATTCAGTTGATACTAGATTGTGCTCAACTACAACACCATATCTGATGTCCTCATTAGTGGGCCTAATAAAAAAATTGGAACCATCATCCCATTCAATCAAATACAGTACTACAAAATGGAAGCTAGATGGATCAGGGCTAGGGAAATCAGAGTGGGACCCCTCAACCAGTACCCTAATCTAGGGAATGTTTCACTAGATGACCTATAGATGGAACATGGGTTGCAATGTCAAACTCATTGTCCTAACTTGTAGGTAAAATATGATACCTACTAACCTAACTAGTTCCTTAATCAGTACCATAGACAATACTCCACTCCAAATAAGGGTGTTTGAGGAGTGTCTAAGATGGAACTGATAATGATGATGAAGGCCCATTCAGTGGGTGTGTGACAATATCTATTGTCATTAGAGAAATGGAAGGATGAACATGAAATAAACATGATGGTCAATCATAATTAGTGTTTATTAGATAAAGAATAACCTATAAAAGTATGCATTAAGTGTGAGTATCATGCTTAATCTATAGATAAAATCTATCGACATTATGTAACACAACTATAATCGATTAAAGAATATGATCCAACACATTAAAACTTAATGTATCTTATGTACCTGGGGTGATCATTTGATGAAATAGATCAATCCCATCACACTAAAAACGGGTTTTTAAAATGAAATATATTATATAATAGATTATCAAATTAATAATACAGAATCATGAAGTGCAATGAATTTAAATTACCATATTATAATATGACCCCCAAGTCAAGCGATAATTTTCCTGGTCAGTTGCATATACCAAAGCATATATTCAGTTCAATGACCATGATGAAGATATCCTCTATGATTTTTAGTGATAAAATACCACTCTTGTGAATCCCACATGGATATAAATATATTGTAGTGAATATTCCAATCGCAACCTTTCTTTATTGTAATCCATATACCAGTCATCTCTATAACCATCCTCTGTGGCCCTGATTGGATGCCAATACCCAAACTACCTCATGACCCAATTAGGATTCTTCCTTTCAACAATATTAAAATGTATTATTGGAACCAAAACTGTAGAATGATACATCCTTTAGGTAAAGTAATATGAGATATATATAACAATACCACTTACACATTGAATGTTTCAAACACAACAAAAGAGCCTTGTGGTTGTAAAACCATTAAGTGTTTATTTATATTCAATAGACCATTAACCAAATGCGTAAAGACCCAGAAACTCCATGTAATTTTTCTAAAACATTATATGGAAATATTTGAGTAGGAAAAATTTGATGGCGCGTGATTCCGAGGACCGGTGTGCCCGAAATGAATTTTTAAACTTTTTTTAAGTACATTTAGTAAACATGCGAGTAGGTTTTTGTAACTTTTGAACCGGTGATCGGAATTGAAATCTAGGGGCATTGTTGAAATCGTAGTGCCAATTTTTGCTTAATGAGACCTTCACTTCGACTGCAGTAGGTCGAATGTGGTTTTTAGTTTTCAGAATTTTCATGGGAGAAAATAAAATAAATCAAATTTATTTTATTTTTGAATTTTAATCCTCCCAATTTGATTTTTGTGGTGGGGACCACCCAAACCCCTCTTAATGTGAGAAAACCTTTCATATCTCCATGGTTAATTATGCCAACTTCAATTAATTAATTGTACCAACTTCAATTAATTAATTGTGAAAACTTTGATTAATTGATAGAATTATTTTTATTATGTTGGATCCTCATTTCCTTGGGGAAAATCATTGGAAAAGGAGGGTTGGGAGAATAGTAGAGAATTGAGGAAGAACTTGATCCAACGAAGAATGATGGACCCACTCTGAGCCAAGATCAGAAGTGACTTGAAAAAGAAACGAATGACGATATTATTCAACTACTTCTTCTTCTTCCTCATGAAATCTCCTATGAGAAAACAAGGTAGGGATTGTTGTTTTGAATACCCATTACCTCGTTTTTGTCATTCTTCATGAATCAAGAACAAAAATTCCGGTGCGGGACAAACGAACACGACCCGACCTCTCTGTAACCATCCTGGATTTTTGTGGTCTTGAATTGATGGAGAAGTCCCGAGACGAGTTCGGGAGTCTTCAGAATGAAGATCACCCCCTGGGGTACACTTTATGACCCAAGTAACATTGCCGGTGACCATGCCGGCGACCAGCACCGGTGGGACTCGGGAGTGGTGGCTAACACTCCGGTAGGCTGTGAAAATGGCGGTGGCGTGACCGCGCCACAGGAGAAGGTCCGCGGCCCATCGGCCATGGTGGAGTAAGGGTGGCAGTCGGTTCACAAACACCACATAAAGGGGGTGGTGGCTCGCTTCTGCACTGTCGGAATGCAGGGGTCACGGCATGAGGTCACAACGGTAAAAGAGGGGCGGCCGGCTCGCTGCCGGCTGCCGGTGGTGGTGTGACAAGCAACCAGACCGCGGAGGAGGGATGGGCGTCTGGCCAGCCGGGGAGCCATGTGGGACCCTGGGTCCTACGTACGAACTGCTGGGGCCATGTGACGCTGGCTGGTCAGCCTCCCAACCCGAACGACCCAGCCGTTCAGGGTACCCAGGGGGTGCCTCCCCCTTGGGTGACAGCTAGGGTAGACCCCACCGTGGGGCCACCCAGCCGCGAGCCTATAGTGGGCCGGACCCAGTGGGCTGGGTCGGATCCCGCGGGCCGGGTCAGACCCAGGGCTGAGTCGGACCTCAGGCCGGACCCTGTTCGGGCCGGGTCTATCCGACTGGGTTGGACCGGACCCGGACGAGCTTCGACCCTTTCCACTCTTTTGGTCATAAATTGAGCTAAGGGAGTTCGTTTGAAGAACCTTTTGCAGTGCCAGAAACCTAGGATCAATATGGCATTTTTGGTATAACCCACTTGAGTTTTTGATAAGGTTTGGTATGGCTGGGTTGGATCGAACACAAATCCAATTGGGCCCTCGGGACTAAAAGGCCAATAACTTACAGACCAGATGTCCGATTGATGCACCGTCTGTTGCGTTGAGACCCATATTACATGGAGTTACTTTGGGATACTTATTCATGGGACTTAATGGAAGTTGAAGTATCAACCTATGGCTTGAGTAGAGGACCCTCCCGAAATCAAGTGAGCTTAGTGCGGGAACCATGTGGCTAACTGTAACACGAGAAAGGAATCCTTTGTGGGTCTATGCCTAGGGATCCTACGTGGGTCTATGTTCTAGTATCCAACATGGATCCGCTCTAGGAATCCACGTGGGACAACTATAGTATCCTACGTGTGTCTGATGATTTAGGATCATACGTGGGTCTTACTCTCAATAGAGTAAGATGATTCAGTAGTTTCATCTAATAATCTTTACTACCATACCTAAGATATACCTGGTGTGAGCTATGTCCTTACCTTTGTGGTATTCTTCTATGTGGCATTACCTTTGTGGTACTTACATTTGTAGTGATACCTTTGTGGTATTCTTCTATGTGGTGATATCTTTGTGGTACTTACCATCGTGGTGATACCTTTGTGGTATACTTCTATGTTGCTTTACCTTTGTGGTACTTACCTTTGGGGTGTTACCTTCGTGGAAATCTTTCCTCCATGGAAAAGTTGAGCTTTGGGATTTTGAGTTGGGCCTTGTGTTTCCTCATGAATTAAATGAGTATACCTGATAACATAGGTATACATATGGGCATATACCTAAGTAGGGTTGACTGTTGTTTCCATGATTTGTGTTTTATCCTTTGTGTATTTTGAGAGACCTTCAGGGGTCTCGAGGTCCCTACTAAGTATCGTTATACTCACCCCTACACGGGCTACGCCCACACCTTGTTGTGTTTGGTGCAGATGACGGACAACGCTGACGGAGGAAGAGGGTACTAGGTCTGAAGGTAGCTCAGAGGTGGACATTAGATGAGGCATACCACATATATTAACATTTGAGAGATGTACTACCCTTCATGTAGTATCATTGGTGGGTGTTCGCTGGATCTTTTTTCAATTTTACATGTACTTTTCAATTTACTTGTACTTTTCATTTGGGCTTGTATTATGGCCCCGTTTTCTTTCTATACACACCCTGTTTACTATATAGTTTTACTTTGTCCTTATATTCTACTTTGTTCTTAGTTGTTTGAGTTTACAGGTTATAAAGGCAATGCCTTCCCAGTTTTAGGGAATACGCCTTTCAGTGCTAGTCGCCAGCCCCTGGCCTATGGAACGAGGGCTTGGGGTAATCACTGCACGAGCCCCAGGGGGATTGGTTGTGACAAATTGGTATCAGAGGAGTCAGTTATACCATATAACGTTGGGCTATGATATTTTAATGGCAATAGTGTTAAGTTTTATGATTGTGGTTATCAGTTTAGGGAATCCAGTGTTGGTGCAGTGGCCGACGTATCGATACCCCGAGAACCTGACTTCTGATTTCTGACTCAGTGCATGAAAACTCTGATTGCATGTGTGTTTTGAAAAGTTTTATTTTTGATAAATTTTGAGTCATCCCAACAGGTATAACTTAATGACCGTGGAAAACTTTTTTCTTTTCAGGATGCGTCCATGTAAACAGCCATCATAGGTTCTGGGTATAGTACACGATGATAGCCCATTGAGCGATGAGGCCTCCGTGGAGGACCCTTTTTTAGTAGAGGCACCATCAGAGACACCAGCGGTACCATTACCCATTGGGACATAGATGCCACCTTTCCCAGCCACAAAAAGTGCACGTTACTTGAGTGTATTGCCCGAGTTTCAGCACTAGAGGCCACCCAGGTTCAGGGGTGAGACGGACCCACAGGCGGCTGAGTATTTTCTAGAGGCCGTGGTGAGAGTCTTTCGACTGGTTAGGACACCAGCTGATCTCATGGTGATCCTTGCCACCATTCTTCTATAGGTAGAAATAGGCAGATAGTTGAGTTTGATGCTCCAGGTTCAAGACGAGGTGACACTTCTCTGGGCAGACTTTGAGAGCCTGTTTCGGGCAGAATTTATCCCAGTGACCCTTCGAACACTATGAATACATGAGCTTCTTCATCTGCAGTAGGGAGAAATTACTGTGGATCATTACCCAGTGAGGTTCACCGACCTCTCACGCTACTCCACTGATATGGTACGAGACCCATTCTTCAGGGCTCGGACCTTTGAGCAGGGACTTAGGCAGAAGATCAGGGCTTCTATGATTTCTCTCAGCATCCCGACGCAGGTGGGGTGTTAGAGCGGGCCCTCTTTATGGATATTTTTCTTGATGAGCAATCACCAGCAGCGAGACCCACCACTAGGCGTCATGTAGCGGAGTCTTCCACAGTTGGCAGTAGACAGATGTCACAGAGGTCCAAGAGGACTAGACCTATAGATGGATGGCCGTAGGATTCAGGGTCGGTAGTGCAGGGCACCTAAGACAGAGCCAGTCATGTGAGGAGCAGGCAGTGTTACACATCTGACAGGCAGTGTCACATGTCTCATGACTACCTGACCCTCCGTACGGATGATCAACAGATGGTTGAAGAACCTCCTAGGAAAAGATAGAGGTTTTATCGGGGAGGTCTACAGGGAGAAGGCAGACGTGGTAGAGGAGATGGACGTACAGTTGGCAGTGGGAAATGATTCGAGGTGTTACCGCCACCACCACCAGGTGCTCTATCCCGGCCATAGGGAACATTTGGACAGGGGCGAGCTCAAATCCAGGTAGCTTAGGCCTACGGCCATGACACTCCGGAGATGATATGAGGTATGATATGTGTTTGCTCCACCTTAGCTGCAGTACATATAGACACAGGTGCCAATCATTATTTTATTTCCACTACCCTCATTCAGAGATTGAAGATTCTGGTGGAGCCGTTGGATTTATCATTACAGATAGAGACTCCCACAGGAGAGGTTTTAATGATTACATACTGGTACCGGTAGTGTGAGATTACTCAAGGAGGTGATAACGTCAGCTGGGATCTCTTAGTAGAGGCATCGAGGCCTTATGACATCATCTTGGGTATGGACTGGTTATCTACAGTCCATGCTCATATTGACTGTATTAGGTAGAAAGTGTGGTGTGTCCGCACAGATGGGACTAGGTTTTCCTTCACCGGCGATAAGGGAGCCGTTTTAGCACAGGATGGACTTACCCGGAGGAGAGTGCAACCGATCACTCTTCAGTTGGCTAGCCTTACCCTTGGAGCGGGTTATGTGGAGTGTCAGAGCTATCCTGTAGTGGTGGACCAGTACACATATGTCTTCCCTGAAGATGTTCCGGGTCTACCTCCTCACAGAGAGGTGGAATCTTATATTGAATTGTACCCTGGTATGGCATCGATATCAACACCAGTGTATCGAATATCTCTCGCGGAGCTTCGTGAGCTGCGGGTACAGCTGGAGGACTTACCAGGGAAGGGGTTCATCTGACCCAATGTTTCTCCTTGGGCATCCCCAATTTTTTTCTCTAATAAGGTTGATGAGAGTTTGAGACTTTGTGTTGACTATCGAAGCCTCAACCAGGTGACCATGAAGAATAAGTACCCACTCCCAAGGATTGACGACCTCTTTGATCATCTGAAGGAAGCACAATGGTTCTCAAAGATAGATCTCAAACCAGGATATCACCAGCTCAGAGTATGAGATGAGGATGTGCAGAAAACGGCTTTTAGATATTGGTATGTCCACTACGAGTTCTTGTTTGTTGAATTCGGCGTGACCGACCCTCTAGCTGTGTTCATGGGACTCATGAATAGGATATTTCAGCCATACCTTGATCGTTTTGTGGTAGTATTCATCGACGATATTTTGATCTACTCAGCTACCGAGGAGGAGAATTCCTATAATTTGTAGGTAGTTCTAGACACACTCTGAGAGCACCAACTTTATGGTAAGCTCTTGAAGTGCTAGTTCTGGATATGAGAGATTCACTTTCTGGGACATGTCATCTTGGAGGCTGGAGTTACGGTGGATCCAATGAATATTGAGGCGGTACTATCTTGGGAGTCACCTAGGAGTGTGATGGAGGCACGAAGTTTCTTGTGTTTGGCTGGATACTATTAGAGATTTGTGTCAGATTTATCCAGAGTTGTAGCACCTTTATCAGCATTGAAAAAGAAGGGGCAACCCTTCATGTGGTCGGAGAGATGCCAGTTGAGTTTTCAAGAGCTGATTTAGAGGCCCACTAGTGCGCCCATCTTGAGGCTTCCGGAGGAGGGCGTTGGGTACGTAGTCTACTACGACACATCAGGGACAAGGCTCAGATGTGTCATGATGCAGGAGAGAGAATTTATCGCATATTTTTCTTGACAGATAAGACAACATGAGAAGAACTATTCTACCCTTGACCTTGAGTTATCAGCAGTGTTATTTGCTTTGAAGATGTGGCGACACTATCCGATGGGAGAGCGTTTTATGGTCTACTCTGATCACCAAATTCTCAGGTATATCTTCTCCTAGAAGGACCTGAACCCGAGACAACAACTTTGGCATGAGTTCCTCCAGTACTATGACTTCGAGATAGTCTATACTCTTGGGATGGAGAACGTTGTAGTAGATGCACTCAACAGGATATCTAGTATACAACTACTTGGTGATGCAACAGAGTAGCTGAACACTTTACAAATATCCTTTGTGGAACAAAATATAACAGATTTTCTTCAGTTTCTTATAGTCACTCCCCCTCTTCTTCAGTGAGTCAGGGAGGTGCAATGTGGGGACACTGATTTCGAGGCTCGACGTGTTCAGATATCTATAGGGCAGGCTCCTGATGAATTTTATGAAGGTGGGGAGCATATAATCCTCTTTAGAGGATGTACCATGGTACCAGTGTCTCTTCTAGAGGAATTATTGAGGAAGTTCCACACATCCCCTCTAACAGTACATCCAGAAGTGGTGAAGATGTACCAGGACCTCCGACGATATCATTAGTGGCCGGGAATGAAGAAAGTAGTAGCAAAGTTTGTCTATCAGTGCCTCACTTGTCAGCAAGTGAAGGCAGAGCATCTAGTACCAGCAGGCTTAGTTTAGCCTTTAGAGGTCCCAAAGTAGAAGTGGGACGGGATATCCATGGACTTTTTGATAGGACTTCCACGTACATCCAAGGGTCATGACTCGACTTGGGTGACCGTCGACCAACTCACCAAGTCAGCCAACTTTCTACCGATCAGAGAGGAGGGTTTAGTAGAGTAATTGGGATGCCTCTATGTGCAAGAGATTGTGTGGCTACATGGAGTACCCTTAACGATTGTCTCCGATCATGATACACGTTTCACTTCCCACCTATGGAAGGGGTTAAATGAGGCTTTCGGTACACAGCTTTATTTGTGCACTACCTTCCATCCTTAGACAGATGGATAGACTAAGCGGACCATTTAGAACCTCAAGGAAATGCTGCGTGCTTGCATCCTCGACTTCATTTGTAGCTGGGAGGATCAATTTCCTTTGGTGGAGTTTTCATACAACAACAAATATCACTCCACCATTGGGATGACACCTTTCGAGGCATTGTATGGGCGACCTTGCAGATCCCCTTTATGTTGGACTGACCCAGGGGAGTCAACACTCATGGGACCAGAGATGGTATGGGCTACCGCATAGAAAGTGCAAATCATCTAGGAGCGGATGAAGACTGCATAGAGAAGAAATAAGTCTTATGCCGACAGGATATTGAGACTTCTGGAGTTCGAGGATGGTGACCACGTCTTTCTACGGGTCTCACCCTAACGAGGTTTGCAGATATTTTTCCGGGGCAGCAAGTTATCTCTAAGGTTCATCGGATTATTTCAGGTCCTCAATAGAGTTGTAGAAGTGGCTTACTTCTTAGATCTTCCACCTCAGTTGCACCGGGTGCATGAATTTTTCCACATATCCCAGCTGAGGAGATAAGTGTAGGACCCATCTCACGTCATCGAACACAGCGAGCTGGACATCGACAATGGGGGACGTTTATGGAGGTTTAAGTAGTGATTGAGGATCAATAGGAACGAGTCCTTCATCGGTGGTCGATACCTTTGGTGCGTGTATGCTGGCAGCACGGGAACCTCTAGGAGAGCATGTTGGAGCGGGAGAATCAGATTCATGCTCAGTATCCCCACTTGTTTTCCTAGTTTTGTGATGTGGCTTTCAGGGATGCAAAGTCTTAGGTGGGGAGAATTTAAAGACCCAGAAATTCCATGTAATATTTTTTAAAAATTATATTGAAATATTCAAGTACACAAAATTTGATGGCACGTGATTACGAATCCCGGTGCACCCATATTGAATTTATGAAGTTTTTTTAAGTATGTTTAGTAAATGTGCGAGCGGGTTTTTGTAACTTTTGAACCGGTGATCAGAATTGAAATCCGAGGGCACTGTTGAATTCCCAACACCGATTTTTTCTTAAGTAGACCTTCACTTAGACCACAGTAGGTCGAAGGTGGTTTTTAGTTTTCAGACTTTTTGTCTGAGAAATTAAAATAAACTACATTTATTTTTTTCTTTAATTTTAATCGTCCCACTTTGAAATTTGTGGTGGGGACCACTAGAACCCCTCTTAATGTGGGAAAACCTTTCAACTTTCCATGGTTAATTGTGAAAAATTCAATTAATTAACTGTGCCAACTTTAATTAATTGATAGAATTATTTTTATTATGTTGGATCCTCATTTCCTTGGGGAATATATTTGGAAAATGAGGGTTGGGGGAACCATAGATAACCAGGGAAGAACTTGCTCCAACAAAGAATGAGGAACCGACCCCAAGCCCAGATCAGAAGAGTCTTATAGAAGCCATGAACGCCGATGTTCTTCAATGACTTTTTCATCTTCCTCGGGACATCTCATACAGGTGAACGAGGCAGGGATTGTTGTTTCGAATACCCCTTACCCCATTCTTGTCGTTCTTCTTGAATAAAGAACAATTATGCCACTTACTACCATTCTAACACAGGTGGTGCGGGAAAAATGAAAATGTCTTGACCTCTTTATAACCTTTGTGAATTTTTGTGGTCTTGAATTGATGGAGACATCCTGAGACGAGTGCGGGAGTCTTCAGAATAAAGATCGAGCCACTAGGGTACACCAGGTGACCCGAGGAACGTTGTTAGCGACCGTGCCAGTGACCGACACTGGTGGGACTCAGGAGTGGTGGCCAACACTCTGACCGGCAGCGATGATAGCGGCGATGCGACCACATGATGGAGAAGGGCCGCGGCCCGTTGGCCGTGGCGGAGCAAGGGTGGCGGCCAGTGCACTAATGATCGTGTGAAGGGGGTGGGGGCGTGCGTCCGCGCCGCCGGCGTGCAGTGGCCACGACACGAGGCCACGACAGCAAAGGAGGGGTGGATGTCTCACCATCGGCTGCTGGTGGTGGCCTGACGCGTGACCGCACCGTGGAGGAGGGATGGCTGTCCAGCTAGCCGGGGAGTCGAGCGTGACCCCAGGTCCCGCGTGCCAGCTGTTGGTGGCACGTTGTGCCAGCCCATCAGCCTCCCCACCCAAATTTCCCAGTCGTTTAGGGTACCTAGGGGGTGCCTCCCCCTTGGGTGGCGGCTTGGGAAAACCCCACCATGGGGCCACCCAGCCGTGGGCCTCTAGTAGGCCGCCCAGCCTGGGCCGCACCGCAGGCCGCCCAGCGGGCCGGGCCGAACCTAGTGGGCCGAGTCGGATCCCGAGGTCTAGGTCAGACTAAGGGACGAACCTGGATCTGGTCGGCTTAGGCCAGTTCGGTCTGACCGAGTCATACTGGACATGAACGAGTTTCAAACCCTTTGCACTCTTTCAGTTATAACTTGAGCTACGGGCGTCCGTTTGATGAACCATATATGGTGCCAGAAACCTTAGATCGAGATGGGTTTTTTGGAATACCCCACTTGAGTTTTTGATATGTTTGGGGTATAGTCGGTTTGGATCGAACACAAATCCAATTAAGTCCTTGGGACTAAAAGGCCAATAACTTACGGACTGGGTGTCTGATTGATACACCATCTACTGTGTTGAGACCCCTATTACCTGGCAATCCTTAGGGATACTTATTTCTGGGACTTCGTGGAAGTTGGAGTATTGAACTGTGGCTTGAGGAGCAGACCCTCCCAGAATCAAGTGAACTTAGTGCAGGAACCATGTGGCTGGCTGTAACATGAGAAAGGGATCCTATGTGGGTCTGTGCCTTTGGATACTACGTGGGTCTGTGTTCCAGTATCCCACATGGATCCGCTCTAGGAATCAACGTGGGACTACTCTAGGATCCTACGTGGTTCTGTTGTACAAGGATCCTACGTGGGTCTAATGATTTAGGATCCTACGTGGGTCTGCCTCTCAACTGAGTAAGATGATTCAGTAGTTTCATCTAATCATCTTTAATACTGTACCTAATATATACCTGGTGTGAGCTATGTCCTTACCTTTTTGGTATTCTTCTTTTTGTCCTTACCTTTATGGTACTAACATTTGTTGTGATACCTTTGTGGTATTCTTATGTGTGGCGATACCTTTATGGTACTTACCATCATGGTGATACCTTTATGGTATACTTCTGTGTGGCTTTACCTTTGTGGTAATTACCTTTGGGGTGTTACCTTCGTGGAAATCTTTCCTTCGTGGAACAGTTGAGCTTTGGGATTTTGAGTTGTTCCTTGTGTTTCGTCATGAATAAAATTGGTATACATGATAACTTAAGTATATGTATGGGCATATAACTAAGTAGGTTTAACTATTTTTTCCATGTTTTGTGGTTTATCCTTTGTGGATTTTTAGAGACCTTTGGGAGTCTCGGGGTCCCTTCTGAGTATCCTTATACTCTCCCCTACACGGGCTATGCCCACACCTTGTTGTGTTTGGTGCAGAAGACAAACAAAACTGACGGAGGATGAGGGTACCGGGTCTAGAGGTAGCTCAGAGGTGGAAATTAGATGAGGTGTACCATAGAGACAACCGTTCTAGAGATGTACATACCCTTCAGGTAGGATCTTTGGCGGGTGTTCACTAGAGCTATTTTTAGTTCCACTTGTACTTTTCATTTTACTTGTACTTTTTAGTTGGGCTTTTATTCTGGCCCCTTTTTCTTTCTGTACACACCATATTTACTATATAGTTTTACTTTGTTCTTGTATCCAGCTTTGTGCTTAGTTGTGAGAGCTTATAGGTTATAAAGGCAATGCCTTCCCAGTTTTAGGGAATACGCCTTTCGGTGCTAGTCGTCAGCCCCTAGCCTATGGAAGGTGGGCATGGGGTAGTCACTGAATGGGCCCTAGGGGGATGGGTTGTGAAAAAATTTGGAAGACATAAACATCATGACCAATAAATTTTTTTTATTGAATATTGACATTAAAATAATAGAACCTAGATACTATATTTTATGCATCAAATTTTTAATTAATTTAAATATGAAATAAATTTAGATTACCTCAATTTTGGATCTTCTTTTATGGTGATTTTGATCATTCGAAACCCTTTTCAGATTAATTTTATTATGTAGGATGACCCATGTTGCGCCTCTCTAGAAGTGATCCATACATGGTGCTTTGATATCTGAAAAACAATGATAGATTTACTGTTATTTGAACAACAAACTGATCATCATTAATTATTCCCCTTGATCGCTTCAATATCCTTCATTCTTGATGGATTTCTTATCTTTATTGAGAAACTGAGAGAAGGAATAATCCTGAGATATTTTCATTATGCACGATTTTTCTAAATTCTTGATTAACCCTACCCAATAGACACAACTATTTTTTATAGAGTAAGGTTTTCAATTAAAATATTATTTAATTACACAACATTACCTTAAATAATATAATAAACCTTATCTTACCTTATACCATAAAATATTAATAATGATATTATTATTTAAATGGCGTTAAAAAACTCACACAATAATAAATATTACATTACCATCTTGAAAATTAATATTTATCATCAAAAAAAGTATTGGTATATTCATCATCCTCAATATTTATAAAATAAACAATGAAATATTTGATTAAATATTTATTCGTAAATAAATATTTTATTTCTAGTCTTGTGAATAAAAAATTATTACATATTTTATAAATAAAATAAATATTTTATTCATCATCTGGAGAATAAATAATTATTAAATATTTATGATCAATAAAACCTGAATA
This sequence comes from Viscum album, assembly GCA_963277665.1. Taxonomy (NCBI): domain Eukaryota; kingdom Viridiplantae; phylum Streptophyta; class Magnoliopsida; order Santalales; family Viscaceae; genus Viscum; species Viscum album. The sequence continues at coordinate 1,180,908,067 of OY728128.1, read as the reverse complement.
AAATTATTCCTTGGTCTTGAGGATAATATTTAATAATATAATTAAATTCAAATATAATTTATTAGATGTCAATGGAAACAACCATTCTATGGCCCTCTAGGATTCTTTCCTATGGGAATTAGGTGAGATTTCCTAAAGACAATGATTAACGTCTAACAATGGATTTTGGTACCCTATAGAAAGAAGTTAATTTAACAAAGTTGACAACCACACATAAAATATTACTATGTAACATAATTATTTTTTCATAATATCACATTAAGAATGTTGTACACATGTGTGATCAACTTACGTGCTTAATAAAACCATATTTTACTATATGAAATAAAAATATACTTACACCATTGACATAGAATTTAATGAGATGATTGCATTTCAAAAATAGTCTAATATATCGGCTTCCATAAATATGGAAGGGAAAAATACTTCCATGAATTATCTATTATTAATATTTCATTTGATACACACCCAACATATCCCACTTCCTACGAACATATGGAATTGGGTTTTTAGTTATTAAATCTAAGTGCATGAGTTTTGAAATGTATGAATAATAATATTAAAGTCTAAGGACTATTACACATTCTCTTAAATAGGAATATCCAATGACACATAGACATGAATAATTCCTATTGGTGGGTCTATTCTCATAATCTTTTATCTTAATGATTACCAAGTGTGAAATTCTTGAGATGAAGTCTCATCCCATTATGAGTACTAGCACCTGATATCCACGATACTAAGTACCCATTATAGAATGTTATATGACCAAAGGGATAGGTTTAGGTTTAAATTAATTCCATTTAATGGTTCTCATGATTACATGGAACTGTTATAACCTTATCAATCTGATAATTACTTTACATAATTATTACATTAATTCTAATAAAAACAATAAAAAATATGTGAAAATATTTTTTATCAATATTAAAATATTAGAATATATATGTAAACAAAAACAAAAATTTATTTTTTAGAATACCAACTCCAAAAGACTCCCACATAGACTATATCCAACTAATTATAAATTTTATTCCGCTAGGGTTCACATGATGATCATGTTTATGGTGAGTTATGGTTTTAGTAAATGGATTCACCATGTTGCCTTCAATGGAAACTATTCTCACTACAAATTTACACATTTTATAAAAATATCTCAAGAGATGATATTTCTAAGTTATGTGATTCATCCTATGATGTTTCCTTGGTTCCTTAGGGCCACCATGGAAGTATTATCAGAACAGGGTGTGATATTTTATTTACTTTTAGTTACTGCACCATTCTCTTGGATTAAGTTGTATATCCAAACTAAATTTTTAGCTACATATGAATTCAAAATATACTTGAAATCTTTTGTAGAATATTTAACTATAGATTTCATTGAGCTCTTCTTACCCTCAAAACTTCCATTTAAATTGAAGATGTATCACATCTGCAATTTTAGATAATCTTTATCTATTTGGGAAGTAGAATCTTCATATAATCTTATGAATAAATATTTATTTCTTATATAGACTAGGATGATATCCTTTGTATTCCTTAGATACATTGGGATTGTATTGACTTACATCCAATGGTATTCATCTGAATCTACTTGATATATTCTTACCACACTTAAGGTATATGTGAAATCTATCCTATAACATAACATATCATACATTAATACTCTAACCACCAAAAGATATGGAATAATTTCCATCCTATAAATTTCCTCATGTGCCTAAGGACCCATTTTCTTTTAAATATTAATTCCATGTAATATTAAAAACAATCCCATCATAGATTATTTCATATCGAGTCTATTTAGTATCTTATCAATATATTTACTTTGACTTAGTCAAAACAATCTCTTAGATCTATCATTATGGATCTGGATACGTTGAATATATGCTTCTTCACCTAGTCCTTCATTAACAGGCATATATTTGACCAGGCATTAACAGACTATAAGGCTAGTATCTCATTTCCAAAAAATATAATTTTATTGATATAAATAGTTAAGAAAATTGTTATACTCCAACTAAACCATTTATATAAATAAGGATCACTTTCATTATTTATAAAAGAAAATTTTTTTATGGATTCATCAAAACAAATTTTCTATGAATTGTATGCTTTCTTTAACCTATTAATGGATCTTTTCAGTTTTCATACCTTGTTGGCATCCTATGGAGTCAAAAACTCTTTGGGTTATGTAATATAGACAATTTCTTAAAGGTTACCATTAAGGAAGGATGTTTTTTTTATCTATTTTCCAAATCTCATAGTCATGGTAATATATAGTAAAAAGTATAATTATGATGGATTTTATCATATAAAATGGTGAAAAGGTTTTTTGATAGTCAATTACTTGATGATATTTGAACCCTTTTGCAACCATTAACGCCTTATAAGTATATAATTGTCCATACATATCTAGTCTCTTCATTAAAATCCACTTACAACTAATGGGATTTACATCCACTAGAGGATCTACCAAAATACATGCTTGGTTTTGGTATATGGTATCCATTTTAGAATTCATATATTCTATCCACTTGGTATCATATGTTACACTTACTACTTCCTTGTAGGTGAAATGATTGTTACTATAAACTAATATAGAGTCCCCATCATTGGTGACTATAAAACCATATCATTTTATTTATCTAACATCTCTTTCACTACTTGTAGTACTTGTGTATTTGGAACTTCTTATTCCATGTATATTTTTGGAATCATTTCCTATGAGAACTCTTGTGTTCCTTGAGCATGAAATTCCTCCAATTCTATCTCACACCCACTATCTATTATAGATATTTTCTCCCTCTCATGGAATATTTCATTTATTCACCTTATTAACTTTTTATTTTTTGAGGGTTCATATAGGTAATATCCCTTTATTTTCCTGGGGTATCCTATAAAAGTATACTTTGTGCCTCTTGGTGAATGTTTGTTTCCTCAAGAGGCCTTTACAAACACTTCACATCCCTACACGTGTAAGTATAATAAAATCAATTTATTTACACTCCAAAATTGGTATGGAATACCATCTTCAGATTAGGTCGAAACTCATTTTATTATATATATAGTTATATGTAATTCATATCTGCAAAAATATAATAAAATAATTTGCTGACTCATTATTGAAATAACCATATAATATATGGTGTGGTTCATACTTTCCCTTACACTGTTCCATTGTGGTGTTTTTAAAGACCCTGAACCTAGTAGTCAAGATCCATTGGTTAGATTATTACATTGGAATACAATATAAGAATCACATCTTGAAGGTATGAATAGTTTATTAATCTTGATAAACTAGATACATACTCATATTTCATGGAAATTTGAAAAAATAATATACAAAAAAGTATTTTATTTGAGATCATATATATTCCCTATAGAATATCCCTTCATATCAATCCTAAAACACTTCTTAGAATCCTAGGGAAATAATACATAAGAGAGGGGTGAGCTCTAATTCTCAGTAAGGGTATGTGTATATGAAAATATATAATGAATATATAAGTAATAATAAATATGTAATGGAAAATAATAGGAACACATGTCATTTAATCAATAACTTGAATATAATGAATAATATGATAAGAATAAATGATGATCAAATAATTCCATAAAATAATCACACGATCTTGAAACTTAACCATGGATATTATAACTAATATAATAACCACATGAAAAATTAATAACTAATATCATAATGAGATACCACATAATGAAATATGTCAGAAACATACCGTCAATACCTTTCATGAGATAGTTTAAATATATGGGTAAGAACCCATTTAAGTTTTCCAACTAATTGTTATCATGAGACCTACCGATGAATCTCAGAAATATGTAATTTTGGGCCCCATCCATCACTTAATAATCCCAATTCATTCCTAATATAGAGAGGATAAACATAATCGATTTAAACTTTCTTATTGAAAAGATAACATATGATATTTTAATACTTACCCCAATCAACACAAATAATCACAAACCATCCTGAGTAATATAGTTAAAGGTAATCAAATTGTACCTCACCAGTCAAGATGATTTTAAAACATATGGATAAATAATAAGGATTTAATCAATAAAATATATACACATTGGATCAAAAGGATAATAAAGGGTTTATTTCATTGATGAACATAAACACCATAAAAATTGCATTAAAAACATTTTTTAGGAAAATATCCTATTCATTTTCAAAACCACCCAATAAAAGAAAAAGATCAATATTTTTTAAAGTAATTTTCATTGAAAATAAACTTGGAAACTTCTAAAATAATCTTTAAAACACTTAGTAGTCATGAAGATGGAAAATTATTTTCACACCATATATGTTAAAACAAATATTCCTTTCACATTTTCAGTAAAAACAAAACGTGTATTATTTTGAAAAAAATGAAGATTCTATTAAATATTTTTTCAAAAGTAGAAAATGGGTAAATATTTTTTAAAATAATATTTTTTATAATTTTAATAACATTTTTAAATCGTTTTTAGAAAAAATTATTTTGGAATAAAATGGATTTTTGACTAAAGAGAGGCATAAAGTCGGATTTTATTTATAGTATTTTCCAAATAAATTTTAAGTACCAAAGAGAGGAAAATAGTAATATTACTTGATAATTTACTGAATAACTATATTATAATAAAATTAAATTTCTTTATCATACAATTATTAAATAATTTCTTTCAATGTAAATTCATGTTTAAGAAACTCGATTAAAATGAGATTGAAACATAAATATCTTACCACATTGTTAAGTTTTGAATATTAATCCACATCAAAAGAATAAAATCAAATAAAACATTACATAACATGAATATAAATAAATTATTGATATATAATATCAAAAGGTGAATTATATACACCACAGAAAGGAATTGGTGGTGAACATGGCATATGTATCATGGAAGTAAAAGTGAGACTAGAAGCCCTTACCTTAGGCCTGATTCCCTTCATACATGTTCAAACTTCATGTATAATAAATATATGGTTATTATAATTATATTAAAGAACTATAATAATATTTTCATAACTTATATTATTTACTTATAGTCTTTTATGTTCTGTTTTATAAATTATTGTTTTTTAAAATAACTATTTTGGATGATAATTACTTTGTTTTTCATGTATTTTTTTGGTTTGGTAATTTTGATCATTTTATATTGATCATGGTTAAATCATATAAATAATTATAAAAATTATACAAATATGATATAAATTCATTATATATATATTTATATTAATCTATAAAAGTTATAGATATAAAATGGATTACACTCTTCATGGAGACGGTAGCCCGTGCACACAAATGAATGTTTCATCCATTTATTTTATAGATAAAATGAAATGAAAAATAAATATTAATTCACTATTATAGAATAAATATTATATAATATATAAAATTTATATCAATTTAATTATACTTATTACCTTATATGTAAATATAAAATGAAAAACATTTCATATCACTATGTGAAGGTGGTAGTCCACACATACGAATGAGCGATGTTGTTGTTTTCCAACAGATGGAAAGGTAGAAATTTAGATTTGATATTATATTACAAGAAGTATTCTTAGGTCATAAATATCACATATATTAATTAAATTAATCCTTAATACCTTCCTGGTAAATCATAAGTGAGAAATGAATCACATCACTTTGCGAGGTGGTAGTCCGCTGTACACACTGGAGATGTTATCATATCCATCACAAAATGGAAATTATGAAGGTATTGTGATATAATAATTTCATAAGTATTATAATGGAATAAATATCATATAAAAAAGTTCAATCAATTAATATATCGATCCTTTAAGGGTGGTGATGGAAAACAAATTAATCGGTTTGCGAGGTGGTACTTCGTCTTACACACAATCAATGGTTTCATTTCCCATTTGATGAAAGTGGAGATGGATACAGGTTATTAAATTTAAATAATGAAAACATAATATATATGGGATATTCTTTTTATTATATTATCATATTTGATGATTATTTGAAGGATGTGAAGAAGAAATAAAACAAATATACACATTTAATTTTTTTACCTCTTCTTCCAAGAGACTTTTTTTTTGTTTATCCCTAAAACCTTATTAATAGACCTTAATTATAAAAATAAATCATCTAATATTTGGAAAGGTAATTATGTAATATATTTGGGTATAAATTTATCAATTGAAATGATTTTTTAAGTGTGAAGAGGAGAGAAGATGAGGTGGCCTTTTATAAGTGGGATAGATGAAACACATGGAATTTTTGAAAATATAAAGTGATACCCACATTTTTCTCTTTTAAAAAGCCTAAAAAATGATTAATTCACAAGAATTATAGGTTATAAGATCTAAATATATTTATTTAATTGGTTTTGGGCAAGTTTTAAGTAATTTGAACCCTTATATTATCAATTTAACCCCCAGATAAACACATTTTTACCTTAAACGTGATAATAATTTTTTACTCTTTTTAGTACTAATTATGGTAAAGAATTAAGTTATACTTATTAGATAGTATAAATTATAATTATTAAAAAAATATAACTTTTTTTTTAAAATTCTATTTATAGATGTTTTAAAATCCAATTTAAAATAAAACCCATAGGCTCATTCAAAAAAGTGTTTTCCAAAGAGAACATTCTAAAGATTAATAAGTTTTTATATCAAAATTTAATATGAAATTGAATCAAATAACATAAATTAGTTAAATTGTAATATTATTTAACTAATTTTACATTAAGACCAATTTAAAATATAATATATATTTTTAAATAATTTAAACAAAATAATGGTTTTCAAATAGAAATCAATATTTCTTAATATTCATGGAAAAATTAATATATTCAAAAAATTGTCAAAAATACACCAAAATATAATTTTTACATGTAGATTTTTTTTAAATAATTTTTCTAAAAGTGGAAAAATTAATTTTAAATTATGCGTGTAAAGTGTGTCTAAACCAGCGTTTAGAAAAATGCAAATTTTTTAGAAATTTGTTTTCCTTTACATTGTTCAATTTTTTTTCTAACAAACAGAATACCAATGATCTATTTATACCTATTCAAACGTTATAATTTTTATAATTTATTTATACATATTCTTACCCACCAACTTAAATACTAGGTTATAATAGTATTATTGGAATATTACTATTTATAGTATTTCATGCTTTATTAAAACTGATGTTGCATGTTAGAGAAGATATTGAAGAGAATGGGTATATTTAAAAATAAATTTGAAAAAAATTATCACTGGGTCACATTCTATTGTATGATTGTTGTTGTGTGTCATATATTCTATCAAACATGAGGTTACTATTTTAAAATCATAGGGTTTTATATTTTCCTCATGTTCAATTAATTTAAAACTTGAAATTAAAACATGCTATTGGTAAACAAGGGTTTGAAAATTGAAAATAACCTTGTTAAAAAAATAAAATTGTAAAATGTTTAATAAAAAATAATCTTATTAAGAGGGAAATTGAAATATAAAAGACCTCTATAATAACACCTAAATAGGTTTCCAAATAAAAGAAAATTGGTGGGGTGTGAATGTAACGGCCCAAACTTTTTAATTATATTTGTTTCCTAATTTTTTGTGTTATTTTATTTTATAATGAACAAAACTATTTCCATTAATTAATGAAGTGGGTATAATTAAAATGAGACCATTGGGAAACTATAATCTGAACATTGTGTTTTTATAAATACGGTTATCTTGGTTAATTAATATAGAAATAATATTGAATTTCCTCATTCAGTAGACTCGATCCATATGAAGCCCATCTGTCGGAGCTTGGGAAGGAGGTAACATCACTGGGCTTTGCTCTGGACCAAGTCCAAGCCAAACTTCAACGTATGAAGCTTGAATGAAATCACCTAAGGGAGAAGTTCAAGCTGATAGAAATCACCACTCATGCAGTGTTGTTCGAGCCACCCCAAGATTCTATCACCATAGAACACTTAACACTTTGGTCCTATGATGGTGTAATAAGGGGCTATGTAACGAGACCTTAACTACTTTGTGTAATCCTTTTATATAAATAAAACTTTTATTTCTTCTTATGGGAAAGTTTGTTAATCTCAAATCTCTGGATAAATATAGGATGTGTATTATTGATGAATTTAGGAAAGAAAGGGTGTTTTAAAATATTTTTGTATTCATTACATAATTAATAATGTGAAATGATTTTAAAAAAAATAGTCTTCTACAGTTGTGTGTAGTGATAAATTTAGAGTGTCTAATAAGATCAGCTTAGTTTTTAGTGAATAGTAAGGTAGGAATAGTAACCTAACCATATGAGTAGTAATGAATATTATTTTACCAAAAAAATATAAACTTCACCCATGAATGTATAAATACATTTTGGACATCTTAAAAGTGAAAAACCTATAATAGTATATGTTTTGGTATTTTTGTATGCCATAAATATTTTATTTAAAATTTTATAATAAATTTAATAATTTAAAATGGAAATTTATTTTCATAAAATTTGATTATAAATTGTTACTTTATTGTCTGATAGTTATATGATAATTTTATGGGACCTTGATTACTTTTTTAAGGTGTTACAAAATGATTTATAGTTTTAAAGTTGTATTTTTTGGAATAAATAATGATTTTATTTAAAAATTAAAATAAAAAATATTTATAAAATTATTTTCATTAAATGGACTTAATTTTTGATTTCAAAGCATTGATATTAGGTTAGGGTTAATTTTTGAGTTTTTTCTCAAACAGTTGAATTTTCGGTGAATAGTAAAAATGCAGTTTTGAGTTTCGAGTGTTTAATGACATCATTAATGATTTAATAATGATGTAAGATTACTGATCAACTAATGAATAGCGATATATTCTATGAGGTGTCCCATGTGTCCAATACCATGGGCAAGCCCATTGTTTTGCAGATACTATTGATGAGGTGTCCCCTGGAAATAAATAATTTATTCACTCAATTTACCTATAAATACCAAGCCTTTTACCTCATTCATTTCATTAAAAAATAATCCTCAATGAATTTCTAGTCTCCTTACCTCTCAAGGAGTCCTCCCATGGTGCCCTCAAGCCTTCCAAGGTCCCGACCTTCAAGTTTTCAAAGTTACTCTTCAAGGTAAGGGATCCTTTCACCCTCTTCTTTTAAGTCATGAATTCCTTTATGTTGTGTCTTCTAGTTTCCATCCCATTATGTTAAGGGTATGTTCTTATATGTTCTCATTACTTTCCATTTCATGTATAATTGTTGAGGGACCCTTTAATCTCTCATCAATTTGTTTTCTGAATTTTTAAGTGATGCCATTAGGCTGCCAAATTTCTCGTAATAGAAATCACATCTTCTCTTTTCTTCCATGTTTCCTTTTCATGTGGTGTGTCATTAAAATATCCATACCATGATATTATTCAGTAACCATACTTTATTATTAATTATTTATGAGTGGGTGACCCTTGTCCCCTCTCGTTTCAATGTTTTCTAAAACCATGTAATATAGCCGTTATGCTGCAGAAATTTCATCTCAAAATTTCTATATCTTTCTCTGAAGAAATTCCCTTGTTTATTTATGTGAATACCCAAACCTATTTAGTTTCTAATGGTGTTCATAAAAATATAAAAATATAAAATTTATATATTTTCTTATGTAATTGACATACATATAACCCTCTCTCCCTTTCCATGGGTTATAAATGATATAATGATCTTATTTTTAAGAGCTTTTAAAACGTCACAATTTTGAAATGAAACCCATTTCTTTTAATCTATATGGGTTATTTATGAAATGTTTGATTATGATCTATGTGGATCATGTGAATGTAAATACATATTATGGGTGTTCTCTGATAGTTCTCTAATGCATTGGGTAAAGAATTAATCTCTAGAGATGACAAGTTTCACGATACCTTGGTGAATAACCTTGGTAATTTTTTTGACAGCTTGGGGATGTAACTTGGTGATATGTTCATGAATGCCTAAATGAAATGTTATATCCACATATTTAAGTTGTGATTCAAGTTATTTTCATTATGATATTCTTATACTTCCATTTCTCATGTTCTTATGTTTTTATTCAAGTTATTATTGATGTCACAAGTAAACTGATTCCCTTGTTTACTATTACTGGGCCTTCTGCTCACCCTTTCCTTTGAATGTATGTCTACAGGTTATGAGATGTAGTAATTGTACCTAGGATGAACTTATGGTGAATCCTTAAAGGTGGATTAGAATAATTTTTTTGTTTTTTTTCATGTTTTATGTTCCTGATTTCCAAGACACTAGAATTTCAAGATCCTCTGTTTGTAAAATGTAATGAAAAGTTATCTAATAAAAAGGCGGGATGCCATAGTTGGTATCAATCGATAGTTTAGTTATTTATGGAAATTAGGCTATGAAATATTTAGGAAGAATCCTATAGAAAATTTAAATATAGGAAAACTTCCTGGTGTTTTAGTGAATATTGAGTAAGTGGTTTATCAAAAAAATACATCCCTGTCCAGATATGAGCATGTAGAGGTAGCTGTGGCACATATGTATATAGGGGTAAAAATCGAAAACACCGCTTTGAGCTAGTCTCGAACGAGAAATGGTGCACAACAACGGGCCTTGCTGCACTCTTGGTTACGACACTCTCGGGGGATATGTTTGGTTAATCACAAGCTTTTTATAAATCATTATGAAGGAAGTACAGAGAAATGTAATTGTTAATGCATGAAGTTTTAGGACATAAAATACTTTATAATTAAAAGATTTGTAAATGAAATAAGATTATCACTAAGGTTTTATTCTTATAGAAAATGGTAGGCAATAGAAGGAACTATGAAAATGGTGACCCCAATGGACCATGCGCTGATGGCCCTCCGATGGAAGCCAAAATGGAAACATTCATGCGAATGATGAACCAATTGACTCAAATTATGAGAAATAACATGAATCAAGCTGAGAGACTGATCTCACCGTGAAGGGAACAACATTTTGTTGAGTCCATTATGCATTAATGACCACCAAACTTGATTGGATCGACTGACCCATTGATTTCTGAGCAGTGGATCAGCTCTATCAAAAAGATCTTTTTTGTTCTCCGCTGTTCTAAGCAAGAGAAGGTCACCCTGGCTATCTATCACTTAGAAGGGGAAGCTAATCAGTGCTGGGAACTGATTAAAAACACAAGTAAAAGAGTGGAAGTTTACAATTTGGAATGGGAAGAGTTTAAAGGGATATTTTTCAATAAGTATTTCCCTCATTTCATGATAACAAGAATGGATAAAGAGTTTATCAAGCTGAAGCAGAAGGAGATCGAATATGTCAGGAGCTATGAGATGAACTTCACCCAAATTTCACGATATACTTATAGCTTTGTCATGAATCAAAATGGTAAGGTTGATAGATTCTTTGGAGGACTGAGACCTCATCTGCGGAAGAATATAGCCAACCGAGACTATGATAGCTATGAAAAGATCGTGCGGAGTGCGATGAAAGTCAAACTGGAGATTAGTGAGATGCAATGGTCTCATAAATCAAACAACAAAAATAGATCAATAGAGCCCAGATTAGGGAGGACCTTTGATCAAGGAAGAGGAGGCAAGCAAGTGCAACGTACCACATGTAATAAATGTGGGAAGAAGCATTCAGGGAACTGCCTGCTCGGGAGAGGTAAATGCTACAAGTGTGGAATAGATGACCATATTGCGAGGAATTGTCGTAGTGAGGTGAAACCTCAACTTCCAAACACTAATGACAAGGGGAAGATAATGAAGGCCCTACCTGATGTCCAGTGCTTTAAGTGTGGACAACTTGGGAACTTTTCCAATCACTATCCAAATCCGAGGGCAGTGGAGGGGAACCACCATCAGCCTTAGCAAAGGTGAAGGGAGAAAGGTCATGATTTTGTAATCATGACATCTGAATTTGAAGCTCCGAATGATGTGGTAGAAGGTACTCTTGTTGTTCTCTTAATGCTAGAAAGTACTTTGTTTTATTTTGGTTCTACACATTCCTTTATTTCCTCTAAGTTTGCAAAGAATTTAGAATCAAACCCCGAATTTCTAAAAGTAGAGTTATCAGTCAAGATTCATGGTGGGATTATCCAAACATCATCAGTGTTTAGAAACTCTAGTATTTTCTTTGGTGAGAACAATCTTATCACAAATCTAGTAGTCATTCCCATGCTTGAATTTGAAATTATAATTTGGATGGAGTGGCTCTCAAAGTATAATGCTAAGATCAAATGCAGAAGTAAGGAAATCTCAGTAGTCTTGAATGGAAAACCTACAGTTATCTTCCAAGGAGAGATATCTCAACCAGATCTTGGTCTAGAAGAAATTCCTATATCTTTCTTTATGGAGCTGATCAATGAATATGAAGAAGGAAATGAGAGTTTGAGGATAGAAAATTTACCCATCGTCAAGGAATACATTGACATATTTCTTGATGAGTTTACTGGAACTCCCCCAAAGAGAGTGGTAGAGTTATCCATTGAACTCGTAGCTGGATCTCATATAATATCAAATACCCCATATAGGATGTAAAATGTGGAGCTGGAAGAATTAAATAAACAACTCCAAGATATTTTGGAGAAGGGGTTTATCAGACTGAGTGTGTCTACTTGGGGAGCACCTGTTCTCTTTGTGAAGAAGAAGGATGGATCGATGCGGTATTGCATTGATTATAGAGAACTGAATGGAATCACAGTAAAGAAAAAATACCCTCTTCCCAGAATTGATGACTTATTTAACGAACCACGTGGGGATCAATTCTTATCTAATATTGATTTTCGATCTGGTTATCATCAATTGAGGGTGAAGAAAGAAGATATTCCAAAAACTGACTTCCAATCAAGATATGGGCATCATGAGTTTGTTTTTATGCCTTTTGAACTGACTAATTAACCTGATATTTTTATGGACTTGATGAATAGAGTCTTTAAAGACTACCTTGATAACTTTTTGGTAGTTTTTATTGATGATATTCTGATATATTCCAAAATTCATGAGGAGCATGAGGATCATCTAAGTGTTATTTTTCAATCTCTATGAAAGGATAGACTTTTTGGAAAGTTTAGTAAATGTGAATTCTGGTTACAAAAAGTTGCTTTCTTGGGGAAAATTGTTACCAATGAAGGAATCACAATTGAACATACAAAGACAAATGTTGTAGAGGAGTGGCCTTAGCCTTCAAAAATAACTAATATTCATAGTTTCCTTGGATTAGTGGGATATTATAGGAGGTTTTTGAAAAAAAATTCACGAATTTCTAATCCATTAACCAAGTTAACTCAAAAAGGGGTCAGGTTTATCTGGACAAAGGAGAGTGAGGAATGTTTCCATGATCTGAAGAAGAGATTGGTTATTGCACCTATGTTAACTCTTCCCTCAAGTGAGGAAGGATTCGTTTTTTTAGCGATACATCTCTAAAAGGGATTGGGTGAATCCTCATGAAAAATGAGAAGGTCATTGCTTATGCATCTCTACAGTTAAAGACTCATGAGGAAAATTATCCTATGCATGATCTGGAGCTCACTGCGGTCGTTTTTGATCTGAATATATAAAGGCACAATCTTTAGGGGGAGAAATTTGATATATACGTAGACCATCAAAGTTTGAAGTATATTTTCACACAAAAGGAATTGAACATGAGACAGAGGAGATAGTTAGAGCTTCTGAAAGAATATGATTTTTCAATTCATTATCATACCGGAAGAGTAAACAAAGTTACAGATGTATTAAGCAGGAAAGACCCAGTTGTTCTTTCCATGATGGGGATTCCAAAAGATCCTTTGATCAATGAACTAGTAAAGCTGGACATGAGAATTATAAGGGAAGGGACATCATCAACCCTAACCAAAATGATTTCTCAACCATCATTACTATAGAAGATCAAGAAATCTCATAAAGAATATCCTTTGTTATAAAAGAAGTTTGAGGATGTGAAGGATGGGAAATTCCTGAGTTCAATACTAATTAAGAAGGTGTACTAAAATTTCGTACAAGACTATGTGTTCCATCTATTCCAGAAATAAAGAAGGAGCTGATGGATGAAGCTCGTAGCTCTACTTTCTTTATACATCCTAGTAGCACAAAAATATATAGGGACATTCATGATCATTATTGGTGGGATAATAAGAAAAGGGAGATTGCTGAATACACTTCAAGGTGCCTAGTATGTCAGCACGTGAAGGCTGAGTGACAAGTTCCTAAATGGGTATTGCGACCACTACCCATACCAACAAGGTAGTGTGACAATATCACTATAGACTTCATCACTGGTCTCCCGAGAACTTCAAAAAGAAATAATGTGATATGGGTTATTGTGGACCATCTCACCAAGACTGCCTATTTTATCTCCATTCAAGAAGATTTCTCTCTTGATCAAATTTCCAGGATTTACGTAAAGAAATTGGTAAGGCTACATGGAGTTCAACTTTCTATCATATCTGATCGTGATCCAACATTCACATCAAAATTATAGAGAAGTCTTCAACAAGCTCTGAGCACTAAATTGAATTTCAGTACGACCTATCACCCCAAAACTGATGGGATATCTGCAAGGACTATTCAAACACTCGAGAAAATGCTAAGAACTTGCTCAATGGAATTTAAAGGTGAATGGGATCAACATCTCTCTTTAGTTGAGTTCTCTTACAACAACAGCTTCCACTCGAGCATTCAAATGACACCCTATGAAGCTCGATAAGAGAATCTATATAGAACTCCAACTTGTTGGGATGAAGCTGGTGAGAGAAAGATTCTTGGGACTAATCTTGTGCAAGAGATGACAGAAAAGGTCCATTCCATCCAACAATACATTAAGGCTGCTCAGAGTCGGCAAAAGAGCTATGTTGAAAGCCGTCGAAGGGACTTGGAGTTTGATTTTGGTGACAAAGTCTTTCTTTGGATTTCACCTTGGAAGAGAGTCATGAGGTTTGGTAAGAAAGGGAAGCACAACCTTAGGTACATTGGCCCCTATGAAATTCTTGATCGTGTGGGAGAAGTGGCCTATCAGCTTCAACTTCCTCAAAATCTAGCCCAAGTTCATGTTGTCTTCCATGTATCCTTCTTGAGGAAGTACATAACTGCCCCTTCACATGTACAAAATCTAGAGGTGGTACAACTGGAACATGACCTCTCTTATGAGGAGAAACCAGTGGAGATCTTGGATCGTAGAGAGAAGGTTATGAAACAAGACTACCCACCTTGTTAAGGTGTTGTGGAGGAACCAAAAATGTGAAGAAGCCATGTGGGAACTGGAGGAGTCCATGAGGCAGAAGTACCCACACCTTTTCCCATTAGAGGGTATGAGATAAAATTTCAGGGATGAAATTTTTTAAGGGTGGAAGAATGTAACGACCTGAAATTTTTAATTATATTTGTTTCCTAATTTTGTGTGTTATTTTATTTTATAATGAACAAAAATATTTCCATTAATTAATGAAGTCCGTATAATTTAAATGAGACCATTGGGTTTCGATTGTTATATGACCGTTGGTCAATATGACCGTTAGAAACTATAATCTTAACGTTGTGTTTTTATAAATACAGTTATCTTGGTTAATTAATACAGAAAGAAGATTGAATGGCCTCATCCAGTAGACTCAAGCCATACGAATCCCATATGTTGGAACTTGGTAAGGAGGTAACATCACTGGGCTTTGCTCTGGAACAAGCCCAAGATGAACTTCAACATATGAAGCTTGAAGGGAATCACTTAAGTGAGAAATTCAAGCAGATAGAAATCACCACTCGGTCAATGTTTTCTGATCCACCCCAAGATTCTATCACCATAGTACACCTAACACTTAGGCCCTATGCTGGTGTAATAAGGGGATATGTAATGAGAACTTACCTACTTTGTGTAATCCTTTTATATAAATAAAATTGTTATTTCTTCTTATGGAAATGTTTGTGAATCTAAAATATCCGGATTAATATAGGATGTTTATTATTGATGAATTTAAGAAAGAAAGTGTGTTTTAAAATATTTTTGTATTCATTACATAATTAATAATGTGAAATTATTTTAAAAAATGGTCTTCTACATTTGTGTGCAGTGAGAAATTTAGAGTCAAATAAGATCAACTTGGTTTTTAATGAATAGTAAAGTAGGAATAGTGACATACCAATATGAATAGTGATGAATAGTGATGAATAGTAATGAATAGTAATTTGACAAAAAAAATAGAAACTTAACCTATGAATGTATAAATACATTTTAGACATTTTAAAAGTGAAAAAATGATCAAAGTTTAAGTTTTGGTATTTTTGTATGCCATAAATATTTTATCTACAATTTTATAATTAATTTAATAATTTAAAATGGAAATTTATTTTCATAAAATTTAATCATAAATTGTTACTTTATTGTCTTATGGTTATATGATAATTTTATGGGACCTTGATTACTTTTTTAAGGTGTTACAAAATGAGTTATAGTTTTAAAGTTGTATTTTTGGAATAAATAATTATTTTATTTAAAAATTAAATTAAAAATATTTAGAAAATTATTTCCTTGAAATGGACTTCATTTTTGATTTTAGAGCATTGATATTAGGTTAGGGTAAATTTTTTGGTTTTTTTTCTGAAATAGTTAAATTTTCAGTGAATAGTAAAAATGTAGTTTTGAGTTTCAGGTGTTTAATGAAAACATTAATGATATAATAATGATGTAAGCTTTTTGGTCGACTAATTACTAGTGATATATTCTATGAGGTGTCCCAAGTAGCCAATACCATGGGAAAAATACCGTGGGAAAGCCCTTGGTTTTGCAAATACCACCGATGAGGTGTCCCTTGGAAATTAATAATTTATTCACTCACATTCCCTATAAATAAAAAGAAATTTACCTCTTTCATTTGATTCAAAAATAATACTCAAGGAATTTTTGTTCTCCTTACCTCCCAAGGAGTCATCCCAAGGTGCCCTCAAGCCTTCCAAGGTCCCAACTTTCACGATTTCGAAGTTACTCTTCAAGGTAGGGGATCCTTTCACACTCCTCTTTTAAGTCACGAATTCCTTTATGTTGTGTCTTCTAGTTTCCATCTCTTTATGTTGGGGGTATGTTATTATATGTTCTCATTACTTTCCATTTCATGTATAATTTTTGAGGGACCCTTTTCCCTCTCATCAATTTGTTTTATGAATTTTTAAGTGACATCGTTAGGCTGCCGAATTTCTCGCAAAAGAAATCGCATCTTCTCTTTTTTATTCCATGTTTATTTTTCTTGTGGTGTGTCATTAAAATATCCATACCATGATATTATTAAGTACCCATAATATATTATGAATTATGTATGAGTTGGTGACCCTTTTCCCCTCTCTTTTCAATGTTTTCTAAAACCATGTTATATAGCCGTTATGCTGTAGAAATTTCATCTCAAAATTTCTATATCTTTCTCTCAAGAAATTAGCTTGTTTATTTATGTGAATACCCAGAACTATTTCGTTTCTGCGGGTGTTCATAAAAATATAAATACGATATTTTTGATTCTAGAATTGATATACATATAATCCCCACTCCCTTTCTATGGGTTATAAATGATATAATGATCTTATTTTTAAGAGGTTTTAAAACGTCACGATTTTGAAATGAAACCCATTTATTTTATTCTCTATGGGTTATTTATGAAATGTTTGATTATGATCTATGTGTCTCACATGAAATTAAATAAATATTAAGGGTGTTCCCTAATATCACTCCAATGCATTGGGTAATGAATTAATCTCTAGAGATGATAAGTTTCAGGATACCTTGGTGAATAAACTTGGTAATTCTTTTGACACCTTGGGGATGGACCTTGGTGATATGTTCATGAATGTTTATATGAAATTTTGTAGCCACATATTCAAGTTATGATTAATGTTATTTTTATTATGATATTCCTATACTTTCATTGCTCATGTCCTTATGTTTTTATTCAAGTTCTTATTGATGCCACAAGTAAAATGATTCCCTTGTTTACCCTTATTGGGCCTTATGCTCACCCTTTCCTTTGAATGTATATCTCCAGGTTATGAGATGCAGTAATTTTACCTAGTATAAACTTATGATGAAGCCTTAAAAGTGTATTATAAGAATTTTTTTTTGTTTTTCATGTTTTATGTTCCTGATTTCCAAGACACTAGACTTTAAAGATCCTCTGTTTGTAAAATGTAATGAAAAATTATGTAATAATAAGGCAAGATGCCATAGTGAAGATATAGAAATAGAATTAAAGAATAAATAATTATAGAAATTAAAAGATATCACTGATCCCAAGGAATTGGGTTATCTAGATAAGATTAATGAACACAAAACTGTAAATTTGTAAAGGGTGAAAAGACCATTGGTTCATAAAAAACTAAGGTAATAGGATAATTTTTTTTGTTTCAAGATCCTTTTCCTAGAGGTGAATAATTCATTTACTATCTAAACTAATAACATAAGAAAATATACTTACTTGAAAAGTCTAATTTCATCCTTTAATCAATTTCGAACAAAAACTCATATTTTTCTCTAGATAATGACTATTGAAGTTGAAATTTTTAGAAATGATGTAGTAAAATCAAATTTTAATAGGTTATAAGATCCATAAAATAATGAAATGTCCTTCCTCTAACATTTTACAAAACCAAAATGGTTAGCATGATTTATCCAACAATACCCAAATTTCAACTTTATCCATTTCATAAATACATAACCTTAAGACTTATCCAAAATATGTATGACCAATTTCAAAGTCCAAAATTTTTGGTGGAAGGTCACTACAACATCATTATATTCCGTAAAAATATATATTGGATATTAATATCACATTAAAAATATGTGAATACCTTGATCAATATAAAAACATAATGAAAACATGAATTCTGTTATGACCCGTCCCCTGGGGCCCATGTCGTGACTACCCCTAGCTCGCCTTCCTTAGGCTAGGGACTGGCGACTAGAACCAAAGGCATAATTCCCTAAAACTGGGAAGGCATTGCCTTTATAACCTGCAAACACACACAAGCTAGCACACAGCTGGATGAAACACCAAGTAAAATGTATAAAAAAAGAGTGTTTAAAGTAAAAGGGGCTAGAATACAAGCTCAACTGGAAAGTACAAGTACAAAAGTGATACAATACAGCTGAAAGATAAGGGAAGATAGCTACTGAATCCTTCTACGGGGTTCCTACCTGAAGGGTAGGTACAGATGGCCTCCTCAGCACTCCACATCCGACTATCTCCTCCATGTACCGACTCGCCGTATGGTCCACCTACAGGTACCATCCAGTCCTGGTACTCTAAGCCTCAGTCAGTGTTGTCTGTCATCTGCATGCAACACAACAAGGTGCAGGCAAAGCCCATGTAGGGGTGAGTATAATGATACTCAGTAGGGACCCCAAGACCATCAAGGTCTCACAAAATCTACCAAGGATAAATCAAAAATAATGAAATCAACAGATAACCCTAATTATGTATATACGCATACATATACGTATGTTATCAAGTGATTCATCTCAATCATGAGGAAAACACAGAAAAACTGACTCAACTCAAACCCGGATTTTATTCTAGGGGGTAGTATCAAGTAACATCCCCAGTCACATTGTCGAAACCTCAGATGCTGGGGAACTCCTCCTCTATTGAGTACAATTGGCCTACCACGACCCTAAGCACACTTTACACTAACCTTGGACTAATTAGGTACTCCACCTATCGAGTACTATGGATCTGCCGCATCACCAAGCGCACTCCCCACCGTGGGTTTTCTGCGTCACCAAGCATGCTCCCCCTCGTAGCCTGCTGAGGTACTCCTTCTGTCAAGTACCGTGAGTCTTCCACGATACTGAGGCTCTCCCCATTGTGGGTCTTCCGCGACACTAAGGTTCTCCCCACTGGGCTAGTCGAGTCACTCTGACTCAAAATGGTCAGTAGTCATAAGGTCTCAGCCAGCTACTAGGTCTCCACATTATGCTTGCTCATCTCCGAGAGGATCTTCTCCAAGACCTACTAATTGATACTGCAACTATAATGAAGTCCCACTAAGAGTTATCTCAAAGGTCCTCCACGTCATAGGGGTCTCAACGTAATAGACAACGCGTCAATCGGACACCCGGTCTGTGAGTTATTATCCTTTTAGTCCCGGGGGCCGGTTGGATTCATGCTTGATCCAACATGACCATTTCCCATCTCAATCCAAAACTCCAGTGGAGTATACTCAAGGGAAAATCTCTCTCCATGATTTATAGCACCACTGACGGTTCGTCAAATGGACGTTCAGTGTGAAACATATGGCCAAAAAAAAGTAAAGGGATATAGTGGGCCCGGGTTCGGTCCTACTAGATCGGACCGACCCAGTTCAGGTCGACCCAGTGGCCCGTGGTCTGGCCCAGTCCACTGGAAGGTCCGACAAGCCATGAGGGGCCACGAGGGTGGCTCTCCCAAAGAGGATGACGTGAGGGATTGAGGCCATGGGCGGCACGAGTCAGGGTGGTTTAGAGAGCCATGGGCAGCGTGGTCGACGAGTGGCGCGACTAGGGTGGCTCGACCAGTGGGCGGCACAACCGGCGGGGGCGGCACGACCGGTGGGCGGAATTTCCAGGGTGGCCCGTCCGGCAGGCGATGCGGCCGACAAGGGTGGCACGATCTGCGAAAGGCACAACCGAGGTGGCTTGGCCGGCAGGCAGCGCGACCGATGGGCAGCACAACTAGGGTGTCCTGGTAGGCGGGTGGCGCGACCGGTGAGGGCGGTGCGACCGGTGGACTGCGTGGACGGGGGGGGGGGGGGGTGGGGGGGCTTGGAAAACGGGTGGCACGAGCCGGGGCACGTTTCTAGTTCGTCCCTAGGTGGCGAGGGTGTGCGGTCGGTGGGCAACGAGGCCGATAAGGCTGGAGTTCCGCGGGGGCGGTGCGAGTCGTGGTGGCCGCGGGTGGTGGCGTTGTTTCCTTCGTTTCCTTCGTATTCTTCATCGCCTTCCTCCATTTTGAAGATTACACCAAATAAGAATGACGGAAGGGTCGGGGCATGTTGGTTTGGCCCGCACCCTCCGTGTTTAGGGTGGTAGCATTTGGCTCCACAATAAAGAAGAACGATGAACTTCAAATTTTACAATCTCCACAACAATTCTTTCCCAAACCGTAAATGAAAACAAGGTAAGTATTATCTCGCAAATAAACCCCCAAACTCGGGTTGATACGTCAACAATGTCGTGGGGAAGAAGATGAATCGTTGTGAAAAGACGGAAATCAGTTCGTCATAGTCAAAGTCATCCTACGTCGGAGGAAGTCTCGAGGAAGAAGGTTGAAGTCAGGGTTGATGTTCTTTGTTGTCATTCTTCATTGGAAGAATGCATTCTTTGTTCGAAGAAGTTGTTCTCCATCAGAGATATTTTCTCACAAGGCTCTAACAAAATTAAAAGTGTGCCAAAATAATAGATTATGCAAGCTATTATTTTTTTGGTAGAAATAAAAAAGTTTCATTAATTATGGTGGGTGGCATAATTAAAGCATTAGGGTTGGCACAATTAAAGGTATGTCCGTTGGCATAATTAATGTGGAGGAAGTCAAGAGGATCCTCCACATTAATTGGGGGGGGGGGAGGGTTGATAGTTTCTCTCAATTAAAAGGGGGTTTAGTCCCGGGTGGTCCCCACCACCATAACCTCTCATGGGAGGTTATGGTTCGGGTGGTCCCCGCCACTATAACCACTCATGAGAGGTTAAGGTCTGGTGCTCCCCATACCTCAACTTCCACATGGATGTTTAGTTATAGTGGACCCCACCTCCCAATAACCACATGGGTGTTGCAAATAAAAATAAAAATGTCATACACTTTTATTTTTATTTTATTCTTACATGAAAAACCCAAAAACTGACTTTCACCCTCGACCAACTGCCGTCGAGGTGAAAGTCTTCTTAAGAGAATACCAACGTTGCAAGTTTAGCGATGCCCTAAGATTTCAATTCCGAGCACCTGTTCAAAAGTTGTAAAAACCCGCTCGCACGTTTACTGAATGTACCTGAAAAAAAGTTCAGAAATTCATTTCGGGCACTCTGGGCTTCAGAATCATGCACTGTCAATTTTCGTGGACTCATAAAATTCACATGGAAATTCCGGGTCATTACAAATGCTTCCAAAAAAAAATATTAGGTTTTCAAATATATTCTTTAAATAAATACTTGTAGTAAACTTCAGCAAATATGATGTAAACCATCAACCCTCCAAAAAATTTAATGGTCCCCAATAATATCACATAAAAATATCATTATAATATCAAAATTGGGCACATATTAGGGGTTATCATCCGTCAATCATGTGTTTTCCTGAAATATATATTTTCCACTAAATCTATTTTCTTGTTCATCAGTACCATTCAACATATTCTCTCAAATCCTTTAAGAAATAGTTTTTCGTATAATATTTATACATTTCACGATGCTTATAAATATAATATCATTTATAGAAAACACCTTAACATAATTAATAAATCCAAATATAATCACATTATTGATTACAATTCTTATATGGTAACAAAATAATATTTACCTTGATCCAATAGATTTTTTTTGAGTTAAATTCCATGGAAACTTTGTATATTCAATTGTGTAATGCCCCATATATTTACAGTTTAAGAATTACACGTTTTTTATATTCTTTCTTTCCCTTGTAATCATGATAATGGTGTATTTTCTCTCTACACCTATATAAAATCCAATTCCCTTCAATAAAGTACCGAGTAGTTTTTTTCCCACAATTTTCACATATGGGAAAGTCTTTCTTTCCCTTCATTTATTTACCTATATTTTTCTGTACTATCATCTTCTTGTATTTCTTCTCTTATAATCCACAATACATGAAGGGTTATTTCTATATCTTGAAACCATAAGATTTCATATACCCATAAAATAAAGGATTGATATTACAATTTTTATTACCTATATAGTACATATGAATCCTTTATAACCTTGTAATGTTAGATTCATACTTATAAAAATTTTCATCTTCCTTTTTTATTAGACTCAGGAATTTTCTATGCAAATTCTTTCATTTTCTACAAAGACAATATGTTTATAAGGAGATTACCTTAAAATCCTTATATTCCATGTTTGATATTTCTTATTCATAAAAATATTTTCAAATCCTTCACAATGGTTTATAAAAAAAATTTGAGTTATCCCAATTATTTCCCTCATGACTGTCAAACCAGGTGAGTAGTATAACCCACTAACATTTAACAAGTAATGCTCGAGTCATTTCCAAGATTCTTTTTTAGTGTTATTATAATTAGGTAAATCAATGTTGGAACCATGAACATTTGTAATATTATGATAGGTATATATTTCTAGCAAAAACCACATCTACCTTACCCTAATTTTAAGATGTTATTATATTATTATCCTTAATTTCTATTATAGGGTTATGTTCTCGAATCTATTTTTTCCTAAATTTAGTTCCCATGGCTTCTACTAAACTTCCTCTAAGACCAACTAGAAAGACTCCAACCCTATAAGTCTAGAGTCATTGGTTACTTTATTACATTGGCATATGATACAAGGAATAACATCCCGAAGGACTGAATATTTTGGTAGTATTGGTAAACTAGATACATAGTTTAATTTCACATACATTTGAGAAAAATTTAATAATGTATTTTCTTTGAGATCATATTTATTCCCTATAACATATGCCTATATATTTATCATAAAAACCTTCATGTATTCACGGAGAAAGGAATCATAAGAAAGGGGTGAGACCTAATGCTCAGTAAGGGTATACATACAATGAAAGATATAATGAAAACATAAGACGTAATCAACATGGAAAGGTAAATAATTAAAAAACATTAAATTTAGTCGATAAATTAAACATGAAGAATAACATGGTAGTAGTAAAATATGATCAAATAATGCCATATAAATAATCAAATGTGCATAAAACTTAACAATTGATATTATCACTAATCTAATAATCATTTTTAACCTCAATAACAAATCTCATAATGATGTAATTCATAATTCTAGACATATGAAATATACTATCAAGACCTATCTCAAGAAAGTTTAAATATATGGGGAAAAACCATTTAATTTTGCCAACCAGTTTATATCATGAGGCCTACCGATGCATTAGGGGGCTATGTAAACTTAATCATAAACTATTGAGAGTAATATGGTGAATGATAACCAAATTGTACATCCCTAGTTAGAAAGATCATTAATTAACAAGATAAATATTAAGTATTGTATCAATAAAACATATCCACAATATATTGTAACTATAATAAAGGGTTTATGTCATTGAGGAATATAAATACAATAAAAATTCCATTAAAATCATTCCTGAGGAATATATCAATTTCATTTTTGAAATATCATTTTAAAGATAAAATTTTATAATTTTTTTTGAAAATAAGTTTAATTGTAAATTACCTTGGAAAATTTTAAAATAATATTTAAAAAAATGAGTGTTCATGAAGGTGGAATTTTTTTTCTTGTCGTACATGTGAAAACAAAGATTCCTTTTATATTTTCAGTAAAAGCCAAAAAAGAATTTTTTAGATGACTAAAAGAAGATTACCTTGATTTGTTTTTGTAAAAATTAAAATATGCATAATATTTTATTTATAAAATAATTTTTATATTATTAAAATAAATTTTAAACATTTTTAGAAAACATAGTTTTGAAAGAAAAATATCTTCAATCTAAGAGAGAAGAAATTCATATTTTTGTAAAAAAAATTCACAACTACTTTAAGTACCAAAGAAAGGAAAATTGTACTATTAATTGAAAATTTAATGGATAAATATAAAATGAAATGGTTTTATTATATGCTGATTAAATAATTCCCTTTAATGGAAATTTAACAATTAACAATCCTAATTATAATGGGATTTAAATATAAATCTCTTAACATTTTGGTAACTTTTGAATCATAATACCAATGAAAGTAATAACACAAAATTAAATAATAAATAAAATTAAGGGAAATATATGAATGATATATGATATAAAAAGTGGAATTATATACACCACATAAAGGAATAAGTGGTGGATATGTCTTATGTCTCACAAAAAGTAAAAGTGAGATGTGAAACCCTTACCTTAGGTTTGATTTTATTTATACTTGATCAATTATACTATATAATAAATATAGGTTTATTTTATATCTATTAAATAACCATAATAATATATTTCATACCATATATTATTTAATTATAGTCTTTTATGATGCATTTATTAACATTTCTTTGTTAAAATCACTCATTTTGGTTGATAATTACTTCATTTTTCATGTATGTCTTGGGTAGGTAATTTCAGTACTTATATATTGGTCACAGTTAAATCATATATAGAATTTTAACCATGATATAAATATAATATTCATTCATTATATATGTATTTATATTAATATATAACTGTTATAGATAGAAAATGGATTACACCATTCATGGAGACGGTAGACCGTATGTACTCATGAATACTGCCTCCATTTTTTTGAAGGATAGAATGAAATGGAAATAAATATTAACTAACCATTAAATAATATTTTTTATTTTATGAATAAAATTTATATTAATTAAATAATTCCTTTTTACTATCCATGTAAAAATAAAATGAAAAACACTTTACATAACTATGTGGAGGCAGTGGTCCACAAGTACACATGAGCGACATTATTTTTTCCCAATCGATGGGAAGGTAGGAAATTAGATGTGATAAGATATTAAAAAAATTATAATTATGTCATAAATACCACATATAATAATAAAATTTATCCTCATTACGTTCCATGTAAAGTGTAAGATAAAAAATAATAACATCACTTTTTGAGGAGGTAGTCCGCCGTATACAAAAGTGACATTATTGTATCCCCCATGGAATGAAAAGTAAGAAGGTATATGTGATATTATAATTATATAAGTATAATAATTTTATAAATACCATATAAATTAGTTAAGTCGATCATTATATCTATCATTGAAAGGTGGTAATGGAAAATGAATTATAGCGGTTCATTTGGAGGTAATCCACATTCACTCGAACAATGTTTTCGTTTCCCATTTGATGGAAGTGGAGATTGATACAGGTTACGAAATTAAGACAATAAAATATAAGTATATAGTTGATAGTTATGTATTTATATTATCATAGTTTAAGTTGATTTTAACGAGGTTGAGGAAGAAATAAAATAAAGATACATGTTAAATAATTTTACCTCTTCTTTGGAGAGCCTCATTAAGTTTACCCCTAAAGCCTCCATGGGAGATATTAATAGTAAAAATAAGTCCTATATGATGTGGGGATATAATTAAGGAATATATTTTTGTAGTTATATTCTTAAAAAAGTTTTTTGTAAGTTTGAAGAGGGTAGGAGTGTGGGTGGACTTTTATAAGTTGCGGAGATGATACACATAGAATGTTTGAGAATATAAAGTGGTATCCAAAAGTTTCTCCTGAAAAAACCCCAGAAATGGGTAATTATAGGTAATTAGAGGTTATAATATCTATATAGGTCCAAAAAATGTGTTTTTGAAAAGTTTTATATCATTTTTCCCATATCTTTATAGTTTAATTTTGATAAACCCATTTTTACCTTAACCACAATAATTAATTTTTTCTACTTTCACTTTTCAATATTCTTAAAAATTAAGTAGAAATTATTAGATAATATAAATTATGAATATTACAAATATTTAATCCATTTTTAAAAACTCAATTCATATAATTGGTAGAATCCAATTTATAATTAGACCTGTTGATGTGTCGAAAAAATGGTTTTTCCAAAGTAAATATTCAAAAGATTAAAAAATTTATATCTGAATTGAATATGAAATTTATTACACTGATCTCAATTTAATAAAATTTAATATAAATTAACTAATTTTACTTAAAAATAAATTTAAAATAAATTTTACTTGTGGAAATAACTTAAAAGAAAAGGTAGTTTTGAAATTAAAATCAATATTTTTCCCTTTTTATCGAAAAATTAATATTTTTCTTAAAATTACCAATTTGTTTTTTAAAAATTCACCCAAATATAATTTTCACATGTAAATATAAAAAATTATGTTTATTTTTTATAATAAAGTTTTTTAAATTTCTAAAAATTAAGTTTAAATTATGTGTGCAATGTACGACTAAAACACATTTTAGAAAAATATAGTTTTCCATAAAACATTTATTTGTCTATCATATGGTTATTATTTTATTTATAATAAATATATAACCATTTAATTTATTGAAAAATGTGTAAAAAATATAATTTTAATAATTTATTTAAACCTATTCATAACAACCAACTTAACGGTGAGGTTATAAAATTCTTGTTTAAATAATAATTTTAATAACGTGTTGCGTTTTGTTAAAACCAAGTGTTGCATGTCACAAAAGCTATTGAAAAGAATATATTTATTTAAAAATAAACTTATTATATTTTCTGAAGGTATTAAATTATATTTTAATATTGGTGTTTCATGTCATATATGCTATCAAACATGAGGGTCCTCTTTTGATATCTTGAGGTGTCATAGTGTATATGGAGGGGTGAGTTGAGATAGAATACCAAAGTCCCATAAATAATCAATGATTTATCTATTAACATATTTTACATCAAATTATAAGTATATTTTCTCAATTTTATTTCTAATATTTTCCCAAAATTCTGTCATTTATTCCTTGAATTTGTTAAAGGAATCAGAATTATACCTCATTAATTAGATATATCCATATCTTCTAAGAATATCAGAAAAGTTTTTTAATGTATGAATAACCACCCATTTCCTCAAATTGAATTGGCGCACATACATCAATATAGACGAACTCACGAATATCCTTGGCCCCTTGATCTTTTACAATAAATTAGTACTTGGTCATTTTTTCTTGTAAACTTGTATGACATACACCAAGTGGTTTTAGTTCAAAGGAATATAAGTATTTATATTTGTGTAATTTAGTGAATAATTTTCAATTTACATAACCTATTTGGTTTTGAAAAATTTGGGTGTGGTATGATTCTTGTGAAATAGTTTCATTATCAATTTAAGTTACTTTATTTGTGTAATAAAACACATAAAAACCATTTTTAAATGTGTTTTACCTTAAAAATTCCATTCTTACAAGAGAAGAGACATATATTCCAAATTTTGATAATAAATACATCTATATAATTTATGTATATAAAAGTACTATTTTTGGTAATAGATGAAGCATATTAAATATATTTTAAAATAGATATCATCCTCATCCACAACATGAGGTGGTAGTACTCGATAACTATATTAATAAGTTTTTATCTGTTGAATTCTCATCGATCTACCTCTCTTTGAAAAATCTTAATAAATATACTTGGTTCCTATATTTGAATACATAGGTGAGAACCAAATTCTATATATAATACCCAATTTTTAGAAATAGTTTAATCACATTTGATAATAAATACACCTAAAGCTTTCCCTTTCTGCTTTGCATGGGTGAAATTTTTTCTCTAGTAGACCTTCTTAAAACACGGAAAACACGTAACATCATTTTCCCAATATTTTCCTATGACCATTCGCTTCTTATAATGGAATTTATAAGAATCTTTATATGTTGATATTTTTTTCAAGCCTTCCATTTTATCCAATATAAGGATAGAAAGCATTTTTTACATTGTCTTCTTATTAACATGGAAATGAAATTTCAGAAGATTCACGAGATACTTTTCTATGTTATTCATTTTGAAATTATTAAAAAATATTGAGAAGTTATGAGGAAGTGATGTAATAACTAGATCAATGTGTATTTATTCAAGAAGTTTAATCCCTAGGTCCTCTTTTCGCTCACTATAGAAAATGAGTTTGACTATGTGAGGCCTAACTATCTCAAATAATATAAGATTACATTGAAAAATCATTTTTTATCTCAAACTATTCTTATCTATCTCTATTTTGATATAGGCCACAAAGATACCAGAGAATGGTATAATCATACTTATCATCATGAAACTTCATGAATTCACTAGACCAGGATAAAAGGACTAAACACTGAATTCCTTTACGGTTGTTCAAGTATTTATCAAAGATAATGAACTATTCATCACTTTGATACATTACAGGATGTTTAAAAAAAATGAGAATTAGAGCACATAATATTTCAGTTTAGTGTGAAACACAACTAATATGCATTTGAACTATTCCTAGAATTTACATCCAAAAATGAGATGGGTTTTCTTCAAAATTTATATCATGGATAATGTGGATGATGAATTTGACATTATTATATAATTATAAAATATTTTATTATTAGTACTATACTTGATTTTAATTTTATGTGGTAAATAATAATAATTTAAATTTTATTTAGTATCAGACTATTTCATCAAGTCCCCACATCCCTCACTATTGGACTCAAAATTCCTAGTTGCTTAGACATTCTAGTGGAAAATATCCATATTTCCCTTCTCATAACCCAAGTGTGGGATAAATCAATTACTCAAAGGTATTTAGGTAGACAGTTCTTTTCCAACATCAGTCTTGAAGCTCCTTGATTTTTTTGATTAGACTACCCAATCAATAAATCCTAACTTCGATTTCTTATATACTTTCCTCCAAGTTGTATCAATTCTAGCTTGGGATAATCCTATTAATGAAAATTGTTTAATTAAACCATAATATTTCATAATAAATCCATCATAGTGTTGGATCGTTAGTGATATAAAATATAAAAGAAGGGCGGATGAATATTTATTTTAAATTTAAAGACAAAAGGGATTATGTTTTATAAAATTAAGTATTGTAGTGAGTGTAATGTTCTTGGAATGAGTTGCATCCTAAAAAAAATAAGAACCCCAACATTTATTGTGGTTCGAATAAAAGAGAACCTACTCCAAACCTCCACCTCCTTCACTTCTCAAGGATATTGGAACCCACCAACAACCTCACTTTTAAAGGCGTGAGAACCCTGTTACAAACACTGTCTTCTAAACAACCCAGAGGCATAACCGAGTCTATTACAAGAAACTTAGCCTTGTCTGTTTATCTGACTTTTTATTAGGATTGAAAACCCTAGATTCCTCTTAGGTGGTGTAATAATCAGATAGAAGAAATACTTTTTTTGATGGTAAAAGTAGAAACCAAAAATAATAATAATAAAAACCAAAATAAAATACTATATGAATATAAAATAATATAAGGATATTACCAGATGATCAGAAATGTTGAAGATGTTGTAGCTCGAGGATATTTGATCACCTGGAAGGATAAAACGTCTATGTTGAAATTATTCTGTGATCAAAACTATAGTAATACATTCATTGAAGTTTCTGAACAATTGATAGTACACAAAATTTCAAATATGTATTACAAGTTGTCTTATTGATTGATCTACACTAGTGTTGTTTTGTTCCTTGAATATATCTCCTGGATAATTGAAACAAAGATCCTCTATGAGGGAATTCTTGTCCAATATCTACACAACACATGTTTGATAATAACAATGAAATAATATAACCATTAGGTATGTTTCTTAATTTCATGCTTAATAACATAATTATATTTAGTATTTATATTTATTCATTAAATATTAATATAAAACTATTAAAATGTCAAGTAAATCATTTGTAAATAATTAAAAATTACCAAATAATTAATTTTTTTTAATCTTGTTGATTATACAAAATAATGTTTTAAAAATAAATAATCACATGACATTTAATCTAAAAATATATATGTACAGAAAATTATGTTGGGATTATTTTTTATACTCTATTATAATTTTATTTTAGTGTAAAATAATAAAACATTTAACAAAAGAATTTATTTTTATAAAAGCAATTAAAAAAAGAAATAAAATTTTTATATTTTTTTAATTAACGGTGAATCATTTATCTATCGTTGAAACATAGTACAGTGGTTGATTTTTTTATCACTGAAAATAGAGATCCATAACACCCCTAGTTTTTTATGAATTACTTTTCTTAATAAATTAAAATTCTTTGATGGATTGAATTGAATGCTATTCCATGTTAGTATTTCTTCAAATAGAACACCAAGTTAAGTTTAATCTATACTCAATGGTCATATTAGCTTGTGGAACATGCAATTCTATGATTGGATTCTATTACATACAATGGAGAGTTGCTTCAATTTCTTCCCTCACACACAAGATTGAGTTATACCAAACTACAATATACTATTAATAATATTATTAAAATATTGTTATAGTTATCACATAGCCATTGCAATGGAAGATAATGAATAATATTAACTAAATTATGAAACTACGGTTTAGTAATGTCTATATAATTAATTATATGGTATCAATTATTTATAAATGAAATTAAAAACCAATTGAATATAAAGGATATTTTTTTTGAAAAACAATATTTATGCCCACAATGGTGTTTTATATTAATATATTAAATTAATAAGTATCAGTAAGATATCTTAATGACACTTATATATAACAAATTTAAAAAAATTGATATTATTTTAATAACTTTAATGTGTTCAAAATAAGAAAAAAATCCAATTTTATGCATAAAAATATATTTTTATAAAAATTAGTTTTATCTCTTTTTAATCAAAGATTTTTTTTAAACTAATTCTTGACACATTAATAATTTTTATTTCAAAAAATAAAATTCATTTTTGGAATATTAACATCAAAATTATCTTAGGGTGATGTTTTGTTATTTTTCTGAGAAGATTCATTTTTTGATGAATAATGAAAAATACTAAGTTTTAACTAAAAACTATTTTTCAATTAATTTATTTATATAGTAAAAATATGATTTAAATTTGTTTTAAAATATAATTATTCGAATTATATACTACTTAATCAAATTTATTTCATTGCAACCAATTTCACCTTGAAATTGGACATTAAAACATTTTAAACTTTTAAACATTTTCACCATAAAAACTCGTTGTCTTGTTCCATTTGCAGGATTAATGTTATATTAATTTACACCACTACTATGATTGTAATTTTAAAAAATGGATTCCAAATTATAAATATCAATAATTTATAATTTATATTAAGGTCAAAATATTTTTTTTAAAAAATATTAGTGAAGATAATTAAAATTAATTATAGTGATTAAGGTAATAGAAAGCTTACTTTGTGGTTAAACATTAATCATGAGGGATGACCTAGAAACCTGCAAGAAACCCATTTTATAAAAATATTTTGGTAATGTATTAATGTAATGTCCCAGAAATTCCATACAGTTTTTTTAATTATATGTAATTATATCGAGACCAAAAATCTGACGACGTGTGATTCTGAGGCCCGGAGTACCAGAAATGATCCTTCAAAGTTTTGTTAAACTTTAAATAGTGCGCGTAAGAAGTTTTCTTAAAAATGGGGAATAAATCTTAAAAGGTTTCTTAGATCAGAAATATGAGGGCACCATTGCACTCATTATAGCGGGTTTACCATAGACATGACTTAAGTGTAGTCAGTGCGGGCCTCCATTGAGAAAACCCGAAAATGGAATAACTGTAAATAAAATAATTTAATAGAAAAATTTTATTTTTCAAATACTTATAACTCACAAACGATAACTAATATTGAAAATCGGAGACCGTAGCTGAACTCTTGAGGGTATTATTTCCTTAGGATGCTACTAACATTGTCCGGCACAGGCCACTAGTGAAAGTTAGTTTTTGAGAGTAAATAACATAATTAAGTGGAAATTATTTTATGGAAAAATTCATAACTTCTAAACGGTAACTCAAATTGAAAATCTGAGAGTATCGTTAGGTTCATTGGGGTGTGTTCTTCTTATATGTAGCCTAAACTCGACCGTCACAGGTCAAGGGTGAACGCTAATAATTTATTCAACTTTTTTAGGTACGTTCAGTAAACACGCGAGAGACATTTTATAACTTTTGAACCGTTACTCGGATAAAAAATACAAGGGAATCGTTGAATCAGAAACACCATGATTTGCTTAAGGGAGAATTTACTTTGACCGTAGTAGGTCTGGAGAAAAAGTAAAATTTTGAGGCATTCTAAAAGAAAAAAAAGTAAATAATTTAATTATTTTTTTTATATCCACCAATGGAAAAGTAAAGGAGTTGGTCCAGCGATGTGTCAAGAAAATAAATGGATTGACCTACCAACCCTAGGTAACAATGTTTTTGGGGAATTAGGAAGTTTCTTAATTGATGAGCCACAATAAATTCCAACGTCGTTACATAACCTCCCCCTCTATTATATATATGAAGCTTGGGGAGGGGTATCAATATAGATTCGCCAAGAAACAAAGTGTTGAAGGAGAATTGCAATGTCGGAACCTTAGATGACAGATCTGAACCCAGAAAGAGTTGAAAGACGACACCGAACCACGAACAAAAGGATGTAGTATGAGTGATTTCATTGGGAACCAGTAGCGGGAACATAGAACATGATCCACCTTCAGGGGTGGATGCTCTCCAATGGGTTTTAGAGGTTGGGGTTATTCATTTATGGTTTTTAAATTTCCTCATCTTCCCTGTTCTTGAATTATACAGAGAAGGTGGGTCAACCGACTAATGGGATGATCCGTGAATCATTCCTTTTGTCGGATGTTGTTATTGGGTAACCTTGTTGGGTTTTGTTTATTGTTTAATGCAAGAAATTGTTAAACCCATTTATCCTCCCAATGATCATGATAAAACACAGAGGGTGGGGGCCTAACGAACCTGGCCCAAACCCTCCGCAACTTCTTTACCCTTGCACCTTCTGTGGAAACCCACCAGCATGACAACACCAACTGGATATGAAGGAGGCGGCACAATACCACACACCGCTAGAGGAGGCCGCGACACGAAGCTGCATTGAACATCGGAGCAGCTGACACCAACCCACTGTGGAGGAGGTGCATTACACCATCACGCGCTGCCAGTGTACAAAGGGGCCGCGTCTCTTCAGCTACGGCATACAGAGATGTGGGATGACTCGTTGGTCAAACACCGAAGGGAAGGGCGGCGCGCCGTAGCAGGCCATCCGTGAGCAAGATACCACAGCCTAGGTCATAGAGGAGGAGGCAGAACCCATGCCTTTGGAGGGTTCTGCGATGAATGGGTGGTGCCGACATGGAGCCAATGCTTTAAAGGTCAAATGGACTTTGGCCATTTGAGATCTTGGGGGAGAGGCTCCCCCAAGCTGCTTGGAGGAAGCACCACATGCCATGCCCTTCGCAGCCGGATCTCCCTCCAGCAGGCTGCCTCAAGTGGGCCGGGTCGCCTGGCTAGCGGGCCACAGCCAGAGGGCTAGGCCTTCTGCCCCGCGGGCCACGACCCAGCGGGCCAGGCCGCGCCCCACAAGCCGGGTCGTGCCCCACTGCGGGCTAGGCCGCCCCTTTGCGGGACCCTCCCCACACGTCTTGGGCTGCCCTTGTGGGCTGCCCTTTTTTTTTTGCCAGGCCAGACCTCAGCCCAGCGGGCCGAGTCCGTCGCGGCCCAGCCCAGGTCGGGTTGGTCCGACCGGACCCGGGCCCAATCGGGCCCAGAAATAGTTAAAAGGAATTATCTTGAGAATTGAACGTCCGTTTGACAAACCGTCTACGGTGTTGGGATCCTTGGTGTGAGAAGGTCCATTTTAATTACTCCACGAGATTTTAGAGAAACATGGAGTATGACCGGATTGGATCGCACCCAAATTCAACTGGGCCCTCGGAAAATAAATTCCAATAATTCACAGACCGAGCATCCGGTTAACGCATCGCCTATTGCGTTGGAACCCTTGTGACATGAAGGATCACTGGGTTACTTCTTTGTGAGACTTCATACTGGTTGAAATTTGAAAGATAGATTGGGAATCAGTTCTCCCAAGTGCACTACGTACGGAACCCTATGACTGGCTGAGACCTGACGACTGCTGATTTTTCGACTAGAGTGACTTGACGGCCATGATACATGATGGGGAGGAGTAACTCAGCATCCCACTATGGGAAGAGGCCATGGTATGCGATGGGGAGGAGTACCTTACCAGGACATGGTGGGGGAGCAGATCTGTATGACTCGGAAGACCCACGATATGCGATGGGGAGGAGTACCTCATAAGTACAAGGTCAGCAAGAAGTGCCTCTCTGTGACGTGGAAAACCCATTTTACTCGATAGAGGAGGAGTTCTTCTATAGTTGAGGTGTTTTACGTTGTGACTAGGAATGTTACATGTTCCTAGGCATAGAGAATATGTTTTTGGCTTTCAGAATTCATAGTGATCCCATGTGGGTCAGCATCATAATCCTATTTCTTATAGTTGTATACCTGGTTTGAGTTGAGACTCTAATTGAGCTATGTCTATTAATTTGTGATTTGTGATTGAGATCATGCTTTGTGGTTTTACTTATGGAATTATGAGAGGCCATCAGGGTTCTTGAGGTACCTACTGAGTATCGTTATACTCACCCCTGCTCGGGCTATGCCCACACCTTGTTGTGTCTTGTGAAGATGAAGAGCAGCTAGGATGAGGTTTAAGGGAGCCAGGACTAGGTTATAAGCAGAGGAGACATGAAAATGTGGAGTACTGAGGAGGCGATATGTACCTACCCTTCAGGTAGGACCCCTAGAGAATGACTCAACAGTTTTTTTCCTTTTTTTAGTTGTATTGTTCCTTTCAATTGTATTTTAACTTTTCAGTTGTAATTTTACATTCTGTTGGGCCTGCATTTTGGCCCTATTTACTATCAACACCCCTTTTACTACAATAGTTAACTTCATAGTTGCTTTTTTTTTTGTGTTCTCAGACTGTGTGTTTGTACAAGTTTAAAGGTGAGACCTTCCCATTTGTGGGAATATGCCTTTCAGTGCTAGTCACCGACCCCTAGCCTATAGAAGGTGGGCTTGGGGTAGTCACGACATGGGCCCTGGGGGAAAGGCCATGAAAAAGTGGTGCTATAGGAGTTCGGTTCTATTAAAGAACATGGAATCTGATATTTTCTGTGTGGTAATAGTGTTAAGTGTAATTAGTGTGGCTTTCAGTTTTAGAAATCCAGTTTTGGTGCGGCAGCCGATGTATCCATACACCAGGACATTGAATTCTGATTTCTAACCCAGCACACGAAAACACTGATTGTGTGTGTTTTTGAAAGGTTTTTCTTATGATTTATTTGAGTCAGCTCACGAGGTATATCTTAATGACCGTGGAACACCTATTTCTTATCATCATGTCGCTGCGTAGACAACCATCTAGGATTCCTGAGAGAATATGTGATGGCAGCCCACCGAGTAATGGGACCTCAGTGTAGGACCCTATTATGGAATTATCACCTTCGGGTGGTGTACTAGAAACACCACAACTCATTGGGTAGCCAATTCCACCTACCCCACTAGAAGAGGATGTGCACCGATTGAGTGCGTTGCAAAAGTTCTAGAAATAGAGGCCTCCGAGGTTCCGAGGTGAGGCGGATCCGCAAGAGGTTGAGGACTGGATGGAGGCTGTGGTCAGAGGTTTTCACTTAGTTGGGACACAAGATGATTTTATAGTGATCCTAGCAGCCAAACTTTTTTTTGGTAGCATTAAATTGATGGTGGAGGTTGATGCTTCAGATACACGATGAGGTGACCCTCATCTGGGTGGACTTCGAGGGCCTTTTCAGGGTAGAGTTTGTCCCAACGACCATATGATATGTGTGTATACAGGAGGTGATGCACCTATAGAAGGGTAGCATGACAGTGGCCCAGTACTCGACGAGGTTCACTAATCTCTCCTGCTAGTACAATGACATCATACAAGACCCTTTCTTCAGAGCCGAAATCTTTGATAAGGGTCTCTAATGGTAGATTAGATCATTGACTATATCTCTCAGCATACCGACTCATGGTGGGGTGCTAGAGCGGGCACTTTTGATGGAGAGATTCTTAGCTGAGTAGGAACTGATAGAGAGTCCGACCACCGAGCAACACATGGACAAGTCATATACTGTTGGTAGTAGGAAGATGACATAGAGGTCCAAGTGGAACAAACCTTCTGGTGGATAGGCCCGAGACGCAGGGTCGAAGGTGTGGAGCTCATGAGGTAGAGAAGTTCAGGCGAGGGACAAGCAGTGCTACACATTTGATGGGCAGGGTCACATGGATCAAGATTGCCCGACTCACCATACATATGACCAATAGACGATCAAGGGACCTCCGAGGTAGAGGCAGAGGTTCAATAGAGGAGTTCCATAGGCAGTTGATGGATGTGGGAGAGGATCTGTCCGTGTAACAAGCAGTGGGTGGCATTTCGAGGTTCTACCACCACCACTACCAAGTGGTCCACCCCGACCACAAGGAGTAGGAGGACAGGGATGAGATCAGCTTTAGGAAGCTAAGGCCTATGACCACGGTGCTCTGGATATTATTAGAGGTATGATCTTTGTCTACTCCACCTTAGCTCTGGTACTTATAGAAATGGGTGCCAATCACTCTTTTATTTCCATGGCCCTTGTTCGGGGCTCAGAGATTCCATTAGAGCTATTGGCTCAATCCTTACGGTTAGAGAGTCCTATGGGAGGGGATTCGATGATCACACACTGGTGCCGACAGTATGATCATACTCTAGGAGGAGA
This sequence comes from Viscum album, assembly GCA_963277665.1. NCBI lineage: Eukaryota > Viridiplantae > Streptophyta > Magnoliopsida > Santalales > Viscaceae > Viscum > Viscum album. Next base: position 1,180,870,611 of record OY728128.1, on the reverse strand, counting down.
GTGCTTCGGTTGGGATCTTCTAGTAGTAGCGTCGAGGCCTTACGATGTCATCTTTGGTATGGACTAGTTATCTAAAGTCCATGCTTAGATTGACTGTATTAGGTGAAAAGTGAGGTGTGTCCACATGGATAGGACTAGGTTTTGCTTCACCGGTAAGAAGGAAATCTATGAAACATAGGACAAACTTACCCAGAAGAGGGTGCAGCTGATTACTCATCAGTTGGCTAGCCTTACCCTCGGAGCATCTGATGTTGCGAGTCTGAGCTATCCTGTAGTGGTGGACCATTATATTGATGTTTTTCCTGATGATGTTCTAGGACTACCTCCACATAGAGAAGTATACTTTTACATCGAATTGTACCCTGGGATGACACTGATATCTACCCCAGCAGATCAGATGGCTCCCGTAGAGCTTCGTGAGTTATTGGTACGGTTGGTGGACTTACAGGAAAAGGGGTTCATAAGACCCAGTGTTTCTCCATGGGTAGCCCCAATTCTATTCGCCAAGAAGGAAGATGTGAGTATGATACTCTGTGTGGACTACCGGCACATGAACTAGGTGACTGTTAAGAACAAGTATCCACTTCTAGGGATTGATGATCTTATTGATTAGCTGAAGGGATCTTGTTGGTTTTTGAAGATAGACCTGAGATCAAGCTATCGTCAGCTCAGGATATGAGATGAGGATGTGCATAAGACAGCCTTTATAGGTTGGTATGGCCATTATGATTTCTTTTTTATGCCCTTAGGCATGACCAATTCCCCAGAATTGTTCATGGGAATCATGAACAAGATTTTTCAGCCATACCTCGATCAATTTGTGGTGGTGTTCATGGATGACATCTTTATTTACTTAGCTATAGACAAGGATCATGCCTATCATCTACAGGTTGTTCTAGATACACTCTAAGAGCACCATATTTATGGTATACTCTGTAATTTCTAGTTCTAGATACCAGAGGTCCACTTTCTAGGACAAATTATCTCAAATGTTGGAGTTTTAGTGGATCTAGAAAAGATAGAGGTTGTAATTTCTCGGGATCCACCCAAGAGTGTGAAAGAGGTGCAGAGTTCTCTGGGGTTGGCTGTGTACTACTAGAGTTTTGAACCAGACTTCTCTAGGGTGGATACACCCTTTTTAACTTTGACAAAGAAGGGGTAGCCTTTCCTCTGGATGGATAAGTGTCAACAGAGATTTCAAGATATGCGACAGAGACTGACAAGTAGAATGATGCTACCCCTAACCTGGAGTCAGCATCAGTGATCTTTGCGCTGAAGATGTGGTGGCACTACCTGATGGGTGAATGGTTTACTATTTAATCTAATAATAAGAGTATCATGTGTATCTTCTCACAAAAGTACCTGAACCTGAGACATCAATAATGGCTAGAGTTTATCCTGGACTATGACCATGAGATAGCCTATACTCCTAGGATGGGGAACTTGGTAGCAGACACACTCAACAGATGGTCTAGTCTACAAATGATGAGTGAGGTGTCTGAGTATCTAGTCCTGCTGTGAATAACCTTCATGGAAAAAGATGGAACATCTTACTTCCAGTCTATGATTGTCACTCCCCCAATTCTTCATCAAATTTAGGGGGGGACAACTTGAGATGTTGACTGCGAGACTCAATGTGCTTAGATATCCTTAGAATGGTCTCCTAAAGGATTTACTATAGGTGGGGAGCGTTTCATCCTTTTAAAAGTACATAACTTGGTTCTAGTGATGATTCATGAGGAGGTGTTGAGGGAGATCCATACATCCCCTTTAACGGTATATCCTAGAGTGATAAAGATGTAACCAGACCTCTGACGTCCATACTGGTGTCCATGGATGAAGTAAGTAGTGGCAGAGTTTGTATCACGATGCCTCACTTGTCAGCAAGTGAAGACTACACAGAGCTGGCAGAAGTTGTATACCCACAGGATATGGAGACCTCTGGAGTTCCAAGAGAGGGAACACATTTTCTGGTGACTATATCCTTGATGGGGACTACAGATATTTGGCTGGGGCTGCAAGTTGTCACCGAGGATTATCAGGCCATTTCTGATACATCGGTGGATAGGTGAGGTGGCATACCGCTTGGAACTTCCGTCGTAGTTGGAGAAGGTGCATGACATCTTCCACGTATCCTAGATGAGGAGATGTGTGCATGATCCATCACACGTTATCAACTAGGGTGAGTTGAACTTTGACGATGAGATGAATTTTATAGAGTTCCCAGTGGAAATGGAAGATCGATAGGAGCGAGTCCTTCATGGACAGTCGATCCATTTGTTGCAATTTCGGAGGCAGCACAAGGACCTCTAGGAGAGAACATAGTAACAAGAGGCTCAGATTTATGCTCACTACCCTCATTTGTTTAATTTGCCTTTGTTTTAGTTTTTGAAGATGTAAATACCTAAGGTGTGGAGTATTTAATTTCCTCAAATTTCCGTATATGTTTTTTAATTATATGAAATTATTTCAAGACTGTAAAATATGACGATGAATGATTACGAGGCCCAAAGTGTCCAGAATGATCCTTCAATGTTGTGATAAACATTAAATAGTGTGAGTAAGAAATTTTCCTACAATAGTGGGATAACTCTTAAACGGTTGCCTAGATCAAAAATATGAGGGCACCGTTGTGCTTAGGATTGTAGTTTTACCCTAGACACAACTTAAGTTTAGTCGGCACGGGCCTCCTATGAGAAAACCTGAAAATGGCATAACCATAAATAAAATAATTAAATAAAATTATTTTATTTTTCAAATGCTTATTACTCACGAATGGTAACTCAGATTGAAAATATGAGACCACTGCTAAAATCGTTAGGGTATGCTTTTCTTAGGATGATACTAATATTGGTTGATGCGGGCGACCGGTGAAATTTAGTTTTTGGCCATAAATTAAATAATTAAGTGGAAATTATTTTATTAAAAAATCCATAACTTCTAAATGGTAACATAGATTGAAAATTTGAGAGGACCGTTGGGTTTTTTGGGGTGTGTTCTACTTAGGCGAAGCCTAACCTTGACCGATGCGGGTGAAGGGTGAATGATAATAATTTATTGAACTTTTTTTTAGGTACGTTCAGTAAATGCACAAGCAGTGTTTTCGAAATTTTTAACTGTTGCTCGGATTAAAAATCAGAGGGAACCCTTGAATCCGCAGTGCTGAGATTCACTTAAGGGAGGATTTACTTTGACTGCAGTAGGTCTGGAGAAAAAGTTATGTTTTGTGACTTTTTAAAAGAAATGAAATAAAATACTTTTTTTTATTTCATATCCTCCAATGGAGAAGCAAAGGGGTGAGGCCAGTGATGTGTCAAGCCAATAAATGGCTTGACCTTCCAACCCTAAGTAATGACGTTGTTGGTGAATTAGGAAGCTTCTTAATTTATGATCCCTAATAAATTCCAACATCGTTACTTACCTTCTCCCTCTCCTATATATATGGAGATTGGGGAGGGGTATCGACACAGTTTCACCAAGAAACAAAGTGTTGAAGGAGCATCGCGATGCTGAACCCTTAGTGGATAGAGCTGAACCCAGTGGGAGGTGACGTAGGACACCAAACCGTGAACCGAATGATGGCGTATGAGTGATTTTATTGGGAATCCATTGCGGGAACGTAGGACACGATCCACCTTCAGGCATGGATGCACTCCAACGAGTTTTTGAGGTAGGGGTTTTTCATTTATGCTTTTTAAATGTTTTCCTCTTCCCTAGTCTTGAATTATACGAAGAAAGAAGTTCAACCGACTGATGGGTTGATCCATGAATCATTAATTTTGTGGGAGGTTTTTATGGGGTAACCTTGTGGGGGTTTTGTTTGTTGTTTAATAAACAAAATAATTAAACCCATTTTATAATCCCTTTGATCACGAGAAAATGTGAAGGGCATGGGCCCAACAGACCCAGCCTGAACCCTTCACAACTTTTTTACCATTGAGCCTTCTATAGAAACCATCAGTACGACGGAACCAACTGGCTATGAAGGAGGCGACAGACCAACACACGCCACTAGAGGAGGCCACATGATGAAGCCTTGGAAGACATCGGAGTGGCCGGAACATTTTGGCCATGGAGGAGGTGCGGTGCACCATCGCGTGATGCTGGTGTGCAAAGGGGTTGCGTCTTGTCAGCCACGAAAGACGGACAAGGTAGTTGGCTCCTCAGCCGACTGAAGAAGGGAAGGGTGGTTCCTAGTCGCGCATCGCCGGGGAGCAGGAGACCGCGTTTGAAGCCGCGACGGAGGAGGTAGAACCCGCACCACCGACAGGTTATATGACGACTGGGAAAAACCCACATAGCGCCGCCACTTTGAAGGCAGAATAAACTTTTGCTGTTCAGGATCTCAGGGGAGCGGATCCCTCGAGCCGCCTGACGGAAGGACTGGAGGCCGCGCCCTTCACTACCAGACCACCCTCCAACTGGCTGCCACCAATGGGATGGGCCGCCTGCCCCATGGGCCACCGCCTATGGGTCGTGCCACCACACATCAGGCCGGTCTATGCCCCACCAGCTCGTCCGCGCCCCACCAGAGGCTGGGCCGCCCCTTTGCGGGCCCCCATACATGGGCCGGGCCACCCAACCGGGCCCAGAAACACTTAAAGGGCCTTATCTAGAGAACCAGACATCCGTTTGATGAACCATATAAAGCGTTTGGATACTTGGAGGGAGACAGTCCTTTTGAATTAATATATGAGTGTTTTGGAGAAACTTGGAGCATGGCCAGGTTGGATCGCACCCGAATCTAACGGGGCCCTTGGCATGGAAATGCCAATAACGCACAGACCGGGTGTGTCTGTTTGACACGCTGTCTGTTGCGTTGGAACCCTTGTGACATGACAGATCACTGGGATAATTTTTTTGAGACTTAGTGGTGGCTGAAATATGACCGATGGCTTGCGGAACGGTTCTCCCAAGCGTGCTACGTACGAAACCCTACGACTGGATGAGATCTGACGACTGCTGACTTTTCGACTCGGTGTGACTCGAAGGACATGGTACGTGATGGGGAGGAGTACCTCAGCAGGACATGGTGAGGAGCAGTCACAGTACGTGATGGGAAAGAGTACCTCAGCATGCCACAGTGGGGGAGTGACTCTGTGTGACCAGGAAGAACCATGGTACGAGATGAGGATGAGTACCTCAGTAGTTCAAGGTTAGTGGGAAGCGCCTCTGTGTGAAGTGGTATGTCCACAATACTTGATAGAGTAGGAGTTTTTGACCATCCAAGATGTTCAACATTGTGACTGGGAATTTTACTTGTTCCTAGACCATGAGAATCCATGGCTGGCTATTAGATGTGGAGTTCCGAGGAGGCGATCTGTACCTACCCTTCAGGTCGGACCCCCGAAGGATGACTAAGTAGTTGTTTTCCCGTTTTTAGTTGTATTTTTCCTTTCAGTTGTATTTTTACTTTTCAGTGGTACTCATACTTTCAGTTGGGTATGTATTCCAGCCCCTTTTACTTTCAGTACTCCTTTTACTACAGTATTTTACTTCACAGTTTCTTCTTGTTGTGTTCTCGGACCATGTGTTTGTATGGGTTTAAAGGCAACACCTTCCCATTTTAGGGAATACACCTTTCGGTGCTAGTTTCCAACCCCGGACCTATGAAAGGTAGACATGGGGTAGTCAAAAAACGGGCCCCGGAGGATGGGTCGTGACAATAAAAGTTTCTAAAAAATGGACCATTATTATAGGTACATGATGTAAGGGAGACCTTTTAATAGTGTTTTTCTTTTTGTATTTATAGGAATGCCACTCCCCTATACTATAATTGGGTACCCCCTCACTTATTCACACCTATAACGCCTTTAATATCATCCTTAACTTGATAAAATAAAATCCAAAATCAACTCTTTTCATAATGTAAGCCTCAAATTTTGTAGAAATAAAAACTAGGAATTTCTTTGGTGCAAAACAAAAGAAGTTACCCGAAGATGTGGTAATGTTCTTCAACAAGATCTTCTATTTCATTTATTTCTCCACCCATTCAATTATTCTTATTCAATTCTTACATAATAACCTTAGTATCATCAATTTCACACCCGCCATTTTTATATTATTGTTTTACTAAATTTCTGGGTGTCGGGTAGTTCGGGTTGATGCCCAACTTAAATTTGTTGAGATATTGTTTAAAAAACGCACATTTTGGTCTTGATAGCATTCAACGTACTACAGTCGAAGTTTCACAAATTTTCCAAAGTCACCATGTGGCCTTAACTGCTTCACTACACATTCTGCCCGATGTGTAAGGCAGACAAATAAAATGAATTATTAATAAAGAAATAAAAATCAATAGTGATAAAATGAAAATAAAATAAAATAATAAGAGTGTGATAAAACTTAATCAATTGTTTTACTAATAATAATATTGAATTGTTTTATTGATAATAATATTATTATTATTTGAGGATATTATTAATTATTATTGAGTATTATTATTATTAATATTAGTGTTTATACTTAAGTTATTTTATTTATTATTATTACTCTTGTTTTAGTTTATTATTATTATTATTACTGTTGTGTTTTATTTTTATTAGTTTTTGGCTAGGGATTCTTCTTCCCCCCTTCTAACAGGTCGTTACATACCCCCCTCCCCCGAAACCCTTCCACTCCCTTGCTTCTTGGCCAGTTGCCGGACCACCCTCCTCCCTTCTGGCAAGCCTTTCCCCGTTCCCACCATCACCCGGACCCCCCCAGCCAGGCCGCTCGCACCGTCACCCCGACCTCCTAGCCAGATTGCACTGGTATTATCTGTCCACCTCTCCCATGACTTGACACACCCCTGCTCGACCGACTCAACCCTCTTCCATGAAGGATTCCCCTCCCAGTAAGCTCCTCTTCTCCTTTCCATAGTGTTTTGGTACTTGTTTTTTGGGGTTTTATGTTTTTAGTGGGAATGGTTTCTAGTTTTAGTGTTAATTATCGATTTTTTGGTTCAATTGTTTGATTTAGTGTCCAATTTGGGTCTCTCATGGTTCAACTAGGCTGTGATTGAAGAATTTGACCAGTCTTGGGAAATTCTTCACCTGAGGTAGGTGGTTCTGTGCTCTAACATCTCTAGATTAATTTAATAGGTTTGTTTAAATTTATAAATGCATTCTTTATGACTATTTTGTGGTGCGTTAAGTTTTTTTAAATTAGTTTGAGTGATTATTTATTGGAATTTTATTTTTATAAATGAAAGTGCTATTTTTTTGTTGTGCATTGATGAAATGTTTCAAAAAAATGGGTTTTAGGAATTGTTTGGTTAGTGAGAACGTTTTTAGGGGTATTTGAGTTGTGTATGTTTAAATATGAATTTTAAATTGTTTTAAAAGATGGTAATCCTACTTTATAAATATTTTAATGTATGAGTGGTTTTATGAAAGGGTTTAACCATTATTTTTTGGTCTTAATTGTGTGTTTTATTGTGTTATAAAAAGGGAATTTGAGAAATTTTACAAGTGGTGGTAAATGTATTTGGGGTGAGGATTCTCTTGTTGCTTTGTTCAATTTAGTTTTATGTGGAGCCTTTGGTAGTTATTATAATCCCTTACATCATTGTAGGGTGTTTTATTTATCACAGTGTGGGTTTTAGTCATCAGTGACAAAGACCTATATGTATATCCATGGGTAAGCATGTATATATGTATATCCTCCTTAGGCATATTCCCTCATGGCACACGGAATATGTACTTTGCGCAAATTGTGTGTATATATATATATATATTTTAAAATGTATATGTGCATAGGTGAATTGGTCCCAATTTTCCCTCGATATGGCATCATGCCTCGAGGTAGGTCCCCCACCACACTTACCATTATATTTATAATTTATTAATTTCTTGGAATTTAATTGTTTCTAAAGAAATTGTAAATAATATTAAGCAATTAGTTTTATAAATAATGTTTTCTACGGAAGATAGTAGTTCCCTCTTGTACTTGAATTGTATAAAAATGTTTCCTATTAAAATTACATACTAAGTGTTTATCAAATTGCCGGGTTGGCCTTTGTAAGTAAGTTGTGTTTTTTTGGATGTCTTGGCTTAAAAATGTGTTCAGGTTTCTAAAATGGATTTATTAAAAGGGGTTTCAATTGGTTTTGATATTGAAGGTGCTATTTCATTGATTCTTTGGAAGTGAGTTGGAGTGTGTTGGTTCTTTTGAAAATTGGTTGGTGTTGATTGGTTGGTTAATCCCCATTTGGAACTTTAATAAAGTAAATGATTTTTGAAACTCTCTTTGAGTTGACTCATGGGTGGCCTTTCTATGTACTTTTTTGTATGAATTTTTGTGAGTGATGTCATTCATGGTGATTGGTTTCTTGTTTGACATTTCTGACTCACCCATTTGTTCATTTAGTACTCAGAATGGGAACCTAGCATAGTATGTGATTCTTCTGAGAATGATTGCTACACTAGTTTAGATTATGCATTAGCTAGTGGCCCTTAGTATAAACTTTTCTCTTCTAGGGGATAGGTCCCCTCGGTTAGGCTAGGTAGGTAAACACCAAGATTTTGGTCATTATGACGTCATTAAGTAGAGAATGCCTTCATGATGAGTCACATTTATAGTACGTTTTATATTTTTTACGAGCTCCCAGGTTCGACCCATGTTTTATTTAGCACTTATTTGTATATGGCAGACATTTGAGGAGATTAGTTTGGTTTCTGGACTCATGTGCCACTTTTCCATTACCCTTATTGGGTGATGTGATAGTGCGTATGGTTTTCCTCTTGTTAAACAACTAGAATTTTGTTTTTAAATTGTTTGCGAAAATGTTTTAAAAATTTAATTTATCTTTTTCCTTCAAACCTTGAACTTGATTTTAAATTGAAAAGGGAAATGGAATGTTACTTTCTTTAGAAATGAAAGTCTGTATGGAAACCCATATTTTATATAATTTTGTTAAAACTTTAAACTAGTAAAATTCATTCATTAAGGGTAGTGCTTTGGGAATTGTTCTTTTGGGAACACCTACTTAGTTTTAATACTCATGCATTTAGTGTTTTCTTTTTTCTAGTTTCTCATATAGGTTCCAGCTCTAGTTTGGATCGCCTTGGGCGACATTTGGTTTAGGTGTTGGAGAGTGAATCTCAAGGTCATGTGGAGTTTTGGTCATGATCAGGTTAGCATGTGTTTTTGGACGTTCTTTCAGTTTCATTTTATTTATTTATTTTGCGTTGTTCTATTTTATTTTTGATTGTTAGTTCATTTTTCATGGATAAAATCATTCCCCGGTTGTTCTCTGTTGATGCCTGGATGCTTGTCGCCAGCCCAAGTGGATCTGGAATGCCTCTCAAGAATTTTAAAGGATCGACATAGGTGACTGGTTTAGGGTCGACCCTGGTTGGTTTGTGACAAAATGGTATCAAAGCAGGTTTTTCTTTTGGGTCGTGTTCATTTGGGATAGAGTCAGGGTAAAACAAAGTTAAGTGTGTCTAAACTCAACATTCTAGCTACGACCAAGGTTCCTGTCTAACACACCTCACAGTGAGACTTGAGTTACCAAAGTAAGTAGGGTTTTCTTTGAGTCTTTGCCCATTGTGGTTAATTTTTTTAGGAGAAATAAAAAGGGAGTAGGGTCAGTGGTCTCAGTGAGATTGTAGGGCCTAAAAATCTAAGTGGAGCTGGGGACGATGTCCTAGAATACTCTATTCTGTGGTGGCATGATTGGTGTATGGCTGCTAACCATATGTCCCAATCACCCATAGACACTAGTTTCCTCTTACATCATTCCTCGTGTCTTTGTTTTGGATTCTTAGAAATATAGTTTTTAAGTAAAAACTATTTGGTATTCAAAAATGTTTTGAAATTAAGAGATTTAATAAGAAAATGATGTGTAAGTTTTGAAAAGTGTGGGTTGAGTGTTTTGGTTTTGAAAAATGGAAGTGTCTAGTTTTGATCCTTGGTGCTCTCATGGGAAAGAAAATGCATGGGTTTATATGAAAAGAGAAATAGTTAATCGCACGAGTGGATGAGTGCCTGGATGGACATGAGGTGGGTGCCGGTGTGGCATGTGAACATTAATGTATAAGGCCCATGGGACACCATTGGTGTTTGTTCAACCCACCATCTTAGTTTATTTTCAAAAAAATTGTAATAGGAAAATTTTGTGTTTTAATAACCGTTGATTGTGTGGTGTATACTTGTGTTTTGGAAGTGTTGGATGTGAGGTGTTTTGAGATGAAAATCCTTTTTGACTGATTTTTGTCTTTAGTTTGAATTCTTATTTTCTAAGTTGGCGTGAAAGCATGTGGTCAGTGTTTTCTTTTGAAAAGTTCTTTGGGAAGCCCTTGCAATGGTTCCCCCTACATGTTTAGTGTTATCTTGTGGTATTTATTGGGCATTGAACCAATTTTATTAGGTCCATGGTTTTCTTTCTTGACTAGTGCACTCCCCCATAAAGCATTACATGCGATTGAAGTGTGTCTGTGGGAAATTATCCATTGGACTGCCCTCCAGTTGATTAAAGTAAGGACTCCCCCTTTTGAGTGATAGTGTTAAGTCCAACCCTTTTTCCTTTTCAGTTAAGCAGATCCTCTCACAGTGGGATGACATATGTGAGGGGAGTTGAATAGATTTTTGGTCTCTTTGAGTTGTCTAAGTCGTCGGGTATGAAGTTTGACATCATTGTGTCTGAAGGTCCCCTGAGAAATGGTGAAAAGAATTCCAGTAGGTAAGGGTGAAGGTGGATCGTAATTATCGGTGCAGACTGATGGCTTAAAAGGTTTGTAGTGATCTCATTGGACGCATGGGTCATGTTTGGTGACATCTTTTAGAGTGAGTCCTCTTTGAAGAGTAAGGGTGAATTTTGTAGAATCCTTCAGAAATCCATGCTTTTATATGAGTGCGTCCCCCTCTTGGGGAGTTCTAATTTTTTCAAAAGGGAAGTATTTTTCATGCATCTTTCATTCTTATGTTTATTGTTTAAGGTGAAGAGGGGATACATATGGATCATCTAAACCCCTATTTTAGTAGATGTTCCGCAAGGGATTAGTTGGATATTGTGGTGTGTTGTCTTTGCAGGTGTTTTCTAGGTTGCGGTGTGGTTGCATGTAGCAACAAAATGTAAAGCTCTGTTCGGAAATTTTCAATTCCCGAATACGAGGTAGGAGATTCTTGAAACATCAGGGCTCCAACCATAGGCCTCGTAGTGAAGCTGGTGCATGGTTAAGAACCCCGTGAGTTTAGGAGACCATGACTTTATTTTCGTCGTTGGTGTTGAAAGTAAGAGAAGTTTAAATTGTTTTCTGTGGTTGTTCCATTCTGAACAACCCATTTGGGTGTGTGCGGTTTCCCATGACTATGAGGAGGCATGGTCATCTCTTTACCTAAGTCTTGGGTGTTGCATCCCACCAAAGGTAATTTCTTTTAGTGTTCCTTATGGGTTTTGTTGGGTAAATCATTCTCAAATTTGAATAATACTCATCAAAGGATGTCGAGTTGCTGGTTTGTCTTTGGATGTGGTTTTGATACCTCAATAGTTGGGCCCTTCCCTCCCCACCCCATGAAGTGGGGTGTTTTTCAATATTGGGGGATTTTCGAAGTTTCTGTAACTTTCGTCAGTTCTAATGGTGGGGATACCCAAGACGGGTCTCTCTCAAAAGACTCTAGAATGAATTTGTGTTTTCATTTTTCATAACGGTTGTGAGTCCACTCGAGCCTCCTCATATCGGTTTTCCACTTTCATATCAGGAATCAGTAGGTTTTTTAATATCTGGGAGCCCCTTTAGGGTTTTCCCATGTTTTCTTTTTAGTTTTGTTCCTAAAGATGGATTGGTAATAAGTTGTAAGAGTGTTCCTTGGCTGTGGTTGGTATTTCTAGTCAAACAATGTGATTTTCGTTTAATGGTGCTTGAGGTGTTTCGGTTTTTGAAGTTGGTTTCCATGGCTGTGAGAGTTTTTTTTCTTTGATCAGTCAACTGGAGGTATTCTAGATCATAGGGGCGGGTGAAACATATTATAAATTATTTTTATGGGTTTTTTGAGGTTTTTATTTATGTCACTTTCTCTAAGCATGGAGCATTTTCCTCTTTTCACTTATTTACTATGGGGATCCTACTTAAACCTTAACGGGATGTCATTTTATACTTTGGGGTTCAATATTAGTTGGGGATTTCTGGGGACCGAAAGCGTTATGGTTCTGTCACACTTTCAATTTTTAAATTATTTGTTTTATTAAATTTCTAGGTATCTGGTAGTTTGGGTTGAAGCCCGACATAAAATTTTGGAGCTATTGTTAAAAAAACACACATTTTGGCCTTGTTTTAGTTATTATTATTATTATTATTTATTTATTTTATCTGTTATTTTTATTATTTTTTCGCAAGGGATTCTTTTTCCCCCTTTCTACCAGGTAACGACCCACCCCCTCCCCCGAAAACCTTGCATGAACTTACTTCCTAGATAGTCGCTGGGCCACCCGCCTCCCTTCCAACCGGCCTTTCCCCACTTGTGCTGTCACCCCACCCCACCAGCCAGGCCAGTCAGGCCGTCACCCTGACCCCCCAACCAGGCCGCTCACACCATCAACCTGACCTCCTGGCCAACTCACACTAGCGTCGTCTATCTACCTCACACCAGATCCATCACACCTCTGATCGGCCGACACAACCCTCTTCCATGGTAGATTCCCTTCTTAGTAATCTTCTATTATCCTTTACCTAGTGTTTTGTTTCTTGTTTTTTGTTTCTTGTTATTTGGGGTTTTGGGTTTTCAGTGTGAATGGTGTCTGATTTTAGTGTTAATTATTTATTTTTTTGGTTTGATTGTTTGATTTAGGGTCCAATTTGTGTTCCTCATGGTGCGACTAGGATGAAATTGAAGACTTCAACCAATTTTGGAAATTCTTCACCCGAGGTAGTTGGTTGCATGCTTTAACATCTCTAGATAAATTTATTAGGTTTGTTTAAATTTATAAATGTTTTCTTTGTATTTATTTTGTGGTGTGTTGAGTGTTTTTGAAGTGCTTTGAGTTCCTATTGATTGTAATTTCATTTTTAATAAAGTAAAGTTCTATGTTTTGATTGTTATTTAATGTAATGTTTCAAAAAAACGGGTCTTAGGAATTATTTGGTTGGTGAGAACATGATTTTCAGGGGTATTTGAGTTGTGTATATTGTGAATTTTAAATTTTTTTAAAATATATAAATATTTCTTTAGAAAGAGTTTAAAGTATGAGTGGTTTTATGAAGGGGTTTGACCATTATTTTGGTCAGTCTTAATTGTGTGTTTTCTTGTGTTATAAAAAGGGAATTTGAGAAACTGTATAAGTGGTTGTAATGTATTTTGGGTGAGGATTCTATTGTTTCTTTGTTCAATTTAGTTTTATTTGGAGCCTTCGGTAGTTATTTAACTCTGTTGCATCGTTATAGGGTGTTTTGTTCATCGTGGTGTGGGTTTTGGTCATTAGCGACAAAGACCTATATGTATATACTTGGGTAAACATGTATATATGTATATCCTACTTGCACATATTCCCTACTGGCACGAGGAATATGTACTTGGGTAAAATGGTATATATATATATGAAAATTTATATGCGTATAGGTGAAGAGGTCCCAGGTTTCCATATTCATGAGCTTCATGCCTTGAGGTAGGTCCCCCTCTCCACTTACCATTATATTAATAATTTATTAATTTCTTGGAATTTCATTGTTTTTAAAGAAATGGTAAATAATATTAAGTAATTAGTTTTAGAAATAATGTCTATTGTGAAAGATAATAGTTCCCTCTTGTGCTTGAATTATCTGAAAATGTTTCCTATTAAACGCACATACCATGTGTTTATCAAATTTCCCGGTTGGCCTTTGAAATTATGTTTTATTTTTTTGAATGGATTGGGTTGCAAATGAGTTTGAGTTTCTAAAATGGATTTCTTAAATGGGGTTTCAAATGGTTTTTAGTTTTAAAGTTGTGTTTCTTTGATTCTTTGGAAGTGATTTGGAGTGTGTTGGTTCTTCTAAAAATAGTTTGGTGTGGAGTGGTTGGTTAATGCCCTTTTGAAACTTTAATAAAGTAAATGATTTTTAAAACTCTCTTTAAGGAGACTCAGGGGTGAAATTTCTTTGTACGTTGTTTGTATGAGTTTCTGTGCATGATTTTGTGCATGGTGATTGGTTGCTTGTTTGAAATTATTGAATCACCCCTCTGTTCAGTTAGTACTCAACATGGGAATCTTACATAGTAAGTGAATCTTCTGGGAATGGTTTCTTCACTAGTTTAGATTATGCATTGGCTAGTGGCCCTTAGTACTGATTTTTCACTGCTAGGGGATTGGGCACCTTGGTTAGGCCAGGTTGGGAAACACCGAGCATTTGGACGTTATGACATCATTGAGTTGGGCATGCCTTCATGATGAGTCACATGTATAGTACATTCTGGATTTTTCACAATCTCCTAGGTTCAACCCATGTTTTCTTTAGTGCTTATTTGTATGTGGAAGATGTTTGAGGTGATTAGTTTGGTTTCTGGGCCCATGCGCCACTTTTCCACTGCCCATATTTTGTTTTGTGTGTGTGCGTATGGTTTTACTCTTATTTAAAAACTTGAATTTGGATTTTAAATCACTCGAAAAAATGTTTTAAAAATGTAATGCATCGTTTTCCTTTAAAGCTTAAACTTTGTTTTAAATTGAAAATGGAAATGGATTGTTACTTTCTATAGAAATGAAAGTGTGTGTGGGAACCCATATTTTATATAATGTAGTTAAAACTTAAAATATGTAAAATTATTTATTTAAGGGTAGTTATTTGGGAATATTATTTTTAGGCACACCTATTGAGTTTTAATACTCATGCCTATAGTGTTTTCTTGCTTTTAGTTTATCCTGCAAGTTCCAGATCTAGTTTGGATTACCTTGCGAGACGTTTGGTTTGGGTTTTGTATAGTGAATCTCTAGGTCATGTGGAGTTTTGTTCATGGTCAGGTTAGTATGTGTTGTTGGTCATTCTTTCTCTTTCGTGTCATTTATTTATTTTGAGTTGTCCTATTTTATTTATGCTGCATAGTTTATTTTTATTGTGTGAAATTGTTCCCCTATTTTTCTCTATTGATTCCTTGATGCTTGTCTCCAACCTGGGAGGATCGGGAACGCCTCTCGGGCCTTACCGCAGAGTGGCTCACGTGACCAGTTCAGGGTCAACCCAGGTTGTTTCGTGATAATAAATATAATAATATGTTATTATGTTATGTTTAATAACTACACTTTCACACACTTACATCAAATGAGATACACAATAATCGTTTTTGTGTACGTTGGACTACCACCTCATAAACCGATGTTGTTCATTCCTCCATTACCACCTCTCAAGGTTGAGAATAATGATGGAATTAATATTTTTATATGTATATATATATATATATTTGATATTTATGATTACTTTATGATTATATATATATTATACAACACATACCTTCATGATTTCTATTTTGTGGGAATACTATAACATTATTTGTGGATATTTGGACAATTGCCTCCTCAAAGTGATGTGATTTATTCATGATTCGCAAGGAATGTGTTAAGGATCGGTTTAATAAAAATATGTGATATATATGAAATAATATTGCTACTATAAAGATAATATATATATTATTTACTTTTATTTCTTTTAAAATATGAAAAGAAAATAAAAACATTGTTTATGCGTATGTATGATCTACCATCTCCATGAATTTTTTTTTAATTTCCAATTTATATATTTAAATGATTATTATAAATAAATATGTACTGAATTCATATGATATTTATATCCTGGTTTACATTTCAGAAATGAGTAAATCATGATCAAATAAAGAGGACAAAAAATAACAAGTCAAAACATATATGGAAAACAAAGTGGTTATTACTCGAAACATAACATTAACATGGAATTGTTAATAAGAAGGTAATATAAATTTATAATAAAATAATATATATTATGTTATATAAGATTATGAGTCTATTTTAGATGTTTAGTAAACTTATATTTACTATATAGGAGGTTTTAACATGTATGAAGAAAGTCAAGACTTAAGGTATGGGGATTTATAGTGTCACTTTTATTTCTGTGAGACTTATGAAATATTCACCACTCGTTTATTTTATGTGATGTATATTATTTCCATGAATGTATTATATGATTATAATCCTTAAATTGATGGGTATTTACATATACATTTTATGATATCTCTTTCATGGGGTTCATGGATGAAAAGTTACCAAATCGATTATGTAATTTTGTCTCGATCTGTCTTCTTTAAGAAACATGTTATTTTCTGAACCAATATTATTTTACAAGGTTTATGTAATTCCCCTTTGAAATGTTATATCTTGAATATCCTTATTTGGAAGTTATTTTATGCTTTCGTGTAATGTTATTATTTAATGGTTATTTTGATTCAAATTTACAAAAGCTGTAGGAGTTTGTTGATATAATCTTATCAATTATCAGGATTGGTTATGATTATGTCTCCATTGATTAAATTTTATGATCCATATCTCAAGAACTCTCATGAAATTTATTCTCCTATAGTAATTAATCATATATTAATGGAATGGTACAATATTTCCACTCATTATTACACAATATAAATAAGAAAACATTTTTAAGAAAATGTGACATTATTTATCTCTTTGGTTGGAAATATGTTTTATTCAAAAACCATGTTTTCTAAAAATGATTTAAAAAATAATTTATGAATAATAATTTAATATGATTTTCATGTTATAGGATTTTCAAAATTTTATATGTTTTCATAAGTGTTTTAAATGATTTTAAAATCCATCTTTATAATTTTTAAGGTTATTTTCAAAGAAAAATGTTTTCAAAACTTATTATGATTTAAAAACAATTTTTATAGAGGAAAGGATATTTTTCTCAAGAAATGTTTCAAATGATTTTTAAATATTAATTTATATTTTTTCCACATTTTTTCAATGAAATGGAATTTGAAATTTTTTTATGTCATAAAAAATGATTTTTAAAGAAAAGATATTTTATTTAAAAAATGATCCATGTGATCTTTAAAAATTATTCTCCATCTAACATGAAATAATTTGACATATTTTATTGTTTACTAGGAATATTATCCAAGGATACTATTCTTTTTATTTATTTTAATTGTTTATATTTAAGATAAAAGTTGTTTATGAAACTCATTTATCTACTTTGAGCTATACAATGTTAAAATTATTATGAAACCCACTTCTTTTCACAGGATATTCTATGATGAAATGATTATAAAATATATCTCTTTCAATAGGCTAGGATATTATGAAATGTTAATAATAACAATTTAATTTAATGGGGTACGATATTATGAATTATTGCTATCTTTTATCACCCATATTTATAATTTCATTATGCGATGGGTGGGACCTATATCTCCCTCCAATGTATTGGGTAATGAGGGAGAAATCAAGAGTATATATATTATGTGTGAACTTCATTACATGTTCAAAATGTTATCATGTGTTCAAAAAGTTATGCGTGAACCTGATTACATTTTTCAAATTTTTTTGCATGAACCTAATTACATGTTCAAAATGTTATGAGTGAAATTTATTAAATGTTCAAAATGTTATGCATGTACGTGATTAACTTTTCACAATGTTTATAACGAACCTAATTACATGTTCGCAATGATATTAATGAACCTTATTACCTATTCAAAATGTTATCTGTGATCCAGATTATATTTTCATAATGTTATATGTGAACCTGATTAGATGTTCACAATGTTATGTGTGAACCTAATTACATGTTCACAGTGTTATATATGAACCTCTTATTCATGTCTATAGTGATATACGTAGACCTGGTTTCATGTCCATACGTTTATTTGAGGGATTGATTTCATGTACTTAAATTAATGGGTGAATATGTTTCCATTTATACATGTTCACAATGATATAATATGATTTGTGTGCCACAAGTATATGTCTTTTTCCAATGCTATGCTCTCATGATTCATGTTCTTGGAATTCCATAGGATTCATATCTTATAATCTACTAATATTTATGCCAGGACTCATGTGTATGATCTTTGATATACATGGTATGATATTAAAATTTCCTGATCATTCTCTAATGACCTTATGATCATGTTATGCTTACATATCACATTTATTTACTCTTAATAAGAATATGATTTCACCATTTCCTATGTTTCCTTTCACTAGGTTTTGAAGAAAGGTTTTATGTAGGTGTACTAAATGGGAATATCTTTGTGGGAAACATTAAAGGCCTTTCACTAAGTTAGAATATTGTTTTCTATGTTTCCAAAGACACTAAACTATTACAGTCCCTTGGAATGTAATTTGTAGTGTGGTGAATATTCATCTAAAATGATAAAATATCCACATATGTCGAGCCAAGGTCACTAGACTTTGGTATCCAAGGGAGGTTTACTCAAAATTTGGAAACTAGGATGAGAAAATTTTATTGATATCCCTAGGGATATTTTTATGGATATTTCTAGGGTTGTATCTAAAGATAAGTCCAAGGATGAGTCAATGCTTAGGAAAATGTCCTGTAATTTTGGTAAATGATTGAGAAATTTGTTTCCATGAACTTAAATCTATATCCAGATACTACAAGTAGATGTGTCTTGAGCACAAATATACATAGGGGGAGTATCCTCTAAAACATGATATTGATATAGAGTCAATCGGGAACTAGTGCACAAAAATGGGCTTTAGTGCACACCTAGGTGGGGCCATGGTGGACTCGGCCCGCTAGAGGGGTAACCCGAAAGGGCGGCCCGACCCGAATAGGGTGTCCCGCAAATGGCGGCCCGAACCGAGGGTGGAGGCCCGATATGAGGGCAGTAGCCTGCTCCGGGGGCAGAGACCCAGCTCCGAGGGCGATGACTCAGTCTGAGGGCGGCAGACCGCTCCCAGGGCGGCGGTCTAGATCGATGGTGGTGACTCGGTTTGGTCCACGGGGGGGGGGGGGGGGTTAACCCCCTATCTCATGGATTCCCAAATTGACTGAAGGCCATTCGGTTGGTGAGGTGGCAGCGCCATGTGGGTGCCATAGAACCCACCGAAGGGGGGTTCGTCCACCGCCATAGCTTCAGTTGTGGATTCCATTCACTGGAGGCACGATGGTCGGACCACCTTACTTCTCATGGTTGGCCGTCATGCTAACCGCCTCCTCCATTCGCTGTGGATGATGAGCCTCAACCTTCCTCTTGCGGCATGCATGGATGTACTCGTGGTCTTCCAAGGTGGTGTATGGATTCTAGATAGCGGAGGGCTCAGACTGGGTTTGTTAGGCCCACTCCTTCCTCATTAGCTTGTAAACATGAGGGGGGTTAAGGGTTTAATAACAATTGAATTAAACAACAAGATTAACCCCACAATATTCCCCGTAATAACCTCTCATAAAGGCGAATGAATCATGGGTCAACCCATTAGTCGGTTGACCCATGTTCTTCATATAATTTCAAGAAGGAGGAAGAGGGAATAAAAAATGCACAAACAAAATAACCCCCTACATTGTAATGTTGGAGAGCACTCACGGTTGATGGATTCGCGTTGTTCGCCATCCCCAAAACAAGCTATCCTCACTGCCGCTCGAACGTCAAACTATGATTCAGAGTTTTGGTATCGCACATCACCTCCTGCTTGGGTCAGCTCCATCCTCTAAGGGCTCGGAGTTGTGGCACTCCAACAGAACTTCATTTCTTGGAGAAGCTTGTCAGATACCCCTCCCCCCAAGATCTATTTATATAAGAGAGGGGGAGAGTATGAAACGACACAGGGAGTTAACGAGGCTCATAAATTAGGAAGCTTCCTAATTTCCCCATCATCGTCGTTACTTAAGGTTGGCAGGTTAATCCATTTAATGGCTTGACACACCGCCAACCCCAACCTTTAATTGTTCTGTTGGAGTTTTATGAAATAAAATAACAAAAAATTATTTTATTTCATTTCATTTTAAAAAAGTCAAAAAACATAACTTTTTCTCCAGACATACTATGATCAATGTAAAGCCTCCCTTAAGTAAATCCTGAAACTGAAGATTTAACGGTGCCCTCATATTTTTAATCCAAGCTATGGTTCAAAAGTTAGAAAACACCACTCATGTTTTTAGTGAACGTACCCGAAAAAAAGTTCAGAAACTTATTCTGAGAACACCGGGCCTCAGAATCACACGCCGTCAATTTTTGAAGACTCTTAATAATTCCATATAATTAAGAAAAACAATTTATAAGAAAAAGTCCGGGTGTTTACATGATAAATGGAGTAACAACCAAAGAGAGTGGTGGGATGTTGAGTTGAGTTTAATTCCATAAGAAGAGGATCTATATCACAACTTTATTAGTCGACACAAACATGGATATAATTTTGGAACGAATTAGAAGATATGTTATTTTTGGAGAATAAATGATTCTTATATTCAAATATTTATAGGGGAATTCCAAATTTTATCCTTTTATAATACTGAAGAAAAGGGAGAGTCAAAATGGAATGGAAGATCGGGAAGAGTAAGTTTTTATGAAATGAGATTTTAGGAAAATTAATGCTAATGATTATAGAAATTAGGGATTCACAATTCACATGGTAAAGTGAATATAAATTGTGTTAGTGTAATCAGAATATTGAACATACTAGTCGATTTAACAGATCATAGGGTTAGTTTTTAATCCCCTACCTTAATCTGTTGATAAAACAATGCTTCCAATGGGTAACACCAACAAGAATGAAGGAGTAGAAGATTGAAAGAAGGAACCTATACCAAAAAATACCTAGATTAACAATTGATTCCATGGAGGAAGAAAGGTTATACCACCATAATGAAGAACAAAGGAAGTGAAGGGAAAACCTAAGAAGAATGACTCAATGGGGATCGATTTCTTTAACATGAAATCCAAAATGAAGGAAGGTGGTCCAAAATCACCTAGAAACTACCTAGTCTTAATAATAGAGGGGTATACGCAAAATGATTGGATAAAACATCCACATTGTGGGTTTAAAACTTCCATGCCTAACAAATACATAGAATATAACCCACTTCCATGTCATTTATTTTCTAACTAATTGTTTCATTGAAATTGATGTTTCCTAGGGTTAATTTAACCCTTCCCAAGAATTGAACATTGTTTAATAAAGTTTCATGACATGAAACTAGTTCATGGCCTATAAACCTTTCCTAGAATCTTCCTAAAAATAGTTATATGTTGTGTAATAAATTTACATGGAATTTAAATATCTTGTAGGCTAGTTTAAACCACAAAATTCTGTAGAAGTTCCCGAATCCCCACTAAAACCTTCCAAACTCATAAGAAACCCTCAAAATCCCATTTAATTTATTTATAATTGGACTCTATAAATTAAAAAAAAACTTACATCGCTGAAATTAAGTCATTTTCCCAATAAAGGATCTCTATCTCTGAATGAGACTTGACAAAAAATGTTTTAAGACCATGAAAAACCCAAAAAAATAGGTTCAATGAAAAATTCAAAGAGGGGTATCACTAGAAAAAGATGAGATCTTACAACCTCCCCACCATATAATAGATCATCCCTAAGAACCTCTAAGCATCACAACTGGGTATCAGTGATCAAGACTAGCCACTATCCTCACATATCAAATCCCCTCTTCCAGGCCTAGTCCAGAACATTCCCATGATTCCATTGCACTCAAACTAGAGGTATAGTCCTACCATAGAGATACTTCTCACTATGGTCCAGAATATTTATCTGATTCTCATAAAAGGACACATATATAGAAATATTCATGTCCTCTAAGTATATCTCATGATAAGGATCAAGATGATATCTCTGAATCTACAACACATGAAATAAATCTTTCATGTCACTGTAGTTCTATGGAAGGGATAATCGGTATGCTACTAGACTACCCCCCTCCACCATCTCAAATGGCTGATGGACCTGGGCACTAGCTTTTCCTATTTCCTGATATAGAGTCACCCCAACAAAGGAGACACCAAAAGTAAAACATAATTACCAGCATAAAAATATAGCGTTTTTCTTCTATGGTTAGTGTATTATTTATTTCTACTTTGTATGGTCACTAACAACCTCCTGGTCAGCTAAACTTTCCCAGATGTCTCCTGTATGAGACTAGGTCCAACAAGTGCTTGCTCACCTACCTCTAATCAAGAAAGTAGATAAAGTCATATGATTAAATAAAATCCTTGAAAGGTTCTATATAGATTGATTCCTAGAAGATACTAGTATATGAAAACTCCCTGAGGGTCAAGTGATTCTCCCATGAACCACAAAAATCCAAAACATAGGTCCATACCATATCATCTAGAATATCTCACTTAGATTGATCATCATTATGAGGATGATAAACTATGATAAAAAGAACAAATGATCTTAGAACCATTTTAATACCCTTATGGAACCTAGACATGAAATTAGGATCACTATATGAAATGATACATATGAAAACACAGTGCAACCAAACTATCACAACTAGTGATTATTAGAAAACAAGTGGGATACCTTATTTAGTGCTACCAAACTATCACACATGTAAAGATTACTCGGACCATCAATTGTGATGGTATCCTTGATAGACAACAAGTGGGATACCTTATTTAGTTAGTGTAAAGTGACCCACATTGCATAAATATTATAGGGATTCATGTGAAATCCTATCACAACATCTATAGTGACGTTATCCCATTTTTTACTTTGGGATGGTCAAAGGTTGTAAAACCCCAACATGCCTATGATGCTTAGATTTCACCTGATGATAGGTGAAGTATCTATGAAAAAATACCAACGCCTCCTTCTTCAATCCAGAACACCAGTGCAATCTATATAGATCATGTTCATATTTTTCAATCTAGGTTCTACATCCCATTTAGAATCATGAATATCTCTCATCAGCTCTTCATGCACACCCATAGGAACCCAAACTTGGATGTGGGAAAGGAGATAATTTCCCCTATAAATAGGTCATCCTGGTGGTGTCTCACCCCCATATAAGATTTATCTCATAACTAATCCCTCAAGATCAGATAATTTGTCTATATTTATTTAGTTTGAATGAATAGGTATAATAGATGTTGAAGTCTGAGCTACTCATCCAAGAGACTCTTGAATATCTTGATGCATGTATGTAGAGATTTTCATTATATTCCACTCATCCTAAAAATATTTAACTATCTTTATATTGATCTTCCTTCTCAATGAATCAATAAATAATTTTCCCTTTTCTAGTCTATAATAAAAATTAAAGTGAAAATACTATAGATAATCCTCCTGTCCTTTGATGAAGATTCAGGTCCTCCCAAAAAAGATACACCTAAGGAATTTTTGGTCTGTGTACACCAAAAACATCTCACATAGAAGATAGTTTCTCTAGAATATCAAAGAATTTACCACCACAACTAACTCTAAATAGTTATTAGGATAATTCATATCATGTAGTCTTAGTTGTATGGATCCATAAGAAACCACTCAAACCTTCTACATTGAAATTTCATTAAGTCAAACTCCAAATGCATCAAAGTACATGATATATGCTTCACCCAGAATAGGTGAAGTGAGGATAGGTGCTGAGGTAAGACTTCCTTTAAACTTCTAAAAATATCTCTCACAAGTATCTGTCTAAAAAAATTCACCCCTTTCTTGGTTAGCCTAGACATTAGTGCTGCCATATCGGAGAAGTCCTAGTTAAAGCACCTATAATAACCTTCTAAACTAAAATGATTTTAATATCAAAGAAATTATTAGGTTATTTCTAAGATACCATGATTGAAACCTTATTTATGTCAAATAACACTCCTTCTTCTTATATTAAATGTCCTGAGATGTGCTTTTATCAATCTATAATCTACATTTGATTAGCTTGGCATAAATCCGAAACTCACTCTTTTTTTGCAATTTGACGTCAAGATGTTGGGAATGATATTCTACTAAATGGGGGTACACAAAGATTTTTTAAACAAAAACACCACAAACTGATCCATAAAATGGGTAAATACATGATTTATCAAGTCCATGAATACCATAGGTGTATTAATCATACCAAATGACATCACTACGAACTCATAGAAGCCATATCTCCTCATAAAAGTAGTCTGAGGTAGGTCTAATGATATTAACCTCAATTTGTGGTATCCTAATCTTAAATATATATTGGAGAAGCTATTTAAAACTCTAAACTGATCTATTATATTATCAATACATGGGAGGGGATCCCAGTTCATGAAAAAAATCTGGTTCAATCTTTGATAATCCACACACAAGTGCAATGCCCCATCATTCTTCTTGAAAAAAAGAACTGGAGAACCCCTTATAGATATAACTTTCCTTATAAAACCTTTAAATTATAGACATTAAAACTAAACTTTAAACTCTTGAATCACTTCTAGTGATATTCTATAAGGAAGAATAGAAACTAGCTCTAATCGCGACACCAACTCAATCATGAACTTGACCAATCACTTGGGTGGAAAACCATAAACATTGTCTGAAAAGACATCATGAAAATAATCTAATACTGAGGAAATAGTATTCCATAAAATTAAACCACTATCTATATAAATATGTGTAATATAAGTCACAAGAAAATCCAATATGCACTGAATTGGTGTTGCTTGACCAGCAAGAAGATCCCATTCACTATGGTGTGAATAGATATCATCTTCAGGAGATAGAAAGGCAACACTCCACTAGTAACATCCAATATGATCCTAGTATACAAATATCTAATCTATAACAAAAATATAATAAAAACCATCCATTTATAGTAAAAATGTTTCCTAAAAGAAATGGTTACCACTATTTTCAAGAAAACATGGATTAAAATGTTTGATATTCTTTATCCACACTCCTAATAGTGTATTGATGGTCAAATAACCATAAAATATTTCCCTAAACAAGCCCAATCAATTTTAAAAAATATAGGATAAAAAGCAATGTTATTGTAATATATCAAACAAAATTATATCATGATTAGATGATATAAGAATCATACCTCTGATGGTATAGGGTCATGCATACATACTAGAC
This sequence comes from Viscum album, assembly GCA_963277665.1. Classification (NCBI taxonomy): domain Eukaryota; kingdom Viridiplantae; phylum Streptophyta; class Magnoliopsida; order Santalales; family Viscaceae; genus Viscum; species Viscum album. The sequence continues at coordinate 1,180,845,638 of OY728128.1, read as the reverse complement.
AAAATTGTCTTTATAGTGTGAAGTTGACAAAACCTTCTACGCTGGTCTATAGTATGACTCCACTAATATATTCCCTCATCCTAGTATTGATGCTCATTCACTAGGGTAGCATATCCCTATGCATGCCTTGAACATCCTATGGAACTCTAGTGACCAGTTTTCTATGGAGTAGCTGAGTGATTCCCAAACTCCAGTACCTTTCTTGATCCGCTACCACTACTCTTCTATGAGAAGTTCCTACAAAACATCTAAATATGACCCATATGAATATAATAATAACACTTTAATTCATGTTAAAAAACACTATAGCCTCTCATGGACCAACATTATATACTAGTAACACTGCGACAAAACACGGTTCTGAGATGGATACCCACTACCCTTACTACTCTACTCATTATTTTCTCTATGGATAACTATCACAGTGGCACTTCATGGCCCAAAAGAAGGTATCCCAGTTCACCCTTCTAAAATAGCATGGCTACATATTAGTTCACCTCTTAGGTTTCCTTTCACGACGTGTTCCATATTCATCACATCTAAAAAGCTACTCAAGTAGAAGATGTTCACCCATGATCTAATTTTTTAGTGAATCCCATCCTAAAAATGTTTCTCCTTAGATATCTTATCATTTAATAAATATGGTACAAGGCACTATAGGCTAGTGAATTTTTACACACATCCATTCACTAAAATTCCATCCTATGTTCAATGTATATACTCACAAGAATTCTCATCTATCCATGTTTCTAGATAGAATTAGAAGACAAACTTTTCCTCAAAGTCCTTCTATAATATGTCCTCTTACTTCCCACCTTTCTCCAGAATATTCCCCCAATGCTTGGAAGGTCCTTGAAGCATGTATATAGAAAGGTTCAACCTTCTATCTATGGGTTTCTCAAGGTGATTGAATATTTTCTGGACTTACTCAATCTTGAAATTATCTTCTTGGGGTCTCCTCACCTAGTGAATGTACGTGAATGATGTTGCTAAAACTCTCTCATCAAATCAAATATATAAGTCACATTGTGAAAGGTATCCCATTCCACGGATTTCATGATCCTCAGAAATTTTTCATGAAGCTGAACATCTATCTAATCCTTAAGAGATAAAGGAATATCGGCACCAACTATTTTAGAAGTGTGATGATTTTTACTCTCTGAATTCTCAACTTGTAGATGATGAGGATGCATTTTTTATATGAAAAAACATGCTTATACAAACACTGGATAAAAAAGGTCATTGTCAGTAGGTGATAATATAAAATAACCACTGGTTCATGTTCTCTATAAACATGGATTACATGTGTTTTGGTAGGATAAAAAATTTATTCTTTTCCATTTATCTGATATAATAGGTAGCTCATTTTATAGTTCGTATTGTGATGTTTATATAACATGCAATAAATATGTACCTATCATGAACAATGAATATATATATATCCCTATGCTCCAATCACGATACATACATATTTATCTCATTCCATACTGGGCCACAAGTATAAATATCAAGATCAGATACATCACACAATATGTGAATCAACCTAGGTGAAATAATCTCAACCACATTAAGAGACCATCATAAATAGAAATCCCATCCCAAGGCACTAAGATTTTTCCCTGTACATGGTTTATATACTTCCATGCACAATCTTATTACCAAGTCCTAACACATCCTAGTATCCTCTATACATTTTACAAATAGTAAAGTAATAGTAATAAAAAAAAACCTAAAACCTATGATACCACTTTGTTACATACCTTAATCTAGAACTCTCACATTGACAAATCAGGTTGGTTACATGACCTCAAACATGTCTCATCATACGCTAGAGGATGATGAATAGAAAGAAAAAAAACCTAAAACCTCTGATACCACTTTGTTACATACCTTAATCCAGAACTCTCACGTTGCCAAATCAGGTTGGTTACATGACCTCAAACATGTCTCCTCATACTCTAGAGGATGATGACTAAAAATAGGGTTGTAATGAGTATAGTCGCGGGTATATTCCCATGGTTCAAGTTACAATATATTGGAAATAGATAATATAAATAAATATTAGAGTAATTGAAAAATATCTGAAACATTGAAACATACAACTGGGATGTAGAGGAACCAAAAAATAAAATAATAGTGAACCATGTAATGATAAAATGATATGTATATAATTTCAAACTGAAATAAATACAAATAAATGAACCACCTAAAAAAAATAAACTCAAATGAAATTGGTCCTAAACCCTATGTTAGTGCCATATTCAAACTCCAGTCTACCTAGATCAAACCAGTCAGAAAAAAGACCCTTTCCCTTTTCCAAACCTACATCCATATAATCTTCTATGGTACAAAATGATGGCCCGAATAGTGTGTGAGTAAAAATTAGTAGGTCGAAACCACCGTGCCTTAAAAAACTAGTTTGATAATAAGTTCATACAATAAAGTGATAAACAAGTGTATTATTTAATCAACTTAATATCATATGACAATCAACCTTCTTCGACACAATGCCAGATTATGACTGAGCATGTATCAAAACCATTCCAACTATAACCACATATTCATTGAACAATCAAATAACATGGAAAATGAATTTTCTATAATAATTACAACCTCTAGGAAAATCCCTATATTTAAGCAGTTCGACATGAATTGGGCTAAGATCGATAAATAATAATTTCAACATGAAACAAGGAAAATATTAGTATATATGTATTACAACATTAAACTAAGACAATACTACTATATAATCCTTAAATTAATAAATTGACACAAACCTTCTATATAACTAGTACACCATGAAAATGGGACAATCCCACTATATAAGAATTCCAATATGAAATTGGTCCAAACCCACTACATAAGCATTAAAACATGCAATAGGGTAAATCTTGATATATAAGCATGAAAATATTAAACTCAACACAAGTCATAATAGCAAGGATATCAATATATCATTTCATAATCCTCAATGTTTAATTATAAAATTACCATTTTTATATTAATTTATCATTTATTAATTTACCAAATTATCCCATATCAGTTAAAGAAACAAAAATACATCTCCTATGGGATTATATATCAAGAAATCACCTAAGTACTCATGTCATTTTAAAGATACTTTAAAACATTATCCAATTCATCATTATTCAAGGGTTCTCTCTCCCAATGGGTAGCCAAAATCTAGGCCAAACACCATTGAATCTAATGGGATCCAAGGAAAAATCTAAGACATAATTTTTCACCCTTCATCATGAAATTAATTAATGTTCATGTTGTGTCAGTGCAGTTAATATATTACACATACTTGAAAACTTAGGAGACTATAGGGATAGTTTTTATACCCCTACATTAATCTGGTGATCAAAAAATGCTTCCAATGGATAACACTGACAACAACAGAGGCCCATAAGTTCATAAAAAAAACCTAGATAAAAAAAGAAATAGATCAACACTAGATTCCATGATGGTTAAAAGGTTATACCACTATAATAGATAAAAAAGGAAGGAAAGGGAAAACAAAATAAGAAAGAATCACAATGGATGAATCTTTTGAATGAGACATCTCGAATAATAGAAGGTTCTCCAAAATTTCCTAAAAATCACCTAGTCTTGAGAGAGGATATATGAACAGGAAACTAGAGAATAAATTATACATATTGTGGGATTAAAACTTCCACACTAGAGAAATACAAAACATGTAACCCCATTTCATGTTGTGTATTTTCTATTTAAAAGTTAAGATGAAATTAAAATATCCTCAGGTGAATTTAACCCTGATAAAACATTACATGTCATGTAATAAATTTTCAAGGCCAATAAAAAGTTCAAAACCATTAACCCTTTCACCGTATCTACCTAGAAATAGTTACTTGTCACGTAATACATTTACATGGCATAAAAATGTCCTACATGATACATTAAACCCAAAAATTGTATATAAGTTCCCCGACCACCTCTAAAGAATTATAAACTCATTGGAAACCCTTATAATTCAATTTAACATGTTTATATCTAGACTCCATTTATTCAACTTACATATATCTCCAAACATTAGGCCACATCCCCAACAAAGGCTCTCCATCTCCAAATAAGACTTGACCAAAATGGTTTTAAGATAATGGAAAACCCGAAAAAAGGACTTTCAATGAAAAATTGAAAGAGTGATGAATATGGAAATAAGACATGATATTATATGATTCCTCACCAGTTTACACTGTTGGGAATGTTATTTCTATAAATATTTTCATTAATCCTCTACTTGAATTTGATTTTATCTTCGGTATAGATTGAATTTCTCTACAGAAATACCACATAAATTATTGAGGAAAGGAAGTTAAATTTGTTACCAAAAACCAACCTATGATCATCTATCAATATGAAAATAATTATTAACATTTTATGGAAATAACATCCATTTTATTGGTCTTAATCACATTCAAAAGTGGTGTTTATCTCATATGGTTTGGAAGAATCAAAAAATCGATGGAATTCATATTATATAGAATTTTTTGATGTCTTTCGGTAAGAGTTTCATATTATTTAAGTAAAAAATGAAGTTGAGTTCTCAATAAAACACATACCTGGTGCCATAATAATTTTAAAGTCTCCCTATAGAATTTCCCTAATTATGTTTCAAGGCTTAAAGAAGAAACTCAAGAAAACCTTTACAAAGGATTTATTCAGCCAAGTTTGTAACCTTGGGGTGCACATGTTATTTTGTTAAAAATAATATCGATCAATGTGGATATTATTGATTATTAGGATCTAAATAAGATCATACTTAATAATAACTATCCTCTTCCCTATATTGATGACTTGTTTGATCAACTTTTTGGAGTTCAATAATTTTATAATATTGAACTTCATTCTAGATATCATCAATTGAGGGTAAAGAAGGAGGATATACCAAAGGAAACATTCCATAAAATCTATGAAAACTGTGGATATATTGTGATGCTATTTGTTCTTGGAAATTACCCTACTATCTTCCTGGTTTTAATGAATAATGTCTTTAGAGATTACCTTGTTCAACTTGTGGTAGTATTTATAAATGACATTATTATCTATTCAATGAGAAAGGAAGAGAATGAATATAAATTTATAATTTTAATAAAGAACCTAAGGAAGGAATATATGAAAAATTTATGAATTGTGATTTTTGTCTGTAAAACAATTCATTTTTGGGTTTTATAATATCAAGAGAGAGTATATCGGTAGATCCACCAAAGACGGTGGATATTCAATGTCGGACCAGAACAACCTTGGTGATTGAGATCCATAGTTTTCATGGTTTAGATAGATTTTATTTATGGTTTATGGGGAATTTATCATGACCATATAATCCTCTATCCAAGTTATCTCAGAAGGGAGCTATGTTCCTCTATATAAATGAATGTGAGGAAAATTTCCAAGAACTAAAGAGAATAATAGTCAACACACCTGTTCTTATTTTACCCTATTCAAGAGAAGGGTTTATAATATATAATAATGAATCCAATAAGGGATTTATATTTTTCTTTATGAATAATGTTAAGTTTAAATCTTATACCTCACGACAATTGATAATTCCTGAGGAAAATTTCCCAACACATGATTTGGAGTTAGCTGTGGAAATTTTTTGTATTAAAAATATAGAGGAATTATTTTTATGAATAAATGTGTGATATATATACAGAACATAAAATTTTAAAGTATATTCACCAAAGAATATTTGTACAGATGATAAAATATTATTATTGTTGAGTACATTACCACCCAGGGAAAGGAAACATGACAGCTAGTGCTTTGAGTCAAAAGGATAATGGTAGATTATTCATGAAGAGGATTAAAAAATTTAAAATATTTATGGATTTGAAAATGTTGGATATTGAAATCCTAAAGGTATGGGAACAATCTTATCTAGTTCATTTTAGTGTTCAACCATCTATACAAGTGAAGATTAAAGAAGCATAGAAAGAAGATGTAGAGCTACAGAACGAGGTTAAAATTGTTCTAGAGTTGAATATTGATCATGATGGAATAAGGTCTAAAAACCATGTATGCATTATTTACATATTAGATTTAAAGGAGTTATTAAAGGGCGATCATAAATCTTCATTATCTATTCATTCAGCATGTATAAAGATGTATAGATATTTGAAATAATATTTCAGGTGGGATTGAATAAAGAGAGATATTATAGAGTTTATATATTAGATCATGGTATGTCATGAAGTTAAGGATGAAATTAAAATTCTAAGGGGATGATATATCAATTAACCATACCAGAATGTAATTGGGAAAACATCATCATGGATTTTTGTAAAAACCCAGATCTACTTTTTAGTTATGTTGTTTTTTTCTTATTGTTTTTGTGAAAAAGAGGAGTTTCTAGAAATTTAAGGAGTACATGCCCTGTAATTATAAGTACATGCCTTGTACTTGGATGCCTTTGGTAGTGGTGAAATGACCGAGCACATGGCTGTGTGGGGTGACCTGGAGACTTCCTAAAGTGGAGGCCAGTTAAAGCAAGTACACACCATATACCCTTGAAGAACAAGACATATACTTTATTTTTATTTTATTAAATGGATCGGGGATGTGTATAATCAATAGAAACCCATTATTATCTATTCATATCGTCCAAGAGTGAATGAGACTTCTGATTCTTCTCTGATCCCCTGAATCACCATATGTTCTCCGAATCAACTACCGTCAATTACATTGGAATCACCACGGTAAGCTCTTCCTTCTTATAGAGACTCATTTCCTAATTTATCCTCTTTAGTGAGATATCCATGGTTGAATGTTTTTAGTGTTTTTGTAGATATACAACATTCTAGGGAGATTTAAGGCCTGAGTTTCATGTATATCGATCATTAAATTCTGAGGTATGAGGTTTGTTCCTTTCCATGGTTAGTCTTTGAGTTATATGTGCAAAAGTTCCCAATACCCTTGTTCAGGGTATTTTATGTGTAGGTATCTTAACCCTATTAATTATTGCTATTATTTTAATGTTTTAATAGAGGTTGTTTGATTGCGAATAGAGTTAATTGAAAGTCTATGGATGTGTTTCCCATGATTGTTTGATTTTGACCGTTGGGTCTAGTTTTACCTGTCAGTCTATTTGTTTCCATTCCTAGTGTTGTTAGGATGGAGTGATTACTTATCTGATATGTTTTTCCATTCCTTTTAGTTATTTAACCAATTAGTACTTTGAGGTTTACTTAGGCTGATTTCTACTGTTTGTGTTCGATTGCTTTGCATGGGGTTGCGGGAGCCTCGTGTAGTGAGACCATAGGGGAAATTGAAATTGAAGGCTTTCCTAGAGTGTATGTTATAATTATCACACTGTGAGACCATAGGGGAGATTGACATTGAATGTTCCCACATAGTGTCTATAGATAAGTTATGTGACCACATGAGGAATTGACATTGAGTGCTTCCTCGAAGTGTCTGTAGTGTACTATTAAAAAGGCAATAGGGGGAATTGATGGTGAGTGCTTCCGCAGAGAGTCTTTGATTACCCGATACCGTAGGGGTAATTGATGGTGGTAGCTTTAATAGAGAGTCTTTAATGTAACCTTTTTGTAAATTGAACTAGAGGGGTTAGGATGCGAGAAGTTTCCCAGAGGGTTTCTTGTTTTGTTTTGTAATTTTATGGTTAAATTGTTAAATATAAATGATTAAAATTGAAACTGTATGATTTTTTACTTTTTATTACTTCCTTGTTTACTGCTTCTTTTTTCTTATTGCCTGCCATATATATTCACTGACCATTAGGATCTGATCTTTAGGTGGTTGCCTATTGGGATTAATCTCACACCCTATTTGGGTCATTATTTTGAGCCCAAACAAATTATATTATTTCATGTAAAGATAAAGGAAAATTCCCTTCTAACTTAGGTACTGTATTGCTGTGGATATGAAGAGAATGGGACCAAGATAAGGCTTGCGATGCTACTGGAGTTTATTTGTTTTATTTTCTACTTTTCTTTAGTACTATATTCTATCATTATGATTTTTTTTGGATATTTTCCCAAACATATGTGTCATGCATCATTTATATATATTTTCCCCATTTGATTATTACTTTTAATCTTCTGATGTTTAATTATTTCATGTTATTACTACTGCTTCATCTATTTTAATCTTTTTATTTCTGATGCATTACTCTACCAATGAGGGAAAAATTTCCCCACTATCAAACCCAAGGACCTTACTGCTAGTTGACATCCTCTAGAATTTGGGGAAATGTGCTTGGGGCCATGTGACCAATCGGGTATGTGACACCTCTAGGCGGCACCCAGAACCAAGACGTTACAAAGTGGTATTAGAGGAATTCTATTCTTCTTTACTCACTATTTCGAGCCTATAGAGAGGGATAGGAAGGAATAACTACTTGGTAATAAGATATGCTTGGGAGTGGCTAACCCGTGTATAGGGAAAAGCCAATTTACCTTGTATATTGTGATTTTTTCTGGTTTTTCAATTTTACTGTTCATTTGATATCACCATTGAGTGATTCACATGATTTATGCTATTATCACTGATATTATTGGGGTTTTATTTCTCTTTCACCCCAATGAGATGAGGGTATGCCATCTCATGCATCATATAGGCACTTGCTGGAGATCACTTGTCATACATTATTTCCATTCCATTCAGGGTGCATTATTGATTGCATGTTGTTATGATAAATGTTGTGCAAGATATGCATGCTGTTGTGACAGATTCCTTGATAGGATACCTGCTATTTGATAGGATATTTCTAATATGTAAGGTTTCATTTGAATGAATTCCAAACCATGGTTCTTAAGGTGTTATGAGCCCTCATGGATAATAATTTGGTGGATCAGTGCTCTGTTATGCTTGTTAAGGACATGTAAAATATGACAAGATTTGATTCGTGGGGAGTATGTCCCCCCACAAATTAGAAATTGTAACTTTAATGTTCATTTCAGTGATTTTTGGGATTCCGAAGTAGTTTATAAGGATTAATCTCCAGAAAAACCCATAATATGTGGTGTGTAATTATATATACATTCCATGTGTCCTTATGTTTGGGAAGGAACTATTTTTCTCCAGTACAGGCTGTGTAATTTAGGTAGATGCTATCTAGTCTTTAATCGTGTCACCATCTGTGTGGGTAGGTACATGGGGATGGTAAAATCTTTGGTGGGACACTCCAAGTCTTGGATAAAAATTCCATGTCATAGAGACCTGATATCCAGCCGTGTGACTAAAGACATGCATGGATGAAAACTAGGCAGTACACGCCATGTTTGGAAAAAACACACCATGTAGCTTCATCAGTGTAACCTGTCCTGTGACTAACAACATGGGTCGATGATGTTTTTCTAGTACGCACTGTGTTTGGTACAAAAATGCCATGTAGTTTTGTTCTAGGGGAACCGTGTGGGTTAGTCGTGTAGAAGAACTCAGGTAGGGAGACACGATTCATGTACACATCATGCCTTGGGAGAACACGCTATGTGTAGGGGGTGTTACATGACCAGGGTTGGAAAGAGTACATAATCATGTGGATGCTTAAGGAAACACGCCGTGTAGGAGTTGTACATGCCATATATCCACCTAATAAAAATATTGAATGCTTTCTTTCCCCTATTACTTTATTTCATTTCTAAGTTTTAGTTCTTGTTAATATTGATCTAAGGTGTGAATTTTACCTTGAAGATTCATTCCACTGATAAGTCCTCTGGTTATTCATAAGTTACAAGACAATGACTAGACACCAAACATGGAAAATCAGGGACCACAAGCAGATCCTCCAGTTGTGCCCATCTTGGAACCATCCATTATCCTGGATACAGGTGATGATGCACAATTCTGAAAAGGCTTTATGAGGATGATACATACCTTCTAGGTAGTAGCACCTTCATCCCCTTCGATGAAAGAATAGACACAGGTCTTTCAGCAACATCATCCTCCCACTTTCTCAGGGGTTGGAGGGCCCCAGACTACAGATTTATGGCTATAAGACATGCTGACGATCTTTGAGCATCTGGAGATGAATTCAGGGAGGAGGGTCAATATTGATACGTATATTCTTCGGGATTCCACCAAAAGATGGTGGGATGTGATCTCATAGGTGGGACGCTAGCAGGGTATGTCTTAGGAGGAGTTTCAGTATACCTTCTATGATTACTTCTTCCCAGAGACTTTGAGGGCTGATCGATCCTGAGAGTTCATAAGTTTGGAGAAAAGTACTCTTTCAGTCATGGTGTATTCTTCTAGCTTCATAGAGCTCCAATGCTTTACACCCTTTATAGGGGTAGATGGTTTATTCCTAGCGAAGAAGTTTGAGGATGGTCTTATGCAGGACATTCGAGATCAGGTGAAAATATTCAGATTAAATTATATATCTTCTATATTTATTCAGGTATTGATAGCAGAGCACAACCTGAGGTATTCTGGAGCTATGGGCTAGGGAAGTCCGTCATCTAGAGATAGTAATTCTTTGGCTGATAATAGGAAGCGCCATAGGGAGTATATAGATGGAGATCTATGTAGGTGGAATGCACCTTTAAGTAGCCAGGTGGTATGATACTAGTGTTGGAAGGGAGGGAATATGAGGCCATATTTCCTGAGAGACCTTGTTGAGTTCTGATCTTTGTGGAAAGATGGTCCATCATCAGTGGTTCATTTATTTTTTCTCAGTGGAAGCTAGTGACAGGAGTTATTATATGACTCCACATTTAGGAACAACACCACCAGTTTCTCATCAGTCTGGGAACTAGAGTTCTTCCGGTCATTCAGGTCGAGGTGGAGGTCACGCCCATGGTAGCCATTTAGAAGGCTTTCAACAAAAATAGGATAGATCAGATTAGGGTTGTATGGCAGGGTCACATGAACGTGGTATGATCCAAAGCTTTGTAGTCGATCAGACCCTATAAGAGAAGGATTCCAGATCCTCTACAGTTCAAGGTATGATCCTTGTTGACCCAGTTTTAGCTTCTACACTTTTTGATATAGGGGATTCCCATAGTTTCATATCTGTTGTGGTTGTGGAGAGCCTTGGGATCTATATCTTTTCTTTTAATGATATCTTGATGTTAGATACTCCGTTAGGGACACGAACGACTAGTGTAAGTTAGTTCAATGAGTTCCCTCTTGAGGTTGGTGGATGTGACTTCTTACAGTACCTCTATGTCTTATAGATGACATGCAATGACATCATTATCGTAATGAACTGGTTAGATTCCTTCAAGGCTATGGTTTATTTCTATCACTGTAGGGTGAGTTTCGCGTCACCAAAGGGTGGATCATTTCTTCATAAGGAATAAAGGAATGTCCATGAGAGCAGAGTGGGGCTCGAGCATCCTGGGTTGGGTGGAGTTACACCCCAGATTGCTAGTCTATATCTGGATGACCAGGGGAATTCATATATGGACTTTCCTCCTATGGTGGATCATTTCAGGGATGTCTTCCCATAGGACTTTTATGGTTTTCCATTGGACTGAGAGGTAAATTTTTATATTGAGCTTATTCCAAGAGAGGAAACAATGTCCATTCCTCCTTATAGGATTGCTACACCAGAGTTACAGGAGCTCAAGAAGTAGTTAGAGGATTTGCAGGCAAAGGGTTTCATCTAACCAAGTACTTATCCTTGGGGTTCAACTGTCTTATTTTCAAAGAAGGCAGGCAGTACCCTAAGACTTTGTGTGGATTATCGAAAGTTGAACCTGTTGATGGACAAGAACTATTATACCTTGATTAGGATTGATGATCTATTTGATTAGATTTGATGATCTAAGGTGTTCTTGAAGATTGAATTGAAATCTGGTTATCATCATTTGTGCATTATACTATCAGAGATTCCTCTTATAGCCTTTCGGTGCATGTATGGTCTATACGAGTATTTGGTTATGTCGTTTGGTCTCATGAGCATGCCTGTTGTTTTCATGGAACTAATGAACCTAGTGTTCCATACATACATGGATTCTTTCTTGGCAGTCTTCGTGGACAATATCTTGCTGTACTCTCACACTCAACAAGACCATGACACAAATCTTGAGATCGTTTTGAGTACACTAAGAGAGCATCAGTTATATGCTAAGATATCAAAATTCCACTTTTTGATATACCATATTCACTTCTTGGGTCATGTTATCTCAAAGATAGAATTATCAGTAGACCCAGATAAAGTGAGAGAAGTAGTTTCCTGTTAGGAGCCAAAAACTCCTTTGAGGTATGGAGTTTTCTATTGCTACCTAGTTACTACAGACATTTTATACAAGACTTTTCATGCTTAGTAGCGCCACTGACGGGCCTGACTAGAAAGGGCGCAAAGTGTTTTTAGTAAAATTCTTGTGATTCAGCCTTTCAAGAGTTGAAAGGGAGGTCGAATTCACCACCGATACTAGTTTTCCCAGATCCGGGCAATAGTTATACTATTTACTGTGATTTATCAGGTATCAGGTTGGGTGATATGCTTATGTAGGGAGAAGGAGTCATTGCGTTTGGATCTTATCAGTTGAGGCCACTTGAGAGGAATTACCCGATGCATGATCTTGAGTTGGCTGTAGTTGTTCATGCCTTACGCTGTTGGAGAAATTATCTGTTGGGAGAGCATTTTGTTGTTTTCACAAATCACAAAAGTCTCAAATGTCTCTTCACTCAGCATGATCTGAATATTAGAGAGTGAAGGTGGGTTTAGTACCATCAGTTCTTTGACTTTGAGCTTGCCTACACACCTGGGAAAGGTAACTCATTGGATGATGCGTTGAGCTGGAGGAAAAAGATACAGGCAGTTCAGGTGGCCAGAAGTGAGTGAAAGATTATGGATCTATTCTCTAAGATGCATTTGGAGGTCCACGATAGACAGGGGCAGATATTTATTTCTTATGTAGTGGTTACCTCTACTCTACTTGATCGAGTGAGAATAAGGAAAGTATCAGATGTTGAAAGCCTAGTATGGGAGAGAGTGTTAGGAGAGGACCTCATTACTAGATGGACCAAAGGAGAGGATGAGATCTTCTATTTTCATGGATGCATATGGGTGTTAGCTGTAACACCCCAATAGTTTATAGTGTGTTATTTTTTTCAAAGTAATCCAATAACTTGGAGTACACTTAACTTCGAGTTCTAACGCACCATGACTTACCAAACAAGCCGTTAAAAAGCAGTTAGGAATATTATTAACTGAATTTTGAACTTTATATAACCGTCATTATTTTAGAATCCATATTATGAGTTTCTTAGACATAATGTAAGAACAAATACATTTTTTTTCAGATAAAAGAAGTATTTTTCAAAAAATGCAATTTTACTGCCTTTTAATAGTGAAGCCTTTTTTAATTCAGTATTTGAAACTTTTATATATTCGATTTTACAAAATAAACTTCTTCTTTAGAATCGCAACATAAGAATTTAGTTTCAATAAATTTTTGATGTCTTTCTGATAACTTTCACATTTGGGTGAATAGTGAAAAATACTATATTTTAACTGAAAACAACATTTTTAATCAAAATAATTTATAGTGTTAAATTATACATTTTAATGTTTTGGAAGTATAAATAGATTATATTTTTAACCATTTAATCCAATTCTTGTCATTGTAAGTAATTTCAATTTATAGTTGGACATTAACAAGTGTCAAACTTTTGATAGTTATTATTTCTTAAAAATACGCCTTTTGGTTTTGACAGCGGGAATTAATTTTAAATTAATAAATGCAGTTTCTATGTTTTGAATTTGGTAAAATATACTTCATTATTGAATTATCAATATCAAAATTAGCTTAGGGTGATTTTTTTTGTATTTTTCTGAAAACTTTTAATTTTTGAGGAATAGTGAAAAACACTGAGTTATAGTTTAAAATCGATTTTTTTTTCAAATAATTATTTATTTTATTTAAATTAATTTTATGTCAAAATAGATACATAATACCTATATAAGTTCAATGTAATTCATTGGAGTCGGTTTATAATAATTTTAGATATATAAAAATTTTATTGAACTTTTCACCGTCTTTTACCCACCTCCTAGGATAATTTACAAATTCATATAAAACTTAATTTTACCTCTTCTGTGAGTTGAATTTGGAAAATCCGAGAGGTACGGTTAATATCAAGAAGTAAAATGTGGTTCAATAAGATGAAAATAATTTTTGGTGAATAGTAACTTTTTATTTTTATTTACCACAGTTAAAAGTAAATAGGGTAATTAAGGGTAAAAATGATGTCATTATTACCCTAAAACATGTATTAATTCTATTGGTTAAGTGTAATTCAACCAAAAACAACCTTATATTAAAATATGAACCTCTTTGGTCCACTTTGATTAGATTAGGACATTTATTATTATTTAATTCAAAGAAGAGTTAAAAGAGTTAAAATCAAAGTTTAATAACTAAAATATATTCAATATAAGGTTATACATAAGATAAATTCGATTATAAATATTCATTAGAAATATAAAAATATTTCCTACATAATGGTATTTTATTTATAATTTTTAGACATTAAATAATTTAATTTTTTTATGACACAATGATGATGCAGTAATTATCTTATTAATGAAAGAATCAAATAAATGGTATTATAAATATTAAAATAAATATAATTTCAATGTTTTTATGAAATAAACAAATTTTCAGGGTGAATGTGACATTTTAGGGATGATTCAATGTATCTTTTTCGAAGTATTCAACTTGGGATGACTTTCACAAAAACAAAATACCAAATAGTGTCAAAATTGACATAAATTAATATTTAAAACAAATACAAAATTATTGGATGATATAATATTCCTAAATATGTATGGTTCGGCCAAAGGGCTTAAATAATATTATATATTTCATTAATGAGACACTTGAGGTCCTCTTGGAAGTTTATAGTAAGTTTATTAACCATATAGAGTAAGAATACAAGAAAACATGGTAAAAGTTAAACTATTTAACTAAGAGTTAAATCTAAAAGATAAGGTTAAAATGTTAACCTAAATAAGTATAAAACCTATTTTTTGAGTATTTGTAGACCCATACCCACCTTAAACATTAAATAATACATTTTGGATCCATTAGAAACCAAAAATTATTTTATTATAAAATAATATTTTATGTTTTTCCTAAGGTGCCCCTCACCCCTCTTATAAAAGGGAACGCTTCCTTCACTCTAATTCACACTTCCAAATCCATTTGTATCGGCCAAACCCTGCCCAAATATCCTCCCAACTTCAATAAATTCAACCTAGAGGCCTTAGTTTGATCAGAAAGCCAACCTAAGGAGCCCTTTGGATCAAATCAAAAGGAAGAACCCGAAGAAGAGGTAATGATTTCACCACCCACTTTCATGTTCCTTTCTTCTTCCACTTCCTTTTTATTTGTTGTTTCTATTATAAAATAATAACTCTAGTGTCTTATATATAATTGATGTTATTATAATTATGGTACAACCAAATTCATTATTCTATCCACCCTTTGAATGACAAGTCACTATACGTGCGTACGTACGACTTACCGTCTCCACGTCATGGTGTAATTGTTATTCAATACATTATTATTTGGATGGGTATAATAATGAATTTTATCTGATGTAAATAATAAATATAACATGATAAGGATTATTTATATATTATATACCATCGAGTTATATATTATTTTAATATCAAAAGAATTATATTTTCACTCCTGCGTACGTACGGATTACCGTCTCCACGACGCGATTAGATTCATTTCCAAGTTCACCATTCACTAATGATTATAAAAATATATAATACTAATAAGTATGTAATATATGACATAATAATGATACTGGAGATATATATATTTATATATAATTATTTATGTACTTACATATATCTTATTCACTTACTTCCATTCAATACTATATGAAAACGGAAACAACGTTTATGCATACGTACGGACTACCGTCTCCATAAACGGTGTTTTCCATTTCATATATATGTCTTTTATACATATTTATATTCTAAATATATATGATATATAAATAACTTTTTATATTCTTGAAGTATTTAAATCATGATCTAATTGATACAATCAAGAGTAAAAAGTTGAAACACATACGATAAAGAAAGCGATTATTACCCGAAATATTAATATAACATAGAAATTATTATTAAATGGGTAGTATAAAGTCATAAATGAATAATGTATGATATTAAAAATATTAATATGGTTATGGTATAATTTAATAACATACTATATTCTTCATATAAACGTATCCTGGACTAAAGGAAAGTGCAAGGTAAGGGGTTTTCATCTAATTCCTTATTCCCGTGAGATTCGTACCATATTGCCACTATTACCTTTTTGTGGTATATATACTAACCATAATTGTATTCTTTATGTAATACTCTTTAATTTATGTGTATTTACATTTTCATTGTATGATACCTCTTTCATGGGATGTATGTTTTGTATGTTACCAAATTGGTTAGGGTTAATTTCAAAATATCTTTATTATCCAAGGTTGTTTATACGTAAGTATCTACTGGGAAATATTTATTAACCATGTCCATGTTTCATAAAATAGTTTTCAAAGGGATTCTATTAAGGTACTTTTTACTAAAACATCAATTTAAATGTTTTTAAGATTTATTCTTCTAAAATATTCTCATTAATGTCTATGTTCTCGAAATGGTTTTAAGGATTTATTTAAATGGACATGAATGTTTTAAAATTTTAATTACTTTAAAAAGTTTCAAAGTGGTATGGGACACTTTGATTCAAAAATGTATTTAAATTTATTCCTTTCTAAATTGTGTGACTTTTAAATGTTTTCATGAAAAAGGGATATTTCTCTCGGAGTTTTACAAATCATTTTCATCTATGTCAAAAATCATTTAGTGGATTTTAAAATTGTTTGAAGTTTATTTATTATGATAAAAATCTTCCATATTGTGTTGAAGGTTTTGTGATATGTTTGAATGTGGATGTGTTATTTTTATACCATTCATTATTTATGGGTAAAGTATCGACATTCCGTATGCCAGTTTTAATACGAATGTTTATGTTATGTTTAAAACTTTTCATTTGAGGAATGCATTAGAATTAGTATGTGACGGGTGGTTCCCACTATATCTCCTCAATGCATCAGTAGGTATCATGAGACAAACTAGTGTCTTGGAATGAGGCCTTGACAAAATCTTATTTGTAGTCTTAGAACTAGTCCTTGGCTACATGGTTATGATAGTCTGGCATTATGAATTCCATCATTATGGAAGTGGTTAGTGATATTTCATGTTATTATTATACTAGTATAATATACATGTGAATAAGTAAATGGAATTACTTCATTTTAATTTTTTCCATATTATGTTTAAGTTCAAGTTTAAAAGGATTTTGTTTTAGTTATACATTGCCCTAAATGTATATTCTTATTTATGAAAGTTTCTACTGTATTGTTACACTTACTAAGCATCTGAGATCATCCCTTTCTATGTTTTATTTTTCCCAGGATTCCAAGAAGTGTATTGTGATTGATATTCAGGGTTAAGCCAAGGGAATAATGGTTTTCATAAAGGATTTATTATGTTGTTTTTTATGTTATAAAGGGTAATGTAACATTCATGTACGTAATCTATTTTCCAAGACCGCTAAACTGATCGGTCCTTCGGGACTTGATTCCTTGTAATCATACCAATGTATTAAAATAATGCACCGACTCTGGGTAACTGGGGTTAGGGTGTTACAGTTGGTATTAGAGGAAGTTTAGCAATAACCTTGGAAACTAGATTTAGATAAAATCTAATTAGAGCACATTATCGTAATATAGAGTTTGAATATTAGTGTAGAATAACATCCTAGAATTTTGGTAATGTAAATATTTTGTGAGTTTTCCAAGCAAATACATCCCTATCTGGATACAAGCAGGTAGAGGAAGCTCTGGCACAAATGTACCTGGTGATAAAACCCGAAAACACCACTTTGATCTAGACTTGATCTGGAACTGGTTCATGACAACGGGCCTTGCTGCACTCTTGGTTATGAGCCTCCCGGGGTATATGCTTAGGATAATTTTAATTTTCTTTACAAACCACTATGAAGGGTTTAGGAGTACATATGTAACATCCCAGGTAAATAATGAATAATTTTTTTTTCATATTTATTAATATTTACTAATTAAATATTAATTTTACTTTAAAGGGGTTTCTATGTTCGATAGCATACCCGATACGCAACAAAGAGTTTCATTGAAATCTTATGTTGCACACTAGTAATAAAATAATATTATTTTAAATGGTAGTTAACACGTAGCCATTGTATTGGAGGAAATGGATAGAAATAACTAAAATATGATTATATATGTTTTTTTAAATGTTTTTACATTTATCCAATAAAATATAAAGGCTTAAAATACGGAAATAATTCAATTTTAGGCATATATACCCTAATTTTCACTAAAGGTTCACTTATCGCCTTTTGATGGAGAGCCGTCATTAAATATAGTTTTGGTCACTTTTATACATTCTATTGGACCAAATAAAACTCTTCTTTAGAATCAGGACATCAAAATTTACTTTGTGTAAATTTTTGGTATTTTTCCGATAAAGTTCATTTTTTAATGAATAGTGAAAAATGTTGTATTTTAATTCAAAACCTCTATTTAATATAATTTATTTATATGATTAGATTATCTTTTGAATTTGTTTTAGAGTTTAATTAGAATATATTTTTACCATTTAATCCAATAGTGGTCGTTGGAATTAATTTCACTTTGAAATTGGACATAAACTAGTGTCAATCTTTTGATACTTATTGTTTCATAAAAACACGCTATTTGCTTTGACAGCGGGAATTAATTATGAAATTGATTAATGTAACTTATATGATTTAAATTTTGTAAAATAGACATAATTTTTGAATTTGTAATATCAAATATAGCTTAGGGTGAAGTTTTGGTATTTTTCGGAAAAACTTCAATTTTTGATGAATAGTGAAGACACTAAGTGGTACTTAAAAACTGATTTTTCGTTTAAATGAAATTTTACCACCTTTGTGTTTGTAATTTCAAAAATCTGACATACATGGTTGTCATTAAGAAGTAAAATTTAGTTCAATGGGATTAAAATAATTTTTTGGTGAATAGTACCTTTTAAGTTTTTAATCGCGATTATAGGTAATTAGTGCAATTTAAGGCTAAAATGATATTATAATAAAATTAAAATACCTAGACACATGTTCTAACCTTATTGGATGTGTCATGGATGACCAAGAAAATCCATGGGTCAACTTGGGGACCACATAGAGCCACTTTGGAAGGAAAATGACATTAATATCTTTTTATTTAATGTTAAAGTAAAAATGTCACAAACATGAGTTGTTTTACTAAAAAAAAATTTAAGTGTGGTTATACAAGTCATATTTTTGACTATAAATATTCATTAGAAATATAAAAATATTTCCTACATCATGATATTTGTTTTATAATTTTTAGACATTAAATAAATTAAATTATTTATGACATCATGATGATAAAGCGATTACCTCATTATTTAACGATTTAAATAAAATGAAAAGATAATGTAAAATATAAGACCTAAACATGTAAAAAACCTATTATATGAGTATATTTCGAACTAATATCACCTTATCCTCAAAATATATAATTTTGGGACCTTTTAAATCCGAAAATCATTTTATGATAAAGTAACCATTTATAACTTTCCAAGAGTGCCCCTCCTCTCCTCTTATAAAAGGCCCCCACCTCTACCTCCTTACCCAAAACTCTAAAGCCTTTAGATCGGCCAAAAACTGTCCATTTGGTCTCTCCACATCCCTCTATTACTCCTTGAAGCCTCACTTTGGGCAGAAGTCTTCCCAAGGTAGCCTTTGAGCACAAATCTAAGAGAGTTACCCGATTTTAAGGTAATGTATTCACTTGTGTTCTTTTGTTTTATTTTGCTTCTCCAACCCCCTAAACTCTTTTTATTCATTTCTTTTGTAACAAATAAAGTATCTTAAATATTCTAGTATGTTGTTATAAGACGAATTCGAGCTACAATTACACACACCTACATCTAATGGTTAAAGAACATACTGTTTCTGTGGATGACAAATTTCTGCCTCACGAAACGATGATTGATCAATATTCTTCTAACACCTTAAAAGGTGGCCATTAAGATTTCAATATATTTATATATGATATATAATATTTTTATTTTCTCCTTAAGATTCTGTATTTTTCATTTATGGCATACCTTTATGGCTTCCATTATTGGTATATAGGATATCTTCATTTTAGGAAGTGGGGACTACCGCCCCCTCAAAGTGATTTGATTCGTTAATGCCATATGTGGGACGTATAAAGGATGGATTTAAAGTTATTATATATGATTTTATACTGGAATTATAATATACCTTTATATCATTATTATTTCTTTACATTAAAGTATGATATAGAAATGAAAGTAGCATTCATGCGTACGTACGGCTTACCGTCTCCATGAACGGTGCATTTCATTTCTTATCCCCAAATGTAATGTACTATTATAAGTACATATATATAATGGATATATATGATGTATGTTACATATAAGTGATGAATATAATTCTGGAATTAAAATATACATACCTCTCATTTAGTTTTAATTCCATTAATATGACATAGAAATGAAAGTAGCGTTCATGCGTACGTACGACTTACCGTCTCCATGAACGATGCATTTCATTTCTTACCTCTAAATGATTATGTAATATTATAAATACATGTATATGCTGGATATATATGATATATATGATATCCAAATCATGAATATCATTATGGATATAATGAAACTCTGACCACATGAACAACATGTAATTATAAGAAGTCCACTTTTGACTTAAGAACCAAATATCGACAAAACAAACATTATTAACTTAAATGATTACATAATGTTTATAACATGGTAATAAGTGACATAAAATTAATAATGAACTTGAAAAAGGTTCTTAATCAAGTAGAAATTAACTCAAGTTTGTTATTAAGGATGTTAAAGAACGATCGAGTCAAGTCTGACCCGAGGTAAGGGACTTCATCTCAATCTCCTTTCATTGAGGCATATTTCATTTTATACACAACTTTATTTTTTACGGTGTATAAACCCCTTTGACTTTTATGTTTTTTCAAAATGAATATCTTTATAGGAAGCGTTTTACTAAACAACAAAATGGAATGTTTTTTTCGTATGTATGCGGCGACAATGACTTCTCCGCTGCCGTGACCATTATTTGAGCTTCAGCTTCCTCTACAAGCCATAACTTTTTTAATAAAAATAAATACCTTGTTTTTCTTTTATTTTATTTTGGTATTGAAAATGGTTTTTATAATGGATTTGTTATGTCAATATATTTAAGTGATATATTATGATAAAAGTGTGGAGATGTTTTCTTTCCATTATATTTGTTTTATGTATTATTTTTTTATAATGGTACTTGGACATTTGACGGGTGGTTACGTGATAAACCATATGATGGGTGGTGCCGTGAAAACCAGGACGGGTGGTTACGTTATAACCTCCAATGCATTGGGTATGGAAGTCAGCCGTATGGCTATTACATTAAGTGATATGTGTGGAGGTCGACCGTATGGTCATTCCATTTAAGTATGTTTATGTCCCAAGTGACCTTTATATGTTATGTGATCTTTATATGGGTTTTATGGTAATATTTTGCTAAAAAAAGGGTAATAATGAACTTTTATTTAGTGAAGTGTTTTTGCTACTTCATAAAGGTGAAAAGTATTACTTTGATAAAGTATACATGGTTTACTTGTTGTTTTAAAAAAATAATAGTTTTCATTCATTGTGTATCCCTTACCGAGCTTTTGATGCTCACCCCAAGTCTTTGAAATGATTTTCACAGAACTTAACGTGGAATAGGGTCAAGGATGGGACCAAGGGAAAGTCATTCTATCTAAAACATGGAACTAGACATGTTTCTTTTTAAGAGTTTTTTGTTTTATGGAAACTTAGTAGAAGTTTCTACTTTGTAATCTTTTGAGATGTAATAGTTATGTCCTAGTTCTCTAAACATCTAAACCTAAAGAGATCCTCAATCTGAATTATTCATTTAATTCAATATTAAGTAAGGTTTAAGGCCGAGGCCTTATAACATACCTTATCAAAGAAAACATTTTTGTGATTATGGATTATATCCATAAACTATTCAATTTACGTTAGGTATTTTACATGTTTGGAGTTATGAATTGAGATTCATAAACTGACCTAGTATATTCCATTGTATAGTAATGACACCAAGTAGAAGGAATGTGAACTTCAGTAATACGTATGATCCAAAGAGTAAGAAGGATCATATCTTTCGTGGTATTAAGACAACATTAAGAAGGGAAATAGTCTCCCATGTATTCTCAACATATGAAGAAAAAGTATCATGTGTTAAGAAGTTAATTAAATAATTATATGATTCCTATGGCTTTGAAGGGAAGCAAGAGAAGAAAAGGATGGAAGAGAGAAAGATGGATAAAGGGAAGAGGGTAAAAAAGAATTTTCCCATATGTGATAACTGTGGGAAGAAACACCCTTGAAATTTCCTAAAAGGAATGGGAGTTTGTTATAAATGTGGAGAAAAAAGGACACCAAGTACGTGAATTCAAGGGAAAGAAAAAGGTTTCAAATGAACAATGCTTCATCTGCAAGGAGTTGGGACACTACGCGAACCGATGTCTAAATTATCAGAGTATTACCCAAATGATGCTATTGGATAATAATCAAGTTATGATACTAACACAAATGAGGAGGAATGACTAGAGTTATTATGTTGTTATTATAGAATTATGTCATTTGAGTGTTGTATCAATGATGTACTGGTTATAATAATTATGGAGTATATAAGGATTGTACTGCAGTACTATTTCATTAAGGACTTGATATTGTGTGGAACCAAGAAAAGTGAATCAATATCAGGATAAATTTTTGGCAAATATATGGATTAGAGAAAGATAAACTATAATATGGTTCTAATACCGAGTTAGTGATTTTTGAATAATAAATGATTGATTTGGATAAATTATATTGAATATTATTGATTACCTTAAAACTGATTAATGATTTGTATATTCCATCATTGTTGGATTTTACAACATTTTTGGATGGAAAGTGTATATCTAGTATTCTATAAGGAATAAGGGATCATGAATGTAATCAATAAGATTTTACGGTAATTCAGGATGTTCCAGTGTTTTAAAAGAACACATGATGAAGGTGTTCACATATTATTACGTGGAAAAAAGGATCTTCATTGTGTTTACCTTACTTATAAATTTTGGACTGTGAGTTTGGACAAAATTATTTTGGATAATTCTTGTTTGAGATTATTTTTGGATTGCCATAAAAGGACCACCCGAAGGTCGGGCAGCAACCCGTCACGTCCGGCAAGGCCGCGAGACTTGAACCCGCAACTGTAGGGCAACAAGGGTGTATCACCTACCACTGGCCCACGAGATGTCCTGGATTGAATAATGAAGTTTTTTATAAAAAAATTCTACTATATTAATTATAAATTCATTTTTTTGAACCCTATAAATAGAATATTATTTTTAAGTTCTATTATCTTTTAGAGTGAAAGATGAGTTTGTGGTAGAAATTAGTTAGAGTATGGGAATCTACTTGTCAAGTATATATTTTACCTCTTATATTATTCTATGAAGAAATTAATTATTATACTTTAGTGAAGGGATCTTAAAACAAAAAATGTGTTATCCCAATACCATATGTTTTGTTGAACTGATGGTATTTTAAATCATCATAGATTAATGAATTTAAGGCCCTCAATTTTACACTTGTTTGTGATTTATAACCTCAATCACTACCTATAAATATTTAGGTTTTTCCTCCAATTTTATGTCTCTAATTTCCACCAATATTCTCCTAATCAAGATCATAATTTGGTGGTGACCCTTTCATTTCCCTTTTTCCTCTTATTAAGACTATATTTTATTAACCTAATTTCCAATGTGGGCTTTCCCAAAGGTATTTTCTATTTTCAACCTTTTATTTTCAAAAAATAATTTCAAATTGCGAGGAAGTAATTTATTGAAGGAGGGAAGAATGTAACACCCCAAGATTTTATAGAACGTTATTTATTCAAAGTAATTCAATAACTTGCACTACACGCAACACCGAGTTCTAGCGCACCATGGCTTACCAAACAAGCTGTTCAAAAGTGGATATGAATAGTATTAACTGAATATTGAACTTTATATAATCCTTATAATTTCAGAATCCATATTATGAGTTTCTTAGACATAATTTATGCATAAATACATTTTTTAGATAAAAGAAGTATTTTTCAAGAAATGAAATTTTACCATCTTTTAATTTCGAAGCCTTTTTAAATCCAATATTTGAAACTTTTATATATTAAATTTTAAAAAATAAACTTCTTCTTTAGAATTGGGACATAATAATTTAGTTTCAATAAATATTTTTTGTTTTTCTGATAACTTTCATATTTGCGTGAATAGTGAAAAATACTATATTTTAACTGAAAACAACTTTTTTAATCAAAATAATTTTTAGTGTTAAATTATACATTTTAATGGTTTGGAAGTATAAATCTATTATATTTTTACCATTTAATCCAATTATGGTCATTTTAAGTAATTTCAATTTGAAATTGGACATAAACAAGTGTCAAACTTTTGATAATTATTATTTCTTAAAAATATGCCTTTTGGTTCTCATAGTAGGAATTAATTTTAAATTAATAAATACAACTTCTATGTTTTGAATTTGGTAAAATAGACTTCATTATTGAATTATGAATATCAAAATTAGCTTAAGGTGAATTTTTTGTATTTTTATGAAAACTTTTAATTTTTGATGAATAGTGAAAACACTGAGTTATAGTTTAAAACCAAATTTTTATTTAAATAATTATTTATTTTATTTAAATTTTTTATGTAAAAATATATAAATAATACCTATATAAGTTCAATTTAATTAATTGGAGTCATTTTATAATAATTTTAGATATATAAAAATTTTATTGAACTTTTCACCGTCTTTTACCCACCTCCTAGGAGAATTTGAAAATTCATATAAAACATAATTTTACCTCTTCATGTGAGTTTAATTTCTAAAATCTGAGACACATGGTTAATATCAAGGATTAAAATTTGGTTCAATAAGATGAAAATAATTTTTGGTGAATAGTAACTTTTTACTTTTATTTACCACGGTTAAAAGTAAATAGGGTAATTAAGGGTAAAAATGATGTCATTATTACCCTAACAAATGTATTAATTCTATTGGTTTAGTGTAATTCGACCAAAAACAGTCTTAGAATAAAATATGAACCTATTTGGTCCAATTCGATTAGATTAGAAAATTTATTATTATTTAATTCAAAGAAGAGTTAAAAGAGTTAAAATCAAAGTTTAATAACTAAAACATTTTTAATATAGGGTTACACATAAGATAAATTCGAATATAAATATTCATTAGAAAGATAAAAATAGTTCCTACATAATGGTATTTTATTTATAATTTTTAGACATTAAATAATTTAATTTATTTATGACACAATGATGATGCAGTAATTACCATATTAATGAAAGAATCAAATAAATGGTATTATAAATATTACAATAAATATAATTTCAAAGTTTTTATGAAATAAAATAATTTTATAGGTGAATATCACTTGTTAGGGATGATTCAATGTATCTTGTTTGAAGTAATAAACTTGGGATGACTTTCACAAAAACAAAATACCAAATAGCATCAAAATTGACATAAATTAATATTTAAAAAAAATAAAATATTATTGGATGATATAATATTCCTAAATATGTAA
Organism: Viscum album; assembly: GCA_963277665.1. Lineage (NCBI taxonomy): Eukaryota > Viridiplantae > Streptophyta > Magnoliopsida > Santalales > Viscaceae > Viscum > Viscum album. The sequence goes on along the minus strand of OY728128.1, from coordinate 1,180,819,872 downwards.
GGTTCGGAAAAATTGGTTAAAATAATTTTATATATTTCATTAATGATCCACTTTATTCCCTCTTGGAAGTTTATAGTAAGTTTATTAACCATATAGAGTAAGAATACAAGAAGACATGGTAAAAGTTAAACTATTTAACTAAGAGTTAAATTTAAAAGATAAGGTTAAAATGTTAACCTAAACATGTCTAAAACATAATGGTTGAGTATTTTTAGACCCATCCCTACCTTAAACTTTAAATAATACATTTTCTAGCCATTAGAAACCGAAAATGTTTTTATTATAAAATAATATTTTTAGTTTTTCTGAAGGTTCCCCTCACCCCTCTTATAAAAGGGAAATCTTCCTTAACTCTAATTCACACTTCCAAAGTCATTTGTCTCAGCCAAAACCTTCCAAAATATCCTCCCAACTTCCATCACATCATCATAGAGGCCTTATTTTGATCATAAATCCAACCTAGGGAGTCCTTTTGATCAAATCAAAAGGAAGAACCCGGAGAAGAGGTAATGATTTCATCACCCTCTTTCAAGTTACTTTCTTCTTCCACTTCCTTTTTCTTTGTTGTTTTCCATTATAAAATAATAAATCTAGTATCTTATATATTCTGTGATGTTATTATCATTATGGTACAACCAAATTAATTATTCTATACACCCTTTCAATGACATGTCACCATACGTGCGTACATACAGCTTACCGTCTCGACGTCGTGGTGTAATTCAATACATTATTATTTGGATGGGTATAATAATGATGTGTATTTGATGTAAATAATAAATATAACATGATAAATATTATGTATATATTATATACCATCCAATTATATATTATTCTAATATAAAAATAATGATATTTTCGCTCGTGCATACATACGGATTACCGTCTCCACGACGCGATGAGATTCATTTCCAAGTTCACCATTCATTGACGATAATAAAACTATATATTACTAATAATTATGTAATATATGAAATAATAATGCTACTATAGAGAGATATATATTTATATATAAGTATTTATGTACTTACATATATCTTATTCACTTACTTCCGTTCAAAACTATATGAAAACATAAACAGCGTTTATGCGTACTTACGGACTACCATCTCCGTAAACGGTGTTTTCCATTTCATATATATGTCTATTATACATATTTATATTCTAAATATATATGATATATAAATCATTATTTATATTGTGGAAGTATTTAAATCATGATCTATGTGATACAATCAAGAGTAACAAGTTAAAACACGTAAGATAAAGAAAGCGATTATTACCCGAATTATTAATATAACATAGAAATTTTTATTAAATGGGCAGTATAAAGTCATAAATGAATAATGTATGATAATAAAAATATTAATATGGTTCTTTTATAATTTAATAACATACTATATTCTTAATATATTAGGTTAAACGTATCCTCAACTAAAGGAATGTCCAAGGTAAGGGTTTTTCATATCACTCCTTATTCCCGTGAGATTCGTACCATATTGCCACTATTACCCTTAGTGTGGTGTATATACTGCCTATAATTGTATTCTTTGTGTAATGAAATTTAATTTATGTGTATTTACATATTCATTGTATGATACCTCTTTCATGGGGTGTATGTTTCGTATGTTACCAAATTGGTAAGGGTTAATTTCACAATATCTTTATTATCTGAGGTTGTTTAAAAGTAAGTATCTACTGGGAAATATTTATTATCCATGTCCATGTTTCATAAAATAGTTTTCAAAGGGATTATATTAAGGGAATTTTTAATAAAACATCATTTTAAATGTTTTTAAGATTTATTCTTCTAAACCATTCTCATTAATTTCCATGTTTTTAAAATGGTTTTAAGCATTTATTTAAATGGACATGAATATTTTAAAATGATAATTACTTTAAAAAGTTTCAAAGTGGTATGGGAAAATTTGATTCAAAAATGTATTTAAAAGTCTTCCTTTCTAAATTGTGTGACTTTTAAATGTTTTCATGAAAAATGGATATTTCTCTTAAAGAGTTTTACAAATAATTTTCATCTACGACAAAATCATTTAATGGATTTTAAACTTGTTTGAAGTTGATTTATTATGATACAAATATTCCATATTAGGTTGAATGTTTTGTTATATGTTTGACTGTGGATGTGTTATTTTTATACCATTCATGGTTTATGGGTAATGTATTGACATTTCGTATGCTAGTTTTAATACGAATGTTTATGTTATGGTTAAAACTTTTCATATGAGGAATGCATTGGACTTAGTAAGTGACGAGTGGAGCTCGCTATAGCTCCTCGATGCATCGGTAGGTATCATGAGACAAACTAGTGTCTTGGCATGAGGCTTTGACAAAATCTTATTTGTAGTCTTGGCACGAGGCCTTGGATACGTGGTTATGATAGTCTGGAATTATGAATTCCATCATTATGAAAGTGGTTAGTTATATTGAATGTGATTATTCGAATAGTAGAATATCAATGTGAATAAGTAAATGCCATTACTTCATTTTAATGTTTTCTATATTATTTTGAAGTTCAAGTTTAAAAGGCTTTTACATTGCCTTAAATGTTTATGCTTATTTTTGAAAGTTTCCACTGTATTGTTATACTTACTGAGCATCTGAGCTAACCCCTTTCTATGTTTTATTTTCCCCAGGATTCCAAGAACTGTATTAGGATTGATATGAATGGTTAAGCCAAGGGAATAATGGTGTTCATAAAGGATTTTTGTTGTTGTTTTGTATATTATAAAGTGTAATGTAACATTCATGTATGTAATCAATTTTCCAAGAAATCTAAACTGATCGGTCCTTTGAGACTTGATTCCTTGTAATCATGACAATGTATTAAAATAATGCACCAACTCTGGGTAACTGGGGTTGGGGCATTACATCAGCAGACATATGCGAGGAGTTGATGCATGATTTACATTCCTCAGTTTGGGCAGTTCATCCTGGTGTCACCAAGATGTATCGAGATTTTCATCTTTAGTATTGGTGGATAGGAATGAGAGAGATGTTGCTGGGTTTTTCATGAGGTGTTCCACTTGTTTGCAGGTGAAGGTGAAGATCAACGACTAGTCGGGATTTTGCAGTAGTTACCCATTTCCAAGTGAAAGTGGAATGATATTGCGATGGATTTCATGATTGGTTTGGTGAGGTCGCCTCGAGGGAATGATGAAGTATAGGTTGTCATTGATAGAACTACAAAGGTTGATCACTTCTTTCCAATCAATGAGACATTCAATTTAGATGATATGGGAAGGCTTTACATCCCAGAGATTGTATGGTTACATGGTGTTACACCCTCCATTGTTTCAGATAGGGATGCCCGATTTACTTCTTAGGTCTGGAAGGGGCTATATATGGCTTTGGGTACACATATACTTTATGAGTACAACATACTATCTCCATACATATGGTCAGTCTGAGCATACGATATAGGTGCTGGAGGACATGCTTCAAGCATGTAACCTAGATTTTGGAGGTTCTTGGGAGAAGCACATACCTCTTGTGGAGTTCTCATACAATAATAGTTTTCAGGAAACTATTCAGATGGGACCTTATGAGGCTTTGTAGGGTAGGCCATGCCGATCAATCCTATGTTGGATCGAGGTAGGAGAGGAAACTATGTTAGGAGCTCATCTTGTCCAGGAGACCACAAAGGAGATAGAGTTGATTTAGAGGAGGATGGCTACTGCACAGTCATGTCAGAAGTCTTATGCTGATTGACAGAGACGACCTCTAGAGTTCGAGGTCGGAGATCAGGTTTTCCTGCATTTCACACCAAGATTGGGACACAGGAGTATTAGGATACAAGGTAAGGTTTCACCAAGATAAGTTTGGTCGTTTGAGGTTTTAGAGAGAGTTGGGATGGTTGTCTATTGGTTTTAGTTACCTCATAGGTGCCGGGATATGCATGATTTCTTCCACATTTCTCAGATACGATGTTGCTTTTTAGACTCATCTCATGTTTTTTAACCTGAGGAGGTTGTGCTGGAGGTGGAGAAATTGTTCGAGGAGAATCCTATCCAGATTGTTGATCAAAGTACAAAGGTTCTCCGTGGCTAGTCTCTTCCTCTGGTATGAGTGATGTGGATGCACGAGTGAGTACATGATGAGACTTGGGAGAGGGAGGCGAATGTATGATCACTATGGACAAAGCTGTTTGAGGACACTTCTTCTACGCCTCCTTGCTAGGGAAAATTGGGGACGAATTTCTTTAAGGGGAGAAGTTTGTAAGAAACTGGATCTTCATTTCAGGTATGTCTTTATTTTGTGGTTGTTTTATATAAAAAGAGGAGCTTCTAGAAATTTCAGGAGTACACATCGTGTACTTATATGTAGACACCATGTAATCGGTTTTACACGGGTAGCCATGTGTTGGCAGTGTAACGGCCGAACACATGGCCATGTGGGGTGACCTAAAGACTTCCTAAAACAGAGGCCAGTTAAATCAAGTACACATCGTATGCCCTGTAAGAACACGACATGCACATTCTTTTTATTTCATTATATAGAACAGGGTCACGTCTAATCAAAAAAACACCCTTCTTATCCATTTGTCTTGTCCAAGAGTGAATGAGACCGCTGATTCTTCTTCGAGCCTCAGACTCCCAATCCGTTCTCCGAATCGACCGCCGTCGATTGCGTTGGAATTTCCACAGTAAGCTCTTACATCTTCTAAATCATCATTTCCTGATTTCTTCTTTTCCTTGAGATATATGTGGATGAACATTTTAAGCCTTTTTGTAGATCTGTAATTCTAGGGAGATTCAAGGCCTGATGTTTATGTATATCGATCATAAAGTGATGAGGTAGGTTTTTTGTGCCTTTATGTAGTTAGTCTTTGAGTTATATGTGCAAAGGTGCCCAATACTCTCGTTTGGGGTATTGCGTGTTTAGAGATTTTAACCCTGTTAATGCCTGCTATTCTTTGTATGTTTGAATAGAGGTTGTTTGATTGTGAATAGAGTTAATTGAAACGTTATGGATGGGTTGCCCATGCTTGTTTGTTTTTGACTGTTGGGTCAAGTTTTTCGTCTTAGGCTATTTGTTTATATTCCTAGTATTATTAGGATAGAGTGATTAATTATCTGATATGTTGTTCCATTCCTTATATTTAATTATCCAGGTAGTACTTTGAGGTTTACTTTGCCTGTTATTTATTGTTTGTGTACGATTTCTTTACACGGGGCTGCGGGAAACTGGTGTAGTGAGACCAAAGGGGAAATTGACAATGAGGGCTTTCCCAAAGTGTCTGTTATAACTATCATTCTACAAGACCATTGGTGGGATTGATGTCGAGTTCACCCTCAAAGGGCATATATATAGGTTATGAGACCACACGAGGAATTGACATTGATTAATTCCTCAGAGTGTCTGTAGTTTATAGTTAAACAGGATATAGGAGGAATTGAAGGTGAGTGCTTTCTCAGAGAGTCTTTGATTACATAAGACCACATGGGGAATTTACGGTGAGTTCTTCCTCAGATAATCTTCACTATATCCTTATTTTAAATTGAACTAGAGGGGTTAGGTAGTGATAACTTTCCCATAGGGTTGCTTTTTTTTGTAATTGGTTGGTCAAATTGTTAAATATAAATGATTGTAATTGAAATTTTAGGATTGTTTACTTTTGAGTTCTCCTTTGTTTACTGATTTTTTTGCTTATTGTCTACCATATATATTCACAGACTTTTAGGCATAGATATTTGGGTGGTTTCCAACTTGGATTTGTCTCACACCCTATTTGGGTCATGATTTGGGGCCCAAAAAAATTATATTATTGCAGGTATAGATAAAGGAAAACACCATTCTACCTCAGGTACTTGATTGCTGTGGAGATGTAGAGCATGAGACCAAGCTGAGGATTTCGATGCTACTAGAGTTTCTTTGTTTTATTTTGTACATTGGTTTAGTACTATATTCCATAATTGTGACTTGTTTGGATATTTTCCTAGAAATATGAATCATGCATCATTTATATATGTTTTTCCTAGTTGATTATTACTTCTAGCCTTCCACTGTTAACTTATTGCATGTTATTACTACATATTTTGCAATTATCATTTGTTTATTTCCACTACATTAATTTTCCAATGAGGGTATAGTTTCCGAACTATCACATCTAAGGACCTCGCTACTAGTCGAAAGCCTCTGGAGTTTGGAGAAATGCTCTTGAGTCCATGTGACCAACTAGGTACAGGGCACCTCCGGGTGGTACCCAGATTCAGGAAGTTACAATTTTGTGGTTGGAATAACGTCTAATGGGAATAATTCTATATGGGTTTGTATTATATCAACTTATTAAGTCATCAAAATTCATCACTATATAATATGATTTATTTTTGGACCAACTTTCTAGGATATACATTAAGTAAGTAGTAAGGTTTCATGGTGTACCACATTGCATTATGTCTGATCAGGATTTGATAATTCCCTCATTGTTAGAAAATCCTTCAACATGATCTTGATACATAGTTGATTTTCAACACAATATATCATCCTCAAATAGATAGTATATATAAAAGAATAATAAAAACCCCATAGGATATGTTTATATCTAGTTATTTTCGTTTCAAATGTGTTTGGGATCATTACCTCCCTCTATTTGGGTTTTCGTAAAAAAATATATATCATGAAAGAATTCATATGGATAATTCTGAAGCCTTATATGGTAAGAATTGTAGAGCTCCAATGTACTAGAATGAATTTGGATTAAGAAATGTATTGGGACTTGGGATAGTTGAAGAGATGTTAGAAAAAGTTAAATCTATTAATTAAAACTACAAGGAAACTCAAATTATGTAGAAATGTTATGCTGATAATCAATGAAGTGGTCTATAATTTGAAGTTAGTGATAAGGTGTTTATAATAATTTCTTCATGGAAGAATCTTATGAGACATAAAAAGAAATAGAAACCAAGCTCCAGGTATATCAATCCCATTGAAATTTTTTATTACATCAGGATCATAGATTTTCACTTGGAACTTCCATAAAACCTCTATCAAGACCATGATGTGTTCCATGTATCTTTCCTGAGGAAGTGTATAACTGAACTTTTAAATGTGCTGAACACATAGGTCATACCACGAGAGCAAGATCTTTCTTATGAGGAAAAAACAACGAAGATTCTATAAAGTAAATAAAATGTTTTATAAAACCAGACCAATAAACTGGTGATTTTTTTGGGTAAACCACCAATTTCGGGAAGTTATGTGGGAACCTAAATAAATGATGAGGCATAATTGTCCTCATTTTTTTGTATTGGAATGATGGATATCAAAGGTGAAATGAATTTTAATGGGTTTAAAATGTAACACCCTGAGTTTTATTGAATTACTAATTTTTGAATAAATTAATTTCCTTTTATAGCTTATGTTACACACAACACCAAGTTAAGCTTGCACAATATGTGACACTGGTTCATCTTGTAGTACATATGACACTATGTTTTAATAAAACCACAAAATATTATTATTACAATTATTCACATGTGGATAATATAAACTAGCTATTAAAATTTTAGATATTAATAATAATAAATAATTTTAAAATATTAATTATACTGATTTTATATAAAGAAAATATATTGATAATAAAATATATAATTTTTGATAAAGTCTTTATATGCTTAAAAAAACAATTTTTTCATAATTTTTTATGTATTTTTGTGAAAAATATTTAAATTAAATTTTTAAACCTTTAGAAATTAAATTTAATAAAGTAAACTTCATTTTTAAATCCTAATTTAAAAATTATCTTAGGTTTAATTTTTGGGATGTTTATGAAAAGATGCATTTTTTGTTGAATAGTTTAAAATACTGAATTTTAATTGATAAATGCCTTTTTGTTTAATTTTCTTATATAGATAAATTATATTTTAATTTATTTAAAGTAATATTAGTTCAACTATACATCAAATAATCCAATATTTCTTATTGGGTTCAATTTCAGTGTGAATTTTGATATAAAAAGATATCAATGTTTTGAACATTTTCCATTTGAAAACTGTCTTTCTCATCACGTTTGAAGGATTATTTTAAAATTAAAATTTACCACTTATGTGAAGAGAATTTGGATAAATGAATTCCATATTCGGAATAAAAATTAATTATATCATTTAATAATTTTGTCTTATTTTTTTACAGAAATGAATATCAAATATGTTAAAATATATTTACCATGGTTATGGTAAAAATGGGTTAACCAGACAGGGGGGGTAAACTAAAAATTCAAGGGTTAAAAAGAACCCAAAAAATTTTCAACACAAAATTTATTTACATATTTTGAACTTATAATTTCTATGGACTAGATTAATACATTTTTTATTCTTATAACTTGAAAAAATGTGGGTGTAATTCTTTACTTCATGAAAATTTTAAGTGTGCCACTCACATGACTTATAAAAGGACACCCATTCTCCTCTTGTATTAACACCATCAACCTATTTTGGTTCAGAAAATACCTTCCAAAATAACTTCCAAAATTCTCTTCGCTCATATTATAAGCTTTATTATAGATATAATGACAACCTAGGAAGGCTTTTGGTGTCAACCTAATAAAGATACTCACGGAATATGTAACATTGATCATCAAGTGTTTTTTTATTTAATAATACAACTACTTATATTATTATAATACCATGATTATATAAAAACATTAGTATATTTCATATACTTATATGTTTTTATTATATGGGAATGACCTAAAATATTCTCCACTTCCATCAATTGGGTTACCAAATCATCGTTCATGTGTATGACTAAATACCACCTCACGAACCAAGGTCATTCATTTTTCCATTTACATATGTCAAGGATGGACATAATGATGGATTTATTTTTTATATTTCATATTTATGATATTATTATTATTTTTAAATCATAATATCACACATATCTTCAAAATATTCATTCTTTTAGAATACAATAATGTCCGTCCTGTGTACGGTAGACTAACTCCTCATGAAGCAATGTGATTCATTCAAGATTTACATGGATGATAACAAGGATAGTTTTAATTAAAATATGATATAGATTACATAAAAATTATTTTTAAACATAATATATAATTTATGTTTCTTTATTTAAATACACCATGAAAATGGAAACATTGTTCATGTGTACATACACCCTACTGTCTCCATGAACGACGTATTTCACTTTATATCACTATTTTTTTAAATTACTAAAAATAAATAAACACTTTTTTATATAATATATTTATATAATTTTTAATATTATGGATATAATGATATCATGATACATTTAATAGGAAAAAAAATAACAAGTCAAATAATATATGAAAAACATGGTGGTTATTACCCGAAACACAACTTTAACACTTAATTATTATAAATGGGTCATGAAAGGTCATAATAAAATCATATATGGTCTAATATATATAAATATTGTTTCCATAATATATTTATAATAAAAATATATCTGTTATATAGGATTTTTGAATACGTATGATGAATGTCAAAACTTTAGGTAAGGGATTTTTGTCTCAATTTTCCTTCTTTGAGATGTACATTTTGTTATTCATCTATATTCTACTAGGAGGTGTATATAAAACCTTTTTGACAATTAATATCATAAATGTATTTATTCTAATGATATGTTAAGTTCCATATTATGGTATTCCTTCTTATGGATTAAGATTCAATGATACCAAAGTAGTGATGATTTTATGTTATAATATGATTGTTTATTGGGATTGTTTATGATTTTATTTATGATGATACAATATTTTGATTCATATATAAATAAACTCATGGATTTTATTTTACAATAGTTATTACTTGTAATTTCATTTAATAGTACAAATTTTCACCCTTTGGTAATTAAAATAATTGAAAGAATGTTTATAAGAAAATCCGACTTTATTTATCACTTCAGTGAGAAATCCATTTCCATCCAAAAAAATATCTTCTAAATATATCTCGAAAAATGTTTTATTATTTTCCTATGATTTTTAAATGAAAATTTTACCCATTTTTTAATTGGTTAAATATATTTTTTTAATAGAACTTTCATTTTGTGTTACAAATAATTTCAATTTCACTTTTACCAAAAAATTGAATGTAATATTTTTCTAAAATGTACTGTATGAATAAAACTTCCCATAATCATAACCATTATTTTATTTGAAGATTTCTTTATATGTTTTCATGGTTATTTTCAAATAAAATTATTTCCAAGATGTTTTATTTTTTGGAAACGGTTTTTACTAGGGTGAAGTATATTTTCTTCAATAAATGTGTTAATGATCATTCCAAATATTTTTCCATATAAGATTACACCCATTTATGTAACCTACGACTTATGGGGATATGAACCATGTATACCATTATTATTATTTCCTTGAATGTTTTATATTTATTATGGAATAATGTTTAAGAAACCCTTTTATCTTCCATGGATTATACCATGATATGATTCTTATGAAACCTGCTTCTTTTTCCACTATTTATGCGTTGATGATTTTGAAACCTATTTTTTTTCATAGGTTAGGATATGATGAAGTGTTTAGGAAAACCATTTCTTTTCATGGGTTATTACATGATGAATGTTTCATGGTAGTTTGGTAGACATATATATGATTTTATTTATGCAATGGGTGGGACATATATCTCCCTCCAATGGATTGTGTCACATAAATAGATTATTTTAAATGTATTTTTAATTTAATTTTCATTAATTCTTTGTTTTGGGGGTTTACAAAGGTTTTATGGAGAATATATGAGTTTTCATGAATTGGGCCAAACCGTGAACCCAATTCTAGATTGAAAAATAAATTTTATTTATTTTATAACTTTTTCATTTTTTAATATTTTTCACTCATTCCAACTCTTAAATGTCCTCCCCTGATATATTAACACCGCAATTAAAATTTGGAGCCTTTGGAAATCCATAACCAAGATTTATGTTGGTTTTTATTTAAGGTATTGGGCCTGCACGAAAGCCCAATTCCAGTTTTAAAAATAAAATTTTATTAATTAATAACTTATTCATTTTTAAGTATTTTTCAGTGATTCAAAGCCTCAAATGCGCCCCTTGAACGCAGAGGCGCGCCCAAGATCTCTCTCCCCTATTTGGAGCTCTTCTTCATCGCGATTTAGTACTGAACGTATTAGGGTTTCTAAAATCGAGAAGATTTGGAGAGGTAAATTGATCCTTTCATAACTCCTTCATTTTTCATCCTTTTCCCCCCATTTCAGTCCCCACATAACCTAATATGAATCCTTTGAACCTCCATACCAGTTTTGGGTACTTGGTGATTCATTATTTGGTGGATTTAGGCCGATTCCTTCAAGATATTTCAAGTAAGGGAATTCCTTCTTGGTTCCTTCCATCCTCTTTTAGTTTTATTTCATTTTTCTTGAAGTTCCTCATGTCCAAAAGTTGGGGTTCGACCCTAATGTATGATTTTGTGTCTTTTGGATAAATTATTGTGGTTTAGGTCTGGATTTATATTCCTTTTGGTGCAACGGTGGTGCGCTTAAGGTTTCACACCAAGTTTCGAGGGTTTCGACTCAAAAGGGTAGGTGATTCCATGTGTAGCCATTTTATGAAGAGTTAGCTTGAATGGATTATTAATTTAGCATGTTTATAATCTGTTTTATGTGCTGCGAAAACAGTTTTGATGGATTTGGTTAAACATTTAATTTTTAGTTGCATTATAGCTTGAAATTGGGTAATTTTCATGTGTGGCTCTTGGGGTAATGTTTGGGTTTAGTTTATAACATATGAAAGTGATTTATTAGTCTTGAAAGGGGATGCCAATTCTGGTTTGTTAATTACTTATTGTCATGTTGGCCTTGAAAGTAGGTTTTTTTAATGAGTTTAAGGTGTAAAAACATGTTGTACTTCTTGAAGGTGATTTATGAAAACGTGTGTTTTTCATGTGTATCTTTGTGGTATTATTTGATGTATTTTTATAACATTTGGGGGTGGTTTAATAATTTTTTTAGGGCTGGAAAATTCTATTTTGGATTGGTATTGGTATGATTTTGTTTTTAAATGAGGGTTTTGAAATGAGTTTAGTGTGCAAACAATGGTTATACCTCTTGGGTTTGTTTTATAAAAATTTCCAATGTTTTATTTGGTTAAACAAAGTTGGGAAAGGGTGTATATGTACTGTTTGGGTGAGTGTGTTCACCTAATGTGGGTTTTTGAATGGTAAAGTGGTGATTTGAGATGTTAAACATTTTTAGAATTTTTTATAACTTGTCAAAATGTTTTACTAAATTGTGATTTGTGTGCGAAACATGGGTGTAGGATATTTCATGTGAGTTTATTTATAAAATCAATTGTGAAGGTGAGAAGGGTATTGTGTGAGATGTGTGTGGGCTGTTATGTGAGTTTAATATCTTGTAATGGTTTTATAAAATTGTTTAATGGATTTGTTGAAGTGTTAAAGAAATGTGAAAAGTGTTGTAGGCAATTTGGAGTGAGTTTGATTTCAAAATGCATTTGAATGAAAAGTGGAATTTTTGACTTGCGTGATGTACATGGTGCTGTTTGGTTAATTTGTGATGTGGAAGTGATTTTTTCCTGTGAAAACTATACTTCTTGGATTGCTGAACTTGTTTGAGCACAAAGGGAAAACCCGAGTATCTAGGTGGGTGGACGTGTACTAGTATGCTAGTGAATCCGTGGGGTTTGGCCTCAGTTTCAATTAGAAAGATTGACGCTTACAACTCTAGCTAAACTATGATGATGATGATTGGGGACCACTAGGTTATGGGTATGTTCCCTACTAGTGGCTCGTTCACAAGAATGGATATTTGTGATGGTTACTCTCACCGAGATACGAGGTACCTGGGACCCACAACTAGCTAGTGCCTAGGGGTTATTTCTCATTGATTGTGCTCATTGATACTTTGTTCTTACAGTCGGTATACGGTATGAGAGGCTGGAAAATTGAGTAGCTATGGTATTTATTTTAAATGTTTGTATTCTTTAAATTAGACCTCTTGAAAACTATTTTTATTTAATGTTGCATCTTTTAGAAATTTTAACTAGCATCTCATGTCTTTGAAAACTTGCATGCTTTTCGCCATTAAATGTTTATCACATGGAATCTAATAGTGGTGGTATCCTACTGGGATTTCGCTCACACCCTACTTACACCTTTGGGTGTAAGTAGATTTGCTTATTTTATGTCACAGGTTTGGGTATAGGATTTATGCCATTGGTTCAGGTTTTTAGTTGTCCATTGGGATGCAGTGTCGTGGAGATAGCTTGAGGGCGGTGCCTCTTTCCTTGTGGAGGTTCTTGGGCTGTCCTTATTTGGTTATGTAGCATTGTAATGGTCTTTAAACATAGTTTTAACTTATGTATTTTAGTTCTGAAATTTTGTAAAAGACGGTTTTAGTTGAAAAATCCAGATTTGTTTTATTGGACTCTTTTGTCGTTTTAAGTTTATAAACTCCGGCAAATCATTCCCAATTATCATTTTATGATACCCAGGAACTTGTGCCAGCCCATGGGGATCGGGAACGCCCTTCGGGTCTTGCCATGGACCGGGTCGGGTGCAGATTTTGAAGGGGACCACATTCGGTTCGTGACAGATTGGGTAATGATAAATGTTCTAGGAGAAGAGAGGGTATAAAGGTGGTTAGGCCATTCATATAAAGGAGGGTAAATTGGTGGTAAGACCATGATTGAAATGGATGATACATTGGTGGTCAGCCCAAGACCGAATTAGGGAACACTAAAAGTCATCCCAAGCCCGAATTAGGTACATAAGTGGTCATCCCAAGCCTAAAATATTTTTGATTGTCTTGGTCAGTAGCCTTAAAATAAGATTTTCTATGCTTATATGAATGAAAAAAATCTACGTCTTATGATAATGTTACGCCCTCACGAACCATGTTCTATAATTTCTTTATGATTCATGTATTATGAACTACTAATTATACTCCATGACTCAAAATTATGATCTTTGATATAAAATGTACAGTTTTCAAATGTTATGCTCATGTTCTCACCCTCTCAAGATCATGTTATGATCATTTATCTCGCATGTTTACCATTAAGGAGTATATAAGATTACCATTTCTTAGTTTTCCTTTCCCCATGTTATTAAGATATTCATTATGTATTATTTTTTTAAAAAGGGTTCTAGATATGAAGATCTTAGTGGGTGATGATGTTGCTAACCTATGAACTAGTTATGTATGTTTCCAAGTTTCTAAGGGAACTGAAATGTTATGGTCTTAAGGTGTGTGTTTGTCTAGTGTTATTAATATTAATAAAAAATGGTGTAAAATATATGTACGATAATCCTGGGTCAGGATAAGGACCAAACGTAATAACCCGTAATTTGAGCATATTAAAATTGGTTGTAAACCCAAACCCATTCAAGAGTATTCTAAACCTCTCTCATTTATTTGAAAAAAATATTTAATGAAATAACATATTCTAAATTGTTCTAAAAATAGTAAATATGATAAATATTTAGAATCAATTTTTAAAGATAAATCATTGTCATAAGAAGAGGCTTTCAGTAATCAACTATAGAAAAAATGTTCTTAAAAATAACCAAATGAAGAAGTCACAGAATCATTTAAAAAATTGGAAGTGAATAATGATTTTATTGATTATATGAAAAAATTCAAAAATATGAAAAATATTTTTAAGATATGTGCTCTCAAAGAATAAAATTGAAGGGAGGAGAGATGGTACACATAATAATAAATTACTCCAAAGTGATTCAACATTGTTTCCTTATTAAATATAAATTTATAAAAATATCCACAATTCCCTTTAAAATAGAAGAGTTTGAATTTAAGTATTTTATACATGGTCTAGAAGATTTATAAATGTTATTCCACACCTTATTTATTAATGTTTACTGGATGGAGAACTCAAATTGGTTAGAATAATAATGTAAATTTTGAATTGAAGTACCACCAATATTGTTGGAGTTATAGAATATTTTCATCTCTATTTAAGAAACATGGTTTTACGATATAATTTTTTTATATTTGTAAAATTATTAGTTTAGTACACTTTTATATATCATTATTGGGTGTCTATTTTTAAAACATTTAATTCATTTATTAATTTTTAGTAAGAAAACTTTTCATTTTTATTTAAAAGGTATTTTTTTTATTTCATAAATTATCCGTCCAAAAGACACATAATTTAAGATGATTTGAACCCTCAAGTCATCATGATTGCTTTGTTTTCATTTGAGATATTCCATGATTTTGAAACTAAAGTGGTTGGACATTCTGATTTGGAAAAAACTGAATCTGATTTTAAGAAAGTTTTTGTTAATCAAGAAGCTGATATTAAGATAATTGTTGGTAAAACAAAAAATTGTGAATCATACATCTATTTATAATATTTTTTATTGTGAAATTAGGGAAAAAATTTATTAACATGTTGAAAAAAATGAATGTTTGAATGCTAGATGAATATACTTTCTTTTATTTTGATAATTTCACTTGAAAGTACATTACGGGGATATTGAAATCGATAACCCTACCACTAAATTTTTTGAATATATAAAAAATTCAAATCTTGTTATTTTTTTGAAGAATAAAATTATGCATAGAATTTTGGATAATATATTGTTCACAACTTCAATCTCAAATATTCTCATTTTGGTGAAGAAATATATGGTCAAATAGATGTAGTATAATAACATAATCCTTTTCTGAACATATAAAATTTCCCACATAAATTATAGTTTAATACATTACATGAAAACTAAAGTATACATTTTCAAGTAAAAATGTGAAATTACCTATTATTATTTTTAAGGGTTTATGAAAAATACCTATAGATCTAACTTCTATGAGTCCTCAAATCCCAAAATATATGTGATTCCCTCTAGGTCATAGGTATGGTTTGTTTTGATATTATTTTATCTTTTAATATGTTCTAAAGACATTGATTAGTTTTGGGTTAATTATTTATATATCTAAAGAAAAAAAGATAGGTTCATGGTCAACACATGGTTATGAGTAATCATGTGATAATAAATTTTAATAAATTTGTTAGTTTTATTAGTTTTTATCATGATTTGAACATGGATTCATTAACCCGTAAAGTTATTTGAAAAAATATGTGTGTGTATTGTTATTTTTCTAGTGGATATCAGAATAATTAATAATATTTTTTCAAACTAAGTGGATTTTTATAGGTATCCATGAACTTCAAATTTCAAGAAGAATAAGCTACCACATGGTGAGGGAATTATTTTTTATACCATGTAGACTGACCGTGTGACCTATACAGGATTCATAAAATCAAAAATTTAAAACAATTACTTTGCTAAATTTTTAAATATAATCCTCTCAAAATATCTTATTAGACTAAAGAAACCTCTTATCAACATTATTGAGGGTTATCTCCTTAAAAATCTTTGGCTATTCCCATTCATTAATGGTGGATATATTCATGGTATGATCTATTTTTTATCTGATATACTCTCCTATTTCAAGATATATCTTTATATATTTTCCAATTTTTCCCCTGGAACCTAATTGTTTTTCTTTATTTCTATATATTGAGGGTTCTAAGGTGCATTTATGATATTTATTATTGATCTAGGTTTTCAAGGATAATATCACCTCAATTCCAATGATTGTTTTCTAAGGTGATTAGTTTTACATCGTTAGCAAGGTAAGTGTGTCTATAAAATAGTTCTAACTCATTATTTATGTGTTTTTCATTTAAATTCATTTTTCTTGGTTTATTAAATTAACCGATTTGAAATTTATGAGGGTTATTTTATGAAATTATATCATTATTGTTATAGGAAATGGTTTCTAAAGGGTTTCTATTTAAAATTAGTTTTATGCACATGATGTATTTGATGAAATGACATGAAGATAATTTTTACTCTTAATTGGATTTTAAATAGTTGAAGTTGTGATGCATTTCTTATCGAAGGGTTTTATTTTTTTCCATAGTCTACTTAATATTTTTTGAAAACATTGTACATTAGAGACCTTAGATATGTTAGGTTATTTATATATGAAAACCTTAGTGTGTGTCCAACCACTGGGGTTTATTATTTTAATATCGATAGACTATATAAAGAATTGATTTCGGTAGGAATCATAGTATTCCTAGAATAATGTTCCTTTTTGTTTCTAAATAAATATTCCCATAGACTAGTTCCCAACTTGTGCTTTTTTTATTATATGATGGAATAGTTTCATGATTGGTTGCTTACAAGATTAACTTTTCATATTTGTGATATTTTGATTACATACACTATTTTTCATTTTTTATTGTATTCATTTTCATTTGGATTTGAATATGTATTATTTTAAATAAAACTAATGGAATATTTATGAAATTATTTTCAAAGTTAATTGGTTTATAAATTTGTTTTCTTTTAAAGATAAAACTATCAAATTCATGGTGAGAAACATTACATTGTTTCATGGGGGTATCCTACTGGGACTTTTACATATACCATTTATATTCCTTTAGGTATGAACAAATCTAGTTTTTTAGGACACAAGTAAATGGAAGGGACTCAGGTAGTCCACTGGCTTCTTTTGGGTGTTTGAACCTTCATAGTGAGATGATTTGGTGGTGATAGTTGGTCACATTGAGACATGATTTTGTTATTGTTTACGTATTCTTTTTTCCTTTTCCTTTTATTTCTCTTAGATGTGTATCCTTTCCTTCTATATTGTACTCTAGTTTTTCCTCCTTTAAATTACTCATGAGATATGTTTTTATTTTTGTGATGCTCTCTACTTTATAGCGGGACATCTTAGGTGATGTGTTATGTCAAAATAGATCGATTTATTATAAAATGATATTAAAGGGAATACCTGGATGAATGTGTTACACCCATTCTTAAGTTAGGTTTAGTGTTTGTGGTAAATAGCAGTTAGGACCTTTGGAATTTTGGTAGTAAGTGCATAAGGGTGCTTGACCAGCTCACTTCCCTGATTGAAATCGAGTTACCATGGGTGGTAAGAATTTTTTTTAAAACCCCAGATAATTTAAATAGTAAAACAATTTCATGCCTTATTTATTTTTAGTAACTATATTTCATTTAATTATAATCATTTTAAGAATGCTAAGAAATTGTTTAACTAAAAATGAATTAATTTTATTCTCATTAAATTCATTTTCTTGTATTATATTATTTTGTTAAAAAACATAATTTATAATTTATAGAAATTTAATTTGAGAAAATTAAATTCTTTTTTAAATCATCATATCAAAATTAAATTAGGTTTAAATTGTGGTATTTTTCTGTAATGATTGATTTTTCCATGAACAGTAAAAAATACTTATTTTTTCCAAACTTTAATTTATATATGCTAAATAACATAATATAAAAATACCATTTTAAATTAACTTAAAATATGTATCCTTTAATTATTAATAAACTAGTTATTTAAAAGTAATCATCAATATAATTGATTGTGGTATAAGTTCTTCTTTTTTGGTTTAAAAACACATTTTTCTAAAAACTGTATTCATTTCATTTAGCATTTTATTATTAAATTAATTTCTTTCACTTATATAAATTTAATATCGAAAAATGGAATTCATATTTTGAATTATTAGGAACAAATTTGGTAAAAAAATGTCTTTTTTTAATCATTATAAATAGTAAACACAGTAAATTTTTGTTACCAGGATAAAGGTAAAATGACTTTATTATGATTAAATAAAATGTTATTAGGATTAAAATTCATTCAAAAACTCAAATTTATTACCATGGATGAGTATATTTCATCCATAATAATCCAAGAAATAAAAAATATAACCTTTTTTCCTTTTATCTTTTATTTTGACAGTTATATAATTTCATGTAAAGAAAAGTACAAAATACAACTCTCTAACTTTTAAAATTCTGTTACATGGAAAAATAGAGATAAAAATAAGTTATGTTTGAATATTAAAGCTTATTTTTATAATAATGAAATTATTTTTATGATGGTAAATTATTTATAATTATCCAATTTCGTTATGCACTTATAAAACACCAAATCAATTCTTTTTCAAGTAGTTTTAAAAGAAAGGAAATGATTTAAAAACATTAAATGTAATATTTTCTGGGTGATTTATAGTATTAAAATAATTATATATATATATATAATATTAGGTATTTTTTAAAACTTAAAATTCTAATTCCATTTTTATCTTCTTGAATTTAAATTCAAATTAAATGAACAGTTTAGAAAATGACATTTCTAATTTTTTATAAAAAATTATTTAATGACATAAAATTCATAAAAATTCCATATTTAGACAAGTGAATGGAATGTAGTTTATTATATAAAAATTTCCCATTTATGGGTAATTTCCCATTCACTGTATATTTCTTGACTCTTATTTTTTGAAAAAATTTATAGCATGTTAATAATCAAAAGGTCAATTGGGGGTCAAAACAAAGATATAAGGATTATAAATTCACATAAACTTGTCTGAATCTTATTTTATGAGATTATTTACACTAATAATTGTATTATATTATAAATATTTCATTTTTTTTTAAATTTTACCATGTAAGTTAATTTATATTAATTTAATATTTTAATTAATTTTAAGAGTGACCCTCCCCTCATTTATAAAAGGGAACCTCTTATCCTTACTTATTCACACATTTAGAGCACTAGATATCATCCTAAACCTAACCAAATACCTTACTTACATATATATACACATAATTGAGGCCTTTTGTTATCCTTAAAACAACCTAGTAAGGATTTTGGTATAAACATAAAGAGGTTGTCTGAAGAATTGGTATAGTTCTTAACATGTATTTTCGTTTTATTTATTCTTCAATCTAAATAAAATATTATTGAACAATAATAAGATAATAAAAAACATATATTATATATAATTATATGTTATTATGTAAAAATTTAAATATATTACTACCTTATATTCCATCAAATGGGAAATTAAACCATCATTCGGGTGTGTGGCGACGACTTGTTCACAAACAGGTGTAATTTGTTTTCTATCATTGGCTCTTATGACTATTTAGGATGATATATTTACTATATATATATGATATTCATGAAATTTTTTATCTTTATTAAAGTCTAATATATCTTATATTCTCTTAACTTTACATCCATTTAAAAATTATAACATCCTTCATGTATACTTGTGGATTACCACCTCGACATAGCGATGTGATATGTTTTTCATCCACCCATCACATGGACGGTATATATAAGTGAAATTAAAGAAATAATATTATATTAATGATATTTTTATCATTATATAAACATAAATTTATACTTACCTTCTTTCCCTCATTCCCTTTGAAAAATTATAGCGTTACTCATGCATACGCATGACTTTCCATCTACCTGATTACAACGCATTTCATTTCTCATAACTATCTTTTATGAATTATTTTAAATGTATATTAAATACATTAAATTTATAATTATTTTATTATTATTATTCTAGTGATGATTTAATTATTAAATATTTGACAATTTTCATCATAACAAATTCATTTTGGATATGTGAGCTGAAAATCGTCAAAATGGCCGATGTGAATTTAATTGATTAAGAAATTAATTATAACATGTTATTAAATAAAATAAAAGTAATAATAAAAATGAAAATAGTTGTTAAGTGTGTAAATAATTACCACAACTTAATTATTTAGGATGATAAATAATATATGCTATGGGTCAGACATGAGGTAATAAACACTTTACATTAAACTCTCCTTTTAAATGGTTTTTATATTTATTTCATAAATCATTTATTCAAAGAACATATTCTAAAAAATATTTTATGGATGTATTTATATGGATATAAATGAATTATAAAGGATATATTCTATCACATTTTTTACTTTATATAAATGTTCTTCATGTGGAAGCATTTCCTATATTTATATATAATGTTTTAAAAAAGGCAATTGGAATGCTCTATTTTAACGTATATGGCATCACCCTTTTTCCCTTAATCATAATTTTTTTTATTTTTGGATTCCATTATAAGATTCCATGTATTAATCAAAGAAAAAATCTCTTTCCCATTATTCTGGTTGTTTTCATTTTTTTAAATGGAATGTATATTTAGATATCCACAAATTTTTTTCTTATGGGTGAATATAATAATTTTTTGAATATGATGAATGAGATGAAATATATCATGTATTATAATTATTTTTTATTATTAGGACTTTTTTATGATGAATTTTGAGTCTGATATATCTCAAGATGATAGGTGAGCCAAATATAACTTATGATGATGGGTGAGCCTAATATGACTTTACAATGCATTCAGAAAAGGGATAGAGTTAACCGATTAGGTTTCTCCAAAGAGGTTATTAGAATTTACTAGGCAGGTTATTCTATTTGTAAGAGTGATTTTAAGAGTGATATGAAAATTATGTCCCAGTTTAACTATGATATTTATCTATTATTTCAATTAGTCTTCATTTAAATTTTATGATTTCAGGAGATAAACTAATGATCTTATGTTTAAAAGGGAAATTATGATACATTTTAATTGTGAAATATAGAACATTGTGGAAATGTTTTCATATGTCTTTCATTATTAAAGGAAAATTTTATGATTCTTTCCCTTTAATATTTCTTATAAAAGGTATTATGAAATTATTTGGGAAGCCTAGTTTATTTCTTGGGTAAGAAATTTTTTATATTAAAATCAATATTTATTACAAAAAATAAATTTTCTAATAATGATAATTCATGGAAGAACTATTTTGTTTCTTTATTTTTTTATATGTCCCGTGATAATTTTTTGTTCTCATCACACATTTTAAATTTTTTTCAAAGTGTTTTATGTATGAGTAGGGAAAACTTGAAGTTAAGATGAAAATTAAAAGGGTGTGTCATGAAATGAAAACTTGTTATATCTTAAAAGTTTTGTATTATGGGAAATATAGATAATTATTAGATGCTTCTAATATGGGACGTAATATTTTATTTTATATGGGTGATAACATAATTATATAAAACAATAAAACTAAAAGGTCTTCTAGAATATTGGAAAATGAATTCTTGTCTTTAGATATGACTTATTTTTTTAAGGTTGTGTCCTTATAGTTGGAATTAGAGATTTTTTTGATAATTTTAGAGGTTAGGATAATTTAATAAATTGATATTAAGGTATTATTATTTATGGTTATCATGATATATAATTTTATGATTAAATAGTTTCTTTATCTAAACTATATCTATTCAGAAGGAAATTCAATAGAGGAAATTAGGAAACTAAAGTAGGAAGGAACCAAGAGGACAATATCCTTCCAAATTAGTAACCTAGAATGGTAGTAATTAGAAATGAGTATTTTGTTTTTATCATGGATAAATTGAAAAAATCCATAAATGGTGGTGGAATCGATGAAAGAAAAAATATGGATCTACCATAGAGGAACATCTAGATCAACACGCTCAAGTGTTTAGTTGATATTCTAAACCAGTAGAAGTTTTTGGACGGATTAAATCTTTGAAATTTATATTCAAAGTCATTGGTTCTTCAGAGAACTAAAATGTTCCTCTTTATATTTACCATTTTGAAGTTGAATATGATTAATTATGGTTAAGTTATACAGATATTAGTTAAAAAGAAGATATTAATTAGATGGAATGTAATTCATTTATCAATACTTTATTGAGAAATATTTTCCTAAGGTTGTTTGAATTAGGATATAAAATAAATTATTTAAATGGAGTATGAAGGAGGAATATTCTATGGTTGTGTATGAATAAAACTCCTCCCAATTGGTAAGGTATGCACCAAACTATATCTGGGATCATGATATTAAAATTAATTTTATTGACTCAAGATTAAATTTGAGACACTCGGGAAAATTGTTCAATTGTGAATTTAAATTTTATAAGGGTATTGTTCAATATTATGAGAAAGTGGAAAAAGGGGTTTCCATTGATCAACTATTTTATGATAATAGGTACAAGAAGAGATCTATATTGCAAGAAAATGGAATGAATCCATCAATGAAATATAAAGTTAAAAATAAAATATTTGGTTTGTGATAGGTGTGGTAGAAAATATAAGTAAAATTTCTTATGATATATAGGATGTGTTTTCTACATAGTGGGATTTGACATTTGGCTCATGATTGTAGATAAAAAGACCAAGGTATTGGTAAGACCAATTTTGATAAGAATTAATAAACATGTTTTCAGTTTAATGAGATGGGTCTTTATAAGTGTGTGTATCAAAATAAGAGCATGAATGATTGGAAGCATTACAAATATAATAATAAGGTTTTATTGAAATCATTTAAAAAAAGTTTGGAAGATGTTGGGACATTTAATGAAGTGGTAACATGTATCTTACTTTTTTATTAATATTGTAGTAAAGTCTTGTTTTATTTGGGGTCCACACATTTTTATTTTTTGAGAAATTTGAAGGTCAAAAGAAAATTTCACCTCAAGAAATATAGTCAAGACTATTGGTAAAAAAACTATGGGTTGTATTAAGGAAATAAAAATTTACAAAGATCCTCTTATTATCATCTATATAAGGGGTTTCAATGAAAATTGTTTTTCTTGTCCATTGTATAATTTTATTTTATTCTATGTATGGATTGGATTCCAGTTTTGTTATACAAAGATATATTGAAGAGAAAAAAATTATTTTTCAAAATAAGTTTCTGTATTTATATAAACATCAATTCATACCTTCGGTAACAAAACACGAATATGAGATACTTATAGAATATATAAATGAAAGTTACCGTGCTAATAAATTTGAAAATAAGTAAACTCTTAAAATTAATGATGTGATAATAGTAAAAGAATATCAATATGATTTTTCTTGATCAGTTTTTCTCTATTATACTTGACTAATAAGTTGAATTTACTATTTTATTAGTACATTATAGAAATACAATTCCAAATCCCCTTATCTAATGGCTTAAGTAAATGTTTTTTATTTAAAAAATAATTTATAATAATTTCTTTATAGAGGTTCCATTCTTTATAGAACTTCACCATGGGGTGTACTTGTTTTATATATTAATATTAATGATGGTTATACAATGGTTTTTTGATTAATTATAGATCAATATATTACATCACTATTACAAATTAGTCTTTGAATCCTTATATTGATGAAATGTGTGATTATATCTTGGGGATTAATATTTTTTAAGGTTGATCTCAAGTATGGTAAATTTATATTACTTTGGTGTAAGATGACATCCCTATTTTTTTCATACTAGGTATGAAAAATATGAATTTTGGGATAACATCCCTGATCATTAGTACACACCTAAACATGTTTTATTACATAAACATGCACTTAATACAACTATGAGGGTCAAGAGTTATAATATCTTGGGAAATATAGGAACATTACATGATAACTTAGGACATAAAATCCAACATCTTTATTGAAAACTTATTTTACATGGCCATAACATTCCTTCACACTTAGCATTGCATTGGATAACCTGAGGACATGCATAAGAAAAGAGTGATCTATAAAGCTTAGTAAGGGAGTAAATAAGGCATACCATGCATAATATAGTACATGTTAGGCAATAGGAATATTAATGGATCACAAGAGAAACATGAACATAATAACCTGATATAACATGATTAGCATAACATGGAAATGTGACAAAGACATTTAACGTGATATTAGCATGGGCCAAGGATCATTGCACATGGATCAGGTGTAAACCCTAATTTTACTTGAATTAATATAATTAAACCCTCATTTTAGTTGATGTATTCTGATAATAAAATTTACCCAATGCATTGGAGCACTATTAGGGCACACCCTTATTAACCATTTCGTTTTATACATAAGTGTGCCTCATAGATCATATAAAATGGTTTAATTAAACATCATCATTTATTAAATGATAAAAGAATGTGGAATTAATACACGAAACTCTAAAATCTATAGGTAAATGTGAATAATGGTTAATACCCTTGATAGAGAAATGGGTATGGTATTCACTACACAATGTCTTTGGCCTGGAAAATCATGGTGCAATTTTGGCAGCATAACAACTGACATAAGAATTCATAAAAATAGTTTATGAGTGATAAAGGGGTATCTAATCATATGTACATGAAATGGATAGTAAATGGGTCTTATAGATACATGTCCCAACATATTTAATGGAATTTAGATTCAAAAAATATAATAATTTTTTGAATGTAAATGAAGAGAGAGAAACCCCTTACAGAATTTCGACATAGCAACGAGTGTAAATGGTGGGAATTAATGAGAGAGAAAGGGGGAGGTTCATGTTCATTGTCCCATGATAGGGAAGATCCTTATCTACCCTTTCCTAAAATCTCCATCTCTCCAAAGGTTTCGGTTCTCTTCTGAGAGGCGCCCCGGTTATCATTGCTTTCGACGAAGTTAAATTGTGATGAGGATCTGTGCAAGTATAACCTGGTGGCTCATTTTCGACCCCATCAGCCATCGGTGGAATCGTTTTTCCAGGTCATCTCAAAATTGTGGGAACTTCATGAGCGGCCGGTCGTTGGGTCACTTGATCGAAGGCACATAATTGTTCGGTTTGGATTGGAGGAAGACTTGATTACCGCTTGGTCTAGGGATCCTAGAAGGTGCGATGATTCTTCCTTTTATTTTTTCCGATGGGGTTTTGAATTTCATATGCATGGTGGCCCTTCATCGATTTCTACATGGTTAACTCTCCCGGGTTTACCCCTTTATTTTCAAAATCCTTCGATTCTTTGTGCAATTTGCAATATGATTGGACGATTGCTTTGCTATGACCAATAGACTGAGTCAGTGTCTCACCCGATTTGTCCACGTATATGTGTTGAGGTTGATGCTACAAGACCTCCTGTGCGTTGTGTTTGGATTACTGATGAGAAGGAGTTTAGGTGGATGCAAGTGGTTTTTTTGAGTCATGTATGAAGTTCTGTGTGAAGTGTAGATGGTTTTGGAATTTAGATGATGTTTTCCATAGGGGAGGGATGGATGTTAACTTGCAAGGGATGGATAGACAGAATGGGAATGGTTGTGGGGTGCATGATGCTGTGAGGCCAACTCAGGTGGGTGTGAAGAATGGCCCTGTGGATTTCGGTGTCTGTAGTAGTCCTGGAGGTGCTTCTAGGAAAAGCAATCGTCTGAAATCTGGTTGCACTGAAGGCGATTTGGTTGGAATGCAACCTACTGGTCATACTGAGAGGGAGATGATGCAAGCTCATCCTAATGATGTGTCCGGATTTGCATGCGGACTGAAGATGGTGCAGGTGTCATTGAACCCATTAATAATGCAAGTGTTTGATAGACTGAAGAGTGATCTTGGAGTTGAGTCCAGGTATATGGTTGAGGGCAGTGCCTTCCATTTACAACCGACTCTTTTTGAGGAGCATTTGGTCTTTGTAGAGGGTGATCATGAGGCGATGATCTAGAGTCCTACTACTGCTGGTCGAATGTTGAGTTGCAAAAATGCTGAAAATATGGTTCCTGAGGCCATGTCAATAGAGATGGAGGGTGATATCTCATAGGATTTGGTTATCGGCAATGCATGTGCTGTGGAGGAGGGGGAAGAGAAAGACCCCTCTGTTGGGGAGCAGGATGCTCTTGGGAGTGGTGTTCAAGTGTAGTACTCAACCGAGCTACAGTATTTGAAGCAGGTGGCTGTGGTCTTTGCAGATATTGAAGGGAAATAAGAGGAGCGGAGTTCAGGTGATGTCTCACAAGATGTGGTTATCAGCAATGTAGGTGTTGTGGAGGAGGGGGTAGAGAAGGAGCCCTCTCGGGGGAGCATGCTGCTATTGGGAGTGGTGTGCAGGTGCATTACTCAACCAGGCTGTAGTCTTTGAAGCAGGGGGCTAGTTTTGAGCTAAGTAACCGTTTTTATGTCTTGGAGATGGATGACTTGGCGTTGGATCATGATGGACCTGTGTCTTTGGGTGGGAAAGCCTCGGAGGGGCAAGGTGCTGTAGATTCAGGTGCTTATGGTGCACCTTTGTAAGTGCAGGATGATGCCAGTGAATATGGCACTACTTATATGGAGGTTTTTGTTGATGATGGAACTATGAATATGGGAAAAAATTCCGTCTGTGAGCTTGTGGGTCATTCACAGTGTCTCGACATGCTTGATCCAAACAACCAATATCAGCTGAAATGGGGTGTGGAGGAATATTACTGTGATGAGCGCATTTCTGGAAAATGGGGGGATTGTCTTGATAGTGACAAGAAAAATGAATGTGGCACAATTCGGACATCCTATAGTGATGTTTTCTAAGGTGGGAAAGATAAGGTGCAGGGGAATGCAGAAGAGATGACTGCCCCACTGCGAAGAAGGCTGAGGCAGGATTATTCTCATCTGCCAAAGCCAAGAACACTAGGTCTTCTATTGGGAGGGGAGGTTGGGCTGTGCAGTCTTCTAAGGAATTGCTTTCTTTAGAAAAGTTAAGTCTTAGAAGGAAGTACACCAAGATTTAGAGGCACCATGACAGCTCAGAGTGGTAATAGGCGACTATGGAGGATGCAATCTATCATGGGTTTGGTGATGGGCCTGACTACTATGATATGTAATTGTCCTTCTATTTTGTTGTACTTTCCTGTTGGATTTTTATTTTCTTTAATAAATAGTTAGAGTATTTCTTCTAATGAAGATTTCCGGGTAAGTACAGGGGAGGTGAAAAATAATAACCCCACATTTTTAATTTAAAACAAAAGGTTGTAGAAACATAATGAAATTTGGACCAAAATGAGAAAGGAATAAATCTCTTACATAATTTGGGCATGGTAACAAGTTTACATTGGAGGAATTAATGAGGGAGAAAGGGGTATATAATAATTAAAAAATAATGAAGTAAGTATAGGGGAGGTGTGAAATCTTACCCCAACATTTTTATTTGAAAATAAAAGAGCACAACAACATAAATAAATTTGGAAAAAAATGAGAAAAAAAAGAAATCCCTTATTTGGAAGTGTGATCCCAAAGGCTTAGGAGAGGCTTGAGAGAGGATTATTAGGAGAATAGAGCACCTTGAGAGGATTATATACAGAAGAGGCCAAAGGTTGGTTGAGATCCAAAGGTTTTGAATGAAGAGGAAGTGGGATATTGGGTGGTTTTATATAGGAAAAGAGAGGGAATTATTTATTTTTTAGGTTTTTGACACTACACATTAAACTAATCAAAACCACAAACCATCCCATGGGTTTACCATGGATTTTTTAAAAGGGTAGTGTAAAAAATTATTTTATAAGTTCAATGACCAAACCTATTAAAATATTAGACTTTCTTATGTGGAGGTGAGTCACACTCTCTTGGAAATCAAGTTAAAAAACTAAAATGTTTTATAAGTCTTGGGGGGTTCACTAAGGCACCATAAAATTAATACAAAAAATAAAATAAAAAATCACATTATTTTAAAGATAAAACATATATTTTCCATACACCTCATTTATAGTATTTCATTATATCACTATTGGGTCATAATGATTTCATAAAACACATTATATATTTAAATGGTATTTAATTTTTACCCAAATATTTGACTATCTTAGAAAATTATGAAAAATTCACCATTGGATAATTTCGATGTTTGGATTCCAAAAATAATATTCATTTTATCTAAATAATTTTCTAAATATATAAATTTTACTTATTAAATAAAAACCAACATTTATTTAAAATTCATGGGTTTTGACAAAAACATATTTCAAACATTAATATAAATTATAATTATATTCATAAAAACTATACTGTCATTTATATATAATAAAAAAATCCATTAAATCATCTAAATAGATTTCTTAATTGAATATTAACTCAAAATACTATTTCTTCTTTAAAAACTATTTACAAAGTAACACTAATAAAATGAATGTATATTCTTCATTCTATATGAAAATAATTCACATAATCATAGTGCTAGGGCCTTGTTACATAACCCCTTATAACACTCGTATAAGACATAAGGGTAAGGTGTGCGATGGTGATAGACTCTTGGGGTGGCTTAGATAACATCGCCCGGGTGGTAATCTCTATCAAATTTCATTTCTACTATAGGAGTTTCCATCCAAGATTGAAGTGTTGAAGCTCGGTTTGGGATTAGTCAAGATTGAAGCCCAGTGATTCCGCCTTGTTTCCGAGCTAAAACAAATGGGCTCCGTATAGAGAAATTCAACTGTATGAGGTCATCACATCATTTGTCCAAGAAAATTAGACTTGTTAAAGCCTTATATATATAATAATTTTGTGATCCCTATTCAATGACTATATTAGCAATAATAACAATTCATAATGGTATTTTAAAATCAATAAACATTGAACCAAGGAAGTGCATATTTTATATAACAATTTTATATAATAAGACATTTTATTAGATCAAGATGTATTTTCATTAATAAAATTTTGGGTCATTATAATCTTCCGTCATTAAGAAATTTCACCATAAAAATTTCCATTTCCCACACTAAAACAGATGCGGTTAACTCTTCTTGATCACTTCCTCCAATTCCCACATTTATTCTTCAAACTTGTGGTTTTTCCACAACACCTTGACAAGTGTAATTTTCTAATTTTGTAGCAATTTTTCCTTACGATCTAAGATCTTCACCGAATTCTATTCATATGAGAGGTCATTATCCAATGGTACCACATCTGGATTGAGTACAACGATATGTCTGGTATATAGTTCCTCAAGAGTGATACATGGAATAAATCATCTTCTTGAGTTAGGTTCCATGGGAGTGTTAATTGATAGGAAACTTTTCCAATGCTATTAAGGATTTCAAAATGGATGATGTACCTTGGAATAAGATTTCCCCTATTCCCAAATATCATCACTATATTCCATGGTGATATGTGAAGGAAGACTATATATCCAACATAAAACTATAAGTCTTGTTGAAAATTATCAGCATAATTATTTTGTCGATTCTAAGTAGCTTTAATGTGATCCTGGACAGTCTTAACCTTCTCCCCCATTTCTTCGACCATTTCAGGACCTAGGAGTTTTTGCTTCGCAACTTCATCCCAACATGCTGTTGTTCTGCACCTCTTCCAATAAAGGGATTCATAAAAATCCATTTGGATTCTTGAGTGGAAATTTTTATTTCAAGAGAACTCAACCAGGGGAACATGTTGATCCCATATGCCCTTGAAGTCCATTGAGCATGCACTCAACATTTCCTAAGGTGTTTGGATAGTCTGCTCAGATTGGCCTTCAGTTTGAGGATGATAATCCGTACTGAAGTTCAGCTTAGTATTCAGAGCATGTTAAAGACTTTTCCAAAACACAGAGGTGAATCTTGGATCTCAGTACGATACAATAGAAAGTGGTACTCCATGAAACCCTACCACTTCTCTGATATATATCCGTGTTAGTTGATCAAATGAGAAATCATTTAAAATTTCAATGAAGTGTGTAGTCTTTGTAAGATGATCCATAACAACCCAAATAGAATTGTTTCCTTTGGATGTCTTCAGATGTCTGGTGACAAAGTCCATGGTGATGTTCTTCCAATTCCATGATGGTATGGGTAATGTTTTTATCCTCCCCTTAGTTTTATGCCTCCCAACCTTCACTTTCTAACATACCAGGCACTTTGATGTAAACTCAGTGATCTTCTTCTTCATGTTATCCCACCAATAAGGCACCCTGATATCTCAGTAAATATTTTTGTTTTCTAGGTGAATGGAGAAATTTGAACTATGTACATCATCCAAAAGTTCTTTCTTTAACTCCGGATTTGATGGAACATATAGTCTTGACCCAAATCTCACCATTCCTTCTTTATTAACATTGAACACCAAGGATTTCCATTTTATAATAGTTTCCACTTTATTATTAATTCCCACATCATGATTTTGATCATCCTTTAACCATTATAATAGATACAATTGAGTAATCATTTGTGAAAGGATTGATTATTTTCCCATCATTATGATTCCCATATCCATCTTCATCAAATCTAAGAAGATTGGATCTTTTTCAATTGTCATCAGTGATAGAATCACTAGATCCTTTCTACTTAGATAATCCACCACCTTGTTCAATTTCCCTAGGTGGCAATGGATTGAACAATCAAAGTATTTGATCATATCTAACCATCTTTATTGGTGTAATTCAAGTCTTTCTATGTGAATATATACCTGATTATTTTTTGATCTGTGTATATTTTACAATTCTCCCCAATGAGGAAATGTCACCAAATTTTTGAAAGAAAAGATTACTACAACAAACTCCATATCATGTGTTGGGTATTTTTCCCATGAAATTTCAATTTAATTAAACAATAGGCAATGGATTTTTCATTTTTCACCAACAAACAACCCCAGTCCTTCTTCAAAGCATCCCTAAATACCACAAAAAGTTCTCCACTTTTGGGTAGTGTGAGAATAGGTGCAGTGATAAGCCTTTTTTTAACTCCTTGAAGCTATCTTCACATTCATAACTCCAAGCAATCTTTAACCCCTTCTGAGTTATCTTGGTAAGAGGGTTGGAAGATCATGAGAAATTTATCACAAATTGGCCACAATATCCAGGTAACCCCATGAAGATATAGATATCTGTTACTGATATTGGCCTTTTCCATCCCTCAATTATAGCTGTCTTGGAGGGATCCATAGATATCCCATTACTTGTGATTATATGATCAAATAATGAGAGCTCCTTCAACTAAAAATTACACTTGATGTAATTTTCATAAATATTATCTATTCCCAAGTGTAACGCCCTGACCCCAGTTACCCAGAGTCGGTGCATTATTACATAACATTGGCATGATCACAAGAAAGATCAAGTCTCGAAAGACCGATTAGTTTAGTATCCTTGGAAACACTAGATACATTCATAAAGTTTTACATTACATAAAAAACATCTTGTCTTCATATCCCCTCATACTATCCCTTTAGGTCATTCATAAATTACTTCTTCATAATCCTGGGAAAAATAAAAAATTGAAAGGGGTCAGCTCAGATGCTCAGTAAGGATAACATTATAGCAGAAACTTTCATAGATAAGCATAAACACTTAAGAAAATTTATAACTAAAACAAAAGCCATTTAAACTTGAACTTCAGCATAAAATGGAAAAGATAAAATGAAATAATTCCATTTACTTATTCACATGGATATTCTACTAGTCGAATGATCACATGAAATATCAATAACCACTTTCATAATGATGGAATGCATAATTCCAGATTATCATAACCACATAGGCAAGGCCTCGTTCCAAGACTACAAATTAGATTTTTCCAAGGCCCTGTGCCAAGACACTAGTTTGTCTCATGAGACCTACCGATGCATCGAGGAGCTATAACGGGCTCCACCCGTCACTTATTAAGTCCAATGCATTTCTCATATGAATAGGTTTAAACATAAGATACACATTCTTATTAAAACTAGCATACAAAATGTCAATACTTTAACCTCAAACCATGAATGGTATAAAAATATCACATCCACAGTCAAACATAACTCATTCGATACAATATGGAAGATTGTATTCTATCAAATTAACCTCAATCAAGAATAATGAAGGATGTTGACATAGATGAAAATAATCATCAAAACTATTTGAGAGAAATATCCCCCTTTTTCTTGAAATCATTTAAAAGTCACACTATTTGTCAAGAAGCTGTTTAAAAATTGATTTTTGAATCAAAGTGTCCCATACCACTTTGAAACTTTTTTAAAAGGATTTTTAATTTTAAAACGTTAATTTCCATATAAATAAATCCTTAAAACCATTTTTTTAAAACATGGACATTAATTAGCAAGATTTAGAAGAATAGGTCTTCAAAACATTTAAAAAATGGTATTTTAGTTAGAGTTTCTAGCCAAAAGAGAGACAATTGAATACAAATAATTGAGGTAATAAAAACATTGTAATATCATGAGAATAAATGGATTCATGATATACTATGTCAAAGTACATTATATACACCACATAAAAGTGATTTGGTGTATAACAACAAAGAAGTCTCAATAGAATGTAAATTGAGATGAAATCTCTCATAAAGGCTGTATCCTTAGGTTAAGGATAAATCAACGACATAATTATGTGTGAAAAATATAAATACACTAAATATTATTGGATATTCAGTGTAAAACAATCAAGGGACATTCACACATATTCTAGTAAAAACGACACCAATGAATTGGATGTTGATCTCAAAAAATCGAGATTGAGTAAAAATTACTCTTATCAAGTTCATACCGATGAATTGAGAATTTATCAATGGAGTGATTATGTGTATAAAAAGTATATCCAAAGAAAGAGGAGTGGAAATTATTTCATAATCAAATGAATAGTGATTCCACACATAATCTTCGAGTAAAATAATCAATGAAGTATGTGTAAAGCCGAATGAGTGGAAATTGAAATTTCAAATTCCCTTATTGATTTGGTAACATAAAAAACATACACCCATAAAATATGGATCATACAATGATTATGTAAACATCCATAAATTAAATTATATTACACAATGAATATAAACATGGGCCGTAAACACACCACATGTAATAAATAAGTGGTGAACAATGGAATTCTCATGGAATTAAAAGTGAGATAAGAAACCCCTTACCTTGTAATTTTAATTGCTTGGGGGTAGGTTAACCTCCTATATAATGTTTAAATAATTGTTATTAAATTATTCATGAATCATATACATTAATATGATATCATATATTATCTTTCAACATTGCTTTGTTAATAATATCTTAGAATTATCGTCGTTTTAGGTGTTAACTTACTCGTTTTCTTTTATATGTTTTGTTACGTAAGCCATGTTTTTCATGGATAGGTTGTATCTTATCAATATAAAGAATTATATCAAGTCCTTAAACATTAGTTTTAAATCATAAAATGATAATTATACTTTAATGGATATGATAGAGAATGAATCTCATCGCGTTTGTGGATACGGTAGTCCGTACGTACGCACAAGCGACAATATCATTCTTTTGATATTAAAATAATATATAATTGGTCGGTATATCATATATACAGAATAATTATCATGTTATATTTATTATTTTCATGAGTTACACATAATTATTATACCCACCCAATTAATAATATATTGAATAACAATTACACCACGGCGTGGAGACGGTAAGCCGTACATACGCACGTATGGTGACATGTTATTCAAAGGGTGGATAGAATACTGAATATGGTTGTACAATATTTATAATAAAATCTCATTCTATATTAGATACTGGATTTATTATTTTATAATGTTAATAACAAAGAAAGAAGAAGTGGAAGAAGAAAGGAACTTGAAAAGGGGTGGTGAAAACATTACCTCTTCTTCGGGTTCTTCTTTTTGATTTGATCAAAAGAGATCCTTAAATTGTCTTTCTGATCAAACTGAGGCCTCTAGGATGTATTTAGAGAAGTTTAGAGAGTATTTGGGCAGGGTTTGGCCGAACCAAAAGTCTTTTAATTTGTGAAGAATTGAGAAGGAGGAGTTCCCTTTTATAAGAGGGGTGAGGGGCACCTTTGGAAAAGATAAAAATATTAATTTATAATAAATTCATATTTGGTTTATAATGGCTCCAAAGTTTATTATTCAAATGTTAAGGTGGGGATAGTCTGAAAAACATTCAACCAATAGAATTTAGACATGTTTGGTTCACTATATTAACCTTTTCTTTTAGTTTTAACTCTTAGTTAATTAGTTTGACATTTACCATGTCACTTTGTATTTTTATATTATATAGTTAATAAACATACTATATACATACAAGATACCCCCATGTGGTCCATTAATGATATAACTATCATGATATAACTCTCTTGGCCGAACCTTAGATTTTTAGGAATTTAATATCAATTAATAATATAATATTTGTTTTAAAAACTCTTTTATGTCAATTTTGACACTATTCAATAGTTGATTTTTGTGAAACTCATAACAGAATGATTACTTAGAAAAAAGTAAATTAAATCAATCCTAATATTTCATATTATCCTAGAAAATTAGTGTAATTCATTTAAAGTATCAAATTATATTTATTTGGGTATTTATAATATCAATTATTTTAATTTTTCACTATTATGTTAATTACTGCATCATCATTATGTCATAAATATATTATATTATTTAATATCTTAAAATTATAAATAAAATATCATTATGTAGGAAATATTATTATAGTTCTAATGAATATTTACAATTGAATTTATCTTATGTATAACCCTATATTAAAAATGTTTTAGTAAATAAATATTGATTTTAACTCTTTTAACTCTTCTTTGAATTAAATAATAATAAATGAACTAATCTAATCCAAGTGGACCTAAATGATAATATTTTATTCCTAAGGTTGTTTTTGTTCGAGATAAACTTTTCCAATAGAATTAAGATATGTGTTAGGGTAATATTAATATCATTTTACCCTTAATTATCCTCTTTACTTTTAACCGTGGAAAATAAAAGTAAAAAGTTACTATTCACCAAAAATTATTTTCATCTCATTGAACCACATTTTACTTCTTTATATTAACCGTTTCTCTCTGATATTCGAAATTCCATTCACCGAAGCGGTAAAATTAAGTTTTATGAAAAATTCAGTTTTTTTTAACCACCACTTAGTAGTTTCACTATTAATAAAAAATTAAAGTTTTTCAGAACAATGCCAAAATTTCACCCTAAGCTATAATTGATATTCCAAATTCAAAAATGATTTCTATTTTAGAAAATTCTAAACATATAAGTTGCATTAATTAATTTTATAATTAATTCCCGCTGTCACAACAAATAGCGTGTTTTTAAGAAACAATATATATCAAAAGATTGACAATTGTTTATGTCCAATTTCAAAGTGAAATTAATTCTAATGAAAACCATTGGATAAAATGGTAAAAATATATTCTAATTATACTTTAAAACCAAACAATAATATAATTTATCACTATAAATTATTTTGATTTAAAAAGTTGTTTTTAATTAAAATTTATTAATTTTCACTATTCATCAAAATATAAGTGTTATCCGAAAAGTTCCAAAATTTCACCCTAGGATAAATTTGATATTCTGAATCCAAAAATGAAGTCCATTTTGAGAGATAGAATTTATAAAATTTCAAAAAGTAGGTATTACTATTCATAACAGCTAGTTTGATTGGTTGTGGTGTGTTAGAATCTCGAAGTTGCGTACAATGCACACCATTGCATTATTCGAAGGGAAACGTACCGTAGAAGATTGGGGTGTTAAATTATCCCCTCCTTCAATAAATTGAGTCCTCACAATTTTTAAAATTGTTCTTGGGAATATAATGGAAAGTCCCACATCTGAAAAAGAGTCAATAAAACTATCACTTTAAATGAAAGAAAGAGAGGTATAAAGGTCAACCAAGATAAACCATACTCGGATTCCATGTAAGAAAACATGGATATGGATGATAAACTAAGTGTCAAGTTCTGATGGAGAGGGATAGAAATCATGATCAGGATAAAGTTAACAATAAGAAAACCACAAACTTGTGTTGGGACAAACGACCATTAGTCTCCTAGTAGGAAAGTAAACGAACAACATTTTTTTGTTTTATGTTAAATTACATAAGGATGAGGAATTCATTTATGATATTGAATAAGAATATAAATATATATACATAAATTTTAAGTAGAGTTTCATTCTTTAATAAATTTCCACCACCAACTCATTTTTTTTAAATGATGAGTATTCAAGAAGACTTCGTCACACTGGAAGAGCTAGAATAAACTTCTATAGAATCACATGATCCATGCAGGATGAACTATATATTTACATTGTATTTAGAGATTAATCAAAACCAAAATGGTTAGTACCAGATCTAATGATCCCCCAAAAGGATATTCCTTGAGAGAAATAAACACTAATCTTAATTTCCAAAATTAAACCAACAATACCCCAAAGTTAAATAAATACCATCCAATAAAAAATTATCCTTAAAATCCTTCAATATATTCAAAACTAATATTGAAAACAAAAACTTATTAAGAATGTAGTCTTCCACATTAAATTGTATCTCCAAATGACATTAATTACTCTTAAAGTCCCATAAGTAATTAACCTAATCATTTCCATAAATAACCCAAATCATTATAAATCCATAATAAAAACATAGATAAAAATCCACTATTACTCCTCAAATAAAATCCCATACTATTATATTTTCCTTGGGCATATAGTGTTCAAACCAAAGCGAACAACTTCCAAAATAACATTTATCAGTTAATCACCAAATCATTTTCCTATACTAAGGGTATTTATTTGATAAGACATAAGATCCCAAATCAAATTATTATTGATCAATAAAATCATTTAACAAAAAATAATAGTCACACTAACCAGGGACTTCACGTAGTCCAGTGGTAGGCGATAAATCCCAATCGCACTTTGGTTGTGGGTTCGATTCCCATAGCTTTGTCCGACGCGACGGGTTTTCACACGGTCTACGTGTTGTACTTTTTCAAAAACTATATTTTATAACATTACCAAAATGAGATAAATTCCTCAAAATAACCATAACATAATTTAACCACAAATGTTATCTCATACCTTGCATTTTCATCCCAAATTATAATAATTTGTAATTGCCTCAAACACAATGATCATATAAAACCAAATGGCTATTTATAACTATATCCACAAGAGAAAAGATAATTCTTCCATAAATATCATGCTCACATGGAAAACATTAGGGTTAAAAATAAAAGAGAAAATTATTCCAAAGTAAACCCTTCAACAAGGATCACTAATAATTTTTAAACATTTATCCAACCATTTATTTCCACATAGCTTCTTCTCTGACCAAGAAAATATCCTATAGAATAGAACATTCACTCGGGTAATGGGCAGGTCCCCTACATTTATGGAAAATGACTTTAAATGGATTCTTCGGACCATTTTTATCTTCTTCCATAGTACTCTTCATTTTTCTTTGGAAATTCTTCACTTTATGTCGTTCCTTCCCGCACATAAAGCATTTCTTTGTCCCATAGAGACACTTTCCTGGGTGTCTCCTTTCACATTTCCTACATAATGGAAATTGAGGATTTATTTTTCCATGGTCTCCAGTACTGGAGCTCTTATAATTCATCACCTTTCTCTTATTTGTTGAGTCCGGTAATTGGTTAATATATATATTGTTGATCGTATTTTTGGAAAATTGATTTGGCATAAAGACGATATCTTTTATGCCTATCAAAATTCCATTTTTTTTCTCATTGCCACCACCGTTCCCACCCTGTACATCATTCTCAAAGTCACTATGACTTCCTTGGAATCCAGCCATTGACTAAAACCATAAAGCATTGTGTGAGTAATAGTAGTCATACAATCATTTAGAGATTAACATGTCACCATATTCTCAATTTGAAACACATTAGGATTAACCAAGGTCATTTACTCTCATCTTATATATATAACACTTTAAATTGGTTTGTAAAGAAAATTTAAATTATCCTTAGAATATCCCCTGGGAGTGTCGTAACCAAGAGTGCAGCAAGGCACATTGTCATGCACCAATTCCCGTTCGAGTCTAGCTCAAAGCGGTGTTTTTGGGTTTTACCCCTAGGTACATCTGTGCCAGAGCCACCTCTACCTGCTCGTATCCAGATAGGGATGTATTGATCAGAAAAATCACAAAATCTCTACAATACCAAAATTCTAGGAAGTTCTTCTATACTAATCCTCAAAATTCTTCTTAGGTCTACGTGCTATAATCAGAGTTTATCTAAATCTAGCTTCCAAGGTTTGTACAAAACTTCCTCTGATACCAACTGTAACGCCCCGACCCCAGTTACCCAAAGTCGGTGCATTATTACATAACATTGGAATGATCACAAGAAAGATCACGTCTCGAAAGACCGATTAGTTTAGTAGCCTTGGAAACACTAGATACATTCATAAAGTTTTACATTACATAAAAAAACATCTTGTCTTCATATCCCCTCATACTATCCCTTCAGGTCATTCATAAATTACTTCTTCATAATCCTGGGAAAAATAAAAAATTGAAAGGGGTGAGCTCAGATGCTCAGTAAGGATAACATTATAGAAGAAACTTTCATAGATAATCATAAACACTTAAGGCAATTTATAACTAAAACAAAAGCCTTTTAAACTTCAACTTCAGCATAAAATGGCAAAGATAAAATGAAATAATGCCATTTACTTATT
Source organism: Viscum album (assembly GCA_963277665.1). Classification (NCBI taxonomy): domain Eukaryota; kingdom Viridiplantae; phylum Streptophyta; class Magnoliopsida; order Santalales; family Viscaceae; genus Viscum; species Viscum album. Next base: position 1,180,780,770 of record OY728128.1, on the reverse strand, counting down.
CACATGGATATTATACTGGTCGAATGATCACATTAAATATCAACAACCACTTTCATAATGATGGAATGCATAATGCCAGACTATCATAACCAGATAGCCAAGGCCTCGTGCCAAGACAACAAATAAGATTTTTCCAAGGCCTTGTGCTAATACACTAGTTTGTATCATGAGACCTACCGATGCATTGAGGAGCTATAGCAGGCTCCACCTGTCACTTATTAAGTCCAATGCATTCTTCATATGAATAGGTTTAAACATAACATAAACATTCGTATTAAAACTAGCATACGAAATGTCAATACTTTATCCTCAAACCATGAATGGTATAAAAATAGCACATCTAAAGTCAAACATAACTCATTAGATACAATATAGAAGATTTTATTGTATCACATTAACCTCAATCAAGAATAATGAAGGATGTTGACATAGATGAAAATAATCATCAAAACTATTTCAGAGAAATATCCCCCTTTTTCTTGAAATCATTTAAAAGTCACAGTATTTGTCAAGAAGCCGTTTAAAAATTGATTTTTGAATCAAAGTGTCCCATACCACTTTGAAACTTTTTTAAAAGGAGTTTTAAATTTAAAACATTAATGTTCATATAAATAAATCCTTAAAACCATTTTTTTAAAACATGTACATTAATGAGAATGATTTAGAAGAATAGGTCTTTAAAACATTTAAAAAATGGTATTTTAGTTAGAGTTTCTAACCAAAATAGAGACACTTGAATACAAATAATTGAGGTAATCAAAACTTTGTAATATAATGATAATAAATTGATTCATGATATAATATGTCAAAGTACATTATATACACCACATAAAAGTGATTTGGTGTATAACAACAAAGAAGTCTCAATGGAATGTAAATTGAGATGAAATCTCTCATAAAGGCCATATCCTTAGGTTAAGGATAAATCAACGACATAATTATGTGTGAAAAATATAAATACACTAAATATGATTGGATATTCAGTGTAAAACAATCAAGGTACATTCACACATATTCTAGTAAAAACGACACCAATGAATTGGATGTTTATCTCAACAAATCGAGATTGAGTAAAAATTACTCTTATCAAGTTCATACCGATGACTTGATAATTTATAAATGGAGTGATTTTGTGTATAAAAAGTATATATGAAGAAAGAGGAGTGGAAATTATGACATAATCAAATGAATAGTGATTCCACACATAATCTTGGAGTAAAATAATCAATGAAGTATGCGTAAATCCGAATGAGTGGAAATTGAAATTTCAAATTCCCTTATTGATTTGGTAACATACAAAACATACACACATGAAATATGGATCATAAAATGATGATGTAAACATCCATAAATTAAATTATATTACACAATGAATACAAACATGGGCAGTACACACACCACATGTAATAAATAAGTGGTGAACAATGGAATTCTCACGGAATTAGAAGTGAGATAAGAAACCCCTTACCTTGTAATTTTCCTTGGTTGGGGGTAGGTTAACATCCTTTATAATGTTTAAATAATTTTTATTAAATTATTCATGAATCATATACATTAATATGATATCATATATGATCTTTCAACATTTCTTTGCTAATAATATCTTAGAATTATTGTCATTTCAGGTGTTAACTTACTCGTTTTCTTTTATATGTTTTGTTACGTAAGCCATGTTTGTCATGGATAGGTTGTATCTTATTCATATCCAGAATGATATAAAGTCCTTAAACATTATTTTTAAATCATCAAATGATAATTATACTTGAATGGATATGATAGAGAATGAATCTCATCGCGTTGGTGGAGACGGTTGTCCGTACGTACGCACGAGCGACAATATCATTCTTTTGATATTAAAATAATATATAATTGGATGGTATATCATATATACAGAATCATTATCATGTTATATTTATTATTTTCATGAGTTACACATCATTATTATACCCACCCAAATAATAATATATTGAGTAATAATTACACCACGACGTGCAGACGGTAAGCCGTACGTACGCACGTATGGTGAAATGTTATTCAAAGGGTGGATAGAATACTGAATATGGTTGTAATATATTTATAATAACATAACATTATATATAAGATACTGGAGTTATTATTTTAGAATGGTAATAACAAATAAAGAAGAAGTGGAAGAAGAAAAGAACTTGAAAAGGGGTGGTGAAAACATTACCTCTTCTTCGGGTTCTTCCTTTTAATTTGATCAAAATGGATCCTTAGGTTGTCTTTCATATAAAACAAAGGCATCTAGGTTGTATTTAGCGACTTTTAGAGAGTATTTGGGTAGGGTTTGGACGAACCAAAATGCTTTTAATGTGTGAAGAAATGAGAAGTAGGAGTGCCCTTTTATAAGAGGGGTGAGGGGAACCTTTGGAAAGGATAAAAAAATTAATTTATAATAAATTCATATTCGGTTTCTAATGGCTCAAAAGTTTATTATTAAAATTTTAAGGTGGGTATAGGCCTAAAACCATTCATATAATAGAATTTAGACAGGTTTGGGTCACTATATTAACCTTATCTTTTAGTTTTAACTATTAGTTAACTAGTTTGACATTTACCATGTCACTTTGTATTTTTATATTATATAGTTAATAAACTTACTATATACATACAAGAGACCCCCCAAGTTATCCATTAATGATATACCTATCATTATATAAGTCTCTTGGCTGACCCTTAGATTTTTAGGAATTTAATATCAATTAATAATATAATATATTTTTAAAAAACTCTTTTATGTCAATTTTGACACTATTCAATAGTTGATTTTTTTGAAACTCATAACAGAATTATTACTTCAAAAAAAGCCTATTAAATCAATCCTAAGATGTCATATTATCCTAGAAAATTATTGTAATTCATTAAAAGTCTGAAATTATATTTATTTGGGTATTTATAATTTCAATTATTTTAATTTTTTACTATTATGGTAATTACTGTATCATCATTGTGTCATAAATATATTAAATTATTTAATGTCTAAAAATTAAAAATAAAATATCATTATGTAGGAAATCTTATTATATTTCTAATTAATATTTAAAATATAATTTATCTTATGTATAACCCGATATTAAAAGTGTTTTAGTAAATAAACTTCGATTTTAACTCTTTTAACTCTTTTTTGAATTAAATAATAATAAATGTCCTAATCTAATCCAAGTGGACCTAAATGATAATATTTTATTCCTAAGGTTGTTTTAGGTCGAGATACACTTGTCCAATAGAATTAAGACATGTGTTAGGTTAATATTAATATCATTTTTACCCTTAATTATCCTATTTACTTTTAACCGTGGTAAATAAAAGTAAAAAGTTACTATTCACCAAAAATTATTTTCATCTCATTGAACCACATATTACTTCTTGATATTAACCGTGTCGCTCAGATTTTTTAAATTCCATTCACAGAAGTGGTAAAATTAAGTTTTATGAAAAATTCAGTTTTTTTAACTACCACTTAGTAGTTTTACTATTCATCAAAAATTGAAGTTTTTCAGAACAATGCCAAAATTTCACCCTAAGATATAATTGATACTCCGAATTCAAAAATGATGTCCATTTTAAAAAATTCTAAACATATAAGTTGCATTAATTAATTTTATAATTAATTCCCGCTGTCACAACATATAGCGTGTTTTTAAGAAACAATATATATCAAAAGATTGACAATTGTTTATGTCCAATTTCAAAGTGAAATTAATTATAATGAACACCATTGAATAAAATGGTAAAAATATATTCTAATTATACTTTAAAACCACTCAATAATATAATTTATCTCTATAAATTATTTTTATTTACAAATTTGTTTTTAATTAAAATTTAGTAATTTTCACTATTCATCAAAATATAAGTGTTATCTGAAAAGTTCCAAAATTTCACCCTAGGATAAATTCAATATTCTGAATCCAAAAATGAATTCCATTTTGAATGATAGAATTTATAAAATTTCAAAAAGTAGGTATTACTATTCATAACTGCTAGTTTGATTGGTTGTGGTGTGTTAGAATCTCGAAGTTGCATACAATGCACGCCATTGCATTATTCGAAGGGAAACGTACTGTGGAAGCTTGGGGTGTTACATCAAGGCCTCTAGTATAGTGCTTAGATTCTCATCATGATCCTCCTTGTATTTGGAGTATATTATAATATAATCTATAAAGACTGCCACTAATTTGTCTAGGTAATATCTAAAGACTCTATTCATCATGTCCATGAAGATTGCTGGAGAATTTGTGAGTTTGAAAGGAATTACAATGAATAAATAGTGACCATATCTTGTAAAAAAAGAAGTATTGGTGATATCCCCCTTATTCACCCTTACATGGTAATATCCAGACCAGAAATTCACCTTAGAGTAGTATTGTGCTCCACATAGAAGATCGAACAAGTCACCAATTCAGGGAAGAGGATACTTGTTTTTTATCGTGATTTTATTGAGCTCAAGATAATCAATTTAAAGGCACATTGACCCATCCTTCTTCTTGATGAAGAGGACTGGATCACCCCATGGTGAAGCAATTGGGAGTATAAACCCTTTATCTAGATTCTCCTGTAGTTTTTTTAACTCCTCAAACTCTAAAATAATCATTCTATATGGAGTCTTGGATATTGGAAACACCCCTAGTATAAGATCAATTTAGAATTAAACATCTCTTATTATAATAAGACTAGGAAATTCCTCAATAAACACTTCAACAAATTCTCTCACAATAGGCATGTATTCAAGTATGGTCTCTTCCTTAGACTCAATAATCTGATCAAGATATGCGTGATCATAGGGAATTAATATCCATGCACGAGATGATGGTGCTATGGAAGATTCATCCTCCTCATTGCACTTGAATAGAATTGGGGGTCGATTTTCCATATGAAGAGTGATTTCACTATCACAGTATTTAATGTTGGCACTATATTAGGAAAGCCAATCCATTCCATGAATTGCATCAAATTACACTAAAGGGAGTATGAAATGGTTCTTTGTGAAGCTCAAACCACAAATTGTGACAAGGGAGGAGTTATATTCATTGGATACAATTATTTACCCATTTCTCCTTCTCACCGACATCTTTACTTCCATGATTCATGGTGGTGTTGGGATTGTTATAACAAAAATTCCGGATATACAAGAATGCGTAGAACAAGAATCAAATAGTACATTCTCTATTATTGAATGAATAACTAGATTACCTATCACCACTTCATTTTCATTGATCACTTTGGTGGTAGTGATGGAAAAAGCTGTCCCTTTCTACCTTGGAGGTTGTTGGTTGCCTCCAAAAAACCTTGGCTTAGGGAATATTTTGAAAAGTTCCCTGGTTTTTTGTATTTGAAGCAATGAAAAATGGATCGAGGGTCAAATGAAGCATTCCTCTCATCAATCATAGCCTCAGGTTTTTCTTGTTGGAAGTTAATGGCGAGGTTCCCTTATCTTCCACACCTAAAGAATTTCCTCATCCCCTTTTGGAAATTTCCGGGGTTCTTCTTTCCACACCTTTGGAAAGTGGGGTGCTGGATTTTCTTAGCACCATTGGATTTATCCATCGAACCACCATAAATGAAGCCCACCTTATGCTTATTATCCCCATGATACCTCTGAGATTCTCCAATCTCTATTTTGGCTTTGAGGTCACAACAAACAATTTCTTTATAGCTCTCGAAGTCATAGATCGCTAGGGCTTTCTATAGGCTTGGTTTTAGCCCACCAAAGAAGTAGCCAACCTTGAATTTTTGGGGTAAAGACAAATCCAGAGTCATATCATGGAATTCTTGTGAAGTTTTTCTCATATGCTCCGATAGATTCGTCATCTTTTTTTTGAGGTCAAGGAAGTCACTTTCCATCTTATGTCGAATGGTGTGAGGAAAATATTTGAGAAAAAACATTTTTTGAAAATCCTTCCATTCCAATACCTTGATCTCCTCCTCAGGCTTTGTATTTTTGATCAATTTACACCATTGATCTGCTATACCCTGGATATGATAATAATCTAGAAGAACCTTATCTTATTTAGAACATTGAAGGATGGAGAAGATATTTTCAATGAAGTTGATCCATTTTTCGACAATTGAAGGATGAGATGATCTATTAAATGTAGCAGGCCCTTGTCTCATGAAGCTCTCTATTGCAAATCATTCTTTCTTGGGGGTGGGGCTGGGGGGTTGAAAATTCCTCTTGACCCATGTTTCTATTAACAACTTGAGTTAACTGATTGATTAGCGTGAAAATGTTCTTGATTCCCACTCCCATCAGACTGGGCATCTCATTAAAATAGTCATCACATTGATCTTCACATCAGTTGTTAGGCTGAGTCCTATTATTACCAGCCATTAGCTGGAATAAAATGAAATTTTGGGGTAACATAAAGGATAATCCAAAGAAAAAAATGGATGACTTATAAATTACTTTTATTTATTAACATATGAATTTATAGGCTTCAATATATGTTATCCATGATCTACTTCCCAATATATATTCTTAGGAAATTTTTTTAATTACCTTAATAATGGTTCATACTAAGCTCATGAATTTACCAAATCATATCCCCTAGTAGTTTCATAATGAAGAGTAGATCAAGTCCCATTTTCATGCACTAGTTTTTTTTAGAGTCTTGCTCGAAGCGGTGTTTTTGGGTTTTACCCCTAGATACATATATGTCAGAGCTGAATCTAACTGCTCATATCCATACAGGGATGTATTTTTTTTGATAAACCACTTACTAAATACTCAACAAAATTTAGGGACGTTTTTATTATACATAGTCTTATCCTTAAGGCTTTCACTTGGATTTTCTAATCCTTATCCAAAAGATAAGTAAACCTATCCTATGATACCAACTATAACAACCCTAATATTTATTACACACTTACTCAAGATTAATTACATAAACATTAACTTAAGAAAACTCTAAGGATATAGAGGTCCAGTGTCTTGGGAAATTAGGAACATTACATAGCAACTTAGAACATAAAATCCAATATCTTTACTGAAAACCTTTTTTATACGACCACAACATTCCTTCGTACTTATAATTTATAAGGATAACATGAGGACATGAGTAATAAAAGAGTGAGCTATAAAGCTCATAAAGATAGTAAAAAAGGAATAACATGAAGAATATAGTATATGTTAGGAAATAGGCATATCAATGGAGAACAAGATAAAAATTAACATAAAGGCAAAATATATCAGGATTAGCATAACATGGAAATGGAGCAACAACATTTAGCATGATATTACCATGATCCAAGGCTCATTGCACATGGAGCATGATTAAAACATCATTGATCCCGAATTATTATGATTAAACCCTCCTTTTATTTTAGGTATCATGATACTAATATTTACCCAATGCATCAGAGTGCTATCAGGGCGCACCCTTCTTAAACATTTCATTTCATGCATAAGTGTGCCACATGGATCATATAACATGGATTCATTAAACATAATAATTTATTCCATGATAAATGAATGTATAATTAATACATGAAAATATATAATATATAATTAAAGGTTCATAAAGGTTAATACCCTTGATAGATAAATGGGCAAGTTATTTCCTACATAATGACATTGGCTTGGAAAATTGCAGTGCAATTTTGGTAGCATAACAGCGCGACATAAGAAATCATAAAATGGTTGATGATAGAGAAATGTGTATATCATCATATATACATGAAATGGACAGTAATGGGGTAATATAGATACATGTACCAATATATTTAATGGAATTTAGATTCATAAAATAATAGAATTTCTTGAATGTAAACGAGGATAGAGAAATACCTTACGTAATTTCGACATAGTAACAAGTGTACATGGGAGGAATTAATGAGAGAGAAAGGGGTCTATCATAACTAAAAAAATAAGGCAACAAGTATGGGGGAAGTGAAAAATCGTACCCCAACATTTTTAATTGAAAGAAAAAGGGTATAACAACATAATGAAATTTGGATGAAAAAGAGAAAGGAAGAAATCCCTTACGAAATTTTGGCATGGTAACGGGTGTACATGAGAGGCATTAATGAGAGATAAAGAAGTATATAACCATTAAAACATAAGGAGTAAATTATAGGGGAGGTGAAAAATCATACCCCAACATTTTTAATTGAAAATTAAAGGGTATACCAACATAAATAAATTTGGGAAAAAATGAGAATGGAATAAATCCCTTACTTGGAAGTGTGATCTCAAAGGATTGGGAGATGCTAAAGAGATGGTTATTGGGAGGTTGGGGTGACTTGGTTTGATTATTGATAGAGAAGTATAGATTTTATTCTATCTTTAATGGTTTTGAGTGAAGAGGAAGGGGTGATTGGGTTGGTTTATGTAGGAAAATAGATGGAATTCGTTATTTTTTTAGTTTTTGGACACTACACATTAAGCTAATCAAAACCAAAAACCAACCAATGGTTTTTTCCCAAGGTTTTTTCCAAAGTGGAGTGAAAAAATTATTTTCTAAGGAAAATGTATGAACTTATTAAAATATTAGTCTTTCTTACGTGTAGGTGAATCACACTCTCAAGGAAATCTATTTAAAAAGTTAAAATGTTTTATAAGTCTCGGAGGGTCCACTAAGGCACCATAAAATTAATCCAACAAATCTAAAATTACATTATTTTAAATATAAGACATATATTGGACGAAAATATCATTTATAGTATTTCACTACATCACTATTGGATCATTATGATTTCATAAAAAACATTATATATTTAAATGGTATTTAATTTTTACCCAAAAATTCAACTATCATTGAAAATTTGGAAAAATTCATTGTTGGATAACTTAGACATAATGATTTCAAAAATAATATTCATTTTAACTAAATAATTTTCTAAATATGTTAATTTTTTATTTTTAAAATAAAAACTAACATTTATAAAAAATTCATGGGTTTTTTACAAAAAGAGATTTTAAAACATAATAAAAATTACAATTGTATTCAGAACAATTATAAAATAATTTATATTAAAAAAAAGTAATTTATTAATAATATTTTATTAAAATATTTTTTAATTCAAAAATCAATTAATTCATCCAAATAAATTTCTTAATTCAGTATTAACTAAAAAGAGTATTTTTTCTTTAAAAACTATTTACAAAGTATGTGTAATAAAATGAATGTATATTCATTTTTCTATAAAAAAATGAACATAATCATAATGATAGGGTCTTGTTACATAAAAAATTATAACACCCACATAATACATTAGAGTAAGGTGTGCGATGGTGATATACTCATGGGGTGGCTCGGATAACATCGCTTGGGTGGTAATCTCTACCAACTTCAATTTCTCCTGTAGGCGATTCTGTTCAAGATTAACATGTTTATGCTCATCTTGGGCTTGGTAAAGATTGTAGCCCAATGAAGCCACCTCCTTTCTGAGATCCAAGAACTGATATTTATATGGAGAAATTCTACCAGATGAGGCCATCACTTCCTTTATGTGAGTAAATTGGATTTTTTAAAGCCTTATATTTATAATAATCATGTAATCACTGTTATACGACTATATTAGCAACAATAAAAATTCATAAATGTATTTTAAAATCCCAAAATTAAAACCAAGGAAGTGAATATTTTATATAATCATTTTTCATAATAACACATTTAATTAGATCAAGATGGATTTTCAGTAATAAATGTTTGGGTTGTTACATTTTGGTCATTCCCTTTGGGTTGAGAAACTATTAAGATATATTCATGGATCTTATTAATAGAGTTTCCCATGAATATTTTGATGATTTATTATTATGTTTATTGATGATAATATGATTTATTAAAAAATTTACGAGGACCTTGAAAAATATATAAGTATTTTTCTATAAACTCTAAAATAAATGAAGTCATTTTTTTAAATTTTACTTTTGGCTATAATTGGATTTATTCCTCTTAAAAATAATAAATAAGGATGGTATAAAAATTGATCTTACTAAAAATAATGTATTTGGTGAATGGAAATGACCTAAAAATGATATAATGATTTATAGTGTTTATGGATTCGAAGGCTATTAATATTGGTTTGTTGATGGATTTTTTTTGTTATCAAGACCACTAACCAAGTTAACATGAAAAGGAGTTGGGTTCAAATAAACTAAAGATTGTGATGAATGTTTCGAGGAATTGAAAAGAATATTAGTGAATGCTCCAATTTTAGTTCTTATATACATAAATGGAAATCTTTTTATCTATAATGATGATTCATTGATGGGATTGGGTTTTGTTTCAATATAAAATTGTAAGATTATTTATTATTTTTTAATTTCATTAAAAGCACACGAGAAAAAATTTCCTACATATGGCATCAAAATCATAGTTGTAATGTCCAATTTAAAAATTTTGAGATATCATTTTTATGGAGTAAAGTTTAAAATATATGCTGATCATAAAATTTTTAACTATATTTTTACTCAAAAATAATTGAAAAGGTGATAGAAAAGTTTACTGGAAATGATAAAGGATTACATCTGCATAATTATTTACCGTATATAAAAGGAAAATAGATTATATAATGTTTTCAGTTGTAAAATAATAATAAATTAACTATGTTTCATTTGGGACATTACCCTTTAGTTATTGATTTGATAAATGTTCACTGAGAAATTATGTATTTGGTAACTCCCTATGTTTGGTTTTAGTTGTTAATTCAATCATCTTTGTTAGAAACAATTAATTAAGATCAAAGGAATACCTTGAGTTATAGGGAAAGGTAGAATTGGTTAAGAAATTCTAGCCACCTGAATTTAATGTTGAAAAAGAATGTGTGTTTTTATTTTGAAAATGGTTATGTGTTTCATATGACCCCAATTTAAAGAATGGAATATTTAGTAATGTCCATATCTCTCTATTTTTGATTCAACATGGTAGTAAAAAAAATTTATATAGGACTTTGTGATCATTTATTATTGGGAGGAATGAAGAAATATATTTCTGATTTTACTATAAAATGATTGAATTTTCATTGAGTTAAATATGAATAGAAATTATGAAAAGGTTCGTTTTATCCATTTCCAGTTTCATAATAGAAATGAGAGAATGTATCAATGGATTTCAAAGTGGGATTAAAAATACATCACAAGGTAATAATGTGACTTGGGTAATTATTGATTGATTAACTTAATTTATGAATTTTATTCCCATTGAAGATATTATATATATGTATTGAAATTCAAAAAATAATGTTAAAGTTTTAATTAAATTACATTGGTACCATTGTCCATTTTATTTGATCATGATTCCATATTCACCTCTAGTTTCGGGAAATGATTATAGATGTTATTGGGTACTGAATTAAATATCAGTATAACCTTTCATCCTTAGTATTTTTTGAATTCTAATTGAATGATTAAAAATTTTGATGATATTATTCACGTTTAATGAATTACCAGGGACTTTAGGATTAACATCTTCATTTTGTTGAGTTTTATTATAATAATAATTTTCATTATAGTATACTGATGAAACCTTTTGAGGAATTATAAGGAAAGAAGTGTGAGACAACAACATATTGGGATTAAATTTGGGAAATAAATTTATCAAGAACCAAATTGGTATATGAAATGGTTTAGAAGGTTAAGATTATTAAGTATCATATGAGGATGGATCAACAAAGGCAAACACTTTATGAGGATAATCAGGGGACAAATGTTTCATTCGAGGTTGGTAATCATGTTTTTCTTAAGGTATATCACTGCAAATGTGTTTTTCATTTTGGTAAAAATGGAAGGCTAATTCAATGATTCATTGGACCATATAAAATTATGGATAATATTGGATCCATTTCCTATAGAGTGTCATTTCCTCAAAGTTTATGTCAGGTACATGATAAATTTCTTGTTTTTTATTAAGAAAAATTGTGGCAGATACATCTCATCTTCCCCCAAAGTATTTCAATCGAATTATAATATTTTGTTTGAGTAATATCTTATATAGATTATTTAATGCGAAGATTATTATTTAAATAATAAGTATATTCAATAGGCTATGTTTTTTTGGAAAACCATATGATTAGAGAAGCAATATGAGAATCTTAAAATGTAATGAATGATTAATATCCCCACAAATTTATATAACGAATAAAACTGTGAGGTAGAAATTTCAAAAATGGTGGACGAATGTAATAACCATGGTAATGTGAATTGAAAATAAATTTCATGCCTTATTAATTTTACTAATTATATTTTATAAAATTATAATTTTTATAAGAATTTTAAGTAAAATTTCAATAAAAAAGGAAATAGTTTTATTACGTTTAAATTAATTTTGTTCTATTATAAAGTTTTATTTACAAAAATACCTTCATAAATTGAAAATTTTATTTTTGAAAAAAAAATATTTTTGAAATCAACATATCAAAATTTTCTAAGGGTGATTTGTTTGAAATGATTTATTTTTTAGTGAATGGTGAAAAATACTGATATTTATAAAATCATCATATATTTTTATTAAATAATATAATTTAATATAAAATTTTATCCTAAAGAAACATTAGTATCATTTTTTATAAATAATATATATAATTACATATATATCATCATTGTACCTGATTTTGGTATACTTTCAATTTCATTTTAAGGAATTTTTTTTTCTAAAAAATGTTTCTATTAGTTTTTTTATTTTTTCGTTAATTTAATTTAATGAAATTATAAAATTTTATTCATGAAAACTAGATTCAATATTTGGACTTAGTAGATATAAAATGGATAAAAATTCCCTTTTTATTTTTTTCATTATGAATATTATCCATAATATTTTTTTTACTTGAATAGTAAAGGTAAAATGAGTTAACTATGTTTAAAAAATTAAATAAGCCCTCAAATTCGTTAAAAACATTCATTTATTTCATTGGATGAGAATATTTCATCTATAATCATCAAAATTTTGAAAATAAGATCTTTTTTTCCTTAGATATATTTTTACCATAATATTAATTGATGTAAAGAAAAATGCAAAATTTCACTTTCCTAACTTTATGTTTTTATTATTTTCTCAGATAGGGGTTAAAATAATTTATGAATGATAATTAAAGGTTATTTTTTGAGTAATGAAATTATTTTTAGGATGGTAATATATTTTTAATTTTTAGTGTTTATATAGTTACCTTAAGTGCTTTTAAAATACTGGCATAGTGCTTCTACAACCACTAAAAAAATCATATAAATTATATTAATAATTATAAAAGTAGTATTTATTGGTTGATTTATGGATTACCATGAATTTTATGGATATATATATAACATATTAGGGATGTTTTTAATGTTTATATTTGAATAACATTATTATATTTTTTACATAATTGTCTAATTAAATGAATAGCTCGAAAAATGGAATTAATGATATTATATAATAAAAAAATATTTTATTAAATGAATTAAAATACATATAAATTATATATTTATCAAATTGAGTGGTATATGGTTTATAATATCGTCCATGGTCCATTTCAGGTGTACTTTTAGTTTTATATTAACTTTATTAACTCTTATAGTGTAAAAAACATTGATACTGTGATAATCGTCAAAAGGGTGAAGGGGGTGGGAGTAAAAAAAATAGATACTGGTGAAAAAATATTCTAAATATGTTAAGGTTTTATTTAATGAGATGATGTTGATTTATATTAATCTTATATTTTACATATTATTTTGTTTTCATTTTTCAAGGAAAATTAATTTTAATCAAATTAGTACTTTAAGTAATTCCCAGAGGTCATTATTCTATCATCTCAAGATTAATAATGAACATTGTTAGACTAATTAGTTTATTTTTTTTATATTTCATTTACTAAAGTTTTTTGGGATTGTCCCATGTTTTAAATGTTTTTATTAGTTTTTTAGGATTAATAGGGACAAGGATGAGGACAAGATGATAATTTTATAGTTTTTTCAAGAAATGAATTTTTTTTTATATCTTAAATGTTTTTAATTGTGGGAAAATGGATACTAAGTGGAAGTTTCCTCTTTTTGATGTAACATTTTTTATATGTTTGATGACCTGATTCTTTAAAACTATAATGATAAACGATCATTGGGAATATAATAAAATGCACTATTGTTTATGGATTTAATTTACAGATTCTTTAAGGCCATGTCCATATACTTTTAATTACCTTGAGCTGGGTTTTTAGGATATATAAATGATATTGATTTGGGTTTTATTAAGATGAACCTATTATTTGATAATGTTTTTTCACTCATTCATTGAATCTGTGTTTTCTTTAAAATTTTTATTTTTAAAGACATTAATATGGATTCTTGAAAATTATTTTCTGATTAATAATTTTTCTCATAAGATAATTAGATGTTTTATTTTATTTTTATTAGAAAATTAATCCTAGAAGATCTATTTAAAATTTATGATAGGAAACTATGATATAATTTCTATAGGTGAATCCTCTAATATACCCTATTTTCAGAATTGAGACTCTATGTCATGCGTGTGTTGGAAACTAGGGATGAAAAATGGACTGTGGTTTAAAATTTAAAAAGAAAAATTAAACTATCACCCATGGTGATAGCGTACCCTAGGAATCTGAAGGGTGGCATGATAATATTGAGGGGAAATTCCACTTTTTAGGAACTTGGGAGCACAATAAAGAATGATTTTCCAATTATATGGTTGAAGGACCAAGAAGAAAATGGTGGGACTCTATCATTCATGCAATATTAAAGAAGGGCTTACCTAGGATACTTTCATGGAGGTATTCAATCAACAATTACATAAAAAAATATTGCGAGTGGAAATGACTCAATTGTGCTTAAATATAGAATAAGGGGAGTGTTTGGTTATGTATAATGCCACTCATTTCATTGAGATGGTTCACTTATATCTCAAGATTGTTTCTAATGATTAATTTAAATATTGGGTTTTTGATATGGGTTTGTGGGATGATATTCAGTTGATGATGATTCAATCATGAACCAAGAAGGTATTCCATACAACCCAACACCCGACAGAGCCTGTTCAGTATGGCTTGTAGCATGGACCATAGGTCATTTCCAATCCCCCGAGGATGAAAATTGGTTCCTTGGTATTGAAATTATATTTTTGATAATTATTTCAACAATGATAAGAAACCATAATTGGTATTTAAAAAAATAAATAAAAACACCAATATCAATATCCACAAACAAAACAGATACAATGATCCAAAAATAAACATTTTACAACTTTAACCAACAACCAAAATAAGAAAATGGGAGGGAAACCAACTATACCAAAAACAAGAAACCTCCATGAAACAAGGGTACATCACTCTCAAGATACCTCCACATAATCCTTCAAAAGAGGAACACTAAAAACCAGATCCACCATTACCACAACAAAACATATTATCTTTACCTGAGTCAAACATAACAAAGTATACATAGAACCAAGGTTTTATATAAGATATTAGACAAATCCTAGTTGGATTCCACCTAATAGAAAGATTACATGACAAAATATTAGATGATAAATTAACATGTAAGTTTAATAAATTAAATAGAACCATGTATAATGAACGCTTTTAAGGATTTTTTAAAGAAATCATTTCTCAAAGGAAACATGATTTTAAATTTTAAGTAAAACATGGTCCAGTGTATGATGAAGGTGAGCACCACATTAAAAGATAGTGCTAGGTCATGGGAAATCCCAATAGGTTATAGCTCTTTTAGAACCCTAGGAACATCATATATCAGTGAAAAATGGTAGAGAAACTATAACACGCATTGTCCTCATGCATGGGCCAATAGAGTGGAATCCATACCAAGGTATAATAGTATCCAATCATCATATAGTTTAGTTAGTGTTGTATCTTTAATACTTTTAGAAGGAATATTTCCTAGACATTTCCGATCCAGATAGTGTACTAGTCCTAGTCTTCATACCTAGATACCTAGGATTCCCTTTGTACTCAATTTCCATTTCACATGTCACACATATCACAACATTCACATACACACATCAAACATCATGAAAAAAATATAAAAACACTATTTATCATAAGTAAAACCTATTTTAAAGTCAAACCTACTTTTAATCTATTTTCAAATATTCTTCTCACCACTTTCACAATTTATAGAAGACATTTATAATGCAAAACCTGGAAGCACATAAGAAACAAAAACCTTTTCCATTAAAAACCCATATTTCAACCCATAAAAACCTAAAATACCTTTTAAAACACATTTATCACCTTTCAAACAATCTATAAAACACACTCAAGAAGAAAATAAAGCATACCAAAATCATCTAATAATGTTAAAATATGGAATAATCAACCTCAATCTTGGAAAATTATGGAATCCAGTGCAAAACTAAAACTAAACCTAAATGGAAACCTATAAAGGCAATATCAAACCAATAACATCAATATTTCTCCCAAAAA
The DNA here is from genome assembly GCA_963277665.1 of Viscum album. Taxonomy (NCBI): domain Eukaryota; kingdom Viridiplantae; phylum Streptophyta; class Magnoliopsida; order Santalales; family Viscaceae; genus Viscum; species Viscum album. The sequence continues at coordinate 1,180,764,381 of OY728128.1, read as the reverse complement.
CTCAATATCAAACCCTTATTAGGTCAAGCAATCCACTATAAAGAATAACTCTAAGAGAGAGGAATAAGAACCCAAGAAGAACCCAAGAAGAACCCAAGAAGAAGGATGAAATCAAATGAAAAGAGACTTACTTAATGATTCTTGATGATCCAAGCCCCAAACCACCCAAATATTTAAGGTCTAAGGGAGCCAAGAGGATGGGAGGAGGATTATAGGTATTAAAATGTCATATGGTTCAAATTATAAGTGATCTAGGGTTAAAATCATGGTATGGAAAAAAGATAATTTACAACTTTCAATTACATAGATAGGCTACACAGTTAGCCTACACAGTTTCCCAAATCATGCGTCCACTGTGCATTCTTCTTTATCTTAGGGGAAATCAGATACACAGTTTTCTATGGGAGGGGCACACCCATTTGGCTAACCATGTGGCCTAGAAAATTCAACTATCTAGGGTGCATAGTTTCTCTTTGGCTTTTGCACAGTTTCCCCTTACCATAAAATAACCATATTCCACCTTCTTTCAAGCTTAAAAATTCCGTTTTTCTCTTAAAAATCCTACAAAAACCAAGGGACATGTAGATGGATAAAAATAAATATAGGAATAACTCAAAATAAAATCATGAATGTTAAAATTATCCCCACCATGATAACTTTATAACCCTAAAAAAGTCAACTATACGTCCTTCCATATTATATAAAAATACCAATCTTCAAACCATAAATTCCAATCCCTTGTTTCATGCTCATCATTCAATTGATTATAAAGGAATTGGACCAATGGTATGTAATTTTTTTGAAGCACTTTCTCCTAAGAATCCACAATCCTCACTGGCCGCTCAAACATAGAAAAATCTAGTTGCAATTCTATTTCTTCCCAATTCAACACATGGGATGGATCCAGATTATACTTCTTCAACTGAGGGACATCGAAAACCTCCTAAATTGACCTCAACTGTAATGGAAAGTCTAACCAATATTCCACCTTACCAAATCTCTCAGTAACCTCAAAAGGTACAATAAACCTTGGCATTAGCTTTTATTTCTTGCCAAGATGATGGTTACCCAAGTGGGTTTCCACTTTAAGAAACATGCAATCACCCACATTGAATTACAAGTTTCAGTTACTCCAATAGACATATAAATTATGGAGACTCTATACTATCAAAAAACATAGTAAGATCAACATTACCTTTCCAAATGTTTCTTGGACAAGGCTTAGTCCCATCAATGAGGTTTCACCCACCTCTACCGAGCATAAGGAGGTCTGACATGGTTGAACATAAAACACCTAAAAGTGTGAAATATTTATCAAATATTAGTGGTTATTATTATAATAAAATTCAAGAAAAACCAAATGGATATCCTATAAGCCACTAAAGTCAAACACACATTCTAGATACATGTCTTCCAAAATCTAATTCTCCCTTCCATATAACCATCAATTTGGGGATTATATGTCATACTTAAATGATCTAGGACCCCATCACCCTTCAAAAGCGTTTCCAAAACCGTGAAGTAAAATTAGGGTCCCTATGTAAAAAAATTTCAGTTGAAAAAACATGAAGTCTCATACTCTCTTGAACATAAAATCATCACAAATCAGCAACCTTGGATGAATCCCTAATAATAATAAAATTGGTAGACTTTTTCACTCGCTCAATCACTACCTCGATAGTATTTTGTGCCCTAGGTGTACGAGGTATGCCAATAATAAAATCCATGGACACCTCGTCCCACTTCCATGTAGGAATGGGTAATGGATAAAGAAAACCAGAGGGTATTTGATGATATCATGTAACATACTGATAGGTATAACATTGAGATAGATATTCAGATATATCCCACCTCATACCTGGCCCCCAGAACTGAAAATGCAGAATGTAAAACATATTGGTTATACCCAGATGAATGAACCTCTAAAAGTGGAGGCTATCCTACATCACCACCTCCCATAATGACTACAATACCTTGAAGAAACCCTTGAAACACAAGATTTCCTTAGTAGACAATTACCATTCATAGAGATTCTTCCCATATTTAGGGACTGCATATATTGATGGAACAAATCATTACATGAATTCTATTTCCAAATAAACTATTGATGGGAAGGTTTCATCTAAACACTATCTATAAATTCTACTCCACTTTGATCCATAGTCTCTTGATGCATCTGATAAAAAAGTACCATAAAATTACACTTATCACTAGACTCCTTCAATGATTTCACGGGAACGTTTCTACTGAAAGTATATTCCAATACATTACATTTTCTTGGGGTTTAAATGATATCAAAACCTAACACAAAAGGTACTCAACCCAATATACCTCAAATTTAGATCATTCTAAGAGAATATGTAATCCAATCTATTATGATCCAAATAAACCAAAAACTTATCCCCTAAAATATAATGACACCACGTCTTCCAGGTATGCATAACCACTGCTAACTCCCTATCATGGGTTGGGAAATTTATTTCATGTGGCCGAAGTTGGCATGAACCGTACAACACAACATGATTATCCTACATCAGCACATACCCCAGAACCATACAAAAAGAATCAGAACAGTCAACATAACTCTTTCTAGGTTCAGAAAAAATCAAAATAGGTGTTGTGGTCAACTGCTGCTTAATCTCCTCAAAAGATGACTAAGACTCTGATATCCATTAAAGATTAGTCGAGTTCTAGGTAAGTGACATCATGGGTGAATAAATATGAGATAAATCTTGAATGAACTTCTTGCAATACCGTTCTAGGAAAAATAATCTAATGATCTCAATAAAAAGTATAATGCTCCTAGAAAATTACCATGTTGACCTTTTTGGGGTCCCCTAAAACCACTCATTCTGATATCACATGACCCAAAAAATTCACTTCCCAAATACAAAAGGAACAAATGGAAACATTTACATAGATAAAATGATCTATATGACTTCCCAACATAATCCTCAGGTTCCTCTCATGCTCCTCCTCAATTTTGGAGTAAACCTGGATGTTATCGATGAATACCATGATGAATGAACCAAGACACTGGTGGAACTACCTCTTCATGAGTTCCATGAAGGCCACCAGTGTATTTTTCAACATGAATCTCATGAAAAAATATTAAATGTGGTCATACCTACTTTGAAAATATTTATTAGGAGCACCCGCCTCTCTAAATATAACCTGGTGATACTCAGAATGAAAATTGATCTTGGAAAACCACCTCACCCCTTGAAGATGATTTAAAAGGTCATCAATCTGGGGAAAGGGATACTTATTTTTAATTATTATCTTATTTAGATTTAGATGATGGATACACAATTAGAGAGATCTATTGGCCTTATTAGAAAACAAGGAAGGGGCAGCCTAAGGTGAGACACTCGGGTGAATGAGTCCTTCAGATTCCAAATCGTCCATTTGTACCATTAATTTTCTTAACTTAGTGGGGGCTATATGGTATGAGGGAAGAGATATCTATTTTGTTATAGATGGAAAATTTGTTATGAAATCTAGATACCTATCCAGAGAAAAAATCTAAAAATATTATGGAAATAACTATGGGCACTCATTCATTGGAGAAGGTAATACACCTTGAAGACTATTACCATTATGCCCAATATGATCATTGATATTTGGAAAACAATGTTTCTCAACTTCTTAAGTGGAGGTCTAACACGTCATGATGAGGATACCACTCTCCTTGAAAATACTCTGTTCCACCATCAGGTTCCATGAAAGTCACCCATTGTCGATAACAATCATTGTGTACCTAAAAATGCACTATCCAATATATACCAAGGATCACATCAAACTGGTATATCTCTAAAACTATGAAATATTATTAGAGCTCGACCATTAACATGATGAGTGCACAAGATGGTCACCTGAACCCTTTCTCTCACTTTTTACCAAGTGGAGTAGCCAACTCCATTGGATATGACATACAGTTGGTTTAAAATTTCAATACTTCCACAAGACAAGAATAAATATATGAAACAAAAGAACCAATATCAAATAAGGAAACAACTAATGATGTTGCGATAGTAATGGTTACTCAAAAATTCATATAACTAATATAATATTCTACTAGTTCATGATCCATAGATTTAATATTCCATGTATCTACCTAAGAATTAGAATGACCACTAATCTATGACTCAACCTTGAACCAACTCTTCCCAAAAGTGGATATGAACTTCCACGACAACCCCCAAACCTGGAATCTACTGTCCTAGATGGATCTGAATGAGATGATAAACCTTTATAACCATAGAACCTTCTCCAATCTGATATGGTCATAGCACCATGAAAAATTGACGCAAGTGCCCCTTATTTCCAAAGTGATGGAAAGGCATTGGTTGGGCTAGACAAGATGACCACATATGACCTATATTCCCACATTACAAGCATAAACATGATCTACTATCCAAAAGGCACAGATGAAGACAATCAGTAAGGATGGAAGAAACTATAACCTACCTTTTTATACCATTATTCCCATTTTTATTCTTCTCAAATGGACTACCAAATCCCTTTCCCAATGCTGATAGTGATCCATGGAAACTAAATATTTCATTATGATTGATCTCCACCCTCAGTGTATGATCTACCCCCTCAGTATATGTCTTAAACTTTAACAAGAATACCTAAGATTATATATCCATCCTCAACCTTATATTGAATTTTTGAGCATTTAGATACTCATTGGAAACTATCTCTGATGAGAACTGAACCAACTCTATAATGCCATTGGCGTACTCCATCACTGTTCGATCTCCTTATTGAAGATCCAAAAACTCTCAGTTCTTAGAAAAGGCCAAGGTCTCAGGGTAATAATTTTTTATGAAGAAGAACTTGAAATCCTTCCAAACCATCTTCTTGTGGTTCCATATTGATCCACTAAGTCCTACCACCTCTGACTGGGACCTTCCAATAAGAACAAAGCACATTTCAATCTGAGTGCCTTAGGTATATCAAGAAACTCAAACATAATTTATATATTCTCAATCCACTTCTACTATTATTAGGGTTACATTATATCTTGATATAAAGGTGGATTTTTGTTGAGGAAATCCTGATCGTATTTCCTTTCTAGGACCTGGTTCAGCTTCCCCAACATGAGCAGGTCCAAAGCCCACTCCCTAACTCAAATCATGGATAACCCAAACCCTGACTTCCAATAGTCTTGGATTAACTAGTGAGGTATAAATCTCTCATACCTCTTATCATGGTTTAATATTAGATCTATGGAGAGAAATCTTTCCTCATCAGGTAATAACCATAAGGAAGAACCATCAAAACAACTATCCATACATCATTCTAAAAACTTTCAAAACCCGAACAATTTCCAAAAACATCAATAAATTAAAATAAAACCACAACAAAATCAACAGTAAGACCAAACCAAATCACCCCCATATGGTTTCCATGAATAGTATACATCCTGTATGTATCACTTGGAGGAGAAGTAAACCAATTTTCCAAAATCCCATGGTGACCCAATATCAATTATAAGGTGTGTTATCCAGACACCCCACTCGCTACCAGAATCTCAAGCCCTAACAATCCTAGATCTAGTCTATCTAGACTCTCAAAAATATCCTAACCCAAAGAAAATTGAAAAAACCATCCTGTATACCATTTATCAGGGAAAATTCCAAGGTTCTATCCAAACTGATACCCGACCTAGCCCATGGCATGGCATGAAGAACATTCCCTATCCCCGTGGACTGGTAACTAGTGAATGGGTATCAAAATCACAATTCTTAGATTGATTTCACCCATGGTAAGAAACCATAAATTATAAAACAAAGAAACACAACAAAATCAATATCCATAACCAATAGATATACAACAATCCCAACTAAATGTTTTAAAATTTTAAATGAAAACCAAAACACCAAAATGGGAGGGAAACCAACTATACCAAAAACCAAAAACCTCCATGAAATTAGAGGTCCATCACCCTTAAGACACCACCACAAATACCTGAAAAATAGGAAAAATAATAACTATATCCACAATCACCATGATGAAACTTATTTCCGTTACCTAAGTTGAAAATAAAAAGGTCTATATATTCCAAAAGGTTTATATAGGGTCTGGAAAAAATCCCTGCAGGATACCTCCCAATAGAAATATTTCATGGAATAACATAAGAAGATAAATTAGCATGAAAGTTTAATAAAAAAAATTAAAAACTTTAAATTGAATAAATATAAGTATTTTTTTTTAAAAAATAATTTCTAAAAAACATGCTTTGTAATTTTAAAGAAATACTAGTGCACTAAATGCAGATAGTGAGCACCAAATCATTAAAGAGAACCACATCATTGGAAATACCTATATGATATAGCTTCATTGGGACCCCATGAACCTCATATCTTAGTGAAACATGGTATAGTAACCATAACCCATAACTTCCATACACATGAGAAACTAGAGGAGAATCCATCCCTAGGTCTAGTGGCCTCCATTCATCACTAGGTTTTGTTAGTGTTATATCAACAATCCTACTAGAAGGAAAAAGTTCTTGGCCCCATTAATACAACTAGAATACTATCCCTAATCCACCCATCAGGATACCAAGGATTCCCATTATGCTCAATTTCAATTTCACATGTCACAGATATCACCACATTCACATACACACATCAAACACCCAAAAAACACATATAAAACTACCATTTATCATATGAAAAACATCTTCCAAAGTAAAATGCCCACCAAATCCATTTTGAAACATTATTTCCACCATAGGGACAATTTATATAACACATTTATAAAGCACAACATGGATGCATACATGAAACAAAATCCATTTCCTTTAAAAACCAATATTTCAACCCATATACACCTCAAATAATTTTTAAAACACATTTCACACTTTTCACACAATCCATAGAAAACATTAAGGATGAAAAGAAAGCATAAATATTCATCAAATAATGATAAAATAAGGAATAATCTACCTCAAGCATAAAAACGTTTTGAATATGATGTAAAAACATAACTGCACCTCAATTCAACCCTATAAAGGCATGATCAGAGCACAAACATAAACATTTCATGTAGAAAGTCAAGACCAAAACCTTATTAGGTAAAAAATACACTACATAAGAAGAACTTAAAGATAAAGGAAGAAGAACCCTAGAAGAAGTAAGAAATCAAAGGAAAAGAGTCTTACTTTATGAAACTTGAATATCCAAGGCCAGAACTACCCAAATATTAACGGTCTAGGGGAGACAAGTGGAAGAAAGGAGGCTTGCAGTGCTGAAAATCCCAAATGGATGAAATTAGGGGCCATTTGGGGATAAAATCATAGGAGGCTAGAAATGTAATTTTCTAATTTTAATGATCTGGATAGACCATACATTTAGATTGCATGGTTTTTCAAATTGTACAGCAACCGTACAGTCTCCTCTGTCCAAGAGGAAATTGGACACATAGTTTTATAGTGGAGGGAGCATGCCTATGCAGCTAACCATGTAGCATAGAAAGTGGCCTTGTCCAGGGCACATGATTTATCTTGGAATGGAACACATTTTCTCCTAGCCATGTGCTAACCATGAACCACCTTCTATTGAGACAAAAAATACATTTTTTCTCCAAAATAACTAGATAAACAAAATTACAAATTCAAGTCAAAAAATAAATAGAGGAATAACTCAAAATAAAATCATATATGTTACTGATTCTTTCATTCCTATCAACATTTATAAAGGTGTTTGACCAAACATTTATGGATGAGGTAGTCATAGCTGAAAAAATTGGTTTAAACATAGCTTCTTTTACAGTGGGAGGTTGCAATGGTGCGTCAATTGGACAAAAATTGAAGTGTAAGGGTTATGAGTTTATATTAGAACCTTTTTAGGGGATTATATAGAAAAACATTAGGTAGTTTTCTATCATTGTTGGAATATTTGGTCCTACTAATCCTAATTGTATTAAAGCACTGAGGACATGCCATCATAATGGAAAATAGGGATACCTTTAGCATTTATGTAGAAGAATGCCCCATAAAAATAGAATTAGATCCACTCTTACAGAAGGATATTAGGTTCATTTTAATTCATAAATGGTTGGTTTATCTCATTCTCTTATAAAGGGGGATTCTCACTAGTGAATAAAGATCAGGGAGGAGAAAAGGAAAACATTGTTATATAGAAGATTTTTCACCAAATGAATCCAAAGGAGGGAAAGAAACCGTTATAGGTATGACATTCATTTCCTCCTCTATAGTCCTACATTTATTTGATATAGGTGGGTAAAATTAGTTTATATCACATTATTTGATTAAATTGTTGGTATTGTTTTAGAGATCATCCTATTTATGTTCGATATATCCTCAGCCTTGTTGAAGTGGACTGAATAAGGTTTAAAATGTCCTACATTTATTAGGAAGATTATTGACATTGATTTTTCATGGGGTTTATTATTTATTGATCTTGATATATTTTACCATATTATTGTCATAGATTTTATGATCAGTGTTAAGGCCCGAATCAATTTTTAAAATAATTTATTTTTTTTCACACTCTTGATGGTTCCTATCATGTATTTCAGGGTGATTGGGATCCAAGATTTTGGAGAGAAGGGAATTTTCATCCATATGCCGGAATGGTGAAATGATAGTTTTCAGAGATCATTTATGATGACAATGATCAATTTTGAGAATTATTTTTCCCAAAATGGTGAGTGAATAACTTAAGGTCTTTCCTGATGATTTTTCGTCACTTATTTAGAGATATGATGAGATCACTGTTGACCTACTCCCTAGGAGATCACTACCACAAAACTGGGCAAGGCCAGCGCCACCCCTTTATCAGCACTAACGAAAAAGCGATGATAATTATCAGTGCTCAAAAAAGCACTGATAAAGGGTGCCTTTATCAATGCTAAAAAAGCGCAGATAAAATTACCCCTTTATCAGCGCTTGTTTAGTAGCACTAATAAAGGGGGGGCCTTTATCAGCGATTTTTTTAAAAGCACAGATAAAGGGTTGATTTCAAAAAAAAATTTAAAAAATATATTAATATATAAATATATTTATATAGTTATATTGATATAAATATAATATATAATTTTTAAATATATTTTAGATAAGTATAAATGTACATTTACACTTCATATACTTAATATATAAGATATTTAGTGAAAATGGATTCTTAAAAAATTAAAAAAATATTTTTAATTAATGATTTGATAATTATTATGGACTAATAGTAATTTAATAACAATTTGAAGAATACAAAAATAAAAAAATAAAAAAAAGATCCAAAATATGTTGAAAATGCAACTCAAACTTCAAACAGCCATAACTTTTGATCCGGGTGTCCGTTTGAGCTCTACCACATATCAAATCAAAGCCTGTGACGAGCTCTATGTCGCTGTGACCCGGGGTGACCCCGTTCAAGAGTTTTTCGAGGCCAAAAGAGGCTTAGAAGGCCTCACAAACTGAGTTTTTTATCGGGGTACCCATATTTTTTAACATTTTGTGGATTTTCATCATCGTTTAAGGGGGTATTATTGGATTTTTTTGGTGGGGAATAAATTTATTCCAAGTTATTACATTCATATTGATATTATTTATTTGAAATTTTATCATTTTTTATAATGCACTGCTATTTATAATCAAATATATAACTATATGTACATATTTTTTATATATTCACACCTAAAAATTAAATTTTTTAAGTAAATAATTAAGCATATTTACATATAAAATATATTATATTTATCTAAATAATAACTAATATTCATTTTATTTAAAATACCAATATATGAATATTTATATATCTACTATATATTAATATAACTATACATATATTAATATAACTATATATATATATATTAATATAACTATATGTATATATTAATAAAACTATATATATATATTAATATAACTATATATATATATATATTAATATAAATATAAATATTAATATAAATATATATTACTATACGAATAAATATAACTAAATATATATATAAATAAATAGATATATCATGAATAAGAGAGAAAATCAATATAGGGTAGTGGCAAAGGCTTTAGGTGCACAAGGGGGAGGTCTCGAGATCAAATCCGAGTGGAGGCATGGGTGCGCGTGCAAGGTTGATTTAAAGGGATAGCACTGATAAAGGGTGTAGGTGATGCGGGTGGGTGGTAGAGGTGCAGGAAAGCACCGATAAAGGGGTGCTCAAGCGCTGTAAAAATCCCCCCTATGATTGGTAGTATTTTTTTTATTTTTTTTATTTTTTTTATTTTTTTTATTTTTTTATTTTTTTTATTTTTATCAGTGCTAAAAAAATGCACTGATAAAAGTAGTCTTTATCAGCTTTTTTTGGAGTGCTGATAAAGCGGACCCCCCCTTTTATCTTCGCCGGCTTTATCAGCACTTTTCTAGCACTGATAAAGGCCATTTTTAATGCTGATAAAATCCATATTTGTAGGATGATGATCATTTCATTTCTAACATATTATATGGAACCTAATTTCTTAAAGGATATTAAATTTAATCTTATGTATCATTATGAGAAGGTAATTATTTTTCCTAGTGTGTCACCTTGGGCTTCACAGATTCTATTTTGAAAGTAGGTAGATGAAAGCTATTGGATTTTTTTGGTTACCATAAGAATAATTTGGTTACTAATAAGAAAAAATACCCCATTATTAGGATTGAAAATATATTTTATTAAATATCAGGACAAAAACGGTACTTTATGATTTAACTAAGATTGAAATATGATTAGTAAATATTCCTAGAAGATGATGTACCTAAAATAAAATTTTGGAGTCAGTATTGGATTTTCATGTTTCTTATTATACTATTTGGTCTTACTAATTCTCCATCAGTTTATATGGTATTTATGAACTATATCTTTTATAAGTTCATATACTCATTCATTTTTGTTTTTTGGAAGGCATTTTAGTTTTCTTCAAGTTAGAGGGGGGACCCATGGAGCTTTTGGGTATCATCCTTAGAATGTTAAAAGAAAATCTTTTATACAGAATGATTCCTAAATATAAAATTTTGATCCAATTAGTGAATTTTATAGACCATATTATGTCTTAGAGGGGTATCATAGTTGAACGTGTATTTATTTGGGTATTAATATCATTGGAGAAACCTAAAAATTCTTTTTAAATTCGAAGATTCATGGTCATACCTAGTTATTAAAGGTGGTTTGTTCAAGTTTTCTACAAGATTATATATCTGATGACATGTTTGTCTAATAATGTGTTATGTTATATTGTTAAGATGAATTTATGAGATAATTCATAGAACTAATGGTGTGGTTAAATTTGGCACCAATTTTTATTGTTGTGAAACTAAGTATGTACTATGGGTTTTATTATGATGCTTTAGGTATAGAATTGCAGTGTTTCTTGATGCAAGGATAACCAGTGGTGGCTTATGCCTCTATCAAATTACACCCTCATGAGAAAAACTACCCATAACCATACCTTGGAGTTGGTAGATATGATTAATTATCCCAAATCCTGGCTCAAATATATCTTTAAAGATATATTTATTATATATAAATTTAATAAGAACCTAAAGTATATTTCTACATAGTGGGATCTGAACATGAGATTAAGATGCTGGGTTGAGTATCTTTTGATTTTTGATTTTTTATGTGGCATATAATTATGAAAAATGGAATGTGGTCTCCAAACTTTTTAGTAGGAAGTTACTGACTCATGTATTGAAGGAATCAATGGAGGACTGGTATCTGAGGAGTTTGTTTACTGAGATAAACCTAGAGGTATTATAGGCCGGTGGAGATGTTTTGTTACCTACTATGAAGGAAAAAATCGTATTTTTCTTATTATAATCATATAAAAAAAATAAAAAACACTAATTTTAAGTTTTTTTTGTAAAATCGTTATTGGATGGGAGACATAGGATGAATTTTTCCTGTCTCCCATTCTTGATTTATGTTTTTGATGTATGTTGGTCATTAACATATCTCTGAGGTAGGAGTTGATAAATAGTAGAAAATGTTCTTGTTGGTCCATATACCCTAGGATTACCAAGGAGTATCATGATATGAGACATCGGTATTAGTGGTAGTTGTTAAGGTGGTCAATTAAAAACTTTGTTTAATGAGGCCTTACTTGGAATAAGATTATGGAAGAACAACATATAATTGTAGGCTTACTACAACCATTACCATTTCTTATATAGAGGTGTTATGAGATGATTTTTTATTTTTTAATTTGTTTTCCATAAAATCTCAACAAGAAGGATATGATATAGAGGAACATCGATCAAATTACAAAATTAGTGCCTTTGTAATGTATTAAGGAGACAATGAAGGTGGAAGAGATATTTGTCTTGTATATCTAAGATACCATTAAGGTCCATGGTGTTCCTACTATAATTTCTTTCTAATAGATACCCCAATTTAAAAATAGATTTTGGAATGGTTTGAAAGTTGTGATGGGTATATATTTAAAATTAATCAAGTAAATTTACTATCATATGATTGGAAATAATGAGTGATCGATTTATATTCTTGAGTATATTGTTTGGGCTTTCATGATTAATATTTGTGGTTAATGTGAGAATCATTTTCCTTGGTAAAATTTTTCTATAACAATATCTATTAGGATTTGATTGAAATTAATCCTTTCAAAGCTTTATATAGTTGACCATATCGATCGAAATTGTTTGGGGTGGACTTGGCAGAACGTTCATTAGTGGAACCAAGTGTTGTTTAAGAGAAAATGGAAAAGGTTCAGTTGATTAGAAATAGGATATATGTGATTATAAGTCATAAAAAATCCTATGTAGACTATAGTCATCGCTGGTTAGAGTTCGAGTTATGTAATTGGGTTTTCTCATAGTTTCAAATCACTAGGGGCATCATTTGTTGTGTAATCAAGGCAAGATTTTACTATTGTTTGTCCTCTAATTTGTGATTTCTTAATAACATTGAAATTTGGATTTAAGGTCCCATCCTTAAACATTATATAATTTTGAGTTTTGATCAAGAATTTACTTTCTTTCACATTGTGGATCTTTTCAAGATTATAGTTTTAGAGAATTAATAGATAACTATTACATTAAATATCAAAAATTACAAATTAGAAACTTATACTCTATCCAATTAATTTCACAATAATGAAACTACTTAAAAAAATAAAAAATATATTCTTGCTATAAATCTTATTTAATTATTTATTTCTCTTTTCCTTCCTTATACCCAATGATTTTTTTTAAAAATAGGGATGAGCCTTAAAATCTCAGTAAGGAATATTATATAAGGAATAATACCGTTAGTCCATGAATATTTAAATTGAATGAAAACATTTTCACAAGATCATAATTTTCACCCATAAAACATAAACTACTTAGCTTAAATCATGTAATCATAATATTCATAAAAAACATAATATAAATCATAAAACATAAAGGTCACTTATGGAATTAATATCATACATAAATTGTATAATTCATAGCTACATAGGGATTAATATTCATGGTTAATTTTGGAATTCCCATCATAGTATATTCCCTAAATATTTTAAGAACAAATTTATCATTTACTTCCGTCACATTACCAAATGAATTGGAGTGCTATATCGGGATCACCTGACCTCGGTTTATCATGGAAACAACCATATACATAAACAATTTCCAATAACTATAACATAATCCTATCACATAAAACAATCATAAAGGTAGGATAACCTTTCCCTAATGTAATCACAAGATACCAGTTCAAGATATTGACCAAATCCAACCAATTTAAAATACACATTTAAAACATTAAAAAAGAATATTTTTGAATCAAATTGGCCCATACCATTTTGAAAATTTAAAAATAATTCACCCTTAAAAAATTTTATGTCCATATAAATAATTCCCTAAAATCAATTTGAAAGCATGAACATTAAAGAGAAGGATTTAGAAGGCTAAACATTCAAAACATTTAAAACGGTGTTTTAGTTAAAGTGTCCCTTACAACATGAGAAAATACATGAATAAATATAATTAAAGAATAACATTTTAAATTTAAGAATATCATAAAGATAAAGATATTACAGATATAATTTTTCAAAGGGAACTAGATACACCATATAAATGTGAATTGGTGTCTAATAACAAATAAGTCTCAATGGAATGGAAATTGAGACATAATACCATAAAAAGATAATATCCTCATATTAAGGTTAAATCAATGAAATAATTATTTGTGACAAGTATAAATACAAAAATATAAATTGATATTTAGTGTAAATAAATCAGAGTTAATTCACACATATTCTTGGAAAAACAAAACCAATGACATAGATATTTAACTCAATGAAATGATATTGACTTAAGATTTCCCTTAAAAAGTTCTTATAAATGAAGTAAGAATTTATAAATTGGTTTATTATATGTATAAACAATATATACATACAAATTAAAGTAAAAATGACATTATAAATAAATAAATAGTGATTCCACAGATAATCTTATCATAATATAATCAACAAAGTATGCGTAAGACCTAATGAGTGGAAATTACCTTAAATAGATCATTTTGTAAATAAATTGTTAAATTATGTGAATTAAATATAAGTAAATATAATTAAATTATAAATACAATATATAACATAAAAATTTCTTTCTTACATAATCATATCACCACATAATCAAATAGTAGAAGATTAACCCAAAGAATTGAAATTGGGTTAATAAGTTCCCTTACCTTGAGTCTGAATTGTCTCGTTCATTCTTTATATTCATGAATAATAAACATAGGTTAATTTATAATTTATTCAGAACCTTTTTTAAGTTTATTATTCCTTTTATATCAATTATTACAATGTTATAAAAATTAAATAATTATTTATGTTTGTATTAGTCGTTTTGTTGATATTCGGTACTTGAGTCGAAAATGAACTTGTTTGATGTAAATTTACAATGTTGTAAAAATTACATAACATATAGAACATTATTAATTATTTAAATATCATATATATCTAATATATATGTATTTTTAATTTCTTTATTATTTTGAGATAAGAAATGAAAGGCACCATTCCTGGAGACGGTTGACCGTACTTACGCATGAATGCTAATTTCATTTCTTTATGATATTAAAAGAATAATAATCAATAATATAAATGTATATTATAATACAAGTGTTATATTTGTTCCATTTATGTCTAATAGGTTATATAAAATCCTCCTTTATAATTTCCAAGTATATCATGAATGAGTAATATCACTTTGAGGTGGCGATAGTCCACACTTCCCCAAATGAAATTATCGTATTTACACAACATGGAAAAAATAATAGAATGTTGTAAATAAAAATTATAAAAAATAGAGACAATATAAATATAATAAAAATAATATATAAATATAGTTCTATAATAATTTCCCCATGGGAGGTGGTAGGTTAAAATTGAACGATCATCATTTCGTGAGGCAGTGGTTCGCCGTACACAGAAACAATATGTTCGTATCCATTAGATGGAGGTGTGTGTAAGTTTAGTTTGAATAATTAAAAAAAATCATGTAATATTTATAATAATGGTGTTATTATGTAATAAAACAATAATAAGATGATAGGTAGTGGAGAAGGAAAATAATATAAAGGAACTTGAGAGAAGACGTTACTTCTAAATCAGGTAACTTCTTTTGATTTGAGCCAAAATGATTTATTGAATTAGATACCGCCCAATGTATGTCTTATATGAAGAAGGGAGGTATTTTTACAGATTTCTTTAGAAAAATTTGGTTAAGACAAGTGTCTTTATAGGTGTGATTATGTGGGTAGTAGTGGTGGTTTTTTATAATAGGGAGGAGGGACACTTTAGGAAAGTCTTAAACTATTAATTTATTATTAATTAAATTTTGATTGAAAATGACCCAAAAATAATTTAATTAGAATATAAGATGATTTTGGTTTGAATACGCATCATCCAATAATTTTAAGACATGTTTTGAATATTTTTTTATCCTTATTCTTTTGGTTTTACCCTAATTTTACCCCTTTTAATCTTATAGTGATATCATGTCCTTTACAAATTATGGGTTAATGTAATTACCATAACAAGTAAAATGACCTAAAAAAAGTAATTTATGACATATTTGTACTTATCTTAACTATTTCAGTTAATCTTATATTGTTAAGAATTTAATACCATTTAATAAACTATTTTATATTTTTAGTTATGAATTATGTCAATTTCGGACTCTATTCATACTTGACTTTTTTAAAAATTCATAAAAACATTATTAATTCAACAAAAAATGTTGAATCAATCCTAACATGTTACATTCACATATAAAATTCTTGGATGATATTAATTATGTAAAATAATATTTATTTTAGTATCTATAATGTCATTTATTTGAATCCTTTTTTCATGTAACAATAACTGCATCATAATTGTGTCATAATTAACTTTATTTATTTAATGTATAAAAATTATAAATAAAATATAATTATATAAGAAATATTTTTATATTATACCCTAATATACCACTTATTTAACCTCATATAAAACTTGTTTTAGTAAGAAGATACATGTTCAGGTTATTTTTCTCTTCATATTAAATTAATTGTTATCACATGTCATTATCACTCCCAAGTGGCTCCTGAATGACAAACGTTCATAATCAGGATTCTCAGGGTCATAAATAACTCATAAAATAGGATTATATCATGTTTTAGGGTTGTTTTAAATTATTAGTATATTAATTTTTACCCATATTTATCTAATTTACCCTTTAACCATGGTAAATAAAAATAATTTATGAAGTTACTTCTGATAATGTACAAAAATAAAACGTAAATATTCACACATTTTGGAACTTATGATTCCAAATATTATATCCAATTTTTTAAATTCAAAAAATATAAATTTTAATAATTAATTTAAAAATAATTTATGTTGTTAAAACTAAAAAGCGTGTTTAAATGAAGAAAAAAGTACCAAAAGTTTGACATGTGTTTATGAATAATTTCAATGTGAAACTACTTCGAATGACCAAAATTTTATTAAAAAATATAAAAATATTACATTTATAATTTAAAACTATTAAATAATATTATTTAACTATATAAATTATATTCATAGAACACGTTGTTTTCAATGAATAATTTAGCATATTCTTAATATTCATCAAAAAATGATAGTTATCAAAAAAATATGAAAAACTCATCCAAAGTAAAATTTTATCTTCTGATTATAAATAAGAAGTTTATTTTTTAAAATGTAACTTATAAATGTGTAAAAAATTAAATTTTAACTATATTCTCCATTAAAAGGCGGTAAAACTGCATTTTTGAAAAAATACTTCTTTTATCCAAAAAATTATATTTTCTCTTTTATAATATCTAGAAACAAAAAAAAATATGAATTTAAAATATTAAACTGAATATATAAAATATATTTTTCATTGAATAAAAATCAATAAAAGGTGATATGATTTTATAAACACAATTATTCACTTTTTAAAAATATATTATCATAAAAACACATCCTTTTTATTAAATCAGTTTTTATTTCCATTTCCAATAAATTCGCTAACCAATGAATATTTATTTAACATGTGTCAACTATATTTTCATAATTTAGAAGATATTATTCATTCATTACAATCCGAAAACTGGGTTATAATGGTAAAAATTAAATAATAATATTTAGTTGTTCGTTTAAGCTTAATGTAGCCTTTCATGTATGATATTAAACATAATATTTCTTTATTAAAACTCAGGATGTTACATAATTCCCCCCTTTTGGAAATTTCAACCTTTCAATTTTGAAATCTGGCTTGGTGACTTTATTAAAAACCCAACATCGAAAAAATGGTAAATAAAACTGTCACTTTAAAAGAAAGAAAGAGAAGTAAAAATGTCACATGAGATAACATATACTAGGGTTCCATGTAAGAAAACATGGAGATGTAAGAATAAATAAGTGTCAGGTTTTGATGGATAGTGATAGAAAAGATGATTAAGATAAATTTAACAACCATAAAACCATAAACTTGTGATGGGTTAAATGGTCTTCGATTTCCTAGTAGGAAAAGTAAAAATAAACGTTTTTGTTTTAGGGTCATTTTAATCATGTTGAGGAATTTACTTATGAGATTAACTGATGACATAAGTAAACATACTTTCTTGTCAAGTATAGTTTCATTCTTTAATAAATATCTACAAAAACTCATCTTTTCTCCAAATTATGAGTATCAAAGAAAACTTTTAGCACTAGAAACCACTTCTAGAGAATAACATAATCCAAAAAACATGAACCATATATTTCACCTATCTTTTAGAAATTAACCAAATACAAAATGGATAGTATAAGATCATATAATCCCCAAAAAATAATAATCCATTATAAAAAGAAATACTACTCTTAATCTCAAAATTTCAACCTACAATACGCAAAGTTCTATAAAGACCATTCAATAAACAGCTGTCCTTAAAATTCTTCAATATAATCCAAAATAAGATTTAAACACAAAATTTAGAAGGGTTTTAGCACATAGTATTTCATGATAAATCTTAAAAAGTATCTCCAAATAACATCGACCAATCTAAAAGTCTCACAACTAAAAGTAATTAACCTAATCACATGTTCTCCAGGATAGGTTAACCATTTCCACAAATAACCCAAATAAACATTTGTCCACAATAAAAACATAGATTACTCCAAAATAAAATTCAACCATTACTCTTCCAATAAAATTCCATAGTATTCTATTTTCATTAGGCATATAGGGTTCACAAAATAGTGAACATCTTCCAAAATAACACTTATAAAATAAATAATAAATCATTTTCCAACACTACATATATCCATTTGATAAAACATAAGTTCTCTAAATAAACTTGTAATTAATCCATAAAATCATTTAACTAAATAGAATAAGTCATACTTACTAGGGAATTCTAGTAAAATAGTGGTAGGAACTTCCCACTTATCTCCCATCGATTGTGGGTTCGCTTCCTATAGCCATACCGGATGTGATGGGTTTCCACTCATCCTACGGTTGACCCTTTTTCTAAAACTATATCATTATTTTAAAATACTCCCAATATGAGATAAAATCACAAAAAATAATGATACAATATTTTTAATATAAAGGTTTTCTTATACATCTCATTTTCATCCCAACTCATAATGACCTCAACTTATTAATTCATGAATTCTTATATATATTGACATTTGTTTCACCTCTATATGATAAAAAAACTATACCAAATAGAAATAACATCATACCTTGATCATGGTGTCCACCAGGTTTCATTTTCATCTTGACCACATAAATATAAAGTCCATTCATTGTAACAATGATTTAGAGATCCTTCAAAATAATTTTCTTCCTTTATCCAAATAAACCTTATACAACCTGGGTCTTATGGGTGGTCATAGAAAATTAGTTTCATAAAATAATCATATATGGAATATAATTTCAAAACATCTGATAAAACATATTTTTTATAAAACAACTAGACCTATTTTGAGTAGATATTTTAAATCAACGGCCCCTTTAAAATTCCATAAGTATGTGATAAAAGACTATATTTTCAAAGAAAATATAAATAGGTCATGCAAGGTTCTTTTTCTTCAGTAACTTTTTCAAAACCATAGTATGCTTCAAAATCTTGTGATAAGGTAAAATACTTAAAAATATCTTGAAATTACCTTGAAAATATTTACCTTTCTTGAAAATAAGAGAATATTGAGGAAATAGGATTTTCTTAAATACTACCCATGATCCATGATGGTATCATGGAATATTAGAGGTTTTTGATATCTTAAACAACTATTTAAAGTGAGTTGTATGTTATTAAACATTTCCTCATCATCCGAGCATGACTTTGTAATAATTATTGCATGAATGTCATCAGGATGAGACACGAATGTTGTTTTAGATCCTCATCCTTCTATAATTAACTGACTTTCCTTGATCTCAAAATTTTATAAAATAAGGATTTAACTGAAATAATATACATAGATACTTACCACATGTTTATACAGAACTCCTAATCCATAAAGTAGTCTAAAAATTTCCTCTATTACCAATTATAAGGCCCCGTCATTAAACCTTACATAATCATGAGTTTTGATCAAGAATTTACATTTTTTCACATTGAGAATCTTTTCATGTTTAGTGTTTTAGAGAATTAGTACATAACTATTTCATTACATCTCAAAAATTACAAATTATACACTTATTCTATATCCATTTTTTTCACAATAATAAACCCCCTTAAATAAAATAAAAATAATATTCATTCAAAAAATCTTCTTGAATTATTACTTTCTCTTATACTTCCTTATACATTGTGAAAAACATTTCAAAAAATTGGGATGAGAATAAAAATAACAGCAAGGAATATAAAATAAGGAGTAAAACTGTTAGTCCATTAGTATTTAAACCCCATGATTTTTTTCTCAAAATTATACTTTTCACCCATAAAACATAAAGTACTTAACTTACATTATGAAATCATAAGATTCCATCAAAACAACCTAGAAATCATAAAACATAAAGGTAACTTGTGGAATCCATATCATACTCACATTGTATCTTTCAGAGCTACATAGGGAATAACCTTTATGGCTACATTTGGAATACCCATCATAGTATATTCCCTCAATCTATTTGGATAAACTTTATCGTTTACCTCTGTCATGTTACCCAATGCATTGGAGAGCCATCTTTGGATCACTAACCTGTGGTTTATCATAGAAACACCCATATAAATAAACAATGAACAAGAACCATAACATAATTATAAAACATAAAACAATCATAAAGTAAAGACATAATTTCCTTGTTGGAATCATAAGATATTAGTTCAATATATTGAATTAACCAATCCAATTTAAATGACACCTTTAAAACGTTTAAAAAGGAGATTTTTGAATTAAAGGGTCCAATACCAATTTTAAACATTTAAAGTATTCTCACTTAAAAATTTTCATGTGCATATAAATAAGTTCATAAAATAATTTTTAAGACATGGACATTAAAGATAATTACTTAGATGACTAAATCTTTAAAACATTTAAAATAGTGTTTCAGTTAAAGAGTCCCCTACAACTTGCGAAAAAACATGAACAAATATATTTAAAGAATAACATTAAAAACTTATAATATCATGATAAAAATGTGATTCATTATATAATATGTCAAAATGAATTATATACACTATATAAAAGTGAATTTGTGAATATAAAAAAAATAAGTTTCAATTGAATGTAAATTGAGACGAAATACCTTAAAAAGATCACATCCTTAGATTAAGGATAATCAAATGAAATAATTATGTGTGAAAAGTATAAATACACCCAATATAAATATATATTTAGTGTAAAATAGTCATAGGTCATTCACAGATATTCTTGAAAAAAACCCAATAACAAGGATATTTAACTCAATGAATTGATATTGAGTTAAGATTTCCATTAAAAAGTTATTATAAATGATGTAAGAATTTATAAATGGTTTTATTATGTTTAGAAACACTATATACTCACAACTGGAAGTGGAAATTAAAACATAAATAAATAAGTAGTGATTCTACATATAATCTTGGCATAATATAATCATTGAAGCATGCATAAAACCTAATGAGTATAAATTGAGTTTAGAAATTCCATTACAAAGATCATTTTGTAAATAAAACATTAAAATTTTCGGTATTGACTATAATTACACATAATTTAAGTATAAATACAATATATTACATCAAAATTTATTTCACACATAATCATATCATTACATAATCAAGAAGTAGAAGATTAACCCAACGAATGGAAATTGGGTTAAGAAGTCCCCTTACCTTGAAAATGACTTTTCATGTTTATTCTTTATATTCATGAATAATAAATTTAGGTTAATTTATAATTGATTAATAAAATTTATCAATTTCATTATTACTTTTATATAAATTATTACCATTTTTTGAAAATTACATAATTATTTAAGTTCATATTGGTCGTTTTATCGATATTTGGTACTTGGTTCAAAAATGAACTTTTTTGATGTAAATTTTCTATGGTCAAAAGTACATTATATCAGTTATATTATTCATGATTTAAATATCACATATATATATATATATATATATTTATAATTTCCATAATATTTGGAGATAAGAAATTAAATGCTCTGTTCATGGAGAGGGTAGACCATACGTACACAAGAACGTTAGTTTCATTTATTTTTTGTATTAAAATAATAATTATAAAATGATGTAAATGTATATTATAATACTGGTATTATATTTATTCCATGTAAGTATCATAGTTTTAAATAAAACTATCCTTTATATGTTCCATATATAGCATGAATGAGTCATATCACTTTGAGGGGGCGGTAGTCCACCTTTCCTCAAAAGAAATTAATGTATTTACACATTATTAAAAGCATAAAGGTAAGTTATAAATAAAAATTATAGAAGAATATAAACAATATAAATATTATATATATATATTTATATAATTATAGTGAAATCCTAATGGAAACAATGGGAGGTGGTTGGGGAAAATTGAACAATCATCATTTCGTGAGGCAATAGTTTGTCCTACATAGAAACAATATATTAGTATCCATTAGATGGAGGTGTGTGTAAGTGTAGTTAGAATAATTATTATAAAAAAATCATAGTATATTTATGAAACAATTGTTTTATGTAATCAAATAATAATAATATATTAGTCAGTGGAGAAATAAAATAAAAGAAGGGAACTTGAGAGAATACATTACCTCTAAATCGGGTAACTTATTTTGATTTGAGCTAAAAGGATTTATATAATTTATTACTCCAAAATGTATGGAGTATAATAAGAAGTTAGGTATGTTGGGAGAATAGTTTAGTATAATTTGGATGAGCCAAGTTGCTTGAGAGGTGTGAGTAAGTGGGTAGAGGTAGTGGCCTTTTATAAGACGTAGGAGGGGCACTTAAAGAAAGCCTTGAAATATTAATTTATTATAAATTAAATTTCGATTAAAAATAGTAAAAAACTCATTTAATTAGAATATAATAAGATATTGGTTTGAATAACCACAAAAAGTAATTTTTAGACATGTTTTGAATATTTTTTTTATCCTTATAGTTTTGGTTTAACCCTTATTTTACCCTTTTTAATGTTACAATGATATCATGTTATTTATACTTTGTTGGTTAATGTAATTACCATATCATGTCAAACGACCCACTAATATCAATTTATGAAATATTTTTATTTCTGTTGACCATCTGGAAGAATATTATATTTTTAGGAACTAAATATCATTTAATAAAATATTTTATATTTTAAGTTATGAATTATGTCAATTTTGGACAGTATTCATAGTAGACTATTTTAAAAATTCAAAAAACTATATTCCTTTGATAAAAAAACATCAAATAAATCCTAAAATTTCATATTCAGCTAGATAATTCGTGTATGACATTAATAAATTCAAGTAATATTTATTTTAGTGTTTAAAATATCATTTATTTGAATCCTTTATTAACGAAGCAATCATTGCATCATTATTTTGTCAAAATTAAAATTATTTATTTAATGTCTAAAAATTATAAATAGATTATCATGATATATGAAATATTTTTATCTTTATAATTACTATTTATAGTATAAGTGATCACTTATGTTACCCCATATAAGTATTTTTGTAAGAAGATACTTGTTTATGTTATTTTTCTCTTTACTTTAAATTAATTATTATAACATATCGTTATCACTCCCAAGTGTCTCCCAAATTCCAAAGGTTCGGCCTAAGGATGCTCATGGTCGGAAGAAACTCATAGAATAGAATTATTATATGTTTTTGGGTTGTTTTAAGTTATTATATTTTTATTTTTTACCCTTATTTACCTAATTTAGCTTTTAACCCTGGTAAATAAAAATAACTACTGAAGTTACTATTCATAATGTCAAAAAATAAAAGGTAACAATTTAAAAAAGTTGGAAATTATGATTCCAAATATGGAATCTATTTTTCCAAATTCAAAACACATAAATTTAAGTAATTAATTTAAAATTAATTCGTGTTGTTAAAACCCAAAAGCGTGTTTTTGAGAATTAAAAAATACCAATATATTGACATGTGCTTATATCCAATTTCAATGTTAAATTACTACCAATGTAAATAATTGGATTAAATGATAAAAATATATTTCTTTAATAATTTAAAACCATTAAATAATAATATTTAACCATACAAATTATCTCGATGGAAAAAATTTGTTTTCAGTTAAAAGTTTATCGTATTTTTACTATTCAACAATATATTGTAGTTATCAAAAAGTTATCAAAAAATTATCCAAATTAAATTTTCATATAATATTTATAAATAATAAGTTCATATTATAAAATATAACATATAAATGTGTCAAAAAATAAATTTAAAAAAGGTTCTCCATCAAAAGGAGGTAAAACTGCATTTTTAGAAAAACACATCATTTATCCAAAAAATTGAATTAGTTCTTATTTCGTATCTAGAAAACATATTAGATGAATATAAAAAATTAAATTAAATATATAACATATATATTTCATTGAATAAAAATCCATAAAGGGTGATATGATTTTACAAACACAATTATTCTTTTTTTAAAATAATTTTTTCATAAAAACACATCCTTTATATTCAATTGGTTTTGATTTACAATTATAATATATTTGGAAACCAATTAATCATTATTAAAACATTTTTAAACCTTATTTTCATAATTCAGTTGATAATATTCATTTTAATCTTTCCAATGTCAAGGTTATAATGGTAATATTTAAATAATAAAATTTTGTTGTTCGTATAAGTTTGATGTAGCGTATCGTATATGCAATTAAATATAGTGTTTCATTATTAAAACTCAGGATGTTATAGTGGATTATTAGTGTTACTTAATATCTTAGATGACATCTATTCACTATGTGTTATAGGTTTCCCAACATAAGAGGTATGATCTATAAACTTCCATGGTGAGTGAATGGGATGTTGTTGATCTTTATCCCAAAACCTCCAGGGTTTAAGAACTGGTTAAAATTATGGATCACCAGGATATGGTATTATGTAGTAAAATTATTCCCCTATTACCTATACTACGTCATTGAATACATTATAATCACGAGATTTAAGATTAGGTATCATTGATGAAGCAATATTGATTTTGTCTTTTTGTGAATCGAGAACCTTAAGAACTTTTTTATGGTAGAAAGATTCATGATGGGGAGGTCTGTGATTAATTTAGATTCATATTATTTTATAGATTATTTTTTCTATTATGATTTTCTAAAGTATTTATTGATATGAGGGTTAAAAATTTAGCGATTTAGAGAAAATAGGATAGGTGCAAAATCTATGCCTGATTAGAGGTAACTATTAAAATTGAAACTTTTGGTTCAAGATGCTTTTTTCATGGTTTGAGCATGTTTTGTCCAAAAATTTGATTTAACAGAAAAATAGTGTGATTGTTTCGGTTTTTTCATGGAGGATATTGTATTTATTGATAATAATATTTCAAACTATGTGGATTTTCCAAGGTAACCATACCTGTTGGTTTTTTAAAGACAGAAGCTATCACAAGTTTAGTGCATATTTAGTCTAATCATACATCTTAACAACATGACCCTTGTTGGAATCATAAAATTGGAAATTTTTCATGATTTTGATGGATGTGTCTAGGTCTGATCCTCTTCTAATCCCTCTTTTTCATGGTTAAACATCTCCTTGATTCTTTATTGGGGTTTCTCCTTGGATATCTACTGATTGTCTTTATTTCTTGATAGAACTCTTTAAGGAAAATTCCATTTTTTATCCAATCACCGATCATCTTCCTTTATATATCCTTGATATAATTTTCCATAATTTTTTAGAACCCAATTAGGTTATGATTAATAGATATATATGGCTTTATAAGATAATTGATGATGTTTATTATGATTTTTGAAAGGGAATATATGATCTCCTCGAGTACAATATAATTTTTCAATGGAAATGAGTTCCCCCCTTTGGCATGGTAAGTATCTCGAAACAATTGTTCAAGCTCATGATTTACTAGATGTTCTTATAAATTTAATTATCTTGGTTTAGGAAATTGATTTATTTTAAATATAGGAGTTTTTTTGGGAAATTATACCATTATTTACATGGAAATGATTTAAAAAGGTGATTTTATTTAAAATAAGTCTTATGTACACCATGCATTCGATAAAATGCCACAATGTTTTTTTACTAAAAAATGGATTTTCAAGCATGTAAGTGGTGATGATTTTTATGTGTAAATGTCTTACCAAATTATAATTATGGTATATTTAAATGTTTTTGATAATATAACACATTTTAAACCTTTAGTGCATTGGTTTATGGACATATGATCAACTTTGTGTGCATGTAACCAGCTGGAGTCATCCTTCTAATATCAACAGACTCCGGTATGACTTGATATCAATAGTTTTCACAATATTCTTATTTTAGTCTTCCTTCGGGTGTCCAATTATGTATTCTCATAAAATGGATCATAACTTGTTCTTAGTTTGTTACATGATGGTACTGTATCATGTTCTTCTGCTCAAATATTTATATTTTTATGTACATATTATTTTTATTATTTACCTTTATTTGTAACCTGACTTTATATTCATATTATTATGGATTTAAATATGTTTTTTTTGTAAAAAACCAAAGGATTATTAATTATTTTTTAAAAGGAAATTTCTTTTTAAACTTCTTTTATTCTAAAACTAGATTTAATGGTTACATGCTGATTGATATTGTATAGATTCATGATGGTATACCACTAAACATACTCCTCTTGCCCAACATATTATTTTGGGAGTTTGTAGATCGAGTTTTACAAGAAACAAATAAAGGAATGGATGTCTTATAGTTTAATTAATTATCTTGGTTTTTTCCTTCTTAGTGAGATATGTTGGGGGTGGTGGTTGGTCACATGGATACTCATTTTGGTTTCTTTATCTATACTTTAAGGGTTATCCTTTTAGAACTCCCTTTTATGTATCATAGATGTTTACTCTTTTATTCTATATTCTACTTTTTTTTAATCCTTTTAGATACTCATGCTATATGTTTTTGTTTTTTCTGTTGATCAATAGATTTTGGATTGTCATTTTGGGTAACCTATTATGTTGAACCAATTTATTTTATTACTATAAAGAAATATTTTTGAGACTCTATGATCTCACTAGAATAATTCCATCAACTTACATACATAGAATTATGTTAGAATATAATACCAAATCCACAAGATAATTTAAAAGAGGATAGAAACCAAATTTGTTAGAGCTTGTGAAGAAATAACATACCACTATTTTGAAATATGGAATAATATTTCCCATATATGAAATCCAATGAGTGAGACACATTCAAGTTTCCCTTAAGAATGTGGATTTACTATCTCCAAGAAATAATTATGTAAACTTGTCCCTGTGAAACATAAAAAATTGGAGGATGTGTATTGAATATATAAAACTAATTTTTTTACTAGGAAATATCATTTCCAACTTATTTTTCATCATTAAGTTCTTGAGATACTAGCTGGAAATACCGAGTACTATTTTTATAAGGATTATTTTGTTAATATTATGGACATTGAATTAGAGGATCAAGATAAAACCACATTCACATGCCATACCGGTTCATTTTCTTATATAATAATTCCCATTAGTTTATGAAATGGAACATGAATATTTCAAAGGTGCATGATAAGTATTTTTTTGAGTTTTTAAAAATTTATGAGTGGGGTTTTATGGATAAATTATATACATATATATTAACTTAGGATAAGTGTTTGAAAAGTTTGGATGTTTTCCTTTTTTGGACATTACTGGATAAAAATATTATTCTAAATTATGAAAAATAAAATTTCATGGAAAAAGTAGTTGTACCTAGTCATGTTTCATCCCATGATTGAATCTAAGAGGACATGTAAAAAGTTGATTTTATTTATTCAACAACTTATGAAAAAATTGTGAGAAAATTAAAATAAATCCTAGGTCATGATTTAAATTTTTTTTGAAAAAAATTTATTCCTCCCTTTTATAGGTTGTTTAAAAAAGAATCAGTATTTTTATTTAATGAGAAATATAAACAAGCCCAATAATATTTGAAAAAAATAATTATAAACACACCCATATTCCAACTGGAAAACTATAACATACCCTTTAAATATGATTTTGATTTTTCTCTTAGGGTTGTTTAAATTTAAAAACTAGAAAATAAATATCATAATAGTACTTATACTTAAATAAAATTAAGTCAAGACAAATTTAATTAAAAACAAACTAAGTGTTAATGAGGGTTCTATTTTCATTAAATAATTTTTTATTTTACATGTTTGGTTCAAAAGTTATTTTTTGTACTGGTCATTATACAATAAATTTTTTAATGAAATAGAATAATGCAAATACATGACTTTTTAAATGGATTTTTTTGTTACTATAATTAAATGTTAAAATAAATGACATGAAGGGAATTAGAAATATTTGGGATAAACATTTAATATTTCTACCCACTATTTTTGATGAAAAGTTTTAGATATATTCACCAATCAAAGAAACATTTCCTGAGGAGAAATTGTATGTTATTATGAATGAGATACATTGGTTTTCTAAGTTAGTGAATTATCTTTCTACTGGTGAAATACCACTTTTTTTCAAACCACAAATTTCTTAGATTTTGAGCGATTCAAAGAATTATATTTTGGATGATCCCTACTTTTTCATATTAGAAGTGATAAAATGTTATGAAGATGCATTTAATATTATGAATTCCTATTAATCCTTAATTTTTGGCATGTTGTAATATAAGGAAGAAACACTGGATATCACGAAAACTCTAAAATAATGATTTATTTTTGTTTTTATTGGATAAAAAATATATAGAGACTTTTCAATTGTTCAAAAAATGTAAGAGGATCCAATTTAGAGTACATTTCTCTAAGTGGTATGATATGTCTCAATAACACCTTATATTTTGTGATGTGTTTGATGTGTGGGGAATAGACTTCATGGAACAATTTAAAAACACCTTTGGATATTTTTAAGTACTGAATTATATAGATTTTGTATCAAAGTGCGTGGAAGCAACACCATAAAAACATGTGATGGAAAAGTGGTGGTCAAATTTGAAAGAACAATTTCTTTTTAGATTTGGCCATCCCATGTTTTTAATCATTTATCAAGAAACCCAATTCTAGAATAGTACTTTGATTGGTGTGATGAAAAAATATTATGTTCGCCATAGGGTGTTAGTCCACCTATCACCCAAAATCTAATGGAAAGGATGAACTGTAAAATTGAGAAATCAAGAAAATTCAGGAGAAAGCTATGTACACAAATGAAAAATATTAGAGTTTTAGGCTAGATGATGCACTATAGTCATATATAATTTATTATGAAACACAAAAATATATACCATTTATATAATTTTATGAGAAATATTTTCACCAACCTCTAAAGTTAGAACATAATACTTATTAGGATTTAAAAACATGTAACATGAATCTGATTTCTATTGGAAAATAATAAAAATTACACTTAAAGGAGATGAAAAAATAATAAAAAATGAATATGAAAGTTTTATGATGTCAAAGAAGAATTATTTTTTTTCATGATCAATGTTTACTCACCAAATACCTCAAAAAATTCAATAAATTTTATTTATATGACCCTATAATAATGCTCTTTACAATTAAAGTTTGTTTCAAATGGCTATACACTTACATTATTAATTATCTTTTTTACTTTTATTTCCTTTAATCTTAGATAACCAAATAAATAAACACCTTTCATTGTGAGTGACCCATAATTTAATCTATTGACCACCATTTTTTTCTTTTATATCCTTTTTATTTTCCATTTTTCCAAATTTTTTAAATTTTACTCTCTGATTAATCATTTATATCAAAATTATTACATGAAATAAAATATATTTATGTGTGTTTGTGTGTGGGGGGGGGGGGGGATTTATATGGTAAATTTAGGTTTTTCTATGTCTTTATCATTCATATTTTTTTCTTCTATTTTTGTGGTTGGGACTCTTTAATTTTTGTAATTTTTTCATTTATTTGTAGTGTTTTTTAAAAGACATGTTATCTCAAATTGATCACCTTTGTAAATTTGAAACCCAATCAAATTAATGAAATTATTTTACCATGTAACTTAATTTAAATGAATACTAAAGTAACTCTATTGACGATTCAAAATTATGGGAATCTCATGTAAATAACACTAAAGTTTTTAATCCCATATCTCAAGACACTATCAAAATTTCAATTCACCAACCTAAGTTGAACCAAAACCATTTTTTCTTCTTTCCCACATTCACCTAAATTATTAAAGGAACTAAATAGTATATGCTTAACCATAATTTTCTATAATTATCTAAAAGCTAGGGAGTTCTTTAAACTTAGGTTGAAAAATATTGAGGAATTTAATTTATGATTAGAAATTAATTTTCATGATAATAATTTTTTATTCACACATGTTTTATCATTTTATCATAGTAACACAGTTAGAATCTAAGAAAAAATATCTTATTGTCTAAATTAAAATCCATTTTCTCTATCCACTCTATTAATGGATGTAAAATTACATAACTTAGTTTATTTAAAGTAAGGGGGATCTATCTTGTTGATAATGACATCATTTTTTGATTTTATGGGAAAAACAATTGTATGATGAACCATTTTCTCAAGAAAAATAAATTCTGCTAAGATTTGTTCCTTTTTAGCGATTTTCAAGAATATTTTTGGAACAAAAAATTAGAAACATTTTGAGGTCCTAAATTTAATATAAAATAAAATACAAACAAGTTTTTCATATTTAAAAATAATTAATTTTATTTGATAATAAGTCTAGAGGTCCACTAGAGATTTTGGATCTTAAAATTTATTCTCTTCAGTATACTGTCTTAGAATTGTGATGAAATTTTAATCTGAAAAATTAATTTGGTATCACTAATATATAGTGATGGAATAGGGAAGAAAATCATGTATTTATTGATTTTATGAAATTTCTAAATTTTACATTGATATTTTCCAAAATTTTGGTGTTGATTAGTCAATGGGAGAATATGGAGAGATGAAATTTGAATGAAAACTGGCCATGCAATTTTTTCTTTAAATTGTGCTAAAATATCCTAGTTCTAACTCACATCTTAACATAATTAATTAAATCCTTTTAACAATAATAAGTAATACCTCATCATTAAAAAAAATTCCTTGAATATCATTATGTTGAAAAATAGGGGTGTATCAATCATAGGGTGAATCTTACATATGTTTAGATGAGTAAAAATTATTCGAAATCCATATTTGTTTGAAGTGATAAACATTTATTGTGGGGTAATATATTTTTGTAAATGTGATGAAAAATGAAGTGTAAATGTATTGATTGGCCCAAATATATAATTTTCAATAATAATAATTTTTTATGCATGATAATTTTTATTTTCTTGGTGCTAACCTGATGAATCTCATTGGTTTGTGATTCTATATTATTTTGGTGTGATATTTGTTTCTTAATTATATACGTCTCTAAGATCTACTTATGGGGAAATTGATAGAGTTTTTTATTTTCATTACTTTTCATGTTATTTTTAAGGAATCAATTCCAATAAATTTTGAATTTAAATATAATTTTTGTCACATTTTATTCTTAATATTATTTTTTGAAATTTAATAAGATTGATTAATTCATTATTTTTAAGTGTTTTAAATAATTTTTAGATTTATTTGATTAAGCTGTAATTTTTATGAAATGTTCTATTAACTATTTAAAAATTCTATTTTTGAGCATGAAATTAAGTATTTTTTATACTATTAGTTTGTTGGGTTTTCTGAACCAATCTCAAAAGAAATTTTCTTCCCTCAAATTACATTTTACATTTCTATATTTTACTTGTATGTTATTTTTTACTCATGTGATGTTTTACTTTCTAAAAAATAATATACCATATAATTTTACTGTAAGTATTGCAATACATTTTCACTACTTGAATGAGTATTATCATTCACATTGGATGTTTTGGGATCATATATTCCAATTTTTGGAACACTCATAATAAACTTCTCTTTTACAGAATCAATTATGATATTTTATTTTTTGTATGTAGGTTATTTCTCATCTAATATGGTATTTTTTCCCTATATGGTGATTTATTATTGTGACCAATATATTTTGGTTTCACTTATAGTCAATATGCAAATATTTTTTTATAGAAGAAATTACTCTGAGAAGTTCAATAGAATTTTTTTTATTCTTTTACAGATTCTCTTTGAGTTAGAAAATGATGTATTAATCTTCATTATACAAAAAATCAATATGATATTCACGATTATAGCTGATTTTATTCATGTAATGAAGTTTTAAAAAGATCGAGTTCCATCTTTATAGAGTACAATCAATGAATTTGAAAATATGTAAATAAAATCAGATATAGAACTATGTTTGTTACCCGAATGAGGTTAAAAGAATAGGATTACTGAATTGTAACTTTTTGATTAATTTTGAAATTATAATGGTATAAAGTTTTAAAATACTGAAATTTATAGTTACAAAGTGATGGATTTGTTATTGATTGAATATTGATCACTGAATTTGTGGTTGGACACTAAATGATAATACATTGACTTTGTCACTCCAAAAGTGAATTTTTGATGTAGTTAAATGATTTTTTTAATTTGAGAGGAAATAATGTTTGTTAATAATCCAAATAGAGGATATATTTTCAATACTATTAGATAGTATAACCTATGAGGAACACCTGATAAGGAAATATAAAAAACTAAATTAGATTTAGAAAAGTATGAAGTCTAATATATGGTGAGATTTGATGATCAACCATCAAATTTACCTTATAAAAACTATCAAAAATATCCATCAGATGAAGAAATGGCATGTTATGAAATGATGAATTGAGAAGTCATCTGAAAGAGAAATAATGAGTCCCTCATACCTAGGGTTCCTAATAAAGTGGAACTGGTTAGATTCTATAGGACATGGAATTTTGTATGAAGATATATCATATATATCTACTTTAACTTTTAGCATACTAGATAGAGGTTTGTTGAGATTTAAAAATATTTTTAAAGTAATTAATTTTGATGATGAAGAGCTATTATTGAAATGATTATAAATATAGATATGATTCAAGGAAGTTATAATGAGATTGTTGATTCCTTGTTTTTAATAAACTCTTAAAAATAGTTGACTCAGAATATTTACGAAACTTATGTATGAGGTCAAAAATGTTTTTATTGATTAGGAAATTCCTAGTATATCCCACTCTAAATCCTTATTTTATAGAGGATGTTTTCCTATATAATGAAGAGAGATGAGATATGACTATTTTTTTGTTGTTGTTTCTATAGGTTGAGATTGATAATGGCATTATGAGGACACAAAGTGAATTTGTGACCAAGATCTGACTTGGTTGAAAAATATGAGAAACAAAACAAGGATCACTAAAAATATCCACCAGATAGAGAAGTACTGGAAGGATAAAATACAAGATGTTGAAGGAGGACCAGGCTAAGTTGCTTTAATAAGATAAGCATTAGACAAAGGATCATTAGATGGAGTGACATGGATGAATCATAATAGCTGAAGGTGTTCCTAATAGATATGTATTGGAAATTTCATAATGCACTTAAAAGAATCAGGCAAGACATACCAGATAAATTACTAAAAAATGGACCAATTTTGGAGAATTTTAGATTATCCATTCATGATCAAAAAGTCGTTTTAAAAAGAGTATAATATTCACTAATCCTAAAAATATCTTTGATGAGTTTTATGAAATAAAATAAAATCTAAATTTCTTAGGTAAGATGAAAATATATAGAAGAAGATATTTCTACATATGATTAACAAATCAGAAGTATGATCTTATATATGAGGGATATAAGTAGTTTCTAAATAGGCCTATTGGTTTGGGGTATATTAATTTGTGAAAAAAATAATATAGTAAAGGTAGTTGGAGTATATAAACAACTAAAATTGAAGATTTAATTTTGGGGAGTAATAATTGGGTTAACTAAACAAATGATTAATGTGGTCTACAACCAGTTTCTATATGTGCATTTTTAATTCTAAAAAAACCTATTAAATAAATTTTTTGGGGGTATATCCAACATGGAAAGGATTAGGTCTTCATACTGAACACTTTAAATACTCTATGCTGATATCCCTCTTCTTTTTTACTTCATTATTCATAACACTGAGAGATATATTTGAGTGGATAGAAACTCTAACTTGTTTTAGTTGTTGAGTTAAGAGTTTAATTTGTAAAATAAAAGGTATAATTAATTCAACCCTACCCCTATTTGAGATCACACACTAATCCTAAAATAATATTTAATTAGTGAAATTTTCAATAACTGGGTGAAATAAACATCCAACTACTGAATTTTGGCCAACCACATGCCATGAAAATGTTGATTTGATTAAAAAGGTATTTGAAGAGGAAAATATCATCAAATGTTTTAAGAAGAAATAAAATCCTTGGTCAGATGGAATTTTTTTTTAATCCATTTAATTTAAGAATTAAATTATTCTATAACCTAGATCTAATAGATAGGAAGCTACTACACACATGAAACTTATTGAGGAAAATTAAAGGTTGAAATAAAACTTAATAAATTTTAACTTTATTTTCTTTGAATAACCAATATAGAAAAGAAGAAGAAACATAAAAAGAGATATATATTGATAGATATAGAGATCTTGAGTATAAATTTATATGGAGAGAGATTATGTAGACTATCTATGTGAGGGGATATACCTGTTTCTCCAATAAGAAAGAATGAGGAATATGACACCAAATTTTTCCATGCTCATCTAAACATCTTGGTACCTATGGTTGAATAATAAAAGGATAAATCCTTCCATGTTTATTCTTTTAATTTTGTTTTATTTGTACTTTAGTAGAACCATATATTTCAATGAAGGAGTTTTTTTTCTTTATTGAATTATTTTCTAATAAATAGTTCTTTATTGTTTCTCAATGTATAAAATTAAAGTGACTATTTTAATTGTTTAAACATCATCAGTAATGTATTATCATTGTTCATAGTGATTTATGTTATATTTATTTTTATGGTGGTATTCAATCTTAAGAATTACTTTTATAAAAGGAATAATACCAATATTGAGGTCTTAGTATATTAATTTGGTTGATTTTGGTGTTTTTCCAGTGGTATTGTGGTAAAACCTATGAAATAAAAATTAGATTATAATTTTAAACAATGAATAATAGAAAATTCCATAGGATCCACACATGACTTAACTAATTCTTTAAAATATGATTTTCTTCACTAGTTTATTCTGTTTCTCAATATTTTCATCTTCGAATTCTAAAATTTGGTTTTATTTTAGATTTAATTTTCTTAAATTTTTAAAAAATACCCAATTAATCTATAATTTCTCTAAAAATGTTTAAAACCAAAGTAAAAATTTGAAAATTTATTCTAAAAACCTGTCTAAGAGAAAACACATGGGGCTACTTGGTTTATTTATTTAGGGAATAAAATTTTGTTGACAAAGGGTTCCAAGATAGATCTATATCCATCAGTTATATTATATATTAAATATTTTGTATTATTTTATATCAAATATTGTATATTATTGTATATATTAAATATTTAAAATATTAAATAGTGAATATATTAAATAGTGTATATTTTTTATATATAAAATATTGGATATATAAAATATTTCATATTAATGTATGTATAATATTGTAAATTAATATATATATATATATATAAAATTTCCAATTTTATGTTATTTTATATATGATTATATATGATTGTATGTTTTATATATTATTGTGTGTATCAAATATTGTATATTATTGTATATATCAAATATTGTATATATTATCATGTGTGTGTGTTTTTATACATTCTTTAATGTGGCTCCTTCAACCAATATTTTTATTTTTGTTTTTCAATTATAATACCTTTTTTTGTTTATTTTAAACTGATTTTAGATAAAAATACTTCATAATATGAGTTTTTGTTTTAAATACTATTAGTGTGTTGTTAAAAATTTGGAAAACTCTAGAACTAGCCAAGAGTGAAGATTTAGAAACAGATGGAATTGATGACAAGAAGAAAATTAAACTATATATAATATGAAAAATGAACTGAATACATAAAGAAAACTGAACCTACTAAAAGAATTAAATTGAACTACCTACAAAATTAAAAGTGAATTAACCACTAGATTAAAAATAAATCAGTGAACTTACCACAAGAAAAATAATGAATAGACTACATGAAAAAAATAAACTGATAGAAAGAAGAAAATGATCATACCATAAGAAGAAAAATGTACTGACTAGAAGAAGTAAATTAAACCTTCTATTATAAGTAATATCAATATACTATAAGTGATAATTTTATAAAGTATATAACATACCTTATAAAGTGATAATTTAATTTTTTTCACCTAACTTATAATGTTTAAATTTATAAAATCGTTAAATCAATCTTATAAAA
Organism: Viscum album; assembly: GCA_963277665.1. Taxonomy (NCBI): domain Eukaryota; kingdom Viridiplantae; phylum Streptophyta; class Magnoliopsida; order Santalales; family Viscaceae; genus Viscum; species Viscum album. Next base: position 1,180,727,886 of record OY728128.1, on the reverse strand, counting down.
TACCATGAGTGATATCGTGGTAATGTCGTGGACCTATTCTACGACCTATGATTAAATATTGACATCCTCATATTATAACTAAAAGCATGAGCTATTTTAATTATTATTTGATGTTATGAATTAGTGAATGTTGGTTTCATTTGTTTCTTTTGATTTTATTATTTTATAAATGCTAAATAATTATTTTGAACCCATAGAAATTTATTTAGAGATATTTTACACGGATTTTATACTACACTATATATGATCATTCATGTTGTAATATGAACACTATTTTCATGGAAATTTAAATGTTTAAATTTGAATTATTTGAAGTATTAAATGTCTATATCACATGTTTTATGGGATGTTTCCAAGAATATTTATATTTTTTCTGAGATCATTTAATACTATATTAAAATTTATCATGATATGTGTTGTACAACCTATTTTAGTTTTATATATTATCATATTAAACCAATGTGGGAATATTTTTCATGCACATTCAATAAAAAAGTCACGTGTTTTATTGTAAAGGATGAAATAAAATGGAATTCATTATTTGAATCATTTGTTTATAAAAGAAATCTATATATTGAGTTCTCTATAACTAGATCAAGTGAATGAGGATAAGTATAATATTGAACTGCACTGTGTGATAGACAATGGTGATCAAATAGAGATCTATTCTGAACTTTAATTACTTTATATGTTATTGTTGGAGAGATCATTTCAATCTTGAAACATTGTTTATTTCTTATTTATATAGTTTTTAATTTCTTATGTGTTTCTATTATTGTCTATGATGAATCGTATTGGGTTATACCACCCTTAAAATATAGGATTTTTAGGTTGTGACTACCCCAAAAAATTAAGGTATTAATTTTTACCTCTAGTTCGAAAAGGGAAATAATATTTGGGCTGATAAATAATAATTTTTCTGTTCCTATAGGTAGAGAAAGGTAGGATGATTGTTTTGTGACTCAAGATGTAAATGGTTTGTCTTGGGTTGTGCCGCTAGATTTTAACAATTTAGTTGTAAAGGGTGGATATTTCCTTCAAAAAGTTAGAGAGTCTATTAGAATTGTGTCAATAACTCTCTACATTTGAGAGGGGTGAATAGTAGATGTATGATTATTTAGATCTTAACTACTATTAAAATAAATATGTTCTATTCTATTTTATTTTCACTTTATAAATTAATTTAACTAAGATATGTGATTTTAAAATTTTTAAAGGTCAATTCACTCACCCTATTTACCATTATGTAATTATCTGATCAAGAAAAAACAATTGGTATCTGATAAAGGATCATCATTTTCAGTATCAATATTTATATGCGCTAATAATATACTAACTTAACAGCCAAGAGGAGTGATCTAGTTGATATGGTATAAATTAGTGTGAATGACTAGTAGATACATCCAAGACCTCTATTCTTTTATGGAATAGATTATTTATATTCCCACCTCATGAGTAAACTTTTCTTAAGAAACTAAGCAATGATTTATGGACTATAAAAACTTAAACATACACATTACATGATGTTGATACAAAACCATTCACTAGTAATAATTATATTAGATATTTTCTAAACTATCAGGTAATAAGTCTTTTATACTCTAAAATTAGTAGAAATTACTAAACTCATGTTTCATTATGAAAAATAGATCATGAAATTTTGAAATTATTTCATGTTACTAATCTTGGTTCAGATAAATGTTCTAGAAACAAATTAGGCATGTTAATGTCTAAGTATTAATCATTGAAAATAACTGAAGATGAATAAGTTAATCAAAATTTTCAAATATTTACTATAATACTTATTGTAAGGAGTTCTTTGGGAAAAAATATAGACAATTCAATTCTGAATAAAACTATTTTAATATCTTAACATAATTAATGGTATTATTTAAAAGTATAAAATAATGAAATAGAAAATTACAAAGGGTATACTTTAGATAAGATTATTGAATATTTTTTGCAATATGAAATTGTATTAAAAAATATTATTGAAGGGGAATTTTCATAAAAGAAGGGAATTACTTTTAAATCAAAAGTTTCAACTTACTATTATGAATATATTTTGTAGTTAAAGGAATGATATAGTGCTAAACATGTAGAAAATGGAGGGTATTTAAATAAGACAAGTTATTTCTAATGATTCAAAAAGAACTATATTAAGGATGATTATAAGGAGAAGACCAAATATATTGATATTTCTAATGATGATTCCAAAGTTATTTTTTATTAGTGAATAAAAGGTGTTCATATATATGTCCCATTAATGATAAGAAAAATAAAAAATAGTATAAAAATAAAATGAAATCAATGGATTCTGGTTATAGTTACTCATTGGTCTCTGATTGAAGTGATGACTCTAGTGTTGAACAAGAATTATGAACCCTTTGTTCAATATTTTCATCCAAATAGGCTAGTGAATATGATCATTTTTCTTCATCAAAATCTTAATCTTATCCCTGTAAAAATGTGGTGTGTCAAGAGATTTAAGGCACCAATAATAATATTAATAAGATTATGTGGCTTTGTGAAAACATTAAATCTAAATAAAAAAAGTTCTTGATTAAAATGTGAAAATAGAAAATAATCTTCAAGATTAATTGAGAAATTATATGCTAACATAGAATTATTTTAATTTTAGAATATTAAGATTAATTATTATTTCCCAATATGTGATAAAGATTAAATAATTATATTTGATTACATTTTTTAAGAAAATGATAGGATTGGAAATAAAATTTATATACTGAAATATGTAGTGTCTATATTTGATAAAGAGAGACAAAGTTATGATAAAATGATGAGTTTGGATAAAATGAATACAAATAAAACTAGTCTTGGATATTGTAATATTTTACAAGATATGTAGAAAACCTTTTTTAGAGGTTTAATTTCAAAGTCTTTTGATGTTAAATTCTATAGATGTCACATGAAGGTAAATTACACAAATAAATTTTCTTTATGATTTTCCAAATATATTTTGTACACTAATAATTTTATTACTATATCATTATATTGTAGTTTAACTATGAATACATGCTTAAAATACATATGAGTTTTAAAAAATTCATAATGTAATCAAATAGGACCCAATTTTACAAGGGAACCAACGACTTCTTAAATATGTTTTTATCGGAAACCAAACTTGTAAGAATAAAAAAGGATGTGTGGTATATGGATAGTTGATGATTACAACATATGAAAAATGATATATCCAAATTCTAATAACTTAATATGTATGGTTATTACAATGTTTTGTTCATTGATAACTTAAAGGGAATAATAAAATATTTTAGAGAAGTTGGAATTTAAAATTTAGTTATTATTCATGTGGTTTTATTTATTTAATGGTTTGAATATAATTTATTAATCATATATTTTTTTATGATTATATGAAGGTTAAATTTGAAATTTATAAAATTTTTGATACCAAAGATGAATCTATCCTATATTATGAAAATAGAAAATATACCATTTCTTCATTTAATTTACGTGAATTAAGTGAGAAAGCTATTAAAATTTTAAATTCAGTATAATTTTATAATGTTATATGGAATAATATATTAGGATATGAAAATTTTATGTTATTACAAGAGGTATCTAAAAAGAAAAAGGTTTTTGGTCTTATTGAATTAAAACTATAAAACACCTATATATGTGATTCATGCTTAAAAGGTAACCTTCAAAAGAAATATTTTAAATCACTTTATGATGTATGAACTTCTGCACCCCTTTAATTTTTTACATTTGGATATATTTGGAGACATTAAAAATTCTATTTGAAGAGATAAAATATATGAATTTCTTATTATAGATGCCTATAATAGATTCTCATGGGCGTAATTTGTTACACATAAATCATACAATTCATTAAATTGTATTTCATATTATAAGTTTATTATAAATGATAAATGTTATATAATTATATAAATTACATGTGATAAAAGTGGTGAGTTTTAAAATATAAAATTTGATAAATTCCATGAAGAAAATATATATGATCACAAGTTTTCTATATCTAGGATACCACAAAAAAATTGTGTATTAGAAAGAAAAAATAGAACTTTATAAAAAATGGATATGATAATGTAAAATTAGTAATATTTTACAATATATTTGATGGAAGAATATTTGAACTCATCTTTTTGTGTTTCAAATATATTTTTAAATATAAAATTATTAAAGAAACCACCTTATGAAATATGAAAGAGAATGAAGTAAAAAATCAACCATTTCAAAGTATTTGGAAGAAAATTCTACATTATTAAAACCACAGTCTATCTAGAAGATTTTTTTTAAAAAATATATGAATATATTTTGTAGGTGACTATACTTAGATTACAAAATACATAATTTATATCAAAATAATGTTAGTTTTAGAAGAATATGTCCATTTTAAAATTTATCCAAATCATACAAAGGAATGAGAATGTAATTTGTAATAGGTCACAGAAGAGTTTATAAATATAACATTTTTTGAGCATAGAAATTCAAAATAGGATGAATCTATTATGGTGGAATGTATATATCATGAACAATTATTAAAAGTTTAAAAATATCATCGATTTATAATGTAATTTGTGTTATAAATAACATTGTCAAAAGTAGTAATTACATGATAAGTATTTTTTATCAATAATATATTTCTAAATTTGTACCTAAATGTAAGGATGAATCTTTAGTAGATTAAAATTATATTATCGAAATTCATGAATAATTAAATTAGTTTTATAGAAATAATATCTATATGTATGTTGAACCTCTAAGAATCAAAATACAATTTTCAAGAAATGGATCTTTAGAAATAGTGTATATGAATTATCATAAATAATTATTGAAAATATAGATTAGTGGATAAAGGATTCAATCAGGAGGATGTGAAATATTTTGAAGAATCATCTTCCCTATTTTATTAACTACAATTTAGAAGAATAATTTTTTCATATGAATCTCAACATGGATGTATATGTTTTCAAATTTATATAAAAAGTTCATCATTAAATAGATATATTTTTAATTTTTTTAATAGAGCAGCCCATGATTTTTGAGAATTAATATAATCCTAACCATGTTTTGAAACATTTAAAATACCCTTATGGTTTTAAACAAGGTCTCAGATCATGGTACGATAGGTTATCATTATTTCTTTTGAATAATGGTTTTGAAAAAGGAATATTTGATAAAACCTTGTTTATTAAAATGAATTCAAATGATAGTTTAGTTACCCAAATTTATGTTGATGATTTGTTTATATCCTCTAGTGATTTAAATTATATAGAATTTTAAAGTACAATGTCTTAAATGTTTGACATGAGTCTTATAGGTGAGAAAATATTCTTTTATGATTGGAAATTGTTCAAAGAAGGATGATATATTTCTTAATTATTGAAAATATACTAAATTATAACTATAAGTTTTGATTTAGATAGTTGTAAAAGACAAAAAATTCTTATTTTTAATTCCTATTATCTTATTTATGCGGAAACTATAAAATTCGTTGATAATAAGATGTTTAAATCAATGATTGTAAGCACGATTTATTTGAAAGAATCTAGAAAATACTTGATATTTTTGTGTTCATATGTTCTTTGTTACAATGTAATTAAAAATAAATCCATTTAAAATAGTGTAAATATGATATTAATTCTGTTAAATGGTATATGAATCTCATATTTGTTAATCCTATGCATATTGTTTTTGAACTAACATGTTTATCAGATTCATATTTTGGTGGTTTAAAAATTTATAAAGAAATAACATTAGGTATGTGTCAAATTTATGGTAAATTTTTATTTTAATGTGGTTATAAGAAATTGAATTTAATATAAATTTCATATACTAGAAGTTAATATGTTACTATTTCATATTTTTGTTCACAATAAATTTTGATTGAAAAAACTATTTTGGTATTTTCATCCTAATTTTTTAAAAGATCCTGATATATTGGGATAATAATTATGAAATATTTGTATATAAAACTATTTCACTACTTTTGTGGACTGAACACATTAATGTACGATATCACTTATTTAAAGATCATGTTCCAAATGTGAACATTATTATGGAATTTATTTCCATTGAAAATAAGTTTGCTAAAATGTTTACTAGTCCCTTGGACATAGATTTGTTTGATAAAATAAAACTCAGTCATAGTATGATGGAAATTTAATTTTATAAGCATATATTTAGGGGTAGTTTAATTCAATTTTGTACTTATATTTAAATTTGTTTTTATTTGGGCCAATGGGCATATTATATGTATTATTTGTTTTATTTACATGATCTTTAATAACTATATAATTTTAGTAAATTATCACACATGATTCCGTAAAAAAATGACTTGTTTTCATAGATATTTTAAGATTCTAAAATCATTTGGACTAGTGATTATCAGAATAAACTAATGGGGATATTGAAGATAAAATATCATTTCATATAAAAGTTTTTATTTCTATACAAACATTCTAATGTTTTAGGTTTCATTTACAAAATTTAGTTTTCTTTCTCTGTATTGATTTTAAATTTAGGCATATTACTGTTATGAATTAAATAATTTCAGGGAAATTAAATCTATTTCCCATTGAAACATTATATTTTTAATAATTTTAAAAACATAGATATTTTTTTGAAATTATACTTGGTTTTATAATTTTGAAAAAGGGGAATATTATTAAAGTGTCTCCTTGAACACCATTTTTTATTCAAGTTTTGATAATTACAATACATATTTTTTGTTTATTATAAACTTATTTTTAAGTTAAATACAACATAATATGAGTTGGTATTATATATATATATATTTAGTCTATTATTTAAAATTCTATAAAATCTAGAACAATCCTTTAGTAAAAATTTTACAATTTATGGAATTGACTCTAAAAAGAAAAATAGACAGACTAAAAGATGAAAAATAAACTAACCATAACAATAAAAATGAACTAACCACATGTACAAAATAAACAGACTATGATAAGAAAAAGTAAATGACTGGAAAAAGAAAAATTAACTGAATGCAAGAAGAAATATTAACTAACCACAAGAAAAAAATGAACCTACTATAATAGGAAAAACTGACTTACTATAAGTGAATTTTTGGTGAAGTATCGAACCTAACTTAAGAAGTCAAAATTTTGTAATGTGTTGAAGAAACCATATAAATTTGAAATCTAGGAAGGTTTTGAACCCAACTTATGACGTACCATGGGGGAAATTTTGGAAAATTCTTGAACCTACCTTATAAACTATGATCACATAAGGAATCATTCATAATTTATCTCAAAATATTATCTATTTTACTTATTCTTTTATATTTAGAATTACGAGATGATTAATTAATATGTTTCTCTTCATTTAATTATTCCTAAAATAGTGAGTAATTATTTAGAATTTATGGAAATTTATTTTGTGATAATTCATGACTTATTTAAACTATATGAAATATAATCATATGTGTATTAATATACACACTATTTTCATGTAACATGATATGATTAAAATTCAATGTTTTGAAATATGAATAATATATCTCACAATTGTTATGGGATGTTTTCAAGAACATTTATGTTAATTTTTATGAGTTCTGTTACTATTTTATTAAATTTTATAAGAAGTTGTTTTGTACAACCTATTTTAGTTTTATATACTATCAAAGTAAACAAACTTGGGAATAATTTTCATGCATATTCAATAAAGAGATAACATTTTTCATTAGGAGGGATGAAATGTAATGAGATTCGGGATTTTAATATACTATGCAAGAATGAAGTTTATATATTGAGTATAATAGAACCTAATAAAGTGAACAATGTTGAGGACATTATTGAACTGTACTGTGTGATACACCGTGGTGATCTAATTTTGATCTCTACCGAAGATAAATCTTTTGATTTTTTATTACTAGAAAACATTTATCTCCATCAACACTAATATCCTTGTAATTTGTTTTTATTTTTTATTACTTATTTATACTCTTATCTATGATTAATCATGTTGGGTTATATTACCCTTAAAAGTAAGGATTTTTGGGTTTTAGCTCCCATAAAAATATCAGTCATTGGGTTGGTCCTCCAGGTTGAAAAATTTAGGACAATATGGGTTTTTATTATATGTAGAAGAAATAAAATAGTTGGGTTATGCCTCCAAGTAAAAAAAGGAAAGATATTTTCCCTGTTACTCAAGGTGTAAACATTTCATCTTATGTTCTACCTCCAGGGATTAAAAAGGAAGTTGTAAATGTTTTGGATTGTCCTAAATTTTTTAAGAGTCCCTTATAGTAGGTGTCATCACTCTCTACATTTGAGATGGGTGAAGAGTAGACATATGACCATTTAGATTTGAACTATTATAAACATAACCATTTTTGCTAATTTTTTTATCTCAGTTCCCTAAATTAACATAACTCTAATAAGTGATTAGAAATAGTTTGAAAGGAAAATTCACCCCATTGTGTCCATTATTTCATTCACTTTTTAGGACCTAACATATGTATCAAATATATATATATATAATATATCCAAAATATACAATTTTTGTATATATATATATATATGTAAAATATTATATTACAAATGTTTTTGTCTATGTGGTGTGCAATTGGATATTATTATTATTAATATATATAATTCCATATATATATATATATATAAATATCACTTAGTTATTATGTATATATATATATATTAAATATTTCCTATGTGGTAAAAAATAATTAACCACTTGAAAATCCAAATTAACTATAGATCACCTCATGTTATTTTTTAACTATATAATCAGATATTATTATTTTGGTGAATAATATAGTTTGAATTTATATATATATATATTAAGTACTATATAACTATAAAAACTTGATAATTTTTTATATAATAAAATTAATACACCAATAAAAAAAACTATTACAAAAATATTACCATAAAAAATTATAACAATAAAAAATTATAATACTGATAAATTGAAAATAATAAAACATCCTCAACATAAAATTAAATTGACCATTAGTAGAAAGATAAAAAAATCCAGAAGTAATGGGAGGTGAAACAATGTAGGGTAGAAATAAATAACGAGATTTCTTGAAAACAAAATGATAAAATTAAACATAAAGAATATTTATGCAATTTAATAATTGAAATTATTAATGTCTAGATATATTCCCCCCAAATAATTATTTTTACTCATAAACTAAAATTATTCTTATATATATATATATATTTAATTTACATATATTTCACACACACACACACATATTAAACATTTAAATATTTAACAACCAATTTTTTTATATTTAGAAAAATTAATAAATATAATTTAAATTAATTTTCCCATACAATGGAGTTTTAATGTTTTTATGAATTTATTATCAAATATAAAATCTAAATAATTGATCTAATATTTTTATTAATTTATATTTTATTAATAAAAAGTTTTGATTTAACTTAATTAAATTATTAAATTAATAAAAAAAAATTTAGAATATTTATTTTTGATTATATATATATATATATTCTATATTTTTCAATTGAAAAATGATTAAAATTATTATTTAAAAAATTATAAGAAATCAAAAATTTATTCAAAAGTACTTGGTGTTTCAAAAAATATATCTAAAATAGAATTAAATTTTTTTCCAATATAATTCAAAAACATTATTACCGAAGTATTGATCCAATAAAACATCCATAAAAAGTTACAAGCCATTACAAAATAATAGCATCCAAAAAAATATTACAAAACTGAAAGAATCGTTAAATTTTTTTAAAAACTATCACATTTTTTTAAATTATAAAAATTATATTTTTTTCACTAATATACACCATAAAATAAATTTTTTAATACATGAACAAAAAATTTTACATAATTTTTATATGATCAAACAACCTTGATTTTTTTAAAAATCAATGTAATTACCGAAAACTAAAACAAAATATAAATAATAAAATAAAATTTATAAAAACTAACATAAAAATTATAATATATATTAATTGAATATAATTTAAAAAATTGAAAATTAAATTTAAAAAATATATGCTATTGGGAAAAAGGATCCATGAAGGGTGAAGTTTCATGAGGGGTGGGTGCATCCCGGAAGGGTAGGGATTCATGAACGTGGGGGGGGGGGGGGGTTCATGTCAATTTTGGAAAACTTGTGTGTTACTAAATTACTAAGCCTCATGAAAGAAAATATTTATGGAAGAGTTTTGAAATACTTGTAGAGAATTAGTGCCTCACAAAAGTGGGATGGATTCACGATGGTTTCTGGCCTCAAGAAACCTTGCAGAAAACTATTTCGGGAAACTGGATCTGTGATCCATATGGAATACGGTAGGTGGTAGATGAAATAGGAGTGGAAGTTGCTATGGGATATGGGAGTGAAGGTTTTATATAGGGTTTAGAGGAAGGTGATTCATTACATATTTCCTTCCAAGATATAAATTTGAAAAAGGTTCTTTCTAGGAAAGTGAATTATTCAAATTTATTTAGAGGATGAAAATTTCCAAGACAGTTCCCTCTTTGATACTCATAGGAAGAAGGCATTTTCTTGGAAAATTAACACCCTTCTTAAAAAATCACTAGAATACTGGAAATAGTTTCAAAAATACTATTTTCTTGTTTTATATGTTGTTATTATTTGTGAAAAAAAATCCTTGATTATTCCAAAAATTTCTTTATAAATATGATAAACATGACAATGAATTTATAAAATTTTAAAAATAATAAAACAATATATTTATGGGATAGATGTATGTGAACCATTCCCATTTATAGTAGTATATGTTTTTTTCTTTAAACTTAAATATATGTTATAAATACTAACTTAATCATTTAAATACATACACTTTGAAAAAATATTATATCTACAACTAACTAAAACCTATTATAAATTATGGATTTTCATTTAGTATAATTTCTTATAACTATTATAAAAAATTATTTAATGTATAATCTTTATCTTTCATCTATTGAACACTATTTTTGGTTTTGAATACCCTTTATTAAAGGGTTTTAGGGATTATAGAAAAGAGTAGTAAATATTATTTATAAATAATTATTTACATCCTTATGGGAAGAATAAATATAAGGAAAATACACACACACACACACATGTAGAAAGGATCAAATATGAGACCTTCTCATAAATGGCCACCAAATAAAATATATATAGTTTACTAAAAAAATTAATAATAGAAGAAAAAAATTACTATTACTAAAAAATAGTAATTTCGCATTAAAAATCATTGAAATTGATCACCAATTCCATATTATATTTTAATATAAGGAGAGAGTGAGATACATAGATACAGTTATATATATATAAATAGAGTTATAACTAATTCTATAAGAAAAATAAAATATACTATAATTTTAAAATTTTAAAATGTCAAAATATGCAAATTTAGTAATATATATAAATCTATAAATTTAAAATATTTTTTAATAAACTATAATTTTTTCTATGTGTTTACATGGGATTTAATACCTACTTAAATTAAAACTATTAGTCTTCCACATTAGATTATTTACTCTATGTTGAAAATGGTATAAGTGAATGAGAACACACATAAAATAAAAGAAAATTTAAAATATAAATATAAGTAAAAATTTAATTATAATTATTAATTATATTTAAACAGATAATTATTAATATCATTATAATATGTTTTAATATATACATCTTAATTAAATTAAATATACTAATAAATTAATTAGTATTATAAATATTAATTAAATAACTTTCATATTAAACAATAATTTATAATAGGTTTTCATGGAATGGAAAAAATTTCATGATTGGTATTAATTCTTTGAAAAATTTGATTCTATGACCTAGACAACTATTTTCTTCACTGTAGTTTTCATCTTCACTTCTATCAAATTAATTGAATAATACTAGAAAAAAATATTGATGAAATCACAAACAATTATCAGTGTAAATAATTTAATGAGTAAAAGGATGATAAAATAAAATTTAAAACATAATGAATCGGGCTATCGTATACCAATGATCAAGGGAAAACTAAAAAATTAATCCATTAATAGTATTGGGCTCCCCAACCTCCTCTTTCCTTGTTAATTTCAATTTTTTTGGTGTTTATCCTTTTTTCATTTGTACTAGAATGTTTTCCATGAATTTTTGATGTTCTTGAGTCTTTTTTATCACACACGGTATGGAGAATTGTTTTTAGGAATAATAAAACTAATCAAACGAAGTCCAGTAACCCTTAAAACACACTTTATACATGGCTGGAGAGTGATTTCAAAAACTACTGGGTGTCTTGGTATGTCTACTGTTGGGTTAACAATTTATGTAATGTTTGGTAAACCATGCGACTCAACCAAATATTTTAAAATTGTGTTTTTCAAAAAATTACATCTTTATCTAAAACACCAATTTTTTTCCTAAATCCCCTATTTCATGTGATGTTTCATAGGGAGAGACTATTTTTAGGTTCCCTCCAATCTTGATCTGTTGAATATTTCTAACGATTTTAAGAGGAATATTCAAGATAGATCTCTTTACTTCTCTCTTGTTCCTTTTTTTGTTTTCCCTCTCTCAATTTATTTTGATTTTTATTCCTGAAACCCTAGGGTGAGGGTTAACATTAATGATATTTTATTCTTGATTTCAGTGTGTTATGATTGAGTCTTATGTCCTCCTCCACCCATATAAGAAGGTTTTTTTACAAATACAATTTATTTTAGGCATGTGGTTCTATGTCGCTACCTTTTATTTACACACTATTCATGATTTAGATTTTCAACTAATTTTTATTTAAAATAATTTTTTATAATTTTTTATTAAATTTATAATTAAATTGAAGATATACAAAGATTCATGCTTTGGGTTTTAGGGAAAAGTGGTGTTGTTTGGTGCCCAATAAAATTCAAGAAATTGTTTTCTTGAGGATATTTATTATTTAATATATTCTTTATTATTTTTATGATTCCATGTTTTTTAAATTATGGGCACGAGGTACTATTGTCTTTATCATTTTGTTTTTAAGAATTTTGATTGAAATTTTATTTTCAACCCCATACTTTTATGTCTGACTTGGGATTTTGAATTTATGTTTTCTAATTATTGATGTTATAGATTATTTTTTATATATAAATAAAAATAAGGTTATTGGTTTTGAAAATTTATTTAAAATAATTTATAAATTAGTTTTCAATAAATAATTTGATGAGTCCCATTTGGTTCTTTCAGAATGGGTTTTTTTGAAACATAATTGAATTTTAAATGGGTTTCACAGGGTTTTAAAAAAATAGTATAACTAATTATCAAATTAAAATATCTGTTGGAACCTTGAAAATTATTTCCTGATTAAGATACAACCCAATGGAATCCCCTTATATATTTGTGAAATTTTGTTATAAGTAATATTTTTAGAGGGGGTTCATATTGGTAGGTGTATGAATGTGGTATTTTGTTATGATAATGTCATTTTTGGATTATGATTTAAATTTAATTGATATATATATATATATATCAATCCTAATTACCATTAATCATGAGGATCCTAGGCATTTCGGGGAGGGATGAGAGATGGTTACTGTTTAGTCCTGATTAAATGTATTATATCCACTCTAGTATTATTGGCCAAAGGGGAGTCCCACCGATGAGGATAGGTTATAGAAACTTTTTGGTTATTGATATAGTAATACATTAATAGTGTGAAGATGGTTCCATATTAAGAATTCCTAGGGTCACCCCATATAATATTTAAAAAATTCCCATGAAAACAGTTATTTATAGTTTCATTAAATTAGTTTTTTTTTCTATTTAAATTAAATATTTTTATTCTCTTTTTTTTTGATATACCAGTTCTTTTTTTCAAATAATTTATACTTATGTGTATTTGGATCATTATTGTAGTGGTGTATTCTTTTGAGTTATGTTGAGTTGTTTTTGTGAGGGTTTCATTTTGATTTAAAAGTGGATCCTAAAAGGTGTATTTTTAAAGGGAAAGGTTTCTAAATGGTTAAAAATTATTTTATGTATTTTAAAGACCAATTTTCAGAAAATATCATGATTTTATTTTCTAAATGAAATAAAAACATACATCTTCTTATATTTGAAATAAGTATTTATGGTCTTTTTGAAAAAGGAAATTTATAGACTCTTTTGAGACTTCCTAGTGAGGTATTATTCCCAAAATATAATTATTCCACTCTGTATATGTAGAACCAAGAATGTTTTGATAGTCCAAGTTTTGTTTTTTACTCATAGAGTGAGTTATTATTATTTATGTATGGTTGAAAAGTGTTCACATGGGGATCACATTGGGTTTTACAATGTTTTTTTTCTAGTTCTTATTTTTTATTTTTTATATATCATACACTCTGACCTTATGTATTCTAGGTAATTGCATCTCTTTCATTATATTCATACTTTATCGTGGGTTGGATGTTTATTATATTTATTCCAATATTATATTTCATATTTTTTGTCTAGTTATTATTTCTTTGAATGGATGTGTAACATATAGTGGTCATTTTGGTCTTCTAGGTGGCAGCTCTAGGCCTTATATTTTTCATTGGGTGAAAAAATTTACATGAGATCACATAATCTGATTCTTATATAGTATTTTCCTTCCCATAGTGATCATGGATCTGCATTGGGTATGTTTCATTCCATATTGGGTGTGTGGTTAAGGAATAACCTTGGTTAGTACATGAAAAAATTGTATCAATGCCTTGGTTTTTCTAAGATCAAGGTTCTTGGTGCACCCTATGCTATTTGGTTTGTCAGGTAAATTGGACTTAGGACTACAAGAAATTGTGAGGAAGGAATGGGAATATTCTCATGATACATTACTCATTATATACCTCATATTTCCATGGGAATTTGTGTTTTATGTTTTTAATTTTTAGTTCTCTATGTTTATTACACTTTTTCTTAATATAGATTGGTGGTATTTACTATTATAACGATGTTATTAGTGTGATTTAAGAGTAATATATGTTTTGAAGGTGAATAAGAATGAAGAACATGGGGCATACTATTATCCCGCAATATTTTAAAAATAATTTAGACCCCATGTGGGTAGTTCTATTTTCCTCCAGTGGAATCTTCACAATTGGCACACAATCTTCAAAACTATGAGATCAAACCGTGCACAAACACAATTCTCCACTAAAAGATTTATTTTATTCTAACATTGATCAAAATATTTTTGGGTTTCATATTGATATTAGTTTTTATAGTTTTAAAAGATTTTCTACATTCATTAGTGATTTACGGGTTTGTTGTGAAATGGTATAGCAGTTTAAAAATTATTTTTTATGGTGAATGTTGGTTTTGAAAATTTTAAAAATCTATTTCTTGAAATGAAAATATTTTATGGATGAGGTCATTTCTATGTTATAAATAGATAACTTATATAGTTATAAAATGAATACGTGGTTCAAATTTAAGTTGTTAATTTTAGTGTGGGGTTAAAAGTTGTTTTCAAGTATAGTTTTAAGGTTTTGAAACTGAAATGAGGAGTTTTCAAAAGGTTTGAAATAAAATTTAAAAAAAAATCTTATTGATTTTATTAGTTCCTTGGATTATTATTTTGAATTGATATTATTTTTTCTGATTGGTATTAGTGATTGTTAATTATTATTTATTAGGTTATGAGTTTTCATTATTATTAAGATTAAGAATTTTAGAATAGTTTAGAAGAATCATAGGCATTTGTGTGTGTCCTTATTAGTTGGTTGTTCTCCCTAAAATCATGATATATTGGGCTAACCCACTACTTCTTAATTTTATCCTATATTTTGTGATGATTGAGGTTGTTTAGAGGTTGTGGAGTGCCTTAATAAAATTGATGAAGTCTTTAAATCTTTAAGAACTCTTGATACATTAAGAGTAATAATTTTTTTGGGTTTGTTTTAGGGGATAATCATTGATTTATAGATGGTGGAGTTCCATATAAATTATAATTTGGAATGATTTGGGAATTATTTAAGGCCATGTTCTTTAAATTTTTACTTCTCAAAGAGTCTATGGTTAAGAATGTGGAAGAGCTCATTAGTCTTTTATATAGTGAATAGAAAGAGATGGATTACATAAACTATTTTAATGAACTCATTATATATTCTCCGGAGATCATATTGAGTGATTCCCTATAGGATTCCCTATTGTGAAGGTTATTCTGTTGGATTTCCATTATAGATTTCTTTTTTCAAGAATTAACTTGTTTAAATATCTAGTTTAAGAATATTTCATAGTAGAATTTTTTTAGAGGAAAACCCATTGATGGGTGCAATAAATCTCTCTTATTGTGCTAATAGAGGTTCCCTATCCTATATATATAATTCTCCAGTGCAAC
This sequence comes from Viscum album, assembly GCA_963277665.1. Lineage (NCBI taxonomy): Eukaryota > Viridiplantae > Streptophyta > Magnoliopsida > Santalales > Viscaceae > Viscum > Viscum album. The sequence continues at coordinate 1,180,711,570 of OY728128.1, read as the reverse complement.
CTCTTCTGAAGAGTCCCCTTCTTTAGCTTATGCCTCCTATATAGATGAAATATCACCCATACATCTAGTGTGGATAGTTTGGGAATTCCAAGTCCTCATTCCCAAGATTCTTAAAGGCCCATCATTAGTGTAGCTTGATGTGACACCTTCAAAAGTTCTGTATGTGAATGAATCATATGGAGAATAAATAATTATCAACCTTATAATCTTGATAGTGGTACTTCATAACCATTTATGGTATGTACTTCTTTACTTCCCCTAATATAGTCTTTTTCTTATTGTGGTCAATTGTAATCTCTAACACACCTTTTGGGTTTAATGGTGTGATATTCTCATCTACTGAGTAAGTGTTTGGTTTGAGGAATTATGAATATCATTTCATGATTGTCATAGTTTGAACTCTTGGTGGTGTATCAAAGTTGTTTTGTTGATCTTCAATTTTATTAGGCAGTTAAATGTTGAGGAGACCGTATATGGTTATACATTTCATAATATCTGTTATAAAGGTATAAATTTATTAATATGGGTTTACATGATTATGATAGATTTATAATTTTTTGTTGGATGTATCTTTCTAACCGGCTAAAACATTTGACTTGTTTTTTATTTTTCTTCCAAATTAGTTGATTTTATGGTGTGGGAAATTTTTGTTTAACAAAAAAGTTCCCACACAATTTATACTTATTAATTCATCTATCAATTTTTGTAAAACATTTTTCTATATTTTTGGATAGTTTTTCTGTGAATGTTTTATTTTTTTAGTTTTAGTTTAGGTCAAATGGTTAGGGTGAATGTTAGTATAAACTATATAGATAAACAAGAGAATTCTTTAAATCCTCAACATACATAATTTTCATAGTTAAAAAATGGTTTACCAAATCATGTGGCCGAACCATGATGGTATCTTGGTGTATCGAGTGAGGGGGACATTTTTGGAACATGGTTTGGTAAACTAGGTGTAAAAACTGCGTGACTGTGCTATATAATTTTGAATTTGGTTTTCTAAAAATCATATCCTTATCTAATACCCCAATGATGGTAATTTATTCCCCATTTCATGTTATGATTCCAAGGGAGTGTATCTTTGTAATTCCATCCTTGAACACTTATCTATTTCTCTTTATTTAAAGATACATTTTATAGGTTTGATCCCTTTTCCTATCTCCTATTATAACATCTCTTGTTTTCTTCTCTTCTTTACTTTGGTATTTCTTTGTTCAAACTATAAGTCTAGGCTTGGAAATAATGTTCTTTTATTATTTACGTTAGTTTTTGCAGATCATGTATCAGGTCCTCCTCCACCCATATATGAACATTTAATTCCATTTATACTTTATTTGATGTAGTTGGTTCTATGAACATTCCATTTCTTCACACATTACACTTTTTTGATCTTTAGAAATGTGTTTTCTTAAAAATAATTTTTTTAGAATTTTATATTGAACCTTTAAATAGATTCTTGGTATTCATGGATTTATGTTTTCATTTCTATGGAAAATTATGAGTGTTAGGTGTCTTGTAAAATGATTTTCTGAGGACTATTATTGTATATATATGATTTTTTTGTATTTTTATGCCCCATGTGATTTTAACTAAGGTTTTGGGGAATTGTTTCTTTCTATATCATTGGTTATTTATTTTGATGGAAATTTTCTTACAAATCATCAGACTTTATGTGTGACTTGGGATTGCGAGATCCTGTTTGAAATTTCCTGATGATTTGGATTAAGTTTGGAATTTTTTAATATATATAAGGTTTTTAGTTTCCAAAAATAACTTGAAATCATTTTTAAAATTTTTTTGATAAATAATTTGATTATCGGCATTTCCATTTTGAAAAGTGATTTTTTTTCAGATGACATTGTATTTTAAGTGATTTATAACATGATTTTAAAAAGGGAGTGACTAGTTTTGAAATAAATGGCCTAGTTAAAACCATAATAAATATTCCCAAATAGATAAGAACCCAAATGTAATCCTCTTTTAGGTTTAAGAAATTATGGTTTTATGAATTTTATTTACAGGTTTTTCCGATGGGTTGTTGTATGATAATGGAATGTGGTCCTGAGATTATGATGAGTGGACTTTTATTAAAAATTCATTGACATGTCTCCCCTTCTATTGATATTACACACGAGGATACTATACTTATTATTATGTGATACAACTCATATAATATTTAGTTATGATTAGAAGGAATAAACCCCCTATGGTATTCGAGGCCATATAAGAGCTCCATCAGGGAGGTCTGATTTTGAGAAGCCTCTTAGTTATTGACCTAGGAATGCATTAATATGATGATAGATGGCCACAATCCAATTACTTTAATGACACCTTATAAGATGTTAATAAATTTCCCATGACTATCTATCACTCGATATTTATTTATTTATTTATTTACCTATTTTTATTCTCTAACGTTTTTCCCTTCAAATTCTGTTTTTCCATTATGTTCAACTTATGTAGACTGGTTTAATTATTGTAGTGATATTTCCTATTTATTTATATTGAGTTGTTTTTGAAGTTTATTTTAGTGTGATTTAAATGAGGATGTTAAAAGGTTTATAGTCAATGGGAATGATTTATGAAAGGTTTCCAAATATTTATTTAAAAATTCTTGCAGGTTTTAATGATAGGTTTCAGAAAAATATTTTGATTGGTTCTTCTTAAAGATATAGCAAATATTTTCTAATTGTATTAAAAAGTTTAATTTATTTCCCATTTTTAATAAGAAATTTATGGAATCTATGGTGTGTTCTTACTGGGATGTTATTCTCAAAACCTACTTTTTCCCATCAACATCAGTAGACCCATGAATGTTTTCTAAATCAAGTTCAGTTATTGATAACTCCCAGAGCGATTTGGTTTTATAAACTGATGGTGGATAATATGTCACATGACTATCATGTTAAGTAATACAATGTTTGTTTCTAGTTATTTTTTTATTTTTTATATAGCAACCATTTAAACCTTTTTTATTCATGGGTATTTTAACATTCTTCTATAGTTATAGTTTATCATGGATTTAATGTTTATTGTAGTTATGCCCCATTTTTTGTTTTAATATTTTTACCTTCTTATTAATGTTTCACACATATATATAATATATAGTGGTCATGCTAGAATTCCATGTGGAAGATTGAGGTTAATTTTTTTATTAGGGGAAATCATTCCCATTGGACCACTTACCTATATTCCTTAGCAAGAGTTTCTAGCCCAAGGTGATCAGGAATGTTCCTTAGGTATTCCACGAGCCAGCTATATGATTTAGTTTTGGTACAACTTGGGTTGGTTTATGATATACTAGCATATAAAATCATTAAATAACACATTTGGTTTTAAAAAAATATAGAAAATAAATAAAAAACTATAATACTATTGAGTGAAAAGAACCATATGAGTGTAAAGTCTAAGAAAACACCTCAACATAAGAAATATAAGGAAAATGGGTTGGGGATTAAGAAGTAGAAAATTATGAAAACCAAATAAACCCAAAATTATTTAGAATGGTACAAATGAAAAATATATAAAATATCATCTGAAAATTGACAATTTGAATATTTAGAAATTAAATTATATAAGTTTAAAAATATATAAGGATTTTTAAAATTTATAATTGACATTACTAATAGAAACGATCAAAGTTTTATTTATTATTTTTCTTCTTTTTAATTTTTTTGAATCATAAAATTACTAATATTTGATAAAAATATTGATTTATTTTTAATTTTTTGAGAAAAAACAAAACAAATCTCATTTTTATTTTAATTAAAATATGTTATGGTTCAAGATAATACTAATAAATAACAAATAATGATTCTAACTAAAAATACATGTATCTATAACTCGAAAATGTAAGTGATAGCTTCCAAACTCTACCAAAAAAGCAATAATTACCACATAATCTAATCATTTTAATATTTAAAGGCTAATGATCAATCCATTTTTATTTTAATGTAATGAACACAAACATATTAAAATCCTTCACATACTTAAAGGCCATCTATGATCACCTCTTCTATTATAGTTCCTCAAATTATAAGGACACCAATATAATCATTCAAATGCAATGTATGATTGAATAGTAAAATATTTCACAAATTATAAGGAAAACTTTATTTAAAATGAAAAAATAATGTTACTTCATCAAATACTATTTCACACAGACTAAAATTTTTAGAAGAAGTCATGTAAGAACCCAATTTTAAATGATGTGATTCTGAACTCTAGTGAAAACTATATTGTCTTGTTATATAAAAATATTCCCCTTTACTATTATGAAGGTAATGTCGATAATGTTATGCACTAAAGCCATGGGGGTCTTTTAATATATCTTAATATATGATATAACTATCTCATATGATATGATATGTAGATACCAAGGCATATCGTAATGTCTGGATATGGGTATATCATAAAAAAGTAATATTGATTTCATGACACTACCATTATATATTTTATTGTATGATATATTTATTTTATAAAATTAATTTCATAATAATATACATTTTCATTGAGTTTTTTTACTTTTACTTTTATTTTTATCTTTAAACCATTGATTCCTTGGTCAAAATACTAATGCACTGATATATATATGGATAAATAGGTTACAAGAGTCTGAAGGAGGGAAACTTACTAAAATAATTTTGATGTAGAGGGTTGAACTCAACTTGAAGGTTCTCCGTGAATGTGTTGCTGATGTAGACACCCTTATTGGTAGGACTACCCGCTGCCTTGTTTGCCTCTCTATAGGTGTGAGTGATAATATGACTTTGTTCTAATAGGTGTTGGAGGTAGATGATCTATTTAGTAGTGAGGGTCCATGTAAGGTGAATCATTGCATGTTTACGAGCTTGAATGATTATAATCGAATCACTTTCAATTGAGACATTGTTCCATACTCTTTTCCTTTTCAATTTGGGAATATCGAGGACACTATATGTATCTTCTACAAGGGAGGAGTCATGACTACACAAACCAAATTAATGTCCTAGAATGTCACCATTTTGATTTCTACTTAAGATACCATAGCCTACAAGTCTTGGGTTTCCTTTTGAGGAACCATCCACATCAATTTTTATTCAACAAGGAATATGTAGGTTCTAGAATACTTATAGAAAACCCTTTGGTTGGCCATATCATCCTTTGATCCCGATTTGTTCTAATATACTGAAATCCTTAACGGAGTTGTGGCAGGTCCCTATTTGAATGATTCCAGCTTCCTTGATCTCTGTGGAGATCTTTATTTGTGCTGAATGAAAACTGAAAATGTTATTTTTTTGTATAATAAAATTACATTCATACCAAATATGATGGATCAGTTATTCCATAATAGTAATGAAAAGATGATTAATTTGGGGGGAGTTATCCATAATAGTGCATCTCTGAAGCTATAGTCCAATAGAGTCCAAACTTGTCAATTTGAGATAAAAAACGTGAAAAGTTTATTTCCCTAAAGAATAAGTTGTAGAATAAGTTAGAAATAGGTGATCAATATCATTTTTATGTTGATTACACATGTGAAATTTAGAACAATATTGTATACCACACATATGAATATTGCAATTAGTGGTAATTCTATTGTTAGCAATTCTCCAAACTGGGATGAATCTGGAGGGTCTAACCCAATTTTGGTTAAATTTATTTGACTAGTATAAATCATTACTATTAGTAGTGACACTATTATAATAGTATAGCTTAGAAGATAGAATACCATTATAATATGGATCCCATACTACGAAATCATGAGTGTTGACAAAGGTGTAGTTGTTAATAATGGTAGAGATTTCATCAGGTAAATCAAAAACCAGATATCTCAAAAAATCATTCATGGAGATATTAATATTAATGGGTAATTTTATGGGGTTAATCATCATACAAATAGGGATACCATTATAGTTATCCAACCAAAATTTTAGAGTGGAATCCCTGTTAAATATCCATCTAGAATGAGACTTGATTTTCGAAAAGTTGTGATTGATTGAAGTCCATATAGAAGAGACCATATATATGTTCTTTTCTTTTATAAGGTTATTGTAATATCTTTCACAAAGTAACTCATAAGTAATGGAATTTTATTTCATAGTTTTCCAAGTAATTTTGGCTTTAAGGGACTCATTGAAATGTTTTAGGTTCTTAATACCATGACCTCTATTATGAATGGCTGTGAAACATGTATTCCAGGGAACTATGAAAAGTTTTCTTTTTAGAGTGATTCCACTCAAGAAATATTTTTATTCTTCTATTTATTTTTTGTGAAAATCAACAGACCATTTATACACCATCATAGAGTAGACCATTTTAGAGACAATGGTGTATTTGAGAAGACAAATCCGACCTGCCATCGATAAATTTTTTCCTTTCCAGGAGGAGATTTGATTATTTATCTGATAAAAAATATTATAAAATTACATGTTTTAGGGCTTATCCCAGAAGATGGGGACCCCAAGATATATAAAGGGGAAGGATCATACTTTTATTTTCTGTTCATTCATGATATCAGTTTTGATGGGGACACAGAAATTATTAACAAATAAAATAGAATATTTTATCTAGTTTATGGATTGACTAGAGACATCCTCATAGTGGGGGGGGGACATCATTAAGATCATTTATATTTTTCTTAGATCCTTGTGAGAATAAAATTATATCATCAACATTTAAAATATGTGAGGGAACTATGAGAGCTGTAGAGGCAAAGATGGGCCTAATAGAACCTTGATTGATCGAATCATTGATAAGTATGATGAGGTAGTATTACATAATAAAAAAAAGGATGGAACAAAAGGGGTATCATTTTCTAACACCATTTTTACAAATGAAATATACCTTTGGGGAAACATTGATCTGAACAAAAATGTGAGAAGAGTTGAAACAGTTTTTTATTTTTCTTATAGAGTTGTCATTAAAAACAATGTTATAAATGATTTTGAAGATGAGACTCAAATCAATGGTTTCAAAAGATTTGATAATATGAAGCTTAATAGAAATTCTTCCCCCTATTTTATTATTTTTTTAAAAAAAATTACACTTTTAGAGATAATGAAAATGATGTCTTGGTTATTACCCCCTTTAGGGAAGCCAAATTGATTCCAAGAAACAATTTTTATGGCAATAGGAGCCATTATGATAGCCAAAAGTTTGGAAATAATTTTATACATAGTGTTGATAAGAGAAATTGGCATAAAAAGGTGGATTTCTTATGCATTATACACTTTAGGAATGAGGTTATGAAATTTAGAATTAACTCCATAAAGAATTTATCCATTAGGGAAAAATGATTTTACATGGCAACAAACATCATTGAAAACAATGTCCTAATGGTGTTGGAAAAAAGCATTAGGAAATACATTAGGACTATGGGGACTAAGATAATTTAAACTAAAAACCACTTCTTTAATTTCATGGTAAATTGGAATACCATTCAAGGGGTTATTATCACTTTCCCCAACTTGTAAAGGAATAATATCAGCCTTGATATCCTTATTCAGTGTTGGACTATTAAAAATTCTATTAATGTAGGATGTGACATGATTGGCATGTCTCTCTTTATTATTAATGATTTTATCCCCATATTTATGTAAGGTAATAGGTATACTGGACTTTTTATCCCTTTGAAGATCATTAAATAATTTAGCATTTCTTTCTCCATCTTTAAGCCATTTGATTTTGAGGGTTTGTTTACTAAGGTTGTATTATAGGGAAATAAGAGAGTTAAGATTAATACTAATATCTATTTACTAGGTTGGGTCTATAATAAAATCATTGTGGGTTTAACCAGTTTTAATTTGATTAAGGGAATGTTCAAGGGAGTTAATTTTATTATCATTTTTTAGACTTTGTCTCAGCACTAGAGCTTTAATTTATTCTTTAAATGTTTTAATTTAATTATGAAGGAAGAGGAATCATTCAATTTAATCAAATTTCAAGTTTCTTTGAAAATTTTGTTACAATCTAAAATTGTGTCCCATGTATTATTGAACCTAAAAGGAAGTATAGGTTTGGGGTATCTTGTATGGAGGCTCACCAAAATTGGATGATGATATGAATTTAGCCTAGGAAAAGTCATACTGGATATGGTATTCTAATTATCATGAGATTGGATGTTTTTGATGTCTTTATCTTGTTTACATGTTAAAATTATACTATGGTGTATTCTAAAATATATATATTTATCTCTAAAAAGATTAATCTCAACAAGGTTGTTTTCATTAATATATATTTTAAACTCCTGAAAGGAGATACATGATTTTAATGGTGCTAACCTTTCACCAGGTCCAAGAATAGAATTGAAGTCACTGATAAAGACCAAAGGTTCTTGAATAATGTCATTGAGGGAAGACATATTGTGCCAAAGATTTATTCTATCCTAGTATCTATTGCAGATATACAAAAAAGTAGAGTAGAATGTATCATTATTTAAATTTATTTCACATGCCAAGGATTGAGAATTAGAATGATAAATATGAAACTCACTCATAGAGACACGAGAAAAGACCACAAGGAATCAAAAGTGCTATTGTTAGAAGTTGTACCTATAGAATTATATCTATATTATTCCAAACTATTAAATCTATAAGAAAAGGTGATTTTAAGCTCAGTGATAGCAATCATCATAACCTTATGTGTAAATAAAATATTTTTTTAAAGTTGTGGTGGTGTTAGGGTTAACAATACCTTGAAAATTCCAGTAGAAAATATTCATTTATACTTACATTTGGGGATGAGACTCCTATTTTTGTTACCTAAGTAGTTAGTTTCCTAGTTTTATTTCCGTAATTTCATGATGGAATTATCCTTAGCTATCGTTGCATTTTTTACAAGAAAAGTCATTGAAGGTATAAGAAAAATATCATTAATTTTCATACATGTCGAGTGCTCTTCTTGATGTATCTTTTTTTGTTTTCATTCTCCTACTGTATCTCTATTTTTTTTATTTTCACATTTAATCATAATATTATATCTTTCCATTAGGTTTAAGAGTGCTGGAGATAGTCTTAGGGACAAGGCTTCTCATATATGCAGTGTGCAGGGCCTCCCTATGCTAGTCGTATGCACTGAATTCAGCTGTATTGTATCCAAAAGAGGCAGGGGTGGAATTTAGCTACATAGAATTATTTACACCATTAGAAGGCTATAGGGAACCACCAATGGTATTATTAGATTGTATGGATTGGTTCTATTAAGTTGGGTGGGGCACTAATCTGTGCTCATTGATGTTGTTATTCTCATTTATAAACACTATATTATCCGAAGAAATCACATATACATACTATTTGTTTCTGAGAAATTCCCTGCCATCAACAATGTTTTTGGAGAACTGAGGCATACAACTCTCTTCTATTCTATGATTTTAAAATTTGGTGTTTTTTGGGGAAAGGGTGTCACCTGTTGTAGCCAGTTCAGAAGTCACATTGGAGTTGTTATTCTTGCAAAATATATCTATGGAATCTGAATTATTAGTTGACCAAACTTGAGCAGTACAAGAGTCCACTGACTTGAGCATATTAGGGACTTCTAAATTAGTAGAGGTACCATATAGCTGGGGAATAGTTACCACACCTTCAACTGAATGAGTAAAAGTTTCTAAGGGCATTTTCAATTCCTAACTAGCATCCATATTTGTAGTAGTTTACTTCTTATCATTTCGTATTAACTTAGTATTATCATCTTACTTGTTGTGATTGATAGTTTCCAAAAACATGGTGTTTATTTCTTCAGCAATGTAGTTGTCCTCCTAATATTCCTCCATTTCAACAAAGTCTGCCCAGGATTTCATGGGAGGGCCTTTTGAGGTAGATGGTTCACCAATCATTCTAATCCATTTATCATTTTCCTTACGTGTGTCTCAGACTTTTCTAAGGCAGTCCTATTATACCTATTCTTCTTCTTTACTTTAGTCCAATATTTCTTATTTGGTTTGGAGTTTCTTTTTTACAAATCTATAATTACCAATAGTATGACCAATGATCTTCAAATAATTACAAAAGGGGGCCTATGCTCATATTCTATTTTACCTCAATATTATCTTCTTTTGCATTGAAGGCAATGACATAAGGCGACAATGAATCTAGTTTAACTTCCACCTGGACTCTTGAATATTGACCTAATTCACCATTCAATTTCCTCTGATCAATCTGGTAAGGAACTCCTATTCCATAGGTAAGGTCATTAAAAATTTTTGGGTGCCAAAAATAAAAGCATAGTCCACGTAAGAAAACCCCAATCTGGTCCATGTAGTTTCTATGGGTAAAAGGGTTTAAGGTATATTCTCAAGTCGACAAGAGAAGAACACTTGGTTTCAGATGTATATTGCTATAATTCTTGACCCGGTCTAATTCCTACTGCAAATAGAGAATAATATATAAGTGACCTATCCTAATTGAAACTAATAACCAATTCGATGATCCCAAACAATGGAAAATCCGGGATTTTATCTCTTTAAATGGGCACATTTTGACACCTTTAAGGTAAGAAATGAGACCAAGAACAGAAAAAGTACACATTTTATCTCTTTTTTTGTAGTTAATCAGGGCCCGATTCGACCAAAAATGCTCTATCATTAAGTTTTTTTAATTCTTGGGGGCATTGTTGAGGACTGATTTTACAGATCTGAGCCCTTGAGAGATTATATGAAGGAAATAACTTAGGTTGGTTGCTGTAAATCACAAATGGAATCATATGGAAGATCTTTTCCAAAATTTGCAATATGTGGGTCATGCTCAAAGGATATTTCTCCATCTAGATCAACGAAGTATATTGGAATCCAAATTTACCATGCCATGAAGTAGTCTTCTATGAGATCCATGGGGTTGGGTTTGGAAATTATTTGGTTACAGGATTATCTCTTAGTTATTCCCATATCAGTACTCTAAATATTAATGGAAGTGTTGGAGTTTGGATCTATTTTGATTGAGCTTTTTGATTAAAAAATGCAGTAAAATGTTATATTGTCAAATATTCATGAATATCCCAATGTTAGATGTCATTAATATAACTGTTTTATAAAATAAAATTTTCGGGATTTTTATATGGTAGATAGGTTACAAAATAGGATTAATTGAGGCTATTTACTCATGAATTTATGAAATTCATGAGTAAATTCATGTTATAGACCAGGAGCTATCTTAATCCCTCATGAAAGCATCAAAACCTATTTGATGTGTGTACAATACTCTTTCATGATTCCTAGGAGATTGTATCACCTTCATAAAATCTCTAATAACTACTAGAAAAATATAAGATGACCATTTTATTACAAACATGGGTGGGATATCCCATAGAAATAGGTCTCTTATAGCTTTCTAAAAAATTTCCCCTGGATATAAAGTATGTATGACCATGTTAAATCTCCCCAACGGCTATAGGTACATACAAGAATGACCTATATCCCTGAGATGAAAGTCCCATGGCCATTGGGAGAGGCTTGAACCATGTGTATGATGAATTCATGGTGACGAAAGGGCCTATAGCTATAGGAACCAATGCTCATTGATTTAGGCCATTACTTCATGGTGCTAAAACCATGAGCGTAGTTTCTTGCTATTTTTGTCCATCATACCTCTTACATAAAACCACATGCATGGCTGCACATGGATGTACTTTTACAACCCAAACTTCACATTCCTAGTATTTTAGTTATTGGTGTTCATTCACGCCCTTGACTTTTTAGTTGAACTAGGTGAAATTTTTGATGTTTTTTAATTTATGTCGAGAGAACATGATATTCGAATATGATTAGTAGTAACCAATTAGGTAACCATGCAATGGGATTAAACACCTAAAATAAATACTTTCCTATGTAAATACATAATTTCCATACCATGTGACTAAACTGTGTGGGTTTCGTAGTGATTCTAGTGAGGGGCACACCATAACAAATGAAAATTTTATCAAAGAAAATTCCCCTATGATTATATAGTCCTATCATACTTAGTAATGTAGTTTTATATAAAGCACATAAACCACATGATAAAACCAACAACATTTCATTATTTTAATTTTAGGATTACATTTAGAAAATACATATGGCCATAATAATTGAAAAAGTTATAATGAGATAAACAATAAAAAATAAGATAAATGAAATATAAAAATTTGAATATGCTCAATCCACCAAGATATCCAGACTCACGAAGAAAAATGTCTAAATGATATAATATATTTGAAATGTAGGATTAATCTTGATGTTAAAAATATATATTACCATGATAGAAAACACAACTAAATGAATAATGGTTGAAATATGTGACATATATTAAAATTCGGGAACATATATGATTAGTACAAATCTGACCATTATAATAGTAATCAGACCGTAAGAATCATGATCTAATAATTAGGAATAGTAAAATGAAGGTTAGAATAGTATCAACACTTTTGGAACTGTAAAATAATATTTATGATTCATAAAAAAATAAAAATATGACATATTTATATCACAATACAAGTAAATATATGTTTTTAAAATGATAAAATAAGTGATGTTATTTTTGAAAAACATAAGTGTTTTATTCTAATTTAAATAACATATATAATTATTTAAATAAAATTTTTATCTTCATAAATTAGGTTTATAAATTAATATTTTGTTTTCTCATAATTATAATATATTTTATTATACAGTAATTAAAATTTAAATTGGAATAAAAATTGATCAGAATATTAAAATTAATATTTTTCAAAAATATATAATGGTTTAATTTAGATATTAAATTTCTCTTTTTTGAGAAATTATGTTCACAAAATGGATATTTTGGAATATAGATATCACAAAATAGTTATGGTGAATATTTTTTCTTTTTCTAAAATTATTGATTTTTTGATGAATAGAAAAATAATTTAAAATACGATATTTAACATTTTCAGATAAATACAAGATTAATCCCCTATGGGATGTTTTAAGAACCTATAAGTACAAACTCACATGAACCATTTACTATATATTGTTTCAAAAATCACCTCTCCTGGTGTCACGAACCGAATCTGGACGCCGCCAAAACCGACACTAAACCCAGACCGTGACAAGTCCCGAAGGGCGTTCCTGATCCCCACGGGCTAGAACAAGTGCCCGGGTATCATAAAATGATAATTGGGAACGATTTACCCGAGTTTATAATCATAAAAAAAATGAATCCAAGAAGTCAGATCTGGATTTTTCAAACGAAAACATCTTTTACTAAAATTCAGAACTAAATTACACATTTTTAAACAAATTTTGAACACCATTACAAAGGTACAAACCCAAGAAAATACAGACCAAGAACCTCTACATGGAAAGAGGAACCGCCCTCAAGCCATCTCCACGACACTGCATCACGATGGACCGCTAAAAACCCGAACCAAAGGCACAAAACCTGTACCCAGACCTGGGACATAAAATAAGAAAGTCTACATACACCCAAAGGTGTAAGTAGGGTGTGAGCGAAATCCCAGTAGGATACCACCACTAAGAGATTCCATGTGATAAACATTTAAAGACGAAAAGAATGCAAGTTTTCAAAAACATGAAAAGCTAGTTACAATTTCTAAAAGATGAAACTTTGAATAAAAACAGTTTTCAAGTGGGATAATTTTAAAGGAACTACAATTTTAAAATAAATAACAAAGCTACTGAATTTTCTAGCCAACAATACCGTATACTGACGGTAAGTACAAAGGGTCTAATGATCACAAGTGATAGGAAATAACCCTTAGGCACTAGCTAGCTGTGGGTCCCAGGTACCTCGTATCTCAGTGAGAGTAACCACAAAAAAATATTCGTTCTCGTGCACGAGCCACTAGTAGGGATCATACCCATAACCTAGTGGTCCAAAATCATCATCATCATAGTTTAGTTAGAGTTTTAAGCGTCAATCTTGCTAAGTGAAACTGAGGCCAAACCCCACGGATTCACTAGCATACTAGTACACGTCCACCCACCTAGATACCCGGGTTTTCCCTTTGTGCTCAAACGAGTTCAACAATCCAAGAAGTATAGTTTTCACATGTAAATATCAATTCCACATCACACATTAACCAAACAGCCCCATGTACATCGCACAAGTCAAAAATTCCACTTTTCATTCAAATGCATTTTGAAATCAAACTCACACCAAAATTTCCTACAACACTTTTCACATTTCTTTAACACTTCCACAAATCCTTTAAATGATTTTATAAAACCATTAAAAGATATTCAACTCACATAACAGCCCACACATATGTCACATAATACCCTTCTCACCTTCACAACTCATTTTATCAATAATCTGACACGAAACATCCCACACCCGTGTTTCGCACACAAAACACAATTTAGTAAAACATTTCGGAAATTTATAAAACATTCTAAATTTTTTTGACTTCTCAAATCACCACTTTACCATTCAAAAACCCACATTAGGTGAACACACTCACCCAAACAGTACACATGCACCCTTTCCCAACTTTTTTTTAACCAAATAAAACATTTACAATTTTTATAAAACAAACCCAAGTGGTATAACCATTGTTTGCACACTAAACCCATTTCAAACCCCTCATTCAAAACCAAAATCATACCAATAACAAACAAAAACAGAATTTTCAGCCCTAAAACAATTATTAAACCACCCCCAAGTGTTATAAAAATACATCAAACAATACCACAAAGATACACATGAAAAACACATGTTTTCACAAATCACCTTCAAGAAGTAAAACACAGTTTTACACCTTAAACTCAATCAGAAACCACTTTTCAAGGCCCAAATAATAATAAGGAATTACCAAAACATAATTTCCAGCCCCTTTCAAGACTAATAAATCACTTTCATATGTTATAAACTAAACCCAAACATTACCCCAAGAGTCACACATGAAAAGTACCCAATTTCAAGCTAAAATACAACTAAAAATTAAATGTTTAACCAAATTCATCAAAAACAGTTTTCAAACACCAAAAAACAGATTATAAACATACTAAATTAATAAAACAAGCAAGCTAACCCATCATAAAATGGTTACACATGGAATCACCTACCTTTTGAGTCGAAACCCTCAAAACGTGGTGCGAAACTTTAAGCGTACCACCGACGCACCACAAGTAAACTAAATCCAGACCTAGACCACCAAAAATTGATCCAAAAGATACTAAATCAGACCTTAGGATCTAACCCCAACTTATGGACATGAGGAAATTCAATAGAGAGCAATAAAAACTAAAAGAGGATGGAAAGAACTAAGAAGGAATTCCCTTACTTGAAATTTCTTGAAGAAATCATCCCCAATGCACCAATATATGAATCTCCAAGTACCCAAAAATTATATGGAGGTCCGAAGGAGTAATATTAGGTCATTTGGGTACTGAGATGGTGGGGAAAGGATGAAAATTGAAGGAGTTATGAAAGATTCATTTTACCTCATCAAATATGGTCGATTTGAGAAAGAGTATGAATGATTGCACAACTTGGAAGCTCATATGAGCTCCAAAATTGAGAAACCGATAATGGGGGTGATCCTCGGGCTACTGGATTTTAGGGGGAGGCGGAATAACGGGAAGAAAGTAAAAACTAAATGAGATATGGAAAATTTAAAAAACATATTTAAAGCAGGAAATGGGCCTACGGGCAGGCCCATTACCTAAATCAAAAACCCAAATCCATCATGATTTTGGATTTATATGTGGTCCAAAGGGATATGGTGATTTTAATATATCAGGTTATGCCAATTGGGAAGTGGAATGGGTTTAAAATAGTATAAATTTAAGGATTTATAGAAGAAACAAAATTAATTTTTAAATCTGAAATTGGGCTCGCTGTTTGGCCCAAATTTTCAAAATCCACAATTTTCACCAAAATGAGTGGTAAACCCCCCAAAAAAATCAGTAATGGAAATTAAATGAAATATGAATATATAAAAAAGTCACGTGTGTGACAATTCTCCCCACAATAAAACTTTCCGCCCTCAGAAAGCCACATCAAGGAAAAAGAAAAAAACCAAACCCAACCAAAAGGCAAAAATGGACTCCTTTGCTAAGCTTTGCCCCCAAAGGCCAAAACACCTCCAGTGATCCATTAAGGAAGGAATACTCCACAACCGAAACATACAACTCTTTACTGAAATGATCAAGCACATTTGGATTTATCCTAAAATAAAACCCTTCAAACACTATCCGAACAAGGCTCAAGAAATTTACCCAAACAAACAAGAACATCGAACAAGGTTACACTTACCTTGATATAACTAAACCATTGGGAAATCTCCAATCCCAACGTTTACTCAAGGAAGATGTATGTGGTTATATAGCTCCGAATGAGACTACCCACATCCAATCCAAGACCATGTACAAAAGTGAGTTACTGGTACAAGGATACACAAATGGGCTCCCCATCCATAAGAGACAACTTAAATTTTTTCCGAGAAAGAATCAAGACACTAACAGGGGAGCCCCGAACAAACTCCCAAGTAAAAGGGGTAGAATACCATTAGGCATTTTCAAAATAATATACGTGATACTCATAGTGGTTCTACCCACCATAAGAACCATCCATCTTAAATGACCAATGTGGGTCGGCATAGAAAACCCCAAAACTTAAAGAGTTTGGACGACAACACGGTTAGCCCGCACAGTTTGGGAAACTGTGTGGTAACCATGTGGAGCCTTATACCTACATGGTTTTCTAGGGAATGGTTACTAATAAGTGTTCACTCAACATATCTATAAATATCTAAAACCTTTCCCCCGAACCCAAAGGAAACCAAAGGGGAAAAGAAAGTCATTGGGAGATAACATGGGGATGAGGCCCTCCACCTCTTTCCACCGCACGAGAACAAATGAAGCAAGATGAAAACACCAAATGTTTAAAATATTCCCATCTCTCATACTAAGAAAGGTTCTTTGTTCAAGGTTAAAAACTACCCTGGTATTTCCTCTGACTACGTGCCAGCTTCTCTCTGGGACCTATGGCTGGAGCTGTAATGATTGAAGCATCTTCGGCCTCGCAGTTAGGATTTGGAAACCCCCGAATAGAATTTCTTCTTCCGATGCTACAAACAACTACACGCAACCTGAGATGGGTTCAGCCAGACATAACACACTTTAGAACTCACTTTACCCTAACTTTTGAATTCACTAAAATAAGGGTTTAGAGGATGCACTCACATCACACCTTGCTTCTTCAGGTGAAAAACAACAGGAATAAAGGACACATATAAACACCTACCTCTAAAATAGAGGATATCGAGATCTCCCAAAAAGAAAGACAGTTTTGAAAAAAATAGACTCACATAATATTATATAACTTCACCTTTACAATCAAACGAGCACGTGACATCACATCACATCACCGAACAAGACCAAAGTGACTGAGATAAATAATACAAGGAGGGGGCCTTATAGAACATCACCAAATATCACAGCATTCCAGAATGTGTCCATAACAGCCTCTCATGTCCAGATTTACCTCACTGGTGGTTTGACATAAACCCCTTCTATGAAGAGACTATGAAGGACTTAGAGGCCCTCTTAGACACTATCCATACTGACAACCCCAGACAACTTTCACCTTCGACGAATTAGGTAGCTTAAGAAACTAAGGTCTCTTTCAACCATCCACGAGAACTCTTACGCAATAAGAGGATCCGAAAAAAAACCAAGAAAGTAAATGGTGTAGACTAATTTTACAAATCTCAAGAAAGGATTCCTTACATTGAACAACTGGAGGATTTTCCAATGGCGAAACAATCCTCATTGCACTTCAGTTGTGCACTAAATCTTAATGGTGGCGCACCTTATCCAATGAGAGAACCCAAGGACCCAACCAAGCTGGTCCATTGGTAAAAAAATTAAACAAAACAGATCCAAACTCATTAATGGAACCATCATAATGGTGTCCCGAAACATATATCATAGGAGACTACTAACCGGACCTTTTACCCAGCTTTCCGACCAAACACAAACCCAAAAAAAACAGTTCGAACACGAGGGGTTCTTGAAATCAAAACATCACACAACATCAACATTTTCAAAAACCCATAATAAAAACCATCCCAAACTATTAATAAAGAAAACATATTTTTCTTTAAATCCATTTTTGAAAAAACAACGGTTCAGCGGTGAGCGTATCCACCAATGGTACACCCTTGGGCCTCACACATGCATGTTTTTGTGCCACACCAGGCACCCTCCTAATATCCGTCCTGGCACTCATCCAGTCATGCCATCAACCATATATCATCCCATATAACCCCATGCATGTGGTCACTCATGGAAATACCAAAGGTTAATGCAATCATTATTTCCACTTTTCAAAACCAAAACGGTCAACCAACACATCATTCTTATCAAAACCGCTAACCAAGAGGTCGAACCCAAATTACCACATTAAAAAAAACTTTTCAGAAAGGAACAATCGTTCCAATGAAAACTCAGATTCAAGTTATTTACATCAATTTCAAAACATCTCATCCCATTAAAAAAACCTTTTAATAGTTTATAAAACTCTAATGGGAACACTTTTTCAAAAACAACTTCAATATAGTTTCTGCTTTCAAAAGAGGTGTAACAACACAATTTTCCATTTTAAAATAATTCTGAATATTCAGTTCCACCATTTCATCAATCGAAAAATTCCATATTTATTTGAAAATCATTTCACAAAAACTTTACACTTCCTAAAACCAAGTAACTTTAAAACCAAAGTTCCAAGATTTCAAAACTAAAGAACACCAGACAATGAGAGAGGAAACTAGTTTCAGTGGGTGACTTGGAAATATGGTTGGCGGCCATATTCCAATCTCTTCACTATCACTGAGAGTGTTCTAGGGAATATCCTTAGCTCCACATGGCTTGCCAAACCCTACGAGCTCATTGAGACCATTAACCCAACTCTCTTTTCATTTCCCCTAATCATCATCAAACCAAGAAAACCAAAAGACATAGACAAATCCCAACTTCCCCTGGAAACTTGAATCCTGAAATGAGGTGTGGTGATCAAGCACACTACCCATAACCATAATTCCATTTCCCAATAATCATAACTCTAGACTATCCTGACTATTTCCCAAATAACATGACTCTAATGGAGCGAACCTCCTTTGATACCATTTTGTCACGAACCGAATCTGGACGCTGCCAAAACCGGCACCAAACCCAGACCTTGACAATTCCCGAAGGGCGTTTCCGATCCCCACAGGCTGGCACAAGTGCCCAGGTATCATAAAATGATAATTGGGAACGATTTACCCGAGTTTATAAACATAAAACAACAAATGAATCCAAGAAGTCAGATCTGGATTTTTCAAACCAAAACATCTTTTACTAAAACTCAGAACTGAATTACACATTTTTAAAAAATGTTTGAACACCATTACAAAGGTAAAAACCCAAAAAAAGACAGCCCAAGAACCTCCACATGGAAAGAGGCACCGCCCTCAAGCCATCTCCACGACACTGCATCATGATGGACCGCTAAAAACCCGAACCAAAGGCATAAAACCAGTACCCAAACCTGTGACATAAAATAAGCAAGTCTACTTACACCCAAAGGTGTAAGTAGGGTGTGAGAGAAAGCCTAGTAGTATACCACCACTAAGAGATTCCATGTGATAAACATTTAAAGACTAAACGCATGCAAGATTTCAAAAACATGAAAAGCTAGTTACAATTTCTAAAAGATGCAACTTTGAATAAAAATAGTTTTCAAGTGGGATAATTTTAAAGGAACAACAATTTTCAAATAAATAAAAAAGCTACTGAATTTTCCAGCCAACAATACCGTATACCAACGGTAAGTACAAAGGATCTAATGAACACAAGTGATAGGAAATAACCCCTAGGCACTAGCTAGCTGTGGGTCCCAGGTACCTCGTATCTCGGTGAGAGTAACCACAAAAAAAATATTCGTTCTCATGCACGAGCAACTAGTAGGGATCATACCCATAACCTAGTGGTCCCCAATCATCATAATCATAGTTTAGTTAGAGTTGTAAGCGTCAATCTTGCTAAGTGAAACTGAGGCCAAACCCCACGGATTCACTAACATACTAGTACACGTCCACCCACCTAGATACCCGGGTTTTCCCTTTGTGCTCAAACAAGTTCAAAAATCCAAGAAGTATATTTTTTCACATTCAAATATCAATTCCACACCACACATTAACCAAACAGCCCCATGTACATCACACAAGTCAAAAATTCCACTTTTCATTCAAATGCATTTTGAAATCAAACTCACACCAAAATTGCCTACAACACTTTTCACATTTCTTTAACACTTCCACAAATCCTTTAAAAGATTTTATAAAACCATTACAAGATATTCAACTCACATAACAGCCCACACATATGTCACATAATACCCTTCTCACCTTCACAATTCATTTTATCAATAAACTCACACGAAACATCCCACACTCGTGTTTCGCACACAAAACACAATTTAGTAAAACATTTCGCAATTTATAAAACATTCTATAAATGTTTGACATCTCAAATCACCACTTTACCATTCAAAAACCCACATTAGGTGAACACACTCACCCAAACAGTACACATACACCATTTCCCAACTTTTTTTAACCAAATAAAACATTTACAATTTTTATAAAACAAACCCAAGTGGTATAACCATTGTTTGCACACTAAACCCATTTCAAACCCCTCATTCAAAACCAAAATCACACCAATAACAATCCAAAACAGAATTTTCAGCCCTAAAACAATTATTAAACCACCCCCAACTGTTATAAAAATATATCAAATAATACCACAAAGATACACATGAAAAACACATGTTTTCATAAATCACCTTCAAGAAGTAAAACACAGTTTTACACATTAAACTCAATAAAAAACCACTTTTCAAGGCCCACATAATAATAAGGATTTACCAAAACAGAATTTCCAGCCACTTTCAAGATTAATAAATCACTTTCATATGTTATAAACTAAACCCAAACATTACCCCAAGATTCACACATGAAAAGTACCCAATTTCAAGCTAAAATACAACTAAAAATTAAACGTTTACCCAAATTCATCAAAAACCATTTTCACACCACACAAAACAGATTATAAAAATACTAAATTAATAAACCAAGCAAGCTAACTCATCATAAAATGGTTACACATGGAATCGCCTACCTTTTGAGTCGAAACCCTCAAAACATGGTGCGAAACATTAAGCGTACCACCGCCGCACCACAAGGAAACTAAATCCAGACCTAGACCACCAAAAATTGACCCAAAAGATACCAAATCAGACCTTAGGATCTAACCCCAACTTCTAGACATGAGGAAATTCAATAAAGAGAAATAAAAACTAAAAGAGGATGGAAAGAACCAAGAAGGAATTCCTTTACTTGAAATATCTGAAGAAATCAGCACCAATTCACCAATATATGAATCTCCAAGTACCCAAAACTGATATGGAGGTCCGAAGGAGTCATATTAGGTCATGTGGGGACTGAGATAGGGGGTAAAGGATGAAAATTGAAGGAGTTATGAAAGATTCATTTTACCTCATCAAATCTGGTCGATTTGAGAATGATTATGAAAGATTGCCCTACTTGGCGGCTCATCTGAGCTCCAAAATTGCGAAACCAATAATGGGGATGATCCTCGGGATACTGGATTTGAGAGGGAGGTGGAATCACGGTAAAACAGTAAAACATGTATGAGATATAGAAAATTTAAAAAACATATTTAAAGAAGGAAATGGGCCTACGGGCAGGCCCATTACCTAAATAAAAAACCCAAATCCATCATGATTTTTGATTTATATGTGGTCCAAAGGGATATGGTGATTTTAATATATCAGGGTATGTTAATTGGGAAGTGGAATGGGTTTAAGATAGTAAAAATTGAAGGAGTTATAGAAGAAACAAAATTAGTTTTTAAATCTGGAATTGGGCTCGCGGTTTGGCCCAAATTTTCAAAACCCCCCATTTTCACCAAAATGAGTGGTAAACCCCCCAAAAAAATCAATAATGGAAATTAAATGAAATATGAATATACAAAAAAGTTACGTGTGTGAAAAATGGTAGCCTTGCATCAAAATAATAAAAGAGGGAATATAATATTAAAAAAATACCTCTCTCCTTACCTAATAAGTTTGTCCTATCACCTCCCCTTCTCCTCACATATTACATGAATTTTTTCCGTACTATATTTCTTACAAATTATCTTTTTAATCCACTCGCCCATGTTCTAGTTATACTAGTCTAAAAAATAGAACAATCCCAAGTGTGTTAATGTTTTTTTCATGGAGATAACAATCAAGAGGTAATATTCTCAAACTACCTCCCTAAAATAGATTTCCTCCTATAACTTGTCCTCACATTCCTCATACAACATGTAATAATAATTTTAGTGTCGTATATTTAATTTAATTTTATAAAACTAATGTAATATCAACCATCCATCCTCTTATATTCTCCAATTATTCTAAAAACAAAAACACTCTCTATATTATGTGGGTTCACCGCCTCCTTTGATAAAGAGTTTTAGTCATACATGACCACCATCCTGGTCATTATAAATTTGATTATAATTGTTTAAAATGGCTCAATTAATTATATAATGTATTGTTTTTACATGTGGATGAATATATGTCCATAAATTTAAATAAAACAAAAGTAGATTGTGGGGGTTGGTAAAATCTCCAAAATAAACTAACTATATAACATTAACATTGTCACTGAATGAATCATCCATATACTGAAAAACATATCGGTATTTTGTAAAATTTAAATATCTATAAGGACATGAATGTAATTTAGTTTCACCAATGTATTTTTAGTCCCATTTTATCACAATATCCAAAATTATCCATAAGTGATCCGACTGTGGAACACTAAAATAAACACCCCCAGAACTATGAAATTAATCATTATATATACTTGAAATTATTCTAAATGGACACAATGTAATTATATTAAATAATATATTCTTATAAATGGTTCTCAATTAAGTTATTAATGAATTTAATTTATTTATTTAGGTTGATAAGTACAAGTTCATAATGATTCTGGAACATGTGGTAATGAATCTCTCCAACCCACCCTATTTTATTTAGGTTACAGTTTCTCTACTTCACCCCACATTCTATCTATATATTTCTTATTTGATTATCCTATATAATATATATATTCCCCGACATATATACCTATTATTTTTAACTTTTATTTATAGTGATAAATATATTTTAAAGGCTATCTTCTCAATTTCGTTAGTTAAGTAATCCCGGTTAAAGTGAACTTCTCTGTTTCTTTCCCAGTTTCAAGTACCACTTCATAAAATGATTTATACCATCCTTGTATTGTAAAATTTCCCATTAATTATGTAAAATTTATTTTATATCATTTATTTTTTATGGAAATTAGTATACTCTTTCTGTCTTTAAAGACACTTCACCCTTTTCCCAAAAACCCCCCACAAAAGTGGTACATTTATAATGTTACTTATCCAATAATTTTTACATATTCAGTTTACTTAGACATAATTTTTCATGCACCATTATTATTTTTCATCTATTAATGTCCCATATTTTGTAATCCCTAATTTCTTAGAAACCATTATGACATTCCATATAGCTATGCTATAAAATTCGACCACAAAACCCATTTATTTCCATGGGAAATAAGTATGTTTACGCCTTATATAAAAAACATATTCATGTAAATTTTATTATGGATGAATATATATTTAAATTTAAATTAGTGTGTAATGTTTATGTATCATGAGATGATATTTATAGGATTATAGAGTAAATCTAATCAAGGACAGGTCTCTCTCCAAAATGTGATGTTACATTGGAAGTTAGCCTTAACTTATGCCCATGCTATGTTTTATGTTGTTGCCACATATCCATATTTACATTATCTTATGATTACATGTTCTATGTTTTATTCTCACATATGATAATTCAGAAGCCTTATCATTCATGATATCAAGTCATGCCTTTTGTAACATATCTTATTCGTTGTTATCTTTTTTATTCCATTATTGGGATTTTTAGCTCCCCCCTTTTGTTTATGTATTCCCTAGGTTATACTATAATGTATTTGGATCTCAAAATGATTTAGTGGATTAGTATAGAGATTAAATTAATGATGTTTTATTTTATTTTCATGTTGTTTTATAAAAATCTAGTCTCCAAAATATTCTATTCCTTTGGACCCTTGGTTTGTATTTGTTGAATATTTATATTTAAAATCATATAATAATATGTATTAATGTATTGGGTTTATATATTTTGTATGATAGGAAAGAATAGTTATTTTTGGTGATTAGGACTAGAATAAATTAATGAGAACCCTCGGGATAATTTTATGTAAATTAAACATTCCTAAAATTTTGGTGATGTATAGTGAAAGTGGCTAGTTAGGATGATTGTATCACTAGGAAGGTAAGGGGGTGAATCATTTATAATTTTTATTTTATGTTTCCTTGAAACAACCTTTGCGCCCTATTAAACATTTTATTCCATACAGAAAAAAATTCATAAACACATTCAATGGAACACAAGTATATACAAGGTTCACTATTCAATAAGAAAAGATATGTCCTTGATATGGGTTTGATGTGATCAAATATTAAAAAATCCTCTAAAACACAATACTTGGAATACAATGAGAAGGATACACCCTTTTACTCATGTAGAACTATGTAAGGAATACAATAGTGCATGTGCTCCCTCTTAGAACAAAGAAGGTAAAATAATTATTAAACAAGTTACATGTGCTTCTTTTCAATATAAATAAATTTATTCTTTAAAAGAAATATTCAATTTCTTAACCAGAAGAGGGTAAGATCCTCAAGGAATTTGATGGGGAATTCAACTATGATTATCCTATTCGATCTACTCACTATTATTCTCCAGATTTAATTTCCCAATCTGATCTGGAAACTCTAATATTCATATCTGATTTCCCGATATGATAGATGTTGCATTAACATAATACAATTAAGACAATTCAGAATTCCTTCTTCTTCAGTCTATAAATCTAAATAAAAATCCAGATATAGTTATCCAAATTGATATGATGACCATCCAAGTACGATGATAAGAAGAATCTGAAAGAAAATTTAATACAATGATCACTGAATTTTATGATCAACTGAATATGTTGATCAGTGAATATGATGATCAGCTAAATACAACGTTGCAATCTTATCCCTATTCATTTAAACTTTCTCAACTAAAAATTATTCAAAAAATGTTTAATATAGAAACCTTCTTCTCCCCTAGAAATTTTAAGCTTCTCTATCTTCTATGAATAATACTTCAATGTCACTTCACTTCAAAAATGTAAAAATTACGTTTTCATTTTACAGGCGACCCACGAGAGGTTTTGGTGGGTATCCCAAAAATAGTTCCACATAACCAAAGTGACAAAATATCCATTTCCATTGAACTTTGAGTAAATCTATTACTTCATAAACTCTTCGTGAATCTTCTCGAATCTTCTTAAAACATTATCTCTTCTCTTTAGAATTTTTTTAAATGTCAGTCTAAATCTGATTCATCAATAAGATTTTAATTGTTAATTCCATGTAGTTCAATCTGATTTCCTCATTAAAATGATCTGTACTAATTATTGAAAAATGATCATTTTATTTAAAACTCTCCCTACAAAACATATTTATCTATATTCTTCATCTCTGCACAACTTTTTCTTAATTTTATTCTCTTGACCCACTCTTTTGATGAATAATTTAGTTCAACCCATTTTAAATGTTCAACTACATTGTTGATCACATTTTTTCTTCTCATTGCATTCATCATTCTTAAGAAATTATTCTTCTAATTTCAATCGATCTTGACCCAATTGAAGAAATAAAACATTTAAAAAAAATTATTAGCCTTTATGAATCCGATGATCCCTTTACAATGGATTAACCAACCTTCTTCTTTAAATATCATTCCTTTGAATATGTTCACAATTGGATTCTATAATGTTTTCTCACATTTAAAAGTATTGTAACTTCCGAATACTTCAATAACCTATTTCATTTATTCTTAGCCTGAATATGATTGGTCTAGATCTCTTTCACACCCCCTTACTTACATTAATATTTCATCGCATGTCCTCTAATATAATTATGATTTATGTGAAATAAAAATTAAAAAATCATAGTCACAATTGTTTTATCGTAGCCATAAAGACTTTGATTCTCCCGTTTTGATAAAATACCCCATACCAGATTTAGAGTGAATCTAATGACCAGATTTAGAGTAAATCGAATGTCAATTTAATTCATTTAAGATTATTTCTCAATTCTATTGACCTTATAATTCAGTATTTAATTTGAATATTATGAGATTTCTCTTCCTGCCAGCTTCACCCAAATATGATGGAACTTTTCTTACATTGTGAGTTAGATTATTTGAAAATGATGGTCAGTCGAATTCAAATACAAAGTGAGGTGATTTTCCTATTTTGTCAAGATTCACTATTTTTATAAAACATTATTGACAACAAAAGACAATACCTGAATATGATTACCTTTTTCATCATCTTAGTTTTAACAATATCCCCCTTTGGTTTTTTTTCAACAAAGATTTATAAATAATTTGACAAAATCTTCTAAATAAATAGATCAATTATAAAAAATTCTAAGCCTATATGAGTTAAATAAATATAGGAAATAAGAATTATTGACAGTAAAGTTGTGCTATTTGGGATTAGTGATTATGAAAACCTTTAAAATATTTTTCCCTACCTTGGTCTTTCTTTTCGAAAATTTCCTATAATATGATGATTTGGTTCCTAAAACCATTCCAAAAAATAGTTATAATATTTCAAACACTTACAATGCAGAAATCAAAACTTACCCTCAACTCCCCCTTTTTACATAAATATAAAAGTATATATTTTATAAACAATACAATTCTCCAACTTGACAAAACTAATCAAATGTAAGATGAGATAGATGACAAAAAACATACCCCAAACTTGAAGATAATGAGGATGGATACCAATTTTCAACATCAATTTATAAAATTATTCCTTCGGTATGGGTTTTGTGAAAATGTCAGTAACTTATTCCAATGTAGAAACATACTATAGATTTAATTCATTCTTCTCCACATGCTCTTTGATTAAATAAAATTTGATATCAATATGTTTTTAATGAGAATGTTTAACTTGATTCATGGTTAAATTCATTGTACTTTTACTGTCACAGACCAATAGAAAGTGTAACTTCACTTCAATAAGTAAGACTTCTAATTGAGTTTTCATCCACATTATTTGAGTAGTGGCTAGAATGGATGCGACATACTCAGCTTATTCCATACTAAGAGTTACTATTTTTTTTCATTTATTGATAAAAAAACAATTAATTTCCAGAAATAATACTCCACTAGATGTGTATATTCAATCATCAATATTTCCTACCCAATCAGAATCTGAACACCAAAACAAATCAATACTTTCTGAGATGTCATATCTGATTTTTAAATTTTGCGTTTCTTTGATATATATAAGAATTATTTTTCAAGTAATTAAATGTGACTATTTTGGTTCACTCTAAAATATTGCACATAAGGTAATATAACAAAAAATATTGGGTCTTGAGATAGTTAAATACAATAAACATTGAATAAACTTCCGAAGTTCTTTTTGATCAACTTCTTTTCCTTCTCCATTTTTTTTCATATTTGTCCCCACTAAAATTAGTGTGGAAATAGGTTTTGAATTTTCTATTTCAAAAATATTCAGAATTTACTTAGCTTACTTTTATTGGGAAAGAAATATATATATTTCTTTTATAGAATTTGTAACCTAAGAAATTATTTCATTTCCCCCAACATGGGAATTTCAAAAATATTTTTCATTTATTCCTAAAATCTTTCACAACTTCTTTCTTAATTTCAAGTAAATATAGTTTCATCATCATAAATAATTATGATGAATGAATAATCTTTTCTTTCTTGGATATAAATATTTTTATAAATTCTTCCTTTTATAAAACTCACTTCTTTAAGAATGTATACAATTTTAATACCAAGATCTTAGGGCTTGTTTTATGCCACAACAAGACTTCTTAAATATTTATACATAACATACATCCTTTCCAACAACAAATCCACAAGGTTTTTCAATTTAAAACTCTTCATCAAGATTACCATTCAAGAATAAGAATCTAACATCCATTTGAATGATATTATATCCTCATTGTGAGGAAATAAGAAGAACAATTATGATAATTTCAAGTACTTCCCCATAATAAAAGGTTTCATCAAAATCAATACCTTCGGTTTATGAATACCCTTTTCACTAAAATCTTTCTTGGTTTTATATCACTCCCCTGTCTTTATTTAGATCATTCCCAAAAAACCCAGTTTTCTCAATATTGTTTTTATTTTATGGAATGAGTATGAGTTTCCATGTACCATTATTTTCAATTTGATCTAACTTTCTATTCATGGTCTCAACCCATTCTGTATTGTCAAAATATTCTTTCACATCAATCATCTCTACTTTTTAATATAATGAATATCATGTAATATCATTTTTTTCTTCTTGTTTAATCCTTCTTATGCTGAAACCAAATTATATTATGGTATTTCACTTGATTCCTCTGCCTAGGATGATATTTTTTAGTATCTTCCTCAACATCGGGAATATATGTGTCAAATTATTCTATTTAAATAGGTTTACAATTGTCTATATACTTATCAGGATGGTTTTCCCTATCCTTCTCCACTTCCCTATCAGTCTAAGCATGTTTGTTTCCTTATTTTTAATTACTTTCACAACAATAGAATAAAAAATTCTTCTCATTTCTGGGTTTAAACATCTATAAACTTCTCCTCTAAATCTTAGCCATGGAAAATTCCATCTTCACCTTTCTATTAAAACTTTATAATGTTTCCACCATTCCTCTTTATAATACATGGTATCCCATAAAGTCTTATGCATTTCAGACTTTGTGTTTTTTCATAAAAACATTCATAAGGAGTCACATCTTAAAAGGACATATAGAAACATAAATTTTGAATATAAACAAAAATACTCATGGATTGTCTCCAATAGTAATGAGAAAGACCATGTTCAAGTAACATAGTTCTTCCAATTTCCACCAAACTTCTATTATTTCTGTTAGTAACTCCATTATGTTGAGGAGTGTATGGAGAACTATACTCATTCCAAATTCCATGATTCTGTAGATATCTTTAAAATTATTCACTACTATATCCACCACCATTATCAGTTCTCAACTTCTTCCTTGAATATTGACATTATTTCTCAGCTCTACTTCTAAAACTTTGAAACAACTTCAAAGAATCTAACTTATATTTCATATACATAACTCAAGTAATGCGAGTAAAATCATAAATATAAGTACTGAAGTAATTTTTAAATGTTTCATTAACACGTGTAACCCATAATTTTATGACAATATTGATTCTCTTAAACCATACTCATGTAACAAGAGTTTTTTATTTCACAAACCTGAAACAAGTTTCCTTTTGTATGTTAGACTCTTGTAACTATATTTCCATCTTCTTGATGTTTTAGAAAAAATCATTCATTTCTAAAGATTACTTTGATATCCTCATAAAATAATTGTTAAAAAATTATAAAATTTTGTTTCAACTCATAAATATACAAATATTTATTTGATTTCAGCCTTCCTTTTTTAATGATGGCTGATCCAAAACCATTGATTCTTAGTGATTCATCATTTTCAATTTTTAAAGTTCCTTCTTTAAAATCATTCACATTATTCAAAAATTTCAAATATCCTATCACATGATAATCACACCCACAATCAAGATCCTACATACACTCTCCTTTTGTATCTTTGAAAGCATTTTTAACAACAATATATTTTTCTTCTTTCTTTTCTGCATTCAATTTTAGCTTTCAAGAATTGTTAAGAATCTTTTGTTGTTCTGGTAACAATACAATAAATAATTTTTCAAGGTTTCTAGGTTGTTCAAATCTTTCACATATATTTTCCAAAGGTTGGAACATATTTTCAATCTTCACACCAACATTATCAGATTTATTTTAAACATCCTTCTTATATTTAGAATTTTGAGGGTATTGACTCCCCCTCAATCCTTTCATTTCATAACACATGGAGTAATAGAAATATATTTGGTTTAACAAAAAAATGTTATCCTTTTGTTCAAATCCCCCACAATAATGATAATATCCATAACAAATAGTATTTTCCTCTGGAACTTTCATTCTAATCAAGAATTTTAAATCTATTTATCATAAAACTTATTGTCTTTCTTTTTTGAGCCACTAAGTTTTCAATCTGAATTAGGATTATCCTTTGAGATATATTATATCTATAATAATTGGAATCTTTTATAGAATCAAAATTTTCAGATTCAATATTTTCTGAAAATTTTGAATAGTAAACTTTTTTTTTTCCACCTACAAAACATTCCCAAATTTCTTATTTTGAGAAGCACTTATATATTTATTCTCACCCTTTGATGGAAAATTTTATTGAACCTTCCTATGTTTCTCATTATGAGAACTTTCACCAACCTTAGATATAAATTTTTTGAAAATTTTATTTTTATCTATAACTTGAAATTTTTTTTGTTGAACAGGTTTCAAATATTCTTATTTTTCTTTCAAATTCACTTTTAGATGGACATTAATTTTTTTTTATTCCCTAATATATTTCTTCAAATCATCTATTTATTTTCATAGTTTCACCTCTTCATTGACAAATAATTCTTTATTTCTTTTTTCGGAACCTTTATCTTCCATATATTTGCTTTTCTGGTCAATCCTTTTAATCCTTCTAAGGCATACTTTTAGCTCTTCCTTCAAATGAAATTCAAGTTTAGTTTCTTTTTCTTTAGAAATTTTTATTTCCAATTCTCCATCATTCAATATTGTAATTTAATTATTCTCAATACTATAATATTTTTTATATTTATAATCTTTTTATTCTTATTCTTTATGATTAGATAAGAACATATTTATTTTGGATTTAAATAATTTTCCATCATTCCCCCTGGAATATTATTTTCCATTTTCTACCTGTTTCTTACATGATATTATTGGTCTTGTTTCTACTTTATCACTATATTATTCTATCTTTCTTTGAGGAAAAATAGACACAATTTAACAACCCGAGAATTCATGTTTTGTGTAATGATATGTTTCCCCTTTTAGTTGGACCATCTTGCTTTAAAAAGAAAATGAAAATAAACGAAAAATGTAACAACAAGCATGAATGAAACACTCCTTTGTTAAGAAACATGACGTTTACAACTTCCCACAATCAAAACATCACTAACCAAGGATTCCAACCAAGAATCCGATTACAACGACAGGAAGACTGCTTAGAACTACTAGGAGCCCGAATATGCGGTAGGGATTCCGAACATCCATCATAAAGAACATAAGAATGGATGACGCCACCGCGACCGTGCTCAACACCAAGGGGATCATGCGAACCATCCTTGCTTCTCCTTCAGCCACTTGAGGTAAGGGTCACCGAGACCCAACCCTTTTATAAGCACAAAAGATGACCGTTGGACCTCAAACGGTCATAAATCCGACCGTTGGATCCCAACGAATCCCATGTTCATTCTGACCGTTGGGAGTAAAATGATCGGAATGATAAGTGGACTGTTTTTCTGTAATTCTTTTTAAAATGACACCAACGTTAATTACCTTTTGTTTTCCGAAATAAGAATTTTATTCTATGTTTCAAATGGAGAAAAATTAATATTATTGCCTTCTTCCACTATACTTTTTATTTGAACAATTAAATATTTGTTTTTCTAGTTATATCAAACCTGTTGGATTTCATCTATGAGTTTGCATCAAAATAGATACCTTATTTCTCGTATGATTAAACCTTTTATTAACTATTTTAGAAACTACGTCAAATAATGGTTTATATCACTTGTGTGTTTTGTGGTGATAATATTTTCACCAACACACTTGTATGTGTGATAAAATATAGTTGCACTAAATGATACCTTCTAATTAAGAAAATTAGGATAGTTAACTAGCAAGGGAAATTAAAATATATGTACTTGTGTCATGTTTTAATGAAATAATATGTAATTAATAATTAAGGATTAATAATAATGTCAATCTAATATTAATTTTTGGATGTTGCAAAAATATATATATATACATATAATAAAACGTTTTGATTAAATCAATATATATATATATATTTTTTAACCAATGATATATTTTAAATAAGAATGGTTTAATAATAATAATATAAATTAGTCTTGATTAAATTAATTTACAAAAGACTTTTTATAAAAAAAATGAATGTTAATGTAATCTAATAAATTAATAATAACTTTATTAATAAAGCAATTCTTTTTTTTGGAAAAACTGTAGAGAACCGCGTTTTTTAAACTGCGGTGAAACTCCCAGGTCGTCCGATCCGGCTTCCCTGATCACAGCCATCCCTTCTTTTAAAACCGCAAAACCCCTCAGCCGTCCGATCCCTCCCTCATTTAATCCCAGCCGTTCATCACGTTTCGCGTTTTTCTTCTCCGCGGTTTCTTCTTCCTCGCACCGAACCAGCAGCACACAGCTGCTATTTTCTTTTCCATCTCCTCATGTCTTCGTCGAACAAGTGGACCCGGCGTCGCCCTCTTTTTTCCACGCGGTAGGAGCGCCTCGGCCTCGGGATGCCTCGGCCGAAGACTCCTTTCCTCCCCCGAAGTCTTCTCCTTCCTTGTTGTTTTTTTTAAATTCCCTGTTGCCCCGAAGGCCGAACGACTGGCTCTCCCTCGGTCTCCTCGGCTTCTGGATCTGGTTTGCTGCACCATCTCTTCTCCTCCTCCTCCTCGTCGAGCTAAGGTAAGGGAGAGGTTTTTGCCGTGGTTTCCGTTTGGGTTTCGTTTTTATACATATACATATATATGTGTGTTATGTATATACATATATACATCCTAATGGGTATACACTGGATTCTCACTTGTTGTATCGCCTTCTCTTCTTCTCATCTCCATTTTGTTAAGAACGTACCCTATTTATAAAGTTTGATTTTAAACATCGGTTTTCTTAAAAACATGTGTATATTCGGAATTATAGGTATGTATATATATGTATCTCCAACTTCTATGTTTATACCCCTGGTTCCCCTTGCCTCATTCTTCATTTCTTTTCCTCCTGTCCGAAGGTAAGAGGCATGTTTATTTTTGTTGTGTTGAAGTTTTGGAGTATATATATATATATATACATGTTATGTATGTATATATTCCAGGTATGTGTGAACCGGGTGAGAACCCAGAATTTGAGATCTCTCTCCATGGACAAATCGAATATTGGGTAAAAGGAAACAATTACCTCTTATGTTTAGTTTCCTTCGGCCTTGGTACACCGTAATTTATACACACCTCACATAAATATATATGCGTATATGAATTTACATCATGGCCTTAAGAACCGGTTACCACTGTTTTCTTCATCTAGAATTCGATTAGGTTAAAGGCAGTTTTTCTCTTCGAGTTCTTTTTATCTCAGTTTTAATGTTATACACATTGTGTATATAAATATATATATATATATATATACATTTATATACACATAAGAATAAGAGGACATTTGCAAATATACAATTCTTCTTTCGTGTTTATAACCCTGGTTTTTATTTCGCCTATAAACATGAAGGTTTTTGGGTAATTGTACGAACATGCAAAATCATGCAAGTATACGAAGTATATTGGTAAGTACATACATGCGATTATATCGATGTGTATGTACCCCAACGTGTACTTGGTTTTCTTATCCCTTTTGTAATGAATTTTGGTATAACATGATGAATTTATGGGTTGGTTGGATTTCAAAATCACTCTCGAAACTAAGAATTTTCATTTATCATTGCTTCGGATAATCAAGATTTTTCTTAAAATGGATAGTAAGGGTTTCTGAACTTTTATAAACACATTCATGTATTAGTAGGTGTGTTCCCATGTGATAATGGAAAAGTTTACACAAACGTACATAATGAACTGATTATGCACTTTGTAACTCCAGCTGCCTGTATTAAACGCCTAGTGTATCCCTTTATCATCACATGTGTAATTAATGGATGACCATGCTTTAATTGGGAATTTTGATGTATGGAATATTAAGTGTTATGTTTACTTTATTAAAACCCATGTGAACTTTTTATGTGCACAAAGCATGAGCATGCATGTCTTAATGTTTTAATGAAAGGGTCCTGTTTTAATTTCGGTTGAGTTTTTACAAGAATCGGTTGTTATATAAATTTGTATATACATATAAATCATTGTGAAAGTGAATTCTAAAGCAACGACATGTTTTCAAGATAGAAAACTCCAATGAAAATATATATGTAATTAAGGCAAGCTTAAAATGTTTTGGAAAATTCGGTGCTTGACCGTTGTAAACAGGAAGGAATTGGGGAGTGAACCCATCCTTCGTTAAGTGGGTAGGCCCAGACAGCCTTCAACGATTTCAAGCGACCTCAGCATGATGTTTTAATTTTAAAAAGCTTGCGTATTACTTTCACAGACACTGGATTATTTTTATGAAATTTTGAACGTAGTTATTTTATAAAATGATATAGTAAGTAATTTAAAACTATGTTTTAAGAATGATATTTATTGAAAGTATTTTCAACTCATGGAACCGAGAACTTTCATTTATCACTGCTTGGGGTAAATGAGGAATTTTGTGAAAATGGGGTTTAATTAAGAATGCATGAAACCCTATGAACGAATGGCCACGTCAAGATATGTAAGGGATGTATAGGACTACATGTGACGGGTGCGCCCGGAATTATATAGCGCTCCAATGCATTGGGTAAAACAAGAGTCTCATGAGACGACCATGTGCGACGGTCTTGGCAGTTAGCCTTGACTTGTGCTAAAGAAACAGGGTGGGCAGTGAGCCTCGACCTGTTAAGTATGTTATACGGTCATGATGAAAAGTCATAACAAAGTCCAGGATTATACATTCCCTCTACATGTAATGATAAAGGATAACTAGGGGTTTGTTCAACTAACAGGACAATCCCTAGTTAAAAGCTCCCATGATCATGAAATTGTATTTTATGTGACAAGAACTGTTTTCTACTCACGAACCATGATATGCATGTTTTACTGCTTAGCCATAGAATTTCCCTTGGAATTAAAGTAATCTTGTTTTAACATTATGCATTGCTTACTCTGTTTATATTGCGCACTCTGATCTTGTTTAAATTAAAGCTCATTTCAAGTACGTGCTTCTTGTGCAAGTGGATTATCAAAGAAAGATGATTTTCTTGTTTTAAGAAATGATAACGTTTTGATTTAGAAAAGTATTTTTATTCCTTTCAAAAGGACTGATTGAAGAAAGATTTTTCTTGAAAATGTTTTAAAACCCCCTTACTGGGCATTTTTGCTCACCCTACGTTTTGTTTAAAATTTTTCAGGCACGATTAATATTAATGAAGCTAATCAGAAGGAGCTGGTTTCCCAGAATCCCGAGCCTCACGATCCTCTATTGTGATGAGACATGATATTAAAACTTGAAATGATGAAATGTTAAGTGTATCATGTCTCATTAAGCACCCCGGTTTTGGGGGTCGCTACAGTTGGTATCAGAGGATGGGTTCGGGAAACTCTGGAAAACCAGGTGATATAAGTATATTGCTAAGACTAATTAAGTAAAAACGTTATGATTTTCAGATGGGTGATGTACCTACTGACCTTTTGTCACTTCCCACTGAGGCTCTAGAGAACATTATATCTCTAGTCAGCCATGAAAACATCCTGAACTATGCTCACATTCGCATGACGTGTAAGCACTTGTACGATGTGTCAAACTCATCTAGGGTGCTTAGTCTCCACCGGGGAATGGGGATGGATTATCTCCTAATGATGATGACCCAGTTTCCCTCGTATGCACGTCGAGGAAGGTATCACGAAGGACTCTTCTGAGTGTTTACTGCGGGCGAGGAGTTTGGCACAATGCTAGATAACCCTTTCCAAGAAGCTGCTGCTGCCGGAGATCTTCGAGCGGCTTATCTGTGTCAGGTCCTGCACTATGGCTTCTGGGGCCAGTTAATGGACTTCGAAGCGTTGGATAATGAGTCCACTCGAGTGTCTCTTAGGCAAGAAGTGTACACCGACGTTTCCCAACTCCACACCCCCCCACGCTAAACTCAAGAGGCGATATAAATGTCCCCATGAATTTAGTCCTGTTTGTTCTTCCTGTGTTTGGTTTGTGGAGTTAGAGAGTTTCACCTCTCTTTGTAGTGTCCGTCTGGAAAACTCAGACTTTAATGTGTAAACCTTCTTAATTAAAAAGTTTATGATCTCTTCCTTCTCAGTGTTGTAAGTGACCTCTCTTGTTTACCTTTTCTTCCAGATGGCAGGTCAGATGAACCTCTCTTCTCTACCTGACGAGTTGGTAGAGGTTATCTTGATCAGAACTTGTATGGTGGACTTTCCCTCTTTTCTCCACCTACGAGGGTCCTGCCAACGTTTTCTGGATATTGCGAATAGTCCGGAAATTCTCCGTGCATGTCAGGAGAATGAATATGTGATCCACCTCCTTGCCACCACCCAGCTCCCCTGCTATAGGCGAAGGGGGAGATACCATGAAGGGCTGTTTCAGTGTTTCTCTATGACACGGAACTTCTCTGCCAGAGCCTGCTTTCTCGTAGCAGCTCAGGACGGCAACCTCAGAGCCGCCTACATGTTTCAGATCCTGAACATCAGCCTTCTCAATCGCGTCGTACCCCTCAACTACCTCGAGCGTAATGAAGTTCGAAGGGTTACTAGGGGATTCGTCCGCTCAGACGTCTCAGAGCTGTTTATTGCACGGACCTCCCTGTGGAAGCCTGTGTGTAGTGCCCATGAGCAGGAGCACAAGTCTTATTGCTCAAAGTGTATCTGGGTCAGGGAAACAGAGGATCTGTGTACCAGTTTAGGGGTTCCGTTAACCGAGCCAGGCCTTCAGTTTTGGTAATGTTGTGCGACCGAAGTCTTTTTCTTGTCTTATTAAGAATAGAATTGAGAGGACACAATTCTTTTAAGGGGGAGATAATGTAACAACCCGAGAATTCATGTTTTGTGTAATGATATGTTTCCCCTTTTAGTTGGACCATCTTGATTTAAAAAGAAAATGAAAATAAACGAAAAATGTAACAACAGGCATGAATGAAACACTCCTTTGTTAAGAAACATGACGTTTACAACTTCCCACAATCAAAACATCACTAACCAAGGATTCCAACCAAGAATCCGATTACAACGACAGGAAGACTGCTTAGAACTACTAGGAGCCCGAATATGCGGTAGGGATTCCGAACATCCATCATAAAGAACATAAGAATGGCTGACGCCACCGCGACCGTGCTCAACACCAAGGGGATCATGCGAACCATCCTTGCTTCTCCTTCAGCCACTTGAGGTAAGGGTCGCTGAGACCCAACCCTTTTATAAGCACAAAAGATGACCGTTGGACCTCAAACGGTCATAAATCCGACCGTTGGATCCCAATGAATCCCATGTTCATTCTGACCGTTGGGAGTAAAATGATCGGAATGATAAGTGGACTGTTTTTCTTTAATTCTTTTTAAAATGACACCAACATTAATTACCTTTTGTTTTCCAAAATAATAATTTTATTCTATGTTTCAAATGGAGAAAAATTAAAATTATTGTCTTCTTCCACTATACTTTTTATTTGAACAATTAAATATTTGTTTTTCTAGTTATATCAAACCTGTTGGATTTCATCTATGAGTTTGCATCAAAATAGATACCTTATTTCTCGTATGATTAAACCTTTTATTAACTATTTTAGAAACTACGTCAAATAATGGTTTATATCACTTGTGTGTTTTGTGGTGATAATATTTTCACCAACACACTTGTATGTGTGATAAAATATAGTTGCACTAAATGATACCTTCTAATTAAGAAAATTAGGATAGTTAAATAGCAAGGGAAATTAAAATATATGTACTTGTGTCATGTTTTAATGAAATAATATGTAATTAATAATTAAGGATTAATGATAATGTCAATCTAATATTAATTTTTGGATGTTGCAAAAATATATATATATACATATAATAAAACGTTTTGATTAAATCAATATATATATATATATATTTTAACCAATGATATATTTTAAATAAGAATGGTTTAATAATTATAATATAAATTAGTCTTGATTAAATTAATTTACAAAAGACTTTTTATAAAAAAAATGAATGTTAATGCAATCTAATAAATTAATAATAACTTTATTAATAAAGCAATTCTTTTTTTTGGAAAAACTGTAGAGAACCGCATTTTTTAAACTGCGGTGAAACTCCCAGGCCGTCTGATCCGACTTCCCTGATCACAGCCGTCCCTTCTTTTAAAACCGCAACACCCCTCAGCCGTCCGATCCCTCCCTCATTTAATCCCAGCCGTTCATCACGTTTTGCGTTTTTCTTCTCCGCGGTTTCTTCTTCCTCGCACCGAACCAGCAGCACACAGCTGCTGTTTTCTTTTCCATCTCCTCATGTCTTCATCCAAAAAGTGGACCCGGCGTCGCCCTCTTTTTTCCACGCGGTAGGAGCGCCTCGGCCTCGGGATGCCTCGGCCGAAGACTCCTTTCCTCCCCCGAAGTGTTCTCCTTCCTTGTTGTTTTTTTTAAATTCCCTGTTGCCCCGAAGGCCGAACAACTGGCTCTCCCTCGGTCTCCTCGGCTTCTGGATCTGGTTTGCTGCACCATCTCTTCTCCTCCTCCTCCTCGTCGAGCTAAGGTAAGGGAGAGGTTTTTGCCGTGGTTTCCGTTTGGGTTTCATTTTTATACATATACATATATATATGTGTTATGTATATACATATATACATCCTAATGGGTATACACCGGATTCTCACTTGTTGTATCACCTTCTCTTCTCCTCATCTCCATTTTGTAAAGAACGTACCCAATTTATAAAGTTTGATTTTAAACTTCGGTTTTCTTATAAACATGTGTATATTCGGAATTATAGGTATGTATATATATGTATCTCCAACTTCTATGTTTATACCCCTGGTTCCCCTTGCCTCATTCTTCATTTCTTTTCCTCCTGTCCGAAGGTAAGAGGCATGTTTATTTTTGTTGTGTTGAAGTTTTGGAGTATATATATATATATACATGTTATGTATGTATATATTCCAGGTATGTGTGAACCGGGTGAGAACCCAGAATTTGAGATCTCTCTCCATGGACAAATCGAATATTGGGTAAAAGGAAACAATTCCCTCTTATGTTTAGTTTCCTCTGGCCTTGGTACACCGTAGTTTATACACACCTCACATAAATATATATGTGTATATGAATTTACATCATGGCCTTAAGAACCGGTTACCACTGTTTTCTTCATCTAGAATTCGATTAGGTTAAAGGCAGTTTTTCTCTTCGAGTTCTTTTTATCTCAGTTTTAATGTTATACACATTTTGTATATAAATATATATATATATATATATACATTTATATACACATAAGAATAAGAGGACATTTTCAAATATACAATTCTTATTTTGTGTTTATAACCCTGGTTTTTATTTCGCCTATAAACATGAAGGTTTTTGGGTAATTGTACGAACATGCAAAATCATGCAAGTATACGAAGTATATTGGTAAATACATACATGCGATTATATCGATGTGTATGTACCCCAACGTGTACTTGGTTTTCTTATCCCTTTTGTAATGAATTTTGGTATAACATGATGAATTTATGGGTTGGTTGGATTTCAAAATCACTCTCGAAACTAAGAATTTTCATTTATCATTGCTTCGGATAATCAGGATTTTTCTTAAAATGGATAGTAAGGGTTTCTGAACTTTTATAAACACATTCATGTATTAGTAGGTGTGTTCCCATGTGATAATGGAAAAGTTTACACAAACGTACATAATGAACTGATTATGCACTTTGTAACTCCAACTGCCTGTATTAAACGCCTAGTGTATCCATTTATCATCACATGTGTAATTAATGGATGACCATGCTTTAATTGGGAATTTTGATGCATGGAATATTAAGTGTTATGTTTACTTTATTAAAACCCATGTGAACTTTTTATGTGCACAAAGCATGAGCATGCATGTCTTAATGTTTTAATGAAAGGGTCCTGTTTTAATTTCGGTTGAGTTTTTACAAGAATCAGTTGTTATATAAATTTGTATATACATATAAATCATTGTGAAAGTTAATTCTAAAGCAACGACATGTTTTCAAGATAGAAAACTCCAGTGAAAATATATATGTAATTAAGGCAAGCTTAAAATGTTTTGGAAAATTCGGTGCTTGACCGTTGTAAACAGGAAGGAATTGGGGAGTGAACCCATCCTTCGTTAAGTGGGTAGGCCCAGACAGCCTTCAACGATTTCAAGCGACCTCAGCATGATGTTTTAATTTTAAAAAGCTTGCGTATTACTTTCACAGACACTGGATTATTTTTATGAAATTTTGAACGTAGTTATTTTATAAAATGATATAGTAATTAATTTAAAACTATGTTTTAAGAATGATATTTATTGAAAGTATTTTCAACTCATGGAACCAAGAACTTTCATTTATCAATGCTTGGGGTAAATGAGGAATTTTGTGAAAATGGGGTTTAATTAAGAATGCATGAAACCCTATGAACGAATGGCCACGTCAAGATATGTAAGGGATGTATAGGACTACATGTGACGGGTGCGCCCAGAATTATATAGCGCTCCAATGCATTGGGTAAAGCAAGAGTCTCATGAGACGACCATGTGCGACGGTCTTGGCAGTTAGCCTTGACTTGTGCTAAAGAAACAGGGCGGGCAGTGAGCCTCGACCTGTTAAGTATGTTATACGGTCATGACGAAAAGTCATGACAAAGTCCAGGATTATACATTCCCTCTACATGTAATGATAAAGGATAACCAGGGGTTTGTTCAACTAACAGGACAATCCCTAGTTAAAAGCTCCCATGATCATGAAATTGTATTTTATGTGACAAGAACTGTTTTCTACTCACGAACCATGATATGCATGTTTTACTGCTTAGCCATAGAATTTCCCTTGGAATTAAAGTAATCTTGTTTTAACATTATACATTGCTTACTCTGTTTATATTGCGCACTCTGATCATGTTTAAATTAAAGCTCATTTCAAGTACGTGCTTCTTGTGCAAGTGGATTTTCAAAGAAAGATGATTTTCTTGTTTTAAGAAATGATAATGTTTTGATTTAGAAAAGTATTTTTATTCCTTTCAAAAGGACTGATTGAAGAAAGATTTTTCTTGAAAATGTTTTAAAACCCCCTTACTGGGCATTTTTGCTCACCCTACGTTTTGTTTAAAATTTTTCAGGCACTGTTAATATTAATGAAGCTAATCAGAAGGAGCTGGTTTCCCAGAATCCCGAGCCTCACGATCCTCTATTGTGATGAGACATGATATTTAAACTTGAAATGATGAAATGTTAAGTGTATCATGTCTCATTAAGCACCCCGATTTTGGGGGTCGCTACACACAAAGTTCCCAACATATTCACATTCAAAACATTTAAAGGTACGTTTCCCTTTGTAATTCATTGTACCTATTTTCACATTTTCAGAAGATATAAATAAATTTTCATCATCATTTTTACATTCCACATTTTCAGAATCTGATTCACTAGCTTCATCTTCAATAGGAATCTTCTTTGTATTTTCTTTATTAAAATCCTTGAAAGACATTTCTCTATCAACTCTTGTCTTTTCTTCTCATTGCTTTCTCACTTATAATTTCATAAGTAATTAGAGTGTTATAAAAATCCTCTAGAGATAATTTTTCAATATATTTTTCTTCTAGTGAAGAAACTTTTGAATCAATATTTTTAGTAAGGATTACTAAAAATCATTTCAATAACTATAAAATCATTTAACTTTTCACCAAGATATATGAAAGTGCTAAAAATATATTCCACCCCCCTAAAAAGTCCCCAACATATTATTATTCACCCATATTTAAATATTTATACTTCAGTCTTCATATTTATAAATTTTCATTCTTCACTTTTTTATTACCTTCGTATATGTTTTTCAATTTATCCCATATACCTTTGGATATGGAAACACCTTTTATCCTTATTAATTCACTTTTAGAAAATGATGATAGTAAATCATTCCTTTCCCTTCCATCATTCTTAAGATTCTTCTTATCAAAATATATAAGAGGGAATTTATAATAAATAGTAG
The DNA here is from genome assembly GCA_963277665.1 of Viscum album. Taxonomy (NCBI): domain Eukaryota; kingdom Viridiplantae; phylum Streptophyta; class Magnoliopsida; order Santalales; family Viscaceae; genus Viscum; species Viscum album. Next base: position 1,180,669,427 of record OY728128.1, on the reverse strand, counting down.
GAAACTGATCTTTTGTTTCTTCATGAAAATCATATCCAGTAGACATAAGATAATGAAACATTTTATTTTTCCTGATATGATAAATTTTTGCATCAAAAACTGGAATACATTTACTATTTACAAGATTGAAATTCCCCATCACTAAAGAATAGGAGAAGGGAACCTATTCTCTGATACCACTTGAATCAGTGATATTTTTTATTTTATATTTCCTTGAAACAAACTTTATGCCCAATTAAACATTTTATTCCCTAATGAAAACAATTCAAACACAAATCCAAAGGAACACATGTATTTAGAAGGTTCACTGTTCAATAAAAATACGTTTATCCTTGGAATGGTTTAGAAATGATCCAATACCACACTATCCACTATAAAAAAATCCTTATAATACATTAAGTAGGATACACTCTTTCACTTATATTGTATTATGCAAACAATCCAATAGTGCATGTTCTCCATGTTGACACAAATAATGTAAAATAATGATTAAACATGTAACATGTTCTTCTTTTAAATATAAAAAATGTATTCCTTTAAAAAAAATTCTTCAATTTATTACCTATAAGATGATAAGAACATCAAGGATTTTGATATAGAATTCAACTCTGATTGTCCAATCCAATCTACTCACACCAGTTCTCCTGATTTGATTGCCCATTCTGATCTGGACACTCTAATATTCAAATATGATTTCCCATTGTGATAGATGTATCTATTCTTGAATAAAATTGATAAAATTCATAATTCCTTCATCCTCAGTCTAGAAATCACAATAAATAATTCCAGATCTGATTATCCAGTCCAATACTGTCACACCCCACACTTTAAAATTATTTTATTTATGTTTGGAATGTAATGAAAGCCTTTATTTTATTATTTTTTATTTATAATTTGGTTTTATTTAAATTTATATTTTATTTTTTTAACCGGGATTTTTCTTCCCCTCTCTCCTTTCTCCCCCATGGTATGACCCCCTTCTCTCTTCCCCTCGCACGAACACCCCAACCACCCCTCATCGATCACACGACCCCCAACACCACCCTCATCCTCTAGCCGCCCAATAACTAACAATTCATCTAGAAAACATCATCTCTGGAAGGAGGTACTCCTCTACACGGTTCCTCCTTCTCATGTCTCCCCTCACACATCCCCCCTACTTGCATTGCTCTCTACCTATCCGACAACCACCCTCATCCAGTCGTCTCCCTATCTGATGTGCTTCACCTATCTAACGGTACACCCTCTCCCCTTTTGGTGAGTTCAAATCTTTTCCCTCTCTATTTATAGTGTTTTAATGTGGGGGGGGGGAGGTGTTCTTGGTTTACTAAACCCTAATATATAGAGTATTCATGGGGTTTGTGTTTACTTCAAATTTTGGATGTGCGAGGGGTCTGAAAGGCTCAGTTCTTCCTTCCATTGAAGTTACATTACATCCACACATGTTTGATATAGGAATTTCCTTACCTTTTTTCTTCCCAAAACAAACCTTGGATTCTTTCATGTGTTCAAATAATTATTAACTATGATACACTCCATCATAATTCATTTTGTTAGTTTTTTTCCGTGTTTTTAAATTATTATAGTTTGTTAAAAATATGTTTTGAAGTGTGTTCCTATTTATGCCTATGTGTTTGCACACCAAATGGTGCTTTCTAATTTTCTATAAATTGGTAAAAAAAATTCTCACCCCTTTGGTATCTCTATTTAGATTAATTTGATATTTTAGAATTCATATATTTTGTTAAAAATTAGATTTCAAGCGAATATTGAGCTATACCTCAGTAATTTTTAATTTTATGTGTTTAATAACATGTCATGTTTTCCTTTAAATGTAATTGGGTGATTTGGAGACGGATTTGGCCTTTTTTATGTTGTAATAGCATTGTTGGGTTTAAAGTTGGTGTTTTGTTTGTGAATTGGTAATTTCTAAAAGCATGATTTCTATTTACGGCTTATTGTTTCAGATTGGAAAACTTGTGGTGTTCCTTTAAAATTGGGTTTGGCTGTTTTCATGGAATTTTGGAAAGATCCATTTGATTTTTTCACATCCATTTGTGTATGGATTTCACACATGGATGGTCATTCAAATAAATATGATACTTTAAAAATAGTGTTTTCCTTTTTCATTTTTTACATAAATGTTTTTTTAGTTTTTGAATAGTATCTTGGTTCCCTATTTTGGCTTAATGTTTTTTGGGGTTTTGTGATTTTTGATTTTTTGGAAAAGTTTTTAGAGTGTGTTGGACTATACTATGGTGGTTTAGGGCTGTGGGTGTCGAGAGTGCCTACTTGTTCATGCATAGAGTAAGCCATATATATATATATGCCTTTATTTGTACATATTCCATCATGGTGAGGGGAATATGTGAAATGTAGCTAGGGGTATATATATATATGTATGTATAAATGAATGTACCTGTAAGCATTAATGGTAGATTATAGTGGTCGTCGTAAAAAATAAATGGCATGTCTAAAGTAGGATCCCTTTTGCATTGTCATTTAAATTAAAGAATTTTTGATTTCTTGTTTTTCACAGTTTTATTTAATGCTAGTTAGTAATTGTTAGTTTTTATAAAAAATGATTATTGTGAAATAGTGTAAGATCCTCTTTTTATTTTAATTTCAAAAAACTATTTTGATAAATGTTCATGCCAAATGTTTATCAAATTTCCGGGTTGGCCATTTTTTGTAAATTGTGATTTTAAAGAATGGATTGGGTTGTAAATTTACATGGTTTGTTCAAATATATGTCTTAAATGTGGTTCAAAAATTATTTTGAAATTGTATGTGGTGTTTTTGATTATTTGGAAATGATTTCCTGTGCATGTGGTTATTTAAGAAGTGTTTTGGATTGTGATGGTTGTGCGAGGCCCAATTAGTACTTTTAAAATGGTTTCTTTAGAAAAAACTCCTTGGAGGGTCCACTTTACTTGGTTATGTATATGTTGGGGAAGGTAAAACTTTCAGGAATCCATTATGTTCAAATAGCTGAAAATAAAGTGCCATGTTCCTTAGGGTAACTCAGGGGTGACTTTGTTGTGTTTATTGATTTTGTGTGATGGATGTGCTTATGACGTCCAAATACCTTTTTTTTAATTTTCTTAATAAACCAGTTTTTGAAATAGTGGGAACCTCACACTCAAATTCAATCCCAACTAAACCATCCCAAAAGAAGAATCAACATTCACACATTTGACAATAAAGGGGAACACCCTCGAGCCCACTGCAAAATCAAAGCATCTAACCACAAACCGCCTTTTAATTGAAAATTCAAATTGCAACTTTCAAACAGAGCACTATCACACCGCCTTGAAAAGCAGAACCTCGAACCGTGCAAGCTGCAGGAACCTCAATTGTTGAACCAACATGAGCGCCTTTCTCCTCACCACCTTCTCACAGTTAACGACCATCAAGCGGCATCTGCACTTCCAGGATAAAATCACCATCACCCTTATAGACCATGCCGTCGGAAGATCCCACATATGAGTAAAAACACATCGCACCACCGTCATTGATACCAAAGACGAACCAAAATCACCTTGCACATAATCAATAAGAAAGGAAAACCAATTCCAAATGAACCCAAAAAATGTAGAAGACATTCTCAGACATCCCTCTGGAACACCGAACCATGGACACGAACACATCCCAAAGCCGCCTCAGGAGTCATCTCACCCAACCGACCTAGAAGGATCTATGAAACGGGAATCCAGAGTAGCGTGAGAGTGGAGAATATCATCACAGTGAGCCACGAGATGTTCTTGTGATGTGACTACTTGTTTAACATTGTTTCCTCACCCCCCTTTTTTATTTGAACACGGGAACCTAGCATGGTGAGTGGTTTTTTGGTGAATGATTGATGAACTATTTTTAGATTACCCATTGCCTAGTGACCCTAACAGATGGATATTTTATTATTATTGCTATAGGACTGGGCCCCCGGATCATGCTAGATAGGGAGACGATCGATAATTTGAGATTTATGAAGTCATCAAGTAGGGAATGAATTCAAGATGAGTCACTTGTATAGTACATTCAAGATTATTCATGAGGTCATAGGTTATCAAATTTTTTCTGTCACTTATTTATCTATAGAGGATGATTGAGATGCATGTGCTGGTTGGCTACTTGTGTGTGATGTTTTCCATTTCCCGTCTTATATGTTTTTTGATAATGTTACCTTTCGTAGTGTAGGTTCTTTCTAAAAGTTATAGAATGGTTTTATGTGTTTTCGAAAAAAGGTTTGGAGAATGTTTTACATTTCCTTCCTCCCCTTTTAAGTATAAACATCACCTCCTTTAAATGCTATATTCAGCCTCTTGAAAAATAAATGTGCCTTTTTAATATAAAAAGGGAAATAGGCCATGATTTTTGTTAAAGAGAAAATATGTGAAAAACATACTTTTATATATTTTAATTCAAACTTGAAATTAATGAATCTTTTATTTAAAAGAAATTCAAATGGGAATAGATTGTTTTGGAATTCTATTGAGTTTTAATACCCACACCTATATTTTATCCTTATTTTTATATTTAAGAGTTTTTATTTACTAGATTCAGTCAACATAGTGATACATTGGTTTAATGTTGGTGGTGACCCGTAGGGTCACATGGAGGTATATGCAGTTTTATATTCTTTCCATTGCAGGTTTTCATTTTCATAGATCATTTTTTATTTATCTATTTTTCATTTATTTATGGGCCAAATCGTTCCCACCTATTTAATTTTTATGCCCAACACTTGTTTCCCACTCGTGGGGATCCAGAATTCCCCTTGGTCCATGCCATAGACTGACTTGGGTGACCAGTGCATGGTGAAACTTAGTTGGTTTATGAGAAAATGGTTTCAGAACCAGGTTCTTTTTATTTGGGGTGTTTAGTAGTTAGAGATTAGGATTTTCGGGGACTAGGAGGCAGGTCATGGGATGATGCCTGATCACCACCACTTGTAACTAAACTTGAGTTACCAAGGATAGTTTGGGAATTGAGTCCTTATCTTGTTTTGGTTTGTTTTGGGATTGTGGGATGAAAACAGAGGGCCTTTGGTGTTAGGTTATGATCTCACATGGAGTAGTGACCCATGTGAAGTCCAAGTGCATGGTTCATGTACCTCCAAGTTGTTGATTATTTAATAGGGAATGATTCACTACCATGTCATAGAGTTAAGCGTGACTATTGGATCCTCATCCTAGTGGTTTGGTTCAATTTGTGGTTCACTTTGGTTCTTGTTTGTGTAAGTGTGTTATTGAAAATGAAAAGGGTTTTAGAATTGAAAATTGTTTCTTTTAAAACGATTTAAATGGGTAAGATGAGTTTTAAAATTTTAACTGTTTTAGTTTGAGAATTTTCAAAATGTATGGACTTGTAACCAAAATGGATTAGGTTCAAACCTCAATTATATTTAAGTATGTTTGCGCATGTGATGGTTTGTGCTTGGAAATTGAATGTTGACATGTATGGATGGAGGTGGATAAACACAAGTGCAATGGTTCATCAGATTCCTAGGGTTTGTATTTTGAAACTAATGGGTTGTATTGTTTTTATATAGGTATTTTCATAAAGGAAAATTAATTCAATAATTGGTTTTTGTTAAATGATGTGGGTGTCAATAAGAGAAAAGTGGTTTTGGGTTTGGATAATAGACTTGAAATCAGCTGGTTATGAAAATTGAAAAGGAAATGGGATTTCAGAAAAGAGGTGGTTTTTGGTCGTGGCTAATTTTTTTTGGTTTTTGAGATAGTCTTTTTTTCTCAAGATGTTACTTTTGATTGTACATTGTTTTGATCTCGGTTTTGGTTTTTTGTTTTCCATACTGTTTAGAAAAGGCCACGTAGAAAGGTTTCCATTATTTCTAGGGATACATGCCTAATTTTTTATTCTTCTCAAATTTTGCATCTCTTTTGTGGTGATTGAGGTCCGTTAGAGGAAGTGATGTGGCCTAGAGAGGTCATGCATGTCTTCTGGGTGTTGGGAACTGTGAAAGTTGTTAGAGTACATGACATATTGGGTTTGTTTGAAGGTACATCTTTAGATAAATGGGAGCTGTTCTCCCCACCATCATTGCATGTCTGGACAGAATGGGATATTTTTAAGTCCATATTCATCTAGTGGTTCATACATGAGGAGGTGAAGATGAATAAAAGGGAAGAGCTCGTGGGTATTCAATAAAGCCAACGGTCGGTGAAGACCTACGTTGACCAATTTAAGGAACTAGTTTTGTTTTTTGAAAAGGTTGCATCATAGGATTTTATGAATACTTCTATATTCCCTGGAGGTATTCATCCAGATTTCAAGGAGTGGGTCCTCTCTTATAATGAACATTGTTTCGAGAAGCTTTTAGATGAAGCATTCCTAGATGAGTTGGTCTCCAATTCGTAGGACATTGGAAATACGGCATTTCTTTCTATTTATAAAGGTTCCATAACTAGGGAGAAGTATAAGACTGAGGAACCTTCATCAAATAAGTCTCCTTAAATTGTTTTAGATTCGGATTCATCAGATCATCATAGTGTTTGGCACCAGTGTCGCTGGTTTGGGCACTCAAAGTAATCATATAAAATTCCTCCGAACATGTGTCATCATTTCATCTACATGGATTATCTTAAAAAGTTTTGTAGGAAGCATTTCCCGAAGAAGGCATCTTAACTAGATGATTCAAATGCCTGACTTTGAGGTAGGAGAGGCTTCAGCCATCAAAACCCTAGCCACGAGTATCAGTGTGAAGCTCAGGCACATTCAGGATTTACTTGGGGTGTGAAGGATCATTTTGGGTTTTGTGTTCCATGTTGGGATTGGAACATTCAATGTCTTTTAATTATTGTTTTTCTATTATTAAAGTTTTACTGTAATTATAAGATCACCATTTCATTGTGAAGTTATGATGGAAATTTTATGTTGTTATTCTTGTATTAGATTGGTGGGGGAAAGTCTTAGTTCTAGTGGTGTTGTTATAGATAGTTTCCTTATTCCCTTGCATCAGTATGAAGGGTGTCCTTGTAGTGGTTTTCTGTTTAAATCTCACTGGTGATGTTCTTCTAATGTGGAGAGTTCAGGTAAGTTTGGGATGAAATTTCTGGATTTTGACCCCATCCCCGTGATGGTATGTTTGGCTTTTAATTTCTATCATAGTAGAATACTTTTGATGGGGAGAACCCTCTTGTGTTCTCCTTTTTTTTGGTTGTAGTGTCATCTAGATCAGTTGGATGTTACTTGGGGATAATATATTCACCCAATAATTTCTTATTTCTTCTTGTTGTGTTCAGGAATGTACTAAATTTTTTATTAACTTTCAGCTTGGTGACATTTGGGGTAGAAAGTTTTTGTGGTGGGGACAATTGCCACACCCTAACTATTAAAGTTATTTTATATTATTATTTATATTTTTCTTTATTTTGTTTCTTAACCTAGGTTTCCCTTACCCTATACACTTTCTCCCCCACAGAGTGACCCCCATGCTCTCTTCCTCTCGTGCAGCCACCCCGACCCATCGCTCCTCCATCGTGCTTACCCCTTATATGACCCCTTATTTTCTAGCCACCCAATCACCAGTAATCCCTCCAATGACCATATTTTATAGCTGGTGGTCCTCCCTTACATAGTTCCTCCTACTCACGTGTCCCCTCATGCAACACCCCATTCTCACGCTACTATAGTCTTCTCCGATGAATACTTGTATCCGGCCATCTCGCACTCCAGCGAGCTACACCTCTCCTATAGCTGCTCCCTTTCCCCCGTCAGTGAGTTTCCCTCTCTTCCACTATCTATTTCTAGGGTTTTAACAAGGGTTTCTTGGTTGAAAAAACCTTAATCGATAGAATTTTCTTATGGTTTGTGTTTCCTTTGAATTTAGGGTGTGTAAAAGATCTGTGAGGCTTGGTTCTTCCTTCCATTGACTCTTCATTGCATTTGAACATGTCTGAGGTAGGCGTATCCATCCATTTTTCGTCCCAGTACAAACCTTATATTCTTTAATGTGTTTAAATAATTTTTTATTATGATACGCACCTTTATATTGTTTTTTTGTTTGTTTGAGAATTTTTAAATTAGTAGAGTTTTATTAAAATATGTTTTGAAGTGAGTTCCTATTTATAGCTATACGTTTTCACAACATATGGTGTTTGAAAATTTTCTATCAATTGGTAAACATGTTTTCACCCCTTTGGTACCACAATTTAGCTTGTTGTGATATTTTGGAATTGATAGATTTTTTTAAAAACTTCATTTCAAGTAAATATTGAGTTATGCCTATGTAATTGTTCATTTTAAGTGATTAATAACATTTCATGTTTTCTTTTAAATGTAATTGGGTGCTTTGGAGAAGTTTTTCATCTTTTTTATGTTGTAATACCATTATTGGATTTCAAGTTGATGTTGTGTTTGTGAATTGGTAATTCTCAAATCATGATTCTTATTTATGGATTGTTGTTTTGGGTTGGAAAACTTGTGGTGTTAATTTACAATTGGATTTGGGTGTTTTCGTAGGCTTTTGTAAAGTACCATTGGATTGAAACATCCATGGGTGCACAGATTGCACCAATAGATTGACATTGAAATAACGATTGTACTTTAAAAATAGTGTTTTCTTTTATCATTGTTTTTTATAAATGTTTTGTTGGTTTTTGAATTTCTTATTTTTTCATTTGTTTTGGGTTAATTCTGTTTTAGGGGTTTTGTGATTTTTGAGTTTTTGGTAATATTTTCAGATTGAATTTGACCTCGTTGTGGTGATTTTGGAATGTGGGTGTCGAGAGTGCCTACGTGTTCATGAATAGTATAAGGCCTATATATATGCCCTCTTTGTACATATTATCCCATGGAATAGTGAATATTTGTAATCCATCTATTGGTATATATATATATATATTCATGTGCGTGTATGCATGAAAGGTCAGTTTGAGTGGTCATTGTAAAAATGGCATGTTTGAGGTAGGAACCCTTTTGCATTGTCCTTTAAATTAAATAATTATTAATTTCTTGTTTTTTAACTTTTATTTAAATCAAGTTAGTAATTAATGGTTTTTGAAATTAATGATTATTGGAAAATAAATTAAGATCCTCTTTGTATATGAATTTCATGGAACTATTTTATTGAATGTTAATTCCAAGTGTTTATATAATTTACCAGTTGGACATTGTAAGTAAATTCAGGTTTTTAAATAATGGATTGGGTTTTAAATGCAAGCGAGATGCTCAAATATTTTTCGGAAATGGGTTTTAATATTTTTTAAATTTGATGTGTTGTTTATTTGATTCTTTGGAAATTATTTGGTGTGCCTATGCTTCTTTATGAAGTGTTTTGGAATGTGATGGTTGTGCAAGGCCTAGTGGGATCTTTTAAAATGGTTTCATTGAAAAACTATCCTTGGAGGGTCCTATTACTTTGGTTATGTGTATATTGTGGGAGGTATGATATGTAGGACTCCCTTCTGATCAAATATTTGGAAGACGAAGGAAATGTTCCTTGGGGTGACTCTGGGGTGACTTTTTTGTGTGGGATGATTGTGTGTGATGGATTTGATTTTGACTAGATTGATTATTTAGCATTGTTGTCTCACACACCTTTTTAGTATGAATATGGGAACCTAGCATAGTGATATTTTTTTTGCTGAATGACTACTACACTAGTTTTAGATTATGCACCCACTAGTGCCACGTAGTAGAAGGATATTTTGATATTATTGATATGTTATTGGGCCCCTCCATCATGCCATGTTGGAATAAAATCAGTCATTTGGGTGTTATGATTTCATTAGGTAGGGAATTCCATCAGTATGTGTCACATTTATAATAAGTTCTAGATTATTCATGATCTCTTAGGTTCTCCCATATTATCTTGAACTTAGTTTCCTATGGCAGAGGATTGAGATGCATGTGTTATTTGGTTACTCTTGTGTGATGTTTTCCATTTCCCTTTTCATATTTTTGTTGATCACATTACCTCTTGTAGTATATATTACTTTTAAAAGTGAGAGAATGGGTATATGTGTTTTTGAAAAATCATTTATAAATTTTGTTACATTTCCTTCCTCCCATTTTATGTATAACCATTATCTACTTAAAAATTCTAACATCTGCCTATGGAAAAGAAATATAGTTTTTAATTGAAAAAGGGAAATGGTCCATGTTTTGGTTTAAAGATAAAATGTCTGAAAAAACATACTATAATATATTATAGTTCAAACATGAAATTTAAGACTCTTTTATTTAAAGGAAATAAAAATGGGAATTGGTTGTTGGGGAACACATACTGAGTTTTTATACTCACGCCTATAGTTTATCTTTATTTTTAGTTTTGGGTGTTGCTTCTTGCTCAGATTCATTCACCATAGTGTAATGTTAGTTTGAGGTTGGTGGTGACCCATAGGGTCATGTGGAGGTAATTGTAGTTTTATTTTCTTTTAGCTTCTAGGTTTAATTTTTATTGTTTAGTTTATATTTATTTTTTGTACTTTATTTTAAGATAAAATCAATCCCACTTGGTAAATTTTGATGCTCGAAACAAGTTGCCTGCCCATAGGGACCAGGAACACCCCTTGGGTCATGCCGAGGATAAGCTCGGGTGATTGGTTTAGGGTTAACCCTGGCTAGTTCATGATAGATATGATCACTATATGAATATGATGACAAGAAGAATATGATTGATAGCTAAACATGATTATCATTGAATAAAATCATAAGAAGAATATGATGATTACTGAATATGATGATCAACTGAATAAAATATTGTGATCTTGTATCTTATCCTTTAAATCATCATTATCGAAACATCCTAAAAATGTCTTAACAAAGAAACCTTCTTCTCTCCCTATAATTATGGAGCTTCTCTATCTTTTTCAACAGTACCTTCGTTTTGGTCCACTTCAAAAATCACAAATTACTTTCACCTTTTATAAGTGAATGATGAGATATTTTAGTAGAATTCCAAAAAACATTCTTAATCTATATAATTCACAAAATCTTTATTTCCCTTAAATTTTGAGTGCATTTTTTCATTCATCACATCTTCTCGAATCTTAGAAAAAAATCTTGAATTTTCTTCAAACATCATGCTTTTTATAGACTCTCTTTTTCAAATGTCAGTTCGAATATGATTTCTCAATCCGATTTCAATTGTCGATTCTGATTTTCTCCATCTGATTTCTCCATTATGATGATATGTACAAATTATTGAAAAATATTCTTTAAATTTGAAACCCCTTCTCAACAACAAATATATCTATTTTTTTTATCTCAACAAAACTTCTTCTTCATTTTTTTCTCTTAACCCACTTGTTTGACAAATGCGGTAATTGAACACATTTTAAATGGTTGAATTCATTATTGATCACATTATTTTCTTCTATTTTAATTCATCAACCGCAATAAATTCTTCCACTAATTATGATGGTTCTTTCCCCAATTGAAGAAACATCACATTTTTTCACAAAAATTCACAGCCTTTATAAATCTGATGATCCCATTACGATGGATTCAAAAACCTTATTATTTAATGTTTTTGCCTTCAAGTACCTTGATGATTGGATTCTAAAATGTTTTTTGTTAAAATTGTAAGTATTGTAACTTCCCAATCCTTGAACATTATATTTCTCTTCTTCTCATTATGAATACAATTGTTGTGGATCTCTTTCACCATTTTATTTCATCAAGATTTAATCACAAGTTTTCAAATAAACTTATGATTTATGAGAAATAAAAATTAGAAAATCATAATCATATTTGTTTTATAATCTTTATGAAGAATCTTATTTTCTAATTATTATCAAATATTTTATACATGATTCAAAGTGGTTTTGTTGACCATTTACTTCCAGAAATGTTCTTCCCTAATATGATTTGCCTTCTCATTATGGATTTAATGTTAATTCGATGATAATTTTCTTCCAGACAACTTCACCTAAATATGATATACCTTTTCAAACATTGTGAGTTATATTATCTAAATAAGACAGTTAGTCAAATTCAAATAGAAATTTAATTTATGTTTAATTCTTCTAAAACATCCTTGCTTTTACAAAAATTTATTGACCACAAAATAAAATAATAGAATATGTAAAGATTTATCATTATCTTAGTCTTAACATATAGATAATGTGTTGTATAAGAAATTATATTCCTCTATGGATAATACTAGTAGATGTGGCTATATAATAGTTGTACCTAGGGGTAATAACCCAAAAATTGTAATATTAGGTAGTAGTTAAATCATAACCCAATGCATAATAATGAGTCTTTTCTACACTAATAGTTTGAAACTCCTGGGTGATATTCTTTAGAAAAATAACAATCTCATGAACTGTTATGAACGAATTTAAAAGTTTGTTATGTTAGAAAACCTAATAGGAAAATTATTATGGGTAATATAGATTAAAAAATAGAGAGTCCGAAGTTAGTATTTTTTATATATTATTCAGTATATTTTCATAGTATCCTTTTTATATTATTTTTAGTTTATGTATCCCCATCACTAATTTTTTCTATAATTTTAGTTAATGGAAGGAAATAGGAAGAACTATTCCAACCACTAATGTGATAGGAAATGTTATGATCTTCCTAATGATATGGATAACCTTATAGGAACTAGAGATTAGAACATCATGGATGTTATTGATCAACTAACACAAGTTATGAATAATAACTTGAATCGAGTATAATGTCCTCCTTCTCCTAAGAAATAAAATGTTTCCATTGAGTCATTAAAGAGAAAAAGGCCTCCTACCTTTTGTTTATCTTCTGATCTTATCATCATAGAATGAAGGATTAAATCCATTGAAGGGATATTCTCTATCCTGTAATGATCATAATAATAGAAATTTGTACGATCAATTTATATCTTGTAGGTTAAAGCTGATCAGTGGTGGACAATGATCATGAACACAAAGTTCAATGAGGAATTAATTCCATGGAATTTGAAATATTCTAAAAACTATTTCTCAATAAACATTTTCCACAATATCTCCAAATTGAAAATTATAATTTATTTCTTAGACTATATAAAATGGAATATTATTCCACTAGTGTTTAAAAGTTAAAATTCAAAAGGCTGTAATGGTACACCTATATATTTTCCATCAACATAAAGAGTAATGTGGACCACTTATTTAGTGGTATAAACTTGATTCGATAATAAGAATTAATGATTTGAGACTTTAAATGATATGAATAGATTGGAATTTTTTTTCTTAAGGTAGAGATGGAGATTTAAGACTCTTAGTGGTCTTTTGGGGAAAGAGAGAAAAACCATTAAAGAGTGCTTAATTCTAGAGAATCAATGGATAAATCCTATTATTAAAGAGAACCAATTTTACACGTGTCAAAAAAATTAGAGGATAATTCCTGAAAACAATCTGAACAGAACTGAAATATGTTTCAAATATTGAAAATAGGGTCATAAATATAATCAATTCTGAAGAGAGATAAATAATCTGACTAATGTGACAGAGGAAAGGAAGGTCAGATCAACACTCAGTCTATGGTACAATGTTACAACTGAATGGAACGTGATAATTATGAAAGAGAAATCCACATGCCAAGGGTTTTTGTAGAAAATAAATGGAAATAAACTCCAAGGACTACATACCTAGGAAGGTTATATGGTATCAATACAGTTATGTTGGATCCCATATATGATGTGGTGACAAGTAGTATTTTTTCATATTCAAGAATACTAAATGTACATTATTTTTATGGTTCTATAAATTCATTCACATACTTTATGATTATTATGACTATTCAAACCCCACCTAAAAACTTGGGGGTTGAGCTATGAATGAGAAAAATAGATAGATCTTTTGTTTCATCCGAAGTATAAAATTCCTCTCTAATAAATAATTGCGAATTGAAGATCCCAAAAAATCTTGCAAGAGAAGGGGATCACTCGTCACATCCCGAGTTATCCTGCAATTCTTTAAAAGTGTTGGGTGGAGGATGAATATATTTTGGAATATTTATCTAAATTGTAGATATTATTTCCCAATAAACAAGTATATCTAGCTCAAATGATCTAGACAAAAGAGAGAATCATGCTTGAATACATAACCATTGTGGGGGACTATTTTGTGGTATTCCCTATAGAGTTTCATTTTCTTCCACTTGTTGTGATGTTCATTTATAATATGAGTTTATACTTGGATATCTGGCCATATCAATGAATCTTTAATGAATAACCACTATTGAGTTGGAATAACTAAAGAAACAAATATAAGATAATATGAAAAGGTTTTTATATGATGAAGTTATTCACCATGGGGTGCATCATTACTCCTTTTCAATAATAAGGATGGGTCAATGTGACACCACATTGATTATCGAAAACTCAATTTTTTTTTTGATAAAGAACAGGTATCACCTACTACATATTGATTATTTATTCGATTAAATATGTGGGGAACAATACTTTTTCTATGGTAGACCTTTGGTTGTGATATCACTATTTAATGGTGATGAATGAATATATTCCCGAAATTCCTTTTTAATTTAGGTATGAGAATTAGGGGTTCATATTGATAAAATTCAGACTCACCAATTATGCAGTAAAATTTATCAAATATATGAATAGATTCTCTAGAGATTACATTCAAAATTTTTTGGTATTAATTACTGATAATATTTTGATATACTTAGATAAAATGGCAGAGCATGAGGATCATTTCAATACTGTGATATAGTCTCTATTAATGAATAATATATATAAAAATTAAATTAAATGTGAGTTTTGGATGAAGGAAGTGTTTTTCAGGGGGCCTATTATCACTCGAAAAGGGATATCTATCGACCCTGCTTAGATAAAGCAAATTTAAAAGTGAACTACTCTAGAATATATAACATAGATATGTAGTTTCTTTTAACTATATGTGTATTATAAATGACATATCAAGATTATCATACCAACTATACAAGAATACTCAGATGGTTAAAATATTTTTTTGGATTGATGAGTGTGAAGAATACTTCATATAGTTGGAAAAAGGATTACAACTGCACTAGTACTCACAATACTCATAAGTGGGGAAATCATGATGGTATATAATGAAGCTTTAAAAAGGGTCATGGAATGTGTGTTGATGTTAAATGATATAGTTATAGTCTACATATAAAGTAAGTTAAAAGTACATGAGAAGAATTATCCAATGAATGATTTAGATTTGTCTATACTAATATTTGCATTGAAAATTTGGAAGCATTATATTTATTAGGAGAAGTGTGAAATATATAAATATCATAATATCCTTAAATATTGATTCACACAAATAGTGGTTAATATAAACTGGTGAAATTGTATGATCATATCAAGGACTATGAATTCTCAATCTACAACCATCCTATAAAAGATAATAAGGTTGAAGAAGATGTTAGTAGATTTGATCCTATGACCTTATCAATGTGGGAATTAGATGGTATATGATCGTCATAGATATTAAATCGATGGACATGGGAATCATAATGTAAGGATCATCATAATTCCTTTCTCAACTGATTTCACATCCATCACTTCTAGAGATGATACTGGATGATTTAAGAAAAGAAGTTGGAATTAAGAAGAAGGTGGAATCTAAAATGAAAGGGAAATATTCAGGGTTCCAAATTGATGAAGAATGAGTTTTAAAATTTGCATCATGAATATGTGTACCATGAAATCCTATGATAAATTAGTTATTTAATAATTCATATATAATGACGTTCTCCATTCTCCCTTGGAGCATAAAAATGTATCTAGATATGTTAGATCATTTTTGGTTACATAGTATAAAGAATGATATATGTGAATATACATAACTATACTAGTATGTCCCCAAGTGAAGTTGGAAAGAAATTAATACAAGGGGATGATGCATCAATTACCCACACTTACATGTAAATGTGAGCACATCACTATGGATTTTGTGAGAATACCTCCATATACATTTAATGTAAATAACAAAATATGGGTTTTAGTGAATTTATTTATGATTTATTCTCACTTTATTTCAATTTTAGAGGATTATCACTTGATGAAATTACAAGGATATACATTATATAAGTGGTGAGGTTGCATGAAATAATACTATATTTCATATTCAATTGAGATCTGATATTTACATCCAATTTATATAAC
The DNA here is from genome assembly GCA_963277665.1 of Viscum album. Classification (NCBI taxonomy): domain Eukaryota; kingdom Viridiplantae; phylum Streptophyta; class Magnoliopsida; order Santalales; family Viscaceae; genus Viscum; species Viscum album. Next base: position 1,180,653,334 of record OY728128.1, on the reverse strand, counting down.
AATATATAACATTATCTAAAAATTGAGTGGAACATAAATATGAATTATCACCTGAAACTAATTTCCAATCTGAGAAGACAATCCAGTACCTGAACAACATGTTAATAAAATTCTCAATGGGATTAAAAGGCGGATGAGATCAAAATCTTTCTATAACTAAGTTTACATAAAATAATTTATTTCAATAAAGTATCCAATTAGATCCATCAATGGGAAGAGGTATAGAACACCTATGTGTTAGGAAGATGTCTGGGAATGAAAGTTTCTAGGATTTGAAATGCTTGAGGAAATTGTATAAAATTTCAATCCCATTAGACTACACATCAAGGTTATATAGATTCAATATAAGAACTGTGATACTAATCATCGAAAATACATGGAGTTTGAGGTTGAAGATAATTTGATCCTCCTCTTATCTTATTGGAATATAGCCATGTGATTTGTGAATAATAGAAATATGAAACCTTGATACATCAATCCATTTATAAATATTTATTGAATCAGAGTCACATATTATCTACTAGAACTCCCACACACCCAATCTCAATGACATGATATATTCCATATATCTCTCTTAATAAAGTGCATACCGTATCCATCACATGTACAGAATTCAAAGGCGGTACAGTGGGAAAATGATCTCTCCTATAAGGAGAATCCACGGAAGATAATGGACCATAGAGATGAATTTTTATGTAGTAGGAGAACTCACCCATTCAAATTTCTATAATGAAACCAAAATTATGAGGATGTGACAAATGATCTAGAAAATGAAATGAAGCATGACTACCCTGTCCATTTTTCACCTTAGTATATAAAATGAAATTTCATGGATGAAATTTATTAATGGGGTAAAATGTAATGACCCATTATTTTATCAATGGAATTTCTCATATGATTATGTAATTATTTCATACTGATTAATGTAGTAATATATAAACAACATATACCACATCATGAAAAAGGAACATTTTATTAAATTAATTTGAACCTGAAATTTAAATAAAAAATATGGGATTAATAATTGAAAATATAACTATTAAATAAAAAAATAAAATAAGATTACTAAAATATAAAAATTTTCATCTTCTCGATCCACCATAATAACTTCCCTCATGAAAAAAACTATAGAAAATATGTAGAATATTAGTAATGAAATATTCCAATTGAATGAAAAAATATATTTAACATTGATAGAAAATATAATTGAATGAATAACAAATGAAATATGAGATATTTATAGAATGTAGGTAAACCATATTATCATTAAAAATATAACTATTATAATAGAATTTTTACTACTGGATTATTGCCCTTGGAATAGTAATATGATCATTAGGAATAGTATAATGATTGTTAGAGTATTATTATAACTTATTTCATTGTAAAATAAAATTTAGATATCTTATAAAGTGAAAATATACCATATTTATATCATGATACAAGTGAATAAATGTTTTGAATATGGGAATATGTGTGTTTATATTTTTTTCAAATGTAAATGTGTTATTTGGAACTTTATAAAATATAAAATATTTAAAAGAAAACTTATTTTTATAAATTTTGTTTATAAATAAATGTTATGTTATATCATAATGATAATATAATTTTATAAGATCGTAAGTAATTTTCTAAGGGTCTAAAAATTAACCATAATAATAAAATTGTTATTTTTTCATATAACAAAGGGTTTAATTTAACATTTTAGTTTATTATATTTATAATTTTATTTATAAAATGGAATTCATTATTTTATTTTACATGTCAAAAAATGTTCTGGGACATTTTTTGGTATTTTTCTAAAATAGAAGAATTTGTAGTGTTTAGTGAAATAAAATAAAATATGGTCTTCAACAATATATGTTAAATATATGATTAATTGAAAAATAGTTGATGTAAGAACTCATTATTTCAAACTAATATGCACAATTTAATATATATAGTGATAATAATAATCACTATTGGTATTCTTTATCCATGATAATAAATGAAAGAATACAATATTAAAAAAACACCCCTCTCCCCACTTATAAATATCACCCAAGACCTGTCCTTCTCCCCACATATTTTAATCACTAGATCCTAACAAATTTTCACCCAATTGCCTTCCCAATACTCTCCTACAAGGCCTAGAACTTTTTGTGTCATCAAAATACCAATTCCAAGTTCCTTAAAGAGTTTTTCTTGGAGATGACATTCAAGTGGTAATATACTCAAACAACCACATTTAAATTGTTTTCTTATTCTACATTCTCATCAGTTCCCTAATCCAATATGGAATAATAAATCCATTATCATATTAATACTATAATGATATAGTTTTGTTATAATATCTAACATCCATCATCCTCCCTTCTCATATTATTCTAAAAATGAAACCATTGTCCATATTTTATCGGTTCACCACCTCCATCGATGATGTGTTTTCATTTTCCATTTCATCCTTAATTGAAATTTTAAATTCCATTATAATGGTATAAATGACTCAAAAATGTATATTATATATTATTTACATTCTAGAATGAATATATTTCCATAATATGAGATAAAAGTAAACTGGTTCATGATGGTGGGTAAAAGCTCCAAAATAAACTAACTATATAACATTAATGTTTTTCTTAAATGAATCATCCATATTGAATTGATGGACATTAATATCATTTAATTCATCTTCTAGATTTGTATTCCCATTATATAAAAATCTCTATAATTATCCTAAAGTGATCCTATTGTGTAACTGATAAACAAACGCCCTCCAAAATGTAAAATTAATCCTTATATCTCACTGGAATGGATGTAAATTAAAAAAAACAATTATAGATAATAAAATATATATTGTAAAGGTTATTAATTAATTAATTAATGATGTTACTTTGATTATATAGTTTGTTATGTGAAATCCTATAATGATTTTGGAACATATTGTAAGGGATCACTTCAAACCACCCTATTTTCTTAGGTTAATGATATCTCTATTTGTACCTACCCTTATTTATATATTTTTATTATTTAATTCTTATATGTTATGTATATATGTCATCAAAATATATATCTATTTTAAATCAAATTTATTTTTTCAGGATGTAAATTTTTTAAATGTTCTTTTGTGAATTTCATTCGTTAAGAAAACCCAATTTAAAAAAAACTTCTATATCTCTTAAACCATTTCAATTAACACTATATAAAATATTTAAACCATCATTGGTTTATAAAATTCAAAATTATATTATCTAAAACTCTTTTTTTTTCATTTTCGGTTGAATGGAAATTAATATTCTATTCACCATTTTAAATACTCTTTACCATTTTCCCCAGAACCCCAATTAAGAGGCGCATTTCCAAAGTTACATATCCAAAAAATTTCACATAATCACTTTGATTGGACATAATTTCACTTACAGTGAATATTATTCATTTTTTAACATCTATTAATGTTTAAATCCTTTATCTCCTAGAAACCATTATGACATGACATCTGTTTCTGCAATAAGATATTATTATGAAACCAATTTTCTTCCATGGTAAATCATTATCTTATTGAATTCTGTTTGATTGATTTTTTTGGAACTCATAATAATGTAAATTTGAAGTCGATTTCACCCAAATAGTACTCCACTACATTTGGTAATGTTTATATATCATGATATTATGTTCATGGGAATAGAGAGTAAATATAATCCACAATGGGACTCTATCCACCTTGTTATATTGTCTTGGAAATGAGCCCTGACTTATTTTTATGTGATATTTTATATTATTCCACATTAATATGTTCACATGATCTTATAATTCCTTGTTCTGTATGTTATTCTCACATATGATTATTTATGAGCCTTGTATTTCATGATATCATGTTATTCCATTTGTATCATTTTTTATGCTTCTTTATCATATTTATTATCTTACTCATATTTTTAGCTCACCCATTTTGTTTATTTATTCCACTGGTTTTGATATATATTTTTAGGTGTGTAAAGGTGCTAATGAAATCCATATGGAGATAAAAATAAATAATTTTTATTATAGATTCATGTTTTTTATTTACCTAGTCTCTAAAAGTCTCTAGGACCCTCAATGTTTGGATGTTATATTTTTTTTATTTATGATAAAAATCATGTAATAATATGTGTAAAAGGATTGGGTCACTATAGTCATGGTTGAAAAATATCATAGTAAATCATGTTACTTACTTAGTTTTCTTAAATAATGAAATACCTAAAAAATAATTATGATTTGAAATCACCAATAACCTTTGCCCTCTCCTAACATGATTGAGAAACACTAGGTGTGCCTAGGTCATGACCCTCCTTATTTTTACTCCATTTTTAATGTTCGCCAACTTGATTTCTTAGTGATTCCTCCAAGGAAAAACTTTTCATTCATCTTTGCTCCTTATTCTCATGTTTTTTCTCTTTCAATTTCCTTGGAATCTTGTTGTCCATACCATAATGGTTGGTGTGGTAACTTCAATTTTCTCATCACAATTCTTCCTAGATGTACTGGAAACATCCTTCTTTGTTTTTACAATAACAACATTTTGAGGTTCATCAACGACCACATGATTTCCTTTATCTTACTTAGATATTTTCTTCTCAATTATCTTAGTTTCTTACTATTAATTAGAAAATTTATTTATTCTATCATCATATTCATCAGATTAAATATCATCATCTTTTTCAACCACATCACAAAATTTGTCTTAAACACATTATATAATATCATCATTATTACTTTCATCATCAGAGGGGATTCAATTTATTTCTTCTCTGCAAACAATATCTTTCGTAAAAGAATTATTTTTTGAGACTATATTGGAGGAGGAAGCTTGTGAGGTTCTTAATGAAAACATTTTGGATTGGATTTCCTTCATAAATTCTTCAAAAATTTGGATCTTATATTCACTTTGGTCTTCTTCATTGGTTTCTTATTCTTTTTGGGATTGTTCTTAAACCGTAGGAGTTGGAATTGAAACAAAATCTTTTCCCTTATTCTATGCTAGAGTTTCAACTATTTTTTGGGTCAGTTGAAGTAGTGGTTCAAGCATTAAATATTATGGAAATTTTATTCGTTTAGAGGATTTATTAGTGTCTCTATACCGAGATTGAGTAACCTCAACTTCCAAAATTTTCTTCAATAAATTTTCCTATTTTTTGTGTTTCTCATGCCCTTCAGTAGTTTGACTTTTTGAGGCTTGAACATCACCAGGATATATTCCAAAAATATGGTCTCCTCATTTTTATATTATCTTTTTTTCTCTCTACATAGATACCACTTCTTATGAGAATATTTTTTGTTTCTTAGGATTAGTAGGTACAAATGTAGGTTTAGAAGCTTTAGCTGGTTTTTAGGGTTCTACTACTTGGTCCTTCTTTTTCATGGGTTCAGATTTTGATCTCTCTCCAACATCAGCTACCTCTCTAGTAAGATCAAAAAACTCACATGACTTATCAGAGAATCCAAAAATCATTCTCTTAAGGGTTTCATCACTCAACAACATGATTATGAAAGTCTCTGGCTTCGACTTGCAACTAATGTTGCACATTTCTAGGGAAATAAAAATATGCTTGGATAATATTGTTGGATACATTAAAATATAAGATCGGATAGTTCCATTCTTTATATTTTTGATGGAGAGGAAGATATACTTCATCATGTTAATCTTCCATAGATTGAAAATAAAATCCATCATTAGAGAATCTGATGTCATTGGGGTGTCCTTATCCCCTTTTCTCATAATGAATATTACTTTCAACCAATAGGCTACTATCCTATGATTGTTTGAGAGATTTGATATTTTAGGTTTATTCACTCCCTGAAGTCCTAGGAATTATATTTCCTTAAGGTTATCAAATGAACATTCTCTATCTAGAAATTTATCTAAACAAAAGTATGCCACTCCATCATAATTTATCTCTAGAACACTTGTGGATTTCTTATAGGATAAAGAGTAGGTACTTCCATAACTCTTGAACTGAAACATATCTTTTCCTACTTTTAAAAAAAATTGAACTATATTATAAAATTTTATTACCAGATATTCATAAACTAGATCTTTATTATTTTAATTTTCTACAACAAATCTTTCACGTCCATTGATTTTGATAAATTTCCTTATGAGAGAATAATACTTAGCAGAGAAATTTTGATGTACTAACCTTTCTCTAAAGATTATCCAGTCTTTGATTTCCCTATATAAAGGCATGAAAGTTTTAGAATAAACATCCATCAACATTAGAAGCGTAATGGAAGGATGTAATAATATAATCTGTAGCTTTGAAGGGTGGTAAAGCTCGAGTGAAAAATCTCTGGAAACCAATGTGGGATGAGGGGGAGGGGTTCCTTTATATTGTTTTTATGGTGGTGGTTCAACTTCCTGGGTCAATACAATGGTTTATATTATAATGATATGATCTAACAGTTGATATTAATGCCGAAGAAGTATTTTAGATTCTGATATTTTGAGTTTCTAAGGATGTAATCTGATTTAAGGAAAGATGTATCCAATATAATTTCTCTTAAAACTTGTTTGAAATATGAAAAAATAGAAATGTAATTTACTTGAATATAAGTAAGAAAATGTAACTTATAGAGTTCTCAAAAATAATTTTTTGTATGATAAATTTCATCTTAGAAAAATTAGGTATCAAATGTTTTATTAGGGAATGAAAACTTTTGTTTGGTTCCAAAAAAATTTAGGTTATTAATAATTTTAGGAAAAGAAAAAAATGGGTAAAGAATGAACATATGAACTCCTTCTAGGAAAAGGAGTATCTTAATGTTAGAATATTGATTCAAAAAAAGTATATATGACTAATTACATTATATTTATCATTCCTAACTGTTGTTTAATGTATTTAAATCTATCAGAAGGTAATGATTTTGTAAAAACATTAGAAAGTTGTTATTTGATTCCAATAAATTGTAAAATAATATCTACTATAAGCGTGTGATACTTCAGAAAGTGATTCCTAATTTTTATGTGATTTTCATGAGAGTAATGTGAAGGGTTTTTTCTTAAGGATATGGAACTAGTGTCATCACAAAGTATCTATGTTTTAGAAAAACTCATTCCCTAATCTGTGAGTGTGTGTTTCATCCACAAAACTTGATCACAACAAATTCCATCAACTTCAAATTCATCTTTAGCTACAGAAAGTGCTACAGAATTTTACTTATTACACAACCAAGAAACTAATGAATCTCCAAATAAATGAAAAGTTCTATATTTAATTTTCCTATCCATTCTATACCCACCAATGTGAGCATACAAAGAGATTATTAAAATAAAATAATTTTTAGAAGAATAAGAAAGTCCTAATTCCAAAGTTCCCTTTACGTAGAAAAAAATTATATTCACTACTTTTGAATGGGACTGTTTTAGATAAGATTTATATATTTCACATAAGCATACTGAAAATATTAATCATGGATGATTAAATTTTAAATATAATAAACTTCTTATCTAACCTCTAAAAGATGTTTGATCTACCAATTTCCCATCTTTATCAAGATCAACATTATTTGAGGTACCAATTGAAGTACTTATAATTTTAGTGCTTTCATATCCATAAATATTAAGAAGATATTTAGCATAATTATGTTGAGATATATAAGTTCTTTTTGGTTTATGAGAAATTTTAAAACCAAGTTAAAATATTAACTCAACCATAATACTCATTTCAAACATAGATTTCATAAGATTCAAAAATAAATCAGTCAAGGATTGCTGATTTTATCTAAATATAATGACATTAACAAAAATTTAAACAATTTAAAAAATTCTATTTCTTTATTTATAAATTTTTTTGGATAAGTAATTCCCTTATGATATTTTTTTTCTAAAAAAAATCCTATAAGTCTATCATATCAGGCTCTGAGGGATTTTTTAAGACCATATAAAGTTTTAGTAAGTTTAAAAACATGATTTTTATGTTTTTTATTATCAAAAACTGGAGGTTGTTCAACATAAACTTCTTCTTGAATATATCTGTTAAGGAAAGAAAACTTAATATCCAGTTGAATAGTTTGAATTTAAAGAATTCTGCAAAGGATAATATAATATGAATTGATTCAAGTATATCTATTAGAGAATAGGTTTATTTATATTTTATTCAATCTTATTGATTATAGAGTTTAGAGACTAATTGTGCTTTATTACTTAGTATGGTTAAATGTTCATCACAATTATTTCTGAAGACCTTTTTTACTCTAACTATAGAAGTCTCTTTAGGTCTTTCATCCGAGTTCCAAACTTTGTTCCTTTAGAAATCATATATTTCATCTTGTATTGATTTAATCTAATCTTCATCAACTAAATCCTCATCCAAACATTCATGTTATTATTTGTAATGAATTTCTAGATTCTCTACTCCATTATTTAATGATAATGTAGTCTTTATTGGTTGATGTATATCAAAAATGATACTATCACTTATGTGATTCCACAGAAACAACTGACTTAGGTTTTTTAAAACTGGTTCATCAACATAGGGTAGAAAATATTCTAGAGTGAATACTTTAGAAATATTTTCATAAGAATTGTCATGAATAGAAGAATCGTCCATCAAAGATTAATCATTTTTTGAAAACACATCCAAAGATGTAGGTTGGGGTTATTTAAAATTAAAGGTATAAATTTTATCAAATCTAACAAATTATATTTCTTTAACAGAACATGAATTTTTATTAAAAACTCTATAAGCCTTAGAAGTAGTGGAATATCCTAAGAAGACTCTTTTATTAAATTTTGATGCGAATTTTTGTAAATAATCATTATTATTAAAAATTCATAATTTGAATCCAAATAGTCTAAAGTATAAAAATTTTGGTTTTTAGCCAATCCACAACTCATAAGGCTTTTTATTAAGAAATGGCTGTATTAAATCATGATGTATAGTATAACAAGCAGTACTCACAGCTTCAGCCCAAATTTTTTTATTAATTCATTATTTTCTTAACATTTTTCTTTTTATCTCTTGAAAATTAAGTTTCTTCTTTTAACAATACCATTTTTCTATGGAGCTCTCGGATTTGATAATTTATGAGTAATACATTTCATACTACAAAATTTTACAAAATATTAATTTTCAAATTCACCCCCATGATCACAACAAATAGTTATCAGTTGAATGTTTATCTCATTTTTAACTTTGTATAAAAAATTTATAAAATAAAATGTGGCTTCGTATTTTTTTCTAGAAAATAAACCCATGTAAATCGAGTGTAATCATCGACTAGAAAAATTACATAGTATTTTCCACCAATACTTCTCTTTTGTGTAGGGGAAAAAAGATCCATATGCACTAGATGTAATGCAACAGAATGTGAGACTTCACTTATTGATTTAAAGCTTGACTTATATTGATTTCCATATTAACAAAGATCATATACTTTTGAAAAATAAAATCTAAGATCTAGTAGATCCTTAATAAGTATTTTAAAAGAAATTTTACATAAGTTCTTAAGATTACAGTGTCATAGTCTTCTATTCCATAACAAATATTGATCTTCCATTTATGTAATTAAAGGTAGTTCTTGGCTCCTAAGGACATCTAAGTTATGTTTATAAACATTCTCATGCAGATGGGAAGAGAGAATTACCTCATTCTTTGAATTATGTATTAATCATTTATCACTCATAAAATTCACAAGGTAACCTTCATCACACAATTTTCATAAGATTATAAGGATGTTCTTAATACCTTTCAGAAATAAAACATTTTAAATTATGGCTTTTCCAATAAATAAAATGTTACACATACCAAAAATTTATCCTTGAGCACTGTCTCCAAAATTAACTATTCAACCATTCATCTTAATTATCATTTGGAATAAGTTTTTATAACCAATCATGTGCTGGGAACATACACTATCCGTGTACCATGTTTTTTTATGGTACTTAATTTATTGTCCTACAAATAAAATAGTTAGACTTTATAAATCCTATGATTTTTTGATCCAGAAATGTTAAAAAATAAAATCATAGGTATCCAAATTTGTTTATAAAAGTGAGGTTTATGAAAACCTAAGGATTGGATTTTGTTTAATAAAGATTTTTTTCTCCCAATGTCCACCACTTTGTTACTTAGTCCAAAAATGATCAATTTGTGGAACAATAGTTATGACTGAAAACTAGTTCTAAATAAAAATAACCAAATAAATAACTATTCCTTATAGGACATAGTTGTGAATTCATTTTTTTAGAACCTTCCATTCCACGTGTCTGATTGAAAAACATTCTTAGACTTTCTTGAATTAGATATGTTCTTAGGAGTTTTAGATTTCATATGATTTGTTGTATATGTAAAAGAAATAGTTCCATTGATCTTTTCAATATTATAATTACTTCTCTTTAATATGTTCTCATGTTGCAAGAGAGTCCAAAATAGCTCATCAAGAGTAACTGTTGTAAGTTTCCTAGAATCATTAATAGTTATTCTATTTGATTCCCACTAATCTTGTCAGAAATAATTTCATCATCTATGAATTTCTCATATTGATTGTAAACTATTCACATTAGTCACGAATAGTTTATGAACATTCATCACCGATTCCCCATAAGGAAAAAAAACCTTGATAATTAGCTCTAAGCATAGATCTTATGGTTTCAATAACTTTTGATGTTCCAAAATGTGTAACATCACGTTTCTTCCAAATAAAATTTTCATCCACACATGATGATATTTGACTATATATATTCCTGGTCATAAAATATAATAATGTATTACGTACCTTATAATTAAATTGATATTATTTCTGTTCTTGGTTGGTAAATGTTATGACATCCTTTTCCATGATATTATAATCACCAATAATTGTAAAAAAGTTTTCAACTCCAATGTTAATAAGAAATGTCTTCATTCGATCTATTGAATACTCATAATCATTACCATAAATTGTTTTTGATCTTGTTGGATTTAGATTCTCAATAGATCCAATATTCAATCCTTATATACTTAAAAAACAAAAAATTTCTACTCTACACATTAGTGTAGTGTGTATTTATAAACAAGGAGTCTATAAAAAACAACAACTTGGAAACGTAAATCATGTTTAAGTAAACTAGCCAATGAATTTTTTTATTATACTAAGTATAAGTATTAGTTTCTTAGAGACATGCTTTGATTCCATTTTTATGATCCAAATATGAGATGTATATACTCAATAAAAATAGGGTGGTGAATTGTAGGTTTAAAAACATTCATTTTTAACCTTATTAAAACTCTGTTTAACAAAGACAAAAAAAAGATTGAAAATACCCCTACAATATTTAACAATGAAATTGGAAGGGCCTAAGGTCCAAATATGTAGATAATATAATGAAATAAACACATAGGTATACTTAATTATGATTCTATGTTAATGTTTATATAATCTTAAATCAGATTTATTTCAATAGTGAAAGTGTAAGAAAGTTACACTTTCTATTTATAACAAAAATGTTGTGGAATTTAAAGAACTTGTTATTAAAAGAGTAGTGAAAGTGTAATGATATATTTTAACCCAGTGATAAGGGTATCTAGAAACTGTGGATAATGATACCTTTATTTATACTTTCAAGAAAATATATCTTTCTTGAACCAGGTCAATTCCCCAATATGAAGATAGGAATCTGTATTGTTATTACCGCAAGCCCTCGATCTGTAAGGTGATCGAAACCTCTATCTTACGTTAACTTGGATGCCCTCGATTAAGCAGGTAATCTAAACATCTATCTTCCTTTATCTTGGAAGCCCCTAATTGTACACAACAACAATCAAAATCTCAAAAATCAACACCAATCCTATTTAATATTTATGTGTGTGGAACATTCTTTTTACAACATAAACACTTTAAGGATTTTGAACAAAGTAATTCTGGAAGATCTCTCATAGAGTTTCAATTCTCCCAAAATTTAACAACATCAAAAACATTAATATTATTTTTTATTTATACGAGAGATCTCCAAAGGTAATAATATCCACCAATGGTCATATTTCATTGAAATTTCATAGGGACCTGTATAAGTGTAACTCATGAAACAATCATATTGTAACTAATTGGACGACATTATTTTATATAACAAACTATGAGAAGAAATATCCTGCAGTATATAAGAAAACTTATCATGAAAATATGTAAGAAATATTAAGGAAATATAATAACTGTAAGAAAGATATAAAATCAGTTTCCAAATGTAAATCAGATTATAGAAATATAGATAATCAGATTTTGATTTTAGAGAGAACTGATGTATGATTTAAGAGAGATTCAGAGTCTAAATTCAGAGAGAATTAGTGTCTAATTTTAGTGAGAACCAGAGTGTGATTTCACAATGAATTAGAGTCTAATTTCAAAAAGAATCAGAGAATGATTTCAAAAAAAATTAGAGTATGATTTTAGAAAGAATCAAATTCTGATTTAATAAATAATCCGAGTATGATTTTAGAGTGAACCCGAGTCTAATTTCCATAAAATCAGATTCAAAATTCTATTAAAATTAGATTCAAAAATTTGGGGAAATTAGATCCACAAATCTATGAGAATTATATTCACAATTCAAGGGAAATCATATTCATAATTCTATAAGAACCAGATTTAAAATTCTGTAAAGTAATGAGATATAGATAAATATTCTATTTATTTGAAAGTAATTTTTCTTGAGGAAAATATGGATATTCATGGATTAGTAAATTATTAGGTAAGACAATGAATACCATGGTTGTGTTTTAACATGTTATAGTATATAAACATTCTAATAGAAAGAAAAAATATATTTAAGAAATTGTGTATCTGATTTTCAAAACATAATGGAATAAAAATTTCATAAGGAAACTTATTGACATGACATTTTATTGGTTTAAAGTGTTCGAATTTTTTCAATTGTATTACTAATGTTATATTAAAATTTTCACTTCATGCAAACTCTATTTGAGGTAGTGATTCTATACATTCACTTTTCTTTCACAAATTGTTGAGTGGATCCTTGAACAACATTATCTTTTCAGAATTACAATGATTTATTTGTTTTATTTCCATTATTTTTTAAATAAATTTATTTCTTTTTTTATTAAATTAAGCTTAATATTCATCATTAAATTATATCATTTGATTCATTTATCTTATATTTCATGTTTTGAGAGCACATAACATGTTCCTAAAGTTTTATTTTGAGTTTTTAGGATAAATAAGTCAATTTAGACCTTAAAATATCATTTATACATGTTTTTACTGTTTCTAAATACAAAATATATTGTACAACACAAGTAAAAATGGTTATCCATGTAGCCAATTCAAAATTCCCATAGCCAATTTTCAGTCGATGTAGCTGATTTTCTAGTTTTAGATAATCTTCGTATTTTGACTATATCTTGAGATACACAACTCCAAATTTAGTAATTATTTTTTTGAAAGATAAGAAGATTATCTATATCTATTTTAAATAAATAAAGTTATTAATTGATATTTTTAATGTCTAAAATTTTGTTGTAAGTCACTTAATATTTTAAATCATATTTATGCTATTTTCCAAAATCCTTTGTCAAGTGATTTCTGATTAATATTTTAGTTATAGAAATCAGATTAGAGTGGTTATTAAATATTTATTAATCTAATGATATTTTATTAATAATGGTCCAAAGGAAACAAAGCTTATTTTTATTAACTAGGCATGTTTTAGGCCTAAAACATGTAATGAAAAGCAATCTAATGTTTTCTAGAATTCCCTTATGTTAATTGCCTAGGTGAGGAATTTAGATACGTGGTTCCACTGTGTAGTGAATCACTTACATTGCATTCCTACATGTTCAATTTAATTACACATATAAAATGAATACATTAAAAACACATATTTAATTTTTTTATGCAGTTCATCAAAATTCATATTGGAATCTATACTCTATTTTTTTTGTAGTGACTATGAGTTTTAAAAACCACCTTCCCATGAGTTACAATTTCTCTTTACCATAAGTTATTATGAATATCTGCCATAAATCCAGGTGACCACACATTATTCTAATATTTAGCATACTAACCATATAGAATTATAAGTATACTAACCACATGAACACTTGCCACAACCAATATGTTGTTTACTTTTTTTTCTTCAATATTGAATATTACAAACACTTTATTTTTTCATTCTGTATTATATATCTATTTTATATATTTTTTTCAATATTTTAATTGTTAAAGTTGATTTTAAAATTGATATAATTTTTTTAGAAACCATGATAAATTATTTTCAATATTTTAAACATATTTTTATGAATATCATAGTGTGTTTTATTTTTACTCATAAAACATTGAACTTAAAAACTCAAAAATAATTTTGTTTTTTCAAGTTATTTTCCTCAATATTATTTTTTATAAATTATTTTTAGTTTTTTTAATCAATAATTTTTTTTATTTTAATGAAGTGTTTATGTGTTTTTGAATTTCTCATCATATTCACTTCTCTTTTCAAATAGAATGTGTTTGAAGTTAATATTTTCAAATTCAAAATTAATATTCTTATGGGATCATTGATTGAACTATAATTTTGGAGATTGTTTAAATTATTTATTAGATTATTTATAATTGAATTGAATCATTATTCATTGTTTTAGGTTTTTTCTAAGGCTTAGAGATTAATATAAAATAATAATATATTTTTCTCTATCTCTTTGAGAATCCAGTTTTATCATTTTTATTACTTTGAATTAACATATTGGTATTATCAATTGTTTAGTCTATGTAAATTTTTATTTAATGGACTTGAGTATTCCTAGAGAATATTAAAAATATTATAAAAGTGATTTATTATACATACGACAGTTCTTCAAGGATATCTTTCATTTGTCAAGTGATACAGTACAAGGAGTAAAGTGAAGTATTGTAAATTCTACCTATGAGAAACATTATTCACTAATACTGGATGATCTATCATTAAATAAACACACAAATAAATGACTACTACTAGATTGATAAGACGAATCGATACATTTCTTAAGAAATATTACCTATTATTTATTTTTTTATATCATTCTTTATTATGGTTGCTTGAGTCTATATCACTTCATCTAATCATTCATGTACTCTCTGTTTTCAATTTATTCTATTCCATATAAATTAATTTTCATTACTCGGGTTGTGACTCCATGATTATAATGTTATGATCTAAGTGTTTGGAATCCCTATATCTAATGATAGATCTTTTTGGTTGGGACACCAAAATGTTAAATTCAAGACCATTCGGTTTGTGACTCCTATATTCTTTTATCATAGTTATAACTGAGATGTGACCCATGAAACAAAAGTCAGTGTGTCAGTGGTTGTTGATTAATTTTGTAGAAAATAATTATTTAATAAGGTTATTATTCCCATTTAAAAATCATGTAGTACATAATTTACCTCTTTATAAGTATATTGGTATAGAACTATAGTAGTTCCACTTTTTATTGAACCAATATAAAAATAACTCTGATAGTTATTTAACCATAATGCTAAACAATTCTTATAATTACTCCATATTAACTTTTATAATTAATTCAGATAATGAGTTTATGTGATTAAAATTTTAATCCGGTCTAGCAACCCCTTATATAAGTTATTTAACCATTCAATTTGATGTGTCAATTAGCATCAATGGTTAACCTTCTAATTGATAATTTAGTTGTCTTATTATTTTTCACGATACTAAAAAATTTATTTCACACCTTCTTCATTTCGGAATTATCCAATTATTATATATACTATTGTTATTATATTTTATTATGAAAACTTATTCCTATTCCTCAAAGTTTATGGATTATATATTTAAGATGGAATTTGTAAATAATGATGATTCAAGGATTCCCTAGCCACCACCTCACTTTTATGGAAATGAATATGGTTAATAGCCTTCCAGAATGAAGTCATAACTCAAAAAATAAAGCATAAAATATTGGTTGATCATAGAAAAATAGTACACACTACCATAATCTAACGTTACAAATCTAAATAAAGATGGCAAAGATAAGAAATAAAAAGAAATAATTTAAATGTCCTTAATAGGTAGGATGTATTTTCACTAATGAATCTAATTGAAGAGTCAAATTTTGAAGTGGTAAATAAATTGATAACCTATTTTGGATAAAAGAAATAAAAAATTGGCCAGTAATAATTATAGTCCTAATTATTATTCTGATAGTGATGGTTATATCCTTGATGAGCTATACGAATAAAATTATAATATTAAAAGGATTTTTAAAAGTAATTTAATTATAAAATAATTTTAAATATTATAATAAATGGTTGACCAAATAAATTAATAATGTTAGTAAAGAGAATGCAATTATCAAAGAATAAAAAAAATACCATCTTGGAAACTCAATGATTGAATAACACTATTCTTTTTTTTGATAAGTAAAAATAAAAAATAATGATTCAAGAGAAAAATCACTCTCATCATGAAATGGAGAATCATAATTTAAGAAATTTTTCTTCATCAACAAAAGATAATTTTTATTATGATCCTGAGATTTTTAAAAAAGAAAATGTGAATATGAAAAAATAGATATAAAATTTGAGTGAAATTATATATACCTTTGTTGAAGGAAAATGAAATTATGATAAGAATCTAGATGTGATTAATACAAATAGAGATAAATCTGGTTTTGGTTATAATAAAAAGTTTCATAAACAATAGGAACTATTTTTAAGAGTTTTATATGAATGGTTTATATGGATACTTTTAATTTTTTTAATATAAAATATGCTGAATAATTTTCTCTTAGGTTACCTCAATCTTATGGTTTCTCTATATTTTCAATCTATAAAAATTTATCTTCTTATATTACGTACAATAAATGTTTTAAATATTCTAGGATACAGATTTTTTTACTAATAAAATTAGACCCTAAAATAGAATGGGTTCTAAAAATTGTTTGCGTTTGATTGTTATAAGACCCTTTTTTATTTTATATATTTAAAAATATTATGGTTACACCAAAATAAAGTTTCCTTTCATTGAGAAAAATGGATTATTTTAATTTTTTTATATGTTCTAAAATTTTTATACAGGTGGATATTTTTTTGGGGAAGCATAAATTAATGGGGATATTATCTTTTGTCATTATTTTATATAAATTTCAAAGGGAGATTTAAATTATATTTATTTGGGTATATGTTTTATTATTTTATTTTTTCCTTTCTTTGGGTGGTGTTTTAATGTGTTTATGTACTATTTTTTTATTACAATAGTTTAATTTATGTACATTTTTTTCATTATAAAATTATTTTAAATCCTTTGGTACATCTTATATAATTTTAACTTATTTTTTAAAACTTATGTTTGAATAAAATATGGTTTAAAAAAAATATTTTTAATTTTTTTAAAATAGAATTTTTATAAATTCTACTAACTACATCCAATTAAATGTTTTATAAGTGAATGGATTTATCATCACTTGTGTTAATACAATTTAAAAATAGACTATTTAGAAAAAATATTATATATATATATATATTTGTTAATACCTTAAATCATAGAATCGATATTTCTATTTTTTTTAAACTCTAAATTTTTTATAATTTCATAATGGGCGGGATGTTTTTGAAATTATAATTTGTTATCTTATAATAAAAAGGGGAGAATGTTGAGAGGATACATGAACCACATTTTTTTATAACTACAAATATTTATATGTTTTATTTTTTTATATTTTCTTAATACTTTTAATTGTTCTTTAATTATAGTAAGATTAATATTGATCATATGAATATATCATTTTCTTAATTCATGTTTATATTTAATGTTTTTATAGATTATAACATGTTACTTAACTTTTATTATGACTTCCTTAGATAAATAAGTCATTTTATTCCTTAAAATATCATTTATAAATGTTTTTTACTATTCATGTACAATAAATATATTGTACCCCATGTATCCAGTTAATATTTCATGTAGCCAATTTTGAATGAACGTAGTCGATTTTCAAGTTTCAGATACTCTCTATATTTTAACTATATTTTGAGATACATGACACTAAATTGAGTAATTATTTTTAGGAAGGATAAAAACATGTCATTAATTTTATTATAAGACAATAATTTCAGAATCGATCACCTTTATTTCATAAATTAGTTTTCAATTAACTATATATTTTTATCCATATTTATGTTTTTTTACAAAACTATTTTTTCTATAGTTTATTAATGATAACATGAGTAATTGAAATATGATTGCAATTATTCTTGATTTTTTAGAAATATAAAAAAATTTCTAAATATACTTCAAAAAGGACACAAAGTTAATTCTATAAATAACTAGGTCTCTTTCAGGTAAAAATATTATAAAGTCAATCTACCT
This sequence comes from Viscum album, assembly GCA_963277665.1. NCBI lineage: Eukaryota > Viridiplantae > Streptophyta > Magnoliopsida > Santalales > Viscaceae > Viscum > Viscum album. The sequence goes on along the minus strand of OY728128.1, from coordinate 1,180,635,024 downwards.
ACTGTTTTAAGAAATTCCCTTTCGTGAATTTCCCATTCGAGGAATTTGGATACATAATTCCATCAAGTGGTGAATATCTTCTAGGATTTTTCTATGTGGTACCTTTTCTTACATAGATAAAAAATGTATGTGAAAACCCAATATAAATTTTCCAATATAATTCCTTAAAATTATGATAAGAAATTATACATTGTTTTACGTAGTGACCATGATTTTTAAAACCCGACATACCCAGAGATATGATTTCCCCTTACTATGAGTTATTATGGGAACCTACCTTAAATTTGGGTGACCACACCATATTTGAAAATTAGGAATACCAACTATATGAAATGGTAAGTGTACTGACCACATGAACACTTAGGGCACATGATCCTTTCTTTTTATTATTATTATTTTTGATTCTTTCTCGAATTTTAAACATACTTTTTTCATTGTGTTGTATATATCTATTTTAGGAATGTATTTTTATTTAATTTAAATTGTTATATAAATATATAAATCCAAAAAAATTAAAAACCATGATAAGTTATTTTCATTATTTTAAATATGTTTTCATGAAGATCAAATTGTGTTTTATGTAAACGCAAAAAACATACATCTTGAAAAGTAAAAAATCATTTATGTTATTTTGGGTTTATATTTTCAATTTTATTATTTCATTTTTTATTTGAGTTGATAATGTAATAATTGAACCTTTTTTTAATATATTTAATTTATAGTTTCTATGTTTTTAATCTCTCTTCATATATACTATATGTCATAATTGGAATGTTTTTGAATTTCTTATTTTCTAATTCGAACTTTCTATTTCAATGAGATATTTCATTGAATAATTATTAAGGATATTGTTTCGATTATTTATTAGATGATTTAAAATTGGTATGAATTAGTCTTTATTTTTTTATGTTTCATTTATGATTTTAGTGATTAATATACAATAATAATATCACTAACACTCTCTATGATAATATAGTTTTATCATTTTATTATTTTGAATTTTTCTAGTGGTTTTATATTGTGTGTAGTCTATATATAATTATATTTAAAGGACTTGAAGATTAATTAAATAAAAAAACTATAGTATAAAATGGAAATATTATTTATACAACACTTATTTGATGATATTTTTCATTGTTCAAGTCATTCAATGAAAATAGTAAAGTGAAGTTCTCTAAATTCATCCATTGAATTTTTTTCCTACTTTGGGATGATCTATCAATCATTGAATTAAAAAAACTATAAATAATATTTTCTTATTGATATGACAATATAAATTTATCAATAACCAACACCAATCCAGTCTTTGTTTATATACCTTTTCATCTTTCTTTCTTTTGTCTATAGCACTTTTCCTATCTTTCACATACACTATATTTTCTATAAAATATTTTAGATACAAATGAATTTTCTTTTTCAAGTTGCGCCACCCAAATTCAAATTTATGATCTTAGTCTTTTAAACTCCTATATCTAATGTTATGTATTTTAGGTTGTTCACAAAGGTTTTAAATTCAACATCATTTGTTTTATGGCTGACATAGTCAAAAGAAATGGTTATAATTGGGACGTGAATCCCCATACAAAATTTAGAGTGTTAGTTTTTATCCATAAAATTTTCAGAAAATTATTCTATAATTGAGTTATGACCCCCTTTAAAAATTATGAAGTTCACAATTAATCTTTCATTGAGTAGGGAGGAATAGGACTAAACTATATCCACTTTGGATTAAACTAATGAAGATATCTTTAGGTTTATTCTTTTATTCTACTTTTAAATAATTTTTACAATTAATTATACTAATTAACTATGATAATTAATCCATCTCAATAAAAATTTAATATGAACTATTCCCCCCTCAAGAACTTCTATCATCAACTTATACGACCTAACACACACCATGTAAAATTGAGATTTCTAAAATGTTTTCTCCTAAAATCATGTATTTGTATTGGTATAGTATGGGTTTGAAATGATATTATTGAATGCAGTGATGTTTTTATTTGATTTTAGTGGAATGAACAGATTTCATTTGTTTGATAAAATTATAGAAATGGTTTCGTTAGAGGGGGTGTATTTTTATTAGAGGGGGTTATAATCACCTATAAATATATAAGCGACAGTTATGAGAGACCACTTATAAACAGACTGAGTAATACTTTATGTGGCAGTTTTCTTGATGAACCAAGTAAGGTATGGTGTGATTTAGAAGCAATTATTTTATAGGGGGTTCAAACCCATTATTATTACATATTTTTTTATAAAAAAAATACAGTTTAACATAGGTTTCCAACCTCCCGTAACTTATTTATTAGCTCTAAATTAAGGGTGGTTAGAAATCTACCCTAATTTATTTTTCAACAACTTTTGAGTGGATGTTTCAACCACCCCTATTTTTTATTTTTAGAAACTGAAGTCTCCATCCTCCATACCCCTACCTTTTACACCCCTATGTTACTCATCTCTCTATCCATATCTCTCCCCTATACACCCACTATCCCAACAGCCCCCCCCCCCCACATTCCCCTTCCATTAGTACATGTTGTGTACCCCATCCCTTTGGGCCACCATCAGATCCACCATTCCCCCATCCATGTAGGAAACCCCATTCTTCTATGTTTTGAGTCTTGATTTCCCCGATATATTCTTGGAAAACAAACCACTCCACTAAATGATTTTATTTATTTATTTTAATCACATTGTTTTATTTAAATATATTAGTATGTGTATCAAATAAATATTTATTTTCAAAAATTTTCAAATACATTTTAATATATAATGTATACAAACATTTATATGAATTAATGTATCCATATTTATATTATGTATTTATGTATTTTTGTTATAATAATTTTATATTTTTTTAAGAATAGACATATATAAACTATATATTTATATGTGTACATTTATATTAATGAATATATTAAGAAATTTATATGTATATAAATATAAATATATAAATATATAAATACATATATGTGTAATACATAAAAATTGTTTATCTTGGTATTTTCTGTACAACTGTAAAAATTATATATTTATATTTATTTATATAAAATTATTTATACATGTATTTATAAATACATTTATATAAAACATAGACACAAACACAAATGTGTTTATATATATATATATATCTTAAAATTTATATTTATTTGAAAACACGTACATATTACAAATGGTTAGAGACAAAGGATAAATATATATAAAACAACATATCAAATACAAGAGGCTTGAAAAACACGAATATATTTATACGTCTATTTACATAAAGTTGTTTAAATATAAAATGTACATATATTTATAATTCTATTAATGTTATGTGTATAAAAATATATTTATATATTTATAAATATTTTTTCATCAATCATCTATATGCATAAATACATATTTATATATTATATACAGGTATATATATGTATTTATTTAATATATTTAAATAAATCCTTTAAAAAAAATTTATATGATGTATTTCAAAACATATATATAAATATATGTTAAATGCATATCTATAAATACATATTAAATAAATTTTATATTATATATAGGTATGTTTGGATACAATATATTATATATTTATGTATATAATTACCTGATTTTGCATTATATATTATGCATATATATATATATATAGACGATCAAATACTTATATAATACATACATGTTAATTTATTTTCTTGTTTCTATAAGTATGTGTATAATCTATTATTATTATTATTACATATATATTTTAAAATCTAAAACAGGTTTTTATGATATGTTTTATATAGTAATAATATTTATGTATATATTTATATAACATATTTAGTCTTTTATATTATAATAAATATTAAATGAAATACAATTTTATAAAAAATATATATATTAATGTAAAGTTTATATAATTTTAATTATGAATAAATATAAATACGAATAAAAAAATTAAAATAAATTATTTATAAAATATATACATATTATAACAATATATATATATATATCTGTAATAGTATACATACATAATTATTTCTATAGACATAATTTTTTTATATATTAGATTAATAATTTAACGAATTTATATAATGTCTTTATATATTTTTTTATAATGAATTAAATTAAATTTGTATAATATCTTTATATAACACACACGCAAAAACACATATTTTAAAATTTGATATTTTTTAAAAAATAACAAAAATTAGGGGGGGGGGTTAAAACCCCCTTCCATCAAACAAATTAGCAGTGGTTTCGATATATCCTCCACTAAAATGTGAAATATTAATTTTAAAATATATAGGGGGTGGGTTAACCCTATATAATCAAGTAAATTAGTGGTGATTAATAACCTCTACTAATCTCTCATTTTTTTGGGAGTGTTAACCCTTCTATTTTTTTATTTTATATTTTAGCGGCGGTTAAGTGAACGCCGCAACTAAATTAAAATTTTGAGGTGGTTTTAAAGTGTCCAATACTAATTAACAAAAAAATTTAATTAATAGGGGGCTCGAAAATCTAATCGAATGCATTTAAAGGGATTATTAACTACCATTAATCTCTAATATAAGATGTGATTTTCACCCCCTCTTATTTGTAAAATTTAAATTTAAATTTTAGTTAAATCACAACCACAACTAAATTAAAATTTCGTGGCTATTTTGGTAGAACCGGTGCTAATTTATATTAAAATCTAATTTATCAAGGGTTGGGCAGAACCCCCTCTAATTAACCTCTACTAAGTGCAATATTTTTTTTGCAGTGCTTTATCTTGTTGACACCATTGATTTTTATGATTGGTGGAAAATAAGTATTTTTTTTGTTTTTCCATAGAACTTATTATAAATTCTTGTATATGTGTTCTTTTGGATAAGAACACACACATAGATATATATATGTTTGTGTATATATATATGTATGTTTTTGTGTTCATACATGTATACATATATATTTATATATAAATGATTTCATAGAATATATTTGTTTTAGCATTGCTTTTCAAATTATCATGTGGATTTATAAACTCTTTTAAAATAATATTTAAAATAATATATCTAAATCATGATCTATTGGCCAATTTGGTACTTTGAAAGGAATTTTGAAATGGTATTAAAATATAGATAACATTTAGTGGGATTCTTTGAGATACTACTAGTTATTGATTCTAATGACCCATTTTGACCCTTCAATGTATTTTCTTAATAAGTTATACCCACAAAGGAATTCCACATGTGTTTATGTGGTTATAATGGGTTTGATTTATAGGGAATTCGTATAGGTTGATGTATTAAGGTGGTATGAGGTTATTTTCATGGGATGTAATGAGTATGATTCACATTTTTTATGCAATATCACCCCTATAATTATTACTCATGGGGATCCTTAGAATCATAGTGATGTATGGGTGATGGTTACTACCAAGATATAATTATATGGACTAGATTCTCTATGGATTAGGAGGCCTTAATGGAGTGCCACTAGTGAAGCTATTTTTGGGAAACTGGTTGGTTATAGACATAAGAATGCATCAATTGGGGGACATATGAATCCAAATTGATCACATCTAGGGTAGTATTATGAGTTATTTAGAAAATTTACATGAGTATCTATCCCATTTTGTTTCTTACATTAATTGTTAACTACTTTAACATCCCATTTTTATATTAAGTTCCTCTATCCTTTACTCAGTTATTTTATTTTTTTATGTTTCTTTTGTGGTTGATTTTAGGCTATATTGGCATTGATTAATGGTTTTTTTAAAGAGTTATAAAAAATATTTCTTAAAAAGGATCATTTATGAAATATTTTTATGCATATCTTTAATTTTTTTTGGAGTTTTAGTAAATTTTTCATATGGAAAATATTATGGTTGGTTTTCATTAAAGAATAATTTTTTTTCAACATGTATTTTTAAACTAGAATTTATTATCTATTTAGAAAATGGAATTGACGGAAACTTTAACGATTTATTATAGAGTTTTTTATGATCACACATAATTTTTTGAAGTCAACATTATTATACCCAAGTCTATTTTTTGAGATCAGGTTCTGTTCTTGGTCTCTCATGGATCATGATAGTTTTATGGACAAATGGTGATAAATGGGTTACATAGAGAAGGTTTTAGGTATCACATGTTACATGTTTTGTGAATGTATTGACTATGTCTACATTCTATTTCCTAGATACAGTTATTTCCAATGTACTTGTTTCTTTTTATTGTCTATATTGTGGTTTTTATTCTAGTTATACTTTTTTTTGATATTTGTTTTATTTGTATCTACTTAGTCTACTATCCATGGACTCTAATATAAAGGATGATCCTGTTGGATTTTTTTGTGGATGATGAATGTCGAATATAGTTTATCTTTTCAAAATAAATCCCATGACCTGAAATATGATTCCTCAGTTCCTATCTCTATCCCCAATGAATAATGAACATGCCTCAAGTAAATTTTTGGCCAACACAGATTCCTAGTTTAGAAGTTAGCATAGGCTGGTTAGTGAAAAAACTGTATTAGATCCGAGGTTATTTATAGACCAAAGTTCTTATAGAACCCATTAATATTTTGCGTGATTCTTTGATTGGTTTAGGATCATCGAAACTCATGTGCTAGGAGTGGTAAGAGTATTGGAATATCTTACTCATTCTAACCACTGTGTTTTTATGGGATACAGGGTTTTGATTCATGAATTTTTTATCTCTATTTGTTTATTCGTGGATTATTTGTGTTTATTTATATTGGTATTTGTGATTATATTAATGTTTTATGGATGATTTATAGGTTTCATATATTATAAAGATTAATGGGAAGTGTGAATTATATGGGCATGATTATGGAATTTGTTTGGTTAAAATTTATAGACATCGTTCGATTTGTTCGGTTTTCTTCCAATGACACATGGCATGGTCAAAGCACATTCCTAAAAACTATGAAGCTGCACTATAAACTACAAGTATCATCCATTAAAAGTTCTTTGTTTTTTACCCTTTGATATACATCTGTTTTTTCTATATATATATTACTTGGGATGGTTTAATGGTATTTTTTGTTATATTTTAAATTTATTAATTGATTTATATTATATTTTTAATTGAAACTTTATTTTTAGAGTTTGAAATTTGGTTTTGAATATAAAAAAATGTTCCTCTTTAAATGAAGTGGGAAGAGGATTCAAATTAGAGGAAATTTGAAAATTTTAATGAAATGATTTATCTATTTTAAAAATTATTTCATTTGGGAAATTGATATTTTAAATTGAACTTTCTTATTTAATATTGTTTTTTAGAAATGTTTTATTGTTTTGGAATTGAAGTAAGAGGTTATAAAATGGATAAAAAGTAGAGTTTTTTGAATTGATATTATTAATTTTTTATTCATATTCCTTTAGGATTTTTTTGGAGTTGATAATTTTTAAATGGGAATGATTGTATTGAATTTTTATTGATTTGGATTTTCGTATTTTTTATAGAGTTTACCTAATAAAAAAAGTTCTAAAGACTCCTAGGAGTTTGAGTGTGGCAAGGATAGTTTATGACACAACCCAGGATCATGGTAGAGTGGTAGAGCAAGATTCATCTCTGAGTTTGGATATCTTAAAAGCTGGTAAGGGTTCCTTAGAGGTTATTTAGTGGATCAGGATAATTTCCTAAGCCTTTAAATCTTCAGGAACTCTAAATTACATTATACTAAGGGTAATTTTTAGAATTTTGAAGACCTTAGTTTGGATTGGTGGAAGGTGTTAATTCCATCTATATATGAAGATGGAATAAAAATTCATTTAGATTATATAGATTTAGTGGTCCCTTCTTGAGGAGTATAAGGGGAGAATGTGGCAGAGCTCATGAGCACCCATCAACGTCAATGGAAATGGATATAGTATATTGAACATTTCAATGATTTGATCACCTAATACAATTAGATTTAATTGAATCACTCTCAGATGTAAAAGTTTTTTCACAGGGTCTTAATATGGATATTAGATCTAGAGTTCTTTCATCTATGATGAAATTTTATAAAGTCATGTATCTTGATAATTCCTTAGATGAGTTTATTTTTAGAGGGTGTCCCATTAGTGTAATTCCCATATATTTTATTATTAGTGAGGGTTCACTATACAATGAGAATAAGAAGCTATAGGAAAGTATTCAAGAAACTTATTCTTGATAAGTTAGTACTTCCTCATGGAAGAAGAAACCTCTCATGTGATTCTAGTGCATTAATTTTGGGAATTATAAGCCCTATATCTCAAATATTCCAAAGACCAATCATTTTTATGGTCAGTTAAAAAACATAAAGAAATTTATGAGAAAGAATTACCCAATTAAGAAACCATTATCATCTTCATAATATTTAAAGTAGTTCAAAAAATACATTTAGTTTATTACATTCCTTTTTCCTTCATATTCTTATTTGTTTATTTCTTTAGCGTCATCAGTTATATTTTATAGTTTTGGATTTCTTCTTTTTAGTGTTATGTGCGCATTTGGAATGTAAGTGTTTGATTTTCAGTAATTATGAATGTGATATTGGTTTTGTATCTTTCTCTTATCTCCTTAGTTGGATATTTTAGGGGGGTATACAGGTTGTTATATAGACTCACTATACCAATGAAGTTCCTAAATGGTGGGGACACCCATATTGAGTCTCCATTTTAGAATTTATATTTTTATTACTCAAGTGTGAGTTATTAATTAGAGATTTATTTTCATATGATGACTATTGTTTACTTCAATTGATTTAGGATAACAAGTTAGAGGTGAATTTCCCCTCTCAGCAAGAACATATGTGCCATTTTTATTTTTATTAAGATCTTAGTTAGTTTCTAGGATAATCTAGGGTTAAATTGTGTATAATTTTAAAACACTATCCTTAAAATTCAATACTATTTTATATATTTTTTAGTGTGGGACTTTAAAAATAATTTTTTGGTCCAACTATGTTAATTTTGTTTTTAATTTTTTGTGTTTTAGTGCACGGAACATAATTTGGAGCATGTTTGGTAGTAACCATGTGTCTATCCATGTGATGGCCTGTAACTCTTAAAATACATGTTTATCATGTAAAGAACATGATTTCCAAAATATCATGGAGAAAAATTTAGTTTTCTATGGTGATTTACATGAGCATGACCCCTTTTTGCAACCTATATTTTGGGATCTAATCTACTCAATTTCATGGTGACTTCTCTATGGTAAATCTTTATCTTCCTCTCAAACTTATTATTTTTTTTGTCTATGTGATTTTTCTTGGACTCTTTTTTATGAATCTTAATGTTTATGGGTCAATATAATCATGTTATTCTTGTTGGTTTAGGGTATGTAGATTGTTAAAAGGTTCTTCCTCTTACCATATTTTATGTTTCTATTTGTGTAAACTCGATTTGAGGTAAGTGGTATTATTACATCAAATTTATTTCACACACTATGTATGCCTTAAATTTGTTAGATATTTTTACCAAAAATTATTTATTTATAATGGTTTATAATGGAATTTTCAACTAAATTATTATAGGTAATTGTTTTATATTTGGTTTCAAGGGAATATGAAAATTAATTGTGTATGATAAAATGATTAAAATGGATTTAATATGGATTCAAATTTCCTATTTGATGTTTTCAAATTTTTATGCCTTCATATGATTTTTTAATGTATTGAGATATTTTTGTCTTGGTTGTTTAATATTCTTTGGGGATTTTGTTGGTTTAATCTTTTTGACTCCTATTATTTTGAAGAGTTTATAGAAATGTTTCTCTATGTTGGTTTTATTGGAATGAACTATTAATGTCAATATATATGTTATTATGTACTTCAATATATATATATATATATATATATTTATAAATATATATGTGTATAGGTATATATATGTGTGGGAATTTATTGGATACATTTATTTAAGCATGTGTTTTTAAATTATCTCTTAGTTTCAAAAACTCTTTCGAAATGAATTTTTAAACGAGATGTTCAAAATTAGGATCTTGAACCTTATTTGGAAATTTGAAAAGATTTTTCAACTAGAAATTTATCACAAATATTTTTTAAAGAGATTTTCAATGACACTGTTATTTTTGAATCTAAAGGCCTAGTGGGAACAATCAAATTATTTTCTTAATAAGTTTCACTCAAATGGAATTCCCCTAGTGTTTATGTGATTAAGAATGGTTAAACTAGTAGGGGACTAAAATTGGTAGGTGTATATATGTGGGATGAGTTTATATCGTTTTAGGGGTTGATTATGGTTGTAATTTATTTATTCTAACTCATATCCATTCATTATTACTAATGGGGGTCCTAGGTGTCTTAGTGGGTGATGAGAGATAGTTAATACCATATCCATATTAGACAGACTAGATCCTCTTTGGCATCAGAGTTCATTAAAGATTTTCACTGATGAATATAGTTTAAAGTAGATATTTAGTTATAAACATAGGAATGAATTGATTTGTATGAATATGGTTACAATCCAAGTTCATCCTGGATCAACTCAAAGTTTTTTTAAAAATTACCCATGATTTTCACTTTGTTACTCTTTATTTCGTGATAGCATCACTGTTTTATGGTTTCATTTTTATATTATACTATTGAATCCATTGCTCAATTTGTTTATTTTTTATTGTTTCTTTTGTGGTTGATTTTAGGTTCCTTGGTTTGGATTAAAGGTATTTTTAAAAGTGGACTAAAGGGTGGGCTTTAAAAAGGATCATTTAACAATAGTTTTCAAAATGTCTCTTTAAAACATATTTGGAGTTGAAGAAAATTTTTTGTGTGGAAAACTTATGGTATAATACTATAAAAGTATAAAAAATATTTTATACTCATATTTTCAAACTAGAATATATGGTCTTTTTAGAAAAATAAATCCATGGAATGTCCATTGATTTCCAAATTAGTGGTTTTATATTGACACTATACTTGTGAAAATCACCATTACTGAACATGATTACATTCAATAGGTTGAGAATCAGTTCCTGTTCATTAATGGGGTGAGTTGGTTTTATGGATGGATAGTAAAAAAATATGTCACATGAATATCATTTTGGTAAACATTAGTTTATTCTGTTTGGGGATGTACGAACCATATCAGAATTCTATTTCCTAGAGTTTGGTATTTCCACTATAGTTGTGTCTCTTTATTTTTTTTATTTTTTTATTCTTTTTCGACATTTGATTTATTTTTAAATTCTTAATCTATCCTGCATGAAGTCCCATGTAGAGAATGATCATTTCATACTTCCTTGTTGAGTCTCTAAGTCGAAGGATGATTATATCAAAGAAATCATTCCTATAAACTCATATATTATTCCATGGTTCCTGTCGCCATCCCCAGTGAATTTATAACATGCCTCATGTATGTTACATTCTAGATCAGGTTCCCAATTTATGGATTTGGTTATTTTTTTTGTTACATGTAAGATATTTCGTTATTTACTTATAACCATATAGAGGGTCTATAATGTTGGTAGGATATTTCACTATTTATCTACCCCCTCATGCATGGTTCCGAGTAGTTATATACTATTCCATTGGGGACTAACATCCATTATAACCGACACATGTGGTTGTAGGAAATTTATATAAGGAAAGATAGTGTATAAAATTATCATTATTTATAAAATAATATAGAAATTTATATAACTTAGTTTAGGGCAGTGGTAGTGTGTGTCATAGTAAAAAAATTATTTTTATGATTCAATACCTTATGTTATTGTTTTAATATTTCACATGTTATGGACATGAGAAATGTCTATGGAAATGGGGAAATAGTTTCCATGGAAGTATACCAAGGGTCTATTTTCACATTAAAATCCCCCATGGGCAATGGTTCATGTGGAAATAGGTTTCCGATGGAAATAAACCTAGGGAATATCCCCGTGATAAATTTCCCCATGGGATATGGTTCCTATGGCCATAAGTGGTCCTAGAAAATATCACTATAACCATGAAAATGGACATGTGAAAATAGAAAAAGATTTTGTTTCCATGGTAATATTTCCAACAAGATACATGACCATAGTGATAGGCCATGACCATGGGCATGGCTCTTGGTTATCGACCAACCCTCCACTAGTGCATCCCCTACTTTATTTACCACTAAGACACTAAACATTTATGGGTTGAGGATATTCCCTATCATGTGAAGAGTGGTTTAGTATAGCCCATGTATACATTATATAAGAGGGATTACATTTGGATATGTTATTATGGTATTGATCAAGATCATATAAATGAATTCATTTACAATATTCTATATTTTATATACTCTACAGTTATAGGATACTTTCATGGTGATCCTAGTGATGTGATATTCCAAAGAAACATAATAGTAGTATTTGATAATTGAAATGTGATTTTAATATCAATATCATATTATAATTTTATGAGTTGAATTATATAAATGAAAACAGAGCACTAAATCTTATGATGTAATATATTGTGTGTTTTTAAATATGGTTCGTTGTGGAAGGGTTAGTAATTTGGAATTATGATTGGAATTTACTTATTCTTATGTGGGTCCTAAATAATGCATATATAACTCAAGGTTAATATTTTCCAATGCTTTTTCTGAATAAAATAAATTTTTTTCTAAAACTGGACTACTTTTTTAATGTCACCGAATTGTTGGATTAATAATATATAGGGTATGATATCAAATGTTAGTGATACTCACATAATATATAACAAACAAAAAAAACATACACAATGGGGTAGTAATATAACATGGATAATTACCATATAGGATATCATCATAATTAGTTAATATTATTTGCGATAACGGAATACAATGAGTTTATTTTTATACATGAAATTTTGAACAATTATTAATGTGAATCAGCTGTTATAACATAAGTTTCAGTTTCTGTAAGTAAAATATACATTTATTATTCTTATAAAAACTCTCTAATTTAGAAAAATCTTACAGAAGAACTTTTTTATTATAATATGAGAATCTTGTACCTATTTAATCTCACACTTGGTTTATTGCTATGATTTTAATCAATATTAGGGTTAAAAATTATTTTTTTGGTTTTTAATAAGATTAAATTGTGAATTGAATTGTATAACTTATAAAATGTTTATGAATTATAGGAAAAAGTAAAATAAGATATTTATTTATAATTAATGAATTGATTATTATTTTTTAAAATATAATTATTTAAATGTTTTTAAAATATATATTAGATATCCTATAATATCAATAGTAAACCCTAAAATACCTTTTCCAATTATATTAAATGATTTATAATTTAGGGAAAAAATTTTATTCTGGAATTATAAGGGTAGTTTATAATTTTTTAAATTAAAAAATAATGCAAAAAATATAAATGAGTTTACATTTAATAGGAATTCCTCACAAATAATTAATTTGAACTTTTCAAATTAAACACCTTATTTGAGAAATTATTTAATCCCCGTCAGAAGGATTTTTTTTTTGATTTATTTGATCAAGGATTGAATTATCATTAATACATGATATTTGTAGTACTTGAATAGTTTAAATTATAGATATCATATTAAATAGTTAATATTGAGAAAAATGTAAAGTGTTTATTTTTATTTAAATTATTATGGTTTTATTTTTTATTTATTTATGAATGGATCATAATTGACTATCTCATGTTAAAATATGTGAATTTTTTATGTTTTAAAAATTTATACTCTTCTTTATTAATATATATATTTTTTATGTTATGAATTCTGGTGTATGATATAGTATAACATGTTAAAATAATCCCCATTTAGCATAAATGTATCTAGGGAGTAACATTTTTTGTATCATAATTGATTTAGTTTTTTCTTCATTTACATTTGAATGTATTGTGTTATGAGTTTGAATTAAGAAGTTTATTAGGAATTATAAAAAATAAGTTCTTGAATTATACTATAATTGAGATCTATCTTGAGTAATTTATCCTTGGATAGGGGTACTTAGATTTAGAATTCTCACTATTATGGTGGTTGATTTATTATATCTAAAGTTGAGGGTTCCTTATCTATGGATCCAAGATTACTAATCTGGGGATTACTAATTTCATATAATTCTACACCATTATGTGAATTGATTTTATATACCATATATTTATAATGTAGTTGGAAATGAATAAATATAATTGTCTTTAATTTTTTTTTGCAACATGAATATGAGTTGTGTAAGTAATTACACATCAATATGATTTGATCCTATTGATTTTATAGAGAGGAATATGATTACAAATTTAATCATTAAAATAATTTGAAAAAAATGGATTAACATGAGACAATATGGTGGGATATAATACCCACTTAAATTTAACTTATATTATATTACTTCTAAAGAAATCACTTTCCACGACGTCAATCATTCAACCGTGTTGCTTTTGAGAACGAGGGAAACAAATAAATTATCATTTGTCAGACATGGTGAAATGGATAAACATAAGAGTTTTTATAATTTGTGCACCACTTAGATATGTATTTGTAAGCGTTAAGATATCATAGTAATAGAGTGATATTTATCCACTCCCTAGATTGGGAAAAGTGTAACATCATTTTTAGATATATATTTCCATTCATAAATTAAATGTATATCAATCTTAAATATTTTTAATTCACTTAGAAGAATTTTACTTGAGTATAAAATCTGTAATAAAATATTTTAATCGAAATAAAAAATCTTTATTCATTTATAATTTATTATTACAATAGGAGTAAATTAATTCATGTATTGTATACCATGAATTATAACATTCCATGTGAGTTTACATATTAAAAAATGTGAATAAATTAAAATGAGACAAAAATGGGAAATGATAATGTTTTTAAAACTAGAAAATCCCACAGATCATATTCACCCTTGGGAATCTCTTTTAGCAGAACAATGAGAAAAAACATCATAAATACAGAATGAATTTAGTTAAATAAAAAAAGAAATTTTTTTGAATGAGAATTTTGATTCTTAAAGGCCAAAAGGAATTAATTTATATTATTTGAATGGGATTAAATAACCCTCATTTGAGTGTTGTATAAGGGTTTATAATACTTATGTATAATACGAGTAAATATGTTATAATTTAGTATTTATCAGTATATTATTAACAATTTTTTTTTAAAAGTTTAAAAAATATTTAATTTTCATTATAAATAATTAATTTTAAAAAATATATATTATTTTTTATATAATAATAAGATACCATTTATCGTGGGAATATAATTCTAACTATTGAAGGTGAAAAAATATTCTATTTTAAAGAAATATTTTAATCATATAACATATATTTAAAAATTTATAATTATATTATTTAGAATAATAAATTTAATTAATTTTATTGATTTATATGTAATAAAATCAATATAAATTCAAAAATTGATTAATAATTAGTTATAATGATAAAATAATTTAATATTTAATGACTTACTTTTCACCTAATTATTTTTATATATGTGGAGTATTTTAATTTTAATAAAATAATATGGTATATATTAAAAAATGATTTTAATGAAATTGAATTTATATATAGATATTGAAAAAAATATTACAATTATGTAATGATTATTACTGTTCATGGAATAATAATAGAAAGATTATTTCCATAAAGATACATTTTTTGAAATTTTTTATTCATATGTTATCTATTTTGATTTTAATAAAGAAATCATGTCATTTTTTATGGATTATTTCATTAAAATGAAATTTTAATAGTAATAAATAAATTTATTAAAACTCATTTATTTATTAATTTATTTAAAATAATATTAATAACACTTACTCTTTAAATAATCCTTTTTTCTATAATTTATTTGAATATATTTTATTTTATCAATTTAAAGTAGAATTTATCATATTTAGAAATTAAATTAGATTAAATAGAGTCAAAATTTGAAATTATAATGTGTAAATTATGTAACAAGTGTCATATAATATTTTTATTAAAAAAATTTAAAACAATGGTATGTAATTAAACAAGGAAAAAATGGAAAAAATTGCAAAAAATGAAATGTATTGAATTTTGGATAATTGAAAATATATAAATACATTATGGAATATTTTTTTATTTTTGGGTGTAAATTAAAAAATTACCAACAATATTTATTTCCAAACTAATCTAAATTCAATATGATTCCATGATTACCATTCACCTAGCTCATGTTTCTAATGAAACCTCTCTCTTTATTGCAAAAAATATAAACTCTCTTCTAACCACCCAAAACCACTTATATCCTAAATTTTTCTCATGAATAACTCCCCCAAATCCCCCTTATAAATTTATTTGTCACTTTTAAATGAATTTGGATAAAATAAGTAGGTCTAATTCCTTTATTATCCTGGATGACATTGTGAGAAAGATCGTTCCATCAAAGTAAGAAATGAATTCTTCTTCCTTAATCTAATTTAGTTTCTCCTCACTACTTCTCCCTAAAATGATTCTAAAATATAATTATGTTATATTAAAATATTTATGCTTTTATAAATATTATATTATCAAAACATAACTCTATGTTGTTTATAAGTCATCAGTTATACCATTTTTTGGTTAGGTAGGTTTTTTCACCAACATAAATGATGCTATGACCTTACAATCATGAATAATAAAGAAAACAAATATACTTGAAATATGTTTCAATAATTATTAATTTATTATTTTTTTAATTATTTAATAGTAATATATATAAGTGTATTCATTAATAAAAACTACTTTTTTATCAAATATGAAATTCATTAAAAACGAAGTTTTAACATTTATTTAAAAACCTTTACCACAACATCAAAGTAAAAATGGAAATTTCAATTAAAAATTTTATAAAATACCTCTATGTAAAATATAATTTCATTTTAGAGGTTATTAACACATAATCTCGGATAAATGACACGAAACAGTACATAGAAGCTAACATATAATGAAATTATAATTAACCCTCGAATATTAAATTTAACAATTAATGGTTAACAAAAGAATAATAAAATATTATAAATGTATGGTATAATGTAAAATAAATATATATATGTAATGACAAATATGAAAAATAAAAATAAATTCATTATATATAATGTTTGAATGTGTCTTACCTAGTAATAATTCAATGTAAAAGTGTTTTAATCATAATTTCCCTTCCTTCAGACATATTTCATATTATGAAATTTTTAAAGTACCCAAGAAGGATTGAACAATGAGTGGGGAAGGGTCAATTAGTGTTAAAAATTTATGAATTCACTCTTTTTTGTAAATACAACCTATTGAACCAATTATATATATCAATCCACATATTTAAGGCTCATAATACCACATCATTTGGAGTAGTAATAAATGAGAAATAACCAAACCTGATTGACAATGTTCATTTAGAAATTCTATTCATTTAATTATTAGTTAGACACACCAAAATGGATTTATAAATATGATTTGAAGTGAAAATAAATAGTTATATTCCCTAGTTACTATCTCTCAAAAATTTCTTAGTCACCCCATTAGTATCCTTTCTATGATTAGTTAGACATCGAAATCATAGGCTTCTTGTTACTTGTTAGAAACCCCATCTACAAACTCATTCTTCAATAATGATCCAATGATAGGAATATATTCTTATTTATATGGCCTTCATAAACTACAATTATAGATTTAATATTCTTGTGTTTAACTTCAATATCTTCAATATCTACTAATAATAGTTTTCACCACTAATCTTGATACTCAACTTCAATATATTCAACAACTAACAATAAGGATCGACACTAATAGCCTTGAAAATCTCATTCAAGAACACCAAACAATCACTTATGTATAATTTAGGGAATCCTGGATTTGGATCACATTTTCGAATCTTTAATACTGGATTTATTGGTCTCCTAGATGATCTTTCAATGTACACATGATTTCTAAATTCATTGTTTCTTCTTTTTTAAATCTTCTTTCACAAATGGTATATATATTTTTAATAAGAAATGTTGTTCATACCATGTTTTAATTTTCATTTTGAGACTCCTTGATCAATTTCAATATGTTATTCTTATTCATATCAACCAAAATATTCCTAATTAATACCCCATTTTTTTAAATTCATGTTGAAATCATATACAATATTTTATGAAGTCTTTTGCTTCATTCCATATTCAATGTCATATATATATAGTATTGTAATGTACTCGCATCCTTATTAAATTATGGAATGTTTTTGTTATTCTCTTATATAGATATACTCAAATATCACATTATTAACATCGATAAAATCCTATTCACTTAAAACCATTGAAAATTACCACATACATGGTTTCATTCAATAGTACCACAAGAACCTCATTTGCACAGTATGAATCATTCCTCATCCACCGATTACCAATATCAGTAGGACTTTCTTAATTTTTTGCATATATCATAATTTTATTTTATTCTTATGATATTTATATCTTTGAAACAAATAAAAATAATTTTATAATATAAGGTTTTATCCTTATAAATCATAATATAGAAACCTATTTAATTCCCCCTGTATGCATGTGAAATTGCATTTACATTTATGGAGTTATTTATATATCATTTGTCTATGTGAATCTTGAAAATATTAAACATCCCATGATTTACTATGTGAATTTTTATTTTTTCTACATGGTCCACAAATGCTACATCACATCAATTGGATATGTGTCTTGCATTAGTTATATTGCTACAATTATCTATATATATCACATTAACTACATGTTTCTATATAAAATTTTAAATACCCTGATTTTCCATGTAATTTTTTAATTATATGGAATTATAACAAGTCTGCGAAAATTTACGGCGCGTGATTCCGAGGCCCGGTGTGCAAGGCATGAATTTGTGAACTTATTTAAGCTACGTTCGGTAAACACGAGAGCAACATTTTATAAATTTTGAACAGGCGATCAGATTAAAAATATGAGGGCACCATTGAATCCGCAGCACCGAGATTATCTTAAATGAGGCTTCACCTCTATAGTAGTTGGTTTTGAGAAAAAGTTAGGTTTTGGAATTTTTAAAAGAATAAATAAAATAACATTGTTATTTGACTTATTTCCTTATTTTCCTCCATCGTAAAACCTGCAACATGGGATCAGTGATGTGTCAAGCCATTAAATGGTTTGACACTTCAGTCCTATGTAACAACATTGTTGGGAATGAGGAAGGTTCTTAATTAATGAACCCTCATAAATCCCACGAGCATTAGATACCCTCCCCCTCTCTTATTTATATGGAGCTTGAAAATAGGTATCACCACTGCTCACCAAGCAAAGAAGTAATGACAAAGTGTCGAGATGCCGAACCCTTGTAGGACAGAATTGGTTTCAGTGAGTGGTGACAAGGGACCCCAAAACCCTGAACTGAAGAACGACGATCGAGTGACATCGTTGGAGGCTAGTTATGGGGGACGGCGAACACCGACCCACTTTCTCAACCATGGGTGTTTCTCTATCGTTCATGAGGCAGGGTTTACATTTGGTTTTAATCTCCAAAGTTTTAGAATCCTTTTCTTCCCTCATGTTGATTACAAGATAACGTGGAGGGTGGGGGCCTAATGAACCTAGCCCGAACACTCCGCTACCTTCCTACCATTGCGTTCTCTGTGGAAGACCGCTGATGGAGTGGCACCATTATGATATGATAGAGGCGGCGCGACGTCGCGCAATACAAGAGGAGGCCACGGTGGTCAGTGGTGTGGCCAGCACCAGCCAGCCGAAAAGGAGGTGCGGCGTGCCGTTGCACACCCCCAGTGAGCAAGGGGTCATGGAAAAAGTTAGGTCAGATGAAGGCAGCGACCAACACACCAACCAGCTATGAAGAAAGAGGAGGCGCACCCACTCCATCGAAGGAACAGGTCATGGATAATCATCAATTGTGGTCAGAAAAGTCAACAAACACATCGAATGGCCGTGGAAGGGGTGTACGGTGTGACCAGCACTCCACTGGAGGAGCAAAGTCTCTAATGCCATGGCGGCAGGACCTGCAGCAGGTCCTGGGGTGACCTCACATCACCCTTAGGTGCGGCCACTACACATTCCAAATGGGGGTCTCTCCCCTTCCTTGCTGGCATGGGCGGACCCCACAATGGGCCAGACCTGTGGGCCACATCCCCTTGCGGGCCGGGCTGCCCCCTTACGGGTCGGGCAGCCCCCATTGTGGGCTAGGCCACCACCTTGCGGGCCGGGATGCCCCCTTGCAGGTCGGGCTACCCCTTGCCAGCCCAGCGGCCCTCTTGCTGGCTGGGCAGGACCTCGACCCTGTGGGCCTAGCCCATCATGGCCCCATATATTCGAGTCAGACCCAGACCAGTGATGTCAACCTTGACCTGTTTGGGTCGACCCGAACTGGGTCGGGCCGGGTCGGTCAGACCGTGTCGGGCCGGACCCAAGCCCTACCCAACCCAAAAACACATGAAGGACCATATCATGAGAACTAGACATACATTTGATGCACCTTATATGGCGCTGGGACCCTTGGAGTGAGAGAGTCCTTTTGGTATACTGTATATGAGTTTTGGAGGCATATGGAGTATGACTAGGTTGGATCAAACCCGAATCAAACCTGGGCCTCAGAACTAAAATGCTTATAACCCACAGACCGTGATTTAGATTGACGCACCATCTCTCACGTTAAAACCCTTATTACATGGTGGTACTTTGGGTCACTCCTTTTTAGAGCTTAGTGGTGGTCGATGTATGACCAATATCTAGAGGGGCAGATTCTACAGAACCCAAGCACAACAGGTGCGAAGAATCCTGTGGGGGGGATGTAACGTGAAGAAAGAACATCGATCCTTTGTGGCTCAACATCTATCGATCATGTGTGGGTCAATATCTATCAGATCCTATGTGGGTTAGAGCTCAAATATTGAGTGTGGGTTAGCACATACTGATCATGTGTGCGTCAGATCTTCTGTGAGTCAGTGGAGGTTATTACCTATCGATCCTGTGTGGGTCAGAAGCAGTGACTCTTAACAGAATAAGGTGATCTAGCTTACGAATAATCATCTATACTTATATACATAAGATATACCTAGTGTGAGATGAGTCTTTTACCATCATGGTGTTTTCTTCAGGGTGTTAGCAATGAGGTACTTCTATCTTCATGGTGTTACCTATGTGGTACTTCTACCTTCTTGATGTTGTCCACATGGTGTTACTTGTGTGATACTTCTATCTTCTTGGTGTTGTATTCATCGTGTTACCTATGTGGTAATTCTGTCTTCGTGGTGTTACCTGTGTGGTACATCTAACTTTGTAGTGTTACCTTTGTGGCATTCTTCCCTCATTTGTAATATGAGTATATCTTGATTACTTTGGTATATTTATGGGCATATACCTATGTAGAGTTGATGTCTATTGCTTCTTTCATTGAGATTGAGGTCTTGCTTTGTGGTATTTCCTTTGTGGAACTCTGGGAGACCTACAGGGGTCTTGAGGTCCCTACTGAGTATCGTTATACTTACCCCTACATGGGCTACGCCCGCACCTTGTCGTGTCTTGTGTAGATGACATACATCATTGATCGAGGCTGATGGAGCAAGGAATAGACGATGCTCGGAGGTGGACCGTTTGGCATGAAGTGACAGAGGGACTACTCATCGTGACCTGTACCTACGCTTCAGGTAGGATCCTCAGTGGATGATCCAACAACTATTTTTTTACTTTTCAGTTGTAATTTTACTTCCCAGTTGTACTTTTACATTTCATTTGGGCTTGTATTCCGACCCCTTTACTTTGAGAAAACTTTTACTCCAGTAGTTTACTTTGTTGTTTCATATTGTTGTGATCATGGGTTGTGTGTCTCTACAGGTTAAAAGGAAATTCCTTCCGGTTTAGGGATTCAACATTCCGATTCTAGTCACCAGCCCCTAGCCTATGGAAGGCAGGCTTGGGGTAGCCACGACACGAGCCCCAGGGGATGGGTTGTGACAAAGTGGTATTAGAGTATTCGGTTCTACAAAAAAACTAGGACTCTGATATGTTCAATGCGGTGATAGTGTAAAGTGTTATGAGTGTGGTTTTCAGTTTGTGTAATACAGTGTTGGTGCAAAAATTGACGTTTCCATACAGCAGGACCCTGACTTCTGATTTCCCACTCAGTGCATGAAGACATTGATTGCGTGGGTTTTTGAAAAG
This sequence comes from Viscum album, assembly GCA_963277665.1. Classification (NCBI taxonomy): domain Eukaryota; kingdom Viridiplantae; phylum Streptophyta; class Magnoliopsida; order Santalales; family Viscaceae; genus Viscum; species Viscum album. The sequence continues at coordinate 1,180,612,961 of OY728128.1, read as the reverse complement.
TATTTCTTGTAATCTGTTTGAGTCAGCTCAACATGTATAACTTAATGACTGTAGAAGTCCTATTTTATTTTAGGATGCTGCCACACAGACAGCCAACCGAGATTCTTGAGATAGTACACGATGAAGGCCCACCGAGTGATGAGGCCTCAGTGTAGGTCCCTCTTACAACATTAGCATCTTCTAGTGGTGTACCATCATCACCACTACCCATTGGGAAACCTTTTCACCAACCATACTAGTAGAGGGTGAAAACTTACTAAGTGCATTGAATGATTTTAAGTAGCATAGGTATTTGAGGTTCTGAGTCGAGATGGACCTACAGGTGGCTGGTGACTGGCTGGAGGTTATCACCAGAGTTTTTCGCTTAGCGGGGACACCAGCTGATCTGATGGTGATCCTAGATGCTAGTCTCTTACAGGTGGTAGCCAGTAGATGGTGGAGCATGATGATCTAGAAATACGATGAGGTGAACCTCATCTGGGTAGAATTAGAGATCCTTTTCAGGGTAGAGTTCATCCCAGTGACCTTATGCTCTATGCGTATACAGGAGTTGCTCCACCTACAACAGGGTAACATGACTGTGGTCCAGTACTCAGTGAGGTTAACTGATCTCTCCTGCTAATCCACCAACATGGTACGAGACCCTTTATTCAGGGCCCAAACTTTTGAATAGGGTCTCTTATGGGAGATCAGAGCATCATTGATATCTCCCCCCATTCCAACATAAGGTGGGGTGATAGAGCGAGTACTTTGGGTGGCGAGTTTCGTAGCTAAGCAGACACCCACAATGAGAGCCACTACCAGATGTCAGTTATAAGATTCATCCGCAGATGTTAGCAAATGGATGATTCAGTGGCCCAAGCAAGCCAGGGATTCTGGTGGATGGCCTAAGGATATAGGTTCGGTGGTGCAGGGCTCACAGGACTGAAGAGGATAACTGAAGATCATGCAATACTTCTCATGTGGCAGGAAGGGTCACATGGCTCGCAGCTATCTAACCCGCCGTATGGACGACCAGAAGACAGTTGAGGGACCACTAAAAGATAGGTAAAGATTCAATCATGGAGGTCCGCAGGTAGCAGGTGGATGTGGATGAGGAGTTTTCCATGCAGTAGGTGGTGGGCGTTGATTTGAGGATCTACCGCCACCACCTCCTGGTGGTCCATCCCAACCACAGAGAATCAGTTGACCGGGACGAGCTAATCTCCAGGCAGTTGAGGACTATGACCATGTAACTTCAGAGATAATTAGATGTATGATCTGTGTCTACTCCACCTTAGTTGATGTACATATTGACACAAGTTCTTGTTACTCTTTTAGTTCTTGTGACCCTTATTTGGAGCTCAGACATTCTGGTGGATCTGTTGGCTCGATACTTACAGATAGACACTTCTACAAGAGAGGATTCGATGCTTACACACTGGTGAAGATAGTGTGAGAATACTCTAAGAGGAAAGAGCTTCATATAGTATCTTCTTGTAGCGGCATCAAGGCCTTACGAAATTATCTTGGGAATGTAATAGTTATCCACAGTCCATACCAAGATTTACTATATTAGGTGTAAAGTGCAGTGTGTTCTTGAGGATAGGACAAGGTTTTCCATCACTAGTGAGAATTGAACCTTTACAACATAAGATGGACTTACCCGGAGGAGGGTGCAACCAATCACGCATTAGATGGCTAGCCTTACCCATGGAGTAGTAGATGATGAGAGTCCAAGCTATCCTGTAGTGGTCGAACAGTATGCCGATGTCTTTCATAATGACGTTTCGGGACTACCTCTATGCAGAGAGGTAGAATTTTATATCAACCTGTACCCCGGGATGATAGAGATATCTACAACAACATATCAGATGGATCCTATGGAGCATTGTGAGTCACGGGTACAGTTAGAGGACTTTCAGAGGAAGGGGTTCATAAGGCCCAATGTTTCTCCACGACCATCCCCGAATTTGTTCGCCAAGAAGGAACATGGGAGTTTGAGACTTTGTGTTGACTACTGGTGCCTGAATGAGGTGACTATGAAGAAAAGTATCCACTCCCAAGGATTGATGTTCTTTTTGATCAGTAGATTGGAGCTCATTGGTTTTTGAAGATAGGCCTCAGATTAGGCTATCATCAGCTTAGTGTATGAGATGAGGATGTGAAGAAGATGGACTTCAGATATCAATATAGCCACTATGAGTTCTTGTTTATGCCATTCGATGTGAACAATTCCCTAGAAGTGTCCATGGGACTCATGAAGAGGATCTTTTAGTCGTACCTCGATCGCTTGGTGGTGTTCTTCATTAAAAACATCTTGATATACACAGTGAAGGTGGAGGAGCATGCATATCATCTACCAGTAGTTCTAGATACACTATGTGAGAAGCAAATTTATGGTAATATCTTGAAGTGCTAGTTCTAGATACAAGAGGTCCACTTTTAGGGACATGTTATCTCAAAGGCGGGAGTTGTAGTGGATCCGGTGATGATAGAGGCTATGCTTTCTTGGGAGCCACCCAGGAGTGTGAACGAGGTGAATAGTTTCTTGGGGTTTGTTGGATACTATCGGGGATTCATGCCTAACTTTTCTAGAGTTGTGGAACCCTTGTCGGTGTTGATAAAGAAGGGACAAACTTTCGTATGGATGGAGAGATGCTAGCAGAGTTTTCAAGAGCAGAGGTAGAGAATGAAGAGTTCCCTCATCTTATGGCTACTAGAAGAGTGAATTGGGTATGTTGTCTATTGTGATGCATCAGGGACCATACTTGGATGTGTCCTGATGTAGGAGAGATCAGTGATCACTTATGTTTCATGACATCTTAGATAACATGAGAAGAACTATGCTACTCATGAACTAGAGTTAGAAACAGCGGTCTTCACCATGTGAATATGGTGAAATTACATGATTGGAGAACATTATATAGTTTAGTCTGATCACAAGAGTATCAGGTATATCTTCTCTCAAAACGACCTGATCCTAAGGCATCGACGATTGCTATAGTTCTTCCGGGACTATGAATTTGAGATAGTATATACTCCTTGTAAGGGGAATGTGGTAGTAGATGCACTCAGCAGGTGGTCTGGTCTGTTATTGCTGAGTGAGGCGACAAAGTAGCTAATCGTGTTACAGATATCCTTCATGGATAGAGATGGAGAAGCTTACCTCTAGTTTATGACATTCAATCCTCTACTTCAGGGAGTCATGGAGGCTCAGCTCGGTTAATTGACTATGAGGCTCGATGTGCTCAGATTTCGTCCGGATAGGCACCTTAAAGACTTTATAAATGTGGGGAGAATGTCTTGTTATTCAGAAGACGTACCATGGTAGTAGTGGAACTACGGGGGGAGGTGTTGAGGGAGTTCCATATGTCTCCTCTATAGGTACATCCTGGTGTGGATAAGAAGTACCAGGACCTCTGGTGTCAGCACTAGTGGCAAGGGATGAAGAAAGTTGTGGCGATGTTTGCTTCATGATGCCTCATTTTTCAGCAAGTGAAGGCCGTGCATTAGGTTCCAACTGGATTTGCGTAGTCACTAGAGATTCCAGAGTGGAAGTGGATGGTATCTCAATGGACATTGTGACAGGGATTCCACATACATCCGGGGACATGATTCCATCTTGGTGATCGTTGCCGACTCACCAAGTCAGCCCAGTTCCTACCTATTCGAGAGAAGGGATCTGTAGAGGGATTTGGACATCTCTACATAGAAGAGATTGTGTGACTACATGGGGTGACATTGATGATTCTCTTTGACCATGACACACATTTTACTTCCCAATTATGGAAGGGATTACAAGAGGTGTTCGGGACTCAGCTACGTTTGAGAACCGCCTTTCATCCTCAGACGGATGGTCAGATGAAGTGGTATATAGACACAGGAGGGCATATATTTCTACATGCGTCCTTGATTTTTGACATAGTTGGGAGGATCTCTTTCCCTTAGTGGAGTTCACATAAAACAATAGTTATCACTCCACCATTAGTATGGAACCATTTTAGGCCTTCTACGGCTGACCATGCAGATCACTGCTATTCTAGATAGACCCAGGGGAGTCAGAACTTATGGGTCTAGAGTAGGTACGAGCTACCACTAATAAGGTATAAATCATCCAGGATCTGATGAAGAATACACATAGAAGTCAAAAGTCTCATGCTAACAGGAGGTAGAGAACTTTAGAGTTTGAGGAGGGAGACTGTGTCTTCCTACAGGTCTCAACTCGATGTGGTTTAGAGATTTGGCCGAGGCGACAAGTTATCATTGAGGTTTATCGGACCCTTTATAATACATTAGAGGATAGGTGAGTTAGCATACCACTTGGCACTTACACTACAGCTGGAGAGGGTTCATGATGTCTTCCATGCATCCCAGCTGAGGAGATACGTGCATGAGCCATCACACATCAACAAGCACACCGAGCTGGACTTTTATGATGGGGCAACATTTACAAATGTTTCAGTAGAGATTGAGGATGGATAGGAGAAGGTCCATCGTGGGCGTTCAATACCTCTGGTGTGCATTCTCTGGTAGAATGAGAACCTCAATGAGATCACTTGGGAGTGGGTGGATCAGATTCGTGCATATTACCCCATTTTTTTTTGTTAGTCTATTTTGAGGCTTTAGGGGATGAAAATACCTAAGGTGGGGAGAATATAAAGACCCGGATTTTCCATGTAATTTTTTAAATTATATGGTATTATTATGAGTCTGTGAAAATTAACGACACATGATTCTGATGTATCGTGTGCCTGAAATGACTTTCAAAACTTTTTAAGGTATGTTTTGTAAACAAGAGAGCGAAATTTTCTAACATTTGAACTGGTTCTCAGATTAAAAATATGAGGTCACCCTTGAATCCACATTGCCCGGATTTTCTAAAGGTAGGTTTCACTTCGACAGAAGTAGGTACGGAGAAAAATTAACGTTTCAAACTTTTTAAAAGGGTAAATAAATTAACTTTGCTATTTGATTTCTTTATTTCTTTCCCTCCAACGGAGAAACAGAAATGTGAGACCACAGATATGTGAAGCCATTAAATAGATTGACCCTTAAAACCTAAGTAACAATTTCATTGGGAATGCAGATGGATTCTAATTAATGAACCATCATAAATCCCATGAGCTTTAGACACCCTACCCTATCCTATTTATATGGAGCATGGGGAAAGGTATCAACCCTAGTTCACCAAGAAATGAAGTACGGAGAAAGTGCCTAGAAACTAAATCATTAGAAGATTGAGCAGGTTCTGACGAGTGGTAACATGGGACATCGAAACCCCAAACTGAATAATGATGATTGAGTGATGTTTTCGGAGGATAGTTGCGGGGGACGGTGAACACTGACCCACTTCCTCAACTGCATGTGTTTCTCCATAATGCTTGAGGTAAGGTTTACTATTGGTTTTAATCTCGAGAGTTGTAGAATCCTTTTTCCACCCTAATTTTTATTTTATCCTAATGTGGAAGGTGTGAGTAAAATGATGCTAGGCCAAATCATCCACCACCTTACTACCCATGCATTCTCCAAGGAATACCTCCAGCACAATGACACCGTTCGACTATGATGGAGGTGGAGTGCCGTCACACGCTGCAAGAGGAGTCCACGACACTAAGCCATGGTAGTCATCAGAGTCGCTGGGACTGGCTGACCATAGAGGAGGTGTGGCATGCCGTTGCATGTCGCAAGTGATCAAGGGGTCGCGGCCGAAGACGTGAAGTATGAAGGCAGTGTGAGGAATACCGGTCGACTATGAGGAAAGAGGCAACACACCTGTGCTGTTGAAGGAACTGGCCATGGCTCGTTAGCCTTGGCAGTTAGAAGAGGTGGCTGACACACCAACCGACCGTGGAAGTTGAGGTCGGCGTGACCAGTGTGCTGTCGAAGGGTCTGCGACTCTGATGTCACGGCAGCAGGACCCGCAGCGGTTCCTGCAATGACTTGGAAGCTCCCTTAGGTGCTTCTAATTTTTGTTCCAAAGGAGGGGACTCTCCTCTCCCATGTCATCTAGGGCGAACCCCACCATGGGAGTAACTAGTGGGCCGCACCCTCTTGCGATCCGGGCTGCCCCCTTTGTGGGGTCGGGCGGCCCCCTTGCGGGGACAGGCAGCCCCCTTGCAGGCCTGGTTGCCACCATGTGGGATGGGCGGCCCCCTTGTGGCCTGGACACCCCCTTGCTGGCTGGGCCAGACCTTAGCCCCATGGGTTGAGCCCGCCGCGGCCCAGCCCAGTCGAGTTAGACCCGGGCCCAACCGGACTCAGGAACAGTTAAAGGGTTGTATCTTGAGAACCGTACGTCCGTTTGACAAAAACTTTGTGGTGTCGGGACCCTTGGAGCAAGAAGGTCCTTTTGGTATACTCCACTTGTGTTTTGGAGATAGTTGGAGTACAACCGGGTTTGGTTGAACCCGAATCCAACTGGGCCTTCGGAACTAAAATGCTTATAACTCACTAACCGAGTGTCTAATTGACTCACCGTCTATCATGTTGGATGCCTTACGACATGGAGGTCCTTTAGGTTACTCATTTGTGGAGATTAGTGGAAGTCGAGGTATGACCGATATCTCGAGGGGTAGATTCTACAGAACTCAGGCACACCTGGTGTGAGGAATCCAATGGCGGGCTGTAATGTGAATAAAGTACATCGATCCTGTGTGGGTTAGTATCTATTGATCTTGTGTGGGTTAGTATTTATCAGATACTATGTGGGTTAACACTCAGTGATTTTGTATGGGTCAGCGCATACTGATCCTGTGTGGGTCAACGGGGGTTATAACCTATCCATCCTATGTGGCTCAGAAGTAGTGTCGCTTAATAGAATAATATGATCTGGATTATGACTAGTCATCTGTACTTATATACTTAAGTTATGCCTGGTGTGAGGTGATCATTTTACCTTCGTGGTGTTACCTTTGTGGTGTTACCTATGTTGTACATATATCTTCATGGTGTTACCTATGTGGTACTTCTACCTTCATGGTGTTGTCTTCATGGTGTTACCTATGTGGTACTTCTACGTTCATGTTGTTGTCTTTGTGGTGTTACTTGTGTGGTACTTCTATCTTTGTGGTGTTACCTGTGTGGTATTTATACCTTATTGGTGTTACCTTTGTGGCATTCTTCCCACATGTGTGGGATGAGTATATCATGATAACTTAGATTGAGGGCTTGATTTGTTGTATTCCATTTTTGAAAATCTTAGAGATCTATAGGGGTCTCGGGGTCCTTATTGAGTATCGTTATACTCACCCATGTAATGGATACGCTTGAAACTTGTTGTGTCTTGTATAGATGATAGACAACATTGATCCTAGCCGAGGGAGCTGGGATTGGACAGAGCTCAGAGGGGACCATTTGGCGTGACGTGAAAAATGGAATACTAATCATGAGCTGTACCTACCGTTCATGCAGGATCCTCAGTGGACAATCCATGAGTTATTTTTTTATGTTTTAGTTGTATTTTTACTTCCCAATTGTACTTTTACTTTTCAGTTGGGATTGTATTATGACCCCTTTACTTTCAGTGCACTTTTACTACAGTAGTTTACTTCATGGTTTCTTCTTATTTTTGTTCTTAGACAGTGTGTCTATACAGGTTAAAAGGAAATGCCTTCCCATTTATGGATATGCCTTTCTTGTGCTAGTAACGATCCCCTAACCTAAAAAAGGTGGTCTTGGGGTAGTCAAAACATGGACCCTAGGGGATGGGTCGTGATAAAATTCCTACATAGCGGTGAAATACTCCTTTTCACTAAAACTCACTCAACTAAACTTTAGTTGAATTTCAGGACCTCTAAACCACGTAAAATCTAATAAAAAAATATTATATATAATTATCCTTCATCTAAAAATAATTTCATATGATTCATTTGATGATATACTTACAAATCATTATAATTACATGTATATATTGTCTTGAATATCTGTATTTGAGTTTTTTAAGTTTTATCCACCCAGATCAATTTCCATAGAACATGATAGATGATCCATAATATTATGGACTTATATTGATAAATTAACAATCATGACATCCTATCCCATTTCATGATTCTATTACAATCCCCCAAGAATCAAAATCCACACCATTAAACACATATTGAACCTGTGAAAATATATGAAATACTTACATGGGAACAATAATATACCCCTTTGAATTTAATAACAAAAACAATTCTTAATATCAATATGTTTCCTTAAATGGAATCCCTATTTCTTCCCATTATTAACAATCAAATTCAAAGATCAATGTGAGGGGATTATTGCCTATTCTTTTACCTTTTAAGACACTATAATTCTCTTCCTGATCGAAAAAATAAAAGAGATAAAACCATGGTTTTATATGTTTTAAATACAAAAATACACATGTGATATCATCCCAAAAAACAAATTTCTCAAATAAGGTCTATAAGAAATAGATCATAAGAAATTGAGACCTGCACACAACTCAACAACTGATTAAAACGTTTTATGTACAATAGAAAAACACCCCCTCTAACCCATCAATCATCACCATCAAAATATAAATATGACTAATATAATCAAGAATACATGATTAGAGTGTGATGATTATACATTGAAACCATTTTTTCATATATTTATATAAAGATCTAGATTCAGAAGAAAATGCATTGGAAACCATCCATCCAATGGCATGAATGCCTTCATTTTTTATTGCTTATAATAACCCACCTTTCAAGGGGTGAGGTGGAACCCTTACAAGTCCTGTAGGCATAAGCATTACATGGAACGTAGGACTTAGATGAATTAATTTCCCATAGGCTTCAAATACTACATACATACAAGACTAACTACTTGGAACTACCCCTACCCAGCATCTTCATCATGAAATCAGCTATCCACCTTCGCATGGCTATTCAGTTAGGCTATCCCATGCATGCACAGGCTTATCCCGATAGTAGGTGCCAAACCCTCTCATTCTTGGAATCCACGTAGCTTATGCTGTGGTGAAATCTCCTTAATCATACTCTAATAGATCTTGTTTTTTGTATGTTGTCTGATTTTCATCTGCATTGAAGGTGGCCCGAAGGCCTTGATGTGGCCTTAAGGCCTTACTCGCTCGAAGGTGTAGGTGGCCTGAAGGCCTTAAAGGACTCAGGGACCAAATTAGTGGCCCGAAAGGCCCAAACAGAGTCAACTTTTTGGCTACTATAGTGCCAAACAGTACTTGCTACAGTTCCCCCCACCATACCTGCTACAGTACTACACAGTTCCCACTATAGTACCCTGCTACTGTACTGCACATCCCCACTACAGTACTGCTACAGTAGAGGAAATTTTTCCTCTGCAAATATTTGATCATGGGTCATCTATATGCACTTAAGAGTCCTCACCAACCGGGATGAGGATTAGGTGCTAAATTCTTTGGAAACTAATTTTTAAATTTTAATCCCCTTTGATGGGTGTAATCATTTCATTTTATTTGTGGAAGTTGATAAACTCCATGAGAATTGATTTACCATTACTGTCTTCATAGTGATGACAAGAATTTTTTTTCATTTATTCCTTACATTTATGATTAAGTAAAAGACATGAATTATGGGTAATAATAAGGGACCTCAATGTGTCTTATAAATAACATTTAGGGTCAGAGTTTATTCTTTCCCGTATCTTTTTTCATTCATAGAACATAATTTTTTTCATCTTAGAAACTAAGGATATTTTTTTATTTGAGGATTGGATCTATATTCTATTAGATTCTTTTTGGATTTGGTTGAATTGTTTTGTAATGTTTTTTATATTTCCCACTTCATTCACATATCACAAATGTACCCTTTTGATTTTTTGAATCATCATCAGTTGGTGACACCTCATAAAATTCTATTACATTAGATAAAAATCATCTCTTCTAATTCCTTCATTTCATTTTCCATTTCTAATTGGCTGGGTTAGATAAATAATAAATCTTTTTTTATCTTTTGTAATTTATTTATCCTCTCACTTTCTATCCTATTATTCTTCTCACATATCAATATAGTTTGTCCACTAAATATCTTCTTTTATCATTCCTCTATCCTTATACTGATATATTAATCCAATAATAAAAGGGTTTACGTCCATACCTCCCACAAAAGAAAAAAATGTCTAGAATTTTTGATCTTTTAGTAAAATTATATATCATCCCAAATTCATGTTGATTCTATATTACTAAGATATATATACACTTTTTTTATAGGGATATATATTCTCTTGGAACACTAGTTCCTTTATTTCATGTAAATGTTTTCTTGGTCCAAAAATATTACTCCATTGAACATTTCCTCTCATTTTCTTAAGAATACTCTCCTTCATATAAATTAATTTCCATATTATTTCAACATTCTAATTTTTTGTTCCCCGGAATTCTAGCAAAAAATAGAATAACAATAAATAGCAAGGATTTGGGTTAACTTATTCATATTGGATGTTTCCATTTGATTAGAGGTGGATCTCATGATGTTATTATAGAAAATATGAGTCCTATTAGAGTTAATGGAATCATTATTGGAAACCTATTTATTCTCTATGATATGGGAAGTTATAAAATATATTTATTATTGATTATTCAATATCACCTCCAACTCAAAAAACTTCCTACAAATAGATTTACTATTATCCTCAATAGGTGTCATTCTGTCATCACAATCGTATTTTATATACTTTATTTGTTATTCATGAACTTAATTTTTTTATATTATTTTCCTAATCTTTTACAATTTTTTATTTAATCTATAATTAGAATATTTGGAATATATAGAATGTTTTTGCATATTTTCAAGAGAATGGAATTTTTCTAAAAACCAATCTTGGTGAAAAATTTCTGATAGGAATTATTTTTTAATTTTTCTTTAAAAAAAATTATTTTCCCCTTCCTTTGACTAGGTATGTGAGTGGTTAAAATTTATTATAATCTTATATAGTATATTCTATAATTAATCATATTATTCACATAACTAAAATTTATATAAAATAAGTCCCTTGAAACATTTTTTACTTCACTTGGAACATTCCGAAAATTTTAATTAATCTTAGAATGAAGATCGCTAAGAGATATATCATCATAAAAAAATGAAAAAGATTATTTTTTTCTATAATAATTGAATTTGTTGTCTCATAATTTACCACTCTCTTTACCTCCACTTTATGGTGTTTCCTCATTTGTATTATTCATTATTATTCCTATCTCTCTTGTTTTAATATTTTACTAGGTCCTGTTTAAAACCAATATATTTGTGTGGAAAAAATAATCTTCATTTTTCTTCATTTTAGTTAGTTAAATGTATCCATAAACTTACTAATCACTAAGGTTATTGAAAATAATTATGGGAAAACAATAATACTTAGAGGTAACTATTTCTTTAATACAAATTAAAATACACTAGTCCATATTGACCACTAATCGGGGATGAGTGAATTAATGGACTCTTTTTATATATTATAAATTTCTAAAAAATTAATCCTCTAGATACGATTATATCTATCAATATATATAATTAAATCTACTAGACTCACCCTGTCTATATTTTTAATGAATGACAATGAAACACACATGATTTTCAATGTTCTTTTAGAAAGCCTACTCAATGCCATGTTGGTTAAACACCCTAAAACAGATTCTATACTATGAAGACAAGTTATTAATACTAGTTAGAGTACCTAGTATAAAATCTATAAATGATCAGTTATATATCCCAAATGATCATATTCTATTACTGGTTAGTCACCACAATCACAAGACTCCAATAGATAGTTAGAAACCCTAGCTGAAATCTTCTTCTTCAATGTTGATCCAATGACAAAAATGATATCATTATTCAAATATTATTACTCCTTAATAAGGTAGGATATAATTGTATTATGTATACCTTTTTTATATTCAGTAGAAACTAATAAATACTGGTAAAAAAATCCAAACTCAACATCATGATCTTCAGTGGAAACCAATAGTGATGAACATGAACAATATCAAAACCCACATTAAAAGACTTTACACACTTAGGTAAGTCTCTTTCAGGGACTCTGAAATTCAATTCACCTTTTTTTATCCTTGACAATGGATTTATCTGTCTCTTAGATGATCTTTTTATGTGCATAATAGTTCTGAATTATCTCCCTCTTCCCCTGTTTGTATATTTTTTCACAACCTAGATATATTTATAATTATAAATATTTCTCATACCTAGTTCCCATTAATATTTGCAAACTGATTGAACATTAGAAGAATTTTTATATCTTTCAAGTAGATTAATCCATTCCCAATTATTTTCTCATTTAAATAATTTTAAATTCATGTTAAAAAAATTATTCAAATCCCATGAAGTCTCAAGCATCATTTTATCTATCACATGATATAAATATTTATATACACACATCCTCATTGAATTACTAAAATAGATAGATAATATCTATTATTGTATATTTTATATATCAAATTCTCATCATCAAAAAAATATACTTGGTTTAAACCCATTAAAAATTCCTATTTGCATGGAAACATACAATATTATGATGTGGACCCCCTTATTGTGGTGTGTTTATTTCTTCAGCTATTAAAAAATGATCTATTATCCTGAAATGAATCTGGTCGCCATCAAAACTGGAACCTGACCCCTCCCTCGACAAGGCCCGAAGGGAGTTCAAATTACCTATGGAAAGGGACAAGTTCCTGGGTATCATAAAAAGAAATTTGGGAACAATTTACTCAAATTTATAAACATAAAAAAATAGAACCAAGAATCTAAATCAATATTTTTCAATCCAAAAATCTTTTTACTAAAATTTATAACTGAAATAAAAAATTTCAAAAAATTTCTAAAGAGTATTAAAAATTTTCAAAACAAAGAAATGATAGTCCAAGAACCTCCACATGGAATGTTGCACCATCCTCAAGCCATCTTCACAACACCGCATCATGAAGGACAGCTAAACTCGAACCATTGGCACACAAGTTGTACCCAAACCTATGACAAAAATAATCAAACATACTTACACCCAAAGCTGTAAGTAGGGTGTGAGACAAATATCAGAAGGATACCACAACTAATATATTCCATGTGATAAACATTCAATGATGATGAACATGCATGTTATCATAACATGAAGTGCTAGTAACACTTTTCTAAAAAGAGAAAAACATTAAATAAAATAGTTTTCAAGTGGGCTATTTTAAAGAATCAAACCATTTTAAAAATAATGCCAATGATACTGAATTTTCCATCCAACCATACCGTATTCTAATAGTAATAAAAAAGTAACTAATGAGTAGATGCAATTGGAAATAACCCATAGGCGCTAGATCGATGTGGGTCCCAGGTACCTCATATCTCGATGAGGGTAACCATCACAATATCCATTTTCATGCATGAGCCACTAGAATGGAACAAAACCATAACCTGGTGGTCCCCAATCATCATCATAAGCATAGATTAGTTAGTGTTTTAACCATCAATCATTCTATGTGAAACTAAGGCCAAACCCCAGGGGATCACTAGCATACTAGTACACATCCACCCACCTAGATACCTGGGTTTCCCTCTTGTGCTCAAACTGGTTCAATAAGTCAAGAAATATACTTTTAACATGAGAATACTACATATAAATAACACATTAACCAAATATCCCCCATATATATCACAAATGTCACATAATAAACTTTTTTATTCAAATGCTTTTTGAAATCATACTCACACAAAAGTATCCCACAATACTTTTCACATTTCATTAACGCTTAAAAAAACCCTTTCTAATTTTTTATAAAAACTTTAGAGGACATTAAAACTCACATAACATCCCACAAAAATATCACATAATAATTTTATAACCTTAAAAATTTATTGTATCATCAAACTAACATGAAATAGTCCACAAATATGTTTCGCACCCACATCACAATTTAGTAAAAATTTCATTAATTTATAAATCATTCTAAAAATGTATGAAATATTATATCACCACTTTAACTTTAAAAAACAAATATTATGTGAACCCACTAACCCAAACAGTACATATACACCCTTTTGACACTTTGTTTAACCGAATAAAACCTTTACAATTTTCATAAAAAAACCCAAAGTGTGTAACTATATCTTACACACAAAACCCATTTCATAACCTACCTTCAAGTCCAAAACCACAACAATACCACTAAAAAATAGAATTGGAGTCCCCTGAATCATTTATTAAACCACCCTCATGTACTATATAAATACCTCAAATAAAACGACAAAAGATACACAAGAAATAGCCACATTTTCATAAATCACTTTGAAGAAGTATATCATGGTTTTATACATTGAACACATTAAAAGAAAATAATTAAAACCCAAAATCACACCACGACCCTACCAAAGTAGAATTGGTAGACCAAACAACATTTAATAAACCACTTCCATATGTTAAAGAATAAATCAAATAATAAAACAAGAGTTTCACATAGAAATACACACAATTTAAATCATAATAAACTATAGATAAAATGCATAAAAAAGTCCATAAAAAATAGTTTTGGACCAAAAATTACATATGAGGAACATTTAAAATGATTAAATCCAATAATATAACTCATAAATAATTTCTTACACACACAATCACCTACATTTTATGTCAAACCCCTCAAATCTTGGTGCAAGACCTCAACCGCACCTCTGCCACACCACAAGGGAGATAAAAGAAACCTAAAAACTCAATATTTCACCAAAAAGAAAAGATGTTAAACCCTAGGTATGAGTCCTACATTAATGAAAATTCATAACTCAAGAAAGGTTGAAATAAACCCTATGTAAATAGAAGAAATCAAAGAGCGGAGAACTTACTTTCAGGATTTTTATGTTTCCCCCCATCAAAACTCCCTTGAACGTTGAGATCCAAGGGAGGGGGAGGGACATTTGAGGATGTCCATGGAGGTAGGGGACTGAATTGGGATGAAATGTAAAGATTGGTGTTTATTTCGTAAGGGAATAATGGGAATTACTACAGATTTTTAATGAGTTGGACATGGATGCACTGTTTGGCGGAATGGTTTAATAATCAGTGAGGCCAAACTATGCGACATTTTCTAGACACCCAAAAACATTCCATTATCCAACCATTTTAGGTGGGGATGGGGGAGGTAAAGGGTTAAAATTAGGGGGAATGATAAGATAATTATAGGGGAGAAACATTCCCAAAATAAACCATCATTTTCAACCCAAAACTCATCAAAATCATGGGTACAAACCACCACAACAACTTACACCACAAGTGGTTCAACTAGGAATGTCACAAAACAAACTCCAAATCAATACATACTAATACCTTCCTTTTGAAAAAATAAGAGTTCAATTACCACACAAGACCCCCCAATAATTAGTTCACAAATCAATAACACAAGAGCAATCAAAATTTCAAACCCGGAACACCCGAAAACCAAGAGAAAGGTAAGATCCAAAAGATGATCTTAATCAAAGCATTGAATTGAAAATCTAGGTGTGATAATTCTCCCCACCATAAATCCTTCTTCCCCTATAAATCCACAATAAGTCCAAATAAAAAATAAACCTTAATAGATAAACCAAGATGCACTCTCTTTCTAAGTTTTACCCCCAAAGCCCAAAACACCTCTAGTGATCAATTAAGGAAGGAATACTCTGAAAAACTAAAACGGACATCACTTTCATAAAATGATCAAGCACATTCTAGTTTTTACCTAAAATAAAACTCCTCAAAAACTATATAAACAATATTATTACAATTTTATCAAACGAACAACAACAAAGAACAAGGTAACACTTACCTTGCTCTAACCAAACTGTTCGATGTTATCCAGTCCAATCATTTACCCAAGGAAGTGTAGGTAGTTAGATAGCTCCGAACAAGACTACCAACTTCCATGCCAAGACCAAAGAGAATTATGAGTTACTAACACATAGAGGCACAAATGGGCTTCCAAGCATAAAAGGAAACCTAATTTTTTTCCGAGACAGAATCAGGACACCGATGGGGGGAGGCCTGAAAGGAATCCCTAGTATAAGGGGTAGAATCCATCAGAACTTTCCAAAAGAACCTACATGAGAGTCATAGTGGGTCTCTCCAACATATGGAACCAGCCATATTAACTGACCAAAAAAGGTT
This sequence comes from Viscum album, assembly GCA_963277665.1. NCBI lineage: Eukaryota > Viridiplantae > Streptophyta > Magnoliopsida > Santalales > Viscaceae > Viscum > Viscum album. The sequence goes on along the minus strand of OY728128.1, from coordinate 1,180,596,875 downwards.
GGAATAGAAGGACTCCAATATTTAAAAAGTTGGGATGACTGCACAGTTAATCCACACGGTTTGGGGAACCATGCCCTAATCATGTGGATCATTTTACTAGCATGTATTAATGTAGAATGGTTACTAATAACCATTCTTAAACTATTTTATCAACCCATATAGTCAAAATATGAACCATACTCTAAAAACACAAAGGAAACCAAAGGTAAAAAATAGAATCAGGAGATAACATTGGCCCAGGGCCCTCAACCTCTTTCCACCAAACCAGAACAAGAGAGGGAAGATTATGAAACCTGAGATTTAAACTCCTTATATATTTCATAATGATGACAGAACATTGTAAAAGGGTTTGTACGACCCTAGGATTTCCCCTAACTATACACCAAATTCACTTCAGGGCCTATGTTCAGATCCCAAAAGATTGAAGAATCTTTTTCCTCGCAGTTAGGCTTTGGAAACCCCTATATGGAACCTATTCTTCTGGTGCAAAAAAAACCAAACTACAATCCCTGATAAGTTTATGAAGACTTAACACAGTCCAAATTTACTTTATCTTAACCAAAACTTTCACTAAAACAAGGACTTAGAAGATGCACACACATCACACATTGTTTTTTCGGGTGAGAAACAATAGAATGAAAGGACACATATATACACCTTCTTATGAAACATAGTGTTTTGATAGTTTTAAAAGGGAGACATACATCCAACATAATAGAGACTCTCATAGGATTTCATGACTTCACCTTAAAATTCAAATGAGCACATGAAATCACTAAGAATCACCAAACATGACCATTGTGACTGATACAAACAATACAAGTAATGAGATCTTATGCCAAGTCCCAAACATGACACAGTCCCAAAAAGTGACCATAATATCTAATCATGCAAGATTTACCACACTGATGGTTTAACATAAACTCCTTCTTCTAAGAGACTATGAAGGACCCCGAGGTGCTTCAAGACACCATCCAAATACTCATCCACACTAACAACCCCAGAACACTTCCACCTTCGAAAAATCAGGTAACTTAGGAAAATAAGGTTTATTTCAACCTAACATGAGAAATATCCTACTATAAGAGGATACACAAATCAATGAAAGGAAGTAATGTAAAACCAGTCTCCAAATCTCAAGAAAACGATTTCTTATACTGACAATCTAGAGGATTTTATAAAGGCGAAACAATTCAGGTTGCACTTCAGTCATGAATTAACCCTTAATGAAGGCATACCTTATCAAAAAATAAAACCCAAGAACCCAACCAAGCTGGAAAATTGTTCAAAACATGACACAAACCAGATTAAAACACATTTTGGTAACCCCCTTAAATGCTTCCTAAACGTTTCTCAGAGGAGACTACTAACCGAACCTTCTAACCAGCTTACTGACCAAACCCAAACAAAAAACATATCTCAAATTGGAGGGGTTATTATACACAAAACATCCCTAAAAATAAAAATTTTCAAAAACACATAATACACACCATACCAATCTATTCATCAAAACATCATGTTTTCCTTTAAAAACATTTCCTTGAAAAACAAACAAGTCAACAGTTATTGTATCCACTAATAGTATCCCATGGGCCTTACACATGCATGTTTTCATTCCAAATCAATCAACCTACTCATATTCATCCAAAAAATCACCTATTCATTTCATTAACCATCCTTCATCCCATATAATCCCATGCATCTGGTCTCTCACAGAAATACCAAATGTTAAAAGAATTATTTCCACTTTTCAGAACCAAAAAATAAACCAATAATTTTTTTTCTCAAGACCACTAACCAAGAAATAAAAATCCCAATAATTCAAATTAATAAAAACATTCAAGTCATATATAACTATTTCAAAACATCTCATCCCATTAAAAATCATTTTAATAGATTAGAAAACACAATTGGGAACACTTTTTCAAAACTCACATTAACATAATTCCCTATTTTCAAAGGAGGTGAAAACACCCCATTTTCCATTCCAAAACCATTCAGATTATTCATTTATACCATTTAAAAAATCTAACCATTACCTATTTATTAGAAAATTATTTGAAAAAAACTTTACTCTTCTTAAAACAATGTTATTTTTTCTTTAAAACTGAACTTCTGATATTTCAAAAGTAATGCACAAACCACAATACGAGAGGAAAATAGTTTCGGTGGGTGACTTAAAAATATGTTTGGAAACCATATTCCAATCACTTCACCATCAAATAGAGTGTTCTAGGGAAAAATCCCCACCTACACATGGCTTTTCAGTCCCTACGAGCTCATTGAGACCATTAACCCAACTCTTGTTTTATTTCCCCTAATCATCATCAAACCCAGAAAACCAAAGGGATCAGAAAAATCCCAACATCCCCTGGAGACCCAAATCCCATCATTGGGTGTGGAAATCAAGAACACTACCCATAACTAGAATACTAAGTATTGACAATACGAACTCTAGACTATCCCAACTATTTCCCAAATATCGTGACCTAAAGAGTTAACATGAACCTACTTTGATACCATTTTATGACAAACCGGATCTTGTTGCCATCAAAACTGGCATTCTAACTGGAACATGAAAAGGCCTGAAGGGCGCAATAGATTTCCATGGGATGTAACAAGTTCCCAGGTATCATAATAAGATACTTGGTAATGATTTACCTGAATTTATAAACATGAAACAAAAAAACAGAACCAAGAAACCAAATATGAATTTTCAAACCAAAACATCTTTTACTAAAATTCAGAATAAATTATACAATTTTAAACAATGTATAAATAGAATTAAAATTTTTTAAAACCAATAAATTACATCCCAATAACCTCTACATGGAAATATTCATGACCCACAAGCCATCTCCACAACACCGCATCACGAAGGACCGCTAAACCTGAACCATTGGAAAAAAAGTTGTACCCAAACTTGTGACAAAAATAATCAAGTCTATTTACACCCAAAGGTGTAAGTAGGGCATGAGAAAAAGATCATTAGGATACCACCAATAATATATTCCATGTGATTAACATTCCAAGATAAAAATAATACATGTTTTCATAACATATAGTGCTAGTATCAATTTTCTAAAAGGATGCAACTTTAAATAAAACAGATTACAATTGGGTTATTTTAAAGAATCAAAACTTTCTAAAATAATTACAATGATACTGAATTTTGTGTCCAACCATACCATATGATGATGGTAAGAACAAAGTAACTAATGAGCACAAGCAATATAAAATAACCCATAGGCACTAGCTCACTGTGGGTCCCAAGCACCTCGTATCTTGGTGAGGGTGACCATCACAATATCCATTATCATGCACGAGCCACTAGTAGGGATCATACCCATAACCTGGTGTTCCCCAATCTCCATCATCATAATAGTTTATTTAGTGATGTAAGAATTAAAATTGCTACGTGAAACTGAGGACAAGCCCCACAAGATCACTAGCATACTAGTACACGTCCACCCACCTAGATACATGGGTTTCCCTCATGTTCTCAAAAAGGTTAAGAAAGTAAATAAATATAATTTGAAGATTAAAACACCACTTACACATCAAAAATTAACCAAAAATCCCCCTTTTATATCACACATGTCACATAATCCACTTTTTTATTCAATTTCATTTTTAATCATACTCACAAAAATGTAGCCCACAACACTTTTCACATTTAATTAATACTTCTGAAAACACTTTAAAAAATTTTATAAAACCTTTCCAGGACATTATAATTCATATAAAAACCCACAAAAATATCACATAACACCATTCTAACATTCAAAATTCATTTTATAATCAAAATCACACAAAACAGTCCACAAATATGTTTCTCACCAACATTAGAATTTAGTAAAAAATTTCAGAAATTTGTAAATCATTCAAAAAATGTTTGAAATATTAAATCACCAATTTACCTTAAAAAACCAATATTAGGATGACACACTCACCCAAAAAATATATATACACCATTTTCCCATTTTTTAACCAAATAAAACATTTACAATATTCACAAAACAATTCCAAAGAGTGTAACTATATCTTGCACACAAAAAAAACCATTTCAAAACCCTCATTCAAGTCCAAAATCACTCCAATACAACTAAAATACATACTTTTAATCCCTTTAAACATTTATTAAACCAAACTCAAGTTCTATAGAAATATATAAAATAATAACAGAAAAGATACACAAGAAAAACACACATGTTCATAAATCATTTTTAGGATGTATAGTATGGTTTTACACATTGAACCCATTGAAAGACCCTATTTAAAACGCCAAAGCACATCAACAAACCCACCAAAGAAGAATTGGAAGCCCAAAAAACATTTTATAAACAACTTAAATATGTTATAGAATCTATCAAATAATAAAACAAGAGTTTCACATGGAAATACACCCAATTTAAATCAAAATAAAACTATAGAATTAAATGCTTAACCAAATCTATCAAAAACATTTTTCACACCACACATAACATATTAGGAACCAGAAAAATGAATGAATCCCAAAAGATAAATCATCATGAAACTATTACCCATGGAATCACATACCTTTTATGTCGAAACCCTCAAATCGTGGTGCGAAACCTCAACCACAGCTCTACCAAACCACAAGGGAGATAAAGGAAACCTAAATCTTCTGGATTTCACACCAAATACAAGAAGTTAAACACTAGTTATGATCCCTAGTCGAGGAAAAATAATGGAATAAATCAAAGAGAGGAGGACTTACTTTCATGATATTGATGTTTCCCCCATCAAAAATCCCTTTAATGATGAGGTCTAAATAAAGGGGAGCGACGATGGACGATATCCATGGAGGTAGGGAATGAAATTTGAAAGAAATGTGAAAGAAATGGGAGGAGTTGGTTTTATTCTGGAAGGAAAAATGGGAATTACAAAATATTTTTAATGAGCTGGAAAGGGCTTCACAGTTTGGTGGCAGGTTTTAACAAACTGTGCGGCCAAACTGTGAAACCTGTTCTAGCCACCCGAAAAACATTCAATTATCCTACAATTTTAGGGGGGGGGGGTCAAAGACAGAAAACTAGGGGTAAAGACATGACACGATTTTGGGAGGAAAATTCCTAAATGAAACCAGCATTTTCAACCCAATACTCATCCAACACATGGGTACAGACAACCTCAAAAACTTAAGACACAAGTGGTTCCACTAGGAGTGTCACAAAACCAACTCCAAAACACCACAACCTAGTACCATAATTTTAGAAAAATTGGAGTTCATATACCAAACATGACCCCCATGAATATTTTCATAGATAAATAACATAAGGGGAACTACAATTTCAATCCCAGACCACCTAAAAACCAAGAGAAAGCTAAGATCCAAAAGATGATTTTAATCAAAGCATGGAATTGAAAATCTAGGGGTGACATATATGATGGTATTTCATGATTGTGAAAATGTATTATGATACCATTTTATTCTCTTTATATTCATATAATTGAAACATATCACAATATTCATTTGATATTAGTTTTTCTCCATAGATTTCAAAATCTGAAAACTTAATAAATTTCCCCAGCAAGTATGTGAAATTCCATTTGCATAAATGGATTTGTATGTCTCAAATTTGGATAAAAAAATATTGAACAATGTATATATTAAAAAAATAAACTATTTCAATCTCCACATCATCTATGTGGTCAATATCAGATACATAATAATAATCATCCATGTGGATCACATCAACTACGTCATAGTAATTAGCTATGTTATTTTTTCTAAACCACTTATCTAGTAGGGAATTTCAAGATTTCACTCAAACCCACTAAGATTATATTCATAAGAATTAATGAACATATTAACAACTTTAAAATTTTTAAAAAATATAGTAGATATTTTTCCTTTATCCACTAACACATTTCCTTTTATTACTTTGATGATCAACTTATCAATAATCAAATTTACTTGGTTACATTGTCTTAAGTTTTCCACTCATGTTCTTCAAGTTACAGCCCCATAGTTCCTTTACCATGGAACATGAAATAAGATCAATCATCTTATTTTCAGAAAGATATTATTTTCTATCAACGATATTAAATCAATTTTCATAAATCATTAATAATCCTTAATCATCAACATCAAACCCACTAAAAACATATTAAAATGTTGAAAATAAAATAAAATAACTAAATGGAAATAACACATATTTTTATTTATATGGTATATATAATACCAATTTTATATATTTTATCATAATTATATTTTATTAATTATATTTTTAGTTCCATTTCATTTTATTTATTTCATTTTCACCTTCTTTATTCATTAATAAAGACATAAGGGTTTTTTGGATTAATATAAATTTTGTTATATCACAATCTTTTATAATTTTCAATATTTCTATAATTTATTTATATTCTACCATTTATCTATTTCATATGGATTATTTTATTTTTTCTAAGGAAATTATATTTTAATATTAAAATATTTATTTGACAGATTTGTTTCATCATAAAAATATGACATTGTTAAAAGCAATGCTCATCGTCTGTATAATCTCTTTCTCATATATATTTAAATTATTTTTTCTAGAAAATTGATTTCATTTTATATTTGGTTATTATAATATTTAATATTTCATAAAAACTTCATATTTATTTATCTGTATTAAAAAAGAAAATTATATTATTCTTCCATAAATGTGAGTTTGTCTAAATATTCATAGATTTATTAAAAAATATTTCTTTTTTTAATTTTTATTTTCATTATATTCCACTACAAGATTCATTTTAATTTTATTTATTTAATTTAAATGTTATATTATTAAAAAATCTATAAAAATGCTGTTTTAAATATTTTCTACCTCATGAAAAATATTTTAATTGTGACTTATTACTTAGATTTTATGACAATTTCTGAAAAATGTTACGAAAATTATTTTTATGAATTAAGTTACATTTTTTATCTCTATTTGAAAAATATATATCTTATATGGAGTTATGTTTTATGACTCCCCATATTAATTAACTTTTTCTATATGCCCTTGGTGGGATTGGTTTTTTATCGACAGATCCAATTCTTGATTTTATATTACGTGATACAATTTTAAAATGTTATGTAACCCATTTTCTTACATTGTGTATTTTATATTATCAAGTATTATTTATTTCATATTTCACAAATATATATGATTAACCATTGTATTTTAGGTGTCTTTGATATAACCCTCGAATTCATTGGTTAAAACTTTATTGCCCATAATATAATGACATTATGTTTGGAATTAACTATATTTAGCTATGTTCAAAAGTAAATGCATAGAAATGATTAAAGTTATCTATGTTCATAACTTTACTCATGAAAAAATAATAGTTATCTATACTCCTAACATTGTGAATGTATATGATTATTGGTATTTATGCTCACAATGTTATGCTTTTTTATGATTATGTTTGTGCCAAATATCTATGTTATTCCATATAGATCAATATCATTATCCCACTATTTTCACATTATTTTTTCATAATTTAATTTTTTATTTTTGAATTATAATTTTGGATTTATATTCATTTATATCATTCTTTATGGATCGCTATTATTATTACATGTTATTTTTTAACTACTTGTCCCATGTTCATGTTTTCTCACATAATTACGATTGGAAAATTTATGAATTATTGAGAATAATTTACATTACTGAGAATTTGAGTTCATTATTTCTTAAGTATATTATTTCCCCAAGGAATTACATGTTAATATATGTCTTCAATTAAGTAATGATTAGAGATTTTTTTGGGAGGTGTTGAATAAATAATGTGAAATATGACTCAAAAATTACTAAAACTTTGGGTTCTAGGATTGTGTATCTTATTTATGATATATAATGTTGAAATTATAGAAATAATGTAAGCTTATTAAATTTCATGCATGGTTTATCTCATTTGGTATTAAAATGGGGTTTTTTATTTTTCTGTTTTAGATTAATCAAATAAAGAGTAAAAAGTATATGGAAATCTAGGTTAAATTGAAAAGTGTTGTCGGACAATCTAATTATGTCATAGATGAACCAAAAGAGTAAAATATTGAAATAATGGTGTTATAGGATAAATAATCATGGGATTGATTTTTATTATTAATAATATTTTTTAACATGATTTAATTGGATATTATCATATGCATTTTTTTAATTTTTATTTGGGAATGTGGTCATGAAAACAAAGCTATGAAAGATAAATCTTTTAAAAAATATATAATATAAACAAAGAAGAAAATTAGGAATAAATGGTTGTGACAAATCAAAATATAAAAAATTCTTATAATGATGTAAAATATGAGTTTACTAGTGTTACCAAGGAAAGTAAAGGCACTACTACAAAACCGGCCTTTAACAGTGCTAGGAATGACATTTATCAGTGCTAGAAATGCGATGACTACATGTGAGAGATTCAAAGCCCCGATTTTTATTAGCTCTAAAAAGGGACCAATAAAGGAACCAATTATCAGAAATTTAATTTAGAACCACTAAAGGAACCATTTATCAGAACTTTAATTTAGAACATCTAAAGAAACCATTTATTAATGTTAATAAAAAACTGATAAATTATATATTTATCCACACTTATAAAATCATCGTTAAAGGACCATTTATCATTGCATTTAAAAGTGCTGATAAAGGTACATTATATATTGTGATGTAACAAAACACTCTAGCATCACTACATGGTACTTTAATAGAAAACCACAACACCAGAAATACTCAAACTATCAGCAGAAATAAGTACCAATATAGTATTTAAATGAAATGAAATTTACAGAAACAAAAAAATTAAAAAACACCGTATTATAGATATTTTATACATTGGTTTATAAACTTTCATAAATAAAAACTAAAACATACATTCAAAAACATCACAGTTCATTTTTCATTTAATCCTAACTCGACTCTTGCAGTTGCCGAACAAACCACCCCAACTCGAGAAAAAAAAACACAACTTTATATGAAAACAATCCTCATGTATGTAATAAAAATAAATAAATTAATATAAAGTGTTAATTTTACTAAAATTAAGGTAATGTTTAAATAAAACGATGTACTTAGAGTCATAATGGTCACACCCTACATCAAATTGAGGATTGGATAATTCCAACATGTCTTAATTGACTTTTGGATCATTTTACCTAACTATCAAACCAAAATTAATGTGTTTTCTCTATTTTGAGTATGTTAGTTTTATTTTTTACAAAAATTTAATTTTATGATGGAAACACGCATTTTTGACACATTTAGATCACATCGCATCTTGGTTGGACGTGAAATAAATTTCTACATGTCTAAAAGGACTTACGAATCGTTTCCCTTAATTATCAATAAAATCCAAGCGCATTTGATTGATTTTCAGTGAGTGACACTTTGTGAACTAAAATGTAGATTTTAAATTGATAACATACACTTTGAGTCATACTAGGAACATCATATATTGGATTGAGGTTTAGATGATTCATAAACATCAAATATGACTTATGGGACATTTTCATAATGTATCAAAACAATATGAATATTTTTATCAGTGTTGTGTATAAAAACATTCCATTTTACTAAAATTTACGATAATTTTAATTACAAATATGCACTTTGAGTCCTACCGGTCACACCATATGTCAGATTGAGGTGATACTGATTCTTACACATCCCAAATGACATTTGGATCTTTTATCTAACATTTCAAAATGATCTGAATGTTTTTTCTTTGTAATGAGTACGTCACCTGTCTTTTTTATGAAAAAGTCATTTTAAATTGAGACACACAGTTTGAGTCAAACTGATCACATTATGTATCAGATTTAGGTGTGTATGATTCCTATATGTCAAAATCACTTATAGATACTTTTCTTTAAGTATTTAAATAATGTGAATGTGCTTACTCATTTTTGAGTAGGCCAATATGCCTTTTTACGAAAATTGATGAAGATTTTAAATAAAAAGGTTCACATTGAGTCACACCAGTCACACAGTGAATCATATTGAGGTTCAATTGATTCAAAAAAATCCCAATTTACATATGGATAATTTTAATAATGTTTGAAAACCATTTGAATGTGTTTTCTTAGTTTTTGAGTACACTACTTGTCTTTTTTATGAAAATTTCATTTTAAAATAGAAACACATACTTTGAATCATACTGGTCACATTGTTTATTAGAATGAGGAGAGGATAATTCTTACAGATCAAAAAATAATAATGGATTATTTCACTATTGTGTTCACACAATTTGAATGTGTTTTCATGGTTTTGGGTAGGTCAGTTGGCCTTTTTACTAAAATTGATGTCTATTTTAAATAAAAACAGGCACTTAGAGTCATATCGGTTACATCGTGTGTTAGATTGAGGTGTTAATGATTCCAAAATTCCCCAATTGACATATATATATTTTTCCTAAAGTTTATAAACTATCCGAACATGTTTTATCAGTTTTGAGTACGTCACATGTCTTTTTTACTAAAATGTCATTTTTAAATTGAAACATGTACTTTGACCTATAACGATAACATTATGTATCAGGATGAGGTGAGGCTGATTTACACAAAAAAAATAAAATATGGATCATTTTAATCAAGTATTTAAAAAATCTTAATATGTTCAAATGGTTCTTAGTAGTTCAGTTTTCCTTTTTACTAAAATTTATGTCAATTTTAAATAAAAATATGCACTTTGAGTCATACTGGCCTATCCGTTCATTGGATTTAGGTTTGAATGATTCCTATATGTCACAAATTACTTAAGTATCCTTGTAAAAAAAATTAAAATAATTTGAATATGCTTTCCCAGTTTTGAGTATATCACATGACCTTTTTACTAAAATGTCATTTTAAAATTGAAACACCTACTTTGACTAATACTGATCACACTCTGTATCTGATTGAGGTGTTTATGATCCAAACACATCTAAAATGATATATATATATATATAATTATTTTAAATTATTTAAACAATTTGATTGTGTTTTATCAGTTTGAGTAGGTCTGTTGGCCTTTTTACTAAAATTGATGTCAAGTTTTAAAAGAAAAAGCACTTAGAGTCATACCAGTCACACTGTGCGTCATTTTGAGATGTAGTTGACTCATAAACGTCTGAAATTACCAATGGATATTTTTTATAGTTTATCAAAAAATATTAATGTGTTTTATTGGGTTTGAGTACGTCACAATTTTTTTTATAAAATGTCATTTTTAACATGAAACACACACTTTGACTCATACAGATAACACTGTGTATTTTTTTTATGTGAGACTGATTACTACATGTCACAAAAGATTTATGAATGTATTACATATATTATCAAAAAATAATATTGTGTTTTCTTATTTTTCAATGAGTGAAACATTTTAAAGTCAAATATCAATTGTAAATTGATAATGAACACATTAATTCATATCAGGCACATCTTGTATCAGATTGAGTTGCGACTGATTCTTATGGATCACAACTAACATCTGAATAATTTTCTAAAATTATCAAAACTATATGAATATGTTAGATTAATTTTGAGTATGTTAGTTTTCTTTTTTAATAAAATTAATGTCAATTTTAAATAGAACTAAATACTTGGAGACACATAGGTCACATCTTGTGTCAAATTGAGGTGTGGATGATTTTTACACATCCCAAATTCTCAAAAAAAATCTTAACTATTGATGTTACCATGATTTACATTAGGATTGTTCTGTCGAACATCCAAAACAACATGAGTACCTTTGAAAAATATCGAAAATAAGAATCCACGTCTACAAGAATACATTTACTTAGACTAATCCTAAAAATAAACAAATTACACATAATTTTTAAATAATAAATTAATTCTATCAAAAAGGATTTTACTATGAAAATACCCAGATTAACTTTGTGATTTAGCAGTAAATGGAACATTAATTAATTAGATAAATGTCAACACTAAACCAGTCACTGGTTTAGAGGGAGAAAGAGTCTATAGATATTTTGGTGAAGAAATTCATGAATGTTTGATATTGAACCTCAAATCGAACAAAAGAATCCAGCTATATAAGAAAATAATTATTATATGAATAATACTAATGATAAATAAATTAAACATAAATATGAAACAATACATTAATTCATTGGAGAAAGATTTTACTGTGTAAACATAAATATTTTCTCTATAATGGAGCAGAGATAATGTTATTACTCTTCTTGTAAAGGAAGCGGAGATAACATGAAATAAATTTATAAATGGACCACTATAGGTGTTCAAATGTTTCAAGGGAGAATAGGTCTGTATAAGTTTTGGCATAGAAAGGAATTAAATATGGATAATTAAACCCAAATCGATCAAAATAACCCACCTGTATAAGTAAATAATTATTATGTGAGTAATAATAAAAAAATTAAACATAAATATAAAACTATAAATTAATTATACGGAAAACAATTTTACTATGAAAACATCAAGATTACCTATATCATTGGAAAGAGGCAGTATCATTTCTATTCCTATAAAAGAAGTGGAGGTATCTTGAATGAAAGTGATAAATGCACCAGTGTAGGGGTGAAAAGGTTTTTAGTGAGAAGAATTTTGTTGAGTTTTTGTGCAGAAATGCATGAAAGATGGAAAGAGCACCCCAACTTGAACAAAATAATCCACCAATGTTATAAAAGAATCATTATTTACATAATACTAAAATTAAATAAATTAAACAATTTTATAAAAAAACATTAATTGTATAGAAAATTATTTTACTATGAAACATCAAGATTACCTCTGTGATTGAGCATAGATATCGTCATTTTTCTTCTTACAAAGGAATGAAACATGGATGAAAATATTCTAAAATAAAAAAACTCTAAACTGAATAATGAAAATAAAATCAATGATCTATTATATATATATTTGATAAAATAGAGACATTATATCATATCATTACCTCAACATCATTCAAAAGGCTTTCCATCATTATAGTTTATTATTACGAGGGATTGGTAAAATCAACAAGTGTCTAGGTCATTATCTACAAGAGTAGTTAAACATTTAATTTTGATTATGTAAATTCATTAGAGAAAATTTAATATTATGTGAAAAAATAATATATTTAAAAACAATTTTACCTTCTCATTGAACCCACTTCATTTTTAAAGTTTTCACTGATTTTGTTCCTCTGTCAAGAATCTGAATCCCCTCTTTGTGGTCCCCTCTAATGTACAAGACATTGTCTACATTGGGATATGCATGAACTTATTATGATGTCCCAATGAAATGGTCATCCTCAATTTATTTTTTATTTGAATCAACATTTGTTTTAGTCTCTAGTAGGACACTCAACCAATTTTTGTTTGTTGGATCAGACACAAAAAATACATATAATACTTGTGATGACAATATGAAGGGCTCATTTTTCCCTTTCAAAAATGAAATTCAACTTCACAAAGCCCATTTCATCAACATTCACTCCATTGATATTGTTAACCCATTTGAACTGGTAAAGAGTCACTTGAAATGTTGTATAATCTAACTCGTATATCTATTTGATAATGCCAAAATATGAAATATTTTCATGAATTGTATTTATATCATTAGAACCAGATATGTGCATCACTTCAGCCACAAGTGTAACACCACTATTTTTTATCATACGGAATTCATCATGTTCTTTTTCTTAGAATGTACAACCATTGATTGAAAAACTAGTTACGATATAAAATTTTCATTATATACATTGGCTATCCATTAACGTGTTTTGACAATTTAATTTAGTTTTTTAGATAACCCCTTATTAATTTAATCTTTAAACTATCCTATAAACTTGTGATTATGTGTATTTGATATCCATCATTCAACCCTTGATGGATTGAAATATCTATGAATTTATTTGTTGGCTTCAATTTATGGATCAATATCTTCCCTATTATTTAATTTTTAAGGAAATGGTTTTTCCATATCTATCAAGGTAATTAAAACAACATATCTTAGTAAATCTATTCTCCTTCAAGGTGTTTACACTGATTAGAATTTGGGAGATCAATTATTTCAAAATCTGATAGGTAATCAGCACCAAATTTAACAGCTTCTTCATCAACATATCAATTTTCAATATTGCCTTCTAGAAGACTATGATTCCTAACATACCCATTAAAAATATTCATATACCATTCAATGGGACACATCCATTTTTAATGGATAGGACCACATAGTTGAACCTCTGTGACCAAGTGAACTATCAAGTGGACCATTATATCAAATAATGTGGGTGGGAAGAACATCTCTAATTCATATAATATGACTGAAATATCATAATTCATGATGGGAAAAACCGTATGGTCTTCAAAATTACTACATATGTATTTGAAAAATAAGTAGAGTCTAGTTAATGTATGTCATAAATTTTGAGCCAGAATGCAATGGAAAATATCATACATTAAATCTAGCATCAAAACATGAAAATTATTTGATTTTATTCCTTATAACATCAAATTAGTCATTAAAATGACATTATTGATAATTGATAAATACCCATTTTAAATTTTTACACTAGTAGGGAAAAGGAAAAATTATAATTTTTCTTGTCTGGATAGAGTGTAAGCTACTGGAGGAATAAAATTCCACCTTTTACCCTTTAATAGTGAAAACTCTTCCCTTATCCCAATTTAAATCAAGTCCTACCTAGCCTTAATGCCATTATTTTTTTCAAGGAACATTTAGTAATGTTAAAATAACATGATCAAATACATTTTTTCCACACAAATGATATCAAGAATATATCTTAAATACAAAAAATTCCAATATGGTAATTCAATTTGAATTGATCTTTTCTTCCCACCTAATTTTTAATGGTTTTTAGAAAATGGATTATCGAAAATAGTGTCAATATTTTTTACTCTTTTTTATAGTTGATCACAAATTACTGGATATGGTGTTGTAACTTTTTCTATATTCCCATCAAATATTGTCATGTAGGATAGATATTTATGTCATCAAGGTAGAATTTTCTGATGTCCTAAAAAAAGTCTTCAAGGACGGTTTAAACCTAATTGAGTACGTGAATTTTTCACAAATAGGACACCCAAAATTTCCTTTAATGATATAGACTAATAAATTTTCATTAGAAGGGAAGTAATCTATCATTATATACAACATAATGCTAAATTTTAATTCTTCAATTCTATAAGAATCATATATTGTAACACCTGTATCCCATATAATTTCATATCATCTATCAATGGATCCAAATAGACATCAATATCATTACAAGGTTTCTTTGATACAAATATAAGTAGAGATGAAAAAATTTATTTTAAATTAATGAATAACCATGGAAGCGCATTATAATTTACCAACTTGAAGGGCCTTGTATTGTGTGTACTAATTTTAACACCAACAAGATTTATTCCATCTGTAGATAATACAAGAAGGAAGTTTCTCAAATCATCTCTAAATTAAAGATACTGGTAATCAATTTTCTTCTACTAATGATAATCTTCTGGATAACATAGGTTCCCATCCTTATTTCTTTTATCTTCATGCCATGTTAATTGTATCACGGTTCCTGACATCCATATAGTCTTATAAACTATGCAATGATAGGATAGTACCATAAAAATTTTGAACTACTTGAATCATTTATCTTGTATTGATCTACACCACACTTAGTGCATCTTATGAGTGATTCATAGCCCTTGAGAAATAATATGAAATCATTTTGATAAGAATATATTTTTTAGAGATCATTCCCATTGAAATTAAAATTCCTTTAGCATCATATTTTTGACATGGTAGTTAATTTTCCTCTGGTGGCATATCTTTCAGAAGACTGAGTAGTTATGTAAATATTGTGTCACTACATCCGCTGCCATATTTCAAATTATATTACTTCAATACAGCTGAGAATATATTTTATTTATTAGAACCAGTATACAATGTTTTTTTCGAACAAATATATAACTCCTCAAATAACATTAGACAATCAGGAAGGTCATCTTTAATTACCATTTTTAATTATTCCATGCGATCTCCATCATCTTTTGCAATGTTATTCATATCAAATGATTGATAAACTATTGTATCATCCTAATCTATGTCCACATTCAGTTTTCCCCTTCGTTAGTCCCACATTTATGGCTTAGATATATTCCATGACAAATCAAATGTTCTTCCAACTATTGTGGACTAATTTTTCTTAAATAAGAACAATTTAATCACACACATAGGATTTTAAAATGGTCACATACATGCTCTCTTGAAAAACAGATGAACTCTTTAACTACATTATTATATTCGTATGTCAAATGATTGGTATGGATGCAATTTCTGTTCATATCCATCATATTGTGCTTATAAAATATTAATTTTTTACATTATATAAATAAATAAAAATAAGTTCTTCATTATCAAAAATGAATATTGTTGACAATTCCAATAAGGGAAACTCAAAAATTGATTGTTTCAAATAATTTTAGCATCTTAATGAAATTGAGAAATTAAATTTAAGAAAAAAATTTCCCCACGTCACATCTTTCTTAAATCCCAAAAATAAATGAAAATGTAATATAGATAATTAAGGAGTAATAAGAAACTCAAATATGATAAACAAGAATAATAAACCCTATTTCAATCAAATAAATACATTGTTTCATGGATCTAGGAAAAATGATAATTATAAAAGAAAAAGAACAATCATTACTTTTTTTTTGCATTTTGGTGAATTGGAAAGAAAGGAATAGATATTTGTTTGGGGGGATTAATACTTCGATTAAAGGAAATATTGATTATTTATACTAGAATATCTGAGTACCTATTTTTTTATATTTGAATATATGGTTTGATGGTATTTGAAAAAATAGTGGGAGATATAATATAATCATCCATAACATCATAACCAGTAATCAATAAAATTTAATAAATATTATTTTATTTTTTAAATAATGGAATGCTACTTTACTACATAAATTTCTTTATGATCCAAATTAGAGAATGAGAATCTCATATCTGGTGAAAACATCTAGAAGTGGTAAAGGAAGTAACACATTATGTTATACCTAGAATAGAAGTTAAATTAATTGGAATCCCTTAAACCTGATTATCAACCACATAGAGAGAGAGGGTGAGAAGGAAGCCTACAGACAACACATAAGGAATGCATCATATTTATGATGAATCATGTTACTAGTAATATCTCTGATATGAGGATACATGATAAGGAAATGGATGGATAAACTATGTTGAATCATATCAAAGAATATGATAATGAGAGGGAGATAATGGTTGATAATAAAGTATATTATGAAGAAACATTATTGGTGTAAAATGAATGATGGATAGTGTAATGACCCAAACCAGAATTATCCAAACAACGCCATGTCAGATCACCATATGAACACTAACACACCTCAATATCACTAAAGGATGGAAAAAATTGGGTGAAAAAAACCATAAAAGGGAGTTTTTCCTCCCCCCCAAATAGAAATAACTAGTACCAGAGGTTGAAAAAAAATTAGATGGACCCTGGGGGTAAATAGACATAAAAACCCAAAATCATCATTACTTGATACAGGCATACCTGTTAGACAAATAGATATGGAAATAAATAATTCTATATCTATATAGACACACATACATTTCATGTATAAGAACTCACTTATTGTATATAAGAAATGTAGAATAGAGAAAAACTTGATATTCAATCATAACGTGAACAAAAGGAACCATAATGATTAAAAAGTGAAGGATTTATGTGATAAAACCTCATGTGCTCAACTGGGTTAACCCCCTTGAATATTCATTATAATAAAACTAAGGAACATAGTGAATTCTAAGATGAGCTAGATCCTATAATATATATAACTAATTGATGAACATACATCACTCCACTAACTTGGTTCACGAAAACTATCATTTGAGGCTGCATGTCCACTGAGGAGTGCATGAAATGTTTCAACATATATATAATCATTAGGGAACCATCAATGTGACTCAAATAAGTAGTTCAGAAACAAGAATATACTTGAAAATTTCTATATATTTATATAAATATATGAAAATATTATTTAGTAAGAACATATGAAACATAGAAATAAAAGAAAAGAATAAATCCAAGGTTCAATATTAGATATAACCAATAACTCCATATATTGAAGGGTTGCATACATTGGTAGTCAATCAAACAACAGATCATAAACAAATCATTATGTTCATAATCTAAAATCAAATTAGTATACATTCACCAAACCAAAAATAAATAAATCATTGAATAAGTAATAAAAATTGAAACAAAAAATATATAAAGAAAATCAGATGGCCTACCACTCTAGGATGAAAAAAATATAAGACCCTCTTCGGAAACCCTAACTAAAATTGAACACTAGTCATCAGAATAGATGTTCGACCAACTGGAGGCAATAGAGTGGTCTGATTCCAGCTTTGATTCACCGAGGAGGAGCCCTGGTAGTGGGTGGATTACCTGGAAAGCTTTTTATATCATGACATGTTCGAAAATGGTTTGGGGTTTTTAATTAAATTAGGACACTTTTATTAGTGGTTACAAATAAGCGCTGATAAAGAGGACTTTTATGAGCACCTAAGTAATAAGCACTGATTAACAAAATCCTTATCAGCACTAAAAAAGTGCTAATAAAATAAATCTTTATCAGTGCTAAAGTTATAGTGCTAATAAATATCCATTTTATCATCACTTTGTTTAGCGCTGATAAAGCTTCATCTTTACTAGTGTGAATAAATCGACGATAAGGACTCTTTTATCTATACTTATTATTTAAGAACTGAAGAAGTATTTATTATTATAATTATAAATAAAAAATTATAAATATGTATTTATACTTAATAAATATATATAAATATAATTAGAGTAAATATATTCCTTTTTAAATATATATGTATATATTATAATTTTATAATTACTTGTTTATTATTATAGATTTTTTAAAAAATTATATTTATATCATTATATATATTTGTATAATTATACAATTATATATTTAATAAGTATGTAAAAATATATATATATTAAATATATTCATTAATTAAGTAAATTTATTATAAATTTTACAATTATTTAAAAATATATAAATATGTTTTTATTACTATATAAATAATTTTTTAAAAAATATTTATTTATTTATAATTAAAAATATATAATTGTATAAATATAGTTAATGTTAATTTATAAATATTTTCTAATAGTATATTTTTAACATTATTAATGAATATCTAATGTAAAGAGAATAAATATTTTGTAATATATAAATCTTATTTATATACATTAATATATATCTATATATTATATATATAATTTAATAACATTAATTATAATAATTATATAATTAATTTTTTTAATATTTAATAATGTATAATCAATATATTCATTTTCATCAATAATTATTTAATTAATGAAATTATTAATATTTTATTAATAAATACATTTTTTATTTTAATTTATTTGGTATTTTATTTTATTTATTCAAACCTTCATCAACACTAAAAAAAGACGATGAAATAAATATTTATCGGCGCTAAAAATAATGTTTCGATAAAGGTTCCCTTTTTCAGCACAAAAAATAAACCCCATGGTAAATGGTTAAATTTTTTAGTGCTTTCTTTAGCGATGATAAATATTCCATTTACCTAAACTTTTTTTATTACTGATAATTACATGATATTTTAAATACTATTTTCGTAGTAGTGATTATAGATCTCATTATAATTTACATATTTAGTCATTTATATCTTATTGATTCCCCCATTTATTTTCATCAATGATACATGATTAAAATAACAAGGACATGATTTATTTAAGGAGTGAGAGGCGGTAACTCCCACGAATATAAGAATCATTTTATTTTCATAAATGGTATGCCTTTCATTATTAAATGTATTTTTCTATTATTTTAAAATAACTAAAATTGAGAAGAAAAAAATTCATATTGGATAAAAATAGAACTAAAAACGTTTATTTGTTAATAATGAAACATAACAACAAATATACAAGAAACCATATATTATATACAATAGATTATGAAATATCAATAATGATTACATACCATAAAGGTGTATCAATTAAAATGTGACATTAAATAGAATAAAATAATATTTTTATAGCTAGGAAGTACTCCATATCATATCCCACACAAAGAGTCACTTTTATAGGAACTAAAATTATAATGAGAAAAATATACCATGAATGGGGAAAGAACTGTAGTATCTAGTGTTTTTAAACTGGATGAAATTACATAGGAATTTTAGTTTTATCATTTTGTGGATAGTATATTTTGTAAACCAAGCCTCAATTTGCAAATATGAGCTTTAGAACTTTTAAAAGTGTTCATTTTTGATGTGGTTAAGATCCCAAGAGGTATCTTTGGGGGTTTCTGGAGTTTTGGGAGCACTGACCTTGGTAAGCTAATATTTGGGTTGATTAGTAAGGACACATGGTTGTATGAAACCATGAGGCCCACCAGTGTAAACTGTGAGCCTTGTGGAGGTTAGCAGAAGTGACCCTCATAATTTGTGCATGTTTTTCCCAATAAAGTGCACGTACCCAACAATCTTATTTCCATTTAGGCAGTACGTCTGCACTGCTTTCCACATAGTTGGTGTATTTTTTGGAAAAAACCTACATCAAATTTATGTGAACCATCCCCTTAAGCAGTATCCATCGCAAGGTTGGTGCACATTTTGGACAACTATATGGAGAAAATGTGGGCCTCATTAAGAGGGTGAAATGAATATTTCCCTTTACCTTATTTATTATTTCTTTATTCATTTGTAATTTATTCTTCATCCTCCATGCATAGAAACCCCCTTCGTGAGTTTTTACTCACCACCTCAATGTATATAGAGATCTCCCTCATTCGGCCTACGATTAAAAATCTATCAGATGCGCTGGAAGCATCTCAATATTCCCTTGAATCCCCTTTCATATGTTATTAGATTATATTTCCTCTTATTTCTCTATTTTAGTGTGAACTAATTTGTAATGTCCTGGTTCCAGAAGCCACCCAGAGGCACCCCATACCCAGTTGGTTACATGGCCTCAAGCGCATTTCCCAAAACGCTAGAAGCTGCCGACTAGCAGCGAGGGCCTTGGGTGTGATAGTTGGGAAACTATTCCCTCATTGGCAGAGTACACTGTGGAAGAAGAAACAACATACAATAGTAGAGGTAGTAATAAACAAAAATATAACAGTGGAAAATTAAATCAACAACTGGATCACATATGTATATATATGAAATGATGCATGATACATAACTAGGAAAGCATCCAAACAAGTCACAATGCTGGAAAACACTACAGTATGAAAACAAGTACAAAAGAAAAGTAAATGGCTCCTCAGCATCGCAATCCAAATCTTAGTCCCATGCTCTCCTGCTCCAAGAAATCAAGTTCCAAAAGTCGAAGGGCGCTTGCCGTTGTCTATACCTGCAACAACGTAGTCTTCTTGGGCCCAAAATCATGGACCAAACAGGGTGTGAGAGAAAATCCCTGTAGGAATTCACCAGAAGATCTGTGCCTAACAGTCAGTGAGTATATGGCAGGTAAAAGTACAATAAGCAGTAAACAACAACAGCAAGCAGTAGGCAGTAAATAGTAAGCAGTAAACATGATGATACATAGCATCAATCAATCCACAACCAATCAATAGCAGTGAAAAAACAGCTAATAAGGCAGAAACCCTCTTGAAAGTACACACATCCATCCCCTCTGGTCTTATCCAAGAAGTACCACAACCCTCTGGGCAGTGCACTCAGCCTAACCCCACTAGCTTGGTTATACAAATTCATGAGACTCTCTGGGGAAGATCACTCAGTCAATTCCCCTTATAGTCTAGGGTGGTCAGAGAATCTCTTGAGGAAGATCACACGGTCTAACCCTCCTAGCCCCAAGGTCTAGAGACTCTCTGAGGAATCTATCTTGGTCAATTCCTCTTATAGCCTCACGTATACCACATACTCTCTGAGGAAGCTCACTCGGTCAATTCCTCCTCTATCCTAGGAAGGTTCTTAATGAAAATTCAAACAAGGTAAGACTCTCTGAGGGAGCTCACTCATTCTACCCTCTTATAGTCTATAAAATCCAAGACTCTCTAGGAGCTCACTCAATCCATCCCCTCTGTAGTCTGTAATATCTAAGACTCTCTGGCAAGCTCACTCGGTCTATCCATTATAGTCTACAACACTAGGTTCTCTCAGCCCCGTGCCAGTCAATGCATAATAATTCTATAAGGCCAATGTACACCTATAGATCTACTTGGACAATAGTCTACAAGGCAACAAGCATGCAATGAAAAACACTCCATCCTATAGACACAAGGCATGGCAACAGTCATAACAGCCAAAGGCTAACAAGACCCAAAGGTCATAAATAGAGAAAATCATGGGAAAAACATACAAGAACAACAAAATTATCCTTTGACAAGATTAATTTTCCTCTACACAAGCATACAAGCAATGCTGGAAAACAACAAGGGCAAAAAGGTAAACATGCAATACCCCGTTCACGGGTACTCGTGGAATTTGAACATAAAACTCAGAGACATTGAGCAGTAAGGCACAAACCACCTACCTTGATCCTAGGAGATCGATATACTTGAAACACGATGGCTGATTCTCCCTAGAATGTTGTATATCTATAGAAACATGCAAAATGTTCAATCTTAGGTAACATGAGAAAGAGAGAGAATTAGAAAACAAGGTTCATACACAAGAAATTAATCACTTTTTTGCTTCCAACGCAATCGACCATTCTCAAATCGGAGTACGGACGGAGAGGAGGGAGCTCAGGGAAGATCCGGCCGTACGAGTCGCTCTCGGACGAACCAGACCTAGAAGAAGACAAATATGGCAAAGAGGCGCGACCCCGGTCCATTTAGTAAAAAAAAAGAAAATGTACACGGTGTGTATTTTTAAAGTACACAGTGTGTATTGGGTTTTTCCATACTCTGCTAAAAAAATCCTCCACGTCACCCCTACACACCGTGTGAGTGGACCGGACACGGACAACACACGGATTTGAGCGGAAAAAGTGTACATGGCATGTACTTCAACAATTTCCAGAATCTCCAAAAATTCTCAAAAACTCCAGAAAAGGAAAGACATACCTGAAACGAAGATCCAAGTTCTTAGAAACTTCCCCCCTTAATGAAATTCATCCCCAAATTTCCCTAGGTGGGTGTAGAAGAAGGATCCTCAAAAAGCTCCGACCACTGTGATCGAACCTCGACTTCCCTCTCCCAAGTCTCATCCTGTACTCTCTTGTGCTTCCATAAAACTCGTACCATAGGAACAGAACAGACTCAGAGAACCCTTGTACTGTGATCGAAAATCTGGATAGGATGCTATTTAAACGATGCATCCGCTTCGAGCTCAACTTCCTCGGGTTGAAAGACATGAGACAGGTCTGAAAAGTAACATCAGAGCTGAGAGACGTGGAAGACATCGTGCATTTCCTAGTACCTCTGAGGTAGTTTCAACCGATAGGCAACCAGCCCAAATCTCTCCAATACCACAAATGGCCCGACGTACCACGGTGAAATCTTACCATATCTCTGAATCCTCTTGTGTCCCAACCTCGGTGCGATTTGTAGGAAAACATGATCTCTGACCTCGAACTCTAAAGGACTTCTCCGCAGATCAGCATAAGACCTCTTTCGAGACTGTGCTATAGCCATCCTCTTCCGAATCAACTTTATCTACTCCGAAGTCTCCTGAACAAGGAGAGGTCCTAGTAAAGCTGCCTCTCCTACATCCAGCCAGTATAAGGGTGATCGGCATGGCCTACTGTACAGGGCCTCGTATGGTACCATCTGAAAGGTCATCTGAAAACTGTTGTTGTAGGAAAACTCCACAAGAGGTATATGCTTCTCCCAAGAACCGCCGAAGTCTAGAATGCAAGCTCAAAGAATATGATCAAGCACCTGGATCATGCGCTCGGACAGACCATCAGTATATGGATGGTATGTTGTACTCAAAAGTACCTGTGTACCCAAAGCCTTCGGAAATCCCTACCAGAACCGAGAGGTGAAGCACACATCCCTGTGTGAAACAATGGAGTGTGGAACTCCATGTAGACGTACAATATCTTGAATGTACAGTCGTCCCAGATCATCAACACTGAAGGTCTCTGTAACAACCCGAAATTTTGAATAAATCTTGTTTCCTAATTTTATGTGTTATTTTATTTTTATACTCAACAAAAATGTTTCATTTGATAACATGAGTATAATTAAAATGATACTGTTGGTTTTTGACTGTAATATGACCATTGGTCAATATTATCATCTCTATATACAAGTAATCTTGGTAAATTAATATAGAAAGAAGATTCGATGGCCTCACCCAGTAGTCTTGGACCAATCGAAGCCCATCTAACAGAACTTGGGAAGGAGGTAGCACCACTGGGCTTTGCTCCGGACCAAACCCAAGCTGAACTTCATCGTATAAAGCTAGAACGGGATCACCTTCGCGAGAAGTTCAAACTGATAGAAATTACTACTCGTGCGATGTTGGCTGAGCCTCCCTCGGACTCTCTTATCTTAGCACACCTTACACTTAGGTCCTATACTGGTGTGATAAGGGGATATGTAAGGAGACCATAACTGCCTTCTGTAATCCTCTGTTTTAAATAAAAATTGGGATTTCTTCTTATGATGAAGTTTATGAATTTTCAAATGACCGGATAAATATAGTATGCATATTTTTGATGAATTTTAGAAAAAGGATATTTTAAAAATGGTTGTGTAAACCTTAAATAATTAAAAATGTGTAATGATTTTCGAAAAATGGTCTTCTACAATTATGTTCAATATGAAATTTAGAGTCTAATAAGATCAACTTAATTTTTGATGAATAGTAACTTATGAATAGTGATTTTATGATTAGGATTAGTAATGTGTCCAAATGGATTAGTAATCTCACTTAATGAAAGTATTAATATAATCTAGGCACCTTGATTAAGTAATGTGATTCAATAAAATGGTTAAATAACGGTTTCATAAATTATTATTCATGTGTTAGTTTTTTTTGTTGTACCTCTCGTTCCCCTCGTTGTTTGATTTTCATGATCACAATCACCTTATTATTTGTCTAACCTTGTTTTTAAGTGTTGTGGATGATAGGCAAAATATTGCGAAAGGATTGGCCCAAGAAAGCTGGCAAAAACGGACTGAATTGCAGTCCACCGGCCAACCGGTGTGATAGCACCGGCCAGCCGGTGGACCTGGCAGAGGCATTGCCTACTGCCAGGTTCCACCGGTCAGCCGGTGGCTCTGTCACCGGCCAGCCGGTGGCATCCAGTCAAACAGTGGTTGCTACTGTCTGCCCACCGGCCAGCCGGTGGCTCTGGCACCGGTCAGCCGGTGGAGCCTGGACCAAAATTCTTCTCAACTTCCAAGACACCGGCCAGCCGGTGGAGCTGTACCGGCCAGCCGGTAGCCCAGTCAAACTAGCCATTGGCTTTGACCAGTCAACCCTCTTTTGGCCTCCAGCGGCTCCGATGCCTTTTCCAACGGCTCCGAAGACTCCCCAAGGGTTCCATGCCTATAAATAAAGGCCAAGGAAGCCCCGGATACTAGCCGGATCATATACAAAGCCACCGTACACATTTTCCATCTTTGGCGTACCTCCGGCGGACTTCCTCAAAGGAACCCTCTTTGCTCCAACAACTTCCACATCCAAGGAGCTCCATCAAAGAAGCTTGGAAGCGGCCTTCAACATCTCCAATCAATCAAAGGCGCCCAAGGCTTCTCCCATTACGGTTTTTCTTGTTTATCTTTTTTAAGCTTAATTTGGGTTTGTGTCTACAAACCACTCTATTTCTCATCCCCTCTTTCTTTTGGGTTTCACATCACCATTAAAGTGTGAAGATGTTTCTTCAAGCCTTTCCTTTTAAAAGGCTTGTGTCATAGGTGAGCTAGCCTTCACTTGTAAGAAGGCTAGTGGGTTCTTGCTCAACCATTAAAAGCAAGTGGGTTCTTGCTAAACCAATTCAAAAGCAAGCTGTAATAGGTCCTAGTGCTACCTCAAAGCCTAGTGGGTTTCTTGATAAAACCATTGAAAAGCAAGCGGTAGGAATCTCTCAACGGTTGAGTTGGGAGCGGAGACGTAGGCCGGGTTTTAGGCCGAACTCCGTTATCAATTTTGTGTCTTGCCTCTTTAATTTCCGCTGCATTCTTTTACTTTGATTTTAATTTGTTATTATTTTTTAAAAGGCAATTCACCCCCCCTCTTGCCATCACTTCCTTGCTTCTTCTGACCAAAACTTGATTTCAATTGATTTTCGAATCTCAAAACTTGATTTTCAAATCTCAAATCTTGTTTTTCAAATCTCTTTTCCCTCAATCAAGTCTTATGCCCCATTCTATTTTGATAATCACAAAGGGGGAGAAATTCTTGATTGATTGGGGGAGAAACCTTTTGATCATGCTTAGCATTTATTTTCAATTTTTTCATTAAAATCATGCTTTCAATTCATGTTTTTACTTTAATTGTTTTGGTGATTGTGATCATCAAAATAGGGGGAGATTGTTGTACCTCTCGTTCCCCTCGTTGTTTGATTTTCATGATCACAATCACCTTATTATTTGTCTAACCTTGTTTTTAATTGTTGTGGATGATAGGCAAAATATTGCCAAAGGATTGGCCCAAGAAAGCTGGCAAAAATGGACTGAATTGCAGTCCACCGGCCAACCGGTGTGATAGCACCGGCCCGCCGGTGGACCTGGCAGAGGCATTGCCCACTGCCAGGTTCCACCGGTCAGCCGGTGGCTCTGTCACCGGCCAGCCGGTGGCTCTGTCACCGGCCAGCCGGTGACATCCAGTCAAACAGTGGTTGCAAATGTCTGCCCACCGGCCAGCCGGTGGCTCTGGAACCGGTCAGCCGGTGGAGCCTGGACCAAAATTCTTATCAACTTCCAAGACACCGGCCAGCCGGTGGAGCTGTACCGGCCAGCCGGTAGCCCAGTCAAACTAGCCGTTGGCTTTGACCAGTCAACCCTCTTTTGGCCTCCAACGGCTCCGAGGCCTTTTCCAACGGCTCCGAAGACTCCCCAAGGGTTCCATGCCTATAAATAAAGGCCAAGGAAGCCCCGGACACTAGCCGGATCATATACAAAGCCACCGTACACATTTTCCATCTTTGGCGTACCTCCGGCGGACTTCCTCAAAGGAACCCTCTTTGCTCCAACAACTTCCACATCCAAGGAGCTCCATCAAAGAAGCTTGGAAGCGGCCTTCAACATCTCCAATCAATCAAAGGCGCCCAAGGCTTCTCCCATTACGGTTTTTCTTGTTTATCTTTTTTAAGCTTAATTTGGTTTTGTGTCTACAAACCACTCTATTTCTCATCCCCTCTTTCTTTTGGGTTTCACATCACCATTAAGGTGTGAAAAGGTTGTCAAGCTTTCCTTTAAATAGCATGAGACATAGGTGAGCTATCCTTCACCTGTAAGAAGGATAGTGGGTTCTTGCTAAACCATTAAAAGAAAGTGGGTTCTTGCTCAACCATCAAAAGCAAGCTGTAATAGGTCCTAGTGCTACCTCAAAGCCTAGTGGGTTTCTTGCTAAAACCATTGAAAAGCAAGCGGTAGGAATCTCTCAACGGTTGAGTTGGGAGCGGAGACGTAGGCCGGGTTTTGGCCGAACTACGTTAACAATTTCTTGTGTGATTGCCTCTTTTATTTTCCGCTGCATTTCAACTTTGATTTTTAATTTCTTAATCATTTTTTAAAAGGCAATTCACCCCCCTCTTGCCATCACTCCCTTGCTTCTTCCGACCAACATTTTTCGGGTGAATAGTGT
Organism: Viscum album; assembly: GCA_963277665.1. Taxonomy (NCBI): domain Eukaryota; kingdom Viridiplantae; phylum Streptophyta; class Magnoliopsida; order Santalales; family Viscaceae; genus Viscum; species Viscum album. The sequence goes on along the minus strand of OY728128.1, from coordinate 1,180,569,085 downwards.
TTTTTAATTAAAAATTTAAATAAAAAATATTTAGATAATTATTGTTATAAAAAGGATTTGATTTTTGAACTCAGAGCACCGATGTTATGCTATGGTAATTTTGGGGTTTTTTCTGAAAAAAATGAATTTTCGGTGAATAGTGTTTTTATTTAAAAATTAAATTAAAAATATTTAGAAAATTATTTTTATAAAATAGAGTTCATATTTGTAATCAGAGAGTTGATATTTGGTTAAGGTGAAATTTTGGGATTATTCTGAGAAAGTTGAATTTTCGATGAATAGTGAAAATACAGTTTTTAAGTTACATGTGTTTAATGACATCATTAAATGATGTATTAAGTTTGTAATCAATAAGATAGAATTAAGAATAGTGAGATAAGGTATGAGGTTTCCCAAGTGGCCAATACCATGGGCAAATACCATGGGAAAGCCCATGGTTTTGCCAAAACCAATAATGAGGTGTCCCTTTGCCATTAATGCCTTGTCCCCTCACATTCCCTATAAATACCAAGCAATCCTCTAATCAATTCGACTCCCCACTCTACCCCAACGAAGTTCTGGTCTCCTTACCTCCCAAGGAGTCCTCCCATGGTTCCCCCAAGCCCTCAAGGTCCCAACCTCTGAGTCTTAAGAGATATGTTTTAAGGTAAGGGATCTGATCTCTCTCTTTCTTTCCAAGAAATCTCTTTTATGTAATTTCTTTTATTCTCCATGTTTCTAATGTTAAAGGGCGTTCTTTTATACTCCTCTTACTTCCCTTTTCATGTTCACATAACGAGAGATCCCCTCTTACTCTCATTATTTTGTTTTATGATGTTTTAAGTGGCGCCGTTAGGCTGCCGAAATTTTTTGTAACGGATTCTTTCTCCCTTCTCTTTTTTTTCAAGATCTATTTTCATGTAAAGTATTTAAAGATCCGTTTTATTATGTTGGGGTATGATCTCTAAATTTATCATACTGATCTTTTATGATCATATGATGAGATACCCCATTTGATCTCTTCAATTCAGTATTTTGAAGTTTTAAGTGGCGCCGTTAGGCTGCCGAATTTTTAAGTGGTTCTTCACCCTTCTCGTTTTGAAGTTCTACTTTCATGTCAATTATTTCATGTTTCTTTTTGTTATGTTGGGGTATGATATCTATATCTATAATAATGGACTCTTATGTTCATATTATGAGAGGCCCCATTTGATCTCTTCAATTCAGTATTTTGAAGTTTTAAGTGGCGCCGTTAGGCTGCCGAATGTTTAGGGGAGTCTTTTACCCTTCTCATTCTTTTCAAAGTTATAATTTCATGTCAAGTCTTTCAAGTTAATTTTTAATTATGTTGGGGCATTATCTCTATATCTATCATACTGAACTCTAATTTTCACATGATGAGAGACCCTATTTGATCTTTTCAAATCATTTTTGTTGAAGTTTAAGTTACGCCGTTAGGCTGCCGAACCTTCATAAGAGAAATCTAATTTTTTTCTTCCTTCCATGTTTTTCATTTCAAATGGTATGTCCTTGAAATTTCATTACCATGATCATGTATACTTCTTATTCTGTCCATCTACTATTTTATGGGTCATTTATGAATGTTTGACCCATTTTACCTCTCTTTTTAATGTCTTCTAAAACCTCGTAACATAGCCGTTATGCTGCAGAATTTCCGTCTCGAAATGTCTCTCCCTTTTTCTAATGTTCTTTTATATTATTAAGTGAATACTCAAAGATCTTTCTTCTAAAGGGGTATTCACATATATACCAAAATTTTCTATTTTAAATTCTGGGATTTACATACATGAGACCCACCTTCCTTTTCTGTGGGTTTTAAAGTGATGTAAAGATCATGTCTTTAAAGCAGTTTTTAAAACGTTATGATTATGAAATGAAACCCATTTATTTTATGCTATATGGGTTATTTATGAAATGTTTGATGATGATATATGTGGCTCACATGATAATAAAGAAAATTTATGGGTTCTCCCTAATAGCGCTCCAATGCATTGGGTAATGATGTAACCACTAGAGATTACAATTTTCACGATACCTTGGTGAATAACCTTGGTAATTTTCAAATGACACCTTGGGGATGGACCTTGGTGATATGTTCATGATTTTCTATGTTAAATGATGTATCCACATTTTCAAGTTATGAAAAATGTTATTTTTTTTTTATGATATGCCTTCTAATTTAATTCTCATGCCTTAAAGTTCTTTTTCATGACCTTATTGAAGTATCTCAAGTTCACATGTAAAATGTTTCTCTTGTTTTCCTTACTGGGCTTTTTGCTCACCCTTTATTTTGATGTATACTCCCACGTTATGTGATGCAGTAATGAACCTAGGATGAACATGAGGAGAAGCCTTTCAAGTGTTTTAGAATAATGTTTTATGTTTTCATGTTTAAAGTACCTGGTTTCCAAGACACTAAACCTTAAAGTTCCTCGGTTTTGTAAAATGAAATGAAAGTTTATGTGATAAAGAGGCGGGATGCTATAGTTGGTATCAAAGGATTGTTTAGTTATTTATGGAAATTAGGATATGAAAAATCTAGGAAGAACCCTATATAAAAGTTTAAATATAGGAAATCTTCCTAGTATTTTGGTGAGTATTGAGTAAGGGGTTTCCAAGCAAATACATCCCTGTCTGGATACGAGTAGGTAGAGGTGGCTCTGGCACAGATGTATATAGGGGTAAAACCTGAAAACACTGCTTTGAGCTAGACTCGAACGGGAACCGGTACACGACAACAGGCCTTGCTGCACTCTTGGTTACGACACTCCCGGGGGATATGCTTTGGTAAATTCATAATCTTAGTATGAACCATTATTAAAGGAACAAGGATAAAACAAAATAAAGATTCACATAAGAATATATGATCATGGATAACCTAGATTGGAACCTAGGGGATCACAAGTTAGGATATACTTTTATTCTACATTTTTATCCTTTTATGCTTAAAGTTTCCTTTTTATGATTATTAGCTAAGTAAATAAGCCCCTAATTATAGTTCATTTCTTAGTTAATGGTGGGAAATGGAAGAACATGTCCCAAAAACCAATGTGATAGGAAATGAGACGATTGTCGTATTAATATGACAGAGGTGATTAGGGGATTAAAAGATGATTATTATTTTGGAATACGTTCACTATTTTAGGGACCCTACATGATCGAGGTAAAAAGATTACTACAGTATTTTCATTGAGGAGTAAGGTTGACTTATATTTTGAAGAATCGATGAATTTATGGTGGAATTATAGTAATTTAGGTTACATATGGGAATGATTAACCTATCTTGGGTAAAATATGTTTAGTATAGATAATTTTGTTATAAGATGTTAGGAGTGGTTGATGTTGTTTGGAGATGAACAATGAACTTTATTTTGGAAGACTATGTTTTCAAATCCTTCTTGTATTTGGGTTTCAATCTTAGTTTGGTTTATTTTGAGGAATTTTAAGGACCGTTATTTATGGGATGGTCTATGATGAACTTTGGGTATTACCATGGAACATTGAAGATTTAAAATTAGATTCCATTCCTATGGGATTATTCCTTTTTGAAGAGTTGTTTAACCTTACCCTTTCTGTTTTTGGGATAATGTTTAAAGATAGAAGAAATAGATAGTTAATCTTTTGTGGATTATGTGATTCTCTAGAAGATGATTCTTGTGTTTTGATGAGGCCAAGTAGTTTTGAATGCTCATCGTTTGGGAGAAAAGATTAGTTTTGGTAGAAACTTATTAAAGGGTGAAACTCTACATGAAGGTAGATATATTTCCTTATGTTTTTGTTCTATGTTGTAAATGAATTCCTCAAAATTATGAAAAGGAACGTAAAACAAAAACGTTGTTGGTTTGCGTTTCCGACTAGGTAATCAAAGATCGTTTACACACATCATAAGTTTGGGATTTTCTTATGGTTAGCTTTCTCCTAATCATGTTCTCTGTCACTCTCCCTCAGAACTTGACCCTTTGTTTTCTCCTCCATGTCCATGTTTTCCTACATGGAATCCCAGTGTGGGCTAACTCGGGTGACCTTCGTACTTCCCTTTCGTTCTTTTAAAGTAATATTTTTACTGACTCCTTTTCCGATGTGGGAGTTTCGATGAAATTTCAAAACCTAATTTTTTAAAAAAATTGCGAGGACGCGATTTCTTAAGGGGGGAAGATTGTAACAACCTGAAATTTTGAATAAATCTTGTTTCCTAATTTTATGTTTTATTTTATTTTTATACTCAAAAAAATGTTACATTTGATAACATGAGATTAATTAAAATGATATTGTTCGTTTTTGACTGTTATATGACCATTGGTCAATATTATCGTCTCTAAATACAAGTAATCTTGGTTAATTAATATAGAAAGAAGATTCGATGGCCTCACCCAGTAGTCTTGGACCAATCGAAGCCCATCTAACAGAACATGGGAAGGAGGTAGCACCACTGGGCTTTGCTCTGGACCAAACCCAAGCTGAACTTCATCGTATAAATCTAGAACGGGATCGCCTTCGCGAGAAGTTCAAACTGATAGAAATTACTACTCGTGCGATGTTGGCCGAGCCTCCCTCGGATTCTCTCACCTTAGCACACCTTACACTTAGGTCCTATGCTGGTGTGATAAGGGGCTATGTAAGGAGACCGTAACTGCCTTGTGTAATCCTTTGTTTTAAATAAAAATTGGGATTTCTTCTTATGATGATGTTAATGAATTTTCAAATGACCGAATAAATATAGTATGCATATTTTTGATGAATTTTAGAAAAAAGATATTTTAAAAATCGTTGTGTAAACCTTAAATAATTAAAAATGTGTAATGATTTTCGAAAAATGGTCTTCTACAATTATGTTCAGTACGAAATTTAGAGTCTAATAAGATCAACTTAATTTTTGATGAATAGTAACTTATGAATAGTGATTTTATGATTAGGATTAGTAATGTGTCCAAATGGATTAGTAATCTCATTTAAAGAAAGTATTAATATAATCTAGGCACCTTGATTAAGTAATGTGATTCAATAAAATGGTTAAATAACGGTTTCATAAATTATTATTCATGTGTTAGTTTTTTTCGGGTGAATAGTGTTTTTTAAATAAAAATTTAAATAAAAAATATTTAGATAATTATTTTTATAAAAAGGATTTCATTTTTGAACTCAGAGCACCGATATTATGCTATGGTAATTTTTGGGGTTTTTTCTAAAAAAATGAATTTTCAGTGAATAGTGTTTTTATTTAAAAATTAAATTAAAAATATTTAGAAAATTATTTTTATAAAATGGAGTTCATATTTGTAATCAGAGCATAGATATTTGGTTAAGGTGAAATTTTGGGATTATTCTGAGAAAGTTGAATTTTCGATGAATAGTGAAAATACAGTTTTTAAGTTACGGGTGTTTAATGACATCATTAAATGATGTATTAAGTTTTTAATAAATATTTTCGAATTATGAATAGTGAGATAAGGTATGAGGTGTCCCAAGTGGCCAATACCATTGGAAAATACCATGGGCAAGCCCATGGTTTTGCCAGAACCACTAATGAGGTGTCCCTTTGCCATTAATGCCTTGTCCCCTCACTTTCCCTATAAATACCAAGCCATCCTCTCATCCATTCGACTCCCCACTCTCCCCCAACGATGTTCTGGTCTCCTTACCTCCCAAGGAGTCCTCCCATAGTGCCCCCAAGCCCTCAACATCCCAACCTTTGAGTTTTAAGAGTTATGTTTTAAGGTAAGAGATCCCATCTCTCTCTTTCTTTCCAAGAAATCTCTTTTATGTAGTATCTTTTATGCTCCATGTTCTTATGTTAAAGGGTGTTATTTTATACTCCTCTTACTTCCATTTTCATGTTAACATAATGAGAGATCCCCTATTACTCTCATTATTTCTTTTTATTATGTTTTAAGTGGCGTTGTTAGGTTGCCGAATTTTTTTGTAACGGATTCTTTCTCCCTTCTCTTTTTTTTCAAGATCTATTTTCATGTAAAGTATTTAAAGTTACTTTTTATTATGTTGGGGTATGATCTCTAAATTTATCATACTGATCTTTTATGATCATATGATGAGAGACCCCATTTGATCTCTTCAATTCAGTATTTTGAAGTTTTAAGTGGCACCGTTAGGCTGCCGAATTTTTAAGTGGTTCTTCACCCTTCTCGTTTTGAAGTTCTACTTTCATGTCAATTATTTCATGTTCCTTTTTGTTATGTTGGGGTATGATATCTATATCTATCATACTGGACTCTTATATTCATATTATGAGAGACCCAATTTGATCTCTTCAATTCAGTATTTTGAAGTTTTAAGTGGCGCCGTTAGGCTGCCGAATGTTTAGGGGATTCTTTTACCCTTCTCATTCTTTTCAAAGTTCTAATTTCATATCAAGTCTTTCAAGTTCATTTTTAATTATGTTGTGGAATTATCTCTATATCTATCATACTGAACTCTTATGTTAACATGATGAGAGACCCTATTTGATCTTTTTAAATCATTTTTGTTGAAGTTTAAGTAACGTCGTTAGGCTGCCGAACTTTCATAAGAGAAATATAATTTTTTTCTTCCTTCCATGTTTTTCATTTCAAATGGTATGTCCTTGAAATTTCATTACCATGATCATGTATCCTTCTTATTCTGTCCATCTACTATTTTATGGGTCATTTATGAATGTTTGACCCATTTACCTCTCTTTTTAATGTCTTCTAAAACCTCATAACATAGCCGTTATGCTGCAGAATTTCCGTCTTGAAATGTCTCTCTCTTTTTCTAAAGTTCTTTTATATTATTAAGTGAATACTCAAAGCTCTTTCTTCTAAAGGGGTATTCACATATATACCAAAATGTTCTATTTTAAATTCTGGGATTTACATACATGAGATCCACCTTCCTTTTCTATGGGTTTTAAAGTGATGTAAAGATCATGTCTTTAAAGCAGTTTTTAAAACGTTATGATTATGAAACGAAACCCAATTATTTTATGCTATATGGGTTATTTATGAAATGTTTGATGATGATATATGTGGATCACATGATAATAAAGGCAAATTTAAGGGTGCGCCCTGATAGCGCTCCAATGCATTGGGTAATGATGTAACCACTAGAGATTACAATTTTCATGATACCTTGGTGAATAACCTTGGTAATTTTCAAATGACACCTTGGGGATGGACCTTGGTGATATGTTCATGATTGTCTATGTTAAATGTTGTAGCCACATTTTCAAGTTATGAAAAATGTTATTTTTATTATGATATGCCTCCTTATTTCATTCTCACGCCTTAAAGTTCTTTTTCATGACCTTATTGAAGTATCTCAAGTTCACATGTAAAATGTTTCTCTTGTTTTCCTTAATGGGATTTTTGCTCACCCTTTCTTTTGATGTATTCTCCCAGGTTATGTGATGCAGTAATGAACCTAGGATGAACATGAGGAGTAGCCTTTAAAGTGTTTTAGAAGAATGTTTTATGTTTTCATGTTTAAAGTTCCTGGTTTCCAAGACACTAAACCTTAATGATCCTCGGTTTTGTAAAATGTAATGAAAGTTTATGTGATAAAGAGGCGGGATGATATAGTATCCTTGATTGGAAAGAAGTGTGCAACCTTGTTAGGCCTGTCGATGAAAACACAAACAACATCACTTCCCCGAGATGGCCCTGGTGACCCGGTCACGAAGTCCATCGCGACATTGTTACACTTCCACTCCGGAATGGGTAACTGTTGTAAGAGGCATACTGGTCACTGATGCTCTGCCTTCACCTGCTGACATGTAGAGTATCTCATGAAAAAACCAACAACATCTCTCTTCATACCTATCCACCAGGACTGGCGATGAAGATCCCGATAAACTTGGTGACGCCAGGATGTACTACCCAAACAGAGGAATGAAAATCCCGCATCAAATCCTCACGTATGTCTACTGGCACCCACAACCGTCCCTAGAAACGCAAGATCTCATCCTCGCCCAATATCCATTTAGGAAGAGGGTCCTCTCCTGACACATTCTCCCACAAGACTAAGACTTATGAGTCTGATAGCTGTCTCATTCGTACCCGATCAAGAAGTGTAGAGGTAACAACCACAGAAGATAGGACAGTCTGTCTCTTTCTGTCTTGCAACTCCAGGTGCATCTCAGAGTACAGAGCCATAAGATGTCACTCACTTCTGGCCTCCTGAACTGCCTGAATCTGAGTTCTTCTGCCCAAAGCATCAGCCACTGCGTTGCCCTTTCCCGGCGTATAGGCGAGCTTGAAGTCAAAGGACTGAAGATACTCAACCCACCTACACTGTCTCAGATTCAGATCGCGTAGAGTGAAGATATACATGAGACACTTGTGGTTGGTGAAAACCAAAAAGTGCTCTCCTAGAAGGTAGTTTCTCAAACAGTGTAAGGAATGTACAATAGCTTCCAACTCCAGATCGTGCGTAGGGTAATTCCTCTCATGTGGCCTCTACTACTGAGACTCGTACACAACAAATCCATCTCCCTGCCTAAGCACATCTCTCAACCCGATACCTGAAGAACCATAATAAATAGTGTAACCCTTGCCCGGCTCTGGCAAGACTAGTATCGGTGCTGACGTCAACCTCCCTTTCAACTCCTGAAAGGCTGACTCATAAGAATCTGACCAGAAAAACTTCACCCCCTTCTTGGTCAGACCTTTCAACAGTGCTGCTATGCGTGAGAAGTCCTGAATGAAGTGTCTGCAGTACCCAGCCATCCCTAGGAAGCTCCGCACCTCAAATATGTTTTTCACTTGCTCCCAGGAAACTACAGCTCTCACTTTGTCTAGTTCCACAGAAACTCCTGTCTCTAAGATGATGTGACCCAAGAAGTGCATATGATCCATCCAAAAGTGGCACTTAGAGAGTTTAGCATATATCTGATGCTCTCTCAGTACACTCAGAACGATCTCAAGATGTGTGGAATGGTCGTGTTGAGTGTGAGAGTACACCAAGATATCGTCCATGAAGACCACAACAAAAGAGTCCAAGTACGGATGGAACAATCAGTTCATCAGTGCCATGAATACTACAGGCATGTTCTTAAGTCCGAACGACATGACTGTGTATTCAAAAAGACCATACCTATACCTGAAAGCTATCAGCGGTATATCTAATGGTCTAATGTGCAACTGATGATAACAAGACCTCAAGTCGATCTTCTTGAACACCCGGGCTCCTCGAAGCTGATCAAAGAGTTCATCGATCCTTAGAAAGGGATATCGGTTCTTGATCGTCAACTAGTCCAGCTTCCGATAATCCACACAAAGATGAAGGGTATCATCTGCCTTCTTTGCAAACATGACAGGCAAACCCTAAGGCGAAGTACTGGGTCGGATGAAACCCTTTGCCTGCAACTCATCCAATTGCTTCTTGTGCTCTTGCAACTCAGGTGTTGATATCCTATAAGGAGGAATGGACACCGATGCCGCTCCTGGCATGATCTCAATCAAGAATTCTACCTCACGCTTCGAAGGTAAACCTGAAAAGTCCTCTGGAAAGACATCCCTGAAACGATCCACCACTGGAGGGAATTCTAACTGTGAAGTCCCCTGGTCATCCAGATAAAGACTGGCAATCTGTGCTGTAACTTCCCCTAGCCCATGATTCTCTGGCCCAGCTCTACCCGCCTAGACATCCCACTTTCCTCTATGAAGGAAATATCTACCCTCTAGTGATACAAAACTCACCCTATGGCGATAGCAATTGATGACTGCCTGGAAAGGAACTAACCAGCCCATCCTGAGAATGACATCATAACCCGTCATCTCTAGGACATAGAGGTCCCATAAGAAATGAAACCTCACAACCTCAAGAAGGAACCCTCTGCACTGACGTACGCTAGATTTCCTCATTCCCAGCGGTGTTTCATGAGTCAACAAGTCAGGAGACGAAAAGATACAGATCCCAAGGCTCTCCACAACCTCAATAGAGATAAAGCTATGGGAAGCACCAGTATAGAAAAGAGTTGAATATAAAACTGAAGCTACTAATATTGTACCTTGTACTATAGAAGGGCCGGGATCATGATTCTGATAGGTCTGCTCCACGATGAAAAACTGGCCTGCACCACGGCCCGACACCCCTAGCAGAACGCTCTAAGCTGATCCACTTTTCCCTCGTTGATGACCTGGTGACTGACCACCACGGCCATGAACTCCACCTCGGCCTGAGCGGCCAGAATAACTTCAGTTACCTGACTGGTGGGAGTCTGGTGATGCATCTCCAGAACACGGGGTCATAGAGGAACCCCTACCACCAACTCATGGTGAGAAGATGTGACAGAAACGCTGAAGATGGACCATATTGCCACAATACCGGCACTCCATCGGATCCCTCTAGCACTAAGGCCTAGTATGCACACTTCTACCGCACTGGTAGCATACAACATGGCTGCCAGAAGATGCATCCCGCAAACCTCAATCTCCTCAAGAAGACTCTCTGTGATGCTTCCTACTATCCGTAGGAGGAACACCAGACCTGGATGACGAACCGCCCTGGCTCACTACTCTATAATCCCTCGGATTTCACTCAGTGATCAGCTCCTGGTTGACGATTGAGGATATCAAAGTCAACATGAAGATATTCACCTAGGAATAGATCTCCTACCTGGGACCATTCTAAAACTTCCTAGCAAGGAACAACTCATCACCTGCTGGGATCGGTGTGAAACACAGCAGCTTAGTGAAGCAAGACAAGTACTCCATAACAGAGGGAGTACCCTACTGCAGACTCATAAACTCCTGGGATCAATCGGCCCTCATGGTCTCTGCATAGAAGTAGTCATAGAAGGTGCATCGAAACTCGTCCCATGACATATCCTGCTGACGCCCTAACCGTGAGATCACCTCCCACCACCTCTTGGCGGTGTCTTGGAGCATGTAAGTAACCAGCTTTACCATTTTCTCTGGTGGGATCTCTAGGTTCTCAAAGATGGTCAGTGTGGCCTCTATCCATGACTCTGTAGCCTGAGGTCCTCCATCCCCTTAAAAAGTAAGAGGATACTACTGTTGGAAAACCCGCATCAACTCAGGCATCGATGGGGCAGGAGGCGGCGGTCCATAGAAAGTCTGCATCATCCTCCGGAATTCCTCCCTGAACTACGCCTTAGTGCTTGCAATGGGTATGATAGTTTGTGCCAAGGATGGCTCGACTGTAGGATTGGTAGGATGTCCCTGATCAGCCATATCTGGCGTCTGATCACTGCCTGATGACAGGCGTACAATCGGAGGACGTCTCAGAGGCATAGCTCTGAAAGATGAAAACTATACCATAGATCAGATTAACAAGGACAGAGAGAACAAGAGTACAAAAATAGGAACAGGGGAACAAAAACACAAAAGTTTACAAAACACAACTACACGGCATGTATAAAAACTACACGACATGTCTTCTTAAGCCACTGACATGGGCGTGTACCCCTGCCCTACAGGTCGTGTAACACCTCAAACTACATGACGTGTTGACCCAACACACGGTGTGTACTTGAAGAATATTACCCTGCCCGAGTCTCCATACATAACTAACTTACATGGTTCAAACTAACCCCAGACTACATGGCGTGTTCCCATGGGTCACGACGTGTACTAGTCACTGACTCGGCGACCCGTGTTGTTTTTTACACGACTGTATACACGTCTGGCCTTTCCACAGAGTGTTCCGAACAAACACGGTGTGTATAGGAGAAGGTGATACCATCTCGTGTTGTTCGTGACACGGTCGGGTACCTGGGAAAGACTACACGACATGTTCCAAAAGCAACACGGCGTGTCAAAGAGAAGGTTACGCCGACCCATGTTGTTCGTGACATGGTCGGCTACCTAGACCGAACTACACGACATGTTCCTTGAAAACACGGTGTGTTCTACTCAAGATTCCTCGACCCGTGTTGTTAGTGACATGGCCGGGTACACGACTCTTCACTACACGACGTGTACATACCGTACACAGCGTGATCCTGACGTTATTTTCACAACCCGTGTTCCTGCACACACAGTCAGTAAAACGGCCTAAAAACTACACGGCATGTAACCATAAAGTACACACCGTGTATTCTGGGTTTTCTTGGGCAGTAGCTCAGAAACTGCACAGAAACCCAGAAACATGGAAAAACATGGCAAAGAGATGCCAAATTCTGATTTGTGAGGGCCCATACTCCCTGCGAATCAAAGCTTGGCATCCCCTACAGTCATGTACAAGAGAAAATAGGATCATGATCCACCAATTTCTGATTCAAGAGGGCCCATAACACCTCAAGAATCAAAATTTGGAGTTTATTATTAAGTAAGGTACAATACAAACAATTCTCTAACAAAGCAGCAGAGATTCTATCAAGCATCTATCACAACAGCAAAGATAATCTACAAAAGTCTGTCACAACATCCTGAAATCGCTAATTCACCCTAGATGGCATGGAAAGAATGCATGTAATGGGATTTCTACAAGTGCCTATATGATGCATGAGATGGAATACCCTCATCTCATCGGGTTGCAACAGAAATAGAATTGTAATATCAAAACAATAGTAGTACAGGTCATGTGAATCACTCTAGGTGAAATCATATCAACCGTAAAATCTTAAACCAGAAAACTACAATAAACTAGGTAGTATGGCTTTTACCTATACACGGTTTAGCTACTCCCGGGCACAGCTTATTACCAATTACCAAATCCGTCCTACCCCTAGATAAAGTCTTCAAATAGTATATCAAGAGAAAAGAATTCCTCTGATACCACTTTGTAACGTCCTAGTTCCGGAATCCACCCAGATGCGCCCCGTACCCAGTTGGTCACATGGCCTCATGCCCATTTCCCCAAATTCCAGAGGATGCCGACTAGCAGCGAGGGCCTTGGGTGTGATAGTGGGGAAACTATGCCCTCATTGGAAGAGTACACAATGGAAGAAGAATCAACATACAACAGAGGAAGCAGTAATAATCAACAATATAACAATGGAAAACTAATTCAACAACTGGAGCACATATGTATATATATGAAATGATGCATGATACATAACTAGGAAAGTAGCCAAACAAGTCACAATGTTGGAAAACACTACAGTACCAAAATAAGTACAAAATAAAAGTAAACAGCTCCTTAGCATCGCAAGCCAAATCTTGGACCCATGCTCTCCTTCTCCAAGAAATCAATTTCTAGAAGTCGAAGGGCACTTTCCCTTGTCTATTCCTGGAACAACGTAGTCTTCTTGGGCCCAAAAGCATGGCCCAAACAGGGTGTGAGATAAAATCTGAGTAGATATTCACCCAAAGATCTGTACCTAACAGTCAGTGAGTATATGGTAGGTAAAAGTAAAATAAGCAGTAAACAGAAACAACAAGCAGTAGACAGTAAATAGTAAGCAGCAAACAGGATGATACATAACAGCAATCAATCCACAACCAATCAATAGTAGTGAAAAAAAAAACAGTTAATAAGGCGTGAACCACTTGGGAAGTACACACAGCCATCCCCTCTGGTCTTATCCAATAAGTACCACAACCCTTTGGGCAGTGCACTCAGCCAAACCCCTCTAGCTTGGTCATGCGAATTCATGAGACACTCTGGGGAAGCTCACTCGGTCAATTCCCCTTATAGTCTATGGTAGTTAGGGACTCTCTTGAGGAAGATCACATGGTCTAACCCTCTTATCCCCAAGGTCTAGAGACTCTCTAAGGAATCTATCTCGGTCAATTCCTCCTATAGCCTCAGGTATACCACATACTCTAGGAGGAAGCTCACTAGGTCAATTCCTCCTCTATCCTGGGAAGCTTCTTAAAGAAATTAAAACAAGGTACGAATCTCTGAGGGAGCTCACTAGGTCTACCCTCCTGTAGTCTATAAAATCCAAGACTCTCTGGGAGCTCACTCAGTCCATCCCCTCTGTAGTATGTAATATCTAAGACTCTCTGGGAAGCTCACTAAGTCTATCCCTTATAGTCTACAGCACCAGGTTCTCTCAGCCCCATGCCAGTCAGTGCATAATAACGCTACAAGGCCAAAGTAAACCTATTGAGATACTTGGATAATAATCTACAAGGCAACAAGAATGCAATGCAAAACACTCCATCCTATAGACACAATGCATGGAAACAGTCATAACGGCCAAAGTCTAACAAGACCCAAAGGTCTTAAACTGATCAAATCATGGGAAAAACAACCAAGAACAACAAAATTATCCTCTAACAAGATTAATTTACCTCTACACAAGCATACAAGCAAGTTAGGAAAACAACAAGGGAAAAAAGGTAAACACACAATACCCCGTTCACGGGTATAGGTGGAATTTTCACATAAAACTCAGAGACCTTGAGAAGTAAGGCACAAACCACCTACCTCGATCCTAGGAGATCGATATACTTGAACCACAACGGCTGATTCTCCCTAGAATTTCATAGATATGAGGAAACACAAAAAATGTTCAACCTTAAATAACTTTAGAAAGATGGAGAATTGAAAAACAAGGTTCATGCAGAAGAAATAACTCACTGTTGTGCTTCCAACGCAATCGACCATACTCTAATTGGAGAACAGATAGAGAGGCAGGAGCTTGGGGAATATCCAGCCATACGGGTCGCTCTCGGACGAACCATAACTAGAAGATGACAAATATGGAGAAGAGGCGTGTCCCCGGTCCGTTTAGTAAAAAAAAGTACACGACATGTATTTTTAAAGTAAACGGCGTGTTGTGGGTTTTTTCGTACTCCACTAAAAACAGCCTCCACGTCACCCCTACAAACCGTGTGTGTGGTCTGGACATGGCCAACACACGGCTTCGAGCAGAAAAAGAGTACACGGGGTGTACTCAGAAAGTACATGGTATGTACTTCAAAAATTTCCAGAATCTCCAAAAATTCTCAAAAACTCCAGAAAAGCAAAGACATACCTGAAATGAAGATCCAGTTTCTTACATAATTCAACCTATTTTTAGAGAGTTCTTCTATTTCTTATGTTTATTTTAAAATATACCAAACCAGTCTCTAATATTGTATGTGTTATTATTCTATGGTTTATGGTAGGGGGAATACAGTTTTTCCACCATGTTTTGTTGTTTTTTTAAAATTTATTGTGTGCCACATGCCGAACTTACCCAATGTAGTATCTAATTCATAATTCGGTTTAACTAAATGTAATTGACCTCCTTATGTTGTACTTGATCCCTCCTTGGGATAGTTAAGGTTATGACCTCAACTGAACCACCCCTTTAGTTTGGGTCCATATAGTCTCCCCTTCAAAAATTTGTCTTACTTTGTTAGATGCACCCCTTTTCTAATGACCCGAACATTTATGAATAAAATTACCTTTCTTTTAATTAAATGTATTATTGTTATAGAATACATATTCAATTATTTTGTTACATAAAATTGTATTTAAATTACCATTACGTATAATTACCGTTGATAATATAGCAGTTGAACAGTTATCACATGACTAGTATAAATATGGGGTATTATCAATACTTTTGGACTCAAACAAAGTAATTGAGGACCTCAACCAGTAGGATTTTTACCTATAAATACAATTTGTAAAGGATTCTAAGGGAGATAGAGTATTTTTTATTTGACCAATGCCAAACCTAAGCTGATATCCAATAACCTATGCATGATAGAAACCATTTATGGGAGAAGTTCATGATCATCGAGATAATGACCCAAATCGTGTTCATCGAATGACCCTATGAAAGCCCCACCATCACACACCTTACTCTTAGGGTGTATGTTGGTGTGATAAAGGGACATGTAACAAGGCCCTATAATTATGTTTATGTACATTTTTTGTATAGAATAACGAATATACTTCCATTATATTATTATTACATTGTAAATTATTTTTAAGGAACAAATAATATTTTTGGTTAATATTCAAATTCAATTTCAAAATTTATTTTGAAGAATTAATGGATATTAGAAATAAATAATATTATAATAAAATATTATTATTAAATTAGTTTTATTAAATATAAATTATCATATAATTTTTATGATTTCAAATGTAATTTGTTTATCATTTAATTTTTTTTATTAAAACCCATCAATTTCCAATAAATGCCCATTTTTATATTAAAAGTGAAAAATCACATATTTTGAAAATTATTTAGATAAAATAAATATTATTTTTTGAATTAGGAAATAAAAATTATCCAATGGTGAATTTTTCAAAACTTTCTGAGATATTCGATTTTTTTGGGGAAAATTAAATACCATATAAATATATAGTGTATTGTATGTCATCATAATGGAACAATAATGTTGTAATAAATACAATAAAAGGTATCTATAGACAAATATAAATTTTTCCATTAAAATAATGTAATTTTAACTTTATTTTATTTATTTTATAATATTTTATTGAAACCTCTAAAACATATAATATATTTTAGGATTTTAAAGTCCTTTCCCTTAAACAATGATTCATGTCCACATAAGAAAGAGAAAAATTTTAATATCACTAGCCCTTAGAATTATAAAATAATTTATACCATGCCCCCTTTCTAGAAACCATGTTAAAAAACATAGGATGGGTTGTGGTTTTGAATATTTTATTATGTAGTGTCCAAAATCAAAATAATAAAGACCCCGCTCCACTCCCATATAAACCCACAAATGATCCCATTTCTCTTCACTCAAACTCTTTTATACCGACCAACCTCTTCCCATAACTCCCTAGAGTCCTTCCAAGGTTCCTCAATCTCCCAAAAGACCCTCCCAAGCCTTGGGGGTCACGCATCCAAGTAAGGGATCTTCTACTCTCCTCTTTTACCGTCAAGTCCTTTGTGACATGCCTTTTAATTTCAATTTATATATGTTGAGATATGTTCATACGTAATCCTATTACTTTCCATATTTTTTATAAATATTGGGACCTTATTCAACACTCATTAATCCATCAATGGATATTTATATACACCCCTTACTATGGAAAAATTCTATAGGGGATTTCTCTCTCCTCAATCCCATTCGAGAACTTCTTTTAATTTATGCATCTTTAATTCCATTTCATGTATAGGGGTATAATTTTACATGATCTGATTACTATCCATTTTTGGTATAAATGATGAGACATCCCTTCCCCCCTCATCAACCCATTATATGACTTTCTATTTGACACTGTTATGCTAACAAAATTACACTATGATTTCCATCGTGTTTTGAATACCAAACATGTTTCTCCACCAAGGGTATTAACCATTATTATCATATATTTATTGATTGGGGACTTACATATATTTATCCCATGTTAAATTATCATGTATAACTTATTATGTTGAATTATTCCATGTTATATGATCTATGTGTCACACTTATGCATGAAATGAAATGTTTATAGAGGGTGGGCCATGGGAGATCACCAATGCATTGGGTAATGTTTAGTATCCTGATATATCATGTGAAATAAGGGCTTAATAATCACAATACATGTGAATTGAGCATTGAATTATGATAATATCCTATTGTATTTTGTTTCCATATTTCCCTATTATGATCACCACACTATTTCATTATTTTATATTCATATTTATTCTATGCTCCATTGATATACATGTTAACTAACATGTATTGTCTTCCTCGGGTTATACATTTTTATTACCATACTAGGATTTATACCCCACCATTTTCTTATGTATTTACTTAGGTTATCTCATACTATGTACTGTACAATGGAATGTTGTGGTCATGTAATATATGTTTTCATTAAAGATGTTGTATTTCATGTTTTATGTTATTATATAATGTTCCTAATTTTCCAAGACACTAGACCTGTTGATCTTATGAAAATGGAACTAGCTGCACTCCTGATTTTTCACTCCCAGGATATATTCTTTGGTAAATTCAGGTGCTCATTACAAACCATTATTGAGGGAACATAAAAAATGGCCATAAAAATATATGTTAGGAAGTCGATCAGGGATAACTTAGACTAAATTCTTAAAACTCAAAAGTTAAGAAGATACATGCAATTTATAAGTTATCCCTTTAATGTCAACATATTTCCCTATATGGGTTTAATAGTTTGAATTACTCATCCCATATCTATATCAGATATGGTAGAACCATAATCAAAAAGTAAAATGTATGTTTATCATCCATAGTTCTACACATTATTTTGTATCCTATAATTTTGGTAGAACAATCCAAACACCATATAAATAATGGAAGTCGAGATGTCAGTGGAAATGGAAAATGGGATAATTATTACATCCCCTGAATATAACTCATCCCCTATCACAATTTATGGATTGAAATTCTCAGGGAACTTTGTCATACTTCCCTAGGTGTAATTTGATGCAATTATGGTCATGGAATGGCTTTCTCTATATAAAGCCAATATAAATTCCTATAGGAGTGAAATCACTCTCCATATAAAGAATAGACCCCTAATTCCATACAAGTGAAAGGAAGAGGATAAATATTCCTCAGAACCATAATCCCAAGAATGGATATTACTTACCTATGAGAATTTATATCTTGCTCAGATGATTGAGTCTAAAGAAGGAACCATCTTCAATGAAATGTCTGTTGTGGGGAAATTCCCTGATGTGTTTCATGAAGAATCTCCTAGTATTACTCCTAGAAGAGATGTTTAATTATTGATTGATCTTATAACTAGGGAATCTCCAATATATAAGACTCTATATATAAAGGAAATTTATGAACTTATAGAGCTAAAGAAACCACAATAGAAATCTTTATGGATGTGATGAATTGACTCCATTTGGACTCACTAATTATTCAGAAATCTTTATGGAATTGATGAATAGATTCTTTAGAGATTACCTCAACAAATTTTTGGTTGTCATTATAGAAAATATTCAAATATACTCCAAATCCAATGAAATTCATGATGAGAATCTATGAACTATACTAACAACCTTGCTAAAGGAGATTCTATATGAAAATTAAACTAGTGTGAGTTCTTGTTGATGAAAGTCCCATTCATGGGAAATATCATCACAAGAAATGAAATATTTTGGGATCCTTCAAGTCAAAGGCAATAGTGGGACAGTTCTGGCCAACATATGTGATAGGTATCTGTAGCTTCTATGGGTTAGTTGGATATTATCACCGATTTGTTAGAAATTTCTCATTATTGTCAAAACAACTTCCCAATCTATCTTAGATTGGAGTCAATATTCCTAGGAATAATGAATGTTAAGAAAGAATCATGGAGTTGAAAAATAGGCTTATCACTGCCCATGTGATCACACTACTCTAAAGTTTGGAGATTTCCGTAATATTCAGTGATGTTTCAAAGAAGGTATTGGGATGTGTGTTGATAAAAAATGACAAAGTCATTTGTTATGCCTCAAGGAAGTTGAAAATAAGTGAGAAAAACTATCCCATTCATGATATAGAGTTGACAGATTTGATCTTTTCCTTGAAAATTTGGTGACATTATCTTCTTGGGGAGAAGTGTGAAATATATACGTATCACAAAAGGTATGAAATATATAATTAGATAGAGAGAGATGAATATTCACCCATGAATATGGTTAGATCTCATCATGGATTACAGGTTCTCAATCAACTACCATCCTAGCAAATTTAACATGGTGGAAGATAATCGATTTAGAAAGGGGCCAAATATTTTATTATTGGTGATAATTAAAAAGGATCCAATCTTCTAATATTTAATGAAGATGGACATGGTAATCTTATTGAATGGAATATTATAAATCCTTTCACAAATTATTTATCAACTATCTCGTTAAGAAATGTCAAAGAAATCTAAAAATGATAACTAGGGAATTAAAAATAAAGTGGAAGCTATTGAGAAGGGAAATACTCAGAGTTCAATGTTAATGAAGATTGAATTTTTAGATTTTTGTTGAAACTATGTGCTCCATCAAATCCTGAGTTAAAGAAATAACTTTTGTAAAATGTACATAGTTAAAATTTCTCCATTCACATTGTAAATACAAAGATGTATCTATATCATAGGGTGTACTATTGGTTGGATAATATGAATAAGGATATCCTTGAATATACATCAATGTTCCTGGTATGTCAAAAAGTAAAGGATGAGAAGAAGAAGTCTAAGGGTATGATTCAACCATTACCTATACCAACATGGAAATGGAAAGACATCCCTTTGGAAATTTTCAACAGACATCCAAATTCATCCAAAGTAAACAATGATATAAGGGTTGTTGTGGATAATATTATAAACACATTACAATTAATTGTGATTTGAGAGGATTTATCACTAGATCAGCTGGCACAGATATACATAATAGAAGTGGAAAAAATGCATGGACTACTATTATTAATTCTGTATGATTGAGATCCAAGAATTGCCTCTATGTTTTGGAAGAGTCTTTATCATTCTCTATACACTAAGATTAACTTTTTTTTGACTTATCACATTCAAAATGATGGCCAATATGAGTGAACTGTCCACAAAATTGAAGGAATGTTGATATCTTTTTCAATTGACTTCAATTGTGGATGATACCAACATATTTCTTTGGTGGCATTCTCTTACAAAAACAGTTTCCATTCGAGCATCCAAAAGGCTCCCTGTGAACCCTTTATGGGAATAGGTGAATAACACTGTCATGTTGGGATAAAGTGGGGGAACTAAAACATATAGGTCCAAAAATGGTTGAAGAAATGGTGGATAAGGATATAACCATACAACAACAAATAAAATATACTCAGATTCGAAAGAATAGCTATACTGATAATCATCGACAAAACCTACAGTTCTATATTAGAGATAAGTTAATCCTCTATATATCTCAATGGAAGAGAGTAATGAGATTTTGGAACAAAAGAATCCCTATTCCAAGGTACATTGATCCTTTTGAGACCCTTGATCACATTGGAGCAGCGGCCAATTGACCAACACTCTCATTAACCCTATGTTAAGTGCATGATATATTCCATGTATCCATCTTAAGGATGTAAATCCTATACACATAACATGTTCTCAATCTAGAGGTGGTACCATTAGAGAATGGACTTTCTTATGAGGATCACCGAGTTAATATCTTAGATTATAGAAAAAAATAACTACGAAATAAAACTATTCCAATACTCAAGGTGTTGTGGAGAATCCACAAGTTTAAAGAAGAAATGTGGGAAATAGAGGATATGGCAAAGTAGAGTTACCCCCACTTATTTATTTTGGGAAAAGAAAATTTCAAGGGTGAAATTTCTTAAGGGGGGAAGGTTATTAAGGCCCAAAAATTTATGAATAAAAGTCATTTTCTTTTAATTAAATGTATTATAGTTATAGAAGAAATATTCACTTCATTTATTATATCATATTGGATTTAAATGACCATTAAGTATCATTACCATTGATAATATTTTTGTTGAACAGTGATCACTTGACTGGTATAAATATAGGGTTTTAAAAAAATCCTTTTGACATATACAAAGGGGGGATGACCTCAAATTATAGGATTTTTCCCTAAGCTGCCCATTTTTCAGAGCATCTGAGGGAGATATCATTTATATGATTTTTTCTAAACTAATATGATTCCATGATCCAAAAAATTATGCCAGAGTGAAACCATTTATGGGAGAAGTTCAAGATCATCTAGATCATGACACAAGCCATGTTCACCGAACAACCCCATGAAAGCCCCACCAATATACACCTTACTCTTAGGGAGTATGCTAGTTTAATAAACGGATATGTAACCAGACACCATAATTATGATTATGTATATTATTTTACTATAGAATAATTAATAGTCTTTTATTCATTTACTATAACTTTTTAAATTATTTTCAATGAACAAATAGTATTGTTGGTTAATATTCAAATTTATTTAAGAAATCTATTTTTATGAATTAATGGATTTTTGAAATAAATAATATACTAGAAAAAAATTATTATTAAATTAATTATATTTAATTTAAATGGTAATATAATTTTTATGAAGTCAAATGTATTTTTTATTAAAGTTTAAACACTTTTTTGTCAAAACCCGTCGATTTTAAATAAATATTGGTTTTTATAATAAAAGTGAAAATTCAAATATTTAGGAAATTATTTAGATAGAATTAATATTATTTTTTAAATCATGACATCTAAATTATCCAATAGTGACTTTTACATAATTTTTCGAGATAGTCGATTTTTTGGGTGAAAATTAAATACATATAAATATAAAATGTTTTTTATGACCTCATAATGACTCAATAATGATGTAATAAATAATCTAAAAGGTGTCTTGGGCCTCATAATTTTTTTTAATTTAAATAATGTAATATTATATTTATTTTATTTGTTTTATAAAGCCTTAGTAAATCATCCAAAACATATAATATATTTTAAGATTTTCAAATAATTTCCTTGAATGTATGACTCACCCCCACATAAAAACGGAAATATTTTAATAATTTCAGAACTTTTCCTTATAAAATAATTTACACCAAACCCCATCTCTAGAAACCATGGGAAAAACCCTTTAGTTGGATTGTGGTTTCAAATATTTTATTGTGTAGTGTCCAAAACCAAAATAATAAAGAAATCCCCCCACTTTCCTATATAAAACCACCCATGATCCCATTAATCTTCACTCAATATTATTGAGGCTCGACCAACCTATTCCACTTAATACCTATAGTCCTCCTAAGGTTCCCAATTCTCTAAAGAATCCCCTCTCAAGACTTTGGAGTCACAAATCCAAGTAAGGGATCTTCCACTCTCATCTTTTCTCAAGGAATCCTTTTGTGATATGCCTTCTTATTTCAATTTTCATATATTTTGATATGTTCATACATAATAACCTTACTATAAATTTGATTTATAAAAAAATCATACCTTCCTTTCTCTCTCATTTATCCATCAGTTATTCTTTATATAAACACCTTACCATGCCATAATTCTGTAAGGGATTTCTCTCTCCTCATTCCCATTCAAGAACTTATTTTATATTATGCATATAAAATTAATTTTCTTGTGTTTTAGTATAATGTTACATAATAACCTTACTTTCCATTTTATGTAAAAATTATGAGATATCTCGTTCTCTCTTATCAACATATTTTATGAATTTCTATTTGACATTGTAATGCTCCCGAAATTGCAATATGATTATCCAGTGGGTAGTGAATACTAAACCCATGTATTTACCAATGGTATTCACCATTATGATCATATAATTATTTCTTGTGGACCCACATGGATTTATTCCACATTCCTTGATCATTTAGTAACTTATTATGTTGAATGATTCCATGTTATATGATCTATGTAGCACATATATGGATGGAATGAAATGTTTATGAAGGGTTAGCCCTAGTAGTGCTCCATTGGATTAGGTAATGTTTAGTATCATGATATGTCATGTGAAATAGAATTTTACTCATTATCATTCATTTTAAATTATTGGTTACTCATGATAATCCTTGTGAAATGGGCTTTGACTCATACATATATTATGTTTTATGTTGTTTCCACATTTCTATGTTATGATCGTCACACTATATCATGACTTTAGGTTCATGATTCTTTTGGGATCCATTGATATGACTATTTAATAACATTTATTTACTTCCTCATCTTCTTCCTTGTTTATTACCCTATATGTATTTATATATCACCCTTTTTTTGAATTTTCATAGCTTATCCTATTCATTTTTAAGTATGAAGGAATGTTGTGGTCATGTAAAAGAAATTTTGGTTAAAAGTGTGGTATTTAATGTTTTATGTCATTATTTAATGTTCCTAATTTCCAAATACACTTGACCTCTTTATCTTATCAATTTTATTAAGTGAATTTTTTGTAACAAATCGTGTTCAAATATGAAATAACGATTATGGTTGTTATTCCTTTGGGGTGTTAATTTAATTTAATGATAAACTGTGATATTTTTTATGATAAAAAACACAATTGTGGTGGGATGATATTTACCTTTTGATGAAATTGAATTGTTTAAACTAAGAGAAATGAATTATTTGATAAAAAGGTCATGTTTAATTATAAAACCCCTCTATTGAGATTCACTGTATTTTTAGCCAAAATGCTATGTTTGTTGGTACACTATTTGGATAAGAGACATGCTTAGTAAATGGACATTACTTTTTAATTTACGTGATTAATGATCTTGGACATCTCCCTTAATACACAAGTATTTTTATGGGGATTTATAATGTTTGTTTCCTTCTACAATACACTTTTTTTATAAGGCATAGTGATATACTTGGCCTATTTAGTGATACAAATTTAAAAAAGAAAAATATATTTTTTACGCCTCAAATGATACTATGATTCCTTTTTAAGGAATTCTAACAATATTCTCAAGATTTGATGAGTATTAATTCACAGGGGGTGATACATTCTATAACATGGATGGGATCATCATGCCTGTTTCTTACCATTATATAAGTGATCTCGGTACCCATCAGAGAAAATATGGGTGGAATCGGTAGCAAGATGCTTACACCATGCCATGAGTGATACTTGAACCCCTTTGTGAGATACTAGGAACATAATTAGAGGGGACTTGTTTTACTTACAATGGGAGTGATACATGAGATTCCATTTTTAGGTCAATATGAACTGAATCCTTCAGCCTTGGAATTTTTTTCTTCTGGTTGAGACTTGGGTTCCATTATAATGTTGAACTTCAATGAGAAAAGGATTACATATAAATGAATACTAGAGAATCAGCTTGAAATTAAATTCAAGATGACAAGTATTAAATAAAAAGACCACATACTACAAGGAATATCATATTTTTGGGTTTATCCCTTTCTATCTTCTTAAATTATGAGGACCCAATTTACTTTTTATACCATTCAAACATGATAACTTTTTTTAGACTTTCTGGCCTAGGTTGAAGCAAGTATATATGGGCTGGGTGACTTGGACATGCTTGCACTGATAGTTTTATGTTGGTATTTTCCATATTTACTCAGTTATAATATTTACCTTCCTCTACTCTTAATTTCCTTTATTAATTCTTCTGCCATTGTCAATCACTTATTTCTTCATATTCCAAAATTCTACTCTGATCATGAGGTTATAGTCTCCCAACCACACCAACATTATATCATCACTTCTAGTCATCATCCTATGTCACAAAAGGTGGCACTCTTAAGTCCATACAACGACCTATCAAACTACCTATTTAGTGTTCATCCAAGTCAGGAGATTTAACAGTGGTATCATAGGGTTATTTTTTTACATATCATACTAATTTGGGATTGGTAGACAATAGAATAGAAATGTGTCAGCACTTGGTAAATATCCATGCCTAGGAGTGATCAACCCAAATACATGGGAAAGTCCAAGTGGCTAGAGAAGTGATGGGTGTTCATGTTTTTCTTTATTATAATTGATTATTATTTCACCTGGAGTGATTGATGTATTTTTTTTTCTTCTTACAAATTTATGAAATTCAATAATTTTTTCCATTCGCTCAATACAAAAAGGATGTAGCATCAAATGCGTCTAGATAGACATGTAGTAATTAACATGCTATGCATATGACAAGATTTGTAGATTTAAATGCTAAGAAGTTGTTGATGTGAATCATGCATTTCTTTTACTGCATGTTGTATTCCATAGTAGGTATATTAGTTTCATACTTATTTTTGTTCTTATGAAGGTATTTACTAGCATTGCAGTTTATAATAGATGATGCGTGATTTTTTAGTATATTTTTTGTTCATCATGATGACGTGTTTCTTTATTATGTAGTGTCCTTCCATGATAAATCTTTTTCTTCTAGGTGTAATTAGCATGTTTCCCTGTATTTACTTCCTCGATTTCCATGTTTAGGTGATTAATTAGTATGCTTTTATTATATGATAATGTTTTCATATATCTGGATTGCTAGTATCTTTCCATTCATATTTTACATGATTTTTCTCATTTATAATTCCTAGTGATTCATTTATATTGACTAATTTCTATCCATTCTGAGTTGAGTAATTAATGTTCTTTGTTTTCAATTTCCATGGATCTATGATTTTTTAGCACGGGATAAATCCCGATGGTTGTGATTAAATGGGAGTCAATTTTCCATTTGTTATGTGAATGTGCACTTTATAAATAATAATTTGATGACCCGTATAATAAAACCATTATTGGTGTGCTTCATATACTTAATGGATGTTGCATAAAAGTTAATGATGTTGAATTTTATTCCTCATCTTATATATAATAGTTGTAGTTTTATGTAAGCTTCTTTCAATTTTTAAACTATATGGATGGTTTCTAAATTGAGAATTGGTAACCCATATAACCTAACCATATACCACAAGCCTTATATATTTATAAAATGTTGATTTAAATTAAATACTGTTTAATTTAACCATAAATTAAATGGGTTCCTTTGTAAAGGTGTGCACCTCTATTACTTGGGAATTATGACCCATACAAAATATTTAATATATAAACAACTAGATCCATTTAGGTTAGTTGGTGAATTTTTATTTTGAAATAAATCCATGAAGGGTGTTTTTTTAAATAATAAGTTTTTAAAATTGCCGAGTTGCATTTAGTTGAACCTAAAATGACTTAAAGAGACCCCAGTAGGTTGACTTTTCATTGATATGCTTGTTACTAATCCCCATGGGGTTACACTTGTACTATTTTTATGGTCATTCAAAGTGTTCATAGCTCTTATTTGGATTACTTATGAATATGAGGTAGAATATTACTCATCAGGAAAATTTTATAAATAAAATAAATTTTCTTTCCTTTCCGATATACTTATATGGGCCACCATTTAATTACAATGAAAATTAAAACCTAATAGGTGTTTTCCTCGATTGATCGAAATTAAAATTTTCCTTAATTAAGACTATTGTGATTAATTTAAAATAAATTAATAACATTAAAATTAGTGTTTATTTAAACAAATACCAAATTATTGTGGTATTCCAAATATTTTTTTGATGTTTAAAAATAAATTTTAATGTAACTTGTCCCTCCGGACATCAATCCATAGTAAAATAAAGTACATGATGTTTTTCCTTGTAACTATATTATATTTTTTAAAAGAAAAAACTTAAGAAATGTTTTGTGTTAAAATGTAAATAAATTAACCTTCTCAATTAAACCTTAAAGTTTGTTTTTAGATGTAACCCTTATATAAGGGTAGTTTAAATCCTTTCTTCATTTTTCCTTGAGTAGTTTTCTCAAAAGGGAAATATGAGATTTTAGTATAGGCCTTTTTTGTTATCACTTGAACAAAAATGATAGTATCTTAATACCAGTGTCCCCTTATAGGCACGTCCTTCTTTTGGGTCCACACATTGAGTTTTGTAAAGGGTTAGCCCGTTGTAGGTAGCGCCCTCAAACCTTTAGAGTTGTGTTTGTTTCTTTCGAGTAGTTTTGGATGTGAGGTGATGTTCTAGTGTCATTTTTCCCTCATAGGATGCATATATTAAAAAAATGAAACCCTTGTTTTGATGGGTGGTCAAGTGTTGTTTGACATTTTCTATGGGTGTGAGAATCATGTAATGTTTTTATTTAGAAGGCTAAGCATCCTAAGGAATGGTCAACCTCTTAGTAGGTTATGTGAATGTTCTTCCTCCTCTATAGTGATGAAGTCTAGATACGTCCTCTGTTAGTTCAATAGTAATATACATAAATATGAAATTTGGTTCAATCTATTGTAGGCCATTAGATACTATAATGCATATCGTCATTTATGCATTTGGATAATGTTAGGGATGTACCGTATTTCTAGTCAATCCCCTGGTAGTATGGCTTGATTCATGCGATACATGTCATGTTGTTGATCGTGAAACAAACAATTTAATTTTAGTGGAAATCAATTAAAGTATAAGATGTTACTCATTGAATTTTAGTCAGATCCGAAGTAGTGTTATTGGTGAGCAAGAAAAGAGAAAGACTCGTCCCAAATCTCAGTTTAATATTTTAAAGGGGATCAATTGGTTTGACACGCTGGTTAATTATTTTGGATATTTTGACAAATTTAATTTATGATGTTAACATAACTTGGTAAGAGTTTCATGCAAACATATAAGGCAATATAGGATCAATATCACTTTTAAGAATCGAGTCTATCTCTTATTTGGTTTAGCGTTTGCTAAATCATGTTTTCAGTTCCATTTTATAGTTATTGATGAACAAGACACTCCTAAGCTGGGTAACATCATGTTGAACCTATTAATAATGTAATTAGAGGTACAAGTTACAACCTAGGAACAATTATAAATGGACAACCTCATTTGAAATTCCCTTGTGGATTGAAATATCTCATTTTGAGTCAGTGCCTGCGATGCAGCACGCCGATGAATGGTTGGCTATTTATGAACCATAAGAAATAACTATTATTCAGGGTTTGAATTTGGTTGTTTTATTTAAGAGTGAAATGGATGTCTAATGTGGTAAGGGCTTGTGGTTGGTTGTCTCAATGCATCGATGGAAGTGGGAGAGCTCTTCTGAGGAAGTCAACAAGTGGTTGTTTGACTATCCCTCTCTTTGTGTTCTTGGTTATGAAAGGTTCTTAGACTTACCGAGAACTTCATCTATGATTTAGTGGATGTGTCTCAAGTACATTTTGGAATCCTTTCAAAACCTCTTATTTTATTCTCAACTAAATTAATATCATTTCCCTTATATTGAAATCATCGAGGTCCATTAAGAGATAATCAATTATATTATGCACTAAATTTAAAAGTATTTGTACCTAATAAGTTGTCTCCATTAGAGTGTGCTTCAGAAGTGTGGTGGTCTTTAGAGCCTTGGTTGGTCCTGAGTTATACTAGGATTTCCTAAGTAATAACACCTTGGATAGACGCATAGTCTCTAGTAATTCCCCTTTACTAGATCACTAGGTGGATGCCAGTTTGGGGTCAATTACAATTCATGTTATGTGGACATTTAGATTGAACTAACTTCTCACCAAAAAAAAAATAATTTTATATTTCCATGGATGAGCTCCATGGAATCTATTTATTGACTCTGAGGAGACACCAAACTTTATTCAGGCACGTATGGGTTGTTTTAACTATGACGATCTACGTGTGTTTGATTGGGGTAACATCTATTCTTGTGCAGATGTAAGATAGTTTAATGTGATGTTTTGGCTAGAAATGTCACATGATGATGGTTATGGTCTTTAGTGAGAGTTCTTAGATAAAATACCTTGTTACTTTTATTTATATGAATTGTGTTTATCATTTAAAATATTTCACCTTTATAAAATGAATATATTGAGAATAGTCGTTTAGTTGTGGCTTGACTTGTCTACCTATGAATTTTTTAGAAGTGTTTGATGATGAGATGTTTTTGGAACACTATTAGGTTGAGATGGGTGAAAATTAAATGTCAGACAAATTTTTCCATGAAAATGGTCGACATGAACTTTTTAAATAAGGCCAGTTTGGAATATAACCATTGATCGAATGGTGAATTGTGTCCTGGAAAACATTGGAACACTATTGGAATGCTTCATATGGAAATTCCGATGGTAGAGAAGCAAGAATTCTAAACTGTCCTATGAAATAACATAACCAATTATGGTGTTGGAGATGATGTAATTATCTTTCCTTTAGTTATATGTTCATGGGTAAGATCCATCTCTATTCTACATTTTAGATTTCAAACGGTGACACAGGTTCCTATGGATCATGTGTTGTCTGCATTAATAATTATTGAAGGTGCGTTGGGTATTTGGAAATGAGAAACAACCTTTTAGAAGGGGATTTATGACCTGAATAGGTTTTTTCACTTTTTCTATCTCCACAAGTCTTATCGTGGATGTGAAGTTAAAATGTGGGGTGGTTTTAGCAAAAAATGTTTTGGGACCAAAGAAATTCCCCCAGAATTTGAGTTTTATCATTTTTTTGATGGTCCCTTTGGTAGACCAAGCATCAGTTTGTAAATATGAGTTTTAATACACTTAAAAGTGTTGTTTTTATATGTGGTTAAGATCCTGAGGTGTATCTTGGGTGGTTTTTCAAGTTTCTTGAGTGCTTCACCACAAAAAAATATGTTCGGATGTACTGGTAAGGGTGAAAGTTTATCTGAAACCATGTGGCCAACCAATTTAAATTCTGCACTAAGTGGATACGATCATAAGTGACATGTATGGGATGCAAATAGTTTTTACCAAACAATGCACCTATCCGGAATTTTTAGTTCCATTTAAGGAGTAAATGTGCAATGTTTTCCACATGGTTGGCACATAGTTTTTCCAAATCATGTTGCCAAACTGTCCCACCCTGTAAGAACCTGTTTTTCTATGGACTTTTATTTTGAGCATAAATTTTATTTTTTACTTTCGGATACTCAAGATGGGTAATGTTTTCATTTTCCCCTACCATAAAATCTCAGATAATTTTTCTAACAACTCCACTGGTCCCAGAATAGGGAATTTACCCTAGGACAGGAGTTTGGAGGAAATCTGAGATGTTTGAATTTTTGTGGAATATTTAATATTTAATATTATTAAATTAAATATTAAATTATTCGCATCGGTTCATTTGGAAATAAATTTTAAACAAAGCCTTGGATTGAGATTTCGTATGTGCCATTGAGTCCAGAATGGGGAGTTTAGCCTAGAGAAGGCATAAACTCATATCGGTCGCCAGGGCCAGTCCATGCACCTTTTTCTTCCTTTTCTTTTCTTGTTTCCTTTTCTTTCCTCCTCTATTCTTTTCTACTCCACCTTGTGCACATCTCTTATGCCTCTTCTCCTTGGTCGTGACCTATGGGAGAATTTGGATATTGAGAAAACAGGAGAGAAATAAGGTGAGAGTGGTACCGATTCGAAGCTCTCTACACGCTAAGTCGGCGTGCGACAATCATGAGCCATGAAATCAACTGAAGCTTCGGCGGTTTCTGCCTGAAGGTAGGGTTGTTTATGTTTTCTCCATAGATCCCCGTTAAACATGTTGTTTTAAGTCTTTAATGCCTTATTTTTCTTACTCTGGTATGAGGGAATAGTCTCCCCACTATCACAACCTAGGTCCTCGCTGATAGTCGGTAGCCTCTGGCATACAGGGAGGCATGCTTGAGGCCTTATGGCAATCCATCTTGGACCATCGGTGTAGTGGGATCCAGGTCAGGATGTTACAAAGTGGTATCAGAGGAGTTTCCATTATTGGTCTTTACCATTTGGGATATGGTATACAGGAGTATTAGGAATGTGTCGGAACCTGTGATGGATATCTGGCTGGTGCGTCGCGAACACTTGTTCTGGTAAGAAGTCCTGGTTTCCAGGGTTTGGGATTGTTGTTCTAATTTTGTGATGTTACGGTTGTATATGATTTTCTCCTTGATTGGCTCACATGTTGTGTGGTTTTTTGATTTACTGTGGATCTCTGGATCTTGGCCATTGGTAAGATTCCAGTGATAGATTTCGACTCTTGGCTGGAAAAGGCAAGAGGCGTATCATGCATCATACTAGGCAAGTAGGATTCATAGCATATAGGCCTGCTACTGTGTGTTTTTACTGATGACTGAGACCTTTAGGTATGCATACACATACTTTTTACTCTGATGTCAGGTTACGTGGATCTATATTAAGGCGTTTTTGATGGGGCTGATGACTTAGTCCTTTTTCACAGGTGGTGTAGTGACCCTAGTAAGTCTATGTGGCACGTGATTCCATTTTTTTTACCCCTTGTTGGGGGTTGTGTTTGGGGTCTGTGGTTATCTATTCGGATCATTGAGAACGATGTTGATAAATACCAAGGCTTTTCTTGTGAACATGAACTCCTTGTGGTATTTCTATATACAGATACCCAATGGGTGTTAGCTCAGCTTGTCTCTTATGTTTTTTTTGTGACCTCCAAGGAGTTGTTCCTTCTATGGATACTCATAGAGGATCAGGGCCCTTGTAGGTTGTGTTTTAGTTTTGACCTTCTTGGGTCATTTTGATCTTTACCATCTTCTGAGTGGTTTTGGATCTTTTGGGAAAGGTGGTTAGACCTGGTGACCTAGTTGTGAGGATTTTTCTGTAAGGCTAGGTGGAAGACCTAGACACCCTGGGTTTTGACTCGAACCCTTATCGATCGATGTCTATTCCGTTTTAGGGAAACCTGGGTGAGATGGTTAGCCAGTGTTTTCCAATGACTTTTGGCAGTGTTTGTTTTCCCGACTGGTTTTGACAAGCATGCATGTTCGGGTGCCTAGCCTAGTCGACCAGTGTTTCTGATGTTGATGTTTTAGAGAAGACTTTGTGAAATTTCGGGTTACCGTTAAATGGTTGACCCATTCTTGAATCCTTCTCGGGTTTTGGCAGGATTTTAGCATGGCTCGGAGGGAGCTGGACACACCTTTGAGGAAATATTAGTATAGTCCTATAAGAGACGATCATACGATATCTTGATTCGTCTTGAGTATGCTAAGGGAGGTTCAACCCAACATCGAGCTCCTTTTTATTTATTAATGTTCATCCATGTGGTGGATGGAACTTTTTTTGGTTGTGCTCTCAGAGCAGTGTAAGGAAATCCATATGGTGGGGAGTTCAGGTTTTGCCTTTTTAGGGTGGTTTTACTTATTTAGGTTAAACATCAGTGTTTTCCAAGAGCTTTTGAGCTCATAGTATTCTTTTAAGACGATGACAAGGGTATTCCTTTGGTGGGGAGTACCGGTTGGTTGTAGTTGAATATCATTTTTGTAAAATGTGGTTGTTAATGTTAAGGTTGGCCATTGGATGGTCCAGGTAGCTTGGTTGTGGAGATGCTTGGGTTGGGGGCATGGCTTCTTGTAGAGACCCGAAGCTTGATGTACATGGACATTACATTACATTTGCGGAATACTTAGTACATAACAAAAACACACACACAAGGATCGTAATAGTTTAGTGTCTTCGGAAACTCGGAACGTAATCTTCTAATCGTGGTGAAAGATCTTCAATATCTCCCATAAAGATCTTCCATTTTTTTACCTAAGACCTTTCTTTATATCCTGGGGAAAAGAAAACATAAAAGGGTGATCTCAAATGCTCAGTAAGGGTATACAAAAGAAAAATCAATCACATCATATTCATAAGAACATAACTTTTGGAAATCATAACCTGCAAAAGAGAGCATAATTTCATAACATGGGATAAATCATAGTAGTGGAATGAAATCCCAATAATCATAACTTAAAACATGAAACTTTGTGGAATACACACATAATCATAGAGAATCATTTCTTGTTAGTCAAGACTCATTGCCAAGACTATCTTAGTGGACAAAGTGTCTTTCTGAATCGAGTAACCCTCGTTTCAGTCCTGTTTCACTGAACCGGTATAACCTACCATTTCATCCATGTCTATCTCATGAGATATAAAATCTTTACGCAATGCATTGGAGGGAGATAGAGGTCCCACCCATCTTATAATTAATCCTTTCTTATGTGTGCCACATAATCATAAACCATACATCATAGCGTAACCCATGTAATAAAAATGGGATTCTTAAACAACATGACATCATAAAACAATTCTTATAAGATAAAGGAATTCATAAAAATATTTCCATCAAAACATAATCAAATCCATGTAATAATAGGGATAAAAACAGATCCCTTTTATTATCTTAGATGGAAAATAATTTTGATAAAATACTTGAACTCCATTCTTGAGGAAAATATCCTTTCTACTTCAAAAACACTTTTACTTTCTTAACATGTCATACAATTTTAAACAAAAAGAAGTTGATTAAAAATAAACTTGAATACTTGTAAAGGAAACTTCTTGGAAATAATGTTTTAGAAATCCATTCATGCCGTATAAGTTAAAAAAAACATTCTTCGTACTTTTGTCGAAAAAGTCAAAAAGTACCTCGTATGAAAAACAACAAAAGATTCCTTTCATATATTTTACTAAAAACTCACCGAATGGTAAAATTGGATTTGAAAAAATTTTAGGTGTATTGAAATAATATTAAATATTGAGGAAACATGGATTTTGATGATAAAATACACCCCAGTAAATACCAAAGTATAAACAATCTCGGATAAAAATGAGATTGTGATATTTCCCTTACCTTAGGTCTGATTTGCTTCATAAGTGTCCGAACCTCCTGTATAATGATTTAAATAATGTCATTTACTTATTACAGAATCATATTCATTGTTATGATATCATATATGGTTCACTTATGACTTTATATTACCCGTTCTTTTGTAAATTCCATGTTAAAGAGCGTTTTGGGTAAAATTGTTTCATTTGTCGTCCGTGTTTTGACTTGTAATTATTCATATGATTACATAGATCATGATTACTTAATTCCAGAACATAAAACATGATTTATATATATATATATATTCAGGATATACATATATATAATAAATCATTAAATGGAAAGAAATACACCGTTCATGGAGACGGTAGTCCGTACGTACGCATGAACGCTGTTTTCGTTTCCTTATTGAATTGAATGGAATTAAGTAGATGACACACATATAAATATATAAATAAATCCAGTATCATTATTATGTCATATATTTCATTAGTACATATTATATATACTTTATAATCATTCATGAATGGTTAATCATTGAGAATGAATCTCATCGCGTCGTGGAGACGGTAGTCCGTCCGTACGCACGAGCGATGATATCGTTCCCATGGTCGTGGAATTGTGTTGAAGTGTATGTATACTATTTCAGTATCAATATCACTCTATAATAATCATATATAGTTACTCATTACACCATTATACTCATCCTTGTGAGGTGATGGTGGAAAAGAGATTACACCACGGCGTGGAGACGGTATTCCGTACGTACGCACGCGCGGTGATTTCATTTTTCTGTAGGATGGATAGAAGGTGAATTAGGGTTGTTTCATATTTATAATAACATATCAGTATGTAAGTAATACTGATGTTATTACTTTATCATGAAACAAATAAATAAGAATAAGTTGAAGAAGATAGAAATTAAAGAAGATCGGTAATGGATATTACCTCTTTTTTGACGCGCCTTTTCTTAACCTCCACTTAAAGAACTAAGGATGGTCTTTGAAGAAAACCAGGACCTCTATGATGATACTAGGGAAGTGGAGAAGAGATTTTGGCAGGGTTTGGACGAGATTGAAGGCTCAATGTTGTGTGAGGAAGAGAGGGAGGAGGTGCCCTTTTATAAGGGAGGAGAGGGGCACCTTAGGAATATCTCAAAATATTATTTTATATTAAAGTCAAAATCGGTTTATAATGGTTCCAAAGGGTCTTATTTCGAACATAAAGTGGGGATGGGTCGAAATCCTGTCAACCAATAGGATTTAGACAAGTTTAGGTTATTATTTTAACCTTAGCAATTAGATTTAACTCTAAGTTAAATAATTTAAGTTTTACCGTGTCTTTTTGTTTTCTTACACTATATGGTTAATAAACATACTATATCAAGCCAAAATAACCCCAAGTTGTTTATTATTAATATATATAATATTATCTAAGTCATTTTTCCGAACATTAGATTTTTAGGAATAAAATAGAAATTAATAATATAATATTTTTTTAAAAAAACTATTTTATGACAATTTTGACACTATTTGGTACATGATTTTTATTAAATTCATAAAATAATGATAAGTCCTAACCAAGTTACTTAAATCAACAATAACATGTCATATTAACCTTGAAAATTAATTGAAGTCATAAAAAGTCTCAAATTACATTTATTTGGGCATTTATAACATCAATTATGTCAATATTTCATTAATAAGACAATTACTGCATCATCTTTCTGTCATAATAAATGATAATTATTTAATCCTTAAAAATTCTAAATAAATTCCTATGATGTAGATAATTGTATTATCTTTCTGTAGACTATTCATGTTCTAAGTTCCATGAAGTTTATCACTAGATTAAAATTATTATACTTATAAGATTTAAGAAAGTGACATGTTGTCACATTCTTTGGTTTTAATAATAATTAAATTATTTTCATTGAAAAAATTTAATTAAATTAATATAATCCGACCCTTAGGTGATATGGGTCGTTTTTTAGTCATCCAATAGGATTTTGACATTTGTTAGGGTAATTTTAAAATATTATATTTACCCTTAATTACCCAATTTACCTTTAACTATGGTAAATAAATTTTACCGTAGTTACTATTCATAATTCCCAAAAATAAAAAGTATCCTATTAACATAATTTGGACCCACTGATTCCAAATATTGAATCCATTTTTTAAAATTCTAAACACAGAAGTTGCAGAAATTAAATTAAAATTAATCCCATTGTCGAATAAAAACGGGTTTTTGTTTAAAACATTGCAAAAGATTGAATTGATTTAACCTACGAATTCAAGGTAAAATCAATGCTAATGACATACATTATATTAAATGGTAAAAATATATTATATTTATACTTTAAAACCATTCAATATTATAATTTAATCACATAATATATTACGATGAAAAAAGTTGTTTTTAATTAAAATATACCGTGTTTTTACTATTCATTAAAATGTCAAAGTTACCAGAATAATATGAAAAATTTATCCAAAGTAAATTTTTATTTTTTGATTCCAAAGAAGAATTTTATTTTGTCAAATTGAACTTATAAACATGTAAAAAACCAGATTTAAAGTGGGTGCGTCATTAAAAGGCGGTAAAACTGCATTTTTTGAAAAATACTTATTTTACCCGAAAAATTTATTTTGTTTTTATACCATGTTCTAGAAATGTGTAAGATGAATAATAATGTTATAAAATTCAAAATTTAGTTAATACTATTCATAACGGCTAGTTCATGACAATATTATAACAATATAACAATGTTTATTAAAACCCGGTATTGCGTACAACACACGCTATCGAGGAAGGTCGTGATTGCGTGTAATGCAAGCCAAGTCAGGGTTGCGTGTTGTGAAAGAATCCTTCGTTGTTTCGTATAACAGAATCCAACCACATTTCAATATACATTTAATATATATATATATATATATTCTCAATGTTGCGTAGAATAACTATTATCAAAATTGTGTGTAACACGGTCCAAGAATAGTGTTGCGTATACTGCAAGCTAATACGGTGTTGCATATAGCGCAAGGTAATCTTGGTGTAGAATACAACATAAGACATTAATGAAATTAAAATAATATTTTTCATAAAATCTCGGGGTGTTACATTCTACCCCCCTTAAAATGAATTTCGCCCTCGAAATTCGTCGGGGTTATAAATGGTTTACTATTTGAAAGTTTCTTTGATAGAAACCCACATCGTAAAAAGGAATATCAAAACTTATCTTTAAAAACAAAAGTATGAAACGTAAAGGTTACCCAAATAAACTAATCATTGAGTTTCCACATAGGTGAAAATATGGATATCGAATAGAAATCTAACCATCATGTTCTGATGGAGAGTGGTAGAGAACATGGCTATGGAAAAGCTAGCAATCACAAAGCCATAAATTTGTGATGATCTAAGGTACCATCTGATTCATCAGATATAAGAGGACTAAGACAACATTTTTGGTTTTCAAGATCATTTCCCTAATGTTGATGAAATTGGAATGAGAAGAAATACTTTCGTGATTTTGGTATAGTCTCACCGTTTGTCGTTCTTTGGACAATTTCCACTTCATATCTTAAAGAAATGAAGTTGAATTTGTCATTCGTGATGTGTTAGCAGATCATGTGATAGAATGATGGGTCATTCCATCTGTCTCAAACAAAAGGTTATAAAAGTTATCAAAAAATACAAAAGTCCATCTATAGTGATATTAATCATATATGGTTCCTAAAATGAACTTATACTTCACATATCATACTGCTTAATATAATAAAACTAGTTTCTACTAAACAGGGACTTCCTGTAGGTTAGTGGTAGGCGATAAAGGCCAGTCGCACTTCGGTTGTGGGTTCGATTCCCACAACCTTGTCCGAAGCGATGGGCTGTCACCCATCCTGTAGGTTGTCCTTTTTCTAAAACTACATAACATCACATAAATAATATCAAAAAAAAAGTTCTATACTTAAACAATACTAACTTATGGTTAACATAATCCATTACAATCTTTAGGCTTATCTAAAATACTTCGGTCCAAGCTCATAGTATAAAGAAAATGATTACTTGAAATGTCGCCAACCAAGCATGTGCATACCATCATTTATCCCCCATATATCTTGTTGGTCACATTCCAATCATGTGAATACGTTAATGATGTATTCTCTTGAAAAAAAAGAATACCCATTAAACCTTAGTGAAAACATGAATGCTGTCAAAAGTTAACTCTTTCCACATACCAAAATCCAAAAATTCTATATACTCAAACCATGATATAACCTTCTCCTTATATCAGTCATGAGCTCATGAATACTATCAAACACTTAATTTTCTACTTATCCCTTCATTATGCGCATATCATCTACATTCCAAAAATATCTGAATAACCTTTCATGGATACTGGTAACATTAATCAGACAATAGTGTAACAATCCTTACATGTCTCTTTATTTCATAGTACCAAGAGATTACTTATAAAACATTACACATGATAAACATGTAATCATTCCACTACATTCTTAAACCATTGACCGAACTTCAACAATTCTTTCATCTCACATATCATTTGTAGTCTCTTCATCATCATCCACATAAATACTTCCCATACGATCATACTGATTATCTTCATGAGACTTTCCCTTAGGGCATTGGTTTTCATAATGCCCGTACATTCCACATTTAAAACATTTAACCATTGTTGATGTCGTAGAAATACCATTATCCTCATCCATGTTGTTAACTGAACCTTTTCCTTTGCATTTACTTGCTTTGTGTCCTTCTTTTCCACACCCAAAGCATCTTCCAGTTCCTTTGAAACATTCTCCTTGATGCCTGTTCCCACATGATTTACATAGGGGAAATTGAACTTTCTTTCCTCTATGATCATCAGGAAACTCCATCTTTCTCTTATTAGCTGAGTCAGGAAACTTACCAAATTTTACTTTATTGATCATATTATGAGATTACTGATTCGGAATAATAATGATGTTTGGACTTCCAAATCCCATTTCATTATGAAGAATATCATTCCATTGTCCATCATATCCTCCATTATTGTGAATCATCTTGTTTCCAGCCATTTTCTAAAACCCAAAAAAGAATAGTGTGAGAGAAAAAAATCATGCTAGGGAAAACAACATAATGAAGGGGGAGTACCCTCAATATCTAACATCTTATGTTAAATTCTATGATCGTTACCGTAGTTCTAGGACTGTATCCTATACGTATACTTATCCTTAGGGACATCCCTAGACATACCTTATAAATATCTCTAGGGATCTCACTAAATTTCTCGCATCCTAGTTTCCAAAGGTTGACTAAACCTTTCCTCTAATACCAACTGTGGAGACTCGAAGCTTGACATACATGGACTCTACATTACATTTGCGGAATACTTAGTACATAACAAAAACACACACACAAGGATCATAATAGTTTAGTGTCTTTGGATACTCGAAACGTAATCTTCTAATCGTGGTGAATGATCTTCAATATCTCCCATAAAGATCTTACATTTTTTTACCTAAAACCTTTCTTTATATCCTGGGGAAAAGAAAACATAAAAGGGCGAGCTCAAATGCTCAGTAAGGGTATACAAAAGAAAAATCAATCACATCATATTCATAAGAACATAACTTTTGGAAATCCTAACCTGCAAAAGAGAGCATAATTTCATAACATCGGATAAATCATAGTAGTGAAATGAAATACCAATAATCATAACTTAAAACATTAAACTTTTTCGCATACACACATAATCATAGAGAATCATTTCTTGTTATTCAAGATTCATTTCCAAGACTATTTTAGTAGACAAAGTCCCTTTCTGAATCGAGTAACCCTCGTTTCAGTCCTGTTTCACTGAACCAGTATAACCTACCATTTCAGCCATGTCTATCTCATGAGATATAAAATCTTTATCCAATGCATTGGAGGGAGATATAGGTCCCACCCATCTTATAATGAATCCTTTCTTATTTGTTCCACATAATCATAAACCATACATCATAGCGTAACCCATGTAATAAAAATGGGATTCTTAAACAACATGACATCATAAAACAATTCATATAAGATAAAGGAATTCATAAAAATATTTCCATCACAACATAATCAAATCCATGTAATAATAGGGATAAAAACAGAACCCTTTTATTATCTTAGATGGAAAATAATTTTGATAAAATACTTGAACTCCATTCTTGAGGAAAATATCCTTTCTACTTCAAAAACACTTTTCCTTTCTTAACATGTCATACAACTTTAAACTAAAAGAAGTTGATTAAAAATAAACATGAATACTTGTAAAGGAAACTTCTTGGAAATAATGTTTTAGAAATCCATTCATGCCGTATAAGTTAAAAAAACATTCTTCGTACTTTTGTCAGAAAAGTCAAAAAGTACCTCGTACAAAAAAAGACAAAAGATTTCTTTCATATCTTTTACTAAAAACTCACAGACGGTTAAAATTGGATTTGAAAAAATTGTAGGTGTAAGGAAATAATATTACATATTGAGAAACATGGATTTGGATGATAAAATACACCCCAGTAAATACCAAAGTATAAACAATCTCGGATAAAAATGAGATTGTGATATTTCCCTTACCTTAGGTCTGATTTGCTTCGTAAGTGTCTAAACCTCATGTATAATGATTTAAATAATATCATTTACTTATTACAGAATCATATTCATTGTTATGATATCATATATGGTTCACTTATGACTTTATATTACCCGTTCTTTTGTAAATTCCATGTTAAAGAGCGTTTTGGGTAAAATTGTTTCATTTGTCGTCCGTGTTTTGACTTGTAATTATTTATATGATTACTTAGATAATGATTACTTAATTCCAGAACATAAAACATGATTTATATATACATATATTCAGGATATAAATATATATAATAAATCATTAAATGGAAAGAAATACACCGTTCATGGAGACGGTAGTCCGTACGTACGCATGAACGCTGTTTTCGTTTCCTTATTGAATTGAATGGAATTAAGTAGATGACATACATATAAATATATAAATAAATCCAGTATCATTATTATGTCATATATTTCATTAGTACATATTATATATACTTTATAATCATTCATGAATGGTTAATCATTGAGAATGAATCTCATCGCGTCGTGGAGACGGTAGTCCGTACGTACGCACGAGCGATGATATCGTTCCCATGGTCGTGGAATTGTGTTGAAGTGTATGTATACTATTTCAGTATCAATATCACTCTATAATTATCATATATAGTTACTCATTACACCATTATACTCATCCTTTTAAGGTGATAGTGGAAAATAGATTACACCATGGCGTGGAGACGGTATTCCGTACGTACGCACGCGCGATGATTTCATTTTTCCGTAGGATGGATAGAAGGTGAATTAGGGTTGTTTCATATTTATAATGACATATCAGTAGGTAAGTAATACTGATGTTATTACTTTATCATGAAACAAATAAATAATAA
The DNA here is from genome assembly GCA_963277665.1 of Viscum album. Lineage (NCBI taxonomy): Eukaryota > Viridiplantae > Streptophyta > Magnoliopsida > Santalales > Viscaceae > Viscum > Viscum album. Next base: position 1,180,527,728 of record OY728128.1, on the reverse strand, counting down.
AAAGTTGAAGAAGAAAGAAATTAAAAAAGACCGGTAATTGATATTACCTCTTTTTTGACGCGCCTTTTCTTAACCTCCGCTTAAAGAACTAAGGATGGTCTTTGAAGAAGACCATGACCTCTAGGATGATAATAGGGAAGTGGAGAAGATATTTTTATAGGTTTTGGCCGAGATTTAAGGCTCAAAGTTGTGTGAGGAAGAGAGGGAGGAGGTGCCCTTTTATAAGGGAGGAGAGGGGCACCTTAGGAATATCTCAAAATATTATTTTATATTAAAGTAAAAATCAGTTTATAATGGTTCCAAAGGGTCTTATTTCGAAGTTAAAGTGGGAATGAGTCGAAATCCTATCAACCAATAGGATTTAGACAAGTTTAGGTTATTATTTTAACCTTATCAATTAGATTTAACTCTAAGTTAAATAATTTAACTTTTACCGTGTCTTTTTGTTTTCTTACACTATATGGTTAATAAACTTACTATATCAAGCCAAAAGAACCCAAAGTTGTTTATTATTAATATATATAATCTTATATAAGTCATTTGGCCGAACCGTAGATTTCTAGGAATAAAATAACAATTAATAATATAATATTTGTTTTAAAAAAACTATTTTATTTCAATTTTGACACTATTTGGTACATGATTTTTATGAAATTCATAACAGAATGATAAGTTCGAACCAAGTTACTTAAATCAACAATAACATGTCATATTAACCTAGAAAATTAGTGTAAGTCATAAAAAGTCTCAAATTACATTTATTTGGGAATTTATAACATTAATTGTGTCAATATTTCATTAATAAGACAATTACTGCATCATCTTTCTGTCATAATAAATGATAATTATTTAATCCCTAAAAATTCTAAATAAATTCTTATGATGTAGATAATTGTATTATATTTCTGGAGACTATTAATTTTCTAAGTTTCATGAAGTTTATCACTAGATTAAAATTATTATACTTATAAGATTTAAGAAAGTGACATGTCGTCACATTCTTTGGTTTTAATAATAATTAAATTATTTTCATTGCAAAAATTTAATTAAATTAATCTAATCCGACCCTTAGTTGATATGGGTCGTTTTTTAGTCATATAATAGGATTTTGACATTTTTTAGGGTAATTTTAATATATTATATTTACCCTTAATTACCCGATTTACCTTTAACTATGGTAAATAAAATTTACCGTAGTTACTATTCATAATTCCCAAAAATAAAAAGTATCCTATTAACATAATTTGGACCCACTGATTCCAAATATGGAATCCATTTTTTAAAATTCAAAACACATAAGTTTCATAAATTGAATTAAAATTAATCCCGTTGTCGAATAAAAACGTGTTTTTGTTTAAAACATTGCAAAAGATTGAATTGATTTAACCTACGAATTCAAGGTAAAATCAATGCTAATTACATACATTATATTAAATGGTAAAAATATATTCTATTTATACTTTAAAACCATTAAATATTATAATTTAACCACATAAGATATTACGATGAAAAAAGTTGTTTATAATTAAAATATAGCGTGTTTTTACTATTCATTAAAATGTCAAAGTTACCAGAATAATATGAAAAATTTATCCAAATAAATTTTTATTTCATGAGTCCAAAGAAGATTTTTATTTTGTCAAATTGAACTTATAAACAGGTCAAAAACCATATTTAAAGTGGGTGCGCCATCAAAAGGCGGCAAAACTGCATTTTTTGAAAAATACTTATTTTACCCGAAAAATTTATTTTTTTCTTATACCATGTTCTAGAAATGTGTAAGATGAATAATAATGTTATAAAATTCAAAATTTAGTTAATACTATTCATTAAGGCTAGTTCATGACAATATTATAATAATATAACATTGTTTATTAAAACCCGGTAATGCGTACAACACACGCTATTGAGGAAGGTCGCGATTGCGTGTAATGCAAGCCAAGTCAGGGTTGCGTGTTGTGAAAGAATCCTTCATTGCTTCGTATAACAGAATCCAACCACATTTCATTTATACATTTAATATATATATATATATATATATATATATATATATTCTCAATGTTGCGTAGAATAACTATTATCAAAATTGTGTGTAACACGGTCCAAGAATAGTGTTGCGTATACTGCAAGATAATACGGTGTTGCGTATAGCGCAAGGTAATCTTGGTGTAGAATACAACATAAGACATTAATGAAATTAAAATAATATTTTTCATAAAATCTCGGGGTGTTACACTGCTGGTCCTACTGCTGGTCCTTTTTCTGGGCTTCTCAGGGATGAAAAGGTTTATGGTGGGGAGTTTGTAAGAACCCATGTTTCTCTGAATAGTCGTTTTGAGTAAGAGTTTGAATTTTTGTTGTTAGATGCTTGTGAGGGGTAAAATTTTTATTTTCCTGAACCATCATATCTTGGATAATTTATCTGACAACTCCTTTGGTCCCGGAATAGAGAGTTTACCCTAGGATAGGAGTTTGGAGGAAATCTGTGCTGTTCAAATTTTGGCGGAATATTTAGTATTTAATATTATTAAATTAAATATTAAATTATTCGCGTAGGTTAGATTTGAAATAAATTTTAAATGGAGTGTCATATTGAGATTTTTTTGCGTTGTTGAGTCCGGAATGTTGAGTTTAGCCTAGGTAAGGCATAAACTCATGTTGGGCACCGTGGTCGGCCCAATACCCTTTTTCTTCCTTTTCTTTTATTCTTTCATTTTAATGCCTTCACTATTATTTCCTCCTCCTCCTTTTGCACATATCCTATGCCGCTCCTAATTGGATGTGACCTGTGGGAGAATTTACAGATTAAGAAAATGGGAAAGAAGGAAGGTGAGAGTGGTACCGATTCGAAGCTCTCGATGCGCTGAGTCGATGTGCGGCAACCGTGAGCTGTGAAATCAACAGAAGCTTCGGTGGTTTCTGCCCAAAGGTAGGGATTTTTATGTTTTCACCATAAATCCTTGTTAAATATTTTTTTAAGTCTTTAAAGCCTTATTTTTCTTTCTTGTATTCCCATGGGGCTTGATCGTTTGTTTTGGGGGTGAAAACGGGCGAATTGGGCGTTTTTAGGGATTTCCCGTCAGAAAACCCAGTATACACGGCATGTGTTCCAGAGGAACATGCCATGTGTTCTTCTAGTTTAAGGAAGACAAAGTTTTATTTAGTACACTCCATGTAATTTGATTACACGCCATGTAGTGGGTAGCCGTGTGGCTGGATGTGTGAAATAGAACATGAAATAGGGGTTTTTAAGGAGTACACACCGTGTACTTTAATTACACGCTGTGTAGTGGTACATGAGCATGTGTTCGGGTGAAAATAGACACAACATAATTTTTTGTGAACATTACACTCCATTTGAAATAATGTACACACCGTTTACTGTTACAGAGGCGGGTCCATTGTTCTCTGGCCATGTACTATGGCTTTGTACTACTTCAATTTAGTTATTTTGAGATATCATGGGATATGGAAGTCAGATTTGGGCATGTTAGTAGTCGATTCTGAGCATTCTTTCATGTAGATCACAATGGTGGAATCCTTTTGACTTTTAGATGTCATATAAAGGGGGTTTTGGGGGTTTCAATATAAATGGAGGGGTTCTTCCTCCACTTATCGAGTTCAGTTTCCACCTGAGAGTGAGACTTGGCGTGGATGACAGGTTGGGTGTTCGAAACAACTTAGTTGAGACCTTTAATAGGAGTTGAGCTATGAGATATCTCCCATAATCTATGATTTATATAATATTACCTTTGTAAGGCATTCCTTTCTGGCCTATGAGGCTTTGAGACTAGGTACTTCTAAGGATCCCCTGAGGGATTCCTTTGCTTGTGTGCTGACATAGGGAGTCCCTTAGAGGATCTATCTCTTTTTATTCCTCTGACAGGAACCATGTTATGGAATTCCTATGTTGTCCATCCTTGAGGATCCTATGTAGTATTCCTCCCTTACACTTCGCTAAGGATCCGGCGTAGGATGCCTTCACTCGTGTTTAACTAGAGAATCCTGAGTATGATGCTTCCTCAGTGTTTGACTTGAGGGACCCAGTGGGTTCTTGTTTTTTGAACGACCCTGAGTTATTATGTCGGGTTGGGCGTTCGGGCCACCCTCACTGTTTGTTTATATCTAACTTGGTTTTGCTAATGTTGTAGTGTTTACTAGAGGTGCTTTCTGGTTTGTGGCTGGTGATCCTGACACGAGACATCTTTCTTGATTGTTCTTCCCTACCTTTCTTGTATTCTTGTGTAGAGGTAAGTTGATCATTTTTTAGGATAATTGATGTGCTTGGATTTTTTTCCCATGCCTTGTTCTGTTTACGACCTTTGGGTCGTGTTATCCATTGGTCGTTATACATGTTTTCCATGCCTTGTGGTCTTAGGATGGAATGATATTCTTGAAATTCTTGTTTCTATAGACTGGTTAGACAAGTATCTCTATAGGTGTACTTTGGCCTTATAACATTATTATGCACTATCTAGCATGAGACCGTGAGAACCTGGTGTTATAGACTATAAGGGATATACCGAGTGAGCTTCCCAGAGAGTCTTGGACATTATAGACTACAGGGGATAGATCGAGTGAGCTTCCCAGAGAGTCTTGGATATTATATACTACAGGAGTGTAGACCGAGTGAGCTTCCTCAGAGGGTCTTTACATTGTTTGAATTTCCTTAAACCATTCTAGGATAGAAGAGGAATAGACTGAGCGAGCTTCCTCAGAGAGTCTGTGACAGACTTGAGACAATAGGAAGAATTGACCAAGTGAGATTTATCAGAGAGATTCTTGACCTTGGGGATATAAGAGGGTTAGACATCGTGATATTCGTCAGAGATTCCCTGACTACCCTAGACTATAAAGGGAATTGACCGAGCGATCTTCCCTAGAGAGTCTTATAATTTCATATGACCAAGGGGTTAGGCTGAGTGCACTGCCCAGAGGGTAGTTGGTACTTCTTGGATAGGACCAAAGGGGTTGGCTGAAAGTACTTCCTAGAGGGTTACCTGTTCTGTTATCTGCTTTATTGTGATTGATTGGTACAACTAGAGGATAGATTGTCATTGTTTAGCTTTTTCAGAGGCATAAATCCAGCATTGGCCGAAGCAGGTACATGTCGATGGGATTATGGTGCCAAAGATCGACTTTTTTGATACAAATCTTGAGTGGAACTACGTCCAACTCAATTCCATTAAATAGGATGTCCAAGATATCGGGCTTATGGTCCTGAGGATCAACTACTTAGGTTGTTTCTTGTTATTCGAATCACTTCATCATGAATATTCATATTTATGTATATGTGTATATGTATGGGACTATACATGTGTACGTATATAGATATAGACATCCATTATGGCACTTTCCCAGTTGACATGGATTACATACCCTGAGTTCAACTGTGGTAGCATGTTTGGTTTACTTCTTTTTGTTGTGTTCCAGCTAGGCTGAGCACATTTTTGTTGTATACACTTTCAGCAGCACAGTTGTTGGTTTCCTGTCGGGTTGCCCTACTGAGATTATTTCTCACCCCTGCATGTGCACCTCAGTTTATGTGTAGACCTTATGTCTGCTTTTCTGGTTGAGCACAGGTTGCATAGTGGATAGGGCTGAGGCCCAGTGTTGCATGATAGAGTGGATCTACTCGAGTGGTTCTACTGATCGGGATACTGTAGTTCGAAAGTGTCTGGAGATCGGGTACGTAGATTGGCTCGGAGTTAGTAGAAGAGCCCTGTAATTTTACTTTTAGTTTTTTTTGTACTTGTATTTGTATGGTCGGCCTGGTGGGTGACCAGTGTTGTATTGTATTTCATAGCTGTTCAAACTTTTACAACATTTTACTATTACAACTTATTCTATTTCAGTTGTTTATTGATTATGCACTCTGTTTACTTTTCACTATGTGTGATTATTAGTGATTTACACTGTATGCTTACTATGGTATGAGGTCATAGTCTCCCCACTATCACACCCTAGGCCCTCGCTTCTAGTCGGCAGCCTCTGGCATATGGGGAGGCGCGCTTGAGGCCTTGTGGTGAACCGGCTCAGAGCACCAGTTCAGTGGCTTCCAGGTCGGGACGTTACACTCCACTCCAACTTAAGAAGTATCCGTTGAACGGATAATACATAGTTTGTAAATCAATGCATCTAAACTATGAACCTCATTTGAGGGGTGAAATTACCCTTTACCCCACTTATTTATTTATTTTTTCCTTCAAATTTCTTCTTACTACTCCACGTGTAGTAGCCTCCTCCATGGGTTTTTCTTCTACTACTCTAGGTATGAGGAGATCATCCTGATATGTCCACTAATTCAAGTTTTTTCAAGTGAATTGGAATCATATGAATATGTATAAAATTTTTCTTTCTTCGGTTATTAGTTTTTATATCATCATGTTTCTCTATTTGGGTGTGACCTAATTTTCCCTACTTTTAGAGTGTTCATCCATTTCTAAAATTTATCTCAAAATGAACCAAATTAAATCTCGATATTGGACATGTGATTTTTCAATGTTATAAAGGTGGTGGTCTATATATTTTTCTATACTAATTTTTATTTTTATAAATTTTTTTCGTGTTCCAAGAACCAGACTTACCCATTGTGACGTTTAATTCATAATTTTTTACCTAAATTACATAGGACACATTATGTTGTGTTTTAACCATCCATGGGATGGTTTAAGGTTATAACCTCAATGAAACCACCCATTTATGGTGGTTCTATATAAATATCCCTTCTATTTTTATTCTACCTTTGTTAGAGCCACCCCATTTTTGTGTGATTTTTATTTATATGAATAATTGTGATGCATTTTTGTCAAATACAACAGTTGTAGTGGGTTTTATTGTTCCTTGTGATGAAATCAAAAATTTTAAACTAAAAAAATGAATTGTTTTATAATAATGTCATATTTACTAATAAAACCCCTTTTTTGAGGTGCACCATCTTCTAATCCAAAAATGATATGTTTATTGGTTCATTATTTAGATTGGTCACACATTTGGTACATGGACATTATTTTACAATTTATGTGATAAATGGGTTTGGACCTCTCCATTAGAATATAATTATTATGATTAGTCTTTCATATATACGTATACATCCACCTTACACCTTGCTATGATAATTTGGGAGGATATAATTAACCTATTGAGTGGAATAAATTTAAAAAGGAAGAATGTATTGTTTACACCTCGAGTGATACTTGGATTCCATTTAACAGAATGCCAAGGATGGGATCATGAGTCAATGATGATTTATATATTGAGGATGATATTTGATATATTTGGGATGTTCTCACTGTACATGTTGATTACCTCAATATGAGTGATTTTGATTCCTAGTGGAGGACCTGGGGATGGGATCAGGGTAAATATGGTTACACCATGCCATGAGTGATATATGGACTCCATTTTGAGATAATAGAAACACACATAGAGGCGACCTACTGTAATTACGCTGGGAGTGATATTTGGGATTCCTTTTATGGATCACTATGGATAGACTCTTTTCATAATTGGATAATTTTTACACTCCAAATGTGATACTAACTATCCTTTATAAGGATGACCATTAACGGGAATAATATTCCATATAAATTGATACTAGAGATGGATTTTAAAACTAAAATCAGTATTTTATTTAATTAAATAAAAAGGGAGGGTCCTCCAATCCAAATTACATGTCTACGTTTGGCCATTTCTAGATTCTTAAAATTTGATGACCCATTTTACTTTTTATCCCATTCAAATAGGTTAGCTTTGGTTCAGACATTATAGCTTAGGCTGAAAAATAAATGGTTGGAATGGGTGTCCAAGAGGGTCTAATTCCAACAAGGTTATTTATTAATTGTGCATTACTAATTTACATTTGATGTACATGAACACTGCTAATTTTATAAACACAAAATTGAATATTTTTAGAATTTTTTGCTGGCGGCCTATTGAGTATATCATACACCATGCTTGGGCCTCCATTATACAAGGGTTTATAAGAATATTCTATTTTTTTGAGGTCCTTGATCATTTTTATTGTTCTTTATATGTTGGAGTTATGAGAATTGGACAAAGCTATTTCACAGGATGCTTGATTAGATATCCCTCAAGGCCATTTAATTATTTTTTCTTTATTCATGTATTGTATCATATCGCCTACTGTATGATTACTTATTTATTGGGTATCATCACATGAACATGATTTCATAGTTATTTATACATTGTCATTGTTCATCTTTACTTTGTTATTATATTTAACTTATTCTGCTCTGACTTTCTTTTATTACTTATTAATCCATTTCCTATAACTTATTTTCTATTATATTATTGTGATATGTTAGTCATGAGGGTATAGTCTCTCCTCCATACCAACATTTGACCCTCACTACAATTTTTAAGCCACTAGCATATGGGGATCCACACTTGAGGCCATGTGGTGATCGACCTGACTACTATTTTAGTGGTCAGTTGTTTCAGGATGTCACAAGAACATTATTATATCATAAATGAAAACTATGGTAATGAGAAGTGTGATTTGTAAAATAATAATGATAGTAATTTATATAATTTAATTGTTGTATTATTACTCTTATTTGATCATTATAAAAGGCTATATAACTATTTGGTATTATATTCATAGACATGTTATAAGTTTTGAATTATTGGTATGTAGTTCATATACATAATGATTATTTATATGTTAAAAAAATAATTTTCATTATAAGGAATTATTTTATATATGATAGATTATTGGTTTGTGGAACTAAAATAACCGAATTCATATTTGAAAATTCACATGATAAAATACCATCGATTCTAAAAAATACTTTTTATAAATTATATATTTTTTTATAAATGTATTATTTTTTAAGAATGATATCAATAAGTCAAATTGGTAGAATTCAAGGAATGAATTTTAAAATAAATTAATATTATCTTAAAATTAATTATTAATTTTAATTAATATTATTTTAAATAATCATGGATGAACAAAAAATGTTTTTTCTTGATTTTTTATTAAATTTATATGTTTTTATTTAGAGTTAAAAATTATAGTATATTGAAACATAAATTTAATGAAATTTTTTGTTTATAAATATTGAAAATGAACAAAAAATCATGAATTTATAATTAATTTGTTATAAATAAAAAATAATTTAATGTTCTACAACTTATTTTTCAAAGAACTATTTTTCAATATACTCTATATTTTTATATTAATAAGTTAGATTGGCCTCAATAGAAAAATTATTTTAGGGAAATCAATTATCTATATATATATTCTATCATTGTACTGGACATATAATGATTATTACTTTTAATGTAATATGAATAAATTTATATTTATGCTTAACCATATATTTTTCTGATTTATTTATTTATCTTTATGTTTTAAATTTCTATTTTGAAAAAGTAAATATATCATTGTTTAAGGATGATTTTATTAAAAATTAATGTTCATAAGAATAAAAAAAATACATTAACACTAATTTAATTAATAATTTATCTAAAATACAATTAACAACACTTACTGTTCTAAAAAGTTATTTTTCTATATAAAATATGTTACTATATATTTTATATTTTAAATTAAAAGTTAAATTTATTGTATTTAGAAATTTAATTAATTTAAATAGAATCAAAACATGTAATTATCATTTCAAAATTAGTTAATAGAATTCACCATATATTTTTAGGCAATAATGTAATTGTCATGGTATGTAATTAATCAAGATAAATATTTAAAAAGGATTAAAAATGCCATGAAATAAATTATTTATCATTAAAATGATATAAAGACAAATCACAATACCCTTTTTAGGCATGGAAGTAAATGATACTATTATAAATATTATCTACTTACCAAATAGTCCAAATTTATATGCGATTCTATTATTAACATTCAACTAAACCATGTTTATAAAGAAATGTCCCTCATTAAATTTTTTTAAAAGGTGCTCTCTTACTACCCAATTCAAACCACATATATAATTTTATGTTCAATTAAATAACAACTAAAATTCCATATCCAAAATTACTATCCAATAATTTATAGTATTTGGTGACATGAAGGAGGCCTGATTTATTCATTACCTTGGAATAGATTATTAGAAGAGGTGATTTTTTCTAAGTAAGTAACAAGTTCATCCTTATTCCATTAATTTAAATTATCATATCCTATTTTTCTAAATATAATTAACCATAATAATTATTTGATTTATTAATTATTATTATTTTTAACAAATTCTATTATCATAATATTAGTCTACGTCCTTACTCATTTATTAGTTATAACACGTTCTTATTTTTGTTTTTTTTTCCACATACATAGACAATTCTACTGGGTTACAATAATTTCTGACTAAGATAATTTCCATATTAATAATATTATTTAGAAACTATAAATTTATAAAGTTTTAATTATTCTTGAATCTACATATATATAGTTATATTCATTAATAAGGTCAATTTTTATCAAATTGAAATTTTAAAAAATAGATTTTATCCACTCTTTATAAACCGTCACTATAAAATCCCTAAAATAAACATTATACATTAGGATTATACAAAATAAATTATTTTACATAAATTTACATTCATTAGGAGATGAAAACATGTTCTATGATCAAGGACCATAACCTCCCCCTTAATAATGCACATAACAAATGAGAGAATTACTACACGAATAATAGTTTTAAAAAAGAATGAGAAATGAACATGTAATAAGAAAATAAAAGTAAATTGTATATGGTAAAAAGGTTCTTTAAATTATGAATAATAAGTAAAATTGAATTTTTAGGTTGTTAGAGTGTGTTAGACATGACAAGAATCTAAGGTATTTAATTTTTCATCTCAAATTCACTTCTTTGAGGCATGTTTCATATTATATAACTATTTTATATTTATTGGTGCATATACTACCTTTTTTATATTTTATAAAAAATATATTTTTTATTCAGGTTATTTTAAATTAAATTACAATTTTTCTTTTTCATTTTTAATTACCATATTCATTACAAAATATGTAACAATTTTGTTGATTTAATTTTATTTTCATTGGGTCATAATCATTCTTCAATGAATATATTATTAATTTTTTTCATATACTTATATTTCCCAATTTCATGTGGTATTTTATATTTTATATGGGTAAATTATATTTTATTTATAAATATTCTTTGTTATATTTCTTTCTTGATAAATATATTACCTTGTAAAGAATATTTCCAATACTCTCTATTGGCTCTTTCATATATAGGTTCATTTGATTTGACATGAATTTTTTTTCCATTTATTATTTTGAGATCTAAATATGTATTATATATAAAATATTATATATTTATCTCTATCTCTATTAAAAATATATTTTTTTAAATCTTTCATGAATGTGAAATACATTAAAACTTCATAAAAATGAATGAATGGAACTTTTTTTGACTTTTATATATTTTGTGTCTTCCACTCCACTTTTATTAGACACTAATTTAATTTATTTTAAAAGGTTCATTATTGGGAATCATTTTATAAATAAGTCATCAATGTCTTCTTTTCACCCCTTTAAAATAATTTTAAATAGGACCTATAACATCATTTTTATGACAATGACTCAAATGTTTAAAAAAACTATTTCTATGATTTCAAATCCATTTTCCTATTTATATCCAATATAAATTTATTATATTAAGGAATGTTTCAGGAATTTCCTTATAAATTATATTTTGACAACTATTTATTGTGATTTAAGATTATTTCCAACCTATGTAGTTCTAGATTTCATTTTTTCGATGCCATTTGAAAATTTTATGTAACCCATATAATTTCCCTGGTGTTTTATAAGAAGATATATTGTTTATATGATTATGAACACATAAATATTGTTTATTATTATTTTATGGTGGGTATGATATATCTCTACAAACCATTAGATAAATATTTATATCTACTAATATTGTGATGTTATGCAAGGACATGATTCTGGTAATATATATTCGTAGATTTTGGAAAAGAAATTATTACAGTTATGTTTTTTCAAAAATTTCTACATGGGAATGATAATAACTAGATATTTTCACAAAAATATGAACATACATGATTATAGTTAATAGTATTCTAATGATAATATTTTTTGGGATTATATTTTCACTATATTCTTGTATTATGCCCTGTGGTTAATGATTATTTTTCCAGATTTCCATATTATTTTTCCATATTGTAAGGGTTGTTTTCTGGATGATCATTTTTAGGTTATATTTACTTATTGAATTCAATATAGATTACTATTTTGATTATATATTATTTTTAATAAGTAAATTATATAGTTTTTATGTTTTCTCTCATGATTATAATCTATCCCTTGGTGACTCATTGAGAATTCTTTTCCTCAATAAGAATTTGAGGTCACTCATAATTCCTCCCATTTTCAATGAAATTAGAAGCCCGAATATATATAGTAGGATGTAATGAATGGATAATTTTCTGGGATACATTATAGAAACAATGAGAAATAATACATTTATGTATCCTATATTCAAATAAACTAAAATTTTGGGTTCTATTGTTGTTTATTTTATCTATGAAATATAATGTTTAAATTATGGAAATGATCTAAAATGATTTTATGTCATTCATAGTTTATATATAAAAGAATTATCTACTCAAATATATAATATTTATATTTTATATTATTATGTTTATTCCTTACATAAAAAAAATTTCGTAAGAGGAACACCAAAAAGAGAAACATTAGTCACCGAAAAATAGATATGGTCTAACTAATGGGAATTAAGAGTTCAAAAACTAGGCTATAATTTTAGAGGGAGAACATTTAAGAAATATCCCTCTTAAATATATATAAAACATGACACTAAATAGTTAAAAAATCATATCATAGTTGAATATCATTATCATTATCCAATATAACTCTTAGATTCAAAGATGAAAAGGTGAATCTTAATTTACATAACTCTTAAGATTAGAAAGTTAGGAAATGTTTTTTATAGGAAAAATATTTTTTGTTAGTGAAATGCGTTTCAAAAACATTTAATTGATTTTTTAATAGAAGAATATATATATAATAATATACAAATGATTAATATATGGGTTGAAAGGAATTATATGCATCATAACTGAATGAACTTTAGTATCCACTAATATATACTCAATATTAATGGGTGTGTTAATGACTTGGTAAGAGAAGGAGTCTCATTAAGGGTTTTTTTGGTTCTCGAATTCATTTTGATGAAAGTGTTATTGAAATATTATTGTTTTAAATAAATATTTATCATATTTTTTCAAATCATGGATGGTAGATTAACTAGGAATATGATTCCAAAGTTATGGTACTATATGAATAATATAAGTGGGTAAAATTTTAAACTAAAAGATGAAAATTTAATAAAAAATTATAGTAATGATTATTCTTTTAACCAATTACGATTATTTAATCTAAGAGGTTTTATGAAGTAGGGGTAATGATTCCATATAATGGAATTTTCTGAAATACTTAAATTAGTGTTGAGAAACTCTGTAAAATATCCTTTTTAGGTATTAGTGTTTTTGAAATTAATTCATTTGTTTTGAAGCATATGTTATATTAAATGTATAAATTATAAATTTTATAAATATATAGTATTTCAAAATCATTGTGAGAATTAATACAGACTGTATTTTTCATTAAAACGAGAAATAAATGTTTTTCCGACTCAATGATTTAAATGTAGAGGAATATATCCAGCTCCAATTGGTCTATAAAATATTATGTAAAGTTATGATATTTCTATTATTTGATAGGAGTATTTTTTTAATAACAATGTTATTTATCAACAAGATATGGTAATGAATTAAACACATATTGTGAATGATTCATCTGATTCTATTTTAGGACTGAAAAAGATAAAATAGTAAAAATGTTTTATCCAAGATAAAAGGACTTATCTATATGTTTGTTAAAATATAAATAACTTAGATTACACCTCTATAAGTAGAATATTTTAGAGAATAATCTTTATTTTATGTATATAAACAAAACATGTATAATAAAAACATTATATGGAAATATTTTGTTTGTCAATTAATTCCACTAATAGAAATAAGATTTATTTTCTAAACACATAGGAGTTTGTAAATGTTATCTTGATATTTTTAATGGAATATTATGTGTAAAAGGATAGTGGGAGTATGTTTGGACTTAATAAGTTCAAATTTTTCTAGTAAAGTATCGCATCATTCAATGGTCAATGTGAATGTCACCAAATCCAAGAATATTTAGGACATGTCAGTGATGTACTAATGTGAATAGTGATAAAATATTTTTGAGAAAATCGATGGAGTTAGTTATAAAGAATTATAATGGGGAGGTTTTTTGATATAATTCTATGTAGGGAATAGATTTTATCAACATCCTAAAATTTGATGTTGCAGTGTTAAATAGTTTTAAAATATTAAGGGATTTAAAATATAGGATTGTGTTTCCTATGTCTCAACATTACTCAAACTAGATTTATTCATAGATTGTACTCAAAAAGGTGTTTAGTGGGAGTGTTTCATCTGATATCTACATTGATACGTGGAAGGAATTTCATCTAAATGTAATGGGATTATAAAAAATATTGAATGTACAATAAATTCATGGTTGATATAGTACTTTATCATATATGATATATTAGAAAGGTTCTTATATATTCCTAAACTAGTTTAAGAAAATATAATGTACAATGTTATTAAAAGTATGATATTTTTATCATTCTTCCATATCTATCTCATATAGGTATATATTGATAAAAATCTTATGAAGTGTAATGATAATTTACCTCTCCAAGTACAACACTTGTTTATCCCGAACCAATATTAACTATTGAGTATTATATGTTTGTAGGAAATTTTAATGTTAGAAAGAGTAAGTTTACTTTATTGGGACACAAAATATGATTACAGGGAAAAACTAGTTTTTTCAATGGAAATCTTATAATTTATACCATAAACTGTGTCAGACATCATATATTTGGTATATTTGGGGGAGTGATTGATTTATATTTAGAGTCCCTAATTCTTAATGTTAGAGAAATACCAGTCTATATAACTTCATACATTTAAAACATTATTAAAAAAGCATTGAGGCATAGGTAATCTGAGGGTGGTTGAGTATATTGTTGACCCAATTAGTAGTTAGATATTATCCAAGATGAAAAGCTTCTCTCATATGTAGATTACGATATATAGTCCATCAATTGAGAAAGAACGAGGAAGTGTATGGCCTTTTTTATATAACACAAACGATGTGATTATCTATTTGGTGAGTGACATGTGATGAACCCATATTTAAAGGTGAATGAAAAGGGATGTATTAATTAAACTAGGTAGTCTATACTATGCGAATTGCGAACAAATGATTAGGCCATATAGAATTCATGGGAATTATTTAATATGTTTACACGGTGTATTGGAAAAAGGTATCACATGAAAATGCATGCTTACATATGATGTACACGGTGGAAACAAATATAGATATACATTTTTTTGGTAAAGATCACATTGAATCCCATTATATCTTAATTAAAAAGAATTGTTTTCTTTGGGACCTTTTTTTATATTTTTTGTTCTAGTGATTCATATTTTTAATGAATGTTACGAAGGACCATTCAGTTACAATTTTTTATAGATTGAATGAGGATTGAGTTTGGATTTGAGATATTCTCTAAAATTGTTATATTAAATCCATAAATAGGTTAAGATGTGAATTGGAAAGGTATTATATTTCATATAATACACGGTTATGTTGATGATATATTCCTAAAAAAATATTTGATGGTATCAAAAGAGAGTATTGGATATGGTTTCAAAAGTTATTTTTTATAATATAATATAATATGAAATGGAATAAAGTCTACAAGTCTTTAGAGTAAGTGGGATATTGAAAGAATTAGGTTGTATATCCATGGAGTATGTGGCTATATCTTAATTAATAATATTGATATATTTTATGAAAAAAATATATTAACTGAGGAATATTATAACACCTGGATTTGGGTGTCTCATATTGAAAGTAATATTGATTACATGCCACAATAATTATATATTGTTCTATATGATATAGTTTTTTATAATGATTTTGTAAATATAATTTATATTTTTCATGTATTTTATGATCGGAAGTGATAGTTAAATGTTATGTTGTTAATAATTATTGAATATCATAATTTCTTATATCATTAATTTAAATGTTTTGTATTTTGAATTTTATGGGTTTTTAGATTGGTTGACTAGATATAATGGGGTTTTATGTAATTATATTTACACAAGTGTTTGTGAAACACATTAATATATGCATGTATTAGATCATGTGTTTTCACAAGGCCTATATAAATAGGGAGTAAAAAATTTATATTTGTGTGATAATATTCCATGATTCTGAAATTATTCTCACCCCATTTTAGATTAAATCATATACACCTTCCCTTACCAAAGAGACACAAGCATTCCATGGGAGGAGGAGAGTCTTTAACATCCCTGAACTGGGTACCACTAAATCGGTGCCACGATCTGGGTCATCACATGATTTCAAATGCACCTCCCCATATTCTTGAGAGTTCTGAATAACAGAGAGGGTTTTATAGGCCACGTGTGGAGAATATATTCTATTTACTAGAGTAATTCACCATAGATCACAAAATAATCAGTGGAGACAATAGGAAAAAACCAATAACATGTATTTCCATCCATCTCCCAAACTGGGTACAATCCACAAAGAACAGTAAATTAGTCATGTCATGCTACAATGCTAAGTGAACAGAACCCAAAATAAAAAAATGGAATCCCCAAAATGTTCTCAACTTTGTGTTTTGAAACTCATCATGCATGTCCCATATCCAACTGAACTCCCTAGCGTATGGCCCTTACCCTTATCCTGAACTATAAGCAAGAAATCTGTTCGGGTACCCAACAATGGCATGAGTAGGGTGTGGTTACAACTCTGTTGGACACCACCAATGGTGTCTATAAATATCCAATCTAGCAGATAGTGCATTCAACTTTTAATAAACAAGAATCAAAGTAAATAAAATTCAGGGGATATAAGTTAAAAATTTCTATTTTTCTATACTAACCAAGTTACTAATTCATTATGCCTCTTTTATTACTAGTTTATCATCAATCATGAAATTCATAAGTTAGTTATTAACATCATCCACACTATGTTCATTGAATTTATCATTATACATCAGGTAAAAAATAATTCCCTAACTCACTAGGGATAATATATCACAACATCACAATATCTTCACCTCAAAGAATTAGTCCATATGGAATGTGACTGTCAGGGGAATAGAGCATCGTCCCTTCAATGAACCGTACATTGTGGGTGGAGTTAGACAATTAGTCCAACAAAAACCCTAGGAGGGTCCCCAGTCCTTTATTTCAAACCTCAATCCATGTGCACATGCTTATCCATCCATTTACTAAATCCATCCACACCACAAAAAACACAACCAAAACATATAATAATTGTATTCCATAAAAATCAACTTGGTAAATCATATTGTTCCATAACCAATGAACAAATTTCCATTTAAATCACTTATCCCATATAGCCCAATTCCCATTATCAAGACTAGATATCCAAGAATATTCAATAATTCTCTTATATCAAACCATTATACAGATTCATAAAACCCCTTATGAAACCCCCTTCAACATATTTCCCATTTCACATATAACTATCTATCCAGTATATTCATCATTTCACATGAACTAGCTCATATAGAAATATCTAACATATTTAATAAGACTCATACCCAAACCAAAATTAACCAATACCTTATCTGGGATTCCCTTAATAATATCAACTTACTAATCTATGGCTCTACATTATCACACAACAACCTAGAACTTACTTATCTAATTATAGGTTTGGAAAGAATCAGTGCACCCCATTTATGACCTTATTTGTGTCAAATCATCCTTAATTCATCTCATGGGGGCCATGGGAGTTCCTACATATCATTTAGATACCCAAATTTTCAAAACTCACCAATGGAGTCAAAGTCACAAGAAGAGGTGACAAAGAACAAGGCCGGACACACATAAATCAACAACGAAACTATGGGATATAACTTGTAGACCACCTATCTCAAGTCTGTGGGAGAAAAAACACTCAAATATGTGCTTAGATCAAGATTCAACCACCTATAATGGATTTAACCTATATTTCCCATGAAAATAAGGTTTATAGATATCCAGATGGAGAGGAAAGAAAGATACAAACCCTTATCTAGAAAAGGAGGAAAGGAGTAGATTAGACTCACATGGGGACTTGATTCACAACCAATAACACTCCAAATTAAATAGGATTGAAAGAGAATCACCTCTTGGTAGCATGTGTTGTCCAAGTTCATCCCTAGGGTTTCAATAGAAGGAGGGGAGTAAAATCCTGAGTTGGGGTTAAAAATCATGAGATGGTATTTTTTCAATTTTTCCAACATTAATGGGTTGTATGGTTTACCCATAGGGTTTTACAAACTGTACACCAACCCTAAAGGAGCTAATGTCTCAAAATTACTCCTTCACATGGTTTCTTAGGATGATCTACACCGTTTGAACTAACCATTCGCAAACCGTGCAACATTCTCAGAAACTCTTTTTCCCTCCTTTTTTCTGTCTCAAACCCCTGTAACACGCATGAGTCTTCTCATGATATTGGGAAGCACTTATTTAATAAAAATAAGGTACATAAACTGAATCATAAACAAATACATACCTTAAAAAATACCAGATCTTATAACCTCTCCACTATAGTATAGAACATACTCGAGCCACTCTTCCAAAGAATTATTGGGTTTCCAAAGCAATGAAATTAGGCCACTAGGATTGTATATTTAATTCTCACTCCCAAGTTTCTTCATAAATGTTTCCATGATTCCACAAAAAATGAACCAAAGGCACATCCTTTCCCCACAATGCCTTATCACTATAATCCACAATACAACCTGGATACTCCCCAAATAAACAACTGATTCTATCTCAACACCATCAACATTTATCACATGAGATGGATCAGGTTGATACTTCTGGAATTGGGTAACATTTAAAAAACCATGCATCCCCCTATACCATTATGGAATATCCAATTGGTAATCCATCATTATGATCATCTCCAAAATATAAAAAGGCCCCATAAACATGAACACTGAGTTTCCCTATTCATGAATTTGATAGTGACCCAACCTTGGAAACACCATAAAAACACACTATCCCCTAACATAAACTTGAGAGGTCTATGATGCTGATATGCATATGAATTCTACCAACTCTATGATATTTCCATACACTTATGAATCAAGAGAACTTTCTTAGACATATCCTATATGAGACTTAGTCCTAATAGCTCAGACTCCATATCTTTTAACAAAAACAATAGAGATCTACATGAGCCATAGAGTGCCTCAAAATGTTCAATATGAATTATAGCCTGAAAAATGTTATTGCAATAAAAATCAAGAAGCGGAGATTTATTTACCCATGAAACATAGAAATCCAAAACACAGGCTCTTAACATATCCTCTAAAACCTAAATTTTGTTCTCTAACTACCCATACATCATGGGGTGATTAGGCGTACTCAAAAACAATTGTCAACCAAGCACCTTCTGTAGCCCTAGTTAGAGGCTCGATGTGAAACATGGATCACGATCCGAAACTATGGATCTTAAAAAAAATTCAGTCACACTACCTCTCGAACATATAACTCTTCCAACTGATTCGCTGTATATGTTTATTGGATTGTTAAGAAATGATCCACATTAGTCAACTGATCAACAACAACCCGGATAGTATCATTATACCAAGGAATCTTCAGAAGACCCACTATAAAGTCCAATGTTATGTCATTCGACTTCCACTTCAGAATGATAATTGACTAGAACAATTGACTAGGACACTGATTCTTGACCATCACTCTTTGAATGATAAGGCATCACCCCACAAAATCTACAACCTATTTCTTTATTCTGGGCCACCAATATTACCGACAAAGATAATGATGCGTTTTTTTCATTCTAGGAGGTACCATCCACTTTGAGGTATAGAACTCATTCATCAACTCTTCTCACACACCTTCCAGCAATAAAACTTGACCCTGAATATAGAAAAATCCATTATTACCAACAACCCAACTAGAAGGTGTGTTTCCACCTTTAGGACTTTTCTTTCATATCCAAACACTCTATATCCCCCTACTAACTCTCCATGAATCGACTCAAAAGTAAATATTCGATTTCTAGATATGAAAGAGTCAATTTTTTGTGCTCATAATTCACCTCTAGTTGCATCTCATCAAACAAATACATCATTCTCCACTCAGATCGGCATTCCTGAACCAACTGATTCTGAGTCTTCCAGTTCAAGGCATTTGAAACACTATTCCCTTTTCCTGGTGTGTATACCAACTCAAAATCAAAGGATTATAAGAACTTGACCCACCATCTCCACGGATGACTAAAATAAAATTGAGTGAAGATATTATTTAAAATTATATGATTATTAAACTCCATGAAACTCTCTCCTAACATGTAGTTCTTCCAACACTTTAAGGAATAAACTACAGAAGCTAGCTCAAGATCTTGGGTAGGTTAATTTATTTCATGAGGACTCAAGTGTCTTGACCCATAAGCTACAACCTGATCATACAGCATCAAGCCTACCTTGGGTCCCATAATGGACGAAATATAGAATAAGGTGTACCTATTGCCTGGCTTAGGTAAAATCAAAATTGGTGCATTAGTCAACCACTTCATCAATTCTTGAAAAGAAATTTCTCACGTCTCTGACCACTCAAAATTGAAACAATTCTTGGTTAATCTTGAGAGTGGTGTCACCAAATGGAAAAAATCCCTAATAAACATCTGATAATAACCAACCGAACCCATAAAACTCTGAACATTAGATACATTCTTGGGATATTACCAATACACTAAAACCAATACATTTTATAGATCCACCAAAATAACTGACTCATAAATGATGTGTTCCAATAAATGAAAATTATCTATCTAGAACTAATATTTTGATACCATAGCATAAATTCTATGATTTCTTAGTGTACATAAGATGATGTTAAGATGTTTAGCATGATTGTTAAGAGTTCATGAGTACACCAAGATTTATTCAACAAATAAAACCAAAAAATGATCTAGATAAGTGTTAAATATCTGATTCATTATCACTATATACAAATCTAGCGCATTGGTCGACCTAAACGGCATCACCAAAAATTCATACAACTCGTACTTAGTCTGGAAAGTTGTCCATGGTAAGTTGGAACGTACCACCTTCAACTAATGGTATCATGATCTAAAATCGATATTATCAGACACTGAGGAACCCCTCAGTTTTTCAAATAGGTCATAAATTCTAGTATGTGGGTATCTGTTCTTAACTGTCATCTAATTAAACTTCATTTAATCGACACAAAAAATCAATGACATGTCATCATTCTTAAGAAATATCATGGGTGATCCCCATGGTGACAGACTAGTTTAAATGAATCCCTTTCTCTCCAAATCTTTTTTATGAGCCTTAATCTCTTGGATTTCTCCCAACACCATTTGATATTCTAGAATAGAAACAGGTTCTTCCCCTGGAAGAATCTCGATTGTGAACTCCACATCCCTTTCGTGTGATAGTCCTAAGAAATCCTCAAGAAGCCCATCCTAAAACTAATCCACCATAGGAGGAAAGACATGTTTCTCCACTTCCCCATAATTAAGAATAAGGCTTGCCACATTGGATGTGAGTTCTCCCAACAACTGAAATATTGTTCTTTCGAGGCCAGCTCAAACATCTCACTCACCACGAATGAAATATGTGTCTCTATTTGGGGATATTAATTTTAATCTATGATGATAATAATCAATATGGGACTAATACACCACTATCCTATCCATACCCAAGATCAGGTAAAAACGTGACAACTTAAGGACAATTATGTTCCACATAAAATGATAACCACCAAACTCTTTTGCACCACCTCTATACTGTTTGAAATCCTCAACTTGCACCCCCCAACAATGTATCAATTTAAATAACCCCACAAACTTTTTCCAAACCTAGGGCTAACACAATAGTGATCTATATAGAGATAAAAGAGTGTGGGGAAACTATGTCAAATAAATCAATTGAATGTGTGGAAGCTACAAGAATTGTACCTCGAATGGTCGAAGGTCCAGCCTTTCCACCTCTATGTGTAGACTGAACTATGTGAATATGGACTATCCCTATACCATCAGATCAAGTATAATTACCCTAAAGTTAATTTCCCAACTAGTATAGATGGTTACATCCTAGAGTTCCAAATAGACCATCCCTACTGGTATGAGAAATGGAGATCCAACCAACTGCCTGATATAGGGTGATTGTTCCCCATCCCACAATCGATATCTCCCTTTGAATCTTAACCATACACAATTATCAAGGGTTCTTTCATAACCTCTGTATATGTCCCAACCTTCCATAAGATCAACACTCGACTAGTGGTTAGGGCCACTGGCCCTGCATGTGCCCCGACTGCCACACAAGTAGAAGATCAATTGATCCCCACCATGAGAAGTTGTCCCTCTCTTCTGACTATTCTACATACTTTTTTTATTGGTAACTTCCTAATAGATTCTTCCCTATGTCATATAATTTATAATATATCTTCCTAGTTGGAACCACATGTACACCTACTATAGATCCCTTTAGGTTACCTTATGAGATGTGGTCTTGGTCCACTACCTCTACAAACCTTTTCAGATGGAATATGTTCACCTGGGACCTAATCTCACGACTAAGACCATACTGAAAGATATTTTGTGTAGTCTCTTCTTCTCCAGCCATCATCGAGATGAATTGGTGCAGTTTAGTAAATTTAATAGAATAATCCATCAAATACACAACCCACTGAGTCAAAATCATAGACTCTGTAGCATTCTCCTACCTCAAGGTTTCTAGGTAGTAATGTTCCATAATCTTTTCCTAGAAATCCTTCCAAGACATTCCTCCAGCCTTCTTCATCTGAACCATAGTATCCCACCAATTCATGGACTTAACTATTGTCATGTAGTATAATAACTTGACTCACTTTTCAATATGAGTCTCAAAATGATCAAGAATATTTTGGACAGACTCTATCCTTAACTCTGCTTCTTCTAGCCCAGAGTCTTCTATAATGGTCGGAGGGTGCTATACTAAAACTCTCTGTTTAGCTCAAACATTCTCATCAAAACCTTCTCTAGGTCCCATTCCATCATTTTCATAAAAGGAGAAAGCTTCCCATAGAACCACTCTTACCTTTTATCTCAAACCACCAGATCCTCTCACTCCACTACTGAGGGAGAATTCTCAGTAGCATCCTCTTATCACCCAACCGACACACTTCTTCAGGGAGGAATCTCTCTTCAATGCAAGGCATGAGCATTAGAACACAAACCATAATGATTTCACAAATATAAATGAAGGCTCATAATTATCCACAAACAAAACATTTCACATAAACCACCCAAACAGGTCTGATCATACAAGTCACACTACCCTCCACCATCCCTACCAAGATAATGGCTAACATGAGGAAATTATCTCACCCAACCAAAACCCTTACCTCAACACAATTTCAAAACTAATATCCCATAAAAAATTACTCTAATACAAATTCTTTTCATATAACACACTTTAACGAGTTGGAATTGTTAAATATTATAAAAAAATTTCCCCCTTTTTCCCATTTGAAATATTTCAATAGACCTAATTTTTTTCATCATTTTCTAGAAAATAAAATTCAGTAATACCTCTATTCCCCACACACCCATCCCATGTGTGGGTGCCTACTATGATTAATGTCACTTATATACACTGGTTCCTATAATGAATCATGAATGAAAAACCTCGTGCCATTCCATCCATGAGAAAAATATCATAAAATCCTCACATCACACAACATGTTCCTAAACCAAAGGTGAAATATCTTCAAATGTAACAACACATAATAATAATAACAATTTTATCTTTGTGTGAATTTGGTTTCCCCCATACTTAAGTTAGATACTACTAGGAACAATCTCATTACCAAGGCCCTAAACCTTCCTAACCTTTTATCTACCATTCCCCAATAATAATTCATAGATAATACCTTCTCTAATTCTAATTTTTAACAACCCTGACCATGGTACCATGAAATTGGTGCCCCGAGCTGGTTCATCACATGATATCAAGCGTACCTCCTTGTATGCCACAGGTGGACGACTAAGGGAGAGGGTCTAATAAGTCACATGGGGAGACTATACCCTCTTTACCAGAGTAAGCCACAACAGATCATAATATAAATAGAAGAAAAAAATAAGAAACAACCAATGACATGCATAGATATACATCTCATAAATAGTGTAATATCCACAAGAGACAATAGATATGTCATGTCATGCTACAATGCCAAGTGAACGAAACCCAAGGTAAAAAAATCAAAATCCAAAATATGGTCCTCACTTTATGTCTAGATCCTCATCGAGTATATCCCATGTCCAACTCAACTGCCAAGCATTGGGCCCTTTCCCTTTTAATGACCTGCAAGCATGAAATGTGCTTGGGTACCCCATAGCATCTCATGAAGGGTGTGAGTAAAACTCGGTAGGCCACCTCCAAGTGTGTCTAAAAATATCCAGTCTAACATATTGTGAACGTAATTATAAATAAATAATAAGAAAATGAAAGACAATTCTGGAGATACATTTTAATAATCACCACTTTGTTATACTAACCAATGTTCCAATTCATTACCCCTCATTTATTTCCAATTCATTATCAATCCCGAAGTTCATAAGTTGTGACTTCACATCATTACTACAAGGTTCATGAAATTTATCATTTGGAATTAGGTAATAAACATGTACCAAAATCACTAGGGATACCATATCACAAAATCAAAATATTCTAACATCAAAGCCTTAGTTTGGGTTTAATTCCACCATTAGGGGAATGGATCTTCATTCCCTTCCCTAACTCATGCATTGTGGGTGGAGTTAGAGCATCAGTCCAACTCAACCCATGGGTGGAGTCTTGGTCCATTATTCAACACCTCAATCCATGTGCACATTCTTATCCATCCATTACCCATTCACAACCTTAACAAAACCAAACACAACCAAAAAATATAACAATCATAATTCCTAACAATCAACATGGTAAATCATATTGTTAAATAAAACATAAACATATTTCCATTTATATCAACTAGCTCATTTATTCAAATTCCGATTCTCAAGCCTTTCTCACTATGCATATTAAATAATTACCTTATACCAACCCATTATACATATTCATAATCCCCCTTATGAAATACGCTTCAATATATTTCCCATTTCACATACAAAAATAAATTCAACATATTAAATGTTTCACATGCACTTACTCCATTATGAATATCCTTTATATTTCATAAGAATCATACCCCAAAAAAATTAAACAATACCTTATTTTTGATTCTAGTAAAAATATCAATATAGTCAACAAGGGGTATACAAGATCAAACAACAACCTAGACTTTATTTAGCTAATTCTAGCTCCAGAAAGTATTGGTGCACCCCATGGATGGACTTAAATGGGTCAAATAATCCTTGATGAGTTCCATCGGGACTATTAGGGTTCATGATTATCATTTTGACAAACAAATTTCCAAACCTCAGTAAATAAGTCAATTTCAAAACAAGAGGAGACAATGAAAAAGGCCACACAAGAACAAATCTATAATGAAACTATGAGATATTACTTGTAGAACAGCTACATCAAATATATTGGTGAACACACACCCAAATGAAACTTAGATATATATTTAACCACCTATTAAGGCTTGGAGCTATATTTTTCCAAAATTTTCAGGTTTTCTAGATTTGTATCGAGAGGAAAAAAATATAGAAATCCTAATCGAGAAAATGATAGAAGGGGTATATTACACTCTCTTAGGTCTTCGATCTACAAAAAAAATTCCACAAATGACCTAGTATAAAAGGAGAATCACCCTTTTGTATCATTGTTTTTCCATGTTCATTCCTATTGTTTCAATAGGAAGAGAGGAGGAAAATTCCATGTTGGTGTTAAAAATGTTGGGATAACATATTTTTAAATTTTTCAACACTACTGGGATGCAGGATTTACCCAAATAGTTTGCCAGACCATGCGTAAACCACATGTTAGATACTATCCTAAAATCACTATTTTTCATAGTTTCCTAGGATGATCTACATGGTTTTAACTAAACATGAACAAAATGCACAACATGACCTTTTACACTTTTTCCTCTTTTTTCGTGTATTGAACCCCCGGAACACTCTGAAGTCTTTTCATGAAACTTGGAATCAATTATTTAATCAAAATAAGGGAAATAAAAAGAATCATAAACAAATACATACCTAAAGAAAAATAGTAGATCTTAAAACCTCCCCACCTTAGGATAAATCATCCTCAAGCCTCTCTTCGCAAGAATCATTGGGTTTTGAAAGAAAAGATATAATTCCACTAGGCCAGTATATCTGATTCTCACTCTTATGTTTCTTCATGAACATTTCTATGCTACCATAGAACAAAAACCAAAGGAAGAACCTATCCCCGTGATTCATTATCACTATGATCCATAATATAAACTGTATCCTCCTCAAAGGACATGTCTATACCAAGAACGACATCATCAAAATTTTCATATAAGATGGATCAGTTTGATACTACCAATGTTGTGAATCATGAAAAACATCATGCATCCCACTGTACCATTGTGGAAGAGACAATCAATAAGACACCATTATGATCCCCTCCACAATATCAAACAACCCTACGTACCTAGGCACTAAATTTCCCTATTTTGGTTCCAACAATGACCCAACCATGGAAAAAGCTGATGAAAAAAAATATCAGCTACCCTGAACTAAATATGTCAGCAACACTGACCATCATATGACTTCTGGTTACTCTATCCTGTTTCCCACCATTTTGGAATCAACCAAACCTTATATGATGTATCCTGCATGAGACTCAGTAATAACAGGGTATAATCCCAACCTTATAACCAACACAACTAAGATCTTCAAGGCCTCCCATAGAGTTCATTAAAAGGAGCCATCTTAATTGTAGCTAAAAAACTCTTGTTGTAAGAAAAATCAACAAGAATAATGTGCTTTCCACATGAACCAAAAAAATCCAAAACATAGGATCTCAACATGTCCTCTAATACCTGATTTATTCACTTTGACTTCACATCTATTTTTGGGTGATATGCCATACTCAAAAAGCAATTGGGTATCAAAAGACTTCTATTGTCCCTTCTAGAAGTGTGATGTGATATATGGATCATGATACAAAACTACGGTTCCTGACACACCATGAAGTCTCACTATATCTTGAACATATAAGTCACCCAAAAGATCGAATGTATAAGTTTTATAGATCTATAAGAAATGATCCACTTTCATCAATTGTTCCCCAATTAATCAGATTGCATTATTCTTATGAGGTGCCTTCAGATGACCCACTAAAATTTACATCATTATTTCATTTCACTTCCACTACAAGAATGAAAAATTATTGTGAACAACCACCAATACACTGATTCTCGGCCTTCACCTATTAAAAGATAAGGCATTTCAACAAAAAAAACCGCAACCTCTTTCTTCATTCTTGACCATTAATACTGTTGATGAGGTCACAGTACATTTTTTTGGAGACATGATGCACTACCCACTTTGAGGCATGGAACTCAGGAATCAACGCTTCTCGCATCCTTGTAGGAACAATAACATAACCCTGAATATAGATAAACCCATCAGCTCCAACAAAACAAATAGAAGGTTACTCCCCACCTTTAAGACTTTCCTTTATATACAAACACTCTGGATCCTCCAGCTAACACTCTCTAAATCAGCTCAAATGGACATATTCAACTGCTAGATATGAAAGGGTCATTTTTTCATTTCCATCCTACACCTCCTGGCATATCTCATTAAACAAATCCATAATTCTCATCTCAAAGTTTGATTATAGAATGGCATTATTATGAGTCTTCTAGTTTATAGAATGTTCAACACTATTCCAT
The DNA here is from genome assembly GCA_963277665.1 of Viscum album. NCBI lineage: Eukaryota > Viridiplantae > Streptophyta > Magnoliopsida > Santalales > Viscaceae > Viscum > Viscum album. The sequence continues at coordinate 1,180,499,645 of OY728128.1, read as the reverse complement.
TTTTCCAGTTTGTAAACCAACTCAAAATCAAATTATTTGAAGTACTCAACCCAAATTCACTGCCAAATATTCAAACCTCGCTTAGAGAAGATATACATTAAAATTTTATGATCATTAATCACTGTGAACCACTCTCCCAACAAGTAGTACCTCAAACAATTTAAGCTATAATTTATAACAGCTGGCTTAGGATCATGGGTAGGGTAATTTATTTCATGAGGCCTACAATTACTTGACCCTAAAGTTACAACCCAATCATCATTCATCAACACTACCTCAAGTACCACACCAAACACATCAAAAAATAAAGAGTACATCTTACCTAGTTTAGGTAAAATAAAAACATGTACAGTAGTAAACCACTTTTTAAATTATGGAAAAGAAGTTTGACATGCCTCCGACCACAAAAAAAACACCCTTATTGTTTAAGATTGAGAGTGGTGCTGCCAAATGGGGGAAATACCTAGTGATCCTCCAGTAATAATTGTCCGAACCCTGAAGACTCTGAACATCAGAAACATTATGGGGCTACTCCCAAGACACCAAAACCTACACCTTCTCTAGATCCACAGACACACTATACTAAGAAATGATGTGTCCCAAGATCTTCACTTTATCAATCAAAAACTAAAATTTTGATATCCTGGAATAAATACTTTTCTCTATTTGTGTTCTAAGAATTATTTTAAGATATTTTTCATGATTATAAAGAGTTTGGGAGTACACCAAGATGTTATCAATAAAGAAAACCGAAAATTGATCCAGATAAGGTGAAATATCTGATTCATTAGCTCTATAAACTTAGCAAGTGCATTGGTCAACAAAAATGAAATCATCGAATACTCATGCAACCCATTCTTTCTCCAAAAATCTATATGAGGTATGTTAGAAGGTCTCACCCTCAAATGACGGTATCCCAATCTCAAATATATCTTAGAGGTCACTGAGGCACCCATAAATTGGTCAAATTGGTAATCAAATATTTTTTTGTGTTTTATTTTTTAACCCTCATCTGATTTAACATACATTAATCAACATAAAACCTCAACAATTGGTCAGCCTTCTTAGCGAACAGAATGGGTGATACTCATGGAGATTTACATGGTTGAGTAAATCCCTTTCACTCATACTCTTTTAATTGAAAATTAATATATTGGAGTTCTACTAGTTCCATTCTATACGGTTGAATAGAAAATGGTTATTTCCCTAACATCAAATCGAGTGTGAACTCCACATCCATTTTAGGTGACATTATCAATAAATCATTAAGAAACACATCCTGACACTGATCCACCATATGAGGAAATTCATATTTCTCCACTTCTCCATAATGAAGAATAAGGCACGCCACTTGGGGTATGAGTTATCCTGAATGCGAATAAATTGGCGTTGTGTGGCCTGATCATACATCCCAGTCGTGAAGAAAGACATAGGTGTATCCATCGGGAGACATGAATGTTACCATACAACGATTATAATCAATATGGGCCTAATACCACACCATAAATTCTATACCATGATCATGTCAAAACTTGAAATCTATAGGATAAGTAATTTCCATGGAAAATGATAACCACCAACATATATAGAACAACCACTACACTATATGATGTCCTTAAATCGCACCCCAAAAAGTGTTTCAATTGAAATAACCACAGACACATGTTCCACATGTGGGCCCAACACAATAATAACCTATTCAGAGATAAAAGAGAGTGTGACACCTCTGTCAAATAGTTCATTTAAATGTGTGGAAGCTATAAGAATTGTACATCAAACATAGAAGGTCTAGACTCTCCACCTCCAGGTGTAGACTGAAATGTGTGAAGAGGGAATCTCCCTTTACCCTAGGATCGAATGTGACTACCCTTAATTACACTACCCTCCTATTTTGAATGGTCTCGTTCAAGTGTTATAAGTCCACCACCCCTACCGGTACAACAAGTGTTGCTCCAACTACCTTCTTGGTAGAGGGTGATCGATCCCCCCCACACTCAACATCTGCCTATGAATCCCATTCATATCCACCTCATGAGGGTTCTTGTAGATCCTTATATACGTCCACACCTGCCATATGACCAACACTCAATTGGTTGTCAGGGACAATGGCCCTGCATATACCTCAACCTACCAAACTGGTAGAATGACACCTGAACACCACCCTGAGTAGCTGACCCTCTCTTCAAACAATTCTTCAAACTTTTTCCTTGTTGGAAACTTACAAAACAATTATTTCTTCCCTAGGAGGCTGTATAATATATCTACCATGTTAAAATCACAAGTCTACCTCTTGAATATCCCTTCAGATTCCCTTCTAAGATAAGGGATTGGTTCAATACCATTGGAAACCACTTTAGATGGAAGATGTTCACCTAGGACATAATATTATACCTAATACCATCCTGGAAGCATATTTCTAGAGTCTTCTAACCCCCATCCATCATTCGGGAGAATCAGAACAAGTTAGTAAAACAAATAGAATAATCCATAACTAACGTAGCCCCCAACCCCCCCCCCCCCCACACTCCCCAAGTAAAACACATAAATTTATTATCCTTCTCCCACCTTTGGTTTTATAGGTAGTAATGTTCCAAAATTTTTTCCTACAAATACTTCCAAGCCAATTATTTAGCCCACTATGTCTAAACCAAAATATCCCAACAACTCTTGGCTTACCCTCTTAACATATAGGATACTAACTTGACTCTATATCAAGAGGAGTCTCTAGATGATCAAGAATATTCTAGTTATACTCTATCCAAAACTCTTCTACCTCTAACCCACCATCTATGGTAAAAGTAAGAGGGTTCTATAGTTGAAACTCCCAATTCAGCTCGAACATACTTGGAACAACCCTCCTTTGGTCTAGTTCCATCATCTCCATTAAATGAGAAATATAATCAGAGAACCAATCTTCCTTATTATCTTGAACCAACAGATCCACTTGATCCACTACTGTGGTATAATTCTTAGCAAAACACTTCTATTACCCTACCGTCACATGTGTTCGTAGATTAATTTCTCTACAATTCCAGACATGATCTTTAGAATAGAAACCATAAATATTTCATAAATAAAAAATAAGGCTCATCATTATCCACCAAAAAACTATTTCACACACACCACCCAAATATTTTTTATCATACCTGACACACTACCCTCAAACATACCTAAAAAGGACATCAATAACATGAGACAAATAGCTCACAAAACCACAATCCTTACCTTTTACACCATTTCAAAAAATATTATCTCTTAAAAATTTACTCCAATAGGATTTAATTTCATATACGAACCATTATCAAGTATAATTCCTTAATTACTATTTAATATTTTTCTTCTTATTTTACTATTTGTATCATTTCATTAGACGTAATTTTTTTCATCATTTTCAGGAAAACAAAATTCATTCTACCATCTTTGTCCCACACACCTATCCTTTGCATGTGTTTCTACTATGATTCATGTAACTTATATACATAGGTTCCTAGAATTATTCATGAATTCACAACCTCCTCACATTAAATCCATGAAAAAAATATCATAAAACTACCAAAAAACACCACATGTGTATCAAACAATTGAGAAATATCATAAAATGTTACAACACACAATAGGTACAATAATTTCCACCTTGGGTGAATTTGGTTTCACCCTATACATGGGTTAGCTACTCCCAGGAATGACCTCATTACCATGTCCCGAAACCTTCTTAATTTTATATTTACCATTCCCAAATAGTATTCCACAGAAACATAACTCTTATGATACCACATTGTAATGTCCCCAAGCTGGGTTCCACTAAATCAGTGCATGGATCGGTCATTACATGACCTCATGTGTGCCTCCCCATACACTAGAGTTTTCTAAATAATAGTGAACATCTAATAGGCCGCATGGAAAGAAAATACCATATTTACTAAATTGATCCAAAGTAGATCACAATATAAATAGTGAAATAATAGGAAGTAACCAATAACATTCCTAACCACACATCTCCCAATATGGGTATAATCCACAAGAAATAGTAAATATTCCATGTCATGCTACAATTCTAAGTGAACAAAACCCAAAATAAAGTCACAACACAGAATCCCCAAAACAGTCCCAACTCCATGTATGGATCATCATCATGCATGTCCCACATCCATATCAACTCCCTATCATAGATACCTTTACCTTGTCCTATCCTACAAGCATGAAATATTCTTGGGTACCCAATTGTGGCCTGAGCAGTGTGTGAGTACAACTCAGTAGGCCACCACCAACAATGTCTACAAATATCCAGTCTAATAGATAGTTAACGCATGTATAAATAAATAACAATAAAGGAAAGGCAATTTAAGGGCCAATATTTGACAATGCCTACATAGTTATACTATCCAAGGTAACAATTCATTATATCTCTTTGATTACTAGTTCATCATCACTCACGATGTTAAAAAGTTGTATATTCACATCATTCACCCAAGGTTCATGGAATTTATATTTTTTCATCGGGGGATAAACAAGTCATTAACACACTAAGAATAACATATCACAACATCACAATATCCTTACCTCGAAGCATCAGTCCGAGTGGAATGCAACCGTTATGTAATAGAAATTTCTCCCCTTCCCTAACCCAAGAATAGTTGGTGGAGTTAGGGCATCAGTCCAACTCAACCAATATGAGGAGCCAGAGTCCTTTACCCAACACTACCAGCCATGTGAGATTGCTTATCTATATATTCACCACACACAATATTACCACAACCAAACACAATAAAAAAAATATAACAATCATAATCCATAAAAGTCAACATGGTAAATCATATTGTGTGATAACCAATTAACACATTTCTATTTACATAACTTATCACATTTAGCCAAATTACCATTATCAAGACCAGATCACTAATCATAATCAATAATTCCCTTTATATCATCCAAATATTCATAATCATAAAACCGATTTTGAAATTCCCTTAAAAATATTTCCCATTTCACATACCAATATAAATTCAGAATATTCACCATTTCACAAACGCCAACATGCTTAGGCATATCTTCCATATATCACAAGCCTCAAACCGCAACCACAATAAACCAATACCTCATTTGGGATTCCATTAAGAATATCAACATTCTCCACAAGTGATATACATGATCACACAACAACCTAGAACATACATATCTAATTCAAGGTATGGAAAGTATCGGGGCACCCCATGGAAGGCCTTAAATGGGTCAAATCATCCTTAATGTGTCCCCTGGGGACCATGAGGGTTCCTACTTATCCTTTAGACAACAAAATTTTCAAACCTCACCAATGGAGTGAAAAGAACAATAAGAGGTAACAAATAACATAACTAGATATACAAAATTCTACAATGAAATTATGGGATATATCTTGTAAACCACCTAAGGCAAATCCTTTAGAGAACACACTCACAAACATGGCATTAGATCGGTATTAAACCACCTCTAAATGATTTAAAATATATTTCTATAGAAAATAATGGTTTTATAGATTCATATGGAGAGAAGAAAAAGATATAAACCCTATTTGAGAAAAGTCTGTAAGGATTATATTCGACTCACCCGAGGCTTTAATCTGTAAAGAACATCACTCTAAACAACATAGGATCGAAGGAGAATAACTTCATTGAAGATTGGGATGTCCATGTTCATCCATACAATTTTAAGAGTAATAGAGGAGAAAAATTACATGTTGCGGTTAAAAATCCTTGGATGTCATTTTTTTTAAATTTTCCATCATTATCGGACTGCACCGTTTACCCAAGTGTCATGGAAACCATGTGAAAACCGTGCATTTGACACTATCCAAAAATGATTCCTTCAAACAATTTCTGACGATGATCTGTACAGTTTGAACTAACCTAGTGAAAACTATGAAACATGTCTATAAACTATTTTTACTCATTTTCATGAGATCATCCCTGAGAACACCCCTGATCATCTCATTAATTTAGGAAACTCTTAACCAAAATAAGTTACTTAAACTAAATCATAAACAAATATGTACCTTAAAAAATTACAAGTTCTTATCAAGTCCCACTCTTGTAATGAGGGATTGGGAATGGACTATAGATACACCATATATGGGGGGATGTGATTTAGATACCTCTTTATGGGATTCATAAATATAACATGAATAATGATATGTGGGGTAGATATTCAATGTAAGGTACAAATATAGTATTCTTTATCTTATATATACAGCTGTTTGGGATATATTATATTGAATTCCTAGTTATGGATTTCTTAAAACCATCACTCCTTATTTTAAAAAATATTTAACCTCAATATACATAAAACATGTTTTAAAATAATGTATGAAAAATAAAAACCATAATATATAATAACTATAAAATAATGAAAATAGTGACGATAATAAAGGAATTTTTAGTTTTGAAACTCTATAATTAAAAAAGATATTACAACTTCACTAGCCAGGAAAAGAACAAAATGAAAACAACAATAAAAATTATTTAAACAATATAATATCAAATTAATAAATTTACTTCACACTCCTTTGAATAAAATATATTGGATGCATTATATGATGGAGTTACAACTGTAAATTTAGAGATTCAAAAAGAAATAATTAAAGAATGAGGGAAAAAATAAAAAATAAATATATAAAGAAATGTATAGTTTAAGAAAAATTTGATAATGAAATGAATAATATGTTAATGGATGCCTTTAAAGTACAAAAATCATAAATTTTATGTCATGGTTTTGGGACTCCATCTTTCTAGCTGTTCATCGGATTTAAATCCCAATTGGATATCTTATAATATGATTAAGAAAGAAACTTCCATAACTATTTATGGTCCTTTCTATGTTTCCTAACATTATATGGACGTAGAAACTCAGAAAATGATATACTATAAAAATAATTTCCCAAAAATGGTTTTGGTCATAATTTAAATGAGTTTTTAGATATTTGAGAAAAAGTTGATTGTTGTATTATGAAATTTGAAATAAATAGTAATCAAAATAAATATTTTAATCCCGGATGTTCACTAATTATTCTATCATTAAAATTTTCTTATATAACTCTCCCATTACTATATACTAAATTAAAATGGAATGATGTGTGGGAGTTAACACCAATTGAAAGAGGATACTAAAAACACACGAAAAAAATTTTGTTCTCTAAAATAAAATGTTGATAATTTTCTACCCAAAAGTTGATATAAATATTTAAACAGAATTAATAACTCTCAAAATACATGAAAACATTTATACCTTTGTAAATAACCAAACACCCAATGGATAATTGTATTAAATATTTCAGAGGAGAAAAAAATTAAATGATGTAATTATTTATGTGGTAGTTAATTTATGTTTTGTACAATATACCAAAAGGTTAACAGAAGTGAATGAGAATAGAAAATTTTTTCCTTAAGATAGTGTTCATTTTACTCTATTTTTTATTGAATAATACCCCATGCAAAAATATGATCATATCCAAAAAATATAATTGTATTTTAATAATATATTAAAAATATTTGATGAAAAATAGGGAAATATTAATTTAGGAGCTTCAAATAATGTCATTAAATGTTAGGAATATATTCAAATATTTTAAAATCTTTGGTGGAATGGCATAGTTTGAAATAATTTGTGTATATAGATGGATTTATATTGGAATACATATTTAATATTTATGGAAAAAAATTTATGGAATTAGTATTTATATAGTTTATAATTGACTATATCAAACAAATTTTAGATATAGTAATTAAACAAAAAATTAAATTAATCAAATCAAAGGAATAATAAATTTTAACAAGTCTAACTTATTATGAACTAATTAGAAGAAATTTAAACACATTAACAATAAAAAAAGTAAGAACAATGTTTTAGTAATGAATTTTAAATATAATTGAATTAATTTAAAACCATGATAGTAGTGACATATTTTAATCTTCAAAGTACATATAAAGAATAAATTCCTTATATATAATATATAATGTTAAAATAATGATAGTTGTAACATTATTTTAAATACACGATAGACATAAATTTAATTTAGTCAATAAACTGGTTTTAAAAGCATCATAGTATCATTAAAATTGGTAAAAAATAATCATTTTTATACCAATATCATAGATTTCATATTAATTTCAAGTAATTCATCTAAAATAATTTATCATCAAAGTGATACTGAAATAATTTCTTTTATTTTCCTATCATGTTGGTAGGAATTGTATAAAATATTTAAATTTATTATGCCCCAATATAAATGAAAAGTCATATTCAATAGATTATGAAGTATTAAACTGAAACATACCATAATAGATATATGTTTAAACGGTGTAAAAAATTAAATCATTGGATGAAATGTTGAAGGTGTATGAAGATGAGTTATAATAATCGATTTCATGGATGTTGGATATTTTTTGTGGAGATTATGATTTTTATTATAATATATAATGAGATTCTTCCTGAATTTGGAAAAATTATTTTATTGAATAAAAATATTAATAATACCCTGATAGTTGTTACCAGAAAATATAGGTTATAGATCTTTATTCAGAAAATATATAATCTTTCAATGAAAAGTTAAATAAACAAAGACATTGATTTTTTTAGTAAAATAATGAAATAAAATGAAAATTAAATTGAATAATTATTGTAAATAGAGATTAAGTCATTATGTTAATGTAATGATTTTTCATGAAATTGGAAATAATTTTAAAATTTTAATAACCTTAAATCAACATCATCGATAAGGGAATTTATAATAAAATTAGAAAATTTAATTCAAAATAATTAAATAATTAATTTTAATCACTTTAATAGTGAATAATATATAGATTGTTTCCTCACGAAGGTTATTGTGATAGAAGAGAACCATTATATATAACCAAAACCCAATTTTCAGGAACAATGTATCCAATTTCAATTAGGTGATGATTTTTGGAAATTCATATAGTGAATGAATTTATATCGTACTAAAATATTTTAAATCAACATAAATTATCTAAAATAAAAAACAATTAAAAGAATCTCCAGAATTTCCAAAATTAACTCATAATTAGAAGAAAATAAAAATATACACAATACCATCTATTAATAAAAAAACCCCAATTAAAAATGTCAAAAAATATAGAGAAATTGAAATGAAAAATAAGTTATAATATATGATACAACCCCGTATTTTCATAAATATTAGATGAAATTTCAATAATAAAGAAGTCCCACAAAAAACACCACACTAAAATACCATAAAGGAGCAATACAAATTACCTAGAAACTATAACAAACCAAAAAGAATTTTATTCAAGGAACACTCCTTATACTTATTTTTAGGTGTCTGGTAGGGTTGATAGATGGCCAGAGGTTTTGAGGCTAATTTTGAAATAGACTTGTAGCTTGTGAAGTTGTAGATAGTATGCTGGCCAATAGATGGGAATCTGTTGGCCCATTAATGGCATTTCTTGGAGTTACAACCATTTTATTATAGTATCAAATAGTCGTAGAGGGCCATAAGATAGCTAGTGTGAATAATGGACGTGGGACATGATTAAGGTAACATGGTAAAAAAACTCAAAACCCTCATTTTTATTACATTCTATCATGCCTCAAATCTAATTGGACCCACCCAAACCATAGGACACTCTTAATCTATTTTTTTCTCTCTCGAACACATCTTTCTGATAATTGAGGTATCATTTGAAGTAGTAATACTCTTTAAAAATTCATTTCTCAACATTTTTTTAGATATACATTCTTATATTGATTCTATATTTAAAGGGGCTATATTATCCTTGGGGATTTTTGGACAAGTAATAGTTAATGATAAGTAATAGTTCTAGGATCTTTTCCTTAGTATTTATAGACCCCTATTCCATGAATTTATTTTGACCATCAGTTGAAGATAATCTCAGATACATTGTGGATTGATTCCAAAATTTCCAAGTATATGTTTCTAATATATTACTTCATTTTATGACTGATTGTTTATTGATAATCCATAGATATGTATTTATTCATCCTAATATATGTTCTTTGAAATTTGATCTTGAATTTCCTCATTAATTATTCATTGATCCTCTTCGATATGATTTGAACATTTTAGGGATATAAATTATTAGGATCTTGATACCCCTCACTATTTATTAATTATTTAATGCTTTGTTTGTTTTTAATTCCTTTCGAATAAATTTTTATTGATGTTTTTTTTAAATTGAGGGATTATGATGGATTTTTTTTTCTAAAGTGAAAATCCATTATTTAAATTGAATGAGTTGATTTATTTAAAATTTTCTTCATGGTTTGTAATGGTTGAATTACTAAATTTCCAAGATACATTGATGAATTATTTTCACGACATTTATAAATAGGAGTTAATTGGTGATTTGAAACGAGTGATTTGTTCAAATAAACATTGGGTAGACCAATTTTTAACTAACAAAAGACTTTTTATTTGAGTAATATCCTTCTTGAATAAATTTTGTTTTTTTTGAAAGTAGTGTTTGGTTTACAGGCCATTATATAATTTTAATAATTATTTTTTAATGGAAGTGGGTATGATTACCATTTTGAATGATGATTTTAAATAATATATTTGATTTGAAAAATATGATTCTTGATATACTGATTGACACTTTGTGATGATATTATATTATGATAATATATTAATGTCAGTAACATTACTCTTTTGTTTCCCATTTATGGGTTTTGATAGAGGTATTATTCAATTTTATGGTGTTGGGTGTGAGAGTGAGACATTAACTGAAAATGAGTTGAAATTTTAGAGATGCGAGCCCCTCACAATGTTATTATGGATCCCCATTGTCATCTGTGTGTCTTGAGTATCACACTAACCTCCATTGATTAGTTATGTGAACCTAGTAAGTTAAATGACATGACCATGATTTATTATTCTATAGTGGACTCAAATCCCCACTAATGGATTTATAGAGAATATGAATGGTGTAGGAAACAAACATTTGTCTAGGGAAGAGGGTGTGTGTGGATGTGGTTTACATGGGAACCATTGAGATTTGATTTCTTCCCATTAATCAATCAGGATTTATTAATTATCTAGACTCTGGTATAATCAGTATCTTTTCTAGTTCACGAACTTGAAATCCTCATACTTGTTACATGATACAAGATATTGTTCATTGTCACCACTGGCCAATAAAGGCGTATTGTTTGAGTGATTACATTTTCTGAGAGATATACTTCCTTATATATTGTGCCTTAATTATATTATATTGACTCTTGTATAAGATACTTTTATCTTTTTCATGATATTATTTCTCAATTTATATATCATTATCATTTGAAATGATTCTTCAAAATGTTCAATATAATATTTTGATTTTAAATGAGATAATGCATAGAATTTGTGATTAGTTCTTGAAACGATTTAAAAATGTTTAAAATTATTCTTTAAAAATTTCCTTGTAATAATCAAATTTTTATGGATTTAATTTACTCTTTTGTATTGAAATTCATTTTACTCTCTTTATTGAACTCCCGATCAACATAATTGGATTAACTTATGAAGTAACTACATATACTCTTTGGTGTAATCCTATATGAATTATTAGATCACACCTTTCTTGTACCATTTGGTGTTTGCAACCATCATGTTTTTATAGTAGGTTCTCATGTTCTATTCACCTTATTCTTTCGGGTTTCTTATTGGATGACTGTGGGTGGGTGAATTGGGACACGTTGGGTGGTAATAGAATACCATGATTATGTTGTGGTAGTTTTGTTTCAACTTTATATTTTTAGTTTTTTTCATCCTATCTTTGTATCCAGATGAATATTTACTATTTTATTAGTTTCTTGATGTTTCCATATTTTTATTATATTTATAAACTATTTTGGTTGAAATAATTCCCAAAAGATGATTTTTGTAGCATTGGAAATTTTTTCAAGCTTGCGGGGACCAAGATTTCCCTTCAGGCAAGTGGAAAAATGCATTGGATGCCGGTTGAGATAGTACTTTAGGTAAGATTGATGTTATTGGTATTAAAGGAGGTTTGTTATGAAAATATTCCTTTTTAAAAGACATTTATTTTATTTATTTCGGGTGATTCATGGAAGAAAATATATTTGGGGATTGTTGTGACTCAATACCTTCTTCATTTACAGGTGTTTGATGACCATACATCATGATGGGACATGAGTTACCAAGGAAAGTGAGGTCTTGATTCATTCTTTAATTGTTTTTGTTTCCTAATATTGATGAGATTTATATTCTCAATGATACTATCTTAGATTTTCTTATAATATTATTGGTTTTAGGGTGGAATGGAAATATGAAAAGAGCTATACAATTCCATCATATTTTGGAAAATTATGAGGAATAAGTGTTTTTGATCTTGGATTAAATCTAGGTATTTATTTTATTTTGGTGAATTATTTACCAACCTTTGAAGCAAAGATGTAAAATGTTATATTGTTGCCCCAAACCCGAAAAATTTATAATTTTCCTCAATGAATAACTCACTTATGGGATTTTATTGTAGGATGTTATTATTTTTGAATACAGAACAATGATTTTGGTTTATTTATTTCCTGTGTTTGATCTTTCCAATTTATTCCCATTAGTGATGATTCAAAACCCTTTGTAAAAAAAATTAACATATAAAATATTTTTGTTAGTTATTTCAAAAAAATCATTACAAAAAAGGCGGGTTCTGTAAACTATTTTCTTCGTAAAAATCATTTTCTAAGACACCTATATGATATTTTGAAGGATTCTTGTAATAATAAATTTTGTATTGTAATAGATTTAAAATGGAAATGGTTTTTTATTTGGGATATGGAATTAATGTTTTTAAAAACATGTAAGATGTTCAATGAGATGGTAAAGTATCTTTATCTTGTGATAGATATCAATCATGATTTCATATTTTCAAATTAAAAGAATATGTTTAATAAAATGAAAAATGTTTTGTTATTTAATATAGTGATTTTTTGATAATTATGGTTTGATATTCCTTTATAGTATTTTTAGTTATCTATATTCATGTTTATTATATAGGATTTTATGAACATATGTTTCATGATCTCCATAAATGTATCACAGAAATATTTCAAGGAAATATAGAATTTCATTTCTCCATTATGATTTTTGATATATCCCTTGAAATTTATTTGATTTAGAATATTTGTTGATATCTCTACAAATGCATTTAATCAAGCGTCAGAGCTGGATAGTATCAAACATTTAGTCCCCATCTAGTTCTTATTAGATCTTTGACCACCTTTTTTGGGAGGATAGCAGGGTTCAAATTATGTAATGAAGTGGAATTCTGATGTTGAGAAATATATCACTATATCAAGACTCCTGAAAATCTTAAGTTTAAGACTCTTAATTCATTATTAAGGGACCTAGTTGGTAGTGTTAGGAATTCATGGTTCACCACAATCATAACAAAAGAATGTATTTATAATTCATTAAGTCAGTTTTCATCTAGTAGAAATTTTATAATGAATTGAATACTAATAATGTTTTTGATTTAATGTGTCATTGTCAAGATTGGAATTAAATTTAAATGTATGAGAAATAATTTTTATGTTTGGTATATTTATCACATAATCTTGTTGGAGATGAATCCCTAAACTCACTTTATTTAAAAAAATGTTATCACCTAGACCTTGGAACTTCCATAATGACAGCATGTCATCCCTTTAATATGATTGTGCTTAAAAGGGCATTATGTGATGGATTTGATCTAGTAAAGATGTCTAAATAGTATATTACCTCATTTATAAATGTCTTAAGTGAATATGTCTTATTTTGTGGATTAAAAATATTGGTTGAGTAGCGATATTATTCTCAAAAAAAAGAAGAGGAATCGTTTATTGTTTTTAGTGTAGAGCACATTATCATTATATGAATTGGTATTTTAAAGATCCAATAGTTTGGGATCAGTATGTAAATTGTTGTATTTTGATGAGTTTTAATGTTTCAGGTTACTTAAAGGGAATTTTTTTCTTGGATGATATGCTTGTAATGGTTTTTCCTTATAAAATAAAAATATCTATCCTCGGGCCTCATAATTAATCTCTTTCACATAGTGAAGAATTTGTTAGTGGAATTTCATTTCAGTCAATATTATGGATCCTATATTTGTAATAGACCTTCTATATTTTCCTTTTATTACTACTTATTAATTTATTTGTGACATTTTTATTTTACAGATCTCTTATGGAATGATTTTGGATATTTTTCGATATTATCTTGAGGATATATATTTTTTTCTTGATATATATTAATGTATCATTGTGGATAAAATCTCATGATTTTTTTCATCATTTTGTATGGTTTATATTCATTGAGTTTTTTTAATTATAATGGATTTAATAAAACCTTTTGATGGGAACCTCGAGGTGGATGGGGTTTCTCTCTTTCAAATGAATTTTTTTCCCTCTATATGTGTCTTCTTATAGTTAGTGATGGATAGCTCTAGGTTTTTTATTCCTTTTTATCTTATCATTTAACATTTTTTTGGTTAGATATATATCTTTATGTGTTGTTTGAAATCCATTCTTGAGTGTATATTGTTCCTCGTTGAGAACTAAAATCATCATTTTGATCTATTTCCAATTGCACATAGATAGATGTTGGGAAGGTTATTGGGTGACTAGGAATGTATCAATTCCTATAAGACCATGAACCTAGAGAATATAGGGTTGTTTTCATAATCACCACAAGGTGTGGGGGTCTATTTTGGAAATTCGAGGTAATTGTAAAGTACTTATTGAAATAGAAATCATTATCAGTTTGTTCTTTGATAGTGTATTGTTTGATCGATGATGAATATTTGGAGAAATTTTTCTTTTAGAATAATTGAATTGTTTTGGGTATTAAGTTTATCTAAATATTTAGTTTCAACTCTTTATGGTTCTCCTTAGTGAGTGATGAAGGTATATTATTTGTTTTATGGGACATGTTCTTGGTGGTTTTTCTTTTATATTCCACTATTTTTTTCGACATTAAAATATTGGGGTGAAATATTCTAGTTCTTTAATTCTTATTTAGTATTTTACCTAATTGATGTTGTTATAGTTTGGTTGGGGATGTGTCATTATCTTGGAGGTTTTTCTTTATGTTTTATAGGAACACATGTTTTAGGGTTTTCATATTTGTGTCTGGATGTGATCTTTAATCTCTCTATTTTTAATATTTTAGACTTGAAGATTTATTAGTTAAATGAGTGATATGTTACGTATTATTTTATCATTATGTAAATCTCTTTAAACATTGGTTTTATCCATGGTGTTGGTTTTTTGGTTGCTAGAGTGGTTGAAGGATTACCTAAGGCTTCAAGGTTAGGAAGGGTATTAATATAAAGCATGTAAATATATTGGTGGTCAACCAAATCACTGGTGTGGGACACCAGCCAACTGGTTGGTTGGGGATTGGGTCAAAAAATATTATTTATCCACTAGCTGGCTGATGAGTATCCACTAGCCAGATTGTGGGAAAGACAAGGGTTATAACCCTTATACTATAACCACAAACTAGCTAGTGATGACCACTGGCTAGCCGATGGTGTCATTTTTCATGATAAAACATCAATGTATCATGGTCAGTGCTCCCCAAAACCCCCATTTTTTTAATTATATATCCTCCCCCAAACCCAATTCTACCTACTAAAGCATGATATCCCATCAAGTGATTTTGGATCTACCAAACTCATCTCTTGGTGGGTAAATGTTCTATTTGTTGTGGTGATCCTTTTTAGGAAGTAATTTCTATTTTTACTCTTCAATTTTCTTTATACTCTAGATTCATTCATCATAGGATCAATAACAGAATTGGGAATTGTTTTATATGAAATGGTTGTTGTGAAATTGTGGTTCTCAGATCTCTTCTTAGCACATTAGAGACATCACTACCTTGATTTAGTGTTCATGATTAATGTCAAGACATCTTGAATTAATTATGGATTAATCCTTGAATTTATATGTAGGTATTTCTATTATTTTTCGTAATTATATTATTTATTTTTTATTGATAAATTATACATTAGTATTTCAGCTTCCTAATATATATGTTATGAATGTTTTACTTGAATATCCTCTTGAAATCTTCATTGATACACTTATTTAAAATTTCAATATGACATGGATATAATTTATTGTGATATGTTTCCATATCACTATTTAGTAATTTTTGAACATCGATTTTGTTTTTATTTATTTTTTAATAAACTCTTAAAGTCTATTTCGGTGATAGTGAAGGATTCATCCTTGTCTTTATTTGTAAAGTAAAATTCCTTATTTTAATTATATTCGGTTGATTAATTAATTGTTTTATATATAGTTTTAAAAACATTACTTATGAAATGAACCTGATACCTATTTAAATGTTTTTCCCCTTCTTCACGATGGAGTGTTATTGGGTGATTTTAAATGAGTAATTTTCTTATTTAAAAAGGGTGTATACCCATGTTTTGAAATGACTTTAAGCATTTTTAATTAAGAAAAATCATTTATGAAGAATGTATTATTATTTTTTAATAAATTATTGTTATAAAGGATAGTTTTATGGTGATTTTTGAGAGGAATCATGTATGATTATCCTTTTGAATGTTAATTGCAAATAAAGGCTTTGATTTGAAATTGATTATGCTTGATGGACCAATTGGTAATTTTTTATGATTCACTCTTGTTATAATACCTTGATGTGACTTACTTGAATAATTTGATTCTAAAAGATGGGTGTTGACAAAGGGATTATTCACATTGAGATATTTTTGGGTGATGGTGATATATGAACTAAAAATGAGATGAAATTTTGAGCGCATGAGTCCATATTGATACTGACGAGGATCTCTATTCTGTTCCAAGTGACTTCACTACATAACTCACCTCCATTGATTAGTAGTTTGAACCATGTTATATAGATGAGACAACTTATATTTTTTCTTCTATTTAATACTCAAACCAATACTAGTAGATCGATAGAGAATATAAAAGATTATGGTTATAAATGTGTGACTAGGAAAGTGGGTTTGTGTGAACTTGGTTTTATTGAGACCCTTTTCTACATGATGAAAGACCTATGATTAGTCATTATTTATTTTTTAGATATATTTTGTTGGAATCCTATAGTATATATGTTATACCCATGACATACATGATATAGTTACTTAGTATATGATAGCATTTGTTATCAACACATCAAACAAGTGTTGCCTTATTTGGTTGACTACCTTTTCCGATTGATTTTTTGATGGATATGATGCAACATGAATAAATTATAATGAATCTTATATAAGTCATTGATATCTCATGCATTACCATATTTATTAATTTATCTGACTTTAATATATGAAATGGGATTAATGATTTTCAATAAAAGTATGATTTTTAAATGATAGAATATCCGACTTTCAACTCTATTTACCAAACTGTTGTTCAAAGATGTTAATATTTCGTTTTAAAATTCTACTTGTTTTAATTTTATTTTGATAGATTTAATTTCTTATTTAGATATAAAAATAATTAAACAATACTTATTGTACTCTCTTTTATCAAAATTGGATTACCATTTGATATTACTTTATAGACTATTTGGTGGAATCCTACTATGGTTTATTAGATCACACCCTTCTCGAATATTTTTCTATTTTCAACCTGAATATTTATATAGTATTTTCTCATGTTATATTTTCCTTATTCTTATTGGTTTATCCTTGGTTAGATGGTGGTGATGACGTGGAAAAAGTGGATGGTCACGAACTACTTGAGAACCTTTCACCAGCCTGTGGGGATTTGGAATTCCCATTGGGCCACTAGAATAATGATTTAGATTCACGTTTAGATTTCACTTAGAGGTAGTTCATAACATAAATAACTTCATTAATAAATATAAATATAAAAATATTTTATTAGAAACATTTAAATGTTTGAAAATAGTACTTAATAAATAAATTTTAATTGAAATGTATGATAAAAATAACCTGAATATATGTAATGGTGAATTCAAAAATTTTCCTATTTTTAAAATGAACACATTCTTGTTGAAATATAATTAATTTATAATGAAATAATCTAGGAATTATTCAGTGAAAAAATAAACATTTTTCATAATAATTACATTTTATTTTTCAAAATAGTTTCCTATTTTGGGTGGTATATGTATATAAATAAAATATATATTAAATATTTTATGGAATTTATACAAAATAAGGGGAGTAAATAGGTGTGTAGTCTTAGGATTGATAGAATAAGGTCATAGTTGGCACAAACCTGATGGGTGATTTTAAAAACTCAATGAGTGAATGTAATGGATAGTATAATACCCAACATCTAGGATATAAAATTTTTTAGATATTGAAAACCCGATCATTGAAGAGGTGTCAATGAACAAAATTAAGAATAATATATTGAAATCATTGTAGATGTGAAGAGAGATTAGGGTTTCAAGGGATATAATTGAAGTGATATATTGAATAATTCCATGGAGGAGTCAGAAACTAGGGTGTATGATAAGATGGATTAGGGTTGCGATGTAACTAATGGAAGAGGGAAGATGGATCAGAAATAAAGTTTATAATAATCTCATAAAAAGAGTTAAGTTTATTGGATAATTTGAAAAATAGATGAAGGATTTCATAAAACATGTACCATAGGCCACACACTATTTGGGAGATATAAATTTTTAAATAATCAGAGAATTAATCAGTAATTTTTGTGAACTTATGTAACGATTCAATAAAATTATAAAAAAACATTTTATATAAAATTCAATAGTACTATAAGAGATATAATTTTGGAAAATATAAAATATTGAATTCATAAAATATTTTATTATATAAAAAAATATACATTCAATTATAATAACCACCACTAGCATTATATTTATGCACTATTTTTTTGACATGTCACTGATGAATTGAGAATAGTGGTAGTGAATTTACAAAAGAAACCAACATCATTTTATCCTTTATCCCCTTTTTATAGACATGTTCAAAAAAATAAAAAATAATATTAATATTTCAATGGAATTTTAAATCATTTTTAATACATTAAAAGTTAGATTCAGGAATTAGTGATTCTTATAGATTATAAATGACCCTAGCATCCTCATCACAAATTTTGATGGAAAATCAAGTCATTTTCACACTTTTTGACATTTTATTTTATTTTTTTGTTAAAAAAAGATTTAGAATTCATAAAAAGATATTTTATTTGTATGAGACTCATTCATATATATAACACCCTAAGATGTTGAGAATTATTTTTTTTTCAAATTTATTTTAATTTTCAATATTTTTTATTTCACATGAAACTAGAAATTGTTCTTTATATATATATATATATATATATATATATATATATTAAAAAACCAAGTCAAATATTCCTTTCACCGTCAGTACCAACTCATCTTGTGCTACACAAACTAACAACTTGTCTTGCACTACAAGCAACACTGACTTGATGTACGATGCACACAACACTTAGTTTCTAAAAAATATATGTTTTCATTTTTTTAATTATTTAAATGAGATAATTATATCAAAATGGTTAAACATTGTAATATTAATAGTAATGAATAATTTTCAAATTTTTTATAATTGTTTTATATGAATAAAACATATTGATAATAAAAGATATTATTTTTGGTAAAGTTATTTTTATGATTAAAAACATCATTCTCTTGAATGAACTACTTCAAATAGTAAAAGTAATTTTAGAAACATTTTTAAATTGAAATGGATAAAATAAATTTCATTTTTTATTTCATAATGTCAAAATTATACTAGATTTAGTTTTGGGATTTTTCTGTGAGATTTAATTTTTTTGATGAATAGTGAAAAGTACTGCTTTTTAGTTGAAAACTACCCTTTTGTCTAGTTAATTATGAATCTTAAATGATAAGATAAATATGTTTTTAGGTAACATTAGTTTAATATTACATCTACTAAAAAATTAATTTCATTAGAATCAATACCACATTGATTGAAAATAAAAAATCATATCAAACTATTGAGATTTTTCCTACATTAAAACACCGTTATTTCGTCCCGTCTGTAGGATTAACAATAATTTTAATCTTCTTCTTCTATGAAGTAAATTTTAAAAATATGAAATAAACCATTTTATTCTGTGTAAAATTTTGTTTCTAATGAGACCATGATAATTTTGTTACCAAAATGATTAGTAAAACTGATTAAAATTAATCACATCACTTAAGGTAAAATTAAGCTTAATTAGGGACAAACATTTTAATTAAGGGCCTAAAGGACCTAGAAACTTGTCCAAAACCCATTGGTTGTCCATATATAGGAAATATAGCTTAAATATATGAGTGTTTTTGGTTTGGTAAGAATTTTTTATGTAATAACATTTTTACACCTAATTTGTTTCTAAAAATTTCAGGTGAGTCATTTTCCTTCCCTATAAATGGAATCCAACTCTACCCATTCCTCACGCCTATAAAAACATATATGTTCGTCAAATAATTGACCAAGTGGCCTAAAAACCCCTCCTTTAGATCTTTAATCCTCCATTTCTGAAGAAAACATCTCATTTAATCCTTTTGGAATGAACCAAAATGAGTTACCAAATTAACGGGTAACACCATCTTTCAAGACCCTTTTCATTATTTTTTCCTTCCTCACCCTAACCACTCTCTTTATTCCCTTATTCTGTGAAATATCCTGTATCCTACATATACTAGGTTTTTTATGAAAATGTTCTAACCTATAGTTACACACATATTTATCTATTGAATGTTGAACATATTATTTTTGTGTATGACGAACTACTGCCTCATAAATCAATGATTGTTTATTTCTCATTTACCACTAATCACGATAGCCATTATGATGGAAAAAATATATATATAATATATTATATTTATTATTTATTTTATATTTTGTATTACATTTATAATACACATATTTTTACCTTCCATTTGGTGTTAATATCATAATGTTGTTTGAGGAAGTCTTGACTTCCACCCACTCATAGCGATGTGATTTTTTCACACACCAAAAAAATGTTTTATGGGTGGGTTTAATGAAATTATATGGTATATATGATATATTAATGCTAATATAAAAATTAAATATATATATACATAAATATATATACATATTTCATTTAAATAGTTTCTTTTTATACGACAATAAAAAAGGAAAACAATGTTCATGCATACATACAATAAACAATATCCATGAACGGTGTATTCTATTTTGTACTTATTTATGTTATAAATTATTATAATATACATTTAATTTATATAAAATATGTTTATATAATTATATTTATTCTTTAATCATGATATTAGTACGAGGACCAATAATATAACAAATTAAGACACGTGCAAAAAACAAAGTACATATTACCCAAAGTGAAACTTTTACATAGGATCGTTAACAAGTGGGTAATATAGGGTAATAATGAACATATATATGATAATATATGTAATTATATTATTATGTAAAATATTTATTATAATATTATTTTTTTTACATGAAGCTTATACGTGTACGACTAGAGTCATGATTAAAGGTAAGAGGATTTCATCTCACTTTTTATTTCTGTGAGATACATGTTATGTTCACCAATATTTCATTTTGTGTAGTGTATGTAAAGACCATTTTTGTATTATATGTATCATATAATTAATTTTATGGATATTCAAATTTCCATTTTATGATCCTTCTTTCACAGGGCTTAAGTTTCAAAATTTACCAAATGGGTAAAAATGTTTTGTCTCAATTTTTCTTTTTTGAGACTCATGTTTCGCTATGAACCTAAACTCTTTTTCAATGTGTATATACTTATATTTTACATGAAATATCATGAATATAAATATTTTAATGTTATTATATTCTTCATATAACTTTTTATACTTACACGTAGATTATGATCCAATGTTATGAAGTTATTAGTGTTTATTGAGACATGCTCATCGATTTTTGAGATTGTTTGCCTTTAGTATTCCTTTGACGAATTATTATGTTCCATCTCTAAATAACATCCATAAATTTAATTATACTATGGTTTTTTATGATATACTCATATATTGGTACCATATATCCACTTTTTTGTAGATAAAATAGTGATGAAAGTGTTTTATGTAAGCATGACTTTACCCTCTCATCGGTCAGAAATCTATGTTTTCTAAAAAGAGTTTCTAAGAATATGATAACATTCCCAAATAATGTCTAAAATAAATTTTTACCATTTTTAATTTTCCAAATATCATCAATGGAATATTCATGTCTCTTTTCAAGAAAGGAATCTTTTTAACAAATTTACCATGCAAAAGGAATGTTCTTTTGACCTTGTACGACATGTACGAATTAACTCGCCATAATTTATTCAAATAAATCTTTTAATTTTTAGAAGGTTAATCTTTTAGAAATATTTTTTTAAGATTTATTTACAAGGAAAAATATTTTAAAATTGTTTTCAAGCTTATATTAAATGTTTAAAAGTAGAATAATTTTCTATAAAATTTTCAATAGTTCTTTAACGGTTGTCAATATATTCTATAAGAAATGATTTTTTTTAATATTTCATTGAAGTTTTTCAATGTATTTTCAAATAAATTAGTTTTAAAAAGACTTCAATATTTCATTAATGGCATTGAAAGTGGTTTCAATGAGATGATTTTCAGATAATTTTCATAATTTCATAAAATGATTTTAAAGTATCTTCAAAGAAATGATTTTCAAATTATTTTCAAGCTTTATTTAATGGTTTTAAAAGTGGTTTCAACGAAGAAAGTTTTTAAAAGGGTTTGAATCTTATTTTATAATATTTCATGGAAAATGGTTTTTAATGTGATTTCACGTATTCTTTTTCTGTTTTCAAATATATTTTTTATCAAAATTATTTTAAAATGGTTTTCTGAGTTAAAAATAATATTTTCAAAAAAGAATGAATATTTTTCTCGATATACATTCTTGAAGGATATTTCAAAATTATTTATCGTCTAATATGACATCTGTTGTTGTTACAAATGTCATTCTATGAAATCATATAAAGGTTCCATTAATGTCCTTTATATGAATTTTTTATGATTAATGTCATGGTATTTATGAAATCCATTAATCCTTCATGGTTTATACATGCATAAAAACCATTTCTTTTTCACTGGTTATATGCTTTTGAAACATGCGTGTTTTCATATGTTATGTTTATGATGAAATTATTATTAAACATTTATCATTACATAGGTTATGATATGTTTGCATGTTTATTATACCCATTTTATTTAATGGGGTTTGATAGGTTTATTTATGATCTTTGGGAAAATGTATGTATTATATCATTATGTGATGGGTGGGACCTATATCTCCCACTAATGCATTGGGTAATGATTTATATATCATGATATAGATAAGGATGGAATGAGGATTTACTCAATTCACTAATATATGGATGGAACAATGGTTTATAAGTTTTATTAATACATGGATGTAATGAGGGTTTACTTTATTGAGTAATATAGGGCTGGAATGAGGGATCAATCAGTTTAGTAATACATGGATGGAACGAGGGTTCACTTGGTTCAATAAATTACTTTTTCCATTAAGATTCTATTGGAAGGTATGACGTGGCTACTATAAAAATGATATTATATGCTTATGTGATTTCTAAAGTTCCATGTCTTATTCCTATGTTATTCTTCTAGGGATTATGTTCTTTATTTCATTATGATACATGAATTATAAACTACCTAGATTTATGACATGATTCATCATTATGATCTTTGATACATAGGGTGTGATCTTCTATTTTCCTGATCACATTATCATGCCATTATGATAATTTTTATCCTTACATGTATCCCTTGTTTACCCTCAATGAGAATTTGAGATCACACCTTTTTTTATTTTTCCTTTCTCCATGTTATGAAGAATGGTTTTAAGTAGAAATACTAGATGTGGAGATATTTATGGGATATGTTGAAGATCATTCACTAGTATAGAAGAATTTTTTTCCATGATTCCAAAGACTACAAACTATTATAGTCACTTGGAATTTGTTTTTGTAATGTACTAAATATTCATCTAAAGAGATGTAATATCCACATATGTTAAGCCTTTGTCACTATAGTTGGTATCATTAGAATGTTTTAGACAACCATTGGAAACTAAGATGAGAAAACCTTAGTGATTCCCCTAGGATTATTTCAATGTATATGTATAGTGTTTTCTCTAAGAATAAGTATAAGTATGAGTTAATATTATATAAATTGTCCTAGAATTTTGGTAAAGGATAGAGTGACTGGTTTCCATGAAACACGTCCATGTATTGATATACAAGTGGATGTGGCTCTGGAATAGATATACCTATCGGTAAAAACTCTGACAAGATGTTTCGGGATTGACTCAAGGTAATCTAGTACTAGACAATGGGCTTTTCATTACACCTGGTATGAAACTCCAAAGGGATATGCTTTGGGAATTTACAAACTCTTCATGAACCATCATGAAGGATTTAGATATATGTTTTCTATGAATATCCTAGGATAAACCGATGGTGTCATATACTATAGATGGTGTCAATATTTAGACATCTTATAAGTAGTTATCTTCATTAATAAATTTTTTTCTACGATAATTAGTAAATATCATACTATGCATTTGGTTTTTGTCAACAGAGAGAACTAGAAATAATTGGATTAATGTTGAATGTGATGGAAGAAATTTGGATGGGAAATCAATGGGGATGATCACTGGAGTGGAAGACATCTTGATCATTCATAACCGGGTTTCACAGAACATGATTACCAATGTTTACCATAACCAACTCTCAGAATCACCAAGGAAGAGAAAGAATATGTTCCTTGAGACTTATGGTAATGAAGACCATGGAGGAAAAATGACGCAGTTACCTTTGTGTCGAGAATGTGAAAAGAATCACATAAGTGACTATATTAGAGGAAAAAGAAGGTGTTTTTACTTTGGAAAAGAAGTGAAAAAAATAAAGTGACTATAAAAAAAATGAAGAGTTTGGTTAGCGAAATGGATGGGAATTTTGTCCTTCCTATGTTGTGATTAAAGGATAAGTGTTTTAAATATGGAGAAAATGGCCATTATGAAACCCAATATCCCAAGAGGAATATTCCTAAAGATTAAAATAATGCTAGTGTAAGTAATGGTTATATTGTGGATGATTAAGAGACTAAAAATTAAATGTTAAAGGAAAGAGGTCTTATTGTTAATAGATAATGTATTAAGAAACTGAAGTATTTATTTATTCTGATTAAAAAGTTATCCATGATGAAATATACAAGGACTGTTACACTTGTGTTTTCTCTCTATATTTTAAAGTTTATGTTGAATGTTCCCTATTAACTGTTGAAGTGATTTAATGAGGGGATGATATTTTTAATAAGGAAAGGTATCCCTTAATATGTTCTTTATAATAAGATAATGTTGTATGGATAATGATACATGGGGTATGAATAAGTAAATTCGACTGTATTGATTACCTTAAAACAAAGTAAAGACTAGTTTATTGGTGGTTTCCACTACCATTAATGAAGTTTACAATATTTTGGGATTTAGGAATAGATCCAATACACTTTGTAATGAAGAAGCCTGCATGTTTTCCAAAAGGATTTATAGTAATTCAGGTTATTACCATGTTTCAAGAGAATATATGATGAGGGTAATCACATGTTTGGAATGTGACAACAACGATCTACTTAGGATATACAAGTAAATCAATGATAAGATTATTTCATGACTCACATTATAATGTTTTGGATTTTTACCTTTGAGAAGGGTTATAAGGTTAATTATTCATGAAAAGTTTAAGTTAAAGTTCATGCCTACCACTGGCCTATGTGATGTCCTATTTATTGTATATTTTTTTAATGAATAAATATTTATGATTAAATATTAGTGTTACTTTTTATTTATTAATTCATATTGTTCTTTGAGACCAATAGTTTGACTTTTTATTCTTTATGGGCCTTAAGATCCATAAAAAGCATATTTCAGTACTTTATTCATCAATGTAAATTTTTAGAAATTCGTTCATTGAGGTAATGGATGTATTAGAAATTTTTAAGGAAAACTCAAGGATAAAATTTTGTTTATAGAAATTTATCAAGAAGTACTTAATGTTATGAAAGTGAAGAAAAATCTTTGTCTTAATACCTTAATTTTTCTTCTGCTATTGGAACTATAAATCGTTATAGATTTATGAATTTGCGGCCCTAAAATTTCATTTAATCATTAAATTATTTTAGATTATTGACCTCAATCACTTCCTATAAATATTTATACTTTTCCTATATATCTAATCTATACCCCCATCTTATGATCCCCTATGAAGAAACCCAGTTATATGTTACTATGGGTAACTATTTTGGTTCCCAATTTCCATATATAAGGGAAGTTATAGTATCCATTTTATGATATGGGTTTATATGATTGAAACTTATAAGTATTAGAAATTTGATAAAATAGATGAATTTCAAGGGTGAAATTCATTTTACTGTTGGTATAATGTAACACCTGGAGATTTTGAATTTTTTTTCAAATTAATTTATCTTTTTGAAACTATTCATTTCAAATTAAACTGAAAATTGTTATATATATATATAATTAACAACTAAAACAAATATTCCTTTCACATGCAATATAAACTTTTCTTGTGCTACATGGAATGCCAACTTGGATTCCACTACAAGAAACACCGACTTGGCATACGATGCACGCAATAGTGAGTTTTTACAAAATATCTCTTTTTATGGATTTAGTAATTTAAATAATATAATTATAAACTAATGGTTGAAATTAGTAATATTTATAGTAATAACCAATTTTCAAAAAATGGTTATAATTTTTTATATAAATAAAAAATATTGATAATAAAAGATATGATATTTTGTAAAGTACTTTTATGTTTAAATTTTTTTTTTCCAATGGACATAATATAAAAATGAAAGTAATTTTAGAAACATTTAGAAATTTAATTGGATAAAATAATCTTCATTTTTGAAATAAGAAAATTGAATTTATCCTTGGATTAAATTTTGGGATTTTTCTCAGAAACATCATTTTTTGATAAACAGTGAAAAATAATGCTTTTTATCTAAAAACTACAGGTTTGTATAATTAAGTATTAAAGGTAAATGATATTATAAATATATTTTAAGGTAAAATTACATGAATATAAAATATAATAAAAAAATTAAATTCCTTATAATCCATTTTAATTTGATTCTGAATATAAAATCTTAACAAACATTTCAACTTTTTACTACTTTAAAACCACGTTATTTCGTCACATCTGTAGGATTTGCTCTAATAATTATATTGAAACTTCTTTTAATTTAACATAAAATTTCAAAATAAAAAAATTTATTTGGTCTTATGTTGGGAATCTAATGATATCATTTAAATTTTTTTACCAAAATGATTAGTAAAAGTGATAAAAATTAATCACAACTCTTAAGACCAAATTATGTTTATATAGGGACTAAACCTTAAAATTAAAGTCCCAAATGACCTAGAAACTTTTAAAAAACTAATTTAATGTCTATAGTTAGGCCATAAACATTTATTTATTAAGATTGGTTGGTTTGGTAAGTCTTTTTTTAGGTAATAACATGTGACCACTTAATTCGTTTCTAAAATTTTGTTGTGAGTCATTTTCCTTCCACATAAAAGGAAACAACCTTTACCCAATTTTCAATCGTCTCAAACATTTTTTTCCGCCTAGATAATCCAAAGTTGCCTCCCACAAATCCTACCTTATAACTTGATGCATCATTTTGGGCAAAAAACATCTCAAGGAATCATTTTTGTATAAACCAAATGGAGTTACCTGATTAAGAGGTGACTTCTTCTTTCAAGCTTCTTTACAATATTTTCCTTATTCACCCCATCCACTCTATTTATTCCCTTGTTGTGGGAAAATACTAGTAACCTACATATACTAGTATTTTCTTTGGAAAATTTTGTTACCAACACTAACACACACATCCATCTAATATATTGTGAAATACTCTTTATGTGTACAGCGAACTACTGCCTCACGAAAGGATGATTGTTCATTTCTCCTTAAACACCAATAACAGTGTCCATTATGATGAAAAAATTATTTATATATGTAATATATTATATTTATTATTTATTTATTTATTGTTTTTTATTCCTTTTACAATACACATATTTTTACCTTCCTTTTGGTATCAATACGATAATCTTGTTTGAGGATTTGTGGACTATGACCCCCTCAAAGTGATGTGATTCATTCACACCCCACATAAAATGTATTGAAGGTGGGTTTAATGAACTTATAAGATTTATATTATATAATAATTATAATATAAAAATCATATATATAATATATATATATGTCATTTATATACTTTCTTTCAATATGACATTAAAAACGGAAAATAACATTCAAGTGTACATACGGCTTACCACCTCCATGAACAGTGAAATCCATCTCATACTTTCTTATGATATAAATTATTATAATATAAATATAATATATATACATGATATTTATATCCTGAAATACATTTTTGAATAATGATATAATAATAATAACCAATGATATAACAAATTAAGATACATGCAGAGAACAAAGAAAATATTACCCAAAGTGAAAACGTAACATAGGATCATTAAATAGAGGGTAATATAAAGTACAAATGAAACAATATATAGTATTATTTATAAGTATATTATTATGTTAAATAAATATAATAAACTTATATTTATTATACTAGAAGATTGTAAAAGTAAAAAGATATTCAAGACAAATGGTAAGGGGAATTTCATCTCACTTTTCATTTCCCGAGATACATGTTATGTTCACCACTCTTTCCTTTTGCATTGTGTATGTATGGAACATTGTTGAATCCTACGAATCTTATAATTCAACTTATGGGTATTAAAATTTCCATTTTATGATCCTTCTTCATTTGAGTTTATGTTTCAAATGTTACCAAATTAGTAAAAATGTTTTGTCTTAATTTTCATTCATTGAGACTCAAGTTTTGTGATGCATGTAAACTATTTTTTGAGTTTCATATACTTAAATTTTAAATTACATATCATAAATATCCATATTTTCCTGATATTATATAGTTCATGTAAAATTCTTTACATACACGGAGATTATGATCCTATGTAACTAGGTTATAAGTATTTGTTAAGACAATCTCATTGATTTTTGAGATTGATTACGTTTATGCTTCCTTTGAGGAATTATTATGTTAAATCTCTAAATAACATTAATGAATTTCATTAACCTATGTATTTTCATGATATAATCATGTATTGTTACAATATTTCTACACTTTGGTACATAAAATGGTTAAGAATGTGTTTTATATACACCTGACTTTACCCGCTGCCAGTTCCTCAAATCTACCTTATAATTTTTAAAAGGATAATATTTAAGAATTTTTTAAAAATTAATTTACAAGGAAACATATTTTCCAAAGTTTTTCAATATTATTTTATAAATTTTCAGGTAAAATAGTTTTAAAAAAGTTTTAAATATTTTATTAATCTTTTTCAAAGTATTTTCAATGTAATGACTTTTAAAATTTTTTCAAGATTTGTTTAATGGTTTTTAAAATATTTTCAAATAAATTAATTTTATAACATTTTCCATATTTCTTTTATGGTGTCCAAATTATTTTCAAGGTAGTTATTTTCAAATCATTTTTAAGGTTTCTTTAATGGTTTTCAAATTTTTTCCAAAGAAAAAGGTATTTATAATGATTTTATACTTTTATTATCAGCATACAAGGAAAAATGATTTAAAAATGATTTCAAGTCTTATTTATATGTTTTCAATGATATTTTATATGAAAATTATTTTCAAATGATTTAATTAATTATAAATACTTTTCCAATAAAGAAAGGATATTTCCTTATGGAATTGTTCTGAAATATATTTCACAATTATTTACCATCTCGGATGACATCAGTTGATGTTATTCATGCCTTTCTAAGAAATGATCTAAAGGTTCCATTCACATTCTTTCTATTAATGGGTTATTATTATTGTCTTGTTATTTATGAAACCCCTTTCTCCATCATGGGTTATATATATATGAAACCAGTTTTTCTTTCATTGGTTATATGATTTTGAAACCTACCTACCTTTATAGGTTATGTTTATAATGAAGTGATTGTGAAACTGATAAATTTACACATGTTATAATATTTTTACATGTTTGTGATACTAATCTATTTTTAGGGGTTATAATATGTTTATTTATGATATTTTGGCACATGAATGTATGATTTCATTATGTGATGGGAGGGACCTATATCTCCCCTTAATGCATTGAATAATGATTTATATCTCTTAAGATAGAATGTGATGGAATGGAGGTTTACTCGGTATAGTAATAGAGGGATAGAATGGGGGTTTACTTATTTTAGTAATACAAGGCTGGAATTTTGGTTTAATTGGTTTAGTAATACATTGATGGAATGATGGTTCACTCATTTCAGTAATACATGGATAGAATATGGGTTCAACCGGTTCGGTAAAGGAATTCGTCCACTAATATGGTCTTGGAAGTGATTCCTTGTATACTATGGAAATTATATTATATTCTCATGTGTTTTACACAATTCCATGTCTTATTCCTATGTTATGCTTTAATTATTTATTTCCTTATGATTCATGTCTTATAAACTGTCATTCTTTATGCCGTGATTTATCTTTATGATCTTTGATATTCAGGGTATTATCTTCTATTTTCATGATCACATTCTCACACCCTTATGATCATGTTCAAGCTTACATGTCTCCCTTGATTACCCATAATGATCATTTGAGCTCACCCATTTTATATGTTTGCATTCTATAGGTTATGAAAAAAGGTTTTAGGTTGACGTACTAAAGGTGGATATCTTTATGAGGGGGTATTGAAGATCTTTCACCGGGATAGAATATTTTGATTCCATGTTTCCATAGACAATAAACTTTTATGGTCATTTGGCATGTATTTTTGTAATATACTAAATTTTCATTGAAAAAAGTAATATCCATGTATGTTGAGCCTGGGTCACTATAATATAAGTCACCAATGACATGAACCTTATAATCCCAAATTTATATAATTAACAAATCTTGTTATCCTGTTTGTGATATTTTCACTTTATTTTTTAAATCTTTAAATTGAATATTAATGTTTAAAATACACTTTTGATAAAACTACAAAATTATAATTTCATGATTAAAAGATTATTTTTGATGGAAAAAAATTATTTTGACATATTATATCTTAAATTTTTATAACAACATAATATTATTTACTCATTTTGAAATTTTATATTCTTGTTTCAAAACTAGTATTGAATATTCTTACTTAAGAAATAATTTTGTTAATTTTTAGAAACATAGGAATCAGATTAATTTGTGGTTTATTCCTATTACTATAAAGTACTCAAGAATACTTAACTAAAATTTATACAGAAAACCTAACCTATTTATTTAGTTTTTCTTTGTAACATTTATTTCAAAATAAAAAATAATATTAATTCTTAGAAAACTCTTTCAAGAATACTAAGAAACCCAAAAGTTGGTTTCATACATAGTTTATTTTAATTGGTCAATAATAAATCATGAGTATTGTTTTTAAATTTTTAGTACACAATGATTTCATTTTCTCATTTTTACCATTTCCAACTCGTTTTAATGTTATAAAATAATATTAATAATTAAATTTCACATTAAATCATATTGAGTATATATACCATTGTATTCACTTTAAAATAGTTCTTATATATAAAAAATTACTTATCGAATATTATTCAAATTTTACATGAAAAATAGATCTCATTTTCAAATATTTATGCTCATTTTAGAAATAAAATTGATTCTTTAATGTTCAAAAAATATTTCAGTTTTACCAAGATACAAAATAATGGATTTATACCTTATTAATTTACAGTTATATCAATGTAATTGACCATATTTTTTTTATCTTTTCTATGGATACATCTTTCTTATTTTCTTGTTTTCAATTATTTTATGCTCATTTGATACATATAAATGACTATTTTTTCTTAAATGTTACTGCTAGTTTTTCTAATCACTTAAACATTTATATTCATTAATGGTTACTTTTTAAATATAAAAATATCAAACTAAATGTTCCAAAAGTTTGGGTTAGATAACAAGATTTTTTCCAATTTTAGAATTTTTTTCCCATGAATCATAATTAAAAATGAATGGTAATTGATAAAATATATTTTAAATATTTATAGGATTTTTGGAGGACAAGATCACGTGTGATTCATTTCCAAAAATCATAAGTGATGAAAAATATTTTTATTATTAATTTTTATAATAAATTGTTTTTGATCAGTTTGAACTCATTTTAATATTATAATATTAATATTAAAGGTTAAATTCTACTTTTTATTACATTGAGAACCAATAAAATTAAATTTATATATGATATGTTCCTAAAATTAAAAAATATCTGGGGATTTCTAATGTGGAACCTTTCCCCAATTTTTTGGGTTTAGGTTTGACCATATATCTCTTCAAAATGACTATTGTTTACTTTTTTTTGTCTATCCATAGAATCACCTATTGAGTAATGAGAACACTCAACTGATGATGTTTCTAGGGAATCCATGAAAACCAATCCTCTAACATCATTATGAAACTCCCATATCATAAAACAAGAGTAAAAATATCAAAATCATAATTCTCTTTCCTATTTATAGGGGATAATAAACCCTTATTTTTGAATCCATAGAATTCTCCCACTGCCATGTTACACACATAATATTTTATAATTGGATCATGGATCTATATCTATATAAAAAATAATTTTTTTCTATCCAAATAGTTTTTTTATCACATGTCTAATGGTCCGTTCATTATCTTGTCATCAACTCTATGGTCTAGCCATTTTGACGATGGTTTTTAACATAATGGATAACTTCTAATCCCATCCTCTATATTAGCCTTTTGACTATCTAATTCTAATATTTTTGTGAACATCACTACCATGTCACCCCTCTAAATTTATATAAGATTATACTCACCCCTTATCAAATTAAAAATCATAAGACTTGAAAAAACATCATGTTGTACATTAAACATGATTCCAATTTTAATGAGCTCAGTTTCATAATAGAGTGGATCATCCATTTGACACCTCTACCTTATTTGCTAGATAGAGGTTTACCTAATATTTTATTCTTATTTTATGAAATTTTAATAATAAGTTGACATTTAAAACATAATATTTATTCTTAAATGGATCTTCTTATCATTTTTAGAAAAGTGAATATCATATCAACAAAAAATTATTTCTTATTGGTCATAAATAATTAAAGCGTTCTTAAATTCACTTTATAAATGAAGAATGTTTTATAATTTAATAATATTTTATGCTATGTTAATGAAAAAAATTTCATATAAATTTAAAATTTTCATTTTGATAATTTTCATTTTATTAAAAGACAGATTTGGTTTGTTTTTTTTAAAATATGGACAAAGAAATCATAATTATTCTTCTAAATTTCCATAATAAAAATATTTTTTAATCATGTTTTGAATGTTTTTTTATTTTATAGTTTACAAGGAATCATAAATTTTAAAAGGTACTTTCAAATATAATGTGAGTCTAATATATCAAATTCATGTTCAGTTTTTTGCTGTATATAACAAATAAATCATCCTCTAGTTTCCTAAATTTAAAAAAAGCATCCTCATTTTTTAAATTTATTTTTCATTAATCATAATTTATAGTTAAAATTTAATACTTATTATTAAATGGTACTTTATTGTTTTTTGATCACCTAATATGTGAACATTAAATTTTATTTTTTTCTTAAAATTCATAATTTAGATGTTGAATTGTTGGGTATATTTCCAAGAGAAACAAAGTTACTTGACACATTTTACTCATTTCCTATTTGAATGTAAATATGAAAATATTGAAGGAAATTATAATTATATTGAGCACCTTAGAAGAAAAATTCAGGGGTTGCTTATTAATGTATTTCAAAAATAATAGATTTATCTTATTTTTTAATTCTTATAAAACATTAATATCATATTCTAGTTAATAAATACTTGATTCTATTTCACAATAAAAAATGGAAATAAATTATTGAAATATACATCCATTCAATTCAATATTATCAATTTTTATATTTAATATTGGTGAATTCCCATAACTTATAAATGACACAATGAATATTTACTTACATTAAAATGACCAGTGGAAGATTTTAATATATATTTTGACTATTTTATTCATGATTCATCACTAAAAAGTAAATTGAATCCATGTTAGATAGTTATAATATTTAAATGTTACTCAGTCATCAAATTCACACACTTTTATGTATATTGATAAAAAAATTGTAACACCATGATATTTTTAGTAATTATTACTTTAAATAAATATATTATTGAATCAATTTTAATATACACAATACTAAACTAATAAGATTAATAAATTATTAAAATAAAATTTTAAAATTACTAAATTATTATTATAAAATTTTCAAGAAGATAAATTATCACTCATTTTTTATTTATGTGAAATATTATTAAGAATTATTGAAGTTTAAAACAATATATTTTATTTAAAACTTATTTCTCGTTATATTTTAAATTTTCACATTAATGATAAATTAGAAAATTTTATAATTTTAAATTTGATTGAATGAAATTAAAATTTAAATGTATTCAATGAATCTTTTATGTGGATGGATTTCTAGGATTTTACAAATAAGTATATATTTTTTTTAAATTGTGAAAAAAACTGTTCTCTAAAATACTATAACTTTTTATTTGATTAAGAATACATGAGGTAAAATTGAATATTTAATTAGTTTTCAATTAAAATAAATATTCTTTGTTTACTC
The DNA here is from genome assembly GCA_963277665.1 of Viscum album. NCBI lineage: Eukaryota > Viridiplantae > Streptophyta > Magnoliopsida > Santalales > Viscaceae > Viscum > Viscum album. The sequence continues at coordinate 1,180,464,786 of OY728128.1, read as the reverse complement.
ATAAATTAATAAATTTTAGGGGGATAAATTATATGCATTATTTTGGCGTAAAATCGGTTATTATCTTAATTGTGATTTTTTCTAAAAACAAATTTTTATTTTATTATTCACATTTATATTAAGAGTTATTTTTAAAAAATTAGGATGTTAAATATTGAGAAATAAATTTCATATTTGTAATCATGATTTTTAAATTATGTAATATTGTCCCGTTAATTTTTTCACATCTAAATAATTCACCATAGTAAAATATAAGTACTATGGTAAGGGTAGAAAGGGTGAATGAGGGGGTCAAACAAATTTATATTCATTAAAATATCACTTTTACTTATATTAATTTTATTTTTTAGTGTATTCATACTTTATTTTTTTAATCCTGTAAATTAGAATAAAATTTATTCACTTTATAGAAGAAATAAATTTATTATATTTAAAAGTTCATAATATTTACAAAGATGTGTCCCTTCTCACTTATAGAATGGTTCCTCATCTCCAAATTTCTACAAAAAATTGAGCATTATAACTAAAAATATATTATCCAAATACCACCCTTAAATTCATATCTTTGAATTTTATATTTTTTCCCATAATTATAATTTATGAATCCTTAATTTGTTTTGAAAAAGGATATTATCAAAGGAAGAATTATATGTTCTAACTAAGCCCTCTCAAGTTATAATCTTCTTATAATGATTTGCAAATTTTATAAGAGAATATTAAAATAATGAAATAATTAACATTAATATTGTTAAATTTTATTATGTTAATTTCACAATTATTCTTTATTTTCATTATATAAATTTAAAAGTAAAAACATTATCCACACGTACATTTGGACTATTTTCTATTTGTTCGATGTATTTCAATTTTCATCACAAACTCACATGGATAGTTAAATAAAATAATTTAATGAATATATATGATATTTCTAATATAATTATGATTATTTAATGATAAACTATTATTTAATTTCATTATTATCCAACCATAATTAATTTGAAATTTCATTTGTGTATGTGTGTGAACAACCACCCCAATGTAAGTCATATTTCATTTATATTAACTTAATACATGGAATGATATAATATTTTAAAATATATTATATTTATAACATGTTTAATATTACATAAAATTGATAATATCTTATTATAATATATTTTTCTTACTCCTTAAATATTTTTAACATATTCATATTTTGGTTAGTTTTACTACGTACATGAACATTCTAATAATGTTTACAACTTGAATGATTAAATAATGTCATGCATTGTTCAAATTATGTAATAATGATGTTTTAATTTTCTTTGGAATAGTAATATATCCATATATGTGTTGATAAAATAAATTATTTCTTTGAAATAAAAACTATTATGAAATGGAATTTTATGATTTCTATGTGAATTCTAACTATACGTTACATGAAATATCCTAATAAATTCAGAATCATATCAATTTAATATATGAAATCCTAATTAATTTTTTTTAGGTGAAAAACAAAGACCAATGATGATGTACCAGTCATCTAAATATAAATATTCAGAGGAAACGAGATAGTTAACACATAAACATTGTTTTTTAATAAATAATTATTAATACAAGCATAATTTGAAATTATAAGGAAATGATATATGGTAATAACCTTATGGATATAGTTCTAGTATATATTATTGTAATAATTAATTTATTATGAAGGATTTAAAAACTTGTTTGAGAAATAGGAAGTCCTAGGGAAGGGGTTTAGAAATCAATTTCATTTCATTGGGTTGTATAATTTCTTCAATGACTATGTCATGTTAGGATAATGTTTGTTATGACCCTTGATTATTTATATTGAATTTACACATATTTTATATGGGTTTTCATTTTCACTATGATTTTTTTTAAACATACAACTACATGAATTTATTTTGGCATATTCAGAAATATAAATTATATGGTGTACAAAATTAAATTATTTTTCTTTATTAAATTGATTGTTGATTCAATAAATACTGAGGATGTAATGATATTATTCAAATAAAACTTAATTATTTGTGTTGTAGTTTAATTATTTCAATTATATTCATTTATATGGTTTATATACCGATTCATTGAAACTATAATATCATAGATCTATTTATACTCTAGGTTTTTTAAATTAGTTCTCAATTTCTTTATTTTAGAGCTGTTACTGATTTTAAAAGGTGTAGGAGATTCAAATAAATAATTTAAATGATTCAGACTCTTTCTCTTCTATATAAAAATTCATAAAACTGTTTTATGGATTCATTTATCTCTAAATAAATGTTTGATAATGATCTTTTTATTACCAATTTTAACTTTCTTTACAAATAATTAAAATAAATATTTTGAAACATTTTTTACAAATAATTTCTTCACTTCTTAAAACAAGTTTGAAAATAATATTTTTTAATCAATACTACAAGAAGGATATTTTCTAACATGATTTATTTTTTTCATTATAAATAATTTTTTGAATTATTCCACGATTTTTATATAAAATTCTATTCCAATAATTCTAGGTTATTTAGATTTTAAAATTTATGATATGAAAAAGTTACTTCCTCTTATTTTTCAAAAAATATTTTTGATTCATTCATAAAGTATTTTTTCATCTAAATAGACATCATTTAAATAATTATAATTAATTACTGTGGATATATTTTAATGATTCCATCCATGAACATTCATTGGATGTCTTATGACTATATTTTATGGAAATTTTCATGAAACCCTATCTCCTCAATGCGTTATTTTTTGCAATGAATGAATGATGTCTGGTTTATGAGTTATATAATGAATGTTTAAGATCATTTATGTTTAATTAATGTTATTGATATTTTAAATTATATATAATTATGGGTGGGTCCCATGTAGACCTCCAATTCACTGAGTAATGATATTTTTTCAAGAGGATACATGTTGGAATTAACTAAGTAGGTTATTTTATTTTATGGGTTCACGTATGGGTGATTATTAGGAAAATGTATGATGATTAAATCTATTATTTTATGTTCCTAATATAATTATAAATAAAAATATATTTATAATATAATTAATTATATATTTTGAGAAATTTTATGGTCATAAAAATGTTATTTTTTTCAAATAAAGGCTTTCAATTTAATGAGTTATAATGTTTTCCCAATAAATATTAAAGAATATTTTTTTATGTTATCTTATCATATTATACAATATAATTTTTTATATTTAAATTTATAATATATCTGTATCCTGTATTTTTTGGTGTGAATATTTTATGTTATATCCAAACACTATGATTAGGTCATTATTCTTATATGACCATATTATACTCTCTTAGGACCTTCAATGTTAATTGATGTGTTTGAACATTCTGAGAGTTTCATATCACTAAAAGTATGTTAATAATTCTCTAGGTTAAGAAAAAAATTGTTACCTCTCTATATGGGAATCACATGTGCATAATTTTCTATAGTAGTTGAAGGATTTTTGTAAAATAATAAATTCTTTATATAGTGAAAAAAATCTCATTTGATGAGAAAGACATGGGTTTCATTATATAATGAGTTTTTCATTATTATCTAAAAAATTAATGTGATAAGGTATTATGGATATAAGGGACTCATTATTTTTTTCCTAAGTAATTGTGGATATTAGAGGTAAATGTAATATTTCTTCATATAAATGTATATTCAAATTAATTATTATATGAAATTATTTTAGACATCATAGTTTTAGTAAATTTATAAAGGAAAGTAGAATAAATTTTCATTCCTTTGAGGGTATCAAGATCCATTAAAACTTTAATTTAGTTCCATAGACCGGAAAATTCAATATGGTTTCTCATTATTCAAGAATATGATACGAAAATATGGTGGATAACTTATCCAAACACAAAATCAATCGACGAAATTTCACTTATTAAATGGAAATATGTCATGTCTGTATATTTTCTAATATTCTATGTCTTTATGGTATAATAATTCCTCAAACGTAATAAATAGGAATAAAAATCTATCATTTCATGTGTGTAATATATAACTCTGATGTCAAGGTATGGGTTTGGAAACTCATTCAAAAGAATGTGTCTTATAATGATATATCCATGGTTTTAGAAATATTTATATATGACATTAATTGTCTATTTGTATTAAATTTAAAATTAAATATCCCAATAAATTCAACATTTGATTTTATAACTATCTCACAACACTATAATATTATTAATAAAAATTTTAAACTATGTGAATGAAAATTATTTATTGGTTTGAGAGAATGTTGTACCTTGATATTTTTTAAATGTATTAATTTCAATAAATATCTTGTTCAATAGGTTATCTTATACAAAAAAACTAAAGTGAAAAATAATTTATTAAAACTAATGGTACATATAAATATATTATGAATATAAAATATTTGAAAATAATTATCATATATTAGATATTTATATAAAATAAGGTAAAAACACTTAAAGTTGAAGAGGGACATTTTTCTATAAAATTTTTCTTCATTATATTTTTTTTAATTTAAAAGGATAAATTAATGAATTTTTGAATATTTATTATATTACACAAACTTCATTTTTGAATCCTATATATCAAAATTTTCCTCTGGTGAATTTATAGTATTTTTCTTAAAATTATTATTTTTAGATTTATAAGGGAAAATTCAATTTTCAGAAATATCATAAATTTTCTTTTGAGTATTACTTAAAAAGTAAATTTGAGTTATGAATTGGATTTTGAAGAAAATAAATATTTTGTATTTAGTCATAAATTAATACATTTCAGGGAGATCCCTTCTATACCTAAATTGGGGTAAAATCAATTTATAATTTGAATGGATTTTTTGAAAAACAATTTTAATTAAATTTTTTGTATTTATATTAGAATTATTTTTAGAAATTATGGAAATTTCAATTCTGTAAAATAGATTTCATATTTTTAATTCTCATTTTCAAGTTAAGTTATACATTCCATTTTATTTTTGGGCATATAAATGAGTCACTGTAGTAAAAGTTAGTCACCACGGTAATGGTATTAGGGCAGAGAGAGGGGGTTAAACAAAAATATATGACCTAAAATATCATCAAAAATATATTAATTTTATTGGGTATGTTTATTTTGAAATTAAATTAACATATATTTTATATTAGATAGATTAGTGAGGCTTTCTATGTGAAAAACGTTTATTATATTTTGATGTTCTTAATATTAACATTGCTGGCACTCTTCTCACATATAGAACAAAACATCACCAAACAATTTATCCATACACTTTTAACACACTATATCAACCATGAGTAGACATAATAACTCCTCAATATCCTTATACATGAAAAAATTAGTTATGGTATTCAAAAATAACCAATTAAATATTCCTTAAGGTATTTCATGGTTATTGTCCAAGGAAAAAGGAATATGTTCTAACATTGATATAAACTGTTTTATTATGATTAAACACTTTTCAAACATTATATAAAAATATTAATATAATTAAAGAATTATTATCAATTTAATTAATTTTTATTATGTTAATGGAACAACCATTCTCTATATCTTTGCCATCCGTTGAAAAATGAAATAGTTCCCCATGTGTATATGAAGACTACCACCTACATGTTAGAAATATTTATTTTTCCATCACCAAATAACATGAATGGTTATCTAGATGAATTTAATGAATATAAATAGTATTTATGATGCAATTAGGCTTTTAGAATGATAAACTATTATTTAATTTCATTCCCACTCATTCATTGAAAAATAGAAATGTCTCCCACATGTACCTGTAGACTACTACCATAGTTGGATTATTATAAAAGTTAATTTTATAAATAAATATTATATTTTTTAAATAATTATTATCTTATAAAAGTTACAATATAGTAATAAAATAATATGTTTTGAGTCATTCATCCATTTTGTGTTCTTTTTTTAGTCATTTTTACCAAGTAGATAAATATTTTTATAAATTTTATGTCATGAATGATTGAGGAGTGTTATAAAATATTAACATTTTATAATAATTATTATTTTATTTTTTTTCTAAAATTATTTAATTGAAATATATATATATATGTATATTTTTAGATAAAATATATTCCTTCTCTAAAATCAAAAATTCTTAGAAATGTAATTTTTAATCATTCCACACAAATCATGACCATTAGTTCGATGAAATATCCATGGAACATAAGAATAATAAAAAATACATATATTAAAATTTTATTAACACTATTTAGGTGATGAATCCCTTAAAAATGGAGATGAACCAAAATCATCGAATCAAAACATAAAATGTAATCTTGATTGTTAATTAAAAAGAATTTATTTTTTAAAAAAATATTAATAAATTAGGAATTAGGAATTAAAATATAAGGATATATCATAGTTTAATTATGAATATAGTAACATTATATATTTATAATAAATAAAAATATATTATACGAGGTCTATAACATATTTTATGAATGTAAGTATGAGGTAATGGGTTCTATATCCCAATTTCCATTGATTGGGTTATATCACTTCATAATTAACTATTTTATGAAATTATTGTTGGTGTTAGGAGCTATTTATTTTTTATTTCAACATTCTTGATTTATATTTAGATCTTTTATACATAATAATTTCATTTACTTAATCATATTTCAAATTTTATGTTCTTTTAGGGGTTTCTTGTCTCAATTTCAAATTCATTGAGACATGTTTCATTTTGTGCACCATGATTTATTTTATATTGTAAAATTAAAACCCAAAAATATATTTGAAAACATTATTTCTTTTACTTTATAGAGTTTATTGAATCATATGAATTTTTTTCATTATATATTTTTATTCAAGCATTTCTAATGTAGTATGTGTTTCTTGTATCAAGCATTATTCTTTGAGTCATATTCTAATTGTTTTTATATGAATAAATATATTATAAAATAAATTTTTACAATTATAAATTCTCTTTACATATTATTAAATTTAATCATTCCAAATATTTTCCAGAAGAATTACATTTAACTTTCCTTATAAAAGTGTGAAAAGCGTGTTTTTAAAATAGTTGGAAAGAATGAATTTTACATTGATAATGAATATTTTTCATTATAAAGATTCCTTCACATGCTTCTGTGATTTTTCAAAGAATATATTTTTCTTGTTTTTAATGTTTTTTTAAATTATTAAAACTAATGTAGATTTCTGCTATTTTTCAAATTATATTTCTATGATTCTACAAATGTGTTTTTTAATTTTCTTCAAAACCATTTGAATTATTATTTTTATTACTGAAGGAAATTTCATAATGATTATATCAAAATTATTTCTCACTATCACTTATTGTGATATTATAGTGAAATAATCATTAAACCACATGTTTTATATTGGTTTGTTACACTTTGACTTTTTGATGAATGGGGTTTTTTTGAGTTTTATGATGAAAGTGAAATATAATATGTGTTTTATTCAACTTAAGGTTCATGTATTTATTATATAATGATAGGTGGGTCTTATATATCCCTTCAATGTATTTGGTAATGATAAGTTCTCTAGAGGAGACTTGTTAGAATTAATAGTGATGGTTGATTGGTTAAAAGGGTTCTTATAAAGGTGATTGTAAGGATAATGTCCCATGATTACCAAATGATTTTTATATTCTTATAATAATGGTTAATATAATGTTATCATCTGAAAATTGGTAAATTATTGATAAATTTTTTATTATTTTTATATGGTGATTTTTTTTAAAGAATTTTTTTTCATTCTAGAGTTCTCATGATTTCCCAATTAATATTAATGAGTATAAATTTATGATTTATTATGAGTTTGTTTTATAGATTTTTTTATCTAAGAAATTGAAATATATATAAATAATTTTTTTGGGTGTTATTATCATATAGTATATCCGAGAAAAATGATTATGTTATCATATTGATATGATCATATTATGTTTTTTATGATATTCGATCGATAATGTCCATGATTAACCTTTCCAAGCCATTAGGGTCACCCATATTATATTTACATTTCCATTGGTTATGAATAAAATTATTTCATTTGATATTTGTAAAAGGGTATCATGTGTGGAATGTTTTTTGGGAGATCATAATGGAATTTATAAATAAAATCAATTCATTTAATAGTGAAAATATTTCCCATTTTATTAGAAAGATATTGGTTTTTTATATAATATTATTTTAATAACTCATTAAAACTATAATTCTAAATGTTATTTGTGGTATAAAGGTCCCAATATTGTTTTAGAATGTAATTGTGGATGTTTATGTTTGGGTCACTTCTATTGGTATCCAATCCCGTTCGTAAAGATTATGTTATTAGAACCAAATCCAGGTGTATGGGGTCTTAGTGATATAGATTTTTTTGATTCAACATTTTATAAATAAATTAAAAATAAAATTAGTTTTGTTTTTTATCATATTATAGATATTTCAGAATTAAAAAAAAAAATATTGAACCATAAAATTTTTAACATGAGAAATAAAAAGAAAAACATGTCATGTATCTGGTGCATCATCCACATACTAACCAACTGAGTCATGACAATGATCCCCAAATAAGTAAATGGAATATATGAGACTAATATTTTTAAAATAATAATATTTAAATTAGTTTTTTGTATTATGTATTCAATTTTTAAGACATGAATCTTGGTTTAGTGTATCATGATATGGGAAAATCATTAATAAACACTATTATATCTTCTTTAGGCATGCCACCAATTCTTTTTGTACATTTTCCAGAACCTTTACATTTTCATTTAGTGACATATATTTTCATAAACAACAATATATATTGAGTGAAAAATAACCAAAACATAGTCTTATATTCATGTCACTTTAATTCTATGTATATCAATTAAAAAATTATTACACTCACCAGAGAAGGAGGGTGAATCAGATTGAACTTGTTTCTATTAGATTCTTATCTTATATTTTATATACCATTAAAAACCCCATAATATCTAAATCCATTTTAATTATTGGTGAATAAATTAATCTATTTATCACTTACCGAACTAAAAAACCAAAATGTAATTCACAATATAGAGTAATGATCAGAACATAACATTTTTAAATGTTTTGATTATAATGAGAGAAGACAACTCCTTAGTCTGTTCTTTTTTAATCAGGAGTCACATATTTTACACTATATTATACAAGTAGTTATAATAGGAAAGGAATTATAGTGAATCGATAGTGAATCAAATACTTAAAAAACATCCCACTACACTTCCCATCAGCCCAATGGATTCATAATATTTCTCTGCACTTCCTAGAATCCCAATATATTATAATGGATCCCATTTGTCTAAAAAACACTACCCTTTAAACATTATGAATAATTTCACTATTGTTTTATGGGATGATCCTTCATCAAATGATATAAGCATATTCTTTAACATAGTGTTTTACTTCCTTTTATGATCTACTAAATAGTATAAAAATTTATATCTATAAATATTAAATCTCTCACATCTTTCACAGAATTAGATCCTTAGAATCCCTTAACTCTGTATTCGTGGGTATTCATTGCCAATGATAAAACAATAGAAAATAATGCATTTTTTCCTTCCAAAACTATTATCCTTTTTTACTACTCATTGTTTTTTAATTCTATAATAGTGGGTATTAGTGCGATTATTATTCTTCACCATTTACATTGGTTGATTGGATATGATTAATAGGATTTGGTTAATATATTATAACATTAATAATAATAATTATTATTATTCTTATTATTCTTATAATTTTTCTACTTTTTTGATACACATTGATTTCATTCAATTCAGGTTTGTATTGGGTTCTATTCTACATCAAAGGTTCACACACATCACCATTTTATTTATCCGTCTAACATTTATACTCGTAATTTTAAAATATATTTTATATGTAATAAATATATAAAATAATTAAAAATATCAATGTAGTGATCTGACCTTATTTATATAAATTCATCATTGTGGATGTACTCCCACAATCTTAAAATATTTAATTTGTCCTAAACTATTTTTCTTAATTTATTTTCTAGGAATAAACCATTTATCATTTGAACCCATTTAAATACAACATTATTTATTTCTATAAAAGTGGATCAAGATCCTACTTATCAAAGTAGTTTCACAAACTCTAACATTAATCAATCTCTATAATCTATATGAAAAACATAAAGTACACATTCTATTACAATGAGGATATTTTCCACATATCCAGGAGAATTTATGAATTTATAAAATCATAATCATATTAAATTTAATTCTCAAAGTCTATCATATTATGATATTATTATTTTATAAATAGAGATAACATTCTCAATCATTCACCTTAAATCAAAATCTTAGTGGTACAAGTTATATAATTAAAGAATTATTTTAGCTTCACCAGGTTTAATATCAAAATTTATATTTTGGAAATCCCTATATATTCAATAAATACCAAATTATTATATTTTTTTACAAGTTGCCTAAATTTGACTAGTACACAATGTTTCTAGGAAACATACATTTTATAGTGTGATATGAGGAATATTTTTAATTTTTAGACTATATGTCATTTTTTATACATGTAAAATTACTATTGTGTTCTTCTCTACACTTACCCACCTTTTTTGATTTCCCATAAAATGGTATTTAAGGGAAACATACCTTTATAAAATTAAGATAACTCATAAAATATTACAATGATTCTTATTCATAGTATCGTTGACTCCCATGAGATCATCAAAACTCTTATAAAAACAATAAGAATCTAATGTATAGTCTTAATGAATCATACATGATCATATATTTTCCAAATTTATCAACCAATGAAACTTATAAACATTTATATGAATCATATGAGCCTATTTGGGACTCTTAAGATTTTCATATTTTCATTTATATGACTGTTACATGTGAGCACATACACTCTTACTCGCCTTAATGCGTTTCTTGGACTTTTCCAAAATTCTTCCTCTAGATTACTGTTATGAAATCCATACTCATTCACATATATTATTTTGGTTTTAAAATAATTAAAATCAATCTATAATGTTGTAAATTCATCCATGGACCTTGTTAATTATTCTAAAACACTTTAAAAAATTTTAGAAAATTCTAGAATAATTCAAAACATTTCCATCTACAATTTCTAAAGTATTATTGAAAATAATTACTAAATTTATAGAATTTGAAGAACATTTAATGCCTTATATTTTTTATCATTATTTTTAACCTCTAAAATATTAATCTAAATATTTTAATCATTGTATATAAAAAACATAAATTTTTATTCCGTGTATGTTTCTTCAGACATTTTAATAGGAATATACTTTCTTCAAAAATATCACTTGAATACATTTCAATAACATTATTTTTTTACATTATTATGAATATTTTAATAAATTTAAATATAAATCCTTTATACCTTTACATAAATCATTACAAATGGGGAAAATAATAATTACATTAATATGTTTCTCACTATTCAATATCTTCAGTATTTTTTAAACATTAATATATGGGCACCAAAATCATCTTCCTTATTAGTTTCATGAAAACAATACAGTATTTCAGCCTATTTGTTACTCAAGAATACCTAAAACACAGTTGATGGGAATTAAAAATCTAAATTGGTTTAAAAAATATACATATTCTTCAGAAAGTAACATTGGGAATGATTTGACCCTGAAATCAGAGCATGTGCACAAAACATTTCAATAAAAACTCAACCTAAAACATTTATATAATTGATTTCCATGAAAAATAAAATATTCAGACGTAAATTAGTATATATATATAGTAACATATATATTAATCACTCATCCCACCCTCCAAAATTCATCACAAAGCCATCTCAGAGTCCCACTGCAACCTCAAAAGAGATAATTCAACTATAAAAAGGTACATGAATGTAGTAAAATCTTTTTTGGATGAATTTAATCATTTGAAAGTATAAAGACTATATATTTTATGAAAATAAATAGAAATTCTAAAAAATAATTTAAAAATAAATCATGGTTGATGTCAAAAATTAAACTAAAAATAAAAACTGACACACTTCCTTGTGACTCTGAAATTCACCATCCAATAATAGAACCTCTATGCTATATGAGCTATAATAAAAAAATGAGTATGTGAAATAGAAATAATTATACATGCTAGAAGAATAGATTAGTATGAATAAAAAATAATCCATACCCGAATTATGATTATTTAAATAGAAGATAATTTTTATTCTATTTTAAAATATAGAACTAAAAATAAGTATCCATATATAAATTCACAAAATCCAACATTATTTTATAAAAATTCATTTTTAATTATCTTTAAATTAAACTAATCATTTAGGAAAAAAATTCATAAACACAAGCCAGTATTACTAAAAAACTATTTGAAAACCTTTTTGAAATCCATTTTTGAATAATCTTTTTCAATGTCTTTTTTAAAAAAAAATATAAGGAATCAATGAATCATTAACACTATATAATAGTATATTAATCTAAGAAAGTGTTAAAATTTACAACTTAAATTTTTGTTTTAATACCAAAGATTGACATAAGTAGAAATTAAATTACTTTTGTGGAACACATAATACATCACATATTAAAATTCCCAAAGACTGTCTTAGTTTAGTGCCTTTGGAAACTTGGACCACATTTTTCAAATTGGTGATATATCTTCAAAATATCCCATAATGATCTGTCCTTTTTTTCAACCTAAAAACATTATTTATATCTTGGGGGAAAAGAAAACATAAGGAAAGGGCATTTTGAACATCTCATTAATGGTAAACATGGAAAATATAAAACAAAACACGAATATATGAATTTAAAAACATGAACATAATATTTTAAAATATTATAATGTATAAAAAATTCTAAAATCTACATTCATGTAATAAAACCTGGATGTTCATAAAGAATAAATAATAAAGGAACATGAGCCATTAAGAAATAAATATTGCAAAAAAATGTAATTGTGGAAGACACATAATCATAGAAAATAATTTCCATATTTTCCAAGACACAATTCCAAGACCATCATTATAGACAAATTACAATACTAAACTGAGTACACTCTTCATTCCAACCCTGTATTACTAAACCAAATTCACATTCCATTCTAGTGATGTATATATCATGAGATATAAATCTTTACCCATTACATTTGATAGATATACAGGATCCATACTTCTCATAATTAAATCATTCGTACATATACCACAAAATCATAAATCATTCATCATAACCCAAGGAATAAAATGGGTTTCTTTAATCATCATTCCACTATAACATAATCTATTTAAAATAAATGGATTTTATAAATATAATTCCATAATAAACACAAAAAATCTATAAGAATAACAGGGATAATATACTTGAGACAAAACCCTATTAAATAATTTTATCTTACATATAATATAATTTAAATAGAAGACTTGAAATTAATTCTTCAGGAAAATATCATTTCTTCTTAAAAAATGTTTTCTTTTATAAAAAATCCAGACAGTTTACAAAATAATAATTTTTAAGAAAATTAACATAAAATCATATAAAGTAATATTCATTTAAACGAGGTGTATGAAAATGTAAAAATCAATTAATTATGTATAAGTTAAAGAAAAAAATTCTCCTCGTAATTTTGTCAGAAAATAAAAAAATTACCTCGTATCCCAAGTAACAAAATTTTCCTTTCATAACATTTTATAAAAATTCAACATTTGATAAAATTTACTTTAAAAAATATTTGAAGTATATGAATAATATTTTATAATATATATGTATAAAACATAGATATTGATGATAAATATACCCAAGTAAATATATATATATATAAAATCTTGGATAATATTGAGATTGAAAAATTATCTATTACCAATTTATAATTAATCAAATCATATGCCTCATAAAGTATTTAAAATTATATTTGATTCATAATTTTCAAAATAAGAATCATAAAAAATATTCATGGGTAGCATAAACAGAACTCAAGAGAAATAGGTGGTGTATATGGCGTATGTCGCAAAAAAATAAAATTGATACAATATAATCCATTACCTTATGTATGGGTTCATTCATACATGTCTGAGCCTTTTATAAAAGGGTTTAAATAATGTTATTAACTTATTCTATAATCATATTAATTTTTTGTATTATCATAATTAATCATATTATTACCTGTTTATTAATAACATTATTACTCATCCATCGGGTATTAACTGCACTATTTTCTGACCCTGGTTTTGTCATATAAGTTATTGTTCCTATTCATATATTATACTTATATCATTTACAAAGTGATATTAATATAAAATATAGAACATGTTTTTATTCAATACATTTATATAATCATTCTTTAAAGGATATCATGTAGCATGAATCACATCGTATTGTGTAGAAATTAAGTCCTACATACGCGCAATCAACTATATCATTCACATAATTGTGGAATGGTATTGAATAAGATGATATATATAATGTTTGAGAATCAATTTCATGTTATAATAATCATATTTAGTTATTATTTCCAACATTATTCCCATCCAGGTAAGGTGGTGATGAAAAACAGAATATGGTGATGGTATATCGTATGTACGAATGCATGGTGATTTCAGTTTTCATAGGATGGATAGATGGTGGAATATGTCTGTTCCATAATCTTAATAACATCTTAGAATGTAATTTTCACTGGATATATTACATTATAATGGAATAAACTCATTAAGGGGAAGTAAAAGAAGAGAGAAGTTTGAATGAATTTGTAGAGGATATTACCTCTTCTTCGACGTGCTCCCTCTAGACCTCCTTGTAAAGGTACTATAGTTTTTATTTTGAAAATACCAGAACCTATAAAATGATAATAGGGAATTTTATAAGGGAAAATTCTAGGGTATATCCACGGTTAAAGGATCAAAGTAAATACAAGAGTTTAGTGAGGAGGTATCATTCAACAATTGAGGTTAGGGGGACCTTTGGAATCTTAAAAAATATTAAATTCTAATAAACTCAAACCACACACTAAAACCTCAAATATTTCATTATTTCGAATATTAGATGAGATAAGGTTGTAATATCATTAGAAAATAATTTTTAGGTATGTTTTTATTTTATTTTAAAACTTAGAATTTCGTTTTACCCTTAATTATTATCTTTTAATTTTAGCTAAGGTAAAAAATTATTCAACCTTAAAATAGTTTAATTATTACATATTTGAATTTAATAAGACCATAAATGATCAATATATTAAATTTTAAATGAAAAAATATTTTGTATTTTTTAAAATATTTTATGATTTTTAAATAATTCAATAAAATATTATATTGAAAAATTATAAACAGTGTCATCATCACACTATTCATTTAATAGATTTTAAAAAATATCAAGATATTATTTTAAACTAAAAAAAAAATATTTCATTGTATCTATAGTGGGTCAATGTTAACTAATTTTTTTGGATATATTAATTATCCCAAATTAAATTTATTTTAGTATTTTTAGTAACATTAATTTGATATTTCCATTAATAATATTATTACAACATCAGTTTTGTATAATTATTTAATATACTTATCTATTGAGTAAAAATTAAAAATAATATACTATAAAGAATTTCAATCATCGATTTTTTATATTAATACTTATAGTTGAATATATCTCATGGAAAATCCTAGATTAAAAATGCTAAATTAATTAAAACATGAATGTGAAAACATTATCATTACTTTAAATAAAATATTTTAAGTGACATAATCATTCCTATATAGATCCAAATGGCCAAAAACATAATCCTTCTATGATTATCGCCAATATATAATCTTTCATGACCCCCTCCCCAGAAAGTATACCCCTCCTTGGCTGACAATGTGAGAAGGAAGATAATGACCCCTCGAGTCCCACCTTCAGTGGGCCCTGGGTTGGTGACTAGCACCGAGGGTATATTAAACACACAAAATAGAGGCATTACCCTTTAATAGAACACGTGAAAAAGAGAGAGATAAGATAGAAACTAACCAAATCCAACTCAACCAGTAAGACAAAAGAAATCCCAAGTACACATATGAAATTTCATGCCAGACTACTACAACTGAAAGGGGAAAAACTACAAGTACGAAAAAGAAATTAAAACAACAAAAACAACTTGCATAAATTGCTCCTGCAACTGCCAGCTGGTAGTAACTAGCCTGATCTCAAACCTGATCCAAGTGACCTGAAAAGCAGTTTATATATACATATGGTGAGTATAATAGTATAATATGTAGGATCCTCCCTGAGGCATCTCGTGCAAAGTAAAGAAAGCATGATGAATCAAAGTAAACAACAAGTGAAACTAACTCATCACCTAAACAGGTATACTATGTTTCCAACCTCACCATGGACACTCTCACCAAGTAAATCATATAAGAATATATCATATAATAAATAATATCAAGGGTACCCCGCTACTACTTCCCCAATGGTTTGCTGCTTTTCCCCAACGTCACACGTCCTAAGAATCTCCCTCCAAAAAGGCATGCCTGCAGACACCTGAGAAAAGCACCACAATATGCACCTCGTGCAACAAAAACACCATGTCCATGAAAGAAGGTAAAGAGGTAGTTTCTGGGAGCCACCATATCTCACATAACGTGTATCATACGTCAGTTATTATACCTCAATCTATTACAGCCCATACACTGAGTACAGATCCTCAAACCATCACAACCTATACATGTTACACCTATAGTAGTCCATAAGATACTGTATCCAAAATATATGTGTGTGAATAACAGCAAGAAATTACATCCATCGACACACATATATGGGGAAAACTAACCACTGTGCCTACCAGTACAAGTATCTACCATGAGAAGAGAGCGGGGAAAGAGGAGGTAGTTAGCCATCCATCCTCCCACAAGAATTTTGGGGAAAACACCCCCTAGGGATCAGAATCCCTGGTGAACTAGTTTCCCTTACTGACAGGGTGTATTAGCATATAGAAACACAAAAAGTATATAATATACTATATCCCACAACCCCACTATGGGCATAACCTAGTTATAGACTCAACTGCAGCTAATGTCTCTCGGACTCTGGGATACCACTTCTAAGACTAGGTATCTTATGAGAACACAACCATTTAAAAAGCATTAATACATTATTTTGTTCCCTTTTTATCAGTTTCACTTTACATTAATTAATTCTTTAAACATTAATTAACCAATTACAATTCCTCATTAAATTTCATTAGCATCACACCCACAGTCTATCGTCCCTTTAAAATTGTAACCCGAGAATTTCATTCCAGCATGATCCAACCCCATGGGTTAACAGCATTTATTCAATTATTCATTTCAAAATTACTTTCCCATATTCCCATGCATTCTAGAATAACAATCAATGCTTCTAAACACAAGGGGGATCAACACGGTGAGTAGATGTAATACCCGTCGAGTCATTTCCACCTATAGGAAGAGCATAAACCCTTCCTCACTTGAGAAGCTAAACACGTAAAGCACGTGGCATATCCTACACTTCTTCACCTCTTTCAGAAGAAGGGTAAGTAAGATCAACTGCCTTGAGCAGTGGGGAAATGTAAAGCAGATAAACAACCATTAAGAATGAGCAAGCATCCAAGAATCACATCTATCTTGTTCCATCATTCCTTCTGTTCTCCTCAACACCCACATGCATAAACCGATACATCTCACCACTCTAGGAGTTATCTTCTTCCACAACCAAATAGGCATCCATGGCCCCACATATCACAATAGCCATCCATGGTCACATCACAACACATGCATCAGGAAAACAAACATCTTAATAATTGGGATCTTGGACCATTAACAATCAAGAGGTTAACTCATAACCCTTCATGGAACTATCAAAAAATTAGTTCTTTAATCCATATTGAATACACCAATTTAATATTCATAGTTTCCAAATTCAGGAAACCCAATCAGTAAGCTATCAAAAATAATTAAACATACTTACTGTGCCAATTTGATTAACATCAAATTACAACAAGGAGAACCAGATTCATTTGCATGCCTCTTTATCTTTTAACAAAAAATTATCAATTAATTTTTATTTATGTTAATTACCAACATCCATCAAGAAAAAACGGCTGAACAAAGCAAGAATAGATATCACACTATCTGAAAAAAAAAAAGAGGAAATAACATACGATCAATATCAATTTATTTATCCGGTTCAAATATTTATTATGTCAATTCCATTATCATCCAATGGGATAAAACATGATAACTATAAAGTTGCACATATAAGAATTGAGAAGAAACAAATTCCCTACCTCAAATATTGCTTAACATTATTTATACCACAACGGTTCTCGGTTGCCTCCTCTCGCGACAACTACTTCCACCCAAGGATGCCATAGAATGAACACACCAACCGACATCCAAGAAAACACCATTTGAAGCATGGAGATCACATGCTATAATATGTAAAGGATAAACATGATAAGATGAACCCCAAAATAATGATGATGAAACATACATTAATTCGATGAAGGATCGACCCTTTCTGCTTGCACCAAAGCAGGGGGTGCACATGCAACATGAAGAACATCCAGGGGAAACCAATCCAAAAGGAAAAGTTTGGTCTCATGATTCTTATAGGAAGGAAGGAAAGGTTTGAGCATCTCACACCAGAGAACAAGTAGGAAGAACGAGGTAGGAAGACTTCTTGTCCCTTTTGAATATTTAACAGAGCGATGGTTTAATATAGGATTGAATTCCAATTAAAAGAAGATCACATTAAACCATGTGGTTTGACAAATTAAAAACATACCAACCCATATGAATAATTAATATAGGAGTTATGGCCTTTGAATCATCCTTAGAGTCATTAAAACAAGGCTTTAAATGAATTTCACATCAAAGGAAACGTTAAAGGGGTGAAACAGTAGGAAGCTAGAAACACTGTTCACTGTTGGAACCTCGCCCTTCTGGAAACACTGTTCATGAACCTCACCAATGGAACCTCACCATTTTGGAAACACTGTTCATTAACCTCACTGTTGGAACCTCACCGTTCTAGAATCACTGTTCATGAAACTCACTGTTGGAACCTCACCATTCTGGAAACACAGTTCATTAACCTCACTATTGGAACCTCACTATTCTGGAAACACTATTCATGAACATCCCTGTTGGAACTCACTGTTCTGGAAACACTGTTCATCTAAAGTTACTATTTCACTATTCACAAAAGGTTAATGTTGACACTATTCACTTAAAGTTACCATTGCACTTTTCACAGAAAGTTAATATTGACATTGTTCACCTGTGGTTACCATTACATTTTTCCCCTAAAATTACCATTGCACCGTTTACATAAGGTTAATGTTGAAACTATTCACCTAAGGTTACCATTGCACTGTTCACATAAGGTTAATGTTGACAGTGTTCACCTATGGTTACTGTTGCACTGTTCACAGAAGGTTAATGTTGACACTGTTCACCTACGGTTACCGTTTCACTATTCAAAGAAGGTTAATGTTGACATTGTTCACCTATGGTTACCATTGTACTGTTTATAGAAGGTTAATGTTGACACTATTCACCTAAGGTTACTGTTGCACTGTTCACAACTGTCTACCATTAGAACTGTTCATCGAAATAGAAATTTGGAAAATTGTTGGTGATAAGTCACCTTGACCTCTCGAAACACCTAAAAGACCATATTTCCACAAAGGAATGGGCCAGATAGGTCTGGGCCATTATATCATATTCCTCTCAAAACATTATCATCCTCAAGAATTCAAAACCCACCTAAAGGGAAAACAAAACGGGGTCCAAGCAATCACCCATCAAGATACCTCTCAAAAGAGATAAATTCAAAAGAATAATCAAAAGAAAACCATATTATAATCATGGAAGGTCTAACCACAAAAGTAAAATCATTAGATGGAAAGAGTTAAACATAAAACAAATCTGGGTACTGAGCACGTATCGGTGACTCACGTTCCGAGGTACTGTCTTCCATGCCACTATGTCACCACAAGATATGAACCAAGGGGATAGAACGCTTGTGCAACACCTTGTCCTTGCAGTCTTGGATCTCCACAGGCCCCTCCTCAAAGGTTCCATCATCATCAACATCAATCTCTCTCCAATCAATGACATGAGATTCATTATGAAGATAACAAAGGAGTTGTGATACATGGAAAAAATCATGTATCCAACTCATCTTTTGGGGAAGTGCTGCTCAATATTCCACCACTCCAACATGAGTAAACACCTCGAAAGGCCCAACAAACTGGGGAGAAAGATCACTCCCATGAGAAAACCTTCGCCGCCCACAAAAGGGAGTCGCCTTCAGAAACACATGATCCCCAACATTAAACTCTGAGGGTCTAATTCTTTGATCAACATATGATTTCTGATGATCTTTCTCTGTCTTTATCCTCTCACGAATCACTTAAACCATCTCTGTTGTATTCTGTACTAGTTCCGTACCGAGAATTGCGGACTCTCCGACCACAATCTAGTACAACGTAGAACGACAAGGTCAGCCATACAAGGCCTCAATTGGAACTATACCGATGGTGGAGTGAAAAATATTATTGTAAGAAAACTGCACTAAGGGTAATTGCGTCATCCACAAGCCTCCAAAATCAAGAACACAAGAGTGTAATAGGTCTTCAAGAGTCTAGATGGTTCACTCTCTCTAACCATCCATACGAGAGTGAAACGTAGTGCTACAGAATAACTAAGAACTGAAATCATGCCAGAGACCTTTCCACACCCTAGAAGTAAAGAGAGGATCTCAAATAGAAATGATCATCCTTGGGACTCCATGACGTGTCACCACCTCCTCCAGATACTACCTCGGAAAAACATCCACTGAGCTCGACTACTTGATCACTATGAAGTGGGCTGATTTGTTTAAATGATCCACTACAAACCAAATAGCATCATGTCTTCCCGAACCTCAAGATAAACCAGAACCAAAGTCTATTGAGATGTCCTCCCACATCCACTCAAAAATCTCTAATGTCTGGAGAAGACCACCAAGAACATGGTGTTTGGACTTCACCTTCTGGCAGACCAAACATCGAGACACAAACTCTGCAACTGCACGCTTTAGCCCAACCACCAAAACTAGATTCTCAAAGCTCGATACATCAATGTCACGCCAGGATGCACCACTAAAGGTAAAATATGAAACTCTCTAATAACTATCTCATGCATCTTAAAAGGAAAATAAATCCTTCTATGATACAACACTCAGTGTTGTTTATCCTCCAACCAACCATCAGGGGCCTCACCACAAACAACTCAGTCTCTCCTGACTTCCACCTCTAGATCCCCCAACCGGGACTCTTCCACCTTCTACATTAGGGATGACTATACCATCATCGGAAAATTACAACCTCTACCCCAAAATTATCCCATATCAAGATGTAATGCTGAAATATCTTCCATTACTTTCTAGGAATCACCAGATTCATGCAAAACATCCCTACGCGACTTTCAGATTAGTGCATCAACTACAACATTCCCCTTTCTAGGTGTATATGAATTTTCTAAGTCGTATTCCTGTAAGAACTCCATCCACAGATGATGTCATAAGTTCAAGACCTGTTGGGAGATAAATACCTCAAACTCTTATGATTGGGGAAAACCACAAAGCCCTCTCCAATGAGGTAGTGTCTCCAAAAATTCAGAGAAAACACCAAGGTTGAAAAGTCAAGATCATGGGAGGAATAGTTACATTCATGGGGACAAAATTGACAAGACCCATAAGAAACAACTGACCTTTGGTGAATGAGAACACAACCTAACCCCAGATGCAAAGGATCACAAAAAAACATCAAACTGAACTCCCTCAGCTGAAAGACAAATAACTGAAGCACTTACTAACTTCTCCTTTAGATACCCTAAAGCTCTATGACACTGATCAATCCATATGAATTCCTGATCCTTTCTGGTCAAAGATATCTGAGGAGTCACAACTCTTGATAAATTGGCTATGAACCTCTTGTATTAGCCTGTGAGATCAAGGAAACTTCGCACCTGTGACTGTGTCTAGGGGGCTGCCCAAGACACAACTGCTTCTATCTTCGATGGATCCATAGAAAATCCATATTGGGACACAAAATGCCCCCAGAAACGGACTTCTTGAGTCCAAAACTCACACATAGACAACTTCCCAAACATATGATGTTGATGAAGAACTCCCAAAATGGAATGTAGATGCTCTGCATGCTCCTCTTTAGACATGGAGTATACAAGGATGTCGTCGATGAAAACTAGCATGAACTTGTATAGGAACTCACGGAACACACAATTCATCAATACCATGATCACTGCTGGAGAATTCATCATGCCAAACTACATTACAATGAACTCATAATTCTTATGAAAACAACGGAACGTAGTCTTTAGGAAATCCTCATCCTTCACACGCATCTAATGATATCCTAACCGAAAGTTGAACTTTGAGAACCAACTTGCACCCTTAAGTTGATCAAATAAATCATCCACTTGCAGAAGAGGATATTGATTCTTTATTTTCACCTTGTTTAAGAGATGATAATCGACACACAATCGCAAACTGTCATCAGCCTTCTTCACGAACAAAACTGGTGCACCCCACAGTGACACACTTGGCCGAACAAAACCACACTATAATAGACCATCAAGGTGTATACATAGCTCTTGTAACTCATATGGGGCCATCCTATATGTAGAGATAGAGATAGGTTATTCTCCTGGTTATAGCTCGATCCCAAAATCGATCTCTCATCGAGGGGGTAATGCTACAACCTCTTCTGGAAAGACATCAGCGTACTCTTCTATGACCCTTGGAAATGCCAACTAATGAACCTCTAATGAACTCAACATCATCTTGGCGAACATGGATTATAAGGATTGAACATGCCTATGACTAATATGAGGATCTCTCTCGCCAACAAACACCACCAGATCTCCATCTCCACCAAAGAAAATGACCTTCTACCTGAATCAATACATGATAGCCTGCACCAAATACAACCAAACCATGCCGAGGACGACATCATATGGTTGTATTCGTAAATATAAGAAATATCCCCAAGATCGGTGCTTCCCCAACACTAGCTCAAAGTCTCTACATAATTCAAAAAAGTCATCTCAACCTCCAACTGGCGTAGTCAGCACCAAGGGCACTGGAGGCCTCTCTACCTCATGTCCCAAAGTATGGAAAAGGGTAGGTGATATGAAGGAGTGTGTCACTCCTAAATCAAACAAGGAATACAGAAAGGTAGAAAACAAGAAAAGGGTACCTTGAACGATGTCTGGCTCACCTGGAGCTGACAACGCTAGAGCATGAAGCTGGCCGAAACCTCCTCCATGGCCTCTCTAACCCTGATGATGATCACCACTAGGGACGCGCTATTCTCTCTGAGGATGGGGAGAATCATGGGGTTTTTCTCTACTTTCCCCATATACCCTATACTGATCTGAAGCCCGTGTAACATGTTGTTGCGGCCTCAGTTGGAACTTCCTCAACGGAGGAACCTGGATCATAGCACATAGTTCATGATGACCGATATTAAAGGTCGGGAACTCCTATTACTGATGACCATGACCAGCACAAGAAAAAGACGCTACTTATTCCTTGGCATAGGCCTGAGAATTGGTGCCTCTGGAGAATTGAGATGTGAAGGGCCGAGGCCTACCCCCGACTGAACAAAAACTCTTCTGCCATGAGAACCGGGATCCCCAGGCTAAAACTCTACTTCTTGAAGAATCATTACAATTACCCTCTCGTGATGATATGGTCTGGGCCAATGTCCTCTCGACAAACTCTTCCCTCTCCAGCACCTGAAGATATGTTTTCAGCATAAATGGGGTGACCTGGCATGTGATCTTTGTAGGCAATGCCTCATCAAAATGCCTCGCCCAGTCCTTCTCATCTAGCAGAAGGTCTGAAGCATATCATAAAAGGTACATGAAATAGATTCCAAACTCTCGAACACTGGACCTCACCTGTCAAAGGGTAAGAAGATCCTGGCGACTGGACGCCTTCATAGTCTAAGAAAGAAACTCGACATTAAACTTGTCTCGGAACTCCTCCCATGAGATCGCTGACACCTCATTATCCTTGGGGAACAAGAACCACCACTAATTCACTGCTCCATGCAGCATCATCACAACCAAGGACACCAAGTGCTCCTTCTGAGCATGGATCTAAATAAAGCCTATCCCGACCTCCTCCAACCATTCTTCTGTGACTACATCTGAAATGGAGCCCTTGTACTTCTTCAGACTCTATCACTGAAAATATCTGAGTGTCTTACTTCAATTGTCTTCGTCGTCAACCTCTACCCTATGGCGATCTACTGGAACAACCTACTGAACAACTTATCCACAAACCTAATGAGGACGTCGACCTGGAGCCATACCTGTAAAAAAAAGAAATAGAGCTCCTAAAATTGGAATATGGAAGACTCAAAATTAATTAATTAAGTGTTTTCTTTCATTGATTTTAGGTTAACCTATCCCATGGTCTACCCATTCGAGCAGAGGCAGAAAGAATAATGATGCATGATCCTTTCCTAGGTCTCTACCGTGCAACTAGTATCACCTCATTTAGTAGCCATTGTAAACATAAAGGTTCGTACATATGATGATAGGGGGGCCCAAAAGCCTATGTCATAGCCATTCTCTAGTGTTTACATCACTTTTGTAAACATGAATGACACTGTTTCCCTATCAACCCATGCAACCTCACATGTTCCTAACTCAAAACTCCATCTTATCTGCCAACAAGACCTCTGATACCACTCTGTCACGACCCCCTCCCCACAAAGTGTACCCCTCCTAGGCCGGCAATGTGAGAAGGGAGATAATGACCCCCGAGTCCTGCCTCTAATAGGCCCCAGGTTGGCAACTAGCACTGAGGGTATAATAAACACACAAATTGGAGGAATTACCCTCTAAGAGAACACATGCAGAAGAGAGGGATAAGATAAACACCAACCAACTCCAACACAACCAGTAAGAAAAAAGAAATCCCAAGTACACATATGAAATTTCATTCTAGACTACTACAACTGAAAGGGGAAAATTGAAAGTACACAAAATAAAGTAAAATAGAAGCAACTACAAGACCGAACAGTTCCTGCAATTGTAAGCTAGTAGTAACCAGCCTGCACCAAGTGACCTAAAAAGATGTTTATATATTCATAGGGTGAGTATAACAGTATACTCTGTAGGATCCTCCCCGAACCCTCTCATGAAAAATTAAATAAATCATGCTAAAGCACAGTGAACAACAACTGAAGCTAACTCATCATGTAAACAGGTATAATAAGTTCCCAACCTCATTGTGGATACTCTCACCAAGTAACACATACTAGAATTTATCATATAATAAAGAATATTAGGGGTACCCCGCTACTACTTCCCTACTGGTTTGCCGCTATGCCCCAACGTCACACGTCCTAAGCATCACTCTCCAAAATAGATTGCCCACAGACACCTGGGTGAAGCACCAAAATATGCACCTCATGCAACAAAACCACCACCTCTACGCAAGAAGGTAGCCATGTAGTTTCTGGGAGGCACCACAGCTCGCATAACGTGTATCATACGTTGGGTATAATACCTCAAGCCATTACAGCTCATACACTGAGTAATGATCCTCATGCCTTCACAACCTATACATGTTACACCTATAGTAGTCCATAGGACACTATATCCAGAATATATGTGTGTGAATAACCACAATCCATTACATCCCTCTACACACTTATATGGGGAATACTAAACACTTTGCCTACTAGCACAAGTATCTACCAAGTGAAGAGAGTGGGGCTAAAGGGGGTAGTTAGTCATCCAACATCCCACCAGAAATTTGGTGAAAACACGCCCAGGGCTCAGAATCCCCAGGGTGTCAGTTTCCCTTACAAACAGGGTGGAGTAGTGTATAGCAACACAAAAAGTACATAATATACTATATCTCAGAACCACACTATGGGAATAACCTAGTCTTAGACTCAACTGCACCTAACGTCTCTCAGACTCCGGGATGCCACATCTAAGACTAGGTATCATATAAGCACACCACCATTTAAAGAGATTTAATACATTATTTCATACCTTTTTTATCAGTTGCAATTTAAGTTAAATAATTATTTAAACATTAATTAACTAAAAAAAATTCCTCATTAAATTGCATTAGCTTCACACCCAAAGTCCATTGTCCCTTTAAAATTATAACATGAGTATTTCGTTCCAGAAAGCTCCAACCCCATGGGTTAAAATCATTTATTTGATTATTCATTTTGGAATTACTTTTTCATATTCCCCGGAATTCTAGAAAAAGAATCTATGCTACTAAAAACAATGGGGATCAACACGATGAGTAGATGTACTACCCGTCAAGTATTTTCTGCCTATAGCAAGATCATAGACCCATCCTCCCTTGTGAAGCTAAACACAGAAAGCTTGTGGCATACCTTGTACGACATCTCCTCTTTCGGAAGAAGGGTAAGTAAGACTAGCTGCCTTGTGCAGTTGGGAAAAGTAATGCATATTAACCACCAATAAGAATCAGCAAGAATCCAACAATCACATCTATCCCATTCCATCATTCCTAGTGTCCTCCCAGACATTGACATGAACAAACCGTTGCATCTCACCACTCTAGGTGTTATCTGCTGCCACAACCAAATCGGCCTCCATGCCCCCACATATCACATCAGCCATCCATGATCACGTCACAAAACAAGAAGCATAAAAAAACATCTTAAAAATTGATCTCTTTCCCGTTAATAATTAAGAGGTTAACTCAGAACCCTTAAAGGAATTATCAAAAAATTATTTATTTAATCCATCTTGAATTAAACAATTTATTATTCATAGGTTCTAAATTCAGGAAAAATAATCATTAAGTTATCAAAAATAATTAAACATGCTTATTGCACCAATTTGATTGACATAAAATTTCAACATTGAGAACCAGATTCATTTAAATGCTTCTTTATCTTGTAAGCAAACAATCATCAATTAATTTCTATTTATGTTCATTACTAATTTCCATCAAAAAATCAACAACTAAACAATTAAAGAATAGATATCACACTATCTAGCAATACAAGAGGCAATGACAAATGATCGATATCAATTTATTTAGTTGGTTCTAATATTTATTATGTCAACTCCATTATCATCATGTGGGATAAAACATGCCAACTATACAGTTGCACATATAAGAAAAGAGAATCAACTAATCCACTACCTCAAATGGTTCTTGACGTTCTTTATACCCCAATGGTTCATGATCACCTCCTCTCGCAACAACTACACCCACCCAAGGATGCCACGGTATGACCACACCAACTGAAATCCAAGAAAACTCCATTTAAAGCATGAAGATCATATTATATAATATGTAAAGGAGAAATTGGTGAAGATGAACCCCAAAAGAACAAAAATAAAACATACCTTAATTCGATAAACGATTGAATTTTTCTGCTTTCACCAAAGCAGGGGGTGCACATGCTATAGGAAGAACTTCAAGGGGAAACCAATTCACGGGGAAAAGTTTGATGTCATGATTTCTATGGGAAGGAAGGAAATGTTGGATTGTATCACACCAGAGAACAAGGAGCAAGAAAAAGGGAGGAAGATATCTTGTCCCTTTTGAATATTTAACTGAGCGACGATTTAAGATACACTTGATTTCCCATTAAAAGAGGATTGCATTAAACCACGCAGATTGACCAAGTAAAAACATCCACAGCCATAGGAATAATTAATATAAGAGTTAGGGCATTTGAATTAGCCATAGAGTAGTTAAAAGAAGGCTTTAAATGCATTTTATGTCAAAGGAAATGTTAGAGGGGTGAAACAGTAGGAAGCTGGAAACACTGTTCACTGTTGGAACCTCATAGTTCTGGAAACACTGTTCATGAACCTCGCCATTGGAACCTCACCCTTGGAACCTCACCATTCTGGAAACATTGTTCATTAAACTCACCATTGAAACCTCACCAATAGAACCTCACTGTTCTAGAAGCACTGTTCATGAACCTCAACATTGGAACCTCACCGTTCTGGAAACACTATTCATGAACCTCACACTTGGAACCTCTCTGTTCTGGAGTTCATCAACCTCACTGTTGAACCTCACTACTCTAGAAACACTCTTCATGAACCTCACTATTGGAACCTCACTGTTTTGGAAACACTGTTCATCTAGGCTTCTATTGCACTGTTCACAGAAGGTTAATGTTGACACTGTTCACCTAAGGTTACTATTGTACTGTTCACATAAGGTTAATGTTGACACTGTTCACCTAAGGTTACCAATGCACTTTTCACCTAAGGTTACCGTTTCCCTGTTCACATATGGTTAATGTTGACACTATTCACCTATGGTTACCATTTCACTGTTCATAGAAGGTTAATGTTGACACTATTCACCTAAGGTTACCGTTGCACTGTTCACAACTGTCTACCGTTATAACTATTCACTAAAATAGAAATTTGGCAAAGTGTTGGGGATAAGCCACCTTGACCTCCCGAAACACCTCAAACACCGTATTTTCATAATGGAATGGACCCGAGTAGTCCGAGCCATTACACAATCAACTAATAATATTTTTTCAAGTGTTTTTGTCTTTTAATGGTTATTAACATAATTATAAAAGTTATTTTTTTTGATTTTACATCAATTAAATAATTTCTGTATCATCAATGTATAAGCCTGGAAGGTAATTATTTATTTCTTAAAACTTGAACAAAAATTATCATGATAAAGAAAAACATTTTATCTTTAAAATGAGTATTTATAGTCTAATTCATATACTTTTTTACTTTATTTTAAAAATTATTTGGTTATTAAAATTTGATTGAGGTATATTTAATGTTTCTTTAAATAAAATAAAATAAATATCCTAATATCATCCAAGTGGCATCCTAAGATTATAATTTTGATCCAAGGATGGTTTATGTCAAAAATAATAATCAAATAATATTAGTAAAACTGTTAAGGTAATTTTATAGTATTATATTTACCCTTAATTACCAGATTTACCTTTTTACCGTATTAATAAAAATTACTTAAATCATTAATCATAATGCCTAAAAATAAAATAATGATATTTAATTTTTTTTACTTACAGATTCCAAATATGGAATCCATTTTTGATAATTTCAAATATATAATTTACAGGAGTTAATGTGAAATTAATATGGTAGTCAGAATAAAAAAATGGATTTTTAAGAGTTGAAACATTGCAAAAGATTGAAATATTATTACATAAAAAATTAATTGTAAAATTATTACCAATAACCAAAATTATATTAAATGATAAAAATTTAATCCTTTTCAATTTTAAAACTATTCAATAATATAATTTATCCATATAAATATTTTGATGAAAAATGTTGTTTTCAAAAACAATTTACTCTATTTTCACTATTAATCCTAACATAAAACATATCAGAAAATATAAGTAATTCAAAAAAAGTAAATTTTTATATCCCACTTACAAGGAAGAATTTTATTTTGATAACTATAATAAATTAACGTTTTTAAAACTATATTTAAAATGGTTAAGCCATCAAATATCATCAAAACTGTATTTTTTAAAAAATACTTCTTTTATCTAAAAATTGAATTTGTTGTCATATTATGTCTTTGAAACATATAAAATGAATTTTAAATATTATATCAAATATATTCAATATATATCAAATTAATAAAAACCATAAAGAGTTATTTTATTATTTAATAAACTCACTTATTTTCATTTAATTTTTTTTTTCAAAAAAGTTAATATTGATCAAACCTACAATTACAAAGACTAGGTTATAAGTTAACTTAGTAATATTTATTTTTTCACTTAAAATCATCCTTCATTGAAATAAATTATATCAAATGATCTTGAAATTGTGTGCAATACAGGTAATGAAAAGTGTTTCATATACCATGTTCTAAGTCAGTGTTGCCTATAACACAAGCTTATCTATGTATAGCGTAAAAAAGAAGAAATAAAAGAAATAAAAAAATATATATCTCCTAAAAATATTGAGGTGTTACAATCTACCCCTCATTAAAATAAATTTATCCATTAAAATATATTTGGGTTATTAATTGATTTAATACTTGAATGTTAATTTTACAAAATCCCCCAACCTAAAAACATAGACAAAAAATTCCCTTTAAAATGGAATAAATGGAAAATAACTATTACCAAAGTAAATCATAGCTCGGTATCTACATTGGAAACCATAGAAAAAGATTGGGCATAGATGATAGTCCTGAATAATCATAGATAAGGATAAATGTCACTTATCATAAGAATGTTGGTGATTCAGTGAAGGATAACAATTAGAAAAAAATAAACTAAAGAAGCGTGAAAGTGTATATTAATATCATAAAAAATGAAGATAATAATACACCCTTTTACATACCAAACCCTTTTTCCTAATTTTGAATAATTTTAAGGAGATTATAAAATTATTTTTTTGGTACAATCTCATTATTGGTCTTAACTTGAACAAATTACACTTTAATTCGTATTCGAACAAATGAATTTAATTTTTTATTGTTTAAGTGTTAGAGGATCATGCGATCCATAAAAATAATGAATGTTTAGTCCTTATGTTTTTATCATAACAAAAATTGTAGAAAAAGTTTTCGAATATGCATAATCTCACCAATAGTGAGATAATACAAACTTCACTAGATTCTAACTTTTACTATCTATAAATTTATAACGTTACAATCCTTCGGAAAACTGAATATAAAAAACTGTATAAATAGGTACACTAACATGTATTAAAAATTATCTCTCATATATGATAATCTATCTCTTGTTTTTTTAATTCCAAAAATGTGATCAACTTCATCTTGTATTCTATTGATTCATGGTAATAACCTAAATTACCATATATCCTTATTGAAAACATGAATTTTTCATTTTTCGAAAACATATTGAATATATTACTTACATCCCAAAAAGTTTTGTACTTTATATATGTTATCATAACCCTCTTGAAAAATAATCCATAATTAGTTCCCAAGAAACTAGCATCATCTACTCGACTTATTCAAATACAATACATATTTATACGTACATAATTATCTTATAATAAGGGTATTATTAAGGGTCATCTATCTATTAATTATATTTTACATATGTACACCACCTTACCCTTAAATAAATTTTCTAGTTCCTTATAACTATTCAACATATCCTTTCTAATCTATACTTAAAAACTTATATTGAAAACACTTATATATTTCATGACTCATATAATAGAATCTTTAAATTACGAAACATGTATACATCAATTATCCAAATTTATTCTTAAAAAAATACTCAAGATCCATCATCATGGTATATCCTAAAATATGAATCATGTATTAAGGTTCATCATCCTCAATCTAACCATGATTTTTTGGTTTAATGTTAAAAATAAGGCAAGAACATCCAATAACATTTACATGTCTTTTACAATATATTTATCCTTAGTATTATAACCAATATTCAGACCACCTTCATGATTCTATTTATAATATTTCCACATTGGAAATCAATTTTTGTAATTCCCATACTTTCCATATCTGAAACGTTAATGGTTAACTATGTTCTATATTGTTCTAGATATTGACTAACACTATAAAAAAGTGTGGAAAATACATATCAGAGATTAAAAACATATATATATGGTTAATTAATTATAATATTTCCATCTATGCTATCTTAGGATTAATCCAAGCTTATTTATGATTATCACAAAAACTCTTGGATTATAACCTTTACATAAAATTATCCTTTGTAAATCCCAATACATTTACTTAGAAATATCTCTATGGATATAACTAATGTTTTCACATCTTAGATTCCTAAGGATAACTATACCTGCACTCTGAAACCGACTATTAGGACCCAATATTGACATAAATTGACCTTATATTATTTTTTTAGAGTACAAAAAACATTACACAAAAGACACCCAAACACTGTTTTATTTTGTTGCCATTAGAAACTATAAAGACATTCTTATAATTAGTGAAAGAGCATCAAATTCTCCCATAAAGATCTTCCCCTTTATTTTTCCTACCAAAAACCATTATTTATGTCTTGGGGAAAATAAAAACTATGAAAAGGGTGAGATCAAAAGTTTTGTCCGGGTAAACATGGAAAATATCAAAAAAAAATTAAACACAATAATGTTAAAACATAAACATAAATTTTGAAAATCATACCATATATAACAAAGAGCAAAATCTAGAGTCATGGGATAAATATTGATAGTTCATAAAGGATAAATAATAATTTAACATGTGACATGAGAAAATAAATTTGTCATAAACCATTGATTTTTTTCAAGCACATTGTCATAAAAAATCCTTTCCATATCTTCTAAGTACCATTATCGAGACCATCATAGCAGAAAAAGTATATTATTGAACTGATCCAAACCTATATTATTGAACCTTATTTACAAGTCATTATAGTCCTATATATATCATGATATATAAATCTTTACCCAATGCATTGGAGGGAGATACAAGTACCACCCATCTTATAATTAAATCATTCTTACATGTTCCACAAAATTATAAATCAATCATCACAACCAAAGGAATAAAATGGGTTTATTTAAACATTATTACACCATAACATAATCCATGTAAAAACATATTTAATATATATATTTTCATCATAAAAAAAATAAAAATATTGGATCAATAGGGATAATAAAATTGAAGCATAAACCTATTAAATAATTCCATCTTAGATGAAAAGTAATTTTGATAGAACACTTGAAAATAATTATTAAAAAAATATATTTTTTCTTCAAAAACATTTTATTTTCTCAAAATTCCATGAAATTTTACAAGAAAATAATTTATAAGAAAATGAAAATTAAATATTGTAAATAAAATTAATGGAAACAAAGCTTTATGAAAATGTAAAAAATAATTTTTTGAATTATAAGTTAATGGAAAAAATAGTTCTCGTACTTTTTTTGAATGTTCAAAAAAGTACATCATATTGAAAGCGATAAAAGATTCCTTTCATACCATTTCATAAAAATTAACCAATGGGTAAAATTTACTTTATAAAATATTATAAGGATATGATGAATATTTTATAATATATATGTATGAAACATGGACATGGATGATAAATATACCCTAGGAAATACTTATGTATAAACAGTCTCAGATAATATTGATATTGAAAAATTATTAGTTAAATATATATAATTAATCTAATTGTATTCCTAATAAAATAAAGAAAATTTTATTCATATAATAACCTTTATAATAATATTCATAAAAACATTCATGAGTAGCGTAAACACAACTAAAAAGAAATAAGTGGTGTATAAGGTATATATCCCACATAAATAAACGCGAGACAAAATAATTCCTTACCTTAGGTCTGGGTTCCATCATACATGTGTAAAACTTTTTCACATGGGTTTAAATAATATTATTTATTTATTCCATAATCATATTCACTTTTTATAATATCATAAGTGGTCATGTTATTACCCTTTTGTTAATAACATTATTACTCATCCATCATATATTAACTTCTTTACTTTCTTACGCATGTTTCATTGGATATGTTCTTATTCCTCCTCTTAGATTATAGTTTTATCACTTACATAATTATATTCATATAATATATATCATATTTTTATTTTAAATACATTTATATAATCATTCTTTTATATATATCATCCAGAATTAATCACATCACATCATGGAGATGGTAGACCATACATACACGCGCGCGATGATATCATTACCATAATTGTGGAAAGGTATTATAGTATATGGTTTATATAATATTAGAGAATAAATATAATTTTATAGTTATCATCTATATTTATTCATTATATCATTATAACCATCCAAGAAAGGTGATTACGAAAAATAGTATACACCATGTCATGGATATGGAAAACCATACGCACGCACGCGTGATGATTTTTATTATTAGGATGGATTGAAGGTGAAATATGGTTGTTACATTATCATAATAACATCATATTATATATGTGATATGGGAATTATAACTTCATAATATAATCAACACATAAAGATGTAGTATAAGAAGAAAGATGTTAGAAAGAATCAGTAGAGGAGACTACCACTTCTTCGATGTGCTCCCTCAAGACCTTCTCTTAATGGTACAAGAGTTGAACTATTGAGAAGACCAGATCCTCTATAATGTAACTAGGAAAGTTGATAAGGTAAAAGGGAAACATATCACCAATATTTATAGCTCAAATTTAAGTGAAGAGTGGGGGATTCGGTTCCCTTTTATAATTAAAGTGAATGGTACTTTTGGAAACACCAAAAATATTAATTTATAACAAATTAAAACCACGTCCAAAAGCTTCAAAAAATTCATTTCATCGAATATTATATGAGATATTTTTGTGATATTTTCATCAAATAACTTTTATACATTTTTTTATTTTATTTTAAACCTTATTATTTAATTTTACACATAATTATTCTCTTTTTTATTTTAACTAAGGTAACAAGTAGTTCAATATTACAATAGTATAATTTTTAATTATTTGATAGAAATTAAACCATTAATAAACTATATAAACCATTTAGAGTAAAATATTATTATATTATATTTTTTAAAATATTTTATTATTTTAAATAATTTAACAAAACATTATTTTGACAAAATATCAATAGTGTCATTTTGACACTATTCAATTAATAATTTTTTAAAAATATCAGGTGAAGATGTTAACATTAGTAACAAATATTTTATTATATATATAGGGGTCAAGGTCATCTATAAATTTTTTTGGATATATTAATCATCCCAAATTACATTTATTTTAGTACTTTTAGTAACATTAATTTAATATTTTCAATAATAAAATAATTACTACATCGGTTTTGTTGAAATATTTAATATACTTATGAGTTGAGTAAAAATGAAAAACAAAATACTATGAATAATAAAAATCTTGTATATTACCTAATAATACTTATATTAGAATATATATTCTTTAGAATCCAACATTAAAAATGTTACATTAATTAAAACATGGACTTGAAAACATTAAATTTACATTAAATAAAATATGAAGTGTCACAATCATTCCCATATGTCTTAAAATGGATAGTAACTAGACCCTTGGATGATTAGAGAATAGATAAACTTGAAAAATATAATTTTTCTATGTTTTTTGGTCTTTTAATGGTTATTATAATTTTATTAATTTTCTGTCAACTAAATAATTTCCGCATTAACAATATATACATGTTTAAGATAATTATTTATTTGATAAAAATTGAAAAACAATTATCGTGATAAATAACATTTTATCTTTCAAATTAATATTTATAGTCGAATTTATCTTCTTTATAGCCTTATTTTAAAATGACTTATTTATTAAAATTTGAGTGATTCATGTTTAATGTTTCTTTAATTATGTTAAATTAAATATCGTAATCTTATCGATGTTGCTTCCAAATGGTATAATTTAGACCCAATGTTGGTTTAGGTAAAATATTAACTCAACCAATCATATTAGTAAATATTTTAAGATAATTTTATAATATTATATTTACCCTCAATTACTCGACTTACCTTTTTACTATATTGATAAAAATTACTGAAGATACAATTCATAATGCCAAAAAATAAAAGAATTCTATTTAAATAATTCTGACCTGCTGATTAAAAATATAGAATCCATTATCTAAAAATAATTTCATAGAATTTTTTCTATTTAATATAAAATTAATCTTATTTTCAGAATGAAAAAAGTGTTTTTTAAAAGTGAAAACATTACAATAGATTCAAATGTTTTTACATCAAAATTCATTTCAAAATTAATAAAAATGAAAAAAATTATATTAAATTTTAGAAATATATTTTATTTTTTATATTAAAACCATCAAATATTATAATTTATCCAAATAAATTATTTTTATAAAGAAAAGTTGATTTCAATTAAAATTTAGTATATTTTTATTATTAATTAAAACACCAAACTTATCTAAAAAATCAAAAATTAATCAAAAGTAATTTTTTATATTCAAATTCCAAATAAAAATTTTATTTTATTAAATATAATATATAAATTTATCAAAAAATAGATGCAAAATTTGTAAACCATCAAAATATTGGGGAACTATGTTTTTTGAAAAATAATTCTTTTTTGTAAACAATTGAATTTGTTCTTATATAATGTCAACAAAACTTATAAGACGAATTTTAAACATTATATTGAATATATAAAATATATATTACATTAATAAAATACATCAAGAGTCATTTATTATTTTATAAACTCACTTATTTTCACATAAAAAGTTTTTCAAATGAAAGTTAATATTGTTCCTACCCCATATTATAATTACATGGTTATATAGTAAAATGATTATATTCAGATTTTCACTTAAACTAAAACATTTGTGAAATGAATTATATAAAAATAACTTCAAATTGTGTGCAACATATGATAATTATAGTGTTTCTTATACTGCATTCTAAGTCGGTGTTGTGTATGGTGAAAGATTGTAACGGTTTAGCATATACACAGAAGGCATCCAAGAAATCAAAAAAAACTTATCCCATATAAATATCAGTGTGTTACAAGGATAAAATAAAACTTAAATGTTTTCATTTTATTGTAGATAAACCATGAAAAAAATACCTAGGTCATTTAAGTTTAGCGGGGCTATTATTTCCTCAAATCAATAATAATCTATTCTGGTCAAATAAAATGAATGTGTAAACCACTAAGGAAAACATGTCATGGATGGATAGCATAGAGATTTAAATCCACGACACCACATCCATTTTACTAAGTAGTGCCTTCTTTAGCGTGATGGTGTACCATTTAGGAGGACATGACTTCGTTTAGTAGTGCAGTGCCATCCATTTACACCACTACATCTAATTCACTTACTAATGAGTTTATATTATGGCCTTGGGGTGTGGCTCACCCTATCGATGACACCATAACATAAATATAGTTTAGTTTAATTATTAATGTGGCATGATCCAAAATAAATAATTAAACATACCATTCCCCTAAGATACTTATATTCCCATATCTTATACCTAACTCAAAACAACACATTCTATTTAAAATAAAGGGCATTGCATCAACCCATCAAACCATTTCACTTATCAAAATCATCACCTGATGTTTTATACTATTTATTTTCTCAAATAAAAGAGAAAAAGATTTAAAATACAAAAGATACATGTGATGAATCAAGGAAAAAATCATAATGTGGCCTTCAAAATTTTTAAAACACTTTATAAAATAGAAAAGAAGGTATATAATGTCAATTGATCATTTAAAATTTACTCTATAAATAACTTAAAAACAAACATAAAGTTCAATCACGAGTATCAATTTCATGATGATGGAATATGGGTTCAAGAGCTTAGGCGAAAAAGAATTTTGTGCCTAGGGTTTCAGCATGGATTTTCTTATGGACATGGAGTGTGATATCCTTTAAGGATGGACTTCCCATACCTTTCTTCATTTAGGATACCCTCTTCGATGATAGATGAGCATGAAAGATTAGTTGGAAACAATGACACAATGAGGAAGCATATTTCAGCTTTGTAGGAATTATCTCCTGAAAGAATAATCATTAAAGTTAAGGTTGTTCATGGGAAATATAATGATGATTATATCACAGATAGGTATAAGATTTTTTGATATTTGATTCTTGTATGATCGATTTTTCTGGTTGGGGAGAAATTTTTAAAGGTAATCATTCTTGTGACAGTACTCATCATAGATTGTGTTATCTCTTAATTCATATGTATATTGATTGGAAATATATTTTTTCACATCCTATTCTCGTATGCGTAACTCAAGCACCATGAATTGGGGTTCAACTCCATTTCCTTGAATATGGGATTGATTTCCATCAAGGAACGGGACTTCTGTTTCAACCCCTTCACTATCAAGAACACTAGTGTTTATGCATGGACCAAAATTTTAGGTCTAAATTTGATCTTATGGAACCCTCTCATTCTAAATAATATTGCTTCATGGGTGGGAGTTCACATCAAAATTGATAAAATTATAGAATCATCTAGTTATGGATTTTATTCTAAGGTGTTAGTAGGAATTGATCTCAATTCAGAATTGGATGATTTGGTGGTGTTGTCCTCATCAAAAGATGACAATATTTTGGAAATTAATTATGACATTTTCCTTTATTTCTCTTGGATTTTTAGGTTATAGGACATCTCAAGGAACACTATTTTCATAATGATACTTTCACCTTTTGTTTTAGTAAGGGATATAATCAGTAGGTATGTAAGAAGTTGAAAAATATCAATGCATGTAGGGAGCCTCTAACTCACTTAATGGGGGAAAGACAGAAATTTTGGCTGATGCGAATTCTATTGAAGAATTGGGGTTTATGCTATATAGTAATTTTTTGGTGCAGAGTATAACTCTCAGTAGAAATAAAGTGTGAAATACCAGTAGGATGGGCCAAACATACAATCTAGGGATAGAACCTCTGAACTAGTAGGGATTTTGATAGTCTCTAATGGGTCTTCAAAACAAGAAGATCAGATGAAGCAAGTCCAGCTTCAAGGAGGGGTGACTGATAACATCTGGCCATATGGAACATTGGTAGATATAGGGACACTATTTCATTCTCATAATTTGGTTATCTATCCTTATAATGTAGGTTCCCAGATAATTGGGAAAATTAATAAGTATTGAATTCTAAACAAAATTGGGTGAAATTAGATAGACATTGAGAATAAAGAACCACCAATGAAAGGATCGAATCAAGATGCTGTTGAAATGGGAAAAGTAGTTGACACTTAAGGCTTCTCCCCCACACCATTAAAGAAGATAATACCAATTAAGGTCTACTCATGCTTGAATCCTACACTGAGAACTAGATATATCTAAAGAGGGAGAAAGGATCAAGGTATGTTTTTCAATCTGTTTGTAGATGAATCTGACTGAGATTATGAAGATTATAATACTCATGGTTTTGATTACTGAGACTCTTTTATTTATCTTGAAAGATTACAAATTGTATTTTCGGTATCCATTCTACTTCTTTATTATTATTTTATGGTATTTAATAATGTGGATTTTCCTAAACGTTTTCAAAAAAATTAATATAAAATTTATTTTTTTTGGGTTTTCCCACTATTTTTATTCCCATATATAGTTGTACACACACATATGTGTTTTTTTCATTGCACAAATTCATATTTTATTAAGTGAATTTTCAAAAATATATGTCTGAATATATTTGTATATGTGGATAAAATCAATATATAAAATGAAATTTCAAGGAATACATAACATTTATAATCCCATAAAAAAATAGAAAACCTAAATTTTGAAATCAAAGTCAATTTAAAATTTTCATGAATAATAAATTTTATTCCGGTATTCATATAACAACTCATGAAAAGGTCGATTGAAAAAAATTCAAAGAAAAATTTTTCGTATAAAAAATCACTATACTTAATGAAAACAATGTAAAACTTTTTCCCTTATTAAATATACTTATAGTTAGATTTAATAAATTCATTATGCTTTAAAAGATTAATTAAAATGAAAAGAATTTATAGTTCTACAATTTTAAGACCACAAACATGGGGAAAACTACATTAAACTCAATACCTTCGATAGAAATGAAATTATTCCACCTTAACAGAGTTAACAGATCCCTAATGGATAAATAATAACCCAAAAATATTGAAGAACATAAATAAAATCATTTCATAACATATAAAATAGATCAAATCCAATCTGGAGTTAATGGGAACACATCACCTTCAATAGTTGTATCTTGAATAAGCCTCAATCATGGTTCATAAACTAGAGTAATTAAAGATACACCAATTAATCACTGACATCCAGGTTTGGGTTCAATCAGGCATATTGTGTGGTAAGGGAGGGTAGAATAAATAATAGAATACAGGTAGAGGAAGGAAGATTATATACCTAAATATACAAATTGGAAATAACAAGAAACCCCATTGATAATTGAACAAGTGGGAGGGTGATATTTAAGTGGAGGCATTCCTTGTGCCCCATCGTTGTGGACGAAATAAGAGAGAGAGAGAGGGGTGGGGGAGGGGTGTGACTTTGAAAATAGCAGGTGAGGGTATTCTAAAAATTTTGACATTTTTAATTCAATAGTAACTTCATATATTTTGCTTGAATGAGTTATCAAATAGTGAACCAATTTTGTTCCCCTACCAGAAGACTCAGAGAATCCCGCATGGGTAGGGAACTTGGTTAGACATGTTTTTTCACCAATGATACATTTTTACTATATTAAAATATAGAAATAAATTCATAGTTTCTATATTGTTTCCAGTAACCATTCTTTAACCAATAACCTACATTGAAAATATAATAAAATAGTTTGTTTTAATATAACTTGTTAATGTAATATTTTTAAAAATCAATGAACTGAATATTGATAAAATTGACAATATTGATTGTTTATGAAAATAATATTTTATTATATTATTTAAAAACCATAACTCATTTTTTAAAAATATATAATAAATATTATATTTTATAAAAGATTCAATGAAATTTATTTATGGTCTAATTGATATAAAATAAGTAAATATTGCACACGATTAATATTTAATTATTTGGTACTGTAGTTAAAAATTAAATAGAATAACTTAGTGTCAACTAAAATGATAACTTCTAAATTGACATAAATTTTTTTTTATAATATATTTTTTGAGGACATTAAAACCATATCTCATATGATATTTTCAATTTTGACATTTTGGAGGTTTTTGGATGAAGATTTATTTAAAATTAATTTAATATTTTTAAGGATCCAAAAAATACCCCTCACCTCGATAATAAAAGGTCACCTCCCCACTCACATATTCACTTCAATTTGATACTTCAGTCCCAGTTATCTAGTTATATTATCCCACATAATAATCTATAGTTATCTTCTAGAGGTTTTGGTATTCTTCCAATACAAACTCTTGTTAACTGAGGGATGATATAGAGGAAACACGTCGAATAAGAGGTAATATACTCTACAGATTATTTCAAAATTCTTTCTTCTAATCCTTCATATTCTTGATTTTTTTTCATCATAAAGTAGTAAATATAGTAAAAAATATATATTTATATGTTTTTATAATTATGAAACAATCATATTACACCTTATATCCATCTTAAAAAATGATATCACTACCCGTGCGTGCGTACTGCTTACCGTCTCCATGCTGTGGTGTAATATGTTTTTCACCACCACATTACTTGGATTGGTATAATGACGGAAATAATAAAAATATATTATTATTATTATAAATTTATATTAATTATGAAATATTATAAACATGTCCAAATCAATACCCTTGAACAATTATGGTAATGATATAGTCCCTCATATATATGTATGTTCTACCATCTCCAGGATGTGATGTGATTTATTATACACGATCTTCATGAAAACATGATTATATACATTTATAGAATGAATATAATGGAATATGTTATGTTAATATAATTGTTTATGGTATAACTATGACCTAATATGGATAACAAGAACTTATTCTACAAAACATGCATATAAACATAAATCAGTTTATATCAAAATAACGAGTTACAATGATATGTTAATAACAAGAAGATGATAACATGGTTATATATGATACCATAAAAATTATATCTATTTGGGAATAATTTAATGAAATTATTTAGATGACTATATAGGTGGTTCGTATACCCACTAAAGATATCATATCTAAGGTGATGGATAATTTTGAAATCTCATTATTATCCAAGAGTGTTTATAAGTATGTATTTAAAGGGGTATATTTATCATCCATATATATGTTTCCTAAATATGTAATATTTACATTCTTCTACAATTTTTTAATTTCAATTTTACCCATTGGTGAATTTTTATTAAATGGTATGATATGAATATTTTGTTGTTTTTCGATACGAGGTGCTTTTTAACTTATATGGTGAATTTATAAGATTAATGGTTTCCTTTTACTTATATGTAATTATCGGTTTTAAATTTTCATAACATTGTATTTAAATGAAGATTAAATTCCAAGATATCAGTTTTATTTTGAAATAAATTATTTTCTTGTAATATTGCATTTCATTTTGAGAGAAGAAAATATTTTTGAAGAAGAAAGGATATTTTTTTCTAGAATTAATTTTGACTGTTATACCAAAATTATTTTCCATCTAAGATAGAATTATTTTATAGGGTTAGGTTTCAAGTATATTATCCCTATTATTATTATGATTTTTTTATGTTTTTTGTTGAATGATATTTATGAAATCCATTTATTTCACATGGAATATTATATGATGGAATGATGTTTAAGAAACCCATTTTTTCATGGGGTTTTCTATGATTATTGATTTTTGTTTTTGTGGAACACATAAGAAAGATTTCATTAGGATATGGGTGGGACCTATATCTCCCTCCATTGAATTGGGTATTGATTTATATCAACTATGGTAGACAAGGCTAGAATTGGAAATGATCTCGGTTCAATAATATAGGGTGGGAATGAGGACTGAACTCAGTCTGTAATGGAATTTATCCCCTATGATGGTCTTGAAAATGAGCCTTGAATAATATTAAATGAATTTCTATTCTTAATTTTCTACCAAAAAACATTATGTCTTATGTTATGAATTTTGGGACTACATTCTTTCATTCATATGAAGTTTCATGATTTATCCCAGGGCATGATGTCATGATCTTTCATATGAAGGATAAAATTTCAAATGTTATGTTCTTATAACTTATTGATATTATATGATTTATAACTTTCTTTTTTACCCTTAATAATCATCTGAGATCACCATTTCTTATGTTTCTTTTCCCCAGGTCATGAATAAGGGTGTTAGATAAGATATATCAAAAAGGGGTCTATTTATAAATAAATAATTTAGAGTAAATGAAGATGACTTGGGAAAAAATTATTTATGTTTCCCAATTTCTGAAGACACTTTACCTATATGGTCCTATCGTAGATTTAATATATTTTATAATGAATATTCATCCCAAATTGATGTAATATCAATGTATGTAATGTGTGGGTCGTTATAGTTGGTTTTAGAGGAAATTTGAAGTTATCCTTTGGAAACAACGATGAGAAAACTTTAGTAATAACACAAATTTTATGTAAAAGTATTGGTTATAATCCTAGTTTTTTAGAAGTAATCATGAATAATGTAAGATAATTCCTAAAGTGTCCTAAAATTAAATTTTTATTTTTGATTGCGTGGTTTTTCCATTGTGATTAGTGTTGCTCATATCACATTTATTGGTTGTAGCCAAAGGTTGGTTCTTGAAGGAAAAACGTTAATACTAAATACAATAGGCAATCAAATGATTATACACATGAGAAAAAAGAATTATGGGAGCTAGAATGAAAAATAATTTAGCTATGATCACACAAATTAATCAAGATAATCATCATACAAGACTTCCAAACAAACAAAAAAAGGAGCAACATTCTGTTGAGTGTTTCATGAGGTAGCATCCCCCTTCATTAAGTTGATCTTTTGAATCATTAGTGTATAGACATTGTATCAGTACCACTGAAATGATATTTTTTGTTCTCCAATGTTCACAACATGATAAAGTCGCATTAGTAGCCTATCATTTGTAAGGTGAAGTATATAAATGGTGGAACATTATTAATAATATGAGGGAGAGAGATAAAATAGAGTTCATATAATGGGATGATCTCAAGAATTTATTTTTAAATAAGTACATAACTAATATTATACGAACAAAGATGGAGAATTAGTTCCTTGAAATTGTGAAAAAAGGCAATGAATCCATTGGAACCTATGAAGAAAATTCCTCAAGACATTAAAGGCATGATTCCAAAATTGTGGTCTATCCTGAGAGAAAAATTGTTGGATTTTTTAGTGGATAAAAACTAAGTCTCCAAGTGGAATTACCAATAAGGGACTTCAATGACTATGAATAAACTGTTCGATGTGATCTCAAGGTTGAGATTTATATTGAGTAACCCATTAGTCCTACCATTTATAAATGAAGAAGAAAATGGAATTCAAGGGAAAATATAAAGAGAACACTAAAAAAATATGAGTTTTCCCTTATACTAATAGTGAGGAATGAATCATGGAAGAAATCATCTTTATGGGACTAGTAAATTTTTTATGTGAGGAAAAGAAGG
Organism: Viscum album; assembly: GCA_963277665.1. Lineage (NCBI taxonomy): Eukaryota > Viridiplantae > Streptophyta > Magnoliopsida > Santalales > Viscaceae > Viscum > Viscum album. The sequence goes on along the minus strand of OY728128.1, from coordinate 1,180,420,635 downwards.
TAATCATGTGGTTGACTGCCGAAGTGATGAGAAAAATATGTCTAGTGATGAAAATAGAGAAAATGATTCACATAATGAACCTATTATGAATTAATGTTACAAGTTAAAGGAAATAGGAAATTATTCTAATCAATTCCCAAATACAAGGGCTATTGATGATGATCGACATCAGAGAACTATCAAGGAAAAAAAGTAAAGTCAGTTGTGATCAATATCTGTGAAGTGGATTATGATAATGAATTGGTGAAAGGTACACATACCATCCAATTTAAATTTGATAATGTATTATTTGATTCTAGATCAACCCACTCTTTTATTTTTGAATAATTTTATAAGGGTATCACTGTATTACCTCCACAACTAGACGTTGAGTTAGCTTTGACAACTCTTAATGCCACAATAGTCCCATCAAATGTTTATAATTCTTCTATAGTTGATGTTTGTGGGAAAGTGCATTGTACCAATCTTGTGATCCTTACTATAGAGTAATTTGATGTTATTATAGGTATGGATTGGATTTCTCTATATGGAAGTCATATGAATTTTAATGGAAGGGATGCCACATTTGATATTCTAGATCAATCAATGATCATCTATCGATGAAATGATAAATATACCCTTATATTTGAAATCTCTTTCATCTTATGGGTCTTCATCCCTATACATGTCAGTTATCTATCTCACATGGTTGGGGAGAAAATAACAATTAATAATACTTCCATTGTATGGGAGTTTGATGATATCTTTCTAGATGAAATACATGGTCTTCCACTATATTTTGAAGTTGAGTTTTCAATAGAACTCATACTAGGTTCTATTCCAATTTCAAAGATTCCTTATAGAATGAACACAATTGAGTTTCAAGAATTGAAGAATAAAATCCAATAGAATATTGAAAATGGATTCATACACCATATCTTATATCCTTGGGGTACACTTATTCTATCTGTTAAGAAAAAATATATAACAATAAGTCTTTGTATTGATTATCGAGAATATAACAAGATCACTATTAAGAACAAATATCCTCTTCCCCAAATTGATGACTTATTCAACCGACTATGTGGAGTGTAATACTTTTCCAAGATTGATATTTTATCATGATATCATCAATTAATGTTTGAGAAGGAGGATATACTTATGATGGAATTCCATAAAAGGTATCGGCACAATGCATTTCTAGTGATTCCTTTTGTTCTTAAAAATTTCTCCAATATCTTTGTAGATCTAATGAATAACATCATTAGAGACAATCTTGATAATTTTGTGGTAGTCTTTATAAATGAAATTGTTTCCCATTAAAAGGTAAAGTAAGAACAAGAATATCTCATTAGAATTGTATTAAAGACCTTGTGAAATGGGAAGATTTATGAAAAATTTACCATGTGTGAATTTTGGCTTCATAAAGTTTCATTTTTGTGTCACATAATCTAAAGAGAGGGGATATCTATGGATCCAGAAAAAAATGTTATTGAATGTTTTTTGAGTCAAAATATGATAAATGTGATATGATTTTTTATTGTTTTGGCTGCATATTATCAATAGTTTATGACTGAATTTTCAAAATTGTCTAATCCAGTCATCAATTTGACTGAAAAAATGAGTAATGTTTATCTCGATAAAATAATGGGATGATAATTTAATGAGATAAAAATATGGTTTTCTAGTGCACCTATGCTCACACTGACTTGTAGTGGAGAAAGGGTTGTGATCCCCAATGATGCATCAAAAAATAGGATGGAATGGGTTCTCATTCAAAATGATATGGTTATATATTATGTTTCACAATAGTTGAAAATCCATGAGCAAAATTACCCAACACATTTTTTAGATTTTTATATGGTAATATTTTCATTGATGATATATAAGAATTATCATTATGGTGAAAGGTGTATTATTTATAATGATCATAAAATATTATTGTATATTTTCAGACAAAAGGAGGTGAATATTCATCAAAGAAGATGGTTGGAGTTTATTAAGGATTACGACTAATCAATCTATTTCCACTCTGGGAAATGGAACAAAGTAGAAAATTATTTGATTCGAAAGAACCATTCTAGCCTATCCATGATGAGGATCACAAAAGATCTAAATTTTTTGGATTTTCAAACTATGAATATTCAAATTCTAATGGATGCGGGTAATATAATCATTCTCAAGTGTCTGTTCAAACATCTATTTAAGTGAAGAATCAGAAGGCACAAAATGAATATGTAGAGATATGAAAGATGGTGACAAATATTCCTAAATTCTTTCATTATTGTGATAGAATTATAAGGATTAGGAATTACGTTTATATTCCTCCAATACCATAATTAATGATGGAATAGTTGGACGAGGCTTATAATTCTTCATTCTCCATTCCACCTAGAAGCACAATGATGTATAGGGACCTGAAAGAGTATTTCTACGGTGATACAATTAAAAGAGATGTTTTTGAATAAGTCTCTCAGTTCATGGTTTGTCAGCAAGTTATGGCTTATAGATAGATGTCCAAGGGTAAGTTACAACAATTTCACATGCCAAAATGGAAATGGTAAAACATCACTGTGGACTTTTTCTTCAGACTTCCCAAAAATTCTAATGGAAATAATTCTATATGAGTTATAGTTGATCACCTTACAATGTTGGAACAATTCATTTCTATTAGAGACTCTTTATATTTTGATCATCATTCTAGGGTATGTGTAAAAGAAGTGTTATGATTCCATGGAGTACCATAATCCATTATATCTGATCGGGATTCGAGGTTTACCTCGATGTTTTGGCGAAGTGTTTTGTATGATCCAGATAAGATGTTATGTTTCAGAAAAACTTATCATCATCAGATAGAAGGTTAGTCATAGTGGAATATTCATACATTAGAAGACATATAGAGAGCTTGCTCTACGAATTTCAAATATTTTTGTGATCAACACCTACCATTGGTGGAAATTTTATGCAAAAATTGATTTCAATGTAATATTAATATTTATCCTTATAAGACCCACTATTAAAAGAATAGATGAAGTACGACATTATATGATGAATTAGGGAAATAATGTTTTTTGGACCGGATCTTGTTGGTGAAATGATAGAAAAGGTCAGATGTATTCAACAACACATAAGAGAAGCCCAGTGTCGCCAAAAACATTATGACGAAAATAGAAGGAATTTCATAGAGTTTGAAGTGGGTGATAAGGCGATTCTATGAATATCTCCATGTAAGAGAGTAAAGATATTTGGATATAAGGGCATGTTGATCATTATGTATACTAGTCCTTTTGAAATTCTGGATCTTATTGGCAGGATAACTTACCATATATCACTTCCATCGAATGTTTCTATATTTCATGATTTGTTCCTTGTATCTATATAGAGAATGTATAAACCTAATCCAACACATGTACTAATCTCCTAAGTCACACCCCTATAGCACAATCATTGTTATAATGAATAAATGATAGAGATTATTGATCATAGTGAAAAAGTTCCCCAAAATAAGACCACTCATTTGGTTATTGTTTTGTAGGAGAATAACCAATTTGAGGAAGCTATGTGGGAACTCGAGGATATGATGAGGGAGAGATATACTGATCTATTTGTATTCAAGTGACTAATTTGGAGGGAGAAATTCAGTTTAATGGTGGTAAACGTGACAGTTGGAGGTTTTTCTGAAATATTATCTCTAAATAATTGTGATTATTCAATAGCTTTCATTGTATGCAATCATTACTTTAAACGAACTATGATATTCCTTAGTATAATGTGAAAATTATATAATAGATATTATGTTATAGGGAATAAATATATCTATCTTATGAAAATATATAGTGAAGTCATTCTCTACCAATTATTTTTGAAAAATATAAATCAATTATATTTTTTTATTTTTGAGAATTACTATTAGTAAATGAAGTTAATTAAAATATATATGTTATATAATTAATAAAATACTATTGATATTCATCCTGTTTTTTTCATAGGGTTCGAATAAACCCTTATTGATGGATAAAAACATATATTTTTTAAATAGAAATTTTTACCACCTTTAAATGGAGAAGCCCTTAAAAATTAAGATTTTGAATCATTACTAATTTTTATATGACAGTTTAAACATGTTTTATGGAAGCATGTTATAAAAATTTAATTTGGATTAATTTTTTATATTTTCTAATAACTTCCAAAATTTTGATGAATAGTAAAGATTCAATATATTTTAATTGAAAACTTCTTTTATCATAGAAATGATTTATATTGTTAAATTATAATATTGAATGGTTTTAAGGTATAAATATAATATATTATTATCATTAAATATGATTTATTTCATTATCATTAATTTTACAACGGATTCATATGTAAAATCCTTTCAATATTTGGCTATGTTTTAACATTGAAACCCTGTTCTCTCTTTTTGACAGTGGGATTAATATTAAATTAATTACTGGCACTTCTATGTTTTTAATTTTGAAAAATGGATTCTATATTTGGAAAAATTATATTCAAATTATGTAAATATCTATATTTTATATTAGGGAATTATGAATAGTAAGTATAGAAATTTTTATTAATACACTAAAAGGGTAAATCAAAAAATTAAGGGTAAGAACACTATTATAAAATTACCCTAAAAGACTTATTAATATAATTGGATGTTGTTTTTTAACCTAAACCATCCTTGGGTTGAAATTGTGTCATTTAGATGCTTCTTGGATAACACTTGAACATTTAATTTATTTTATTTAATGGAAAATTAAATATGTTTTACTCAAATTTAAATAACATTATCATTTTTATAAGGTTATAAAATAAATAAATTAGATTATAAATAATAATTTCATTTGTAAAATGTTTTTATTTATCATGATAATTTATTTTTAATTTTTAGGAAATAAATAATTACTTTAAATACTTATAATTTAAGGATGAAAAAATTAATTAATTAATGAGAAATAGTTAATTTTTTCTATTAAAATGATTATAACCACAAAACACCCAAACCCTTTTAAAAATCATATTTTTCACATATTTATTGACCATAACCATCAAATGTTAAATTTAGTAACCATTTAGATCCTTTTATAAGATATTGAGAAAATTGTATTATTATTTTTTAATGGATGTTAATGTTGTCAGATTCATAATTTAATAATTATAACATTTTAAATGGTATATTTTTTAGAATATAAATTCTACTAAATATATCCTTATGAAAGATATTGGATTTATATTAATCATAATATTTTATTTTTATTTTTTATTCAATAAATATAAATATTAAATAATTACAAAAAAATTGATGATGAAATTATTTTGCTAGTAAAGATAACAAATAAATGTTATCAATAATGTTAAAATAAATTCAAATTTTGATATTTAATATGTATGATTAATTTTATAGATGTCCTTTACCTATTAGGAATATATTTGAATAGTTTTTTTGTAGTTACCTTTTTTATTATAATATTTTTAAAAATAAATGAATAGAATATGGTCAAAATTGAGATGATTGATTGTTTATCAAAAACATGTTTTTTGATGTTATTTTAAAATCCTAATTTTTTTCAATATATATAATAATTATGATATGGTTGAAAATTTTATAATGTATTTTTTGGGTCTAATTTATGCTAAATAAGTAAATATTTAACCCTTTAAATAATGAATTATTTTTTCCCCGTAAAAAAATTAAATAGAATAACTATGTGTTAAATAAAATGATAAGGATTAAATTGAATGAAAAAAATGTAAGAAGTATATTTATTGATGATATAAAAACCCTAAATCATATAATATATTAAATTTGTACATTTTTAGGTTCTTTGATGGGGTTTTATTTTATATTAAATTAATATTTTTGGAGATCCCAAAAATTCCCCACACCTCAATTATAAAAGGGAACATCCTCCCTCTGTTATTCACCTCAATTTGATCTTTAAAACTTTGCCATACCATTAAAATTTCAATTCTATAATTAAATGGTTTCATTCTAGAGGTTCTCGTCTTCATTCTAGACCAACTCTTGTTCTCTAAGTGGGTATTTAGAAGAAGCATGTCGAAGAAGAGGTAATATCATCTTCCAATTCATTCAAGAATCATTCCTATTAGACTTCCTATTAATGATTTGTTTCATTATTAAGTAATAACTCCAATATCAGTTATATAATAAAATTTTATTATAATTATGAAACTACCATATTCTTCCTTCTATCCATCCTACAAAAAATAAAATCACCACACATGCGTACATAAAACTTACCATCTCCACACTATGGTGTAATCAATTTTTGAACATCACCTTACTTGGATGAGTATAATTATGGAAATAATAAATATATATGATTAATATGACATTATATAAATTCTTAAATATTATAAACAATCCAATTCAATACCATTCAACAATTTTGGAAGTGATATCGTCACTTGTGTGTATGTATGACCTACCGCCTCTATGATGTGATGAAATTAATTCTACATTATCTTCATTAAAGCATGATTATATAAATTTATATAATTAATAAATATGTTATATATTATGTTTATATAATGTTTTATTGATATAATCATTACATAATATATATAAGTAGAACATATTCGAGAAAACATGCATAAGAACATAAAGCAGTTAATATAAAAATAATGAGTAACAGTGAAATGTTACTAAAAAATGGGTGATAATGTGACCACATATGATATCATAAAAATTAATATTATTTTAGAATTAGTAAATTAAATTATTTCAATAATTATATAGGAGGTTTAGACACATATGAAGGATAGCGTAACTAGGGTAAGGGATAATTCGGAAATTTCATTATTATATGAGATTCTTAATATATATATATATATATATATTTATAAAGGTATTTTTTTCATCCTGGTCCAGGTTCTATAAGTATGTTATATCTCAATTATTGTAAAAAAAATTAAGGTCAATTTTACCCGTTGGTTAATTTTTATTAAATGGTATGAAAGAAATCATTTATGGTTATTTGATATTAGGTACTTTTTGACTAATCCAATGAAAGTATGAGAATAATGTTTTCAATTAACATATATGGTTTGATGGGTTTTTACATTTTCATAACACCATATTTACATGAATCCTTCTTCAAAATACTTCAATTTTATTTTTATATAAATTATTTTCTTTTAATATATTGTGGCATTTGGAGAGAAGAATGTTTTTTTTGAAGAAGAACATATATTTTCCTTAAGAATTAATTTCAATTGTTCAATAAAAAATATTTTCTATCAAATTTGGAATTCATTAATTGTGTTATAATTAAATTAAATTATCTATGTTATTATTATTATGATTCTTTATGTTTTTCTTGAATGAAATTTATAAAATCCGTTTCTTTTACATGGATTATGTTATGATAGAATGATGTTTAAGAAACCCATTTTATTCCTTGGGTTATGATATGATGAATGATTTATGTTTTTATAGAACATGTAAGAATGATTTCATTATGATATGGTTGAGAGCTATATATCCCTCCAGTGCATTGAGTAATGATTTATATCTCCTGAAATAGTCATGTCTAGAACGAGAAATGATATCAGTTTAGTAATATAGGGCTAGAACAAAGAGTAAAATCGGTTCATTAATGGACTTTGTTTTCAATGATGTTCTTTTATATGATGCTTGAATAATATGAAATTATTTTCAATTATTATGTGTATGCCACCAAACTTCATGTCTTATGTTATGAATTTTCTGATTACGCTCATTGATTCTTATGAACTTTCATGATTTATCCCATAGGATGAGATCATGATATTTCATATGTATGATAAGATTTTAAAATGTTATATTCTTATATCTTATATCTTATGATATGATTAATATCTCCGTTTTACCCTTACTATGAATCTGATATCAAGCTTTCATATGTTTATTTTCCCCAGGTCATGAAGAATGGTATTAAATAAGTTATGTCCAAAATTGGTCTAGTTATATTGAAATATGTTGGAGAAAATAAAGATGACTTATGATCCAATTTTTTATGTTTCCAATTTTCTAAATACATTGTACCATTATGGTCAGGTATTAAATTGTTTATATTTTGAAATGACTATTCTTCAACTTTGATGTAATATCAAAGTATGTAAAGTATGGGTGGTTATAGTTGGTATCAAAGTAAATGTATAATTATCCTTTAGAAAATAGGATGAGAAAAATTTATTAAGAACCAAAGGGATATTTAGAAGTATTGGTTATAGTCCTAGTGTTTTAGAAGTGATCATGCATACCCTATTATTAATGCTAAAGTGTCCTAAATTGAAACTTTTATTCTTGATTATGTCGTTTCCCATTATGAATATTGTTTCTCACATTAATCTTCTAGGTTATAGTCAATGGATGAAACCTAAAGGAACCACATTAATGTTTAATGTGATGAGAAATATAGTGATTGTACCCCTAAGGTACCAAATGTTTTAGGAGTTGAAATGAAAAATTATATAGCTATGCTCTGACAATTTTCTTAAGCTTTGAATCATAGAGTAATTCAAATGAGAAAAGTAGGGAACAAAATTATTTCAATTCCTTCATGCGGTATTTTCCACATTAATTTAGTAAGTCTTTTGATCAATCAGTGGATGAAAAATGGACTAGTGAAAATGAAAATATATTTTCAGTTATCCAAATTTTAGAACCTAATAGATTCATTTTAGTAATCTATCTTTTGGAAGGTGAAGCTGATCAATATTTTAACATTATCAAGAATACAAAGAAAATACATAAAATACAGTCTATGTAATGGGATGAGTTCAAGAACATATTATTCAATAAGTACTTTCCACAGATTCTTCAAACAAATATGGAGAAGGAGTTCCTTAAACATAGTAAAAAAGATGATGAATATTTTGGTACATCTGAAGAAAATTTTACAAGACATTCAATGTACGAGTAATGAATTATTATCCAAACTCAGAGTAAAATTGATCGATTCTTTAGATTCTTAAAATCAAGACTCAAAAGAAAATTCTCCACATGGGACTTCAATAGCTATGAATAAATCGTTTGATGTGCTCTCAAGGCCGATATGAAGATTGGGGTAATCCATCAGTCCTATGGGTTTGATGAGAAGAGAAAAAATGAATTCAATGGAAAATCAAAAAACCCCACTTAAAATAAGATGAGTTTCCCCTTATGATTAATGTGTTGATATAAACATAGATAAAATTTTCTAAAAGGGACTAATAAATGTTTTAAGTGTGGAAAAGAAGGTCATCAGGCAGTTGAATTCCGAAGTGATGGGAAAAAGATTTCTAAAGATACAAATAGATAAAATTCAACACATAATGAACCTCCTATAATTAAATGTTACAAGTCCATGGAAAAGGGGAATTATTCCAATTAGTTCACTAATCTAAGGGTTATTAATTATTATCGACATAAAAAAACTCTTAAGGCCTAAGATAATGTCAAGTCCCCTGTTATCACTATTGGCGATGTGGAGTACGATAATGATGGGGTGAAAGGTACACTTACTAGCCACTCTAATGTAGAAAATGTTTTATTTGATTATGGATCCACCAACCCATTTATTTCTGAATAATTTTATAAGGGCTTCGCTGTAATGTCTCAATAATTATATGTTGAGTTAGATGTGAAAACTCGTAATGGTACAATGGTTACATCAATGGTTTATAATTATTTTCCAGTAGATGTTTGTGGGAAATTAATTCATGAAAAGATTTTGATCCTTCATATAGTAAAATTTTTTGTGATTATTTGCATGGATTTTCTTTATCAATATGGATCACATATCAATTTCCAAGTATGAAAAGTCACATTTTATATTCCAGATCAATCTATGATCATCTATCGATTTGAGGATGAATATATACTTATAGTAGAATTTTGTTTTATATTATGTGTCTATATCCCTATATATGAATGTTATCTATCTCACATGGTTGGGGATAAAGTCACAATTAAGAATACACCCATTGTACAAGAGTTTGATGATGTATTTGAAGAAGAATTACTCGTTCTTTCACTAAATTGTGAAGTTGAGTTTTCAGAAATCATACAAGGTGATTTTCATATTTAAAAGAAACCATATATAATATCCCCAATTGAGTTTAAATAATTCAATATGAAACTACTATAGAATATTTATAAGGGATTCATACCCCCTTGTGCATCACCTTGGGGTGTACTCCTTCTATTTGTTAATAATAAAGATAGATCAATGGGACACTACATTGATTACCAAGAAAATAACAATATCACTATAAAAAAAATTCTCTTCCCCACACTAATGACTTATTCGACCAACTACACGGAGTAGAATACTTTTCCTAGATTGATCTTTATTCAGGATATCATCAATTAAGGGTCAAGAAGGAGTATATAAAAAATGTGACATTCCGTACAAGTTATGGACACTATGAATTTATTGTGATTCTTTTTGGTCTTACTAATTACCATGTTATCTTTATAGAACTAAATATTATATTCTTTATAGACTATCTTGATCTATTTTTGGTAGTCTTTAAATATGGAATTCTTGTCTATTCAAAGAGCATGGAAGAACATGACGATCACTTGAGAATTATACTAAATACCCTGAGAAAGGATAATCTTTATGAAAAATTTAACAAGTGTGAATTTTTTCTTTATAAAATTTCATTTTTGTGTCACATAATTTCAAGAGAGTGGAAATATGCTGATCTAGAAAAAACAAACTTTTTTAATATTGGATGATACCCAAAACGGTAGTTGGGATATGATGTTTTATTGCTCTAGATTGAAATTTGTGATGTGTTGGGAACAATTTTTCACAATTATCTAATCCACCCATCAATTTTTCTCTAAAAGGTGTTATGTTTTTGTGGACTAAGGAATGAGAATATAATTTCAAAGAGGTAAAAATAATGTTATCTAGTGCACCTATTCTCACACTAGCTTCTATTGCATAGAGGATTGTGATCTATAGTGATGCATCAAAAAGGGGGTTGGGATGTTCTTTTATGAAAAATGACATTGTGATACCTTATGCATCAATAAAATAAAAAATCCATGATAAAGTTACCAAATTCATGCTTTATAGTTTTCTATGGTAATATTTGAATTAAAGATATGTAGGAATTATCATTATAGATAAAGGTGTGATATTTATACTAATTATAAAAGTTTAAAGTATATTTTCACACAAAAGGAGTTGGATATGTGAAAAATAAGATGGTTGGAGTTTATTAAAGATCACTTCTACTCAATATATCACCACTCTAGGAAAGAGAACAAGGTGGATGTTTCTTTGAATTGAATGGACCATGATGGCCTATCCATGCTGAGGATCACAAAAGATCCAATATTAATGGATATTAAAATGCTGGAACTTAAAATTTTATGTGAAGTGATATTTATGGTTTTGAAATGGCTAGATCTTAAAATTTTATGGGAATGGGGGAAATATTATCTTTATAAAGTGAATGTTCTACCATGTATACATGTAAAGATTAACAAGGCACATAAGGAATTTGTATTGCTACAGAAGAAGGTGAAAAATGTTCCGAAATTAAACCTTGATTGTGATGGAATTATAATGTTTAAAAATACGGTTTGTATTCCTACCATACCAAAATTAAAAAGGTGTTGTTGGATAAGGATCATATTTCTCCATTATCTATTCATCCTGGATGCACAAAGATGTACATAGACTAAAAAGAATATTTCTGGTGAAATGACATGAAAATAGATGTTTCTAAATATGTCTCTCAATTCTTGGGTGGTTAGCATGTTAATCCTGAGTGACAGATGTCTAAGGGTATGTTACAACTAATACACATATAAGAATCAGAATAGGAAAACATCAGTATAGACGTTGTCATTGGACTTACAATAAATTATATAGGCTATAATTCTATAAGGGGTATAATTGATCCCATTATGATGTCAACACACTTCATTTCTATAATAGATGATTTATATCTTGATTATCTTTCCATGATATATGAAAAGGAAGTTATAAGATTGCATGGATTTCCACTTTCCATTACATCTGATCAGGATATGATGTTTACCTTGAAGTTTGGGAGAAGTCTTAAGTGTGCTCTAAATATAGAGTAATATTATTTCATTGCTTATCATCCCTAGATAGACCTTCATTTGGATAGGACAATTCAAAATCTAGAATGAATTTTGAGATCTTTCTATATGGATTTCAAAGGATGTTGGGATCAACACCTACAATTGGTGGAATTTTCTTACAAATATATCTTTCAATATAGTATTAATATTGCTCATTAGGAATCCATTTATGGAAACTAGTATAGAACTCAAAATTTGTTGGATTAATTGGGGGAAATAATTCTAATAGGACCTGATCATGTTGATGAAATGACATAAAAGCTATGATCTATTTAACAACACGTAAGAGTAGCTCAGAGTCGACAAAAAAGTTATGATGGAAATAGAATAAATGGTATAGAGTTATAAGTGGGTGATAAGTTGTTTTAAAGAATATATCCCTAGAGTAGAGTAATGAGATTTGGAAAGATGTACATTCTTCCATAGGTATATTGAGCCTTTTAAAATTCTTGATAATTTTAGGAAGGTGGCTTACAAATTAGTGACTCTATTGAATATATATTAAGTTCATGATGTGTTCCATGTATCCCTCATGATAAAGTACATTTTTGACCCTTCACATTCACTAAAATTAGAATTCATAACATTGGAGAAATATCTCTCTTCTGAAGAACAACCGATAGAGATTCTTGATCATCGTGAAAAAAAAATTCAAAACAAGTGAACTTGCATGGTTAATGTTCTATGGTGGGAGCATCACTTTATGGAAGCTATGTGGGAACTCGAGGACATGATAAGAAAGATATATCCTCTTTTGTTTGTATCTATGTGGCAAATTTCGAAGGAGAAATTCAGTTTAAGGATAGTAGAATGTGAAACCTGAATTTTTTAAGAAGTATTTTCTCTAAATAATTTCAATTTTTGAATAGATTTCACTACACAAAACAGTGATTTCAAATGAAACGTGAGATTATTTAGTATAAAATGATCATTTTAACTTATCTGTTAGGTCAGTGGGAATAGATATAACTAACATCTTAAAATATATCGTGAAGTTATTCACAACCAATTATTTATGAAAAATACAAATCAATTATATATGTCTATTTTTTATGAATTATTATTATTAAATGAAATTAGGGATATATATATTTTATATACTTTATAATATTTTTTTATAATCATACAATAGATATTTTTGCCACAGGGTATGCATAAACTCTATTTGGTGTATAAAACATATATTTGTAAAAGGGAAATTTTTACTACCTTTTAATGGAGAAGACCTTTTAAATTAAAATTTTGAAATTTTAAAAAACATTATGTGACAAAAAAACATGTTTTTATAATGTGGAAAATAAAACATTACATTGGATGAATTTTTAAAATTTTCTGATAACTTTCAAATTTTGATGAATAGTAAAAATACACAAAATTTTAATTGAAAATAAATTTTTTCATCGAAATAACTGATATGGTTTAATTATAATATTGAATGGTTTTAAAATATTAATAGTTTTTTTTCATTCATTATGATTTATGTCACTAGAATTAATTTTATATCAAATTCATATGTAACTTCATTATAATCATTTTTGATATTTTAACTTTTAAAACTCACTCTCTCTTTCCGAAAAGATGATTAATTTCAAATTATGTACTGAGACTTATATATTTTTAATTATTGAGAAACTTATTCCATATTTAGAATCACTAGGTCCAAAATATTTATATAGCTTTATTTTATTTTTGGGGATTATGAATAGTAACTTCAGTAATTTTTATAAATATGGTAAAAGGAAAAATCAGGTAGTTAAGGGTAATAATACTTTTAAAAAATATCCCCAATACTTTCTTTAATATCATTGGATGATTTTGTTTAGACCTAAATCATCCTTGGGTAAAAATGATGTCCATTTGAAGCCAATTGGATGAGATTAAAACATTAAATTTGTTTTATATTAGGAAAAAATAAACGGCTTACTCAAATTTTAATAACTCTATCATTTTTATAAGGTTATATAGAAGATAAATTGGATTATATATACAAATTAGAAATATCATATTTTTTTTCTTTATCGTGATAATTTATCTTTAAATTTTATGAAATAAATAATTACCTTAATGACTTACACTTTGTGATCTAAAAATTAATTAATTGGTGAGAAATCAATAAAATAATTTTTATTAAAATCCCAATAACAATAAATAGATTTAGAAACATGAACAATACTTATTTTTCATGTATATATCAAACATAACCATCAAATGGTAATTTTAGTGACCATTTGGATCCTTTTAGAAGATATTGTTACACTTATATTATTTTATTTAAAGTGAAGTTGATGTTTTCATATTCATAGTTTAATAAGTATAATTTTTTTAATGAATGATATTATTGAAGATAAATTCAACTAAGAATATTTTTTTGGAATTATAGTAGAATTATATTTATCATATTATTTTATTTTTATTTTTTCTCAAAAAAATATTATATTAAATAACTTCACAAAATTGAAGTAGTAATTATTTTATTAATAGAGATAATAAATATATTTTATTAAAAATGTTAAAAATATGTATTATTTGGGATAATTAATATGTATAAAGAATTTTTAGACTAAATTTACTTCCTAGGAATATAATATAATAAATTCTTCTAAGTTAACTTTTTATCATAATATTTTTAAAAATCAATTAATTTAATAGTGACAAAATTTACACTATTGATTGTTAATCAAAATAATGATTTATTAAGTAATTTAAAAATAATTTTGTTAAAAATATAAAATAATTATTATATAGTTGATAATGTTCTGAGGTATTTAATTATGGTATAATTTACATCAAATCTGTAAATGTTTCAGCCTTTTATATTGAATTATTTATTAAGCGAGTAAAAAAGTAAATAGAACAACTAGGTGTTAGTTAAATTGATACTGTTTAAATTTATATAAAAACTTGTCAAACAAAAATTGGTTGATGTTATTAAATCCCTATTATATCTTATTTTAAATTCAGTGTTTTTTTAGTTTTTAAATGGGTTATTAGTTAATATTAAATTAATTTTTTAGAGATCCCAAAAATTCCCCTTACCTCAATTATAAAAGGGAACTTATTACCCCACCTATTCACTTAAATTTCAGCCTTCAATATCAGCCGTACTCTACCATTTTCCATTATAAACTTCCATAGTAACATTCTAGATATTTTTATCTTCTTCCATGAACAAATCTAGTTCTATAAGGGGAGATATAAAGGAAGCACGTCGATGAAGAGATAATCTCCTATACAGATTCTTTTAAAATTATTCCTCCTTCTACTTCCTCTTTTAAAGTTGTTTCATTATAATGTAATAACTTTGATATCACTTATATACTGAGAATTAATTATAATTATGAAACAACCATATTAAACCTTCTATCCATCCTACGAAGAATGAAATCACCACTAGTGCATACGTACGGCTTACTGTCTCCAGACCATGGTGTAATATGTTTTTCAACACCACCTTACTCAGATGAGTATAATGATGGAAATGATAAGCATATATGATTATTATAACATTATATTAATTCATAAATATTATACACCATCAAATTATATACCATTAAGCAATTTTGTGAATGATATCGTTGCTAATGCATACATACGATCTACCGTCTCCATAATGCGATGTGATTCATTCTAAATGATATTCATTAATGAATGACTATATAAATGTAAGGAATAAATAAATATGATATATATATTGTTAATATCATTTCTAATGATATAAATATTATCTGAGAAGGATAACCAGAACTTATTCGAAAAATCATGCATAAGAACAAAAAGATATTAATATCTGAATAACGAGTAACAACGAAATGTTACTAACAATAAAAATAAAAATAAAAATATGATCATATATGATATCATAAAAATTAATATGATTGTGTAATTCTTCAAAGAAATTATTTAAATAATTATAAAAGAGTCTTAGATACATACAAAGGATATCAGATCTATGTTGAGGGATTGTTATGAAGTCACATTATTACCAAGTATTGTTTATACGCAAGTATTTACAGGGGAATAATTATCATCAACGTAAAAATTTCCTAAATATGTAATATTTATATTCTTATATAACTATTTAAAGTCAATTTTACCCATTTTTTAATTTTTATTCAATAGTATGAAAGTAATCTTTTATCGTTTTTCGATACGAGGTACTTTTTATCTTATCCGATGAAAGTATGAGAACAATGTTTTCCTTTAACTTATATATCATGATTATTTTTTTTCTTTTCAAAACACATGATTTCTATGAATCTTTTTTAATAATATTTGAAGTTTATTTTCAATGAAATTATTTTCTTTTAATATTTTGCTGAATTTTGAGAAATGTATTTTTTTAGAAAAATAAAGTATATTTTTTTCAAGAAATAATTTCAAGTGATCAAAAAAAATTATCTTCCATATAAGATATAATTCCTTAATAGAGTTATGTTTATAGTATAATATCCTTTTTATTCTTATTGTTTTTTATGTTAATTAATGAATGTTATTTATCAAATCCATTTTTTACGTGGATTATGTTATGATGGAATGATGTTTAAGAAACCCATTTTATTACTTGGGTTATGCTATGATTATTGATTTATGTTTTTGTGGCACAAGTTAGAGTGATTTTGTAATGACCCAAACTTTTATCAATGAAAAAATTCCCTTTTTGTAGTAATTTTATAATCACATAATATCGCATTAGGAAACCCAATGTCACATCATGCTTAAATAAAATACTATATAACCTTTAAATAAACATTTTCCACTTCTGTGATTTGAATTTTAAAAATCTCACATACACAGTTGCGATCATTAATATATTTGGAGTGTGATACAAAAAAATTATTTTTTTGGTGAACAAGACCATACACATATGAATCATAATGTTATACTTATGAATAGTAATATGAACCATATGAATAGTAAATCTATCAATTGGATATAAACCTTACCAATGATGTCATAAATATTATTTATCCATCCTATAAGTGACAATATGATATAATTACATTTTAGTGTTCGTACTTTTTTAACTCATGAATATATTGATTAAATTAATAATTTATAAGAAAATTTATTTAAAAACAATTATTCATAAAGTAGTATTTACATGTCATATGATTATATTATAATTTTGTTGGACCTTAATTAATTTTTCAAAGCGTTATAAAATCATTTTTTAATTTTAGAATTTGAATTTTTTATGTAAATTATGTTTTTAAATAAAAATTAAATTAACCATATTTAGAAAATTATTTTCACAAAATTGATTTCAGTTTTTAATTATAAATGTCAAAAAATGGTTAGGGTGAATTTTTAAGATTTTTCTGAAATACTTGAATTTTTGTGAACAGTGAAATTCGATAATTTATAAAATATGCTAAATAAATGAATTTCTGCATCATGCTTAAGTCATGGATGATGTAGATGTTTATTGGTTCAAACTAACATTAACTTATTACTATTTGTTTCTCAATAATCCTCCTTATTTTTTTTTGTTGGAGAAATAATAAATTAATGACTATAATATTGGGAAAACCCATCTCCTCTCCACTATAAATGCCACCCCTCACAACCTATTTTCATATCACCTCTAAAGAATTATGCCCAATCAAAATACTAATAAAATATCTTCCTGTGTTCCTCCTCCCATGAATAGTTCCCCTTGGTCTCATAAAAACACAAAGAAATCTCTCCCTAAAGAGGATCTCAAAGAAGATATATTCAAGAGGTAAATTCTCTCCCTCATTTCTTTCAAATTCATTTCAAATTCCCTTTCTTTTCTTCTATAGTCCTTAACATATCTTATCAAAATTTCATGATAATTCTTGTATGATTTATATACTGGTATAATATCATGTTAATGTAAGATTATTCATTACACTCCTCTCACTCCCACTTTGTTTATAAAAATGATATCATTGCTCGTGATGTGTTAATTTAGTTACATCATTGGTGATTCACTTAAATTTTCCTTAAAATCCTTCATGTTTGTAAATAAAACCCATTAATGGTTGGAAATATATTGTAATATTTGTGTTTTTAAACCATTTATGTTCTATAAACAACTATTATTTATAATAAAAAACGATAAAACAGAACATGTTCATTGTTATAAAACAACCACCCAAATTAACCTAAAACGGTCATCATTAAATTTTACCTAAGGATTCATCCACAATGCATATAAAATAATTAGTTTTAAGATAATTTAAAATCATCTATGATGATTAATTACATTTAATATCTTTCTTGTTAGTTTATCAATGTTCTTCACGAACTTTCATTCGTGTGTATAAGTGAACCGTTCATGAAACCTAAGAAAATGAACACTCCCAAACAATTAATTTAAACTCTATAACTTGTCCAAAGGGAAATGAAACGACTCAATAAATCCATAATTAACCATATTAATTTATAAAAAGTTATGATATTTCTAATTAATGAAAATAATGTCCTTTTACAATACATTAAAGTGAAGAATGAATTCAAATACAGGGTAAGGGGAATTCTCAAACCCAACTTTCGTTCTTTTGTTTTTAACTCCTTCACTCTGTTTTTAGTATATTTATTCCATAAATTTAATTTCTTCATCATTATCTTACATTTTTTGGGATATAAATGTTTTACACTTTAGTTTATGTAAAAAATATTGTTTTCCAAAAGAACCATTCTTTAAAAAACACACCTTTTCTACTCACTCAAGGGTGATGATTCTTGTATCATGTGTGATATTCCCTACTTAATTTTAGAACCCATTGTTTTTTAATGTATGATTATGAAATTAAACCCATTCCTTTCCATGGGTTACTTTTTATTTCAGTATTGATAAATATTCTTTATGTTATGCAAGATAATGTAAATGTTATGATGTGACGGATGCACCTGAAATTATATAGTGCTCTAATGAATTAGGTAATGTGAAGAACATCATGACTAAAGAAAATTATTTCTGAACATGATGATATCTTTTTTCATAACTATGTTTGGTAGTTGAATACTAAGACATGGTGTTTCATTTTTTATGCATTCCCACATTCCATGTATTTTCTTAATGATTCCTCTTATGATTATGATTTGTTGACTATGTTATGATGATAATGATTATACTCATCCCATGTTATATTATTTTAGGTTCTTATCTATCCTCTTACTAGGATTTTTTCTTATCCATTTTTAATGTATATCCTCAGGTTAATAACTTTATTAAGGATAATTCAAGGCCCAATAAGAATCAATATAAGAAGGAATTAAATAAATGTTTGTGTTTATGTGGTAAAAGTTATATTTGGTCCATGTTTTCCAAAGACACTAAACATTTTGATCCCCTTTGTGTAATTATTTTATAATTTTTATCATTAAAATTGTGTAAAAGTAATGTATGTAAAGAAAGGTCACTATATTTAGTTTCATATGCACAATTTAGTTAATTAGGGAATTAGGATTAGATAACCTTAGTGAGAAACGTGTTATGAGACTTAGTATATGTAATCACATAAGAAATATTTCTAAACATAGGGATCCTTTATGATACAATTTTAGTGTTAATTAAAAAAAGGAATAAATTATTTGTTCATGAACTGTTGAATTATGTTTGTTCTAACCTTTTATATATTAGTAAATGTTGGGAACTATGAGAAACCAGGGCAACCACCCATGTGAGGGACACTTTGTGATTTTCTGAATGACATCCACAATGCTTTGGAAGGTAAAGTTCAAAGAGATTCTTATCCAGTTGTCTCATGTCATGAAAAATAACCTGAATAATGTGGGACATCTTCCTTTACCTATGTGAGAGAAACCAACTATTTATTGTTTTATGCGGCAATGACCACCTATGATTAGTGGATCTTCTTATCCACTAGTTCAGGAACAGTGGGTCAAATCGATAGAGAATATCTTTTATGTGATTCAATATTATGAGATTGGGAAGATGAATATTTCTATTTATCATCTCTATTGAGAAGAAGAAAATTGGTGGGATTTGATTAAGAACCCCATTTTGAGAGATGAAAATTTTCACGATCCGTTCTCGTGGCCCGTGCCGTGCCCACCCCAAGCCCGCCTTCCATAGTCCAGGAGCTGGAGACTAGCACCAAAGGCGTAAATCCCAATAACTGGGAAGGCATTGCCTTTATAAAAGCAAACAAACACCACAGAGTACAAGCATAAGTAAAACACTAAATACAAAAGAAAGTGCTGAAAAGTAAATGGGCCAGAATACAAACCGAACTGAAAGTACAGCTACAACTGAACAAAAGTACAACAGAAAAAGAAACCAGCTGGAAGAACGGAGGCGGCTCCTAGGTTGTCCTCCTCGGATCCTACCTAAAGGGTAGGTACAGATGGCGCAGTTCCTGGATCATCCACCACGGATCCTACCTGATGGGTAGGTACAGATGGCCTCCACAACGCTCTCGCCCATCAACGTCCTCCATGTGTCGTCTCGTCGTGAATTCCACCTCCAGATTCTGACTCGTCATGTGGTCCACCTCCGAGAACCGTCCAGTTCTCGAACACTCGGCCTCCGTCAGCACTGCCCATCGTCTGCAACCAACACAACGAGGTGCGGGTATAGCCCGTGCAGGGGTGAGTATAACGATACTCAGTAGGGACCCTGAGACCCTCAAGGTCTCACTAAACCCAACATGGATAACCACAAAGAAGATCTCAACAGATAACCTCTACTTAGGTATATGCCCATACATATAGCTAAGTTATCAAGTAACCCATCTCAATCATGAGGAAACACAAAGATTATCAAATCAATGGATAACCACTACCCAGATATATGCCCATATATATACTTAAGTTATTGAGTGACCCATCTCAAACATGAGGTATACACAAAGATCATAGACTCACCTCAAACCAATATTTTCATTATCAAAACCATAACTGCTGAAGAGCCCCGTCTCTGGAGTGTACAGTGATCATGTCCCGACTCCGAGGTACTACTCACTAACCTAATACTGTTGAGGTACTCCTCCTGTCGAGTACTGCGGGTCAGCCACCCAAACACAGTTGTGATTCCCGCTGGGGTATGACACCCAAACACAGTAGTGCACACCCCCTAATAGCCTGCAGAGGTACTCTCCGGATGAGTACCTCGGGTCTGCACTATCATGCAGGTAGTGCTCCGTCCTCCATGGGTCTACACCCAAACAAAGTAGTGCTCCATCCACTGGGCTAGTCGACTCACTCTAAGTCGAGTCGGTCAAGCTATCGTCAGGTCTCAGTCGGCTACACGGTCTCCGTACTCCGCACGCTCATCTCTAGGAAGATCCGCTCCACGAGCTACATGTTGATACTCCAAGTATCTCAAAGTCCCACTAAGAAGTATCTCAAAGGACCGCCTCCTCATAGAGGTCTCAACGCAACAGACGGCACGTCAATCGGACGCCCGAACTGTAAGTTACTAGCATTTTCGTCCTAGGGGCCCGGTTGGTTTCGTGTGCGAACCAACCCGGCCGTATCTAAACTGTACCCCTAACTCTCATAGGGTATGCTCATAGGAACCGTTTCCCAACATGATCACCAATTCTGCTGATGGTTCGTCAAATGGACGTCAGGTCTGGAAGTTATAAGCTTTTCCGTTCCAGGGGCCCGGTTCGATTCGGGTGCAATCCAACCCGGACACAATCCAATTGAATCCAAACCTCATGCAAAGTATGCCAAAAGTTTCGTCTCATCAAGAGGAATTCAACGAGACAGACGGCGCGTCAGTCGGACGCCCGGTCTGTGAGTTATTGGCATTTTTGTTCCAGGGGCCCGGTTGGTTTCGTGAGCGAACCAACCCGACCACACTCCAACGACGTCCAAACCTCAAGCGGAGTAAGCCAAAAGTTCTGTCTTATCAAGAGGAATCCCAAAAAGTTGACGACACGTCAATCGGATGTTCGGAGCTCATGATATAAGCATTTCCGCTCCGAGGGCCCGGTTGGTTTTGTATCCGAGCCCACCCGTTTGAACCCAACGTTCTCTGAAACATTGAGTGTAATATACCGAAACGACCGTCTCGATCCAAGGATCGCATCACAACTGACGGTGCATCGATATGAGGTCCGTAGCTCATGTTATGGGTGTTCTAACAGAAACAATCCGAAAAAGGGGGGTCTGGGCCCGGCCCGGGCCGGCCCAACCCCCCCTGGGACGGCCCGAACTGGGTCGACTCGACCCGAGTTCGGGTCCGGCCCATCAAGGTGCGGCCCGGCCCAGTCGGCGCAGTCCGGCCCGACCGGTGCGGCCCGACCGCATAGCCATCCGTAGCTCGGCCAGCGTGGCTGAGCGGAAGCCGCAGAGCGGGGGGGGGGGTTGCGCGGCCCCCTCGCCATTGATTGATGACGGCGGCGGTTTGCACTACCGCCGTTCCACCGAGATCTTGCGCAGCCGCAGGATCCCCAGTGCCGCACCGCCGTGGAAGTTAGTTTCCTTCGGCGGCGCGCAAGGGCGCCGCAGCCTCCTTGTGGCCGGACGGCTCCGGCCGCCGCCCCCGGTCGCTGTCGGCGCCACGCCAGCGACCCACGCCTCCAGGGTTTCCATGGACCAACGGAGTTGCTCCGGTGGTCCGTTTTCAAATCCGTCTATTCCAGCGTTCATCTTCGGACTCGAACTTTACTGTGGGAGCTTCAAAATTACATTGCGGCCCGTTTTTCCTCACCCATCAATCTGCGCTCAACATTCATCCAACGGAGTCTTCGAATCGCCTCCGCGGCCCCGACTCTGGCAGCGGTTTCGTTCGGCCTCAACGGCATGGCGTGATGGTGTTATGCATCCTTTAGGTATTTCTCCATGATTCCGCGCGATGTCCTTGCACCGCACCACCTTCATTCGTGCCGCAACATAATCAACAACAACGGGGAAGAGGGTCGGTCGTGTTTGTGCGGTCCGACCTCCTTCAGTTATAAATATAGCATGCGGCCATCAAATAGAAGTCGTTGTACGACAAGGAAATAATTCATGGGAAAAAACAATAAACCTCAACATCAACATGTATGAACGAACGATCCGCGGATCAACCTAGAAATGGTTGGTCCGCGCTCGTCGTTCTTTTCTCAAAAGATAAGAGAACACGAAATAGAATTCGCCTACCTGATGTAATCGTTGAACAAAGGATCGTCATGGAAGAATGCATCACGGAAGGAGAGGGTCGTTGGCATTGGGGTACACGACGTCGCGAAAGAAGCATCGCGGAAGAAGGCATTATTGATTTCCGAGGATCCGGCGTTCTTCGCTTTCTTCTCATTCTTCGCGTTCTTCGACGAGGAGGAAGAACGTCCATCGGAACTTAGAGCTTTCCTCCCCAAATCTTTTCGCACCATCAAATATTCTCCCACAAAATAAGATTTAGTATTATTTAATTAACACACAAGCCAAATGAATTCATTTGAAATTCTAACGAATCCAAGAACAAATTACTTGGAAAACCTACACAAATAAAGAGTTGACTTTATTTAAAAAAAGGGGGGGTTTCTTTTTGAGAGTTACAAAATTAAGAGGGGAAGGTGAGGGGTTGGGCTCGTATGGGCCCCTCCCCACCTTAATCCTTTCAAAGATAGTTATCAAAAAGTGGGTCTCAACCCTAACTCCCTTATAAAGGTTATAACCACATAAGAGAGAGGAAAAGTGTGGTGACACAACACTTAATCCACTTAATAATAAAAGAAAATATAATTGTAAAACAATTATATTATTATCCCTCACTTTAATTAAACAACTCATCCCAAGAAAATTAAAATCTAGAAAGGGGTATTCTTAATCAATTACCGACGCTGCATGTTCATCAGTGCCCTTGGATTTCGATTCCGAGCACCGGTTCAAAAGTTAGGAAAACCTGCTCGTTTGTTCACTGAACGTACCAGAGCTAAACTTCGGAAAATTATTCCAGGCAAACCGGGCCTCAGAATCAGGTTCCGTCAGAAACTGCGTTCTTGAAAAATCCGAAATAAAATAAAAAAAAAATTCCCTTGAATTTTACGGGTCTTTAAATTACTCCCACCTCAGGGATTTACTTCCTCGTAAAGCTTTAACACAGACTAGGGATACAATAGCGGTACTGAGCACACATATGAGCCTCCTGCTCCCATGTGCTTACCTGGAGGTTCCCGTACTGCCAGTGAAAGCGCACTCAAGGAATCGACCGTCCTCGTAGGATCTGCCCCTATTAATCCTCGATCCCCACTGGAACCTCCATGAAAGTCACCCCATCACCATCGTCTATCTCCTCATGGTTGATGATATGCGAAGGGTCAAACACGTATCTCCTCAGTGGAGATATGTGGAAGTCATCGTGCACCTGGTGCAACCGAGGTGGATGGGTCAAGCATTAAACCACCTCGCCTACCCAGCTGAGGACATAGAAAGGTCCGTTGAACCTTGGAGATAACTGGACGTCTTGGCCACATCTTCGTAAACCTCGTCGAGGTGAGACCCGTATAAGGACGTGATCATCTTCCTCAAACTCTAAAGGTCTCCAATTTCTATTAGAACTGAAACTCAAAATGACTACTGCCATGAGGGTAAGGTTGACCGACTCAAGTGTGATCGGTCTCACCCTCCTGTACATTAGTTTATCCTGTGCTGCCTGGGGTTTCCTTTTTGCTGACCATGGAAAACCCATCCCGACATCGTAGTTAAACCACTACCTTTTTGCCTAATACTGTCAATTTATGTATGAACTGTGATTGCCGAGTTCATACTCAAACCATCATCGTAAGGCCTCGACGCTGCCACCAAGAGATTCCATCCGAAACTCTCGCCTCGAGGGTCTGACCACACCGTCAGTGTAAGTGTGATTATCGAGTCTTCTCCTAAGGTATCTCCAGACATGAGGGTCAAGTCTATAGATTACTGGAAAATCTAGGTCTGGGACAAGATTTGTGAAATGAAGGAATGATTTATATCGATATCTGTTACTACGACAGCTAGTAGTGGATACAGACGGTCCCTTGAATCATTTTTAGAGCCATTGGGTCACACTCCTTGACCGCATGCAGTCGCACTCTTCCTCCTCCCTCCAACTCCCAGATCCTGGCGGGGACAACTAAAGCTGGTGGTTGTAGCATGTTAAAATGTACACCACCTCATGTTTCTATCCTAGATCTTCCTCCACGTATGTTTCTTCACAGACTCATCTCTCTTTAAGGCTTCTTCTTCTTGAAACATTTAACATGCCCGGGTCTCTAAGACTGGTGCCGGTTTCCTATTTCTTACTGAACTGTGCAGTCTTCATCCACCCCTAGATGATCTGCACCTTTTTTTCCTACGATCTGAAAGAGCAGCTAAAATTTCTCCTTTTCAAAAAAGAGAAACTCGGTCTCATCCCCTGGATGAAGCAAACCCATTTCCTAATACATTCAATCCTGACATGAATAATGTATTCATGCCATGTATGACGTCGTAAGGCCTTGATGTTACTACCAAGAGATCCAACTATCACTCTCACCTCCAAGGGTCGAGTCACGCTATCGGCATTAGTGTGAGGTCACTAGGTCTCCTCATGTAGAAATCTTGAAAGTGAGGGTCAAGTCAACAGTTTTAACTGGGACTACTCAGTATCAACCCAACAAAAGGGAAGGAAAGAAAACATCACAAAGATAAGTGTCTTTTTATTATTTCTACTCATAGTAAAAAAACACAAACATAACATCAATATGGAAATAGAAGTACAAGGGACGTATCCACTAGTTCTACCCCTTTCCACCTGATCCCAGAGCTCTACTGCCTTGTCCACTACTCGGCTGTTGCTTAAGCACCCGCCGCTGCTTCTGCCTCAGTGGCTCATCCAAAGCCTGCGGATCAACTGTGCGAGGAGTCGGATAGTCACGTGCCAGGTGACCCTTTCTTCCGCATTTGTAACACTTCCTGCTTCTCGTACGGATAGCTCTGGTCCTCTTGTACCTCTGCATCATCTGTCGACTTCCCACAGATGACTCAGCTACTGATTGAAAATCATGCGGCAAAGGTAGCAGCTCCTATACACGCTCGCTGTGTAGACCTACTGGCACAAACTCCACCCTAAAGAAGGTCTCGAAGTCTTCCCATGTTAAGGTCATCCCATTGCAAAACTAGAACAAATGGCTCCACCACCTACCTGCTGCTTCCTGAAGGAGGCTGGTAGCAAAGATCACCATGAAGTCCGCTGGTGTCCCCACTAGACTGAAGACTCCCACCATAGCCTCTAGCCAATCCTCATCTGCCTGCGGGTCCATCTCTCCCCGGAACCTGGGTGGCCTATGGCGCTGGAACTCTTGCAGCGAGCTCAAGTGGCGTGCATCGCCTACTACTGGGGCTGGTGGCATCGGTGGCCCAACGTATGGTAGTACCGCTGGTGCCTCCGCTGGTGCCTCAACTGCAAGAGGGCCCTACACCGAAGCCTCGTCGCTCGACAGGATGTCATTATGAACATCCCTCTGGGCTCTAACTGGTTGTCCCTAAAAAGGCATCCTGAAAGAAACAACATGACACAGTCAAACGATTATACCTGGTGAGCTGACCTGGTTTGAGATGACTTTTAAAAAGTTATGGAAACACACACGCAATCAATGTTTTTGTGCACAAAGTCAGAAATCAGTTGTCTGGGTCCTGGTGTATGGATACGTCGGCATCCTGCACCAACACTGGACTCCCTGAACTAAAGACCACACTTGGTAACCTTAACACTATTGCTTCAAAGAAAGAAAATATCAGAGTTAAAAGTTATGCGGTAGAACCAACTCCTCTGATACCAATTTGTCACGACCCGTCCTCGAGGCCCATGTCGTGACCACCCCAAGCCTACCTTCCGTAGGCCAGGGGCTGGCGACTAGAACCAAAGGTGTAAATCCCGATAACTGGGAAGGCATTGCCTTTATAAAAGCAAACAAACACCACAAAGTACAAGAGGAAGTAAAACAGTAAGTACAAAAGAATATGCTGAAAATTAAATAGGCCAGAATACAAACCCAACTGAAAGTAAAGCTACAACTGAACAAAATTACAACAGAAAAAGACACCAGCTGGAAGAACGGAAGCTACTTCTGGGTCGTCCTCCTCAGATCCTACCTGAAGGGTAGGTACAGATGGCGCAGCTCCTGGATCATCTACCACGGATCCTACCAGAAGGGGAGGTACAGATAGCCTCCACAATGCTCTCGCCTTTCAACCTCCTCCATGTGTCGTCTGGTCATGAAGTCCACCACTGGATACTGACTCGTCGTGTGGTCCACCACCGGGTACCGTCCAGTCCTCGAACACTCGGCCTCCGTCAGCACTGCGCGTCCTCTACAACCAACACAACGAGGTGCAGGCATATCCCGTGCAGGGGTGAGTATAAAGATACTCAGTAGGGACCCCAAGACCCTCAAGGTCTCACTAAAACCAACATGGATAACCCCAAAGAGGATCTCAACAGATAACCTCTAATTAGGTATATTCCCATACATATACCTAACTTATCAAGTAACTCATCTCAATCATGAGGAAACACAAAGATTATGAAATCAATGGATAACCACTACCTAGGTATATGCCTATAAATATACCTAAGTTATTAAGTGACCCATCTCAAACATGAAGTATACACAAAGATCATAGACTCACCTCAAACCTGGATTTTCATTATCGAAACCGTAACTGCTGAAGAGCCCCGTCTCTAGAGTGTACAGTGATCCTGTCATGACTCCGAGGTACTGCTCACAAACCTAAGACTTCTGAGGTACTCCTCCTGTCAAGTACCGTGGGTAAACCACCCAAACACAGTAGTGCTTCCCGCCGGGGTATGCCACCCAAACAAAGTAGTGAACACCCCCTAATAGCCTACAGAGGTACTCTCCGGACGAGTACCGCGGGTCTGCACAGTCACACCGGTAGTGCTCCGTCCGCCATGGGTATGCACCCAAACAAATTAGTGCTCCATCCACTGGGCTAGTCGACTCACTCCATGTCGAGTCGATCAAGCAGTCGTCAGGTCGTAGTCGGCTACAAGGTCTCCTTACTCCACATGCTCGTCTCTAGGAGGGTCTGCTCCACGAGTTACAGGTCGATACTCCAAGTATCTCAAAGTCTCATGAAGAAGTATCTCAAAGGCCCGCCTCGTCATAGGGGTCTCAACGCAACAGACGACACATCAATCGGACGCCCGGTCTGTGAGTTACTAGCCTTTTAATCTCAGGGGCCCGGTTGGTTTTGTGTGAGAACCAACCTGACCATATCTCAACTATATCCTGAACTCTCATAGGGTATGCTCATAGGGAACGTTTCTCAACGTGATCACCAACGCTGCTGACGGTTCATCAAACGGACGTCCGGTCTGGCAGTTATCAGCTTTTCCGTTCCATGGACCTGGTTGGATTTGTGTGCAATCCAACCCGGCCACTATCCAACTGCATCCAAACCTCAGGGTGTGTAGGCCAAAAGTTCCGTCTCATCAAGAGTAATTCAACAAGACAGACGGCGCGTCAATCGGATGCCCGATTTGTGAGTTATTGGCGTTTTCATTCCAGGGGCCCGATTGGTTTCATGAGCGAACCAACCCGACCGCACTTTGAATGCGTCCAAACCCCGAGCGGAGTAAGCCAAAAGTTCCATGTCATCAAGAGGAATCCAACAAAGTCGACGACACGTCAATCGTACGTCCGGAGCTCAAGATATAAGCATTTCTGTTCCGAGTGGCCGGTTGGTTTCGTATCTGAACCATCCCGGACGAACCCAAGGTTCCTTGAAACCTTGAGTGTAATATACCGAAACGACCGTCTCGATCCAAGGATCGCATCTCAATTGACGTTGTATCGATCGGAGGTATGTAGCCCATGTTATGGGCGTTCGAACAGAAACAATCCGAAAAGGGGGGTCTGGGCCCAGCCCGGCCCGGCCCAACCCCCCTTGGTCGGCCCGAAACGGGTCGACCCGACCCGTGTCCAGGTCCGGCCCATTAGGGTGTGGCGCGGCGCGGCCCGGTATGGCATGGCCCGGCGCGGCCCGGCCGCATGGCCAGCCGCGGCTCGGCTCACGTGGCCGAGCGGAAGCCTCAGAGCGGGGGGGGGGGGTGTGCGGCCCCCTCGCCGTTGATTGATGCCGGGGGCGGTTTGCGCCGCCACCGTTCCTCCGGGATCCCGCGCGGCTGTGGGATCTCCTGTGTTGCACCACCGCGGAAAGCCGCGGTGGTTAGTTTCCTCTGGTGGCGCGCTAAGGCGTCGCCACCTCCAGGCGCCCGGATGACTCCGGCCGCCGCCCCCAGTCGCCGGCGATGCCGCCCCGGCGAACCACGCCTCCAGGGTTTCCGCAGGCCACCGGAGTTGCTCCGGTGGTCCGTTTTCAAATCCTTCTGTGCCGGAGTTCATCTCCGGTCTCGAACTTTACTGCGGGAGATTCAAAATTACCTTGCGGCCCCGTTTGTCATCGCCCGTCAATGTGCGCTCAACATTCAACCAGCAGAGTCTTCGAATCGCCTCCGCAACCCCTACTCTGGCTGCGGTTTCGTTCGGCCTCAATGGCGCGGCACGAAGGCTCTGTGCATCCTTTCTGTATTTCTCCATGATTCCATGGAATTCTGTTGCACCGTGTCGCCTTTGTTCGAGCTACAACATAATCAACAACAAGGGGGAGGAGGGTCGGCCTTGTTTGTGTTGTCCGACCTCCTCCCTTTATAAAGATAACAAGCGGACATCAAATAGAAGTCGACGTACAGAAAGGAAATAATTCACGGGAAAATACAATAAACCTCAACATCAACCTGCATGAATGAACGATCCGCGGATCAACCTGGAAATGGTTGGTCTGCGCTCGTCGTTCTTTTCTCAAAAGATAAGAGAACACCAAATAAAATTCCACTACCTGATGTAATCGTTGAATGAAGGTTCATCGCAGAAGAAGGTGTCGCGGAAAGAGAGGTTCATTGGCGTCGTGGTACATGGCGTCACAGAAGAAGCGTCGCGGAAGAAGGCGTCAATGATTTCCGAGGATCCGGCGTTCTTCGCGTTCTTCGCGTTCTTCGCATTCTTCGACGAGGAGGAAGAACGTCCTTCGGAACTTAGAGCTTTCCTCCCCAAATCATTTTGCACCATCAACTATTCTCCCACGAAATAATACTTAGTCTTATTTAATTAACACACAAGCCAAAGGAATTCATTTGAAATTCAAATGAATCCAAGAATTAATTACTTGGAAAACCTACACAAAATAAAGAGTTGACGTTATTTAAAAAAAAGGGGGGGTTTATTTTTGAGAGTTACAAAATTAAGAGGGGAAGGTGTGGGGTCGGGACCGTGTGGGCCCCACACCACCTTAATCCTCTCAAAGGTAGTTATCAACAAGTGGGTCCCACACCTAACTCCATTACATAGGTTATAACCACATAAGAGAGAGGAAAAGTGTTGTGACACAACACTTAATCCACATAACAAGAAAAGAAAATATAATTGTAAAACAATTATATTATTGTCCATCACTTTAATTAAATAACTCATCCCAAGAAAATGCAACTCCAGAAAGGGGTCTTCTTAAGAAATTACTGGTGCTGTGAGTTCATTGGTGCCCTCAGAATTCGATTCCGAGCACCTGTTCAAAAGATAGGAAAACCCACTCGTTCGTTCACTGAACGTACCCGAGCTAAAGTTCGGAAAATGATTCTGGGCACATCAGGCCTCAGAATTAGGTTCCGTCAGAAACTGCATTCTTGTAAAATCCCAAATAAAATTAAAAAAATTTCCCTTTAATTTTATGGGTCTTTACAAAATTGAAGAGATGGAATGGGAAGACATTACGATAATGTTTCGTAATAATTATTTCTCATAAACTCTTCATAAAAAGATAGCAATAGAATTCAGAGAGCTAATGAAAAATGATGGAGAATATATGAAGATATTTGAAGATAATTTCACAAGTATTTCATGGTATGATTTAGGATTTTTTATCAACAGTGATAGAAAAATTGAAAGATTCTTTAGCGCATTATAACAACACCTTTAACAGGGTCGTGAAATTCGAGACTTTGGGTGTTATGAAGTAGTTGATCAATATTCTCTCAAAGTGGGGATGGAGTTTGGAGAATGGTCAAAAGGATATGGTGATATGAAACAAAATATAGAGTTTCCTACTCAAGGATATAATGAGAATGGTGGAAAGGAGAATCAACCACACACATGTCAAAAATGTGGGGAAAAGAAGAATGGGAAATGCCACAAAGGGACAGGGAAATGCTTAAAGTGTGAAAGAGAAGGACACCAATATCATGAGTGTAAAAAATACATGAGAAGTTAGGATAATGTGGTGGAGGAAGGGAGATCACCACCCATAGTCCAATGCTACAACTATAGGGAGAAAGATAACTATGCAAGATAGTTCACTAATCCTCAATCCCTCTAGGTTAATCAAATTAATTATCCAACAAAGACAAATTAGTAAGGGAATGTTTATTCCCTCACTACTGTGGATGTTGAGCATGAAATATAATTTGTGCAATGTAAAAATCCTATTCACACAAGAATGGAAAAATTCATATTTGATTACGGTTCTATGAATTCCTTTATGTCTCACAAGTTTTCTAGAACTATTGGATCGAAGCCCAAAATCCTTTAAGTAGAGATATTTGTAAAAACCCCATGTGGTGTAATCATTTCAACCCATGTGTTGGACTATTATCCTATTGGAATATGTGGGAAGACTCTTCTAGAGTATCTTGTGATACTTAACATGGTTTAACTAGACACTATAATGGAAATAAATTCTATCTCGTTGTATAGAGCATAAATAAATTATTGGGAAAATAAATATCTTTTAATATTCCAAACCATACCATGATCCTCTGAAAATACAAGGAAGATCATGACTCCCTTTTGAAAAATCCATTAACGGTGTGTGCATTGATTCCATGAAAATAGTTATACCTCGTTCAACTAGTTAAGTCAATGGAATTTTTCAACATATCAGAAATTCCCATCATGAGGTAATATATTGATTTATTTCTAAATTAGTTACCTAAACATCCCCTAGAACATGAGGTATAATTCTCTATAGAACTCATACTCGAAGCTACTCGTATCTCAATGTGTCATTATAGGATGACTCCTAGAAAACTGGAGGAGTTAATGAAGCACCTACAAGAGTATTTGGACAAAGGGTTCATAAGCCCCAGTGTATCACCTTCAGGTGAAAATGTGCTCTGTGTGAAGAAGAATTATAGAACAATACGGGTTTTTATCGATTATTAGGAACTCAATAATATCACCATATAGATCAAGTATCATCTTACAATTATTGATGACTTGTTTGATCAGTTAATCTGAGCTGAATACTTCCCAATGGTAGATATTCGTTCTGAATATCATCAGCCAAAGGTGACGAATGAAGATATTTATAATACTTCCTTCTTGTATAGGGTATGGGCACTATGAGTTTCTAGTGATTCCCTTCATATATAATAATTCCCATGGAATCTTCATGGATTTGATGAATAGAGTGTATAGATATTACCTCAACAAATTCGTGGTATTCTTTATTGATGATATTATCGTTTACTCCAAGATAAAATAGGAACATTAAGAACTTATGTGGATTGTTTTGATGAAATTAAGAAATGAGAAGTTTTTTTTTCAACTTCATCAAGGGTGACTTTTTGAAAAAACAAGTCATGCTCTTAGGATATGTGATCACAAGTGATGTAATTTATGTGGACCCTTAAAAAGGAAATTGAGGAATGGCCCAGAACCTCTAGCGTCACATAAATCCTTAGTTTTCCAAGATTATCTATTTACTTCTGATGTTTTGTGATAAATTTCTCATTATTTTCATTATATCTATCTATGTTAGCAAAGAAACAACAATGTATGTCTAGAGGGATGATTTTGAGGAAATAATTAAGGGGATAAAGATAAGGCTAATCATTGCACATGTACTCAGATTACTGAAAAGTGGATATATGTTTGTGAAAAAAAGTGATGCTTCGAAGAAATGATTGAGTTGTGTACTCCAGAAAAATGATAATGTGATAGCCTATGCCTCACATAAGTTCAAGATCCATGACCATAACTACCTGAAGCATGATCTGAAGCATGAAGCTATGCTTTTTATGGGGAAATTCATGCAGGACAACCTCTATGGTGAGAAGTGAGACATATACACCGATCAGAAGAGTCTAATGTATATATTCACACAAAATGAGATCAACATGAGGCAAAGTAGATGGTTAGAGCTAATAAAAGACTATGATTTCACTATTCACTATAATGTAGGAAAGGAAAACAAGGTAGCAGATTATCTAAGTAGAATGGAACTTCCTACTCTATCAATGATGAATATTGAGATAGACGCTATCTCCATGGATATGAAAAGGATGTATTTAGAAATCAGAACGGTAAGGAATACATCCCACCTTGACTAAATGATTTCCAAACCATCTATCTAAGAGAAGATTAAGGAGTTACAAAGTGATGATCTGGAATTACAAAATAAGGTGAATTCCATAAGGGGAGTGATGGTGCAAGATTTCTATATTTATGGGGATGGGGTGATTTAGTTTGGAATGAAGATTTTTGTGTCGTAATCACTCAGGATAAAGAAGGATATATTGGACAAAGTGCGTAGCTCATCTTTATTAACCCATCCTGGAAGCCCCAATATGAACCGAGATATCCAAGAACACTTCTGGTGGGATAACAGGAAGAAGGATATTGTATAATATATATCAAGGTGCTTGATATGTATGAATGTTAAATAAGAGGGAAATGAGTCCAAAGGAATGAAGAAACCATTTCCTATATCCATGAGGAAATGGGATAATGTCACTATGGACTATGTCACAAGTCTCCCAAAGACATCCAAAGGAAATAATACGATATTGGTTGTGGTGGAAAGACTCACAAAGACTTTTCACTTTATCAATATTCTGGAATATCTCTCTATTTAACAACAGTAAATGATATATGTGAAGGAAGTGGTGAGAATGAATGAGGTTCCACTCTTGATCATCTCAAATCGTGATACATTGTTCACATCTAAATTATGGAGGAGTCTCTAACATTTTTTGAGTACTGAATTTGAATTCGACATGGGTTATCATCACCAAAATAATGGACAATCATAATAGATTATTCAGATGCTTGAAAATATGCTAAGATATTTTTGTATAGAATTAAAAGGTTTATAGGATAAACGTTTCTCAGGGGTTGATCTCATATACAAAAATAGCTTCCCCTCAGGTATTCAGATGTCCCCATATAAAGATTTGTATAGAAATAATTGTAGAACTCCATCCTGTTGGGATGAAGTTGGAGAAAAAAAGTGACTTTATACTGATCCTGTGAAAGAGAAGACATAGAAGGTTCAAGTCATCAAGAAACATATCAACGATTCTTAGAGTTGGAAAAATAGATATGTTGTAAATCATCAATGGGTCTTGGAGTTCGACATTGGAGATAAAGTCTTCCCTTGAATATCACCAGGGCAGAGACTCGTGCAGTTTGGAAGGAAAGGGAAGCTAATACCAAGGTACATTGGCCCTGTTGATATCCTTTACCGCATATGAGCCATGTAATATTGGTTTTAACATCCACAAAATATGTATTAGGTTCATAATGTCTTTCAAGTATCACTTCAGAGGAAGTAAATACATGATTCCTCACATGTACTAAACATAGAGGTGGTACAACTGGAAGATGATCTCTCATCTGAGGAGCAACCAGTAAATATTTTAGACCAGAGATATATGGTTCTACGTAGCTAGAAAACACGCCTTGTCATAGTGTTGTAGAGAAACCATAATTATGAAGAATCAACTTGGGAACCATAGGATGTGATTAAAAATAAGTACCCTAACCTATTTATATAAAAGTAAATTTCGAGGACGAAATTTTAAAAGGGGGGAAGAATGTAATGACCTAAACTTTTATCAATGTAATTTCTCCCTTCTTGTAGTAATGTCATAATCACAAAAAATATCATTAGGAAACACAATGACAAATCATGATTAAATGAACTATTTGTGACAAGTAAACATAAATTTTCCACTTCTGTAATTTTAATTTCAAAAAACTAACATCCACAGTTGCGATCAATAAGATGTTTGGAGTCTGATAGGACAAAATTAAATTTTTGGGAATAGTAACACACCCTTATGAATAGTAATGTTACCATTATAAAAAAGTAATATGAACCTTATGAATAGTAAATTGGTAATGTGAATAATAATCATACCAATGATCGTATTAAAAATTATTATCAATCCTATTAGTGACATTATGATATAATTACATTATAGTGCTGATATTTTTGTAAGTCATGGATATTTAATGAATAATTTAATAATTTAAAAGAAAACTTATTTTCATAAAATTTATTCATAATCTAGTATTTAGATTTCTTATGATTATATGATATTTTTATGAGACCTTAATTATTTTTTCAAAGTGTTAGAAAAGCAGTTTTTAATTATAGAATTTATATATTTCATGTTAATGATGATTTTAATTTAAAATTAAATGAATCATTTCTAAAATATTATTTTCATAAAATGTATTTTATTCATGAATTCTACATTTTATAAAATTGTTAGGGTGATTTTTTTATATTTTTCTAATGTACTTGAATTTTTGGTGGATAGTGAAATTCAATAATTTTCAAAATATAAAAAATACATGAATTTCTGCATCATGCTTGAGTCATGGATGATTTAAATGGTCATTGGTTTGAAATCACATAAACTTATTAATATTTGGAGTCATAATAATCTTCACTATTTCTTGTCTAGTGGAGAAATTATAAATTAATGAATACGATATTGAGAAAACCCATATCCCCTCCACTATAAATACCACCCCTCACAAACTCTTTTCCTCACTCATCTAAAGCCTTGATCCTACTAAAATGTATGATAAAATATCAACCCAAGAACCTCCCCCATTTACAGTATCCCTTGGGATCATAAGAAAACAAAAAAATCTCACTTAAAGAGTCTATCAATGAAGATATTTTCAAGAGGTTATTTATCTCTCTTTTCTTTTAATTTGTTTTTAATATTTCTTTTATTTTCCTCTCTTATCCTCAACTTCTCTTCTCCAAATGTCATTATAACTCCAGTATGATTGATATAATAGTATTATATCATGTTAATGTAATATTATTCATTATAAACCTTCCTATCTATCTTTGTTTATGAAAATTAAATCGTTTCTCGTGATGAGTTAATTTACTTACATTATGGGCGATGCACCTCCATTTTCCTTCAACTCCTTAAAGGATGTAAATAAAACCATTATATGGAATAAAAAGTATTTTAATATGTATGTTGTAACCCTTTTTATATTATGTAATAATATTTTTTAATAATACTAAATGATAAAACAAAAAATGTTTGTTGTGATTCGAAAAGTGCCCATATTAACCTAAATTGATCATCATTAAATTTTAACTAATGATTCATCCACATGGTACATAAAATAATTCATTAAAAGATAATTTTGACTCTTTAAATATCATTAATAAATTGGAATATAAGTTTTATATGATTATACATTTTCTAAATGAACTTCCATTCATTTGTACAAGTGAACCGTTCATGAAAACTAAGAAAAAGAACACTCTCGAACAATGAATTTAAACAATATAACTCATTTAAAGTCCTATTAAAAAACATAATGAAAAAAATAATGAAACATATTAATCTATTAAAGGTTAAATTATTTCAAATTAATGAATATAATGTAATTATTTAGATCATTAATGTGAATAAATCAATCAGAAACATGGTGGGGGAATTCTCGAACCCACCTTTCTTTCTTCGGGTTTTACCTATTTCAATACATTTTCAGTATGTTTATTCCTTAAAAATAATTTTTTCATCATTATAATTACTTTTATTGGATACAAATGTTTTTTACCAGAGTTTATTTCAATCATAACAATTTCCAAAAGAACTATTCTTTCAAAAACACACATTTTACTTCCCACTGTAGGTTTGATGATTCTTATATAAAGTATGACATTACCTATATCATTTATGAACACATTGTATTTGAATGTATGATTATGAAATTAAATTCATTCCTTTCCATGGGTTTCTATATGTTCAAGATTGATATATGTTCTATAGGGCATGCGTGATAATGTAAATGTTAGGAAGTGACCAGTGCACCCAGAATTATATAGTGCTCCTTTGCATTGGGTAATTTGAATAATCTCATGAGTAATGTTAAGTGTGTGTGAAAATGATTCTTACTTTGTTAATAACTATTTTTGTTAGTATAACACTACGGTATAATGTTTTATTTTTTATGAATTCCCTCATTCCATGACATTTAATGTTGTTTCATATCATGATTATGATCTTATGCCTATGTTATAATGACAATGATTATACTCATCCCATGTTATATGGTTTCATATTCTTATCTATAATCATACTGGGCTTTTACCTCACCCCTTGTCAATGTATATACTCATGTTACAACTTTAACTAAGGATAATTCAATAGAAAAAAATAATCTATAGAATAGTGAATTAAATAAATGATTATGTTTATGTTGTAAAATTATGGTTGGTCTTAGTTTTCCCAAGACACTAAACCTTTGGATCATATCTCTATAATTATTATATTATTTTTATCATTAAAATGTTGTAAAATTAATATAAATTAATAATGGCCACTATAGATTTTATTATGCTATGGGTGGGAACTATATCTCCCGCCAAATCATTGTGTAAATATTTATATATCATGAGATAAACATGGATATAATGAGAAAAGATCTCATTTGAGTAATACAGGGCTAGAACGAGGAGTGAACTTGATTCAGTAATAGACTTTGTCCACTATGATGGTCTTATAAATGAGCCTTGAGTAATATGAAATGATTTTCTATGGTTATGTGTATGCCATAAAACCTCATGTCTTATGTAATGACTTTTGGGATTATGTTTATTGATTCTTATGACCATTCAAAATTTATCCCATGGAATGATATCGTAATCTATCCTATTCAGGTTAAAATTTTCAAATGTTATGTTCTTATTTATTATGATTATTAATTGATTGATATCTCCCTTATTTACCCTTACTGAGCATCTGATCTCACCCTTTCATATGTTTCTATTCTCTAGGTCATGAAGAAGGCTATTAGGTATGATATACCAAAAAGGGGTCCAGTTATGATGTAATAAGTGGGATATAATGAATACGACTTATGAATAAGTTGTTTATGTTTCCCAGTCCTAAAGAAACTATACCTATACGGTCATGACATATCTTTATTATATTTTTTAGTGAATATTCTTCAATTGTGAGGTAATACCAATGTATGTAAAGTATGGGTCGCTATATTTCTCTTATTCATTGTTCCCATTAAATTACTATTTATACACCATAAGCATTTCAATCAAATTTTCATAGGAAGTTTACTTATGTTGCATGATTCTATGATTGAAATGGATCTGCCTATCCATATTTCTAGTAGGAATATGAGTAATCTCACGATCTAATCCATTTTAGATACAGGTTTTCCAAATGATCTCGTTGTGTTGATAATCTCGTTGTACCTGACATACATTTCATAAATGGGTTTATCCAAGTGCAATTAAAAATTAGCATATTTAGTTATATATATGTATTATGCCTCATCTCTTTAAAATTTGATGTTACCTAAAGGGAAATGGATATCGTGTCCAAAATTTGAAAAGTAGTTTTTCATGCATAAATTCTATTAAATTACGCATATCCTAAAACAGAATAAAACTTATTCATAACTATTAAAAAATTACTTATTTCCATCATTTTTGTATCATATATAGTAATTATAGAAGTATCAATTAAAATATATTTCTCTTTTATTATAGATGAATTTTCAAAACCTTTTCTCTCTATATGATTTTTCATTTTCATATTCCATTGAT
The DNA here is from genome assembly GCA_963277665.1 of Viscum album. Classification (NCBI taxonomy): domain Eukaryota; kingdom Viridiplantae; phylum Streptophyta; class Magnoliopsida; order Santalales; family Viscaceae; genus Viscum; species Viscum album. Next base: position 1,180,381,691 of record OY728128.1, on the reverse strand, counting down.
CACAATATATAGAATTTTAAAAGTAGGTATGTTGATAATATAATATTATTTTAGATTATACAATTATTGAACTAAATTAAGAGATAACATAAATTTGAGATCATTAAAGTAGAACCAAAATCGTAGATAAAAATAGTTTGAAATATTTAATACTAAAGAATTATCCACATTGATAGAAATTTTTTTTCAATGTGAGTATCTCATGAGTAGGGTGTATTTAGTACTCATTAAAATTTTCAGTCTAAAACCGATTATATTGAATTCCCCCAAAATTTTAAAAATATCTGATTTAATCAAAATAAGTAGTATGATATACATCTTCATATTTCAAATGATTTCTATAATGATTTATTAGGTCTCAGATGAGTAATATAAAATATTATTGGATCCTTTGAAATATTTTTACTTGATAAAAATACTATATGAAAAAATTAAGATAAATTGTCAACATATATATATTGTTTATAGTTAAAACAATTTATAGTTTTAATCTGGAAATAAAGTAATAAAAAATTAAATAACGTATTAGAAATACAAATAAAATCTGTTTTATCTCAAGCTATGACTTAGTCCTCTCCACGTGGTGATCACCCACCACTAAGCTATTTATATAATATAAACAAAATGATCCACAACCTGGTTCAGGTTTATGCCATAGTTTACAAATTTCATGGTCACCCAAGGCTTATTCCATAACTATTCATTCGAGAAACAAAAAATAGGTCTCACAAGGACATCCTCCACTCTTATATATGGGAGAAAAAAACATGAAAGGAGTTTTAGAAGACATAAATTATCTTCTACTTCAGCATAGGAGAAAGTGTGCCTTTATAAAACAGAGTGTATCACACAATGATCAAAAAGTAATAAAATTAAACATAACAGAGAAATCTATAAGACCATAGTTTACAAGTGCTAATAATATTTATATGTTTCTTGTGACTCTTGATTTGATTCAATAATGATGCTTGAGTCAGGTTCCCTTAAAAAATTCTTTAAAAAAGAGTGACATAGACTCATGTTCTTAACAGGAGGAAAGAACTGTTTGTCATATGTATTTGGCTTCCCATTCGAATGATTGTGTCACATGATCTCTTATATATTGGAATCAGGTATGGATCCATGTATGTTCAGTATTCATGAGTTATTGCTAATAGTTTTCTTCACACCTCTCTTTAATTACCTCTAAAAATCTTTTTTTCAACTCTTACTACATGAGTTAGTGTGTTTCACATTTATACGTAGTAGGAAAGAGGATATCTTGATCAAATTCTTTCTCATACTGCATAGCTTGACACTCTCTTCCGTTATTTTTTCATCATGCATTTAAGAGACAATAATTAAAATATTAAATGACATTAACCTCAATGAATATAGTTGTTAGTATAATGTAATTAAAAAATAAGTAATATAAGAAAACAATGGAGGTGTATTATCCGAATAGCATCTCATGGTATGATGGTGTGAAGCTCTGTTGGAATATTATTATGGTGGTATCACACTGGTGGTATGACACGGGTGGTGTCTTAGAAATAAACAAACTTACAATATGCAGTTTTCATCTCATGTAGTGGTGCCTCGTTTGACAGTATTAGGTTTTATGGTAGGAGGTTAGAAGGTATCTCAGACACAACCAAAAATATTGTCAGAGGTGTAACATTGATGGTGCATCATCTCATGGTATCTCATACTTAGCCAAAATTGTGTTCTTGCAGCATGAAATTCTAATGGTGTGTTGACTAACGTGTCTCAGACATTTTCATTTTTTTAGTCCAATGGTACGCCATTTTGGTGGTGTGATATCCTAGAGGTGTCTCATACTTAGTGTCATTTTTATTCAAGAACAATAGTTTCACTAATTTGTGGTTTATCTTTCAAAGATGTCTCATAATTAGACAAATTCCTTACCTGTATCAAAATATAGATTCCTTATAGAGATACATGAAATTTATTAATTACAAAAAAATCATGATCTTCTAATCATTAAAAATAGGATTTCCAAAAAAAATAATCCTTGGGTCTGAAAATCAATGAATAATAAAAGATGTAGGAATGATTCAAAAATTTTAAATTTTAAATTTATAACAAATATTACATAAATCCCTATACTAAATAATTAAAATAATGTTTAAAATCCAGGAAATATTCTAGTCTATAAAACACCATCATCAATGATATCATGAAATGACTATACCTTTAAAATTTTTCATATTCATTTCAAATTATTCTAATTAAGATAAATTTACCTGAATTTTGAAATAAATCATCTCTTTAATCTATTAATTCATTGTCTAAATATTCAATCTTAGTAGTATAGAAACATAAGAAAATGTCATCCAAAATTATTTCAATTAAATAAAATTAAGGAAATTTTTTATTTCAAAATAATTATATAACAGACATTCACATTTTAGGACACATGATTTTTACCTTTTTCATAATAGTAAAATACATTTTATAGAATTTAATACTTAAATGGCATGTTGTATCACTCAACATTTCATGTAACAAACATTGTTTATGTTCCTTTCCCTCTATTGTTTACTTAATAAAAATATATTCCCATAATAAATATCATTATATACATGGAATTTCTTTTCATGGGTCAAACATTTTAGTATTTGTGGTGTTAATTATAACATAACATATCATTAATATACGGGGTGTGTGGTACTGACAATGAATCTGAAGTACATGTCATGTACGATTATTGTTACATGCCACGTATTTATATATTTTACATGCAATTGAGAACACTATATATTAAACTACATGAAGCCTGGAAAATTAATATTCATGTAACTTATGTGGATTAACATGTGTTATATGACCTGTACATTCAAGTTATATGATATATAGTCTACGCATAATTGATTTTCTTGACTTAAAATCAATATTCAACGTGTTATTATGATTTTTATAGGCACACAAAGTAGACTGATATTTATGTGGTTTCAAAAATTTGGTTTTTTACAAAGTGTGTACATTAAAAATTCATGTCACGTAATATTTTAAAAACCATGATTTGTGTAGTTGTTCAATATAACATGTTTAATTTCACTATGTACATTTCGACATTCTTATCTAAAATTTATATTGAATGCTTCTTATGTTGTTGGCCATGGTTACACAAAATATAATTTATAGTTTTATATTGTATATCTCTATCATGCATCTTGTGACCTTGTAACCTACAAATGGGATCTATAAACATTATTAATCTATTTTGGCCATTTTATATCCATACAATCATCTATAAAAATGTAAGCTATACATCTAGTTTAATAATGAATGACTGAAAAATAAAAATAAAAAACATTGTAATTAAATTGATCAAATTAATTTAAAATAATATAGAATTATAATGTGACTCCACATGTACAACATTTTGGTTTTGTTTATAGTGGAACAATCATGTGTATTCTCGATCGATGTTTTTCAATGTTATTAATTTATTTGATATAAAAACCTAACTAAAAATATTCATAATCCTCTTGATATGATCTTCAAGACTTAATTTATAATTAATTTATAGTTTGAAATAACTAATATTAAGATTTTGTTTTTGATCAAGGTTTCATTGATACTCTCTTTGTATTGTCGTTGTGGTACAAAATTCTAAAAAATATTACTATATATTTATCTATAAATTCACTATAAATCATTTAGTGGTGTCCTTTTTATTTTTAGTGGTATCTAATAGGAAAAAAGTGCTTAACTATATTCATAATTGGTCCTAAAAGAGATTTTTATTATTTTCCCTTTATGTCTGGGTGGGATGATGAGAGGATTGATATCACTATGGATCAAAATAATTACATAGATAATATCACCATTGTGATGAACAACCATAAATGAAAAATAATATAACATTGTATTTATACATATAGTAATACTTTTGATAATTTTATAATTATTTTTTTCTAAATATTTAAAATAAGTGAAACCACATGTCAGAAATAAATATCATATTATTCCCATAATGAGTGAATATTTAAATATCATTTTTAAAACAAAGTAATTAATATTTATTTAAATAATAGTAAATATATTTTTTTACTATTAAGATTGTAACTTGAATGATTTTTCATCAAATATAAATTAATCAATAATTAATAAGAAAATATATTTTAATCTAAATAAATATTATTATATGATAAAAAATAAATATTATATCCAATAAAATCATGGATATTTTTTTAATATTTACATAAGTTAAATAAACATTGAATATATATTATTCAATGGAATCATGGATTAAAAATAATTATTTATTACCTTTTTAATATTTTTATATGATTTAAAATAAATCTAAAATATTTTGAAATAGAATATCTCATGATTTATTTTTTGGTAAAAAATTCACATGAATAATTATTATTCTACAAACCAAGAATAATATTTATTATTAAGATTAAATTTTAAAATATTTATATGATTCTATACACATATAGTTTGTATTCCACTTGTACTATTTGTCAATGGAATTTGGAGAAAATACCTAATATCTATTATTAAGAATCTACCAAAACATCATATCATCTATTGGTAGAATTTTAATTTATTAACTAAAACAAAAATTCAATGAATGCTACTTTTTAATATAATACCATTATCTCTATATCTCTTAAGTAAGGATGTGTAATTATGTCACTACTCTATATGATTGATTTATCATTATATTAAAATATGAAATGAAAAATCATTGAATTTCCATGGAAATGGATTAATTAAAATTTTCCATTTAAATCAAAGGGATACAGAAAAAAATAATCTTGTAATTCATAGAGGGAAAACATACTTCTTGACATATTCAATTAATGGAATATTAGTTTTGATTCTCTTAATAAATTCTACCCCACCATGAGAAAATGATATCACAGTTTTCATACATATACAAAAATATAAAATTCATGATATGTATTAATAATAATTTCATGTCAATGGACAAAAAATATTAATCATATACAGGAATATTAAATGACACATAAAGCATATAGAGTTACTGTTTGTAGGATTATACTCGTGTCTTCCCATTTTAGAGATAACCAATATTAGAATTTACTATAAAAAATATCATTTTCTTATTTTCCAATAACACATGTATCCAAAAATCATATGCCCCCCAATCAGGTATATGTATCTTGAATATATGAAATATTTTTCATAAAATTTTCATTGTATTCAATGATCACGAGATATTAGGTAAATACGAAAACCCTGTGATGTAAAGAAAATGATAAGGAAATTATCAAATTAATAATATATATCTAAAAATTCACAATTTGATAAAATATTTATTAATATAATGGTAATAAAAATTATAAAATAATTTGGATTCTGGAACCAGGTCTAATGGGTATGTGGGGATATATAGGGGTCTCATATCATGTTTCCTAACTAAATAATAAGTGATCTCCCCTCTATTCTGAAGAATAATAATGGTCTTTAACTAATATATCATTTAATGCACTTGAACTCTATACATAAATCATTTTACTTGGTCTTCTGCTACATCATTAAATATAGGATGAACTTTATCATGTTGAGGATAATATTATATTAATTAAAAAATATAAGGATTTTCTTATATAATATAGTTTTACAGATAATAAAATATTGAGGTACTTAGATGTACACACACACCAAAAGTAAATTAATAATTTTAAATAATATTATTTATCACTTCTACTTTTTAATATACTGAAATCAACTAAACATATTATATAAAAAATAGCACGAAATATATAGTAAAGGTAAATTTTCAACATTACAGGAGTGGATTTTTTTTTCAATAGAAATATTGATTTGTTATGGTATATTTATTTAAATATGTCAAAATTAAATAATACATAAACTGTAAAATAATTATAAAATTTTATCTAAAAAATTTACATAAATTTTTCAGTACTATCTTTAATGAAATAAATATATATATACACATATAACAATATATAATTTAATTAAAATGGATTTATTCATATAATAAAAAGTTAAAAAATGAAGTCGTACATATCATCTTCCCTCAAAGAATAATTAAAAAGAAAATCTATCGGTGGGGTAAAATATGATGTACTATACACAGATATAAATTAAATGTAATTAATTTTATTTCTTATGATTATATTTTTATAAATTAATTGGAAAAATTATGAGACATGGTGCTAAGACAAAATGTGATTCTGAGGTTCGGTATGCATGGAACAAATTGATGAACATTTTTCAGTTTTTAAGAATGCATGTTGGGATTTTTTTATTAAAAACATTAATACCTTATAAAAAAATTCTGAGATAAAAAATATGACTGCACCATTTCATTCAAAACAATGACTTTACCTTAGTCAGGGCCTAATATTGACTAGCATGTTTGAATGATGAATGTCAGTTTTTAGATATATTTGTAATAAAATATTTAACAAAAATATTTTATTTCGACGAGGCCATACCTTTTATTTATATTAGATTTTTTTGGAATCTAGGGGTTTCACCATATCCCAAGAATTCACATGAGACAAGGAATAGTATGTTCTCTCAGCGAAGATGACATATCACAAATCGGGACATGGATCGAAGATCGATATATTGATGAACGACGATGATGTAGATTTTCCCTTCATAAAAAATAATACAAAATCCTGGTAGGCTGTTGATTCTATTTTATTCAACCCCTTTATTAAATTTTAGTATGAACAAGGACTGTCCCATGAATAGGTTGATCCATGGTTTGATCACTTGTAGGAAGGGTTCTATGCTTGTGTGGATTTAAATGGGACATAATTATGTGTGAGTCCATTCCTTATTTGTTCTTCATTCTAACAAGAAAAAATTGAGGCTGACATGAATAGGGGCCATGATCTGTTCCTTGGGTTTTTTGTGTTCATTTATTCTCTTCCCTGAATCTCTCATGTTTTTCGTTCCTTCATTGTCTTCTCCTCATTTTTGAAACCTCTATCTGAATGGTCTATAGTTTCACCCATGATTCATGTCACAATGATCCAAGATCGATGATCTGAACTAACAATCACCCAATGGAGGATAAACGGTATGATTGAAATGACTTAGATGGTACATTGGTTCACAATAGTGAAAGGCGATGAATAGAGGTAGCGACTCTATCTAGTTATGGCCAGGCAACGTGGGTCTAGGTAGATGGTCCTGGAGGATTGTGAGCCAGCAGGACAAGGCCGCCAGTAAGGCTTCTAGTGGGGGGTGGAACGCGGCAGGGGGAGAGGGCTACTATAGGAGAATATGATGTTGACTAGGGGATTCAGTTAAGGGAATCTACATACATGGAATCTAGTTGGAATGTGAATCAATGCTGCGTTGGAGGAGTCTGAGTAAGCGGTTCAAATGCTGGGATAACGAGATGCATGAGGTTTGGGTGTATCGTGTGCAGCACAACAAAACATTCCACAGTGTAGGCCCGACTTGGGGGTTTTAGGCCACTCTAGTTATTCATCAAACCTAGTGGGCTTGGGTAGGTCAGACCTAGTAAGGTCAGCCGGTGGGTCGGGCTTGATCTGCTATGTTGGGTCAGACCCCGACCAAACCCCGGTCAAACCATATTTATAAAAATAGTCGTAAAATTTAAACAATGTTTCTGTTTTTTAAGAAATTTTTGGATTTGGGACCCTTGAGATGAGAATATGATTTTTAGATACACTAAGTGAGTTTTTTTCGATGTTGGAATACAACCTAATTGTTCTAGGAGTAGGTTCTCTTAGAAAGTCCACACTATAAGTGGAATCCTGTGGCTGGATGTCACCTAGATTCTCTATGACATAGAATCCATGTAAACTAAAAGCTGTGTGACCTAGTGTTGTGTGACCTATGAGCTATTTTTTTTACTTAGAGACTTTGTGTCTTATGGAGTCTTTGTGTCACACCGAGACTGTGTGTCTTACCATGGCTGTCTGTCTTACCAAGACTTTGTGTCTTAGCCAGATTGAGTGTCTTATTGAGACTGTGTGTCTTATAAATACTCTATGTATTACAGAGATTGTATGTCTTATGAACAATATGTGTCTCATAGAGATGGTCCGATTTATTTTATTGAGCATATTATTAATTTCATGGATGTTATATTGTAGAAAAATAACTATGTGAGATGATTGTAATTCAAGTATTTAATTTTTGTTTTCTAAGTGTCCTATGGATTATTGTTTTACTCACCCATGCACGGTCATCAACCACACATGTAATGTCTTGTGCATATGATCAATTCTTTGATATATTACTCGGTAGACATGGACTATGTGGTTCATGGAAATATCAGATAGGTGTGGTGTGCTCCAACAACTTCAAACAACTATCCTACACATACCCTTTAGGTAAGGTGTTCTGTGGGTGAGTATCCGGAACTTGTGCATTCAATTTTCAAAATCTTTATTTCAGAGGTCTTGTATTCTAACCCTATATACTTTATAGTTTCCTACTATCATACTATGTGTTTGGGATCTTAGTTTATTCTTTAATGGTTTACATAGTGTTTTATCATTTTATAATTTAGGGTATGGAGATATGTGTGTGTGTGTGTGTGTATAGGAACTTAGGAAAAATCCTCCAACTTGTGGGATATGCTGACTCGGTTCTAGTATCTAGCACTTGGCCTATCATAGGTGGGATTGGGGTAGTCATAGAATGGGATCTTTTAGGAAGGTTTGTGACAGAGTTGTATCAGAGGGGTTCAGTTCTACATAAAGGACCAAGAGTTTGTGAGGTTGGTTTGGGTAAACAATATTGATTATTTTGAGTTCCTCTTTCTGGACAAGGAATCCAGTATTGGTGTGGCATCCGACATATTCAAACACTAAGACTCTGGGAACATTATCTTCCACTAAGTACATGAAAACACTGGTTTTAGATAAAAATAACGGTACATAAGTCATATTGGATTTCAGTGTGTCGTCCTGTATTTCTTGAGCTCACAAGGTATACTCTATTGACCATGGTACAAATTTTTTTATTTCATGAATCCTACACCATTTCATACATATATGATTCTATTGTGTGATCAGGATTATGATCCTCCTAGAAACAAGGTGATGGTATATGGGCATGTTTCAGAGTTACTCCTTGTACTGGAATTAGCATCACCAGGTGGTTTCCAATGATACCACCACCCACAGAGCAACAGTTACTACCAGTGATACTAGTTGAGGTTGCATGCAAGCTGAGTGCATTTCATTATTTCTATAGGTAGAGACCTTTGAGGTTTCAGGGTGAGATAGACCCACAGGTAGTTGAGGATTTGATGAAGTCATTTACACATGTCTTCCGCCTTATGAGGATGCCTTCCAACTAGATTTCAGTCCATACCGCTATTCTTATTTTGGGATCAGTGTAGTGATGTTGGATATTAATGACCCATATAGAAGACAAGGTGAATTTCTATTCTGAATAATTAGAGTGACTCTTTATAGAGTAGTTCTTTCCCGCTTCGTTGTGATCAGTGCACATTCAGGATAACCTACATCTGTAAGAGGGAAATAAGACTGTGGTAGTGTACTACGTTAGGTTTACTAATATTTTTCACTATTCCATGGATATATTATAGTAACCTTCCAGTAGTGACCATACCATTGGGTAGTATCTATTCCAAGATATCAGTTCATCCATGATATCCATTAGCATTTCTACTTTTATTGAGGTACCAGAGTGATCTCTACTACTGGAGAGCATTCTGGTGCAGCAGACGCGAGTAGTGGGAGCTACCAGAAGACACCGGGTAGCTGATTCCTTGGAGGTGGGTAGCCAATAGTATATGTAGGGACCCATTTGGGTCAATCGCTCAATGTGATAAACTTAGGACATATGATCAGTGGTGTGGGGATCCTAGGGCGGAGCGATTCAGTTGAAGGACAAGCTGCGTTACTCTTGTAGGGGTTGGGAACATGTGGATAGATATTTACCGACTACACATAATGATGATTATGAGATTATTGAGGGACCTCCAAGGTAAGGGGCGAGACATGGGAAGGTGGCCTACCAGGTAGAGGATGTGGGAGAGGAGTAGGTAGAGTAGTAAAGGGTGTTGGGATGTTTGACATATTACCATTACCACCCCTAGGTGATCCACACTAGGATTAGGGAGCTGGTGGACATGAAGGAGGAAGATTCAAGGCAATGGATGATTATAAATACATGGATCTAGTGATTATTAAAGGTTTGATCTCTTCCTTTCCCACACTAGCTATTGTTTTGATAGACACAAGTTCCATTCATTCATTTTCTTCCACATACCTTATTATGGGTTTGGAGATTCTGGTGGAATCGTTGACTCAACATTGCTCTTAGAGACTTCTATAAGAGGGAATTCAATAATCCCACACTAGTGATGATATTGTGTTCTTACTCATGGAGGAGAGAGTTGTGATTGAGATCTAATGGTAGTAGCATCGAGGTCTTACGATATTATTCTTGTCCAGGTACTGGTTATCCACAGTCAATGCTTAGATAGACTGTTTTAGGTGAAGAGGTAATTGTGTAGGTTATGATGGGGCTAGGTTTTCCTTTGTTGGTGAAAAGAAACCACATGTATTTCAGGAGGAAAATACTTATTTGAGGGTGTAGATGATTACCCAGTAGTTGAATAGCCTCACCCTTAGTGTAATTGATGATAGGAGTCCTAAATTGTCTACAATGGTGGTTGAGTATGGGGACATTTATAACGAGGATATTCCTAGACTAAAACACTTTAGGGAGGTGGAATTTTTCATTTATATATACTATGATACAAAAATAATATCAAAACCATCATAATGGATGGATCCTGATGAGCTTCATGAGCGGAGGGTTCAGTTAGAAGACATGTAGATGAAGGGCTTTATGAGACCCAATATTTCACCCTGGGCAGCCCCAATTTTTTTTCCAAGAAATCATATGGGAGCTCCAGGTTATATGTGGAATTATAATTCCTAATCCTGGTGACAAATAAGAAAATTAATCCACAACCATGTATTGATGAACACCTCAATCAACTGGAAGGAGTGAGGTGGTTCTCGAATATCGACCATAGATCAGGATGTCACCGACTGTGGGTATGAGATGAGGATGTAACAAAGACAGATTTCAGGTGTTGGTATAAACACTATGAGTACTTATTTTTTCTATTTGGTGTCAGAAAACTCTATTAGTGTTCATGGGACTCATGAACATGATCTTCATATCTTTCATAACATGGTTAGTGGGTGTCTTAATTGATAAAATCCTAGTCTACTCGGCGTCTCAGGAGGATCACACAATTCATTGATTTATGCCTAAACGGAGGTATCTAGGATATAGGGAGGGAAGTTAGGAAGAAATTATTTAGTCTTTAAAAGATCTAAATTTTATTTTTATGTGTGATTAAGTGATGTGAGTGAGTTGTATTTTATAGTTTATGAGGGGCTACATGCTCCTAAATACTGAAAAGTATTCACTATTGGTAGGGCAATGAAATCTAAAGTGGTTAAAATATTTATTATTAAAGTATTTTAGGGACTATATGGTTGAGAACCATCTAAAAGACAATGAAACACATGTTTCATACACTTAATTCCTTAAATTATTAATTTCCTTATTTTTACCATTTTGGGCTTTCACTACAGTAACAAGTTTTCTAACCTAGAACATTTATCCTTTAAGACTAAATTAATGTGATTATTATTGATTAATTTAAACCCATTAATTATAAATATTAAATAAATGTTATCAATTTAAATTATTATGTGTCATTAAAATTAGTTTCAACACAAGCGTAGGTAATGTGCACAAACATTACTTTTACTATAATAGAACTAGCCATATTTTTTCTAAAAAGTCGTAAATATATTCATAAAAATTTAAATTGGCCAAGTAATGGGAAATAAGTTATATTTATTATAATTTTAAAATAACTTGGTAAAATTTATTATTTGTAGAAATTTTAATTCATTTAATGAAATATATTATATTATAATTTAACATTAAAGTCAATTTTGACATTATTCATATAAGTTGAATTAAAAAAATAAATGCAATGTTTGAATTTGAAAATTGTATGATGAAAACTAGATAACTATATACAATCATGTAAAATATTAATCTAACATAGTAATTCACTAAATTTACTTCATCATTAATATTTTTAGTATGATCTATTTCAATTAATTTCTAACAAATAATTAATGTGTTGGAATTTCTTAAGCACTCTAATTAATAATTTCATTTATAAAAATTAATGATAAATTATTAGGATAAGAAATAGTTTATATTTCAAAATATTATGTACAATCATCCCCATTTTTTCCCATATATAAAATGTTTTTAGAAATTAAAAGGATGAGAAGTATCTTTTTTGTCTTTTTCTTTAGTTAACTTCTTATATGGATCATATTGAAAAGGAATTGGAATGAATTTTTCATATTAAAAATAATTTTATAAGTAAATTAAAAATAAAATCATTAAATAAAATTAATGTAACATTTTTGGTTATTTTCAGACTTATCTTTCACCTTTAATCTCCTTGTAAATTATTTTTTACCTTAATAGCAATAATAAATTTTTTGGGAATCCATTACTCATTTATGTAAAAATACTAAGATGAATTTAATATAAATTTTCAATTATGTTGATTCAAAATATGGATACATTTTTAACAAATTAAATTCATAGTGTATGAAATTATTAATTTAACATTAATCATGTAAATGAGGTGAGACAATAAATTTTTAAAAAGAGTATTTTTTTAAAAAAAATTATTCTATATCAATATTATGACCTATAATAATAATTTAATGATTGTAAATTAATAATTAATAATTTATAATATAAAAAATTAATTTAAAACATTCATTATTATGGATTATATTAAATATTTAAAATTTAGAAACATTATGTATTTTGAAATTATTTTAGAAGAACATATTTTAAACCAAAAAATATAATAGAAACTAATATAAAGTTTGTTTAAAAGTAATGAAGGGGATAAAATGTTACTTATGTTACTTAAAAAAGAATTTAAAACATATTTGGAATTTTAAATTATGTAATTTAATAAAAACAAAGTACATTTTACAAAAAAATGTATTTTTAAATATTCTCTAAAAAACAATATTTTAAAAAAAAATACAAAAATTTCACATAAATTATGTTTTGATGTTAGGATTAAAAAAATATAGTTAATTTTATCAAATAAATATTATTAATTTTTGGAAAACTGATTATTATAATTTTTTATAAAGAGAAATAAAAAATCATTGCTGAAGAAAACATATTTTTGATGAATAAAACCACTTTTATAAGAATTTACTGAATATATACTAAATATTTATAAATAATTCATATTGAGTTAGGAATATATATATATATATATATATATATATTTCATAATGTATTTAATGTTATTATTACCATATAATTGAATATCTTGGTTATAATGGTAAAATATATCATGGGTCTTTTAAGTTTGGTGTTCCATGTTGAATATGATATCGAAAAAAAAAAATCAAGGTCACATGTACCACAAACTAAACTATGAGTTGATTATAACAAAAGATAGAATCATTGTTTTTTTCGTTTACACTATCAAATACAATTTTATTCTTTTAAAATGTTTGACTGTTACATCCCCCACATTAAAATTACATCCTCACAAATTGATAATTATCTCAAAAAGAAATATCTGGACATTTGAAAATAATTTGGTTATAAACACACGTCATAAAAATGTTTTATAACACATCATTAGGATAATATAGAATGGAAGGTAATATGGTCTCATAGAATAACAGATAACTTGGTTTCCAAATAGAATAACATAAGTTGGAAATAAAGAGAATCATAAATAATTAATGGGAGTGATACAGGTCATTGTTTAAAGTAAAGTGAATTATAAACAGAAAGTTAAAGCCCAAAAAATCATAAATCTTTTATGATTGAAAATATCATCAATTCATTATAATTGAAGGCACCAGGATAATAATTTTTTTTGATGATCCTTATCTTGATATGGGGAATTATTTGACAATGAATGAGAAAATTATAGTGAAATATACTTCTCTTTCTAGTATAATTTCATCATATAGAAAATGTTTAAAACAATCAAATATTTTTCTCCAAAGGATGAGTATTATAGATGAATTTTTCATGCCTCAAGCACTAAAATAAAACATGAAACACCATATAATCATACAAGTGATAACAGTTTATTTATCCTATATTTAGACATTAACTAAAACAATAAAGTTATAATATGGTATGATAATTCCAAAAAATGAATAAAAAATCATATGTTACATTAAATTTTCAAAATTATGCTAAATACCGAAAGTTAAAAACAAACCATTATATAAAAAACTATCCTTAACAATCCTCAAACATTACATAAATATATATGAAACATAATGTTTTAGTGGATTTGATCATATATTATTCCAATATAAGTACACCATTATACTTGAAATTAAATCACATACTTCTCTGAAATAAAAAATATATTAATCTATAAAAAAATCACACTAGCTAGGACATGACGTAGGCCAATGTTGGGCATGAAACCCTTATATTATTTTATTCATGGGTTCAAGACCCACTTCCTTTCAAGATGTAATGAGCTATCACCCAAAAAACAAGTTTCCATTGTTTTATTTAAAAATGAAAAATGATTCCTCTTGAAATATAATATATCTTTTATTCCTTGGGGTTATAAACACACTAACCTAATAAAATGTATCCAAAAATATGATTAATAACCTCAAGGTTTTTTCAATATAAAATCCTCAAATGGAGTGTCTACAACTTTGAACTTATATTCATCGCTAATATTATAGACCTGTGATGGTATCCATATATTTTATGATGAAAAAAATGATAAAATATTATCCTCCAAAGTTATCTAAACAATGATTTTTTACCAACTATAACATCCTAGAACCCGAGCTCCAAGATTTGGTGCCAAAATCATAAACCTTAAGTTTTCTAATTTGATTTCAATAATTGTGACCTAATATTATTACTAACATTCTTACAAAAAAATGGAAAAATTATATACCTTAAATACTAGAGAAAATTATCCCTTTATTATTTTAGATAATTAAGAAAACCTCTTACATAAAGAATTCACATGACTTTAAATGAGCATTTATCCTGCAAAAATTAGATTTTCTTTTACACAATTTGAAATCTGCATCATCATTATGAAATACCTTCTATACATTACACGTTAAAATTCATGATTTGTAACTTATAGAAAATGAGACATAATAAGTGTGAGCTCAAATTACTAGTAAGGTAAAACCTAATCATTAAAAAAATGTGATCAATGAGCATAAGAATTTCATATGAATATTATTACATAATAGCAGTGCATGAGTATGACATAAGAATATTCATACCCATAAATTCATTAATATACCGACATGAAATCATGGAATAGGGATTTAATAAATAAATGAGTTAAAAGAATAAATAATCATGCGCTATATGATATCAACATTTCTCAAATTAAATATCCTAAACCCATAATAAGTGTAGATAGAACATATTGGAATCTTGGAACATCATCTCATAGAAACCATATAGAACCCTTATAGAACCCATAAAAATAGGAATAATCATATGAAAAACATAAAATATAGTTATTTGGAGAGTATAATCATTGTATATTGAATTGGAGTCCTATCAAAGAACACCCGTTGTATATTCTGTCCCACAACCACTAATTTAACGAAGTACATAAAGTCTTCATTTCATTACAATATTGAGCTAAATAATAATTATTCCATTTATAGATTGATTAAACTGAGGAAATTAAATGAGTTTCTTTTAAATATCATTTAACCATTAGTGAAATGTGGAAAATAAATGGATTCAATAACAATCTGTTTGAATAATGATTATCCCATGGAAGATAAATGAGTTTCATAATAATCACTTTGAAAAAAACTGATTCTGTCCATAGAAAAAAAAGAGGATGACATCAATACCAAATTTACCTAATACAAGATACATAATAAAATGGTTTTTATGAATTTATGAATTGGAAAACCATTAAAATATAATTAAAATTTCTTGAGGAAAATATACTTTTCATTTTGAAAGTCACTTTTGATAACACAAATCATTTGGAAATCTTGTATCATTGGGAATCACTTTTTAATATATATTTTTTGAAAAATAACCTCATAAAAAAGAAAAGGAATATTAAAAGAAATAATGTTCATAATGGATTTTAGTTATATACATTATATATAATAAAATTCATTTTTCAATGTAAAATTTTTGGAAGAATACTTTTTTAGAAAACATTAAAAAAAATTCATTCAAATTTTCAATAAAATCCAAATGGGAATTGTATTGAAAACAACATACTATTTATGAAAAAAAATATGTAA
Source organism: Viscum album (assembly GCA_963277665.1). Lineage (NCBI taxonomy): Eukaryota > Viridiplantae > Streptophyta > Magnoliopsida > Santalales > Viscaceae > Viscum > Viscum album. The sequence goes on along the minus strand of OY728128.1, from coordinate 1,180,365,339 downwards.
ACTACTAAAAATGGAGATTATTATATTAATAAATAAATTTTAAATGGTTATTTTTTTAGAAAATAAGGTTTTGGAAGAAAACATATTTTAAACCGAAGAGAGAAATGAATTCAGATTCACTTAAAAAAATTGCCAAAAAAATTTTGTACTAAAGAGATAAAAAATTACTATTACAAGTAAATATAATGAATAATTATAGTAGAATAAAATTTATTATTTCTTTTAGATTTAGATCATAATATCTCATAATTGTAAGCATAATAATAATCAATCCCAATAAAGGATGTGATTCTAACATAGAATTATTACCACATTGGTGTCATTGATCCTTAGTCCAATGAAATGATTACATTAAATGAAACTTATAATACAATGAAAATTAAAAATGTTAAATAAATTAACTATAAAATGGGACTTATATATACTTCACAAATTAAGATAGGGTCATAATATGACATAAGTCTCAAAGATGAAAAAATGTGAGAAAAATCCACTACCACTTTGGTAACATTGAAACCCTAAACACCAAGAAAGATAGATCATGAAATGGATATGTAAATATTATTAAGTTTAAGTAATATTATAATAATATACATTCATGTTTAGTATATTGACCACATACAAAAAATAAGTGTTGAATATGGAATATGTCTTACAATAATTAAAGTGAGACAATAAAACCCTTACCTTGAATCTGAATTGTCAGCCATGTCTTTATATTTATGAATAATAAATTCATTTTAATTATTTAAATATTTGAGAAAAAATTTCAAATTTTTTATTACACATATTTAAATTACTATGATTTTATATATAAATAATTAATCAATTAAATCTATATCACATGTTTTGACCATATCTCGCTAATGTGTCAAAAATAGATTTTTTAGGTTCACTATGGTCGAAGAGATCATTATTAAAACACCTAAATAAAAATAATAATCATATAAATACTATATTTATATATAAATAATAAATTCAAATCCAATAATTAATCATGTTAGGAAAAATCAACTAACATCACAATCATGGAGACGTTAGGCCATTCATACTCATGTGTAATGTTTCCATTTTTCATTGATTATTATATAAAGAAGGTAAGTAACATTAATATATAAATATTAATAATAATATAAAAAATACAATATTATTTACTATATATATTTATATGTACAATTCTTGTGATTAGGGTATTTAAAAATAAACCCCGTCACTTTGAAGAGGTGACTATCGACACATCCACGAACGACATTACCATTTTTTTAGAGCGTGGAAGGATAAAAAATGGAATATTAAATTTCTAGATGGATAAATATATCAATAATGTCATAAATATTTCATTAATATCATAAATATAATTTTTTTTACCGTTATTACCTTCTATTTAACATTTTAGTGAAAAACAAAACACAACACTTCACGAGGCGGAAGCCCACCGTAGATAAGAGTGACATTTTGGAATTTATTACGAAGTGGAATATAGAAAGGGTATATGGGATAAAATTTATAAATATGTATAATTATGTTATATATATCTTTTATTAAATTTATATCCATCATTATACCCAATCATGAGAGGTAGTAATGGAAAAATAAATGACATTGTTTGGCAAGGAGGTATTCTGCCGTACACAAGAATGATGATTTCATAACCCATATGATAGATGTTTGTGTGGTTGTATGTAATATCATTAAAAAAACATATTTTTATTTATAATATAATTTTTTATCACATCCTAATTATATACTATTAATTTCAGGAACTGTATAATGATGTAAAATAATAACGCTCATGGAAGAACTTTACCTCTCCTTTGGTTATCCTCCTTAAGTGTGCACTATGGCCTTGAATGACTGGATTTATTCCCATAATTAAGATTAAAGGATAATATGAGGTGTGTTTTGTTGTTATAAGAGATTTTTTGGATGAACTGAATGGGTTTATAGGTGTTAATAAGTGAGGGGATTGAGTTCCATTTTATATTTGAGGAGTAGTTGAATTATTTTAAATACTCAAAAGTATTCACTATTGGGACATCAATATTACCTAAAGTGTCATAAAAATAAATAGTTGAAGGTTTTTAGGGATTATATGGTCTATAAAAACATTAAAAACCCAATTAAGGTCATGTTTTAAATGTTTTCTTCAATAACATCAATGTTTACTTATATTTAACTTTCATGATTTTTACTACGAGAAATAGTTTTCTAACCAAGGTAATTAATCATTTAAGAATAAATTAAATTGATAATTATAATAAAATTAATGCCTAATTATTATTAATATTAAATATAATTTATGAAATGAATATAGTATGTTTGTTGATTTTTTTAACAAAATCCCATGAAACGTGCAAAAACACTACTGTAACATTAACCACAATAACATTTTTTCTTTCTAATTAGGGGTAAATATATTAATTATAAAAGATATACTGTTAAATTAATGGGAAATATTTTATATTTATTCTCATTTATATATAAATTTACATACTATAAAATTATATAAGTTTTTTTCATTTTATGAAATATGATTTATTATGGAATGACATTATTGTCAAGTTTGATATTATTAATTTAATTTCAATTAGAATAAATAATTGTGATGGTGGAAATTAAATATATTAAAATAAAATGGTACAAAGAGATAAAGTTTTCTAAAAAATTAATTTGACATAATAGATGAGTTAATTAACTCCCCCTTTATTTTTTTGTATGGGGTATTTCATTGAATTTCTCAACAAATAAATTCTACGTTGCAATTTCTTAACAATTATAAAGAATTATTTCACCTATAAAGTATATATATAAATTATTGTGAAAAAATAATATCTATTTTAAAATATAATCTGTATTCAAACCTATGTTTTTTTAACTATTAAAATGTTTTATATAAATTAAAATGAATAGATATATCTTTTTTTCCATTAGATCAATTATTATATGGATGATATTCAAAGGAAAGTGGCATATAAATGAATTAATTCATGTATTTTGAAGGAAAATTCCAAATTAAATAATTAAATGAAATTATTATAATAGTTTAGTTTATTTTAACTCTTATCATTCTAGTTTTAAACCCTAGTAAATCCATTTTTACCTTAAGAGTGGTAATTTTTTTTACTACAATCAATATTCATTTTTCTCATAATAATTTTTTGAACATATCAGTAATTATAAGATATGATGATTCAAAATATGGAATCCATTTTTTTAAATTGAATTCACATAATTATAAAAATTTAATTTAACATTAATCCTATAGGCATGGTGAGACAATGACATTTTTAAGAGGAGTATTTTTAGAAAAAATGATTCAATATTAACTCTTGGACAAATGTTAATAGTTGTATAAATAAAATTAATATTTAAATATATATAATATATATATTTAAATTATGTAAATTCAACTTTTATATATGTTTAATTAATTAAAATGGAGAAAAATTATACATTTAATAACATTTTTAGAAAAACCCCTATTTTAAACTAAAAAACAGGATTATACTAAAAATCAGTATAATGTTGATTAAAACAAATAAATGGTTTAAATATAGATTATGTTACTTTAGAACATATTTATAACAATTTTAAAATTTTAATTACTTAATTTATAGAAAAGTAAATACTTTTTACAAAAAATCGGTATTTTTCACATTCATAGAAAAATGAATCTTATCCAAAAAGCCAAAAATTTCACCCAAAGTAAATTCAGATATTATGATTCAGAGAAAAAATTTAATTTTATAATATTTCTATAATTTTTTTTAAAATTTATTATTATATTTTTCCATTAAAGTAAATAAAAATGTATCTCTAAAGAAAACATATTTTTAAAGAATAAAACCACAATACAAGAAAATTGATTACATATTTAATAAAAAATTATATATAATTTATATTGATTAGGTTATTTATAAATATATATATATATACATTTATATTATAATATTTTTTAAACCATTCACATCGACCAATTTAACAACTTGGTTACAATGGTAGTATATATCATGGGTTGGTTAGGATCAGTATTTCATGTTGAATACTCTACCAAACATAAAAATATAAAGGTCATGTGTAATTCATGCTTAAATAAATATTTAATGTAATGTAAGATAAACACATTGTTTCATGTTCTTTACACTATTGAATATAATATTCTCCTTTTAAAATATATGGGTCTTACACTTTATATACAAAATTTCACTAGGTCGGTAAATGACATGCTAAGATAAGGAGTTTATTTAAGGCCTATTTTATTTTTAGAATTCATTTATATAGAAGTGTTATGGAAATATAATTTTTTTAGAAATATTTACTCTATTTTATCAAATATTTTAGGGAAGATGAACTAAGAATATGATTCCAATGTTTCAATACTATATTGATAGTATTAGTGGGTAAAGCTTCAAACAAGAACAATACATTTCATTGAAAAGACCAAAAAAAATTCTTCTATTCGTCTGTAATAGTTTCTAAAACTAAGAGGTTTTATGTATGGTGATTAACTATTCCATAAGATAGAATTTTTGGGAATATAAAAAAGACTATTAAAAAAATCCATAGAATTTCCTTTCTTGGCAACATTGTTAAACAAATGAATTCATATATTTTTAATGGTATGTGATACAACATTTATAAATTACTACTGTTATAAATATATATGATTGAAAAATAAATTTAGGAATTAATAGAGATTATATTATTTTATTAAATTGACAAATAAAAGGGTTTCTATTTAAAATATTTCTTACTATAAAAGAATTTATAAATCTCAAAAAGATCAATAAAATAATTTTTATAGTTATCTAATTTATCCTATGTAATTAAAGGATTTATCTGTTAACAATGTTTTTGAGATTAACAATAAAAGAGAAAGAATTAATTTAACACGGTTTATGATTCATTATATTTTATAGCATGTTTGAAAATAAAAAATAATAATTTTTCTAACCAATATAGAAGAGATTATCTCAATTTTTTTGAAATAGAAAATTTTAAATTCCACTACCATTAGTGGAATATTTTAATTAATAGTATTCACTTCATGTATACTCTCTAAAAAAAATAAAACACCATATATGATATGGAAATAATAATTTTTTTAGTGTTTTCTAATAACCGAAATAATATTATTACTTAACAAAAATGTTTTTTTTTGAATCTTAGCTTGATAATGGAATATAAAATAGTGTTCGAGAGGGAATATAAGAGTATGTTAGGACATAAGAGGATCAAAATTATATAGTAAAGGATTATATATATCAAAGTTCAAATTGGATTTCATCAATTCCAAAATGATTTATGACTTTTTGGTAATGTAATAATGTGAATAAGGATGTGTGGTAAGAGAAAAAAGAAACGATGGTTTCTCTGCATAACAACGCACCTCACGCGCCGCCCGGTTTTCAAATTTCCCCGACCGTTAGACCCCCTGCACGATTCCCGCCGGTCCCTCAGGCGACTCTGGTCTCCATCCCTAGCCCTGGATCGGAACCTGGGGGTCCTCCTTGCCCTATGGAGGAAGGCGTCGCCTTTCCCTCCAGTCCCTGTAGGAAATTTCTCTCCTTCAAAGAGGCGCTCTGCGACCCCTCTTGTTCCTTCCAGCCTCCTTGCTTCCCTGAGGTTCCCCCGGTGGATCCGGCTGTCTCGAGGGATGGTCCGAGTCAGTCTCTAGATTTTCTGGTCATGGAGTTTGAGGGGGCAGTGTCTGGTCTGTGTTGGACACTCGTGGCTAGGTTTGGTGCCGCCAAACCTTCTCTTCAGGTTTTCAAGCAGTGGGTGGATTCCTGGGGGTTGAAGTCTCTGGTACGGGTATCTACCTTCCATCGTCTCTCTTTTTTCTTGGTTTTATCTTCGGATGAGGATTTTTTCCATACGTGGTGTCGTGCCCCCCAGAGAGTGGTTCGGTGGCAGTTTAGCCTGGCGTGGTGGTCGTTGGAGGCCCACAAATGCAAGGAAAGCCCGAAGGTGGTGGTCTGGATCAGCCTCCCTGGGCTCCCTCTTCCCTTTTAGAACGACGCTTTCCTCAGAGCCATTGGTGACTCCCTTGGTGGTTTCCTGTTCTTGGACGAGAGAACTCGGTGTGGGGTTGATCTTTCAGTCGCCCGTTTGTGCATTGAGCTTGACCTGTCCGTGCCCATCCCGGAGAAACTTTCCCTTAAAGTTCAGGGGTCGGTGGTGTGGTCCCAAGATGTGGTTTTCCCGGTGTACCCTAGGTTTTGATCTTCCTTCCAAATCCATGGTCACTCCCTAACTTCATGAAATCTTCAGCGCCGAACGTTCCCCAGTGATGTTGCCAGGCCCTTCTAACAGCCCGGTGCTCTTGATCTTAGGATGGCAGGTCCTCTCCCTGGCTCCCAGTCGCTTGCTAGGGCTGTGGATCTTCCCATGGCCCCGGCTCAGTCACAGTTCTCCCCTCTTCCCCTCCCTTTAGAGGATGATGGCCTTTCAGGCATGTTCATGGGGGGATGCTCTCATGGGGCCCTCTCAGATTGGTTGGTAGGAGTGGTTGGGAGGTTTTTAGGACCTTTCCAGATGCTCTTGTCGGGCGGGCTTTTGGAGTTCTATGTTCGGGGTTCGGCAGGCAGGTTGGCCCCTTCCGCTCCAGGGTCGATTTTTGATGCTTCAAGTGTGTGGGTTATTGGGGTCGAGCCGGCAGTCTCGCGCCCAGTGTTGGAAGGGGTTTGTAAGTATGGAGCAGTTTTTGTCGTCAGGCATGCACCTCCTTCCAGCCAGCCTTCGTCGGTGGTTGGTCTTTGTCCCCTGCTATTGTCCTCCCCTAGTGCGGAAAGGAAGAAGCTCCTGGGTACTCCTGATCCAAAGCGAGTATCCTCCCCAGGTCTTGAGTATTCTGGTCAGCGGGGTTGTGCTTGGCCTAAGCCAAACTTTCCTAGGACAACAGAGTCGTCCAGTCAGACACTACGGGCGTCAGGGAAACGTCCCATGATGTCGCCTCCCCCTAGTGCGACTAGGGGGAGGACCTTGAAGATCAACTCTCTCATGAAGGCCCCCTACCCAAGCCCTGAGGGTCCAAGATCGGGGGTGTGTACCAGATCCAAAGCTTCTCTACAAAGGGTTCAATCACGGGAATTCTGCTCTTTCACTCTCGAGACCAAGTCGCCTAGGGCCAAAGCTGGTTGGGAGGGGAACTAATGTTACCCATTATTATTTGGAATGCTCGGGGGCTCGGGGCAAGAGTTAAAAAATATTTCTTATCTTCAGAAATCAAGAATCACAAAGCACAGGTTGCAGTGGTCCTGGAACACAAACAAAACTTGAACAAAATCCAGCAGTGTGCCAATCTGTCAGAATGCAGGGGTTCATGCAAGCTTCTCCAAATAACGAGCACATTTGGTTATTCTGGAAAAGAGAGTTAGTGGTGGATCTAATACAGGAAGGGGATCAATTTATCACAGTGAGGGTGAAGACAGGATTGGTTTCTATTCTATTTTCCTTTGTATACGGGAGTTGTGACTCTTCGAAAAGGGGATCTCTGTGGAAAGATTTGACTAGCTTTGATTCGGGAGCGGACACCTGGATAGTTGGGGGGGATTTCAATACCATCACCAAACCAGCTGAGAAAAAGGGGCGTGGGGTGTTTCCTCGTCGTTCTAGTACAGACTTTGTCCAGTTTATGACAAGTAAGGTTCTTATGGACATGGGGTATTCGAGGGATCCGTTCACGTGGTGCAACAACCAAAAAGGCAATAGAAGGTGCTGGACCGGCTGGATAGATTCCTAGAAAACCTGCATGCCATTGATGCGTACCCGAACGCCAAGGTGACCCACCTGGTTCGAGGTATTTCTGATCACTCCCCTTTGCTCCTATATCTAAACCCCAAGCAGACCCCTCTGGATAGATTCAGATTTTATAGAAACTGGTCGAAGCACCCCGAGTTCCTCAACCTAGTGAGGAACTCCTGGGGGGAACCAGTGAAAGGGCTCCACTGGGTGGGAATTCACAGTAAAATCAGACGCCTAAAACAGGATCTCAAAGCATGGGCAGGAGCCCTACCCCATATTGACCAAGAGATGGATGATCTTAAGGGCGCAATCGAGTGCATGGAAGGTGAGCTGGAGGAGGTTTGGAGTGACCGGGTCTTTGAAGACCTTGCAGCCAAGAAGGAAAGCATGGCAGAGTTAATGCTTAAGCAGGAACGAATGGCTCGTGAAAGATCGAGGGTAAAGTGGTTAAACGAGGGAGACAAGAACACAACATACTTCCATGCATGCAACAGGGAGAAAATAAGGACGATCATTCCTAACATAAGGATGGAAGATGGTATGTACACGGATGATAGTGACATAGTGAGAGGCATGGAATCCTCCTTATTTGAAGAACTTCTCGCTGGTTGAAACTTGAGGATGGATGGCGGGTACCTGAGCGGGGAAGCTGATCTGTGGGACGCAATTCCCAACCGTGTCTCCAGTGAGGATAATTCCTACTTGGAAAAGATTCTAGAGGAGCCGGAGGTCCATGCGGCAATGCTGAGTCTTGACCTGGGTAGTGCTCCGGGGCCGGATTTCTTCCCGGGATCATTCTTTAGAGCTGCATGGGATGTTGTAAAGGATGATATTGTTTCTGCTGTCTTGGATTTTTTTAGAGGAGGATCTCTACCACGGGTGGCTAGCGCTACGACCCTGGTTCTCATCCCGAAGATGAAGGCTCCTACCTCCTGACTCTAGTACCATCTAGTGAACATGTGTAACTTCACCTATAAGATCCTGGCGAGCGTCATCAACAGGAGACTGACCATGTGTTTGACCCGGTGGGTATCCATTAAACAACATGGATTTGTTAGGGGGAGGTCAATCCAGGGGGGATCGCCCTGGCTCAGGAGATGTTTAAGGACCTGAACTACAAGACCTATGGATCCAATATGGTCATGAAGCTGGACATGAGCAAGGCGTATGACAGAGTAGAGTGGGGTTTTATCAATAGGGTCTTCACATGCATGGGTATATCTACCAAGGCCTCGGATATCCTTTTCAGATGCTTCAGCTCAACTTGGATATATGTGTCCTTTATGGGGAAAACTCAAGGGTTCTTCGAGGCCACTCGAGGTTTACGTCAAGGTGATCCGATTTACCTATGTATTTTCATTCTTGTGCAGGATACACTTAGTAGGATTCTCAACAAAGGAATTTCCAACGGAAGTATCACTCCTTTCCGGAGGAAGGGGACACAGTTTCACACATCGCACCTGATGTTCGCGGAAGACACTATTATCTTTTCAAATGCAGGGAGGATATATGTGAAGGCCATTGGGGGAATCTTGAAAGAGTATTGCCATTGGAGTGGGCAAATGATTAACCATGACAAAAGAAAACTGTATCTTTCCCGTAATTGCATGGAAAGGAGGGTTGAGGAACTGTGCAGGAGGATGGACATTCAGGTGGGATCCCTACCTATGGAGTATCTAGGATCACCAATTTCTTCAGGACGATTGAGAATCTAGGACTATGATGAGTTGGTGAGCAGGATCACCGGTCCGGTTCTTAATTGGAAAAGTCACTTCCTCTCTTTTGGGGGATGGATCGCCCTTATTAACAGCATTTTGTCATCCATTCCAGTGCATGTTGTGGCTTCCTCGTCAATGCCTAGAGGGGTTCTAAGAGCCATTGACAGGGTCCTGGCAGGTTTTCTTTGGGATGCAACTGGGGAAGGGAAGAGGCACTAGGTCTCGTGGGGGAGAATGGCTCGCCCGGTTCAAGAGGGGGGGTATTAATGTCAGGAGTGTTGATGGAACGGTTAATTTCATGCATGGGAAGATGGCCTGGGAGATCTTGGAAAATCAGACCCTCTAGGGGAGGACCATGCGGCACAACTTCATCAAATGTACAGAATGTGGAAGCATCCATGGTTCGCCCTTCTGGAGAATGATTTTCCCCCTGGTTTCGAACTTACAGGCCCATTCTCATTGGATTGTGGGGAACGTCATCACATCTTTCTAGAGTAGCAACTGGGCTGGGTCTGAACATGGCTTCCTGGGATGTATGAAGCCTTCGATCACCTTCAAGGAGGCGAGATCATATCCGAGTTTTGTGAACTCTGTCCTGGATATAGAACAGAAAGGCATTTTTTATTCTATCCTCATTAATTCTGAGCCAGACAAATGTGTGTTTACTCCTTCATTTATGGGGATATTCAACGCAAGGGACTTCCATTGGATGTCGACTCCCCAGGACCAGCGTGATATCTGATATGAGCGAATGTGGTGCAAGGGAATTCCTTCCAAATATAATTTCCTTGTTTGGAATGTGAGGAACCGGGCAATTCCTTTGGATGAGAGCATCATGAAAATGGGCATCAGCCTCGCCTCTTGGTGCTAGTGTTGTAGGAACAAAAGTGAGGAAACCACCAGCCATATATTTTTCAAAGGCGACTGGGCTAAGGCAGTATGGCAGTCTTTCGGTGAGTATATAGCAGATTTTCCCTTGGAGAACCAAGGGTTTACAACCCTTGAGAGATGGTTCTAGGGCTCCCCAGACAGAGGACCAGAACGGAAGGCGCATTCGGCGGTTTTCAGTGAAGGCTGCTGGTGTCTATGGCAGGCGAGGAACAAAGCAAGATTCGAGGGGTAGGGATCCTCAGGGAGTTCGATCATTGTGAGATCTAAATGCCTGCTTTCGGACTGGGTTCACCTTATCAAGGGATGGACAGAAGTCCCTTGCCTTTGTAATCTATAGGCTGGTAAGGGTCAGGCTACCCCTAGGGTGGGGTTGCGAGGACAGTGGGTGAAATGGAACCCCCCATCAGATGGCCTTAAACTCAACAATGATGGATCCTACAACTTAGGAATCATGCGCATATGAGGAGTGGTCTGCAACTTGGAAGGAGGCATTCACCTTGCTTTCACGACACACTTTGGTAAGGGTTGTGCCCTTCAAGTGGAGGCCCAGGCTCTCCTTACGAGGCTCACCCTGTGCGTTCAGAAGGATATGGATATCTCCCACCTGGAAATGGACTCGATGATCATTCATGACTCTTTGCTGGACAAAGGATCTACTCCATGGTTAGTAATCTATACCATTAGGCGATGCAAGGAACTACTCAAGAGTAACATGTAGCTTACGCACACATGGAGAGAGGGGAACAAAGTTGCAGATTATTTGGCCTCCCTTGACATCCAAAGACCTGATGTCACATGTCTACACAACGCTATCTCTTTGAAGTCGTAGGGGGAGAACTTAATTCGAAGCGATTCCCTAGGTCTACATTATTTTAGGCCCCCCTAGGCCGATAGGGTAGGCTGGAATTTCTGATGTTTGTATTTCCTCTTGAATAATTTTATAATAATGATGATGATGATGATAATGTGAATAAGGACATTATATTTCACAGAATATTTGATAGTATTAGTTCTAAAGGAATATGATAATTTTTTTATAAATAATTATATATTATAAAGAAATGTTATTAGCATCCTAAAAATTTATATTGTGGACATATGGAGTTTGAATTTTTCTACGTTTTTAAAATTTGGGATCATGATTTCTATATTTATCTATTATTCAAACGATCATAAATCATTGATGTAACTCATGAAATTTATATTTGGGTGGGTTTTATCATATGGAAACATTGATATGTGTAAGAAGTTATATAAAGATATAATTGGTTCAGATAAACCATGAAAGTAATACAAACATAAGGCTAATCTGGAAGACTATCATATTTGGTATGTTAGATAGGTGCTTGTGAATTTCTAAATGAGTTTAAGAATATAAGACATTTTATACTATATAAAAGGAAACATCCAGTATCATTATTTCATACTAAATTCATATATGTATATATTGATATACATCTATAGATGTGTAATTATAATTTTCCTCTCAAATATCTAATTTTGTTTTACCGTAACTGATGTTAAACATATAAAATTATAGGTTATAGTGAAATATTTAAGTTATTAGTGGAATTATTCTTGTATTGAGATACAAAATATGATTATAACTGACACAAAGAGTTTTATACCCTAAATGAACCACAATTAATACAATATGTAGTGTCATACTCTGGTTATTTGGTATATTTTAGGGGGTTATGCTTTATATCTAGAGTACCCAATTCATAAAGTTAGATATACATCAATCACGAGATACTTCACAATTTGATACATTTTATATACAACCCATGATACTTAGCTATTTAAAGGGTGGTTGGGTATGATTTATATCCCATCATTGGTTAGATCATAACCAAGAATGGATTTGTTCCCTCTCCTAGGAAATATGATATATATTACCTTTATTTGTATAGAATGGGGAAGTCTAAAAACATTAAAATATTAAAAATGAAGTTATTACAATTTTGGATGATGGAAATGTGATGTGCCCATCCTTTTTGGTGAAGGAAAAGTTATGTATTCATTGACCTAGTAATAATATACTCGTATAATAAAGAAAAAATGATTCAGATATATGTGTTGCACAGTCCCCGTGACCAATGTTTTCATGATGCATTGGAAAATGGGATCATATGGAAATTAATTCGTATATATGATACACCTGGTTGAAACAGGTACATATATATATGTGTTTGATGCAGATCACACTAGACCCCATTGTATTATGAGTAGAGTTGATTATTATTAAGATCCTCTCTTTTCATATAGTAATAGATCCAATGATTGATATTTTCACTCAATTTTAAAATTTTCCAATGGGATACACTTTGTAGTTACCTAAATTATTATTCAGTTTTAATCATAGATCATTTCAAAAAGTGTTTTAGAATTAATCCAAATGTTTTTTTGATATGAATTTAAAACTTATTACATATTATATAATAAAAAGTGATTTTGTTGATTTATTTCCAATTTTTTTGGAAGATATTTAAAAGGCCTTTTTATATTCTTTCACAATTTATTGTTTATAAGAAAATAATATGTGAGATAGAATAAATTATATAGGCCTTTAGAAAAGTGGGACATTGAAATTGTTATTGCATAAAGACATGATATATATGCTTATATCATAATTAAAAACAAAGATATTCTATTTGATACAATATGTATAAATAGAGAGATATCCTATTATATAGATATGGGTATATAATAAGGCAAGTATTATTTTTTAGAACTGATATTCAATTATTTTGTTTCTAAAAACTCTGGAATTTACAAAAATAGTATACCATTAATTTAAAAGTTTCATTTTGTGAATAGAATTGGATTTTTGTTGGCTTGAATTGTTATAAATGTGTTTTTACTTAGGATATTTACTCCTGAGTTAGTTAAACTCATGAGTATATGAATGTAATTGCATCGGAGGTTTCATAAGGCCTATATAAATATGCAGAACAAATTTTATGTGTGTCAGATACTCTTTCACACTTCTTAGATATTTATCAACCCATTTTAAAAGACCTTACATATTTCTTTACCACTGAGACACAAGTATTCTGTAACATCCTGGTTCTGAAAGCTACTCAACGGGTTCCCCGGACCCGGTTGGTCACATGACCTCAAGCACATTTCCCCAAACTCCAGAGGCTACCAACTAGTAGTGAGGGACTAGGTCTGATAGTGGAAAAAATATTCCCTAATTTGTCAAAATGTAGCGCAGCGGAATAAAATATACAAACATACAACAATAGTGGAATAATTAAACCATACACATTTAAAATGAACAACTGCAGTAAAAGATAACCAACAGTTATATAGATAATGATGCAACATGTCTCTAGTTCTATGAAAAGAACCAGAACATGTTACATAGTATTACAATACAATACAATGGAGAGTACATGTAAAGAAGAACAAAACAGAACAGTGTAATAGGAACTCAGCAGCTTCGCAAGCCTAATCTCGGTCCCAAGATCTCCTACTCCTCTGCAACAATCATGTAACTGTATAGGGACCCTTTCCCTTATCCACACCTACAAAAACATAGTCAGTTTGGGCCGAATACATGACCCAAATAGGGTGTGATAAATAAATCCTAGTAGGCACCCACCAAAGGCCCGTGGCCAACTATGTGAAAATATGAAACAACAGTGTGAAAAAGTAAATGCAGTAAACCAGTAAGTACTCAAAAGTAATTATCACTACCAGTTTCTTTGCCATTTTCATTTAAACTATTTAATTTAATAACATTATGTGCTCATCAGTTCCAAGACCTCAGGCCAATCAGAATCTTTCCCTCAGACTAATAAAGTAAAACCACACCCTTAGGCTTGCCCTCATGCTATATAATAACCATGCCCTCAAGATTTCCGTCAGTATATATAATAACCACGCCCTCAGGCTTTCCATCAGGCTATATAATAATCACAGCCTCAGGCTCACCCTCAGGCTATATAATAACCATGCCCTCAGGCTTAAGTAACTGGGCCGAGATGAAATCACAAACATGTAAATTATAAACAAATTAATCTAAAGGCAAAATTAATGCACAAAATAACCATAGCATACTCTCAGGTATCCTGGACAAATGGCTAAACGGAGGAATGCACCCCTGGGGTGGTCCTAGATCCAAGCAGCGATCCCAAACAATAGTGTATTATCACATTTAATTACCTATACAATTCTAGGTATTTTAAACAGCCAAGGCCTCAGCCACATGACACCCCAACATGGGTTCATAGAAAAATGGTACACACAAACACACAACAGTTGGAATTTAAACACCAAGAAACCTACCTCGATCTCCCCTGATTGATATACGTGAACGACGCTCCTAGAAATTCCTGAGAATGATGTAGATATGAGGTGAACATAACCTTGTTCAAACTCAAATAACTTCCTTTATTGGAAGAATTGGTAAGAGCTATGCAAGGTGATGGAAGAACTCACCCGTACGGTTCCAAGGAGATCGATGGTGCAGAAAATCGGTTCCCGGTGTGCGGTCGAGAGGTCCTCGAAGCTACGGCCAAGCACTCCTCTAGTTATAAGCCTTCACTGCGTATAGAGGAGGCTACAAAACATTTTATGCAAAAGAACATACTACACAGCGTGTACTATTGAGTACACGGCGTGTAATTTCCATTTTTTACTGTTCCTCTGGTGACTTCTCGCCAGCATGGCACTGTTCATTAGTCGACATGAGTACACGGCGTGTAATCCTTGAGTACACGGCATGTCTAGACGCTCAGCTAGTGACTGACTTTACTGCCTTACTATTTGCCTTCCGACTGACTATACGATGTGTAAATACCCACTACATGGCGTGCAGTCGTTTTTACAACTTTCATCACTAGCACGGCTACACGCCTTGTCTACTCATCCTACATGGGCAAAGTACACGGTTTGTGGACAAGTACATGGCATGTACCCACAAAGTTTTTGGATTTTCCCCATTTTCCTTATTTTCTAAAAAACCCTTAAGGAAAAGAGAAAAGAATAATCCCGTACCTCAAGAATAAGAACCTGGTTCTTAGAAAGTCCCCCCCCCCCTAATGAAATTCATCCCCGAATTTCCCTTCCAATGGTGGTAAAGAAAAAGATCAGAACCACTCTACCCACTGAAAATGTACATTAGTCTCCTGCTCCTATGTTTCATCCTACACTCAGCCATACTACCATAGAACCCGTACAAGAGGAACTAACCAACCTGAGAGAACCTTCATGCTCCTATCAATGATATGAATCGGATGCTCCTGAAAGGATGCATCGACATGAAGCTCAACCTCCTTGGGCCGAAAGACGTGAGACAGGTCGGAATGATAATGGTGCAATTGAGATACATGGAAGACGTCATGCATTGACCTGTACCTCTGTGGTAACTACAACCGATAGGCAACCGGCCCAACTCTCTCCAGAATCTAGAATGGCCCCACATATCTCAGTGAAAGTTTACCCTATCTCCTAATCTGTCAGTGTCCCAACTTTGGTGAAACACGTAAAAACACCTGATCCTCGAACACGAACTCCAAGGGTTGTCGGCGGTGATCAGCGTAAGATTTATGATGAGACTGCGCAGTAGCCATCCACTTTTGTATCAACTGGACCTACTCAAAAGTCTCCTGCATGAGACATGGTCTTAGTAAAGCTGCCTCACCGGCCTCTACCCAACACAAGGGTGACCGGAATGGCCTACCATATAAAGCCTCGTAAGGTTACATCTCAATAGTTTCCTGAAATCTTTTATTATAGGAAAACTCGACTAGGGGTATATGATTCTCCCAAGAGCCTCCAATGTCCATGACGCATGCACACATCATGTCCTCCAGCACCTATATCATACACTCTAACTGACCATCGTTCTAGTGTGGTATGTTGTGCTCAGAAGCACTTGTGTACCCTGTGCCCTCTGAATACTTTTCCAGAAACGAGACGTAAAATGGGCGTCCCTATATGAAACGATAGAACGAGGGACCCCATGAAGACTTACAATCTCTCTGATATACAACTTCTCGAGTTCGTCAACATCGAAGGTCTCCTTGATCAGAAAAAAGTGAGCTACCTTTGTGATTCTTTCTACAACAACCCACATGGAAGCATTGCCTCAAGGTGACCTCGGAAACCCAGTCACAAAATTCATCATGACATCATCCCATTTCAACTCTAGAATGGGTAGCTGCTGTAACAGTCCAACTGTTCTCTAATTCTCTACCTTCACCTACTGACAGGTGGAACATCTCGTGAAAAAACCAGCTACATCTCTCTTCATACACGGCCACCAATACTGATGTCTCAAGTCACGGTACATTTTGGTAACTCCGAGATGCACTGCCCAAACTGAAGCATGAAAATCCCACATCACCTCCTTATGTATATCCCCTAGAACCCACACTCGTTCATGGAAATGTGTCACCTCATCATCGCCTATCGTTCATCTAGGATGAGGGTCCTTACTGGCCACCGACTCCCGTAGGACTAGGCCTTCTGAATCAGATAGTTGTCTTATCCTCACTCTATCCAGAAGGGTAGAATTCACGGATAATGATGAAATATAGGGTTTCCCCCGACTATCGTGCACCTCCAAATGCATCTCAGAGAACAAAGCCATAAGATGCCACTCACCACTGGCCTCTTGCACTGCTTGTATCTGATTCTTCTTGCTCAGTGCATCAACAACTGCATTACCCTTACCAGGTGTATATGAAAGTTCAAAATCGAAGGAATGTAGGTACTCAACCCACCTATGCTACCTCAAATTCAAGTCACACTGAGAAAGATATATTTGAGTGTTTTGTGGTTGGTTAAAACCACAAAATGCTCTCCCAAAAGATAATTTCTCCAAAATCGCAATGCATGAAAGACTACAACCAACTCGAGGTCATGTGTCGGGTAATTCTTCTCATGTGGCCTCAACTGCCAAGACTCATATGCAACAAATCAATCTCCCTGCATCAACATAGCTCCCAGCCCAATACTTTATGCATCATAGTAAATTGTATATCTCTTCCCCTGCTCTAGGAGAATCAGGATTGGTGATGATGTCAACCATCCCTTTAGCTCCAGAATGTCTATCTCGCAAGCTTCAGTCCAAAAAAACTTCACGACCTTCTTAGTCAAACAAGTCAACGGCACTGCTAAGTAGGAGAAGACCGGTATAAAACTCTTGTAGTAACCAAAAAGCCCTATGAAACTCCTTATCTCAAACACGTTATTAGGCTGCTCCCAAGAAACTACTTCTCTCACCTTCTTTGGGTCTACTAAAACTCCTGGCTCTGAAATGATATGACCCAGGAAGTGTATTTGGTCCATCCAAAAGTGGCACTTTGAGAGCATACCATATAGCCAATGCTATGTTAGTGTACTCAATACGATCTCAAGATGGGTATCATGGTCGTGTCGAGTGTGAGAGTACACCAAGATGTAGTCCATAAAGACTACCAAAAAAGAATCCAGATAAGGATGGAACACACGATTCATCAGATCCATGAAAACTATTGGCGTGTTCGTGAGTCCAAAAGGCATAACCAAGTACTTGTATAGACCATATCTGCTCCAAAAGGTGTAAGTGATATATCTGATGGTCTAATGCGCAACTGATGATATCCCGATCTCAAGTCAATCTTCGATAACACTCATGCACCTTGAAGATGATGAAAAATATCATCAATCATCGGAAAGGGAGATCGGTTATTAACCGTAAACTGGTTCAGCTTTTGATAATCCACACAGAGTCTGAGGGTACCGTCTACCTTCTTCGCAAAAAGGACCAGCAACCCCCAATGAGAAGTATTGGGTTAGATAAAACCCTTTGAATGTAACTCTTCTAACTATCTCTTCATCTCTTCAAAATCTAGTTTAGCCATCCTATAAGGAGGAATGGACACCATTGTTTCTCCTAGCACAAGATCAATAGATAAATACACCACTCGCTTCAGAGGTAGACCCGAAAAGTCATCCGGGGAGACATCCCTGAAACGATGAACCACTGGAGGGAAATCCTTCTGACATGTCCCCTGATCATCCAGGTATAAACTCGCAATCTGGGATTTTACACCACCTCGCCCGTGATGCTTGGGTCCAGCTCGGCTCGCCTGGAAATCCAATTCATTCTTGTACAGAAACTCTACTCCCTCTGGTTATGTGAAACTCACCCTGTGATGATAGAAATCCACGAAGGCTCGAAATAGAACCAACCAGTCCATCCCAAGAATGAAATCATAGCTCGTCATCTCTAAAACATTGAGGTCCCACAGAAAGTGACACCCACCAACCTCTAGGGGGCACTCCCTGCACTGACGCACACTACCTGTTCTAGTTCCCAACGGAGTGTCTAGCGTCATGACATCAGAAGAAGAAGAAACATAGATCCCAAGGCTCTCCACAACTGGCACCAATATAAAACAATTCGTAGCACCCGTATCGAAAAGTACTAAAGATAAAATATAAGCTACTAGAATAGTACCTCTAATAGTAGAAGGTTTGGAATCATGATCCTGTTGGGTCTGATGCACTACATATGCCTTCCTAGTGCCGCAACCCTGCGACATAGCCTGGCTGCCCTAAGTTGTACCACCCTATGGCCTTTTTGATCCTAGTGTCTAGCTACCATGGCCACGACCACCATCTCTACCAGCACATCCTGACGTATTCCTGTTTCCCGATTTGTATGAAGCTGCTGGTCATGCTCCCGCATGAGGAGTCTGCACAGAACCCCTCTCACTAGCCACTGGTAGAAACTCCATGCAAAATCACTACAGATGACCCCTCTTACCACAAGCTCAACACTCCATAGGGTCTCGAATACACTGGGGTCTTTTGTGCCCCTCTCTACCACACTGGTAGTAGATGATCTGGCCACCTAAAGCATTCCTCTGGCTAGTACTTCCACCATGAGAGAACTCTATTTGTATCTTCCTCTTACCAGTAGAAATAGTACCGGAAACTGGTGTCAAACTACCCTAACCCATACCACTATCTTCTCGTAGGTTCCTCTCAGTAATCAGTGACTTGTTCACTATAGCATGTACAGTAGGAAACCTAAAAACATTCAGTAGTGCTCAGATGTCATATTGAAGACCATATTCAAGGCATCTAGTCCTCAACGTCTAATCACCCACCAGAAAGGATGAAAAATGCTGAAGCTCGATAAAACAAGAAGAATAATCCATCACCAATATAGCACCCTATTAAAGATTCATGAACTCTCAAGCTCTATCTTACCTCAGCGTCTCTAGGAAGAAGTAGTCCTAGAAATCTGTTGGAAAATCTTCCCACACCATGTCTCTGTGATGCTCTGATTGAGTGATAACATCCCACCACCTCTTGGAGGAATCATGCAACATATAGGTCATGAGCTTGACCCTCCACCCGAGAGGCGTCTCAAGATGCTCAAAAATAGTTTTTATTGAATCCAACAATGAATCCGCAGCCTGTGGTCCTCCATCCCATTAGAACGTAGGTAGATACTGCTTCTGGATTATACGAGTCATTTTTTCCATAGATGTGGCAGCCTGTGGTGCTCCTTGGAATGTTTGCATAAACCGCATAATTCCTTCACGGAACTGCGCCTCCGTGCCTGTGTCTGGTATAATGGATAGTGCTACATCTGGTACTGTGGATGATCAACTAGTAGCCCATGGCCTACCATCTCGAGAGAATAATTGTTTCTGCTCTCTTGGCGAACAATCGGTGTTCATCTTGATGACATGAATCTAAAAGGTCAAATGTACACATTAGATCAATATTATCAAAGATTCAAAACAAGGAGAGGGAGAAATAAGGATTCCAAGATTTAAAAAACTTGACTACATGGTGTGTATAAAGACTACACAGTGTGTTCATGAAACTGACTTCCCTGCCTGAGTCCTTCAACAAGGCTAAGCCACACGATTCTCTTTTTTACAAAACTACACAACATGTATAACATCTACACAACGTGTTTGGTGTAATTTCCAACTACCCGTGTCATTCGTGACATGACCTATATACCAATTCCACACTACACGACGTGTTTTCCAAAAGACATGACATGTACAAGAAGCCCCAGACCAACCCGTGTTGCTTACTACACGACCGGTTACTCGGATAACACTACATGACATGTTCCAGGAGGAAACGACATTTACTAGGAAGGATAACGCCGACCTGTGTTGTTAGCTACAGGGCTGGGTATCAGGGTAAGACTAAACAACGTGTTCAAAGTGAACATGGAGTGTATGTCTTAAGGTTTCACCGTCCATGTTGTTCATTACATAGGTGGAGACCGGGTCACTACTACATGACATGTACAAATAGTACACGACACATTTTTCCCCAACCATTCCCTACACTGTGTCCCC
This sequence comes from Viscum album, assembly GCA_963277665.1. Taxonomy (NCBI): domain Eukaryota; kingdom Viridiplantae; phylum Streptophyta; class Magnoliopsida; order Santalales; family Viscaceae; genus Viscum; species Viscum album. Next base: position 1,180,344,650 of record OY728128.1, on the reverse strand, counting down.
ACCCATATGTTCTATGACATGAGAAGAGACTACACGGCGTGTAGTGAGGGTACATGGCCTGTACTTAAAAAAGTTTTCATTTTTCCCGAACAGAAGATCACACGGCGTGTGTCCCTAGAACTACATAGCGTGAATCCTGGATTTTTCAGACAATAAGCCTCAAATGCAACTACGGAACCCATAAAATATATAAAAGAATACCTTAGTTCCAAATTCCGATCTTTGGGGGCCCATACTCCCCCGCGAATCAAAGCTTGGCATCTTATCTGTGTGTATAAATACGGTAAACAACCAATGATCCACCAAATTCCAGTCAATGAGGGCCCATACTCCCTGAAGACCAAAGTTTGACGTCCATTATATCAACTATCGCACACAACAATACCCTATCAAATAACAGGTATTTATCAAAGCAGCAAGCACAACATCATGCTTTTCTATCACAAAAACTATCACATCAACATAAAATTTCTAATGCTCCTACATGGCATGAGAGAATGCATGACATGTGATTTCTAGCATGTGCGTAAATGCTGAATGAGATGGAATACCCTCATCTAATCTGGTTACAACTAAATAGAACCCAAGTATAACATATAAACATCACACCACAAGTGCTTCACCCAACGCTGAAAACCAGATCAACCGTTAATTGAAAAATCAATAAAATTGCAACACGAGGTAAATTGGATTTTCCCTGTACACGGGTTAACTAATCTCGTGAATTTCTTATTACCAAATACAATTTTCATCTTATCCCTGACTAAAGCACCAAAAAGTAAGTCAAAGAAAAGAACCCCTCTGATACCACTTTGAAACGTCCCGGTTCCGAAAGCTACTCAACGGGTTCCCCAGACCCGGTTGGTCACATGAACTCAAGTGCATTTACCCAAATGCCAAAGGCTACCAACTAGCATTGAGGGACCATGTCTGATAGTGGGGAAACTATTCCTTCATTTGTCAAAGTGTAGAGTAGTGGAATAAAATATACAAACTTACAACAACAGCGGAACCATTAAATGGTACACATTTAAAATGAACAACTGCAGTAATAGATAACCAACAGTTATATAGATAAGGATGCAACATGTCTCTAGTTCTAAGAAAACTTCTAGAACATGTTACACAATAGCATTATACAATACAATAGAGTATAGGTACAACAGGACAAAATACAACAGTACAATAGGAACTTAGCAGCATCGCAAGCCTATGCTCGGTCCCATGCTCTCCTTCTCATCTGCAACAATCATGTACCTTTATAGGGACCCTTGCCCTTATCCTCACCTGTAACAACATATTATGTTTGGGAAAAAGAAATGACACAAACAGGGCGTGAGAAATAAATCCCAGTAGGCACTCACCAAAGGCTCGTGCCCAACTGTGTGAAAATATGCACCTAGAGTGTGAAAAAGTAAATGCAGTAAACTAGTAAGTAATCAAAAGTAATTATCACTACCAGTTTATTTTCAATTTTTATTTTAACCATTTAATTTAATAACATTTTTTTCTCATCAGAACTAAGCGCTCAGGCCAATCAGAATCTTTCCCTCATGATAATATAGTAAAACCACGTCCTCAGGCTTTCCCTCAGGCTATATAATAACCACACCCTCAGGCTTGCCCTCAGGCTATATAATAACCATTCCCTCAGGATTAAGTAATCGGGATGATCCCAAAGCACAAACATTCTAATTATATAAAATTCTTCTCAAGGTAATAGTAATGCACAAAATAAACATGACATACCCTTGAGTATCCTAGCCAAAAAACTAAACAGAGGAACACACCCCTAGGGTGGTCCTAGATCCAAGTAGTGATCCTAAACAACAGTTTATTATCACATTTAATTACCTATACAATTCTAGGTATTTTAAACAGCCAAGGCCTCAGCCACACGACACCCCAACATGGGTTCTTAGCACAATGGTACACAGAAACGCACAACAATTGGAATTTAAACACCAAGCCACCAACCTTGATCGCCCCTGATCGATATACGTGAATGACACTCCTCAAAATGCCCGATAACGACATAGATATTTGGTGAAAATAACCTCATTCAAACTCAACTAACATTCTTTTATAGGAATAATTGGCAAGAGCTACACAAGGAGAAGGATGAACTCACTCGTGCGGTTCCTAGGAGATCGACGGTGTAGAAAATGGGTTCCCGGTGTGCGGTCGGGAGGTCCTCAAAACTCCGGCCAAGATCTCCTCCATTTCAAAGCTTTATCTTTGAACAGAGGAGGATACTACATAGTTTAAGTGAAAAAAAACAGACTACACGGTGTGTACTATTGAGAAAACAGTTTGCAATTTCCATTTTTTAACTGTTCCTCCGGTGGCTTCTCACCAGCGTGACACTGTTTATCAGTCGACATGAGTACACAGTGTGTAACTCATGAGTACATGACGTGTCCTAATGCTCAGCTGGCGGTTTCCTTCACTGCCTTACTATTCGCCTACCGACTAACAACACAACATGTAAATACCCATTGCACGGTGTGTAGTCAGTTTTTACACCTTTCATCGCCAGCATGGCTACACGTCGTGTGTTCTCATCCCACACGGCCAAAGTACATGGCGTGTGGACCAGTACACGTCTTGTACCCACAATGTTTTGGGAATTTTCCCAATTTTTCTTTTTTTTCTCAAAAACACTTAATGAAAAGAGAAAAGAAAAAACCCATACCTCAAGAATAAGAACCGGGTTCTTACACACTCCCTGAAAAAAATAGAGTTTAACTCCTTCAATGAGTGATTTCTTATGGGTATTGGATACACACAAGATGAGGGATTCCATTTAGATAACTAGTTTTGGTCTTCCATAAGATTATATGAGTTAATATAGCTAGGGTAGCTAATCTGTGTAAGGTACATATATAGTATTCTTTAATTTACATAGAAAAAATTTGTTATCATATGTGGAAGTCCTTGTTATAAATTTGTTAGTAAATTCACTTCCATGATTAAACATTAATATATCCTAATAAACACAAAAAAATATTTAAAATAAAATATAAATAATAAAATCCTCAGGATATAACAAAAATAAAACTATAGTCACTATGATAATGATAAATAATTTTTTTTGAAACACTCTAAACATAAAAACTAATAAATCTTAATTAGAAAAGAAAATAGCAACATTCTAACTATCATTACACACATTTAGATAATATAATATCATCTTAATTAATTTCTCTAATTCTTTATTGAAGATGAGATAATTGATATATATATATATAATAGAGTAAAAATTGTTGATTTATGACTTGAAAAAGTAAGGAGGATTGAATGGGGAAGAAGAATAAAAAAATTAATATTTAATGAAATCTATTGTAGAAAAAACTGAAAGTCAATGAATAATATAAGAAGGGATACCTTTTAATTACCAAAATCCTTAATTTTCTATCGTGGCTTGGGGATTATATCTATAATTTTTTTCCCATATTAAAATTTATGTGGGTTATTTTATAATATTAAAGAGAAAAAAAGTCCCATAAAATCTATAGTCTATTGTATGATTATTACAATTATATAGGTAAATTTTTTTTTAAAAATGATCGACTGTAAAGGAAACCATTCTCAAAAAATGGTTACGTTAATCATTGAAATTAGGTTTTTGATATTTGAGTAAAAATTGATTAATATTATTAGAAATTTAAAAAAAAATCCATGTTAATAACGATTTGAAACCCTCATGTTCACTAAAAATTGAAAAATTAAATATTTTCTCTGGTATATCTCTACCTTTTTCATATCTAAAGAATATGAAATGGTGTATGGGAGTTAATACCACTTTAAAACCCACAATATATATCATGATATAACTTTTATTTATTATTCAAAATCAAAATCATGATGAAACAACATAATTTACATTTAACTAAATGTAAAATAATATGAAAATTTGTAAAATCATGATATTAAATGTAAAATTATATGTATATACAACTCATAAGTTATGATAGTGTCCTAACGCAACATAAGTCTAAAATAAGGAAAAATTATTGAATAATCAATTTGCGCTTTAGAAACATTGAAACCATAAACCCTATGAAAAATAGATCTACAAATGGATATATAAATATACATAAACATAATTAAAATAATAATAAAATGAATTCATGGGTATTATATACACAACACAACAAGATTTAGTGTTAATATGGAATATGTTTCACATAAATAAAAGTAAGATGAGAAAACTATTACCTACAATCTAACTTGTCACCGTTGTCATTATATTTACAAAAAATAAACTAATATTAATTATTTGCATTCTTGATAAAAATTTCACGTATTTAATACTTTTATTTTACTTATTATCATGTTATATAAAAATACTTAATCCATTATGTTTACATAAGATATTTTCACTATATTCGACTTATGTGTCAAAAATGAATTTTGTAGGTTGACTATGGTCAAAGAGATCATTATTAAAACATCTAGAGAATAATAATGAAGTAATTATTATATTTATACATAAATTATAATTTCAAAATCAATCATGAATGATGGATATGAAAAATCAATTAACATTATGATAATGGAGATGTCAGGCCGTATGTACGCATGAGTAACGTTTACATATTTCAATGATCATTATGGAAAGAAGGTAAGTAACATTAATCATTAAACATTTATTATAGTATAACAAATTAAATATTATTTAATTAAATATACTTATATTTTTCACTCTTTTGTTGTGGTGATGAAAAAATGGGTCACATCGCTACGAGGAGGATATAATCCACACATCTACGAACGACATTATCTATTTTCTAATGAGTGAAAGGATAAAACGAAAATGATATATTATATTTATACAATTATAAATATTTCATAAATATAATAAATATTTATTTTATTTCACAAATACTTTTTATATTTACCCTATTTACTTTCAATGTAACATGTCGATGAAAAACAAATCATAGCGCTTCACGAGACGGTAGTCCAATATAGACCCCACTAATGTTATTTTATACATTAGGGAGTAGAATGTAGAAGGGAATGTAAAGTAAAATTACTCAATATTTATAATTATTTAATAAATATCATATATAAAATTTATATACATCATCATACCCTATCATGATAGGTGGTAATAGAAAAAAGAGTGACATCGTTTGGCAAGGAGACATTCTGCCGTAAACACTAATGTTGATCTCATTACAAATTTGATAAAAGTGTGTGGTTTAATGTAATTCAAATAACATAAACAAGATTTTATATAATATTTTTGGGTTATTATATCATCATTTTGTACTATTAATTTAAGGAGGTGGAGAAAGGAGTAAAATATTTACGTTGTGGAAGAACAACACCACTTCTTCGGGTATCCTCCTTAGGTGTGAATTATGGACATGAAAGATGGGATTTAGTCCAATGATAAAGATTCTAGGATGATGGTATGGATTTTTTGAAGTGATATGGGAAATTTTTAGCTGATCCAAATGGAGTTAGAGGTGAGAAGAAGTTAGGGGAGTGAGTTCCCATTTTTATTAGAAGATCAGTGGCATTCATATAAATACTCAAAAGTATTCTCTATTGGGATATCAATATTTCCAAATGTGGAACCGAAATTGATAACTAAATGTTATTAGGGATAATATGGTCATGAAACTCATCCAAAACACAACGAAACACATTTTTTAAATGTTTTTTTCCTAAACATATTTGTTTTTATATTTTTACAATTTTGGGGTTTAATTAGGGTAATAAGTTTTTTAACCAAGGTAATTCATCTGTTAAGACTAAATTTAAGTGATAATTAATAAAAAATTAAGACTGAATGATTATAAATATTAAATATAATATATAAAATGAAAATATTATGCCTTTTGAAAATTATTTTTAACAAAATCCCAAGTAACGTGAATATCCTATACTTTAACCTTAATAACACTAGCATAGTTTTCTTACCAATTTGGGGTAAATATAATAATTATTAAAGAAAATTGTAAAATTAATGGGTTATAGTTTCTATATATAAACATTAAAAAATAAATTTTCAAAAAATAGGATTTTAGTAATTTTAATTCATTTACAAAAATAAAATTTCTATAAAATAGCATTCATGTCAATTTTGAAATTATTTAATTAATTTGAAAAAAAAACAAGAAAATTATGGAAATTAAATATATAAAGATAAAAACAAAATTTATATATTCATCTAAAAATTTATTTAACATAATAAATCACACAATTTAGATTAATTTTAATATTTTTTGTGTCATTTATTTCATTTAATTACTAAATTAATATGTGGTACGTTGAAATTTCTTAAGAGTAATATTTAATTATTTCATATAAAAATCTATATATAAATTATTATGAAAAAAATTTTATTTTAAAATAACATTTATTACCATACCTATGTTTTTTCCCTATACCAACATTTTATATAAAATAAGAGGAAGAGAAATACTATGTTTTTCTTTTCCCTTACTTATTATATGGCTCACATTTAAAGGAAATTGGTATATAATTTTCATATTTCATATATTTTGATGGAAAAAATTATATTTTCTAATTAAATATAATTAATATAATATTTTAGGTCATTTTCATCATTTTTATTATAGTTTCAACCCCTAGTAATTTTTTTTCCTAAATTGCAATAAATATTTTTTACGGCATTCAATATTTAATTTATTAAAAAACAATAGATGACCATATCCAGTATTATAAATTATGATTATTCAAAATATGAAATCAATTTTTTTCAAATTCAATAAAAATAATTAAAATGTTTTAATTTAATATAAATCCTGTAGATGCATCGAGACATTGGGGTTTGGAGAAGAGTTTTAAAAACATGATTAAATATCAACTCCATGAACAATGATAATAATTGTTTGAAAATAAATTAATATTTAAACCTATATAATTTATACATATATATTAAAACAATTCCCCATTTTATATTAGTTTAATTAATTAAAATGGAGAAAATTTATTCACATTAAAACATTTTTAAGAAAAACACTTTTTTCAAAAGATAACCCATATACTAAAACCCAATATAAAGTTGATTCATGTTCATTTTGTGGATTAAATATAAATTTGGTTACATTATAACATATTCAAAACATATATTTAATTTCAAATTACTTAATTTATCAAAAAGAAATGTCTTTTTTAGAAAAATTTGTATTTTTCACCATTCACTTCAAAATTAAAATTTCCCAAAAATTCCAATAAATTCACCCAAACAAAATTTAAATATTCTATTCAAAATTTTATTTTTATTTTATAAAAAACATTTTATAATGGTTCTAAAATACTATAATAATAATTTTTCCATTAAAATCAACAAAAATCATTTTTGATGAAAACATATTTTTGAAGAATAAAATCACATCACAAAAAAATTATCAATTATTTACCAAATATTTATAAATAATTTATTTTTGAATAATTCATATATATATATATATTATAAATTTGTGAACACTATCAATACCCACCAATTTGACAAATATGTCACAATCGTAATATATATCATAGGCTACTTATGTTCAGTGTTGCGTGTTGAATAACATTCCAAACATAAAATCCACAGGGTTGTGTGTAAAAAATGAAAACCTAATAGTTTCATGTAATTCTAGATACACAAATTATTCCATGTTACTCATTCCATTTAATATAATTACCTTCTATTAAAATATGAGGGTGTTACTACACACTTATATACTCAATATGTGGAGTGTTTTAATGACTTTATAAGATAAGTAGTTTCATTAAGGACTATTTTATTTTCTAAATTCATTCTTATGGATGTGTTGAGGAAATATGAATTTTTATGAAATATTTAAACAATTTTTTCAATTATTTTATGATATATGAACTTAGCGTATGATTCTAAGGTTATGGTACTATATAGACTGTATAAGTGGGTATAATTTTAAATAAGACCAATAATATTTAATTGAAAAGTCAAATAATATTTCATATATTAGTATTTTAATGTTACAAAAACTAATAGTTTCCATGTATGGGGATTAATTATTCCATAGGATGGAATTTTCAAGAATATAATAAATTGTTTTGAAAAACTCCAACAAATATCGTTTCTTGGCTTTAGTATAATAAAAAGTAATTATTATATTTATATGGGTATGTGATACCTAATGTATGCGTCAAATGTTTTTTAAATATATAAGATTTAGAAATAAATTCAATAATTAATAGACCTTATTGTTTTGATTATAATGATAAATAAAATATTTTCTATATCAAATATTCTTTAAAAAAGGAATATGTACAGCTCTAATACATCTAAAAAATAATATTTATAGCTATATAATTTTACCCATGTGATAAATTTTTTTGTTTGTTAATAATGTTTTTATAAACAATAAATGATAAAGAATATAGAATACATGGTTCATGATTCATTATATTCTATATCATGTCAGATAATGTGATAATAATAGTATTTTTTAACCTAAATAGAAGTTATTATCTATCTTATTGTTGAAATATTAAAATTTATGTTTGGGATTAAGAGGTACAAATTTATCTCGTAAAGTATTATACAAGTCAATTTTCAAAGTGAATTTTATAATATCCTAAATGATTTTGTATGTTTTAGTTATGTAATGATGTGAATAATGAGCTCACATTATAAGGAATATTCGATAGAATTATTTGTAAAGGATGATGATATCAATGTCTTTATAAATAATTCTATGTAGGAAATAGATGTTATTAACATCCTAAAATTTGATATTGTAGATTTAAAGAGTTTGAATATGTTCAAGGAGTTAAAATTTGAGATTATGATTTGTTAATTTATCTATTATTTATACCATAATACATCATAGATGTTACTCAAAAAAATTAATAGTGGGAGGGTCGTATTAGATGGACACATAGAGATGTGGAAGAGATTACATAAAGATATAATGAGTTCCCCTAAACCTTAAATGTATTGAAAACATAAGGCCAATCTAGAAAACTGTCATATGTGATATGTTAGACAAGTGATAATAAATTCCTAAATGAGTTCAGGAATATAAGATGTGTCATGTTATAAAAAAGTCAAAATCCACTATTAATAATTCACACCGAATGCATATATGTATATATAAGAATACATGTAGGGAGTATTAATTATAATTTACTCTCAATGTTCAAATTTTATATATATGTAACAAATATTAACCATGGAATATTATAGTTTATAAGGAAAACTTAAGGTTATCAGGAGTGTGGTTCACAAATTGGGATAAAAAATATTTTTATGTGGCATAAAGACTGTTTTACTCCATGGATGACTCACAATTTATACCATATGGAGTGTAATATACTATGTATTGGGAATATTTGGTGGGAATAATATTTATATATACAGCCTCAAATTAAATAGGTTATAGATATACCAATCATGAGAACCATCACACTTTTATACCTTTTATATCGAAGTTGTGATACTTAGTTGATCATTGGGTGGTTAGGTATGATGTCAAGACTATCCATTGTTGGAGCTTAACCATGAACATATTTTTCATCTCACCTGATAATTATGATATTTGTTCCCTTGATTGAGCTAGAATGTGGAAGTCTACAACCATTCACAGATAAAAAATTAAGTGTTTATCTTTTTGGGTGATTTAGATGGGGTGTGCTCATCCATAATGGTGCATGGAAAGTGATGTACTCATAGTCCTAGTTAGTTGAAATTTAGAGAATCAAGAATAAACGAGTAGGCTATATGGGATATACAATCACCATGATCCATGTTTACCTGATTCATTGTAAAAATGGATCATATAAAAATTTAATTGTAACACCCCAAGGTTCCATGGTATGTTTCCCTTTGAATAATGCAACATCTTTCATTTTACACAACTTCGAGATTCTAACACATTGCGACCAATAAAACTAGCTGTTTATAATAGTAATACCCACTTTTTGAAATTTTAAAATTTTAATTTTTCAAAATGGTTTTAATTTTGGAATTCAGAATATCGTTATTAGCTTATGGTGTATTTTTGGTATTTTTCTGAAAGCATTCAATTTTTGATGAATAGTGAAAAACACTGCGTTATTGGTTAAAACTGACTTTTTATTTAAATAGTTATTTATTGTATTTAAATTTATTTTAGGTAAAAATAGATACATAATACCTATATAAGTTCAGTTTAATTCATTGAAGTCGGTTAATAATAAGTTTAGATATAAAAAACATTATTTAACTTTTTACCCTATTTTACCTAACTCCTAGGAGCATTTTCAAATTTGCATAAAACATAATTTTAACACTTCTATGAGTTGAATTTTAGAAATCCCTGAGACACGGTTAATATTAATAAGTAATATGTGGTTCAATAGGATGAAAATAATTTTTCATGAATAGTAACTTTTCACTTTTATTTTCCACGGTTAAAAGTAAATAGGGTAATTAAGAGTAAAATGATATTATAATTACTCAAAAACATGTCCAAATTCTATTGGATCTATATAATTAAACCAGAAACAACCTTTGAATGAAAATATGATCCTGTTTGGTCCACTTGAATTAGATTAGGTCATTTCTTATAATTTTATTTAAAGTAGATTTAGAAGAGTTAAATTCAAAGTTTAATAGCTTAACCATTTTTAAAAGAGAGATATACATAATATAAATTCAAATATAAGTATTAATTAGAAAGATATAAATATTTCATACATAATTGTATTTTATTTATAATTTGTAGACATTAAATAATTTAATTTATTTATGACACAATGATGATATAGTAATTACCTTATTAATGAATGATTAAAATAATTGATATTATAAAAATCCAAATAAATGTAATTTCATACTTCTGATGAATTCCAATAAATTTATAGGCTACTATGGCATGTTAGGGTTGATTAAATAATATTATTTCAAAGTAATCATGCTGTTATGATTTTTCACAAAAACCAAATACTAAATAGTCTCAAAATTGACATAATTGAGTTTTTAAAACAAATACTATATTATTAATTGATATAATATTCCTAAAAAATCTAAGATTTGAAAAATGACATAGATGAGGTTATATATATTAATAATTAACCACATGGGGTTCTCTTCAAATTTTATAGTAAGTTTATTAACCATATAGTATAAAAATACAAAGAGATATGGTAAATGTGAAACTATTTAACTAAGAGTTAAATCTAAAAGATAAGGTTAATATAGTGACCTAAACCTATCTAAAACGTATTGGTTGAAATTTTTTTCTACCCATCTCCACGAACGCGATGAGATTCATTCCCCATTCTAATAATTCAAGAATAAATTTAATTTCATGATTAAAAATAATGATTAATAACATAATACCATTCTGGATAAGAATAAAATACATCCTATATATAACAAATATGGATTATGTAAATAATCATATAAAGGAAAACAGATCAGTTAATACCCAAAATGATGATACTAGTAAAATATTTTTAACAAAACAATATTAGAAGATCATATATGATATAATATTTTTCTATATAGTTTTTTTATAATATAATAACAATGATTTAACTGTTATAACAGAGGTTAAATTACCCTTGACAAAGGAAAAGTACAAGGGAAGGGTTAATTTCACAATATCTTTATTATCCGAGGTTGTTTTTATGTAAGTATCCATTAAGACCTCTTTATCATCAACATCCCTATTTTCTTAAAAAAATTATTTGAAATTTTTTTTACTATTTACTAGACAATGATTTAAAGTCATTTATACCCTTATTTAACTTTATAGGATTTTAAAGGAATCTTTCCATTGTTTTCTGAATAAGGTACTTTATGAACTTTTCGAAAAAATTAAGGTAAGAATCTTTTTTAACTTATACAGCGAGTGCAGATATATTCAACCATTATAACATCTCTGAAACTTCTCTTACAAGCTTATAAGAATATTTTGAAAATAAATGTTTTATTTTATAATTATCTGAATTTTAAATGATTTCATAATAGAAAGAAATATTTCTCTAAAAAAAATTTTGATTTCATCTATGCCAACATCCTTTTGATGGATTTTAAGCTTGTTTAACGTTGATTTATTTTGATAAAAATATTCAACATTGTATTGAATGTTTTTTGATATGTTTTACTATGGATGTATTATTTTTAAATCATTCATGAATTATGTATAATGTTTTGAAATTTGGTATACTATTTTTAATACGAATGTTTATGTTATGTTTAATCCTTTTTATATGAGGAATACATTATACTTAGTAAGTGATGGGTGGAGCCCACTATAGCTCCTTGATGCGTTTTAGGGTCTAATGAGACAAACTAGTATCTTGGCATAAGGGCTTGAAAAAATATTATTTGTAGTCTTGGCACAAGGCCTTTACTATGTGGTTATGAAGTCTGGAATTATGCATTCCATCATTATGAAAGTGGATATTGATTTTTCATGTGATTTATTGACTAGTAGAATATCTATCTTAATAATTAAATGGAATTATTTTATTTTATCTTTTCTATATTATGCTGAAGTTTAATTTTAAAAGGATTTTGTTTTAGTCTTATACATTGCCTTAAATGTTCATGCTTATTTATGAATGATTTGGCTATATTTTTATCCTTACTGAGCATATGAGATCATCCGTTTCTATGTTTTATTTTTCCCAGTATGTGAAGATGTATTTTCTAGTTGACCTGAAGGGATAGGCAAAGGATATATGTGTGTTAAAAAGAGGCCAAAATGTTGTTTATGTTATTATTTCATGATGTAATGTAAAAATTATGAATGTATCTAATACTTCCAAGGTTACTAAACTTATCGGTCATTCAGGACATGATTCCTCGTATCATGCCAAAGTTATGTAATAATGCACCGACTCAGGGTAACTGAGATTGGGGTGTTACAGTTGGTATTAGAGGAAGTTTAGTATAATCTTTGGAAAGTAGATTTAGAAGAACTCTGATTAGAGAACACTACCCTATGATAGACTATGAGGATTAGTATAGAAGAACTTCTTAGAATTTTGGTGCTATAGATATTTTTTGCGTTTTCCATGAAATGCATCCTTGTATTGATACGAGCCGGTAGACGCGGCTCTGGCATCGATATACCTCGCGATAAAACCCAAAAACACCACTTTGAGCTACACTCAAAGGGGAACTGGTGCAAGAAAATAGTCCTTGCTGCACTCTTTGTTATGAAAATCCTGGGGGATATGCATAAGATAATTCTCATTTTCTTTACAAACCATTATGAAGGGTTTATAAGTGTATATACTTCCTCAAGGAAAGCATTTTTTTGATTATGGATTATATACATAAACTGTTCAATTTATGCTATGTTTTTTACAAGTTTGGAATTATTTATTATAATTTATAAACTAATATACTATGTTCCATTGTTTAGAAATGATGCCTAGTAAAAGGAATGGAATCTATATCAACCCACGTTATCCATGTTGAGATTTACCTCCTACTCAAAACAATTATAGTGGAGCTGGTGATGCAACTGGGGCTGATCAGCTTTTCACCATACTAGAACAACTCACTCAAGTTATGAATAATTACCTTACCTATATAGAGAACCCTAATCCTCAACTGGGAGGATCAAGGTTAGTAGGATTTATAAGGAAATAACCACCAACATTCAATGAGAGTAAATATCCATTTGTAGTTGAGAAATGGAAAAATTCCTTAGAGAAAATATTTCATGCTTTGGGGAGTAACAAAAGGGAAAAAGTTGTCATGGCAGTTTATTGCCTCATGGGAGATGCATATCAATGGTGGTCAATAATCCAAAACATAAAGGAAGATGAAGAAGTATCAAACATATAATGGAGGGAGATAAAAGAGATTTTATTAGAAAAATACATTTCTCGTGACTATAGAGAGGATACGGATTGAAAATTTCTAAGACTGAGGCAAAATGAGGATGAAGAAAGTTGAAAAGTATGAGGCTAACTTTACAAGGATAGCATGACATGCAGAAGATTATATACATAATCTAAGGAGTAAGATTTATCAATTTCTTAATGGGTCAAAACCATTTCTCCACTAAGCATTAGTCTCACAATCCTTCTCATCATATGAAGTTATTTTCTTATGCGATATCAAGACATAAAAAGAAATTCTCAAAGTATTACTATTTTAAATCAATGCAAGAGAAAATGAGATCTACTGAACACGATGGAAATAGAAATACGGGTATGAAGGGAAAGGTAGAATAACCATTCTGTGGTAAATGTGGGAAGAAACACACAGGTACATGCCTGAAGGGAATGAGTTTCTATTATAGGTATCGTGAAAGAAGGCCACCAAGATCGTGATTGCAAGGGGAAGAAAGAGGCTGTCAATGTTGAATGCTACAATTTTAGAGAAAAGGGGAATTATGAAAACGAGTGTCATAAGAACCAAGGGAACTTACCTAAGAATAGACAATGCCTATGCGATCACTACTACTGAGGTTGAAGCTCCGAAAGACTTGGGGGAGAGTAATTTAATGGTTTCCTCAAGTTTAGCCAATACATTACTTGAATCAGAATCATCACATTGTTTCATATCTTCCCAGTTTTCTAAGAAAATTAGATATTTTCAATTCAACTTAACAAGGGAGTTTTTTGTCAAAACTCATAAGGGATGTATCATCGCAACAATGTTTTGTGAATAGGTTCCCATTAGGGAATATAAATGTTCTTTATCTGCTCTTCTCATCATCATACCCACGATTGAATTTGATATAATCCATAGAATAGATTCAATTTCAGACCATGATGTGAATATTTATTGTAATAATAAGGAGGTTACAATATTCGATGATGATAAGAAGGACCTTATCTTTATAGAAAAAATGTTACCACCTGATTCTGATCAAGATCTGCCCCCAATAGCTCTACTAAATTAAATTATTGAGGAAGAAGAGAATGAAATAACTATAGGTGAGGAAACGAAAGTTCGAATAAGGGATGTACCTATTGTGCAAGAATATGTTGATGTTTTTCTAGAGGGTTTTCCTGGACATCCTCTAGAATGATAAATTGAGTTTTCAATTGATTTAATTCCTAGTTCAAGGCCCATATCGAATAACCCTAATAGAATGGCCACTGATGAATTAGTGGAACTAAAGAAACAACTGGAGGAATTCAGTAACAAGGGATTATTCTCCCTAGTGATTCCCCATGGGGATCCAATGTCCTTTTTGTTAATAAGAAAGATATATCCATTAGGTTTTGCATTAACTACAGTGAGATTAATGATACAACAATAAAGTACAAGTATCCCCTACCTCGAATTGATGATTTATTCAACCAACTATATGGAGGTCAATATTTTTCAAAGATTGACCTTTGATCTGGATATTATCAATTGTGTGTGAAGAAGGAAGACATTATGAAAATAGCATTTCGGACCAGGTACAAGCATTATGAGTTTACAATAAATCCTGTTGGATTGACTAATGCACCCTCTGTCTTCATAAATCTAATGAATAGAGTTTTCAAGGAATATCTTGATGACTTTTTAGTAGTATTTATTAAAGATATCTTGGTATACTCTAAAAGTTATGAAGATCATGAAAATCACTTGCGCTGTATTCTAAAGACTGTCAGAAGAAATGAATTATATGGGAATTTCAGCTAGTGTGAATTCTAGATTGAGGATATTTCTTTTCTTGTCTATATTTTCTCTAAGGATGAAATATATTTTGATCCTTCAAAGGACAAGGCAATCCATGAATGGCCAACACTGACGAGTATAACATAGGTACGTAGTTTTATTGGTTTATCCGGTTATTATCTACGTTTTTTCCAGAATATTTCTCGGTTGGATAACCCATTAACAAAGATCACGCATAAAGGGGTTATATTTTTTGGGACAAAAGAGTGCAAATAATGTTTGGAAGAATTGAAGAGAAGATTATTCCGTGATCATATCTTGAATCTACCATTAGGAATTGAATGGTTTTTTATTTATAATGATTCTTCAAAGAAATAACATGGTTGTGTCCTTATTTATAATGATAGAGTTATGGCCTATGCATCATGAAAACTAATAATTCTTGAGAAAAACTATTCTACTTATGATCTTGAGTTAGCAAATGTATTCTTTGCTCTGAAAATATGGAGAAACTATCTCTATGGTGAAAAATATTATTTTTATACTAATTACAAATATTTGAAGTATATTTTATCTCAAAAAGAAATCAACATGAGGCAAAGGTTATGGATTAAACTACTCAAGGATTATGATTGCACTATACACTATAACCCGGGGAAGGAAAATAAGGTGGAATAATCTTTTAGAAGATAGGATTATGGAGTTTTGAACAAGATGTGAATTGAAAAGGATACTATTTTCATCGATCTAGTAAAGATAAATATGGGAATAACCATTTAAGGTGAAACATCAATGCCTTTTCAATTTGTTGCCAAACCATATTTACTAGAGAGGATAAAAAGTTCTCAGGCTGAGCATTTGTAATTTCAAAATTAAATTAAAGTCGTGAACGATGGGTGATTGATTGATTTTGTATATAAAGATGGAATTTCGATATTTGGGAAGAGGATTTGTGTTCCCGATATACCTGATCTAAAAAGGTAATTGTTAGATAATGCTCATAGCTCCAATTTCACTACACACCCTAGTAGCACCAAGATGTATAGAGATTTGAAGGAACATTTTCGGTGGGACAATATGAAGGGGAAGATTGCAGATTTTGTGTCGAGATGTATGGTTTTTCAACAAGTGAAAGTTGGAAGGCAACAACCTGTAGGATTCATGTAACCTCTTCCCATACTTGAGTGGAAATGGGATAATATTACGATGGCCTTTATCATGCGACAACCTGATACTCCTATAATGAATGATGCCATATGGGTCATTATTGATCTTCTTACCAAGCCAACATATTTTCTTACTATAAGAGAAGATTTACCACTTGGACATCTAGAAAGACTATATATTAATCATTTTGTAAGACTCCCTGGTGTACCCCTATCAATTGTTTCTGATCATGATCCCCATTTTACATCAATATTGTAGAAATGTCATCAGAAGGCCCTAGATACTAAACTTTCTTTGTGCACTTCCTACCGCCCTCAAACTAATGGAAAATCAGAATAGACTATTCAAACCTTAGAAGACATGTTGACCTCTTGCTAACTTGACTTTCATGGTATGTGGGATCGATATTTACCTCTAGTATAATTTTCCTATAATAATAGCTTCCATTAAATTATTCAGATGGAACCATATGAAGCGTTATATAGAAAAAGATGTCTCACATAAACATGTTGGGCTAATGTTGTTGAAATAAAACTCGTATACCTAGAACATGTTGAGGAAACGATGGAAAAGGTGCAGGTTATCCAAACACACATCAGAGCAGATCAATGTTGGGAAAAGAGATATGCTGATAATCGAAGGAAGGATTTGGAATTTCATGTAGGAGATCATGTTTTATTTAATATATCTCCATGGAAGGGTGTTATACATTTTGGTAAGAAGGGTAAATTGAGTCCTAGGTACATCTAACCTTTAGAAATTCTAGAATGAATTAAAGTTGTAGATTTTTTTTTGGAAATTCCTCCATGTCTCTCCAATGTTCATGATGTGTTCCAGATATCACTATTGAGAAAATACATGCCTGAAGCAACAAATGTAATCAGCTATGAGAAAATTGAACTAGAACAAGATCTATCTTATTGTGAATATCCTGTCAAAATTATTTATACCGGTGAAGAAGTGCTGAGAAACCAGATTACTCATCTTGTAAAAGTTTTATAGAGAAACCATAATATGGAAGATGCAACGTGGGAACCAGAGGAACCTATAATGAAGAACCACCCGAATCATTTTATGTTGTTGTATTATAGAAATTTCATGGATGAAATTATTTGAAGGAGGGATGAATGTAACACACCAAGCTTCCACGGTACTTTTCTCTTTGAATAATGCAATAGCTTGCATTATGCACAACTTCAACATTCTAACACATCGTGACCAATAAAACTAGCCATTATGAATTGTAATACCCAATTTTTAAAATTTTATAACTTTTATTTTTCAAAATGGACTTCATTTTTGACTTTGGAATATTTAAATTTCCTTAGGGTGAATTTTTGTTATTTTTCTAAAAGCTTTCAATTTTTGATGAATAGTGAAAAAGACTTTATTATTGGTTAAAACCGACTTTTTATTTAAATAATTTTATATTTTATTTAAATATAATTTAGTTTCAAATAGATTCATAATACCTATATGCATTCAATGTAATTCAATGGAGTCATTTTATAATATGTTCAGATATATAAAAATTTTATTAAACTTTTTATCGCCTTTTACCCACCTCCTAAGAGAATTTAAAAATTTACAAGAAAACATAATTCTACCGCTTCTGTGAGTTGAATTTCAAAAATATGATAGACACAGTTAATATGAGTATGTAAAATGTGGTTTAATAAGATGAAAGCAATTTTTGTTGTATAGTAACTTTGACTTTTATTTACCCCGGTTAAAAGTAAATAGGGTAAGGGTGAAAATGATATCATAATTACCCAAACACATGTTTTAATTCTATTGGACAAGTACAATTTGACCAAAAACAACCTTTGGAATAAAATATGTCCCTTTTGGCCCACTTGGATTAGATTAGGACATTTATTATTATTTTATTTAAAGAAGAGTTAAAAGAGTAAAATTCAATGTTTAATAACTAAACCATTTTTAATATAGGGTTATACAGAAAATGAATTTGACTATAAATATTAATTATAAATATAAAAATATTTCCTACGTAATGGTATTTTATTTATAATTTTTAGACATTAAATAATTTAATTTATTTTTGACCCAATGATGATGCATTAATTACCTTATCAATGAATGATTAAAATAATTTATATTATAAATATCCAAATAAATGTAATTTGAGACTTTTGATAAATTACAGTAATTTTCAAGGATAATATGACATTTTAGGAATTATTAAATTGTTTTTTTCGATTTAATCATGCTGTTATGATTTTTCACAAAAACTAAATACTAAATAGTGTCAAAATTGACATAATTGACTTTTTAAAACAAATACTATATTATTTATTGATATAATATTCCTAAAAACCTACAGTTTGGTAAAAGTAAATAGATAAGGTTATATATATTAACAATGAACCACTTGGGGTTCTCTTGGATGTTTATAGTAAGTTTATTAACGAAATAATATAAAAATACAAAGAGACATGGTATTTGTTGAAATGTTTAACTAAGAGTTAAATCTAAAAGATAAGGTTAATGTAGTAACCTAAACCTGTCTAAAACTAATTTGTTGAGACATTTTCAACCCATAATCACCTTATCCTAGAAATGAATCATTTTGGATCCATTAGAAACCGAAAATGATTTTATTATAAAATAATATGTCAAGCTTTTCCTAAAGTGACCCTCATCTCTCTTATAAAAGGATACATACACTACGGGAAAAATGGGTATTTACGATGGGTTATTTGCGACGGGATTTATTCCCGTCGCAAATAGCGCTGTTAAAAACTTATTTGCGACGGGGGTATTTGCCCGTCGCAAATAAGTAGCCTTTTGCGACGGGATAGCTTTCCCCGTCGCAAAAGGACTGGCGCGCTTTGCGCGTTAAATCGCGGGAAACTTATTTGCGACGGGGGAATATTCCCGTCGCAAATAACCGGCGACGGTAAAAGGTATTTGCGACGGGAATATTCCCCCGTCGCAAATAGTATGTCGGCAGGTGGTTATTTGCGATGGGACCCGTCGCAAATAACTATTTAACCGTTGACCGTAATAAATGATGGCTAAGGTATTTGCGACGGTACCCATCGCAAATAATATTATTTGCGACGGGTATCCCGTCGCAAATAATCTAACCTATAAATACCCCCATCAGTTTTTTTCAAATCATTCTCAAACTCCATCTTCTTCTTCTCTCAAAATTTTATTTCTAAAGTCATGTTTTTCTCAAGTTTAATTTTTTTCTCCGGAGTTGATATTGTAGTTTTGAAGAACGATCAGAGATCAATTTCAGATAAATTTTCAAGGTATTTATATTCATTTGAATTTAATATTTATTTTTAATTTTTTATTAGTTTCAATTATTCTTTATTAGTTGTAATTTAATTATGTTTACATTGTTTTATTACTTAATAAATTTAAATTATTAGTATTGTTCATAGTTAATGGTAATTAGGAATAATTAGTAAATTTTTTTAATAATTAAGAATAAATATTAATAATTAGTAATAAATATCAATAATTAGGAATAATAACATTATTATATTATTAGTATATTTTATTATTAATATTAAAATAATATAATTTTATATATATATACAATTCTCTTTTCATCTGTGTGTTTGTTGTCTCCACATATATTATTTGTATGTGGAGATAGAAAACACACAGATGAAAGGAGAATTGTATATAAATTAGAAAATTATATTATTTTAATACTAATAATGTTATCATTCCTAATTATTGGTAATTATTCCTAATTATTGGTAATTATTCATTTAATTACTAATAATTAGGAACAATTACCAATAATTATCAATAATTAGGAATAATTATTAATAATTAGTAATAATTACCAATAATTAGTAATAATTAACAATAATTAGTAATAATTACCAATAATTAGTAATAATTACCAATAATTAGTAATACTTACCAATAATTAGTAATACTTACCAATAATTATTAATAATTATCACTAATTAGTAATAATTATTAATAATTATCAATAAATAGTAATAATTAGTAATAATTACTAATAATTACCACTAATTAGTAATAATTAGGAATAATTACCAATAATTAACAATAATTACCAATAATTAGGAATAATTAGTAATAATTAGTAATAATTAGTAATAATTGGTAATAATTAGTAATAATTAGTAATAATTAGTAATAATTAGTAATAATTAGCAATAATTAGTAATAATTAGCAATAATTAGTAATAATAACAAATAATTAGTAATAATTAACAATAATTATCAATAATTACCGGTAAATAGTAATAATTACCGGTAAATAGTAATAATTAGTAATAATTAGAAATAATTACCAATAATTAGTAAGAATTACCAATAATTAGTAATAATTAGTAATAATTAATAATAATTACCACTAATTAGTAATAATTACCAATAATTAGTAATAATTACCAATAATTAGCAATAATTAGTATTAATTACCAATAATTAGTAATAATTACCAATAATTACCAATAATTAGTAATAATTAGTAATAATTAGTAATAATTACCATTAATAGTAATAATTACCAATAATTAGTAATAATTACCAATAATTAGTAACAATTAGTAATAATTAATAATAATTACCAATAATTAGTAATAATTACCAATAATTATTAATAATTAGTAATAATTAATAATAATTACCAATAATTAGTAATAATTAACAATAATTATCAATAATTACCAATAATTACCAATAATTACCGATAAATAGTAATAATTAGTAATAATTAGAAATAATTACCAATAATTAGTAATAATTACCAATAATTAGTAATAATTCGTAATAATTAATAATAATTACCAATAATTAGTAATTATTACCAATAATTAGTAATAATACCAATAATTACCAATAATTAGTATTAATTACCAATAATTAGTAATAATTACCAATAATTACCAATAATTAGTAATAATTAGTAATAATTAGTAATAATTACCAATAATTAGAAATAATTACAAATAATTAGTAATAATTAGTAATAATTAGTAATAATTACCAATAATTAGTAATAATTAGTAATAAATAGTAATAATTACCAATAATTAGTAATAATTAGTAATAATTAATAATAATTACCAATAATTAGTATTAATTACTAATAATTAGTAATAATTACCAATAATTACCAATAATTAGTAATAATTACCAATAATTATCAATAATTAGTAATAATTTCCAATAATTATCAATAATTAGTAATAATTAGTAATAATTAGTAATAATTACCAATAATTAGTAATAATTAGTAATAATTAGTAATAATTAGTAATAATTACCTATAATTAGTAATAATTGCCAATAATTAGTAATAATTAGTAATAATTAATAATAATTACCAATAATTAGTAATAATTATCAATAATTAGTAATTATTACCAATAATTACCAATAATTAGAATTAATTAGTAATAATTAGTAATAATTACCAATAATTACCAATAATTAGTAATAATTAGTAATAATTACCAATAATTATCAATAATTAGTAATAATTAGTAATAATTAGTAATAATTACCAATAATTAGTAATAATTACCAATAATTAAGAATAATTAGTATTAATTAGTAATAATTAGTAATAATTACCAATAATTACCAATAATTAGTAAAAATTAGTAATAATTACCAATAATTACCAATAATTAGTAATAATTACCAATAATTAGTAATAATTACCAATAATTAGTAATAATTACGAATAATTAGTAATAATTATCAATAATTAGTAATAATTACCAATAATTAACAATAATTAGTAATAATTAGTAATAATTACCGATAATTACCAATAATTACTAATAATTACCAATAATTAGTAATAATTACCAATAATTAGTATTAATTAGTAATAATTACCAATAATTGGTAATAATTAGTAATAATTACCAACAATTAGTAATAATTACCAATAATTAGTAATAATTAGTAATAATTAGTAATAATTACCAATAATTAGTAATAATTACCAATAATTAGTAATAATTAGTAATAATTATTAATAATTAGTAATAGTTAGTAATAATTCATAATAATTAGTAATAATTTGTACTAATTAGTAATAATTAACAATAATTAGGAATAATTACCAATAATATTAGTATTATGAAAATAATTAAAAAATTATATAATATTAAAATTATCAATATTTGTAACATGTTTTGCTTTATTCTCAACATATATATTTAATTCTTAAAGGGTCAATTTTTAGGTCTATCTTAATAAAAAGTTTGCGTCAGTCGTGTATGATCTAAACTCTATAATTATCCTAGCTTGAGTGTTTTTTCTAACTAATTATTCAAAACCAGTAATGCTTTTATATTTTATAGAGAAATATGGAACAACGGGGTCGTCAACAATCATTATTAGGTGACCACATATGGATAAATCAATGTAGAAATCCAAACGGTTCTAGTTTAAATCTAGTATGTGTAGAAGGTGTGGAGACTTTTTATCATTTGCGGCATCAAATCCAGAATTTGTTTCAGAAGGAAAAATAAAATTCCCTTGCAGAAAATGTGCATTGAGAATGTTTAACACGTTTGACAAAGTGGGAGAACATCTCATGCATTTTGGTTTTCGACCAGATTATGTTTTTTGGTATCAACACGGTGAACGCAGTTCCAGAGCAGGTGATACCAACTTGATTCCGGATCCATCCCGGTTTCAAGATTTAGTAAATGATGTTGCAGGTTCATCTGTTCAACATACAGAAACTCCGGCTGATATAGCTTCAAATCCTGAGTTAGCACCGTCTGAATTTTATGAGTTGTTGAAGTCTGCTGAGGATGCATTATATCCTGGCTGCAAGATGAGAAAATTAGAAGCAGTTGCAAAATTTATGGCTATCAAATCAGATAACGGAATTTCAAACACCTGTTTTGACCAAATATTTTCTTTGCTTAAAACACTGTTACCCGAAGGAAATGTTTTACCTGCAAATTACTATGAGAGTAAGAGGCTGGTTCGAAATTTGGGACTTACTTGTCAGAAGATTCATACATGTTCAAATGACTAAATTTTATATTCTGGGGAAAATGAGTCGTTGGATAGTTGTCCCACATGTAGGAAACTGAGATATAAAGAAGGACAACACGTGAAGTCTGGTTTGATTCCTGTAAAACAGTTGAGATATTTTCCGCTTACATCCAGACATCAGCGTTGATTCATGTCTAAGAATACAGCGAAAATGATGTCATGGCATAAAGAGAATATTTCAACTGATAAATGCTTGAATCATCCAGCCGATGGTTATTCATGGAAACATTTTGATAGAGTGCATCCATCCTTTTCTTTAGAAGCTAGAAATGTTCGAATGGGCCTTTCCACTGATGGTTTCTATCCGTTTGGATCTTATGGTAGTCAATATTCATGTTGGCATGTTTTTTAACTCCGTACAATTTACCTCCTTGTATGTTGATGAAGGAGACATATATCTTTTTGACTGTACTAATTCCAGGACATCCGAAGAAAAATATTGATGTTTATTTGAAACCATTGATTGATGAATTAAATTTATTGTGGAGTACTGGTGTCAGTACATATGATGTTGCAACGAAACAAAATTTCATACTGAGAGCAGCATTGATGTGGACAATAAATGACTTCCTGACTTATGGGATGTTATCTGGCTGGAGTACACATGGTCAGAAATCATTTCCTTACTGTATGGGTGAGAACAATGCATTTATGCTCATTCATGGAAAGAAACCTTGTTATTTTGACTGTCATCGTAGATTTCTTCCAGCTGATCATCCTTTTCGCAGAAACAGATCTCATTTCAGAAAAGGAACAGTTGAAGGGGATGGACCTCCAAAAATTCTATCAGGTTCGGAGTTAAAATAAGTTGTATTTTCATTACCTCCCATCACTTTTGGTCCCACAATAAACCAACAGAAAATTTCTGGTTTTGGGAAAGAACACAATTGGATTAAACATAGCATATTTGGGGATTTTCCATATTGGTCTGATTTGTTGGTCCGACACATGTTAGGTGTCATGCATATTGAGAAGAACTGTTTTGATAATTTGTTTCATACAGTTTTGGATACGCCATGAAAGAGAAAAGACAATGTAAATGCACGTTTAGATCTTGCCCAAATTTACAGGCGTCCAGAATTGGAACTGTTTGAAAATGTCAGAACAGAAAGGTTACTGAAACCAAAATCATCTTATACACTGTCTAAAGAAAACAGTTTATTATTTTTTCAGTGGATTGCAGATTTAAGACTTCCATATGGTTGTGCTTCCAATTTGGGTAGATGTGTAATGAATGGTCATATTACTGGATTAAAATGTAATGATTGTCATGTTATAATGGAAATACTTCTACCCATTGGATTAAGAGGTCTGTTGAATTCTATGATTTGGGATTCCATAACAGACATGTCTCATTTTTTTCAGGAAATTTGTGCGGCTACAGCAGATTATTATGCTCTATGCAAACTTGAAAAAGATGTTGTTCTAATTATATATAAACTGGAAAAAATATTTCCGCCATCTTTCTTCGACTCAATGGAACATTTGATGTTACATTTTCCATATGAAGCCAAATGTGGAGGTCTAGTACAGTTTCGATGGATGTACCCATTTGAAAGATACATGAAAAAATTGAAAAGAAAAGTACGTAACAAAGCATCTGTTGAAGGATCTATTGCAGAAGCTTATTTGCAAGAGGAAATATCTTTTTTCTGCTCCCATTATTTTGAATCTGAGTATCCTTCAAAACACAACCGAATGGGATGAAACGAGAGGAATATTGATGAAATCGACAATCAATTATCTGTTTTCAACCAGTCAGAGCTTGGTTTTGGTGGAGTTTATGAACGCTGGCTTTCAGATGATGAACATCATAGAGCTCATACGTATGTTCTGCTCAACTGTGAAGAGATGACATCAGTTTTACTGTAAGTGTTTATATCACTTATTCTATCATTTATGTTACAGTAAATAACTTTGGTTTTTATAGGTTGTATGATAATCATATCAAGAAACAAATTCCACAAATTACAGCAGCTGCTCTCGAAGAACGTCGACTGAAAAATTTCTCTCAGTGGTTTCAAAAACTGGTAACATAAATTCTTTATCTTTTAGAAACTCATTCAATGTATAGTTTACTATATTGATAATTATTTCACAAATTTTCAGGTGTCTCGACATGCTGATAAAATTGAAAAACGGCTGTGTGTATTGAGTAACCCACCTTCCAAACTTGTTAAAACTTATAATGCATATGTGGTGAATGGATTTCGATTCAACACACATGCATATAGAGAATCGGAAAAAACAATGAACATTGGAGTTAGCTTGAGAGGATCTCATCATCGAGAAAATGAAGTTGACTTTTATGGCATACTTGATGAAATCATTGAACTCTGTTATCTTGGACAACATTACATAACCATGTTCAAATTTCGGTGGTTGGATACAGAGAGAGGCGTGCATGTTCATCAGACTCATGGAATCATCAATATTAAATGTAAAAGTGTTCTCGCAGTAAATGAACCATTCTTATTGGCTCAACAGGCATATCAAGTTTATTACGCAAAGTACTGTGCTACATCAAGAGACTTGACTAATTGGTGGAGTGTAATAAAAATCAAAATTCGAGACAATCAGTTTAGTCAAAGTGAATGTGCTTTCACTGATGTGCAAAGAATTGAAGTTTTTCAAGAGAGTACTCAAAATCAATCTTTTTTACAAAGAGACATGAGTATCGATGACGACACCCCACATTTAAGAGTCGGTGATGACGATGATGTTAATGATGTCACATATGAATTTGAAATGGTAAGAGATGAAGAAACTGTAACTCGAATGGATATCGATGATTTTGAGGAGGAATATGAAGATGACATTGACATATATGAAGATGATGATGAAGATGAACACTGATAGAATTCCATGGTATTTACATACAATCATAATATGTATATATGTATATATAATAGTAATTATCAATTATTTGCTAACAACATTAACATTTTCTGTTTCAGATGGATGACACCACATTTCGTGAGTTGGCGGATGCTGACCTGACTTTCGATGCGGATGAGTTGCTGACAGATGACCCTCAGCCTGCAGGCACTCCAGGGAGTACACAGAGGGGCGCGGTCTTGCACGATTGATGATTCCTGACCCCTTCCTTGAGCGACGTCCACGTCTTGGGTTTGATCCACCCACACGGAGGTGTGATAATCTGTGTGATAACCTGTGGATTTGACTAAGATTTCATTAATCTATTCACATAATAAATGTTTAATATTTTTACAGTTTTCCGCATATAGCAGTCGGACTGGGCAGTGCTATTTTGCACAACTATTTCTCTCAGCAGTGGACCACATGGGAGCATATTCCCATTGATATGCAGCAGGCCATGTTCGGCCATTGGTTGGTACGTACGTAAATAAATAATTTTTATTTTGAAAATTACTTCATTTCTAACTTGATATTTTGATTTATTTGTAGGGTTTATGGTATCTGATCGAGGATACCATGCATAATGCCATCCAAGAGGCATGGGAGGTGGCTATGCGTGATCGCCTTCATCAGTTTTTGCACAATTTAAGAAAAGTTGCGATGAAGAATGTAGGAGTGTCAGATTTTGACGAGTCATGTAGAGCACACCGACCAGAGTACATTTCATCCCATGTATGGGATGGATTATGTGCGCACTGGTTGAGTGGTGCCTTTCAGAGGATATCATCGGTGAGGAGGCAGAATCGGGAGAGACAGGAGGTGACTCATCGAGCTGGGAGTCGTTCTTTCAGTACTCATAGACAGCATCTGGTACGTACATTATTTATAAATATTTTATATAACTATAAATATTAACATTTTATATTTTATTCTTATAGGCTGTCGAGCACCCCGATATTACGGAGTACGACGTATATAGGAGGATGTATAGCGATCCTGCTACTGGGGAGCTCAGAGGTGATCTTCAGCATCATATCGTGGTCAATATTATTTGTTTTCAAGTTTAAAAATTAACTGCATATAATATATTCACAATTTTAATTTTAAATTGCAACTACAGGAGTCATATGGGGCCGCAGCGTCACAGGCCCAGCCTGAGAGTCAGGCCGAGTCATCAGATCAGACCATTGGCCGTTAGTTTGATGAGGCGGCATGGATGCAGGCCACCCAGTATGCCTTCGAGAAGCGCCGGGTAGTTGGTATCGTCTCTCGACTGGCTCCCAGAGATTATTATGGCAGTGCTACGATGTCGGCGTCCAGCTCGAGAGGAGCTCGTGCATATTCTTCTGCTACACAGTATGAGGATCAGTTGCGATCTCAGAATACACTGATAGAGAGTCTCCGACAGGAGCAGGAGCAGATGCATCAGCAGCATGAGGAGGAGCGTCGATGCCAGCAATATCTGTACGAGGAGCAGACGAGTCGGTGGCAGCAGCAGCATCAGGAGCAGATGGAGTACATGCGCCGACTCACTCATTCTTTAGGGATGGAGTTTCCTCCACCACCATCTGCAGACCCCCCCTCCCCCCTCCTTCAGATTAGAGTTTGTATTTATGTTATAAAATTTGTGAAACCAAAATATGATTTTTTTTTTCTATTCGTAGTTTCTGTCTCATTATAAAATATTAATAATATTATATTTTAAAATAACAATATTAATATGAATAATAATATTATTTATAGTTTATACTATTAAATTATATATATATATATATATTAAAATTTTATAATATTATAATTTAATTATATTTTTTTGTAATACTTGAATTATTTTAATATTTGAATGTAAAATAATTCTATTATTTTTATATTAATTAAAATAACTGATTAATATTTTTTTATTTATGAATAATAATTCTAACATTATTATATTAATTAAATCATTTATTAATATTTTATTATTATTTTTTTGAATTATAATTCTATTATTATTATATTAATTAAAATAATTTATTATTTTTATTTGTGAATTATAATTCTATTATTATATTAATTAAAATATTTTATTAATATTTTATTATTTTTTATTTTTGAATTATAATTGGATTATTATTGTATTAATTAAAATAATTTATTAATAATTCATTTTTTTTATTTTTTTATAGTATTTGCGACGAGATACTATTCCCATCGCAAATAGTATTATTATTTTTTTATTTTTTTTAAATAGTTTTTTGCGACGGGTCCCGTCGCAACAACTATTTGCGGTGGGCCCATCGCAACAGGTATTTGCGACGGGGCCCGTCGCAAATAGTTTTTTACAAATATACAGAGTACTAGTTGTGACGGGGATTCTCCTCGTCGCCAAAAAAGTCTTTAGCGATGGGCCCGTCGCAAAAAACTGTTGTTGCGACACCGTTTTCAGCAACGGGTCATTTGTGACGGGCCCCCGTCGCAAAAATCCATTTGCGACGGGATCCCGTCGCAAATGACCCGTCGCAAATACCTGTTTTTCTAGTATTGATAACCTTATCTAAATTTCGAACCTCATAAAGCCATTTGGATCAGCCAAACCCTACTCAAATATCCTCCCAACTATCTTCCCTTCATCCTAGAGGCCTTAATTTGGTCATAAAGTCAACCTATGGTTCCCTTTTGATCAAATCAGTAGGAAGAACTTGATGAAGTGGTAAATATTTCATCACCTATTTCATGTTCTTTTCTTCTAAAAATTCTTCTTTCATTATTGTTTCTATTATAAAATAATAACTCCAGTATGTACTATTAACTATGATGTTATTATAAAAATGTTAGTACCATATTCATTATCCTATCCATCATATGAATGATAAAGTCACCATATGTGCGTACGTACGGCTTACCGTCTCCACGTCATGGTGTTATTTGTTATTCAAACACTTCATTATTTGGATGCTTATAATAATGAGTATTACTAATGTAAATAATAAATTTAACATGTTACTGATTCTGTATATATGTTATACTATCTAATTAAATACGATTTCACTATCAATATAATGATATTATCTCTCATGCATACATACAGATTACAGTCTCCACGAATGTGATGAGATTCATTCCCCATCGTAATCATTCAAGAATAATTTTAATAATATGATTAAAAACAATATTTAAGAACTTAATATCATTTTGGATAGGAATAAAATACATCCTATCCCTACCAAAAAGGGCTTACGTAATCGAGCATAAAAAGGAAACCGGATTAGTTAACACCCAAAATGATGATATTACTAAAATATTATTAACAAAACAATATTATAGGATCATATATGATATCATAATCATGTATATAGTTTTTTTATCATTTAATAACAATTATTTAAATATTTTACAATAGATTAACATACCCTCAACCAAGGAAAAGTATAAGGTAAGGGTTAATTTCACAATCTCTTTATTATCTGAGGTTGTTTTTACCTAAGTATCTACTAGGACCTCTTTATCATCCACATCTGTGTCTTCATAAAAAATTTATTTCAAAACATTTTTACTATTTACTATATAGTGGGTTAATGTCATTTATAGCCTTATTTTACCTTATATGTTTTTAAAGGAATCTTTCCGTCATTTTCGAAAATAGGTACTTTATGACCTTTTCGAAAAAATTAAGTTAAGAATGTTTTTTTAACTTATATGGGTAGAGCTTTTAGTTTCCTCCAGTAGAACATCATCGGAGCTTCCCTTACAATCTTATAATAATATTTTCAAAATAATTTTTTTCTTTTAAAATTATATGACTCTTAAATGATTTCAAAAATGAAAGAGATATTTCTCTAAAAAAAGTATTGATTTCATCTATGTCAACATAATTATGATGAATTTTAAGATTGTTTGAAGTTGATTTATTATGATACAAATCTTTGATATTTTATTGAAGGTTTTGTGATACGTTTGACTGTGGATTTTTTATTTTTATACCATTCATGGTTTATGTATAAAGTATTGACCTTTAATATGATAGTTTTAATACGAATGTTTATGTTATTTTTAAATATTTTCATATGAGGAATGTATTAGACATAGTAAGTAATGGGTGGATCCTGCAATAGCTCCTCAATGCATCATTAGGTCTCATGAGACAAACTAGTGTCTTGGAAAAAGGCCTTGACAATTTTTTTTGCAGTCTTGGCACAAGGCCTTGACTATGTGGTTATAAAGTCTGGAATTATGCATTCCATCATTATGAAAGTAGAAATTAATATTTAATGTGATTATTAGACTAGTAGAATATCCATGTTTATAATTAAATGGAATTATTTGATTTTATCTTTTCTATATTATTCTGAAGTTTAATTTTAATAGGATTTTGTTTTAGTCTTATACATTGTCTTAAATGTTTATGGTTATTTATGAAAGTTTCTGCTATATTGTTATCCTTACTGAGAATTTGAGCTAACCTCTTTCTATGTTTTATATTTACTAGGATGTGAAGAAGTATTTTATGGTTGAATTGTAGGGATAGGATATGGATATAAGTGTGTTCAAAAGGGGAAACAATTTTGTTGATATTTTTATTTCATGATGTAATGTAAAACATATGAATGTATCTTGTACTTACAAGGCTATTAAACTGGTCGGTCTTTCAGGACCTGATTCCTTTCATCATGCCAGAGTTATGTAATAATGCACTAACTCTGGGTAACTAGGGTCAGACCATTACAGTAATCATATAAACGATGCACCTAGTGGACATAGGTATATATTTTCATTTGTTTGATAGAGGTAAATCTATAATCCCTTGTAGCATGTGTAGCAATGATGATTTTTATGACCCTATTATTTCATTCATTAATGGATCATGTGATTATCATTTTCAATCAATACTATAATGGACTATTGGGTAACAACATGCGGTTAATAAATTGGTGATTGAGTTTGACTCCTAGATATTTTTCTCAAAATGTTTTTGAATTAATACGAAAGTAGTTTTCGAATGGAATTTACTATGTATTACAAATGATATAATACAAAGTGTTGTTGATGATATCATTTCAAATGTGTTTTTGAAGTTATATATAATGAGAATTTCATATGGTGTCACGTGTTATTGTTTATAATAAAATATTATGTGAAATAGAATGAACCCTATATGAATTTAGAGAGAGAGTGGGATATTAAAAGAGTTATTCTATAATGACATGTGTATATACATATATCATAATTAAAAATAAAAATACACTATATGATATAATATATATAAAAGGAGACATATCCTAATGTATGTATATAGTTATTTTATAATGAATTTTATATTTATTATGTGCCACAATCTTTATATATCATATTGTATGATATATTGTTATCATAATACAATGGTAACAATAGTGAACATTTAGAGTGATTGTTATGATTAGGAATGATATTCAAATGTTATATGGTTAAAAATTCTTTAATATTTTAATATATTATACCATTGATTTAAATAGTTCAAATTATTAATTTTATGGGGGGATTTTATTGGATGATTTTTTATAAATGGGTTGTAACTAAGGCTATTTACAAATGAGTTTAAAGAACTCAGGAGTATATGAATGTAATCGCATGGTAGGTTTCACAAGGCCAATATAAATATCCAGTAAACATTTTATGTGAGGGAGTTATGATTTTATGCTTCTTGGATAATTATCTCCCCATTTTAGAAGCTCTCATATCCTCTTTTGCAATAGAGACACATGAATTCTATGGGAGGAGGAGAGTTCTACTCCTGTAATGCGTGATTAAGAATGGATTTCAAATTAAACCTATATTTGGGATGTAAATTAAATACTTATTATTGTTCTTCCTTATGATTATATGAATGGATATAGGTGGGGTATATCATTGGTGTAAAGTACATATATTGTATTCCTCAATTTTTATGTAGAAATATTTTGTGAATCGTATGTGGAAGTCCTGGTTATGGGTTTCATAATACTTTCAATGCATAGATAAAAAATAAATATATCCTAATAAACCTAACACATAGTATAAAATAATATATATTAAAATCCAAAACCTTAATATATATAAAAATAAACTATATACACAATGAGTATGATAAATGAATTTTGATTTTTCAAACACACTAAACAAAAATATAACGCAGCTTAACCAGACAAGAAGACAACTACAGTTTATCAATCATAACATGTATTTAGAAAATAGAATATAAAATTAATTAAACTCAATCATACTTATTTGAGTATGAATCCTTCGTAAAGTGTATTCTGGAGTTAAATCTATTCATTTAGGTCGTAAATAGAAAAGAGGATAAAATGTGAAAAAAGAATAAAAATAGGAAGATTTAAAGAAAGGGCTTATGGAAAAAAATGTAAAAATGAAATGAATAATATGATATGGGGGACCCTATAATAACAAATATCAAAATGAAATTATTGCGGTTTAGGGAATCCATTTAATTATTTTTTTACATATTAAAATTTCAATGTAATATTTTATAACATGAATAAGAAAAAAATCCATACAAATTTATGGACTACTATATGTTTCATACCACTAGATGACTATAAAAAATATCAAAATGAGCTACTATAAAGAAATCCTTTATCTAAAAAGGGTTAGATTAATAATTAAAATTTTGTTTTTGATTGTTCAGTAGAAGGTGATTACTATAATCGAAATTTTGAAAAAATGGCCATGTTAATAAAAATTTGAATCCTCATGTTCACTAAATATTCCATCGTTAATGTTTTCTCAAATAACTATGTGCCTATTTCATGTCTCATGATAATGGAATGATGTGTGGGAGATAATTCCACTTGAAATACCACAATATAAATCCTTATAAAACTTTTTTTACTATTTTTCAAAAAATCATTAAAATTGTGTAGTTAAAGTTAGATATAATGTTTTATAAGAAACTAATAACTCCTACAAAAAACATGAAACAATTTTGATCTTGGTAAAAAACTGAACAACAAATCGATACTGTAATTAAAAACTTTAGTGGTTGAAAACTGATTAACTTAAATAGTTATTTATAAGATAACTAAACATGTGTAAAACATACCCAAATAAAAAAATAAATGACTAGGAATAGATAAATATTTTTTGAAGACACTATTGCTAAGATTTGCATTAATTTACACTATTTTCATTCAAACAAATAATTATTAAACCCTAAACATAAACCAAGAAAAACACTAATATACATTCACTTAAAGAATATATTAAAAATATATCAATAATAAAATAAATATATTAATATATATACATGAAAATGAAATTCCGTATTAATAATATATTAAAATATATAAAAATAAGGTCGAGTGATATAATTTCAACAGAAATGCCCAAAAATATTGAGATATATAAATTTAATATGTTTAGAAAAAGAATAAATTTGAAATTATTATTTATAGTGTTCATCCTTGAATATATCAAAAAATGTTAAATACGGTAAGAAAATAGAAAAATGATTTATTCAAATCAATGGAAATAAATTTTTACATTACGAATGTATTAAGAACTTATTAAATGAGAATGAAAAAAATAACAATAATGAAATTAATAACTTTATTATTATTTTTCATTATAAATATATTTTAAATTATTTTAAAATCATGATATTATTGAAATATTTCTATTTTTATTGTAGATTAAAATAAGAAACTAAATCAGTCTAAAAGATGATGTTATAATTGTGATAATAGTTTCATAATTTTCAATACAATATATTAATTAATATAATAAAAAATATAAAATAGTTTTGAATTTACTAATATATGAATAAAATATTTAAGAAAGATCATATAAAATGAGGTTATCCTTGAATGTGACACATTTCCTTTATTGATAAAAAATATTAAGAATACAATGACAATTTTATATGCAAAATCATAGGACAAAAGGATTTAATTTGAAAACATAATATATTTCACTGACTAGTTAAATAAATATATATATTTATTTATATATTAAAATCCAAAAAAATAAAATGTAAATAAAAATAAACCATTGGTGGAAATAGAAATTAATTCCACATCTTACTCAATAAGATTACTCTTGAAATAATAAATAATTAGTTTTTTATAAAACAATAAATTGATGTCATTAATAGAGACATTTTAATGAATTTTTTAATTAAATTTGAAAAGGTCAATAATTTATGTTCATCACACATGTAACACCTTGAGATATGATGAATTGTTTTGAATTAAAAATCAATTTCTTCTATAACCTATGCTCTACAAAACACCTTGTTTTAATGAAACAAAACATATTATTAAATTATTATTATTTAATATGATAGTTATATCCATTCCATTTTAATGGTGGGTATAAATTGTATTAACTAAATTATGAAAAACATTTTTTACCCATTTATATAAAAATAATTGTATGGTTACATATTTTTTATAAATGAAAATAATAACCATTTTAAAATAAAGGATTTTTTAGAAATTTTTTTTTTCCCTACAAAACTTTTTAAACTTAGTAATTTTAAAAAGTATTATATGAGAAATAATTTAATTGAAATTTATATATTATTTATTCAATAAATTTTTTAACATTCGTCTTATTCTTTTTCTAGATATGATATATGAATACATCAAATTTTATGTAAAAAGATATATATTTTCTAAAAATTAGTTTTATCACATTGGGCCCACCTATTTTAAAATTTATTTTTTTCACTTTTAATAAATTATTATAGAAATATAAAATTAATATTTGAAATAAAATTTTCAAAATTACCTTAAAGTGATTTTTTTGAAATGAAATTTTTTTCAATGAATACAGAAAAATGGATTTTATGAATAACTAAATTCACATTAAAGAACATCAATGTAAATTTAATTTTTATATTCATTAAAAATAAAGTAATATCAATTATATATTTGTTAATATGTTTTTTTTTCATTTAAAGAAAATTTCATATATAAATTTTATATAAAATATTTTTTCGCATTTGAACATTTTCTCTTTTTGGGAACAATTTTTTCATCATATTTTCAATTTAAGTTTAAATTATATCCTACCACTTATGTGAATGGAATTTTGAAAAAATAGTTTCTATAGTTATAATTATAGGAATTAAATTTATATTATAATCTAAAATTAATTTATTTTCAAAAATAAGAATAAAACAATAAAAATTAATTACCGTATATAAAGGTTAAAATGAGTTTACTTGCGGTTTGAATGATAAGATAAGAGGTAAATTGACATATAGACTTGACCAACACCCATTATATGGACATATTTAAATATTATAACTTCTATGGTTTGTGAATAGACCATTTTTTACAAACTTTTCTCTTTAATAACAGGACTACAAAATATTTATTTCCAAAACATCAATGTGTGTCCTCTCCCACACTTATAAAAGGCCATCCCCAATCATATTCTCATCACACATCCAACACCCTTTGGTTTAGACAACAAAAACATTAATATTTTTGTTAAATACATATCCACATTCTATTGGACATATTCTTAACATTAATCCCATATATTAAGGCTTCAGGTTTAAACCAAATGGTTTTCTCTAAAGAAGTGGTATAGCCGTCAGTCTTGCTTTATCATTTAATTTTTTTCATCTAACTCATTATAATATTCTTAAAAATTGGATATATAATTTAAAATTTATATCCATTAAAAAATATATTATTATTATAATGTAAATATGTATATACATATCCTATTCCATCAAATGGGGGACGAAACCATTGTGTGTGTGGAGAACTACCGTTTTTGGTACTAATGTTGTTTGATTTCCATCAGGACCTATCAAAATAGATATAATTATTTATTTAATGTTTAAATAAGATATTTTAGAAATAATTATAATTATATTATTATAATATCACACCTAACATCCTACCTTCCAACCTGTTTGAAAACAATAATGTTGATTATGTGTATGGTGGACTACAACCTCGCGAACGAATCTAATGTGTTGTTAATATCCATTTTACCCCAATAGTAATAGGAATATATCAAATGAATATATATAATATTTATAAAATATTTTAAATTATATATTTATCATATCACATTTACCTTATTACTTTTCATTTCATGGGAGATATTATAACATCTCTCATGTATACGATAGACTACCGCCATACGAAGATATGTATATCATTTTTCAATATTTATCTTTATTTAAGGTAATAAGGATAAAGTAAAAAATTATATATAATATAAATTAGAACATAATTAGTCAGTATTTTTAATTATAATTTACATTTCTTTTTTTCAATCTATTAAAAAATCCTAACAACATTCACGCATACATATGACATTCCGTCACTATGAAATTTGTAATTCGTTTAATATATCTAAATTTTCTAGATTAATATAAATATATATTTAATGAATATATATTATATTTATATCATCATTAAAATTATGTTAATTATAGAACCATTATAAATGTAAGAGGACCTAAAACTAAAAATCAAAACATTAATGAAAAACAAGGAAACTATTTCCCGGAATATGATTTTACCAATGAATTATTTATAAATTGGAAAATAAAAATTCATATGTAAATCAAATATAGTATGATACATATTATAATGTTTTAGTAATTGATGTATAATAATATTATATATTTCTTATAAGAGGTTCGAACATGTTTGAAGGAATTCAAGGACAAAGGTAGGGGATTTTTGTCTAAATTTGTCGTCTTTGCGATATAAATTATTCGATAAAACTATATTATTTTATAATGTTTGAAAAAAAACCCATTAAACATGTAATATCATGAATTTATTGATTATATTTATATTTTATATTTCACTTAATGTTAATTTTTCATGGGTTTTATGATTCAATGTTACCAAAGTGTTATGGGTTTTGTATTATAATCTCATCATTTATTGGGGTTGTTTGTGATTTTTCATCCAATGAATAAATATTTTGATTTATTTCTCAATAAATTGATTTATTATTTTATCCTCATTTTATTTCTATATAAATCTTTTTTTTTCTATTCATTTTCTTCTTTTAATGGATTATAGAGACCAAAATATTGATTTGTGAAAATTCATTTTTATTTCTCTCTCCAGTTGTAAACCATTTTTCATACATATCCATTTTATAAAAAAATTATTTAGAATTGTGTTAACATTCTCTAATGGTCATATTAATGAAAATTTCCCCCATTTTATTAATTATTATAATTTGTTTAAAAGAATGTTTATGTCATTTTCTAAACAAGTCCCTTTTGTATTTTACCAAAAATGTCAAATGAATATTTGTTTTAACATGTCTAGCATGAACATAATTTCCCACCATCATCACGAAATAATGTTTTGAAGATTAATTTATATTTGTTTATATTTATTTTCAATGAATTGTATTTTGAAACAGAATTATATTTAAAAATGTTATTTTAAACATTGAAGGTATATTTTCAATAAGAATGATCTATGTGACATTTTGAAATCATTTTGCATCTAATATGACATAATTTTATTATTGTTATGCTCTAAAATTGATATCAATCAAATATAACATTATTTTTCATTTTATTAATGGTTTATTTATATGATTACATGATATTTATGAAACATGTTTCCCTTCCATGGGTGATAACATGAAAAGTGTTTATGAATCCTTAATTCTTTCATTAGTAGTTATATGATTAAATTATGAAATGATTATGAAAACTATTTGTTTGTAAAAGTTTTTTTAAGATTAAAAGTTTATCAAACCCATTTATTTTCATGGGTTCTGATATGATGAATGTTTTGTGATACTGTGGCACACAATTGTATTATATTTATTATGATATGGGTGGGAAGTATATATCTCTCCAATACATTAGATAAATATTGATTTCTCAAGAAATAAATAGTACTAGAATGGGGAGTGAACCCAGTTAGGTAAGGAATTTTTTCAACAATGATATTTCTGGGAGTTAACCTTAAATACTATAATGGTATGGGTAGTGAACCCATTCCACTATGATTGAATTAGAAATAAGCTACGGATATTCTTGAAATGACTTATTATGATTTTCGGTATTCCTAAATTTTATGTCTTATGTATATGTTATTCTCTAATGGATCATGTTCATTTAAACTCCTCATTATTCATGTCTTATGAAATACCAATATTAATTCCATGAATTATGATTTTGATAGTTGATATGAAATGTATGGGTTTTATATATTGTTATCATGTTCTTATACAATTTATGTTCATGTTATGTATACTTTTTTCATTTTATCTAACACGACCCATCTCCTGGGGCTTGTGTTGTGACTACCCAAAGCTTGCATTCTATAGGATAGGGGTTGGATAATAGAACCAAAAAGGAATATCCCTAAAATAGGGAAGGCATTTCCATTAAACCTGCAAACACACAAATTGGGTATAGAAAAAGAGAGAAAGACATAATATAACTACTGGATGTAAAATTTGTGAAATGAACTAGAATAGGGTAGTATACCAACCAAACTAAATGAAAGAACATCAAAAAGAAAAAATTGTTCCCGTAATCATCTGCAAATGATCCTTCCTGAAGGATAGGTACAGCTTATCACTGTGGCTCTCCATGTGAACTAGTCACCTCTGTACACCATTTTGTTCTAGATCGCAAATCTCAGTCAAAGATGTCAATTGTCTGTAGCAGATTCAACAAGGTTTGGGTGAAGCCCATGCATGGGTGAGTAAACAATACCCCGTAGGGACCTAGAGACTCTCAATGGACTCCCTGAATTCCACAAATTAATAACCACAAAGAATGTTCTCAATCAGAAAGCACAAACTAAAAGACAGCTCACAATAGTTATATAACATAAAGAACATGAATAATGATTAGTAGTCACAAATCTAAATCATCTTATTCCTTTGAGAAGTAAGACTGATAAAGAACTAAGAAGATGTTCGATTGTCAATCTAAAGAGGGTCGTATGCCACAGATCCACATAGGGTCATAAGTCATCGATCCATATAGGGTGGTATGCCATCAATCCACATATGGCCGTAAGTCACTAATCCACGACAGGACACTCCAAGGATTGTCCTTTTGGGGTTACACTACTGCTGATACACACATTGTCGCATGTCCTGGATCCTTATATGGTTGTATGTCATCGATCCACACAGAGTTGTAAGTCATTGATCCAAAGCAAGATTCTCTATGTTCGGCCCTCGTCATGTCACACTACTGTTGATCCACACATGGTCGCTCTGATGCCGATCCACAATGGGTCTCTCTTCACTTGACAGCCATCCACATGATTACTGTACTAGGTGCACTTTAGTTCCATATATTTCAATCCTTAATCCATATATCTTAACTCAATAACCAAGAATTCCCATGAAGAAGTAACCTGAAGAACTACGATGTCATAAGTGTTCTTACACAACAGACGTCGCGTCAATCGGACGCTCGATCTATAAGTAATATGAATTTTATAATTGAGGGCCCGGTTGGATTCGATTTTGATCCAACCATGACTTAGTCCAACTTTTTCAAAATACCATGTGAGGTATCTTAAGAGGACATCCTCTTCCTAAGGTTTCCAGCACCGTATATGATTTATCAAATAGATGTTCGGTTTAGAAGTTATGACCCCTTATGCAACACTGGGACAAACTGGGTCTGGGTCCAGGACGACCAGGCCAGACTAACGCGACCCGACAGAGGTCTAACTTGACCCGGGCCGGACCAACCCACTAGGGCTGGCCTGAACCAACTGGTCTGTGGGCTCATCCCATAGTGCCGCGGGACCGGCCCCACTCGCCAGTTGGTGTGGGGTCTGCTCCCCCCCATAAACAGACTCATTCCGTTCAGGTATTTAAACTGAGGTTCCAAGATAGCGCTGCCCCACTAGTTTACTAGTCTGGTGAACTATTCTAGATAGGGTCCCGTAGACGTGGGT
Organism: Viscum album; assembly: GCA_963277665.1. Lineage (NCBI taxonomy): Eukaryota > Viridiplantae > Streptophyta > Magnoliopsida > Santalales > Viscaceae > Viscum > Viscum album. Next base: position 1,180,304,093 of record OY728128.1, on the reverse strand, counting down.
CCAAAACCGCCGCCGCGGCTGGAGTGGCGTCGCCCACCATCAACGCGACCAACGATGGCCGATCTACCCCTATCTGCCACACCCCTATGGGCACCACCACTCCTCTCACCGTCGCTGGTCACTAGCTCCTCCATGTCGGTGGTTACATGCCGATGGTTCTTCTGTGGGCCATCGGTGAGGCTCCGATGGTTTGTTTTATTTCACGTCTAGGCATGTGGTCTTTTCGGGGTGCTGCCCTTAACATGTGGCCCTCGATTTCATCATGCCACTATATTTCTTGGTCACCCATGAAGAAAAAAATCAAAACTAAGATTTATAGAGGGTCTGTGACTTGTTTGGATCACCAAGAACCCTCTGTGTTAGTGTTATATAATGGTAATGAAATAAAAACAACACCATGATAATCTTTTAACCCAAATAAAAAACAAACAAGAACCTCCCACAAGTTCAAGTGAATCTGAGATCTACCTGTTAGTCGGTTGATCCACGTTCTTCATATTATTCATGAATTAAGTATAATGAATCATTGAACATATAAATATTAATTCTCCTTTGTTTAACATGATGGATACATTGATGAAGAAGAAGGACAATACATTGTTCGAATATTTTCTTCAGTGTTCGTTGATCTCCAGATCAAATCCTCAACAACATCATCGAATCTATGTTATTTGTTAGAGGAAAAAATCATCGTCTATACGTCAACATTTTCTGCTACATTCCTCAAATCCATACCAATGGATTGATTAACTCTTAGAGTTAAAGGGTTTAACATTTGGTTCATTAATTTTTTCATTAATGAACCGTAATTAATGAACCAATTAATACCCTGAGCAGAGCGGTTACTCAACCATGTTTAACTGGTCACTTAATGACCTGCATTAAATGACTAACTAACTCTACGGTCTCCTCACCATCACATTATGGATTCAAAAATAACAACATATCTTCTTTAGTTATTTTATTATTTTTTTCTGAAAGTTGAAAAAATATGTTTTCCAATCAACTTTTTTTAACAAAAATTTGAACTTCACCTAAGTGAATATCGACATTGCGAGTGCAACAATGCCCTAATATTTCAATTCTAAGCACTAGTTAAAATGGTAGAAAATCCTATAGGCACTTTTACTAAACCTGACTTAAAAAAGGTCATATTTCCATTTTCAGCTCTCCAGGTTTCGGAATCACATTCCGTCAATTTTCACAGTCTCATAATAATTCATTATAATTAACCAAATTATATGGAATTTTTGGGTCGTTACATTATCCCCAGCTCAGGGATTTATGTCCCCGAAAGCCACAACCAAAACTAAAGAAACAAATGGAGGGTACTGAGCATGAATACGAGCCTCCCACTCCGATGTGATCTCTAAGAAGTTCCCATACAACCACCAAACTCATATTAGTGGGATCGACCGTACGTGGAGGACCCGATCCAGTCAATCCTCTATCTCCACTAGTAACTCTATAAAAGTTTCCCCATATCCAATGTCTATATCACCCTAGTCGATGATGTCATGACACGTCCTCGGGGCCCGTGTTGTGACTACCCCAAGCCCGCCTTCCATAGGCCAGAGGCTGGCGACTAGCACCAAGTCATAAATCCCGGTGAAAAGGGAAGGAATTGCCTTTGTAAAGTAAACAAACACCACAGAGCAAGCAAGCAGTAGAAGTAAACACTAAGTAAAAATTGGGTACAACAGTAAGTGCATAAAAGTAAGTGGGCAAGTATACAAACCCAAACTGAAAGTAAAGTACAACTGGAAAGGGAAAACAACAACTAAAAGTAGAGCCGCAGCGTTGAGCCATCCACTGGAAGTCCCACCTGAAGGGTGGGTGTAGATATCCTCCACTACTCCTCGGGTCCAGCCGATTGGTCCGAGTACGTCCCGCCTAGTGGTCCATCTCCAGGTACCGTCCTGCTTCTCAAGCCTCAACCACGATCAGTGTTGTCCGTCGTCTGCAACCAACAAAACGTAGTGCGGGCATAGCCCATGCAGGGGTGAGTATAAGCTACTCAGTAGGGACCCCGAGACCCCCGAAGGTCTCCCAGAATCCAAAAAGGATAATCCAAAAAGGAAAGATACAATCATGAAGTAACATCCGACAATGCTTAGGTATATTCCCATACATATACCTAAGTCATCAATTCTCGTTCGGCTCCAACATCCGAACCCAAGTACAACCCAGTCCACACAGGAAAGAAAAACGTAAATCCACACAGGATAGCACAACACAATCCACATAGGAAAGTAAAATAGGATTCAGCTCACACAGGTATACTTCTTCATATGACGATAGAGATGATCAGATATATCCACTGATTCATGTAAGTCGTCGGACCCACAATGGATCGATAGGTACTAACCCCCGCAATGACCCAGTAAGGGTCTTACCCACACAGGATCGATAGGTAACTAACCCCCGAAAAGACCCACATAGGATAGGACCCACACAGGATCTGTAGGTGCTGGCTCACACAGAACCGATGAGCGCTGTCAAACACAGGATCAGACCCACACCAGATCTGTAGCACTGATCCACGTAGGATCACTGAGTACTATAGTCGTCGCCGTCAAATCCACTGAGGATCTCTATACAGTCGTTGTCGTCGTCGCAGTCGCAAACGCAGCCAGCTCTAGGGTTCCCTCCCACAGCAAGCTCGTTCGGGAGGGTCCGCTCTACGAGCCGAGAGGCTGATACATCAACTGAAACTTAGTCCAGAGTTGATGTATCTAAAAGTTCTGTATCATCAACAAGAACTCAACGTCACAGACGACACGTCAAGCGGACACCCGGTCTAGGTGTTATTGGCTTTTTCGTCCCAAGGTCCAGATTGGTTTTTAAGGCAAAACCAACCCGACCATACTCCACCTACGTCCGAACCTCGAGCGAAGTAAGCCAAAAGATCCGTCTCACTAAGAAGAATCCAACAAAGTCGATGGCACGTCAATCGGACGTCCGGAGCATAAGATATGAGTGTTTCCACTCCGAGGGCCCGGTTGGTTTCGGGTACGAACCAACGCGGCCGAACCCAAAGAATTCCAAAACCTTGAGCGCGATATACCGAAACGACCTTCTCAATCCAAGGATGGCATCTCCGCTGACGGAGCGTCGATCGGAGGTCCGTAGCCCGAGATATGGGAAAAAGACCAAAAAGGTTCTGAAAACGGGTGTTTCGGGCCCGGACCGACCCAGACCGAGACCCCCTGGGTCGGACCAACCCGGCGGCCCGGCGCGGCGACCCAGCTGCCGGCCTGGCGGTCCGGCGCACGGCGCCAGCTGGCTCGGCCGAACGGCCAAGCCGTTCGGTTTGCGGGGGGGGGGGGGGGGGTCTTCCCCCCGTGTTTTGTAACCACGGCCCCATTAATGGGGGCCGCTAGCTGGTCGGCCGGGGGTTTGAACCCCCGACTTTCCTCCTGTCTGGCCGGCCTGCCCCGGCCGACCGGTTTCTATCATCACGGGACTGGCGATGGCCGGTCCCCTCCCTGCTCTGACGCTGGTGGCCCGCCTCCAGTCACCGGTTCCCATGCTCCGCCGCGGCCCGGTATCGGCCGTAGCCTTCATTCATCCGGTGCGGTGTGACGGCGCCACACCCCTCCACCGCGGCCCCGCTCCGGCCGCAGTGCTTTTGCGGTTCTCCGGCGCGGCGCGACTTCGTTCAATTTCACGTCGCGGCGTGATGGCGCCACGCATTCTTTGATGCATGGTTCCGCGTGGTGTGATGGGACCATGCCATTTCGTTCTAACCACATCAGAAACAACATCAATAAAGGAGAAGGGTCGGCCGGGTTTGTGCGGTCCGGCCCCCTCTCGTTAGTCGATAGCAAATGGTCGTATTTTCAAGAAGAACGACAAGGTAGTATTTACGAACAAATAAATAAATAAACCCCTACCCTGTGCGAGCTTGAATGGAGGTTCGTCGAACGATGATTCATCGCGGGAAGAGGCGTCATGAAAGAAGACGTCATTGGTGTTGCGGTACACGGCTTCGCGTAATCGGTTTCTGAGAACTCGGCGTTCTTCGTCAGAGACCGATGTGTTCTTCGCGTTCTTCGTCGAAGATGAAGAAGTTCCTCAATCCTTAGCCTTTTTCTCCCCAAGAATCCACCATAAGAAACAAACCCAAAATAAATTAAGCCCTCACTTAATTTATTAACTTGACATGAGTTTGAATTTCAAACCCACACACACATTTAACTCACTTCATTAATAACATATGTTATTAATACTTAAGTTATCAAAAGTTAATGGTGAGTTTATGGGGGTTGAAGAATATGAAGGGGTGGGGTTTTTGTGGGCCCCACGACCCTCATAATCTCCCTTGAGAATTTGGGTAGTTACCCAACTTCCACCCAAGGCCTTAATCCACTTAAAGAAAATAAAAATTTTAGTTAAATTATAAATTAAACTTCCAAAATTTTTATCATATTCTCTCGTGAAAAAGAAACCCCAGAATAGGTGTTCCTAAGAAATTACAAGCATTGCGGTTCCATCGGTACCCTCAGAATTCGATTCTGAGCACTGGTTCAAAAGATAGGAATTCCCACTTGTTCATTCACTAAACGTACCCGAGCTAAACTTCGGATAGAAATTCTGGGCACACTGGGCCTCGGAATCGAGTGCCGTCAGAAACTGCGTTCCTGTAAAATCCCAAATAAAATTACGAAAAAATTTTCCTTGAATTTCATGGGACTTTACATTACTCCCACCTCAGGGATTTATGTCCACGTAATGATACATCGAAGACTAGGGAAACAAATGTGGGTACTGAGCACGCATCAGAGCCTCCCTCTCCCAAGTGCTCTCCTGGAGGTTCCCATGCTGCCATCTGATGCACACTAGATAAATCAACCATCATCATATGAAACACTCCTGTCGATCCTCGATTTCCACCGGAACCTCCGTGAATTTCCCCCCATTATCAACCTCTAGCTCCCCATGGTGAATGATATGCGTCGGGTCGTGCACGTATCTCCTCAGCTGAGATACGTGGAAGATGTCGTGCACCCGGTGTAACTGAGGTGGTAGAGCCAAGCAATAAGCCACCTCTCCAATCCTGCTGAGGACCTAGAATGGTGTGATAAATCATGGAGAAAACTTCTCACCCCGGCCAAATCTCCGTAATCCACGTCGAGGTGAGACACGCAAGAAGACGTGGTCGCCATCCTCAAACTCTAGTGGACTCCGCCTCCTGTCAGCATATGGCTTCTGCCAGCTCTGAGCTGTCCTCATCCACTCCTGGATGACCTGGACCTTCTCTATCGTGGCCTGGACCATCTCTGGTCCCACAAGTGCTAACTCCCTAGGGTATGTCCAGCACAACGGAGACCTGCAAGGTCGGCCGTACAACGCCTCGTATGGTTCCATCCTGATGGTGGAGTGGTTTCTGTTGTTGTACGTGAACTCCACCAAGGGTAGGTGGTCCTCCCAGCTGCAACCAAAGTCGAGGACACATGCACGGAGCATGTCCTCGAGAGTCTGAATGGTTCTCTCCATCTGACCATCTGTCTGAGGATGAAAGGCAGTGCTCAGACGTAGCTGTGTCCCGAACGCCTCCTACAACCCCTTCCAAAGCTGGGAAGTAAAGCGAGTATCTCGATCAGAGACGATAGATGATGGCACACCATGAAGCCGCACAATCTCTTGAACATAATTCCATCCCAAGATCTCTACTAAACCCTTCTCTCTGATGGGTAAGAAGTGTGCCGACTTGGTGATTCGGCCGACAATCACCCAAATGGAATCGTGACCTCTGGAAGTGCGTGGAAGTCCAGTCACGAAGTCCATAGATATGCCATCCCACTTCCACTCTGGGACCTCCAAAGGTTGTACCAAGACTACTGGTACATGGTGCTATGCCTTCACCTGCTGGCTAGTGAGGCATCAAGAAACGAATTCCGCCACAACCTTCTTCATGTCCGGCCACCAGTGCTGTCGTCTGAGATCCTGGTACATCTTCGCCACTGCAGGATGTACCACTGAAGGAGAAGTGTGAAACTCTCTCAGCACGTCCTCTCATAAATCAAATGGTACCAAGGTACATCCTCTATAAAGGACACCGTGTTCTGCTCCAAAGTAGAAACCATCAGGTGCCTGTCCTGAGGATATCTGTGCACGCCGCGTCTCACAGTCAGCGTCCCCACGCTGTGCCTCTTGGACCTGCTGCAGTAGTGGAGGGGTGACTGTGAGAGACTGAAGGAAGGTTGATCCATCTCTATCCACGAAGGATATCTGCAAAGAGGAAAGCTGCTCTATCACCTCCTCAAGTAGCTGAATGTCCGTCCTCCTGCGGAGAGCATCGGCTACCACGTTTCCCTTCCCAGGCGTATAGACTATCACAAAGTCATAGTCCTGGAGGAACTCGAGCCATCGCCGCTGTCTCAGATTCAGGTCCTTCTGAGAGAAGATGTATCTAAGACTCTGATGGTCAGAAAAGACTATAAAGCGCTCGCCCATCAAGTAGTGTCACCATGTCTTCAGAGCGAAGACCACTGCTGCTAACTACAGGTCATGGGTAGCATATTTCTGCTCATGCAGCCTCAACTAACGTGATCCATAGGCGATCACGGCCCGCTCCTGCATCAGGACAAATCCGAGTCCGGTCCCTGATGCATCACAGTAGACTATGTACCCTACACCCTCCTCAGGCAACCTCAAGATAGGTGCGCTGGTCAATCCCTATCTCAACTCCTGGAAGCTCTACTAACAACTGTCTGACCACACAAAGGGTTTCCTCTTCTTCGTCAAAGCAGAGAGTGGTGCCGCAACTCTGGAGAAGTCTGGAACAAATCTCCAGTAGTATCCAGCTAGTCCCAGGAAACTCTGCACGTCCGTCACGCTCCTGGGTGGCTCCCAAGCTAGCTCTGCCTCGATCTTCATAGGATCCACTACAACTCCTACCTCAAAGATGACGTGTCCTAAGAATTGGACCTCACGTATACAGAACTGACACTTCTAGGGCTTGCCATAAAGCTGGTGCTCTCAAAGAGTGTCTAGCACAACCCGCAAGTGGTAGGCGTGCTCCTCCTCAGTCTTCAAGTAAATCAAAATGTCGTCGATGAAGACCACGACAAATCGATCGAGGTTTGGATGAAATATCCTGTTCATGAGGGCCATGAACACTATCGGAGGATTGGTTATGCCGAATGGAATAACCAAGATATCATAGTGTCCATACTGACACCTGAAGGCCGTCTTCTATACGTCCTCGTCTCGAACTCTGAGCTGATGATAGCCAGACCTAAGGTCTATCTTCGAGAACCACCGTGCTCCCTTGAGCTGATAGAAGAGGTCATCAATCCTCGGTAGCGGATACTTGTTCCTCACTGTCACCTGGTTCAGGTGACGATAGTTGACACAATGTCACAAGCTCCCATCCGCCTTCTTGGCGAACAAAATCGGGGAAGCCCAGGGTGAAACACTGGGTCGGATGAATCCCTTACCCTGGAAGTCCTCCAACTGTACCCATAGATCTCGAAGATCAGCGGGGGCCATCCGATACGCTGGAGTCGATATCGGGGCTGTCCTAGGGTACAGGTCGATATAAAAGTCTACCTCTCTATGAGGAGGTAGCCCTAGAACGTCGTCGGGAAAGACGTCCGGATACTGATCCACCACTACAGGAAAACTAGGACTTCGCACGTCAACTGCTCCTACGATGAGTCTAGCCAACTGATGAGTGATGGGCTTTCCTCTCTTCTGCGAGAGTCCATCCTGTGCTGCAAAGGCTCCCTTCACGCCGGTGAAGGTAAACCTGCTCCCGTCGGTGCTTACACGTCGCACCTTGTGCCTAATATAGTTAATCTGTGCATTGACTATAGATAACCAATCCATGCCCAAGATGACATCGTAAGGACTCAACCCCGCTACAAGAAGATCCCAGCCGAAGCTCTCGCTTCCTAGAGTAATCTCACACTACCGGCACTAGTGCGTAATCATCGAGTCTGCTATCGTAGGAGTCTCTAGCTGTAAGGATCGAGCCAACGGATCTGTCGGAATCTCTGAGCTCCGAACAAGGGCAGTTGCTATGAAAGAATGAATCACTCCTATGTCTATAAGTACTGCCGCAAGGGTGAAATAGACACAGATAGTACCTCGAATCATCTCGGGCGCACCGTGGTCGTAGGCCTCTGCTGCCTGGAGCTGTGCCTGTCTCTGCCCGCCAGCTCCCTGTGGTTGGGGTGGAACTTCTAGTGGTGGTGGTGGTAGAGCCTCAAAGCGTCGCCCACCACCTGCTGCTCGGCCTGCTCTTCTGCCTCGTCCGCCTGCTCCCTGCGGACCGCCATGGTCGACCCTCTGCCTCACCAGTCCCTCAACTGTCTCCTGCTCCTCGGAACGGAGGGTCGGGCAGTCACGAGCCATGTAGCCCTACCCGCCGCACGAGTAGAACTGCCTGCCTCTCGAAAGACTGGCTCCGTGCTGTGTTCCCCGCACTGCTGATCTAGTTTCCTAAGGTCGTCTTCTTAAGGGAATAGTCTATCTAGACCCATGAGTCATCCGTCGACTTCCTGCAACAGAAGACTCTGCTACGTGCCGCTGTGCGGTAGGTCTCGCTGCTGAAGAAGCTGTCAACAAGAAAACTCTCGATCAAAAGGGCTCGCTCCAGTACTCCTGCATGAGTCTGAATGATGAGGGAGATCACCGATGCCCTGATCTCGTGCCTCAATCCCTGCTCAAAAGTTTGGGCCCGGAAGAATGGGTCTCATACCATGTATGTTGAGTAGCGCGAGAGATCGGTAAATCTCGCCGAGTACTGGGTGACTATCAAGTTGCCATGCCGCAGCTAATGAAGATTCTGGATGCGCACCGCATAGAGGGTGGCTGAGACGAACTCCGAGCAGAAGAGGCTCTCAAAGTCCATCCAGAGCAGAGATGCCTCATCGTGCACCTGGAGAATCAAGCTCCACCATATGTCTGCTGCTGCGTGCAGTAGGCTCGCTGCGAGGATCAACATGAGGTCTGCTAGTGTCCTCACTAACCTGAAAACTCTCACCACTGCCTCCAGCCAGTCCCCTGCTGCCTGGGGGTCCGTCTCCCCACGGAAGATGGGTGGTCACTGGCTCTGGTACTCATGCAGTGCACTAAGGCGATGTGAATCACCAGCAACTGGGGCTGGAAGCATCGGTGGCTCGGCGGGTAGAGCTACCGCTGGTGCCTCTGTTGACAAAGGGCCCTGCACCGAGGCCTCGTCGCTCGGTGGGCTGTCATCACGCACAACTCTCGGAACCCTAGCTAGATGCCGTCATGGGGCCATCCTGAAAAGTAAACAGGTGCGCCACGGTCAGAACAATATACCTAGTGAGTTGACACAAAGTAATCACAAAGAAAACTTGAAACACACATGCAATCAATGTCTTCGTGTATTAAGTGAGAAATTAGAAGTCAGGGTCTTGGTGTACGGATACGTCGGCCGCCACACCAACAGTGGACTCCTTGGACTGATAATCACACCCAATACACTTAATAATATTGCTTCACATAGAAAAGATCAGAGTCCCAAGTTCTGTGGTAGAACCGAACTCCTCTGATACCAATTTGTCACGACCCGTCCTCGGGGCCCGTGCCGTGACTACCCCAAGCCCGCCTTCCATAGGCCAGGGGCTGGCGACTAGCACCAAGGCGTAAATCCCAATAAAAAGGGAAGGCATTGCCTTTGTAAAGTAAACAAACACCACAGAGCAAGCATGCAGTAGAAGTAAACACTAAGTAAAAACTGGGTACAAAAGTAAGTGTGGAAAAGTATGTGGGCCAGTATACAAACCCAAATTGAAAGTAAAGTTCAACTGGAAAGGGAAAACAACAACTAAAAGTAGAGCCGCAGCGTCAAGGCGTCCACTGGAAGTCCCACCTGAAGGGTGGGTATAGATAGCATCCACGGCTCCTTAGGTCCCGTCGACCGCTCTGAGTACGTCCCGCCCAGTGGTCCACCTCCAGGTACCGTCCTGCTCCGCAAGCCTCAACCAGGATCAGCGATGTCCGTCGTCTGTAACCAACACAACGTAGTACAAGCATAGATTTAGCAGGGGTGAGTATAAGCTACTCATTAGGGAAACCAAGACCCCCGAAGGTCTCCCAGAATCCAAAAAGGATAATCCACAAAGGAAAGATACAATCACGAAGTAACATCTGACACTGCTTAGGTATATGCCCATACATATACCTAAGTCATCAATTCTCGTTCAGCTCCAACATACGAACCCAAGTACAACCCAGTCCACACAGGAAAGCAAAACGTAAATCCACACAGGATAGCACAACACAATCCACATAGGAAAGTAAAACAGGATTCATCTCACATAGGTATACTTCTTCGTATGACGATAGAGATGATCAGATATATCCACTGATTCATCTAAGTCGTCAGACCTACAAAGGATTGATAGGTACTAACCCCCGAAATTCCCAAGGAAGGGTCTGACCCACACAGGATCGATAGGTAACTAACCCCCACAGAGACCCACACAGGATTGGACCCACACAGGATCTGTAGGCGCTGGCTCACACAGAACCGCTGAGCGCTGACTCACACAGGATCGGACCCACACAGGATTGGTAGCACTGATCCACGTAGGATCTCTGAGTGCTGTAGTCATCACCGTCGAATCCATTGAGGATCTCTGTACAGTCATCGTCATCGTCACAGTCGCAAACGCAGCCAGCTCTAGGGTTCCCACACACAGCAAGCTCGTTCGGGAGGGTCCGCTCCATGAGCCAAGAGGCAGATACATCAACTAACACATAGTCCAGAGTTGATGTATCCAAAAGTTCTGTATCGTCAACAGGAACTCAATGTCGCAGACGGCGCGTCAATCGGACGCCCGGTCAGGGAGTTATTGGCTTTTTCGTCCCAGGGCCCGGTTGGTTTTTAAGGCAAAACAAACCCGACCGTACTCCACCTGCGTCCAAACCTCGAGCAGAGTAATCCAAAAGATCCGTCTCACTAAGAGGAATCTAACAAAGTCAATGGCACGTCAATCGGACATCTAGAGCTTAAGATATGAGCGTTTCCGCTCTAAGGGCCCGATTAGTTCCGTGCACGAACCAACCCGGACGAACCCAAAGAATTCTGAAACCTTGAGCGCGATATACTGAAATGACTGTCTCGATCCGAGGATCACATCGCCGCTGACGGTGCATCGATCAGAGGTCATTAGCCCAAGATATGGGAAAAATACCAAAAATGTTCCGAAAACGGGGGTTTCGGGCTCGGGCCGACCCGGCTGCCGGCCTGGCGGTCCGGCGCGCTGGCGCGCGGTGCCAGCTGGCTTGGCCGAACGGTCGAGCCGTTCGGTTTTAGGGGGGGGGGTGCTTCCCCCCGCGTTTTTTAATCGCGGCCCCCCTTACTGGGGGCCGCTAGTTGGTCGGTCTGGGGTTCGAACCCCCATCTTTTCTCATATCCGGTCGGCCCGCGCTGGCCGTCCGGTTTCAGTAATCACGGGACCGGCGACGGCCGGTCCCCTCCCTACTCCGACGTCGGCGGCCCTCTTCCGACCCCCAGTTCCCATGCTCCGCCGCGGCCCGGTATCTGCCGCGACCTTCCTTCGTCCGGTGCAGCGCGACGGCGCCGCACCCCTCCACTATGGCCCCGCTCCGGCTGCGGTGCTTTTGCAGTTCTCCGGCACGGCGCGACGACACCGCGACTTGGTTCAATTTCACGGCGCGGCGCGATGGTGCTGCGCATTCGTTGCCGCATGGTTCTGCTTGGTGTGATGGAACCACGCCATTTCGTTCCAACCACATTAGAAACAACATCAATAAAGGAGGAGGGTCTGCCGTGTTTGTGCGGTCCAACCCCCTCTCATTAGTCGATAGCAAATGGTCGTATTTTCACGAAGAACGACATGGTAGTATTTACGAACAAATAAATAAATAAACCCCTACCTCGTGTGAGCTTGAACGGAGGTTCGTCGAACGAGGATTCGTCGCGGGAAGAGGGGTCATGAAAGAAGACGTCGTCGGCATCGTGGTACACGGCATCGCGTAATCGGTTTTTGAGAACGCAGTGTTCTTCGTCGGAGACCGATGTGTTCTTCGCGTTCTTCGTCGAAGATGGACAAGTTCCTCAATCCTTAGCATTTTTCTCCCCAAGACTCCACCACAAGAAACTAACCCAAAATAAATTAAGCCCTCACTTAATTTATTAACTACACATGAGTTTGAATTTCAAACCCACAGACACATTTAACTCACTTCATTAATAATACAAGTTATTAAAACTTAAGTTATCAAAAGATATTGGTGAGTTGAGGGGGGTTGAATAATATGAAGGGGTGGGGTTCGTGTGGGCCCCACCACCCTCATAACCTCCCTTGGGATGTTGGGTAGTTACCCAACTTCCACCCAAAGCCTTAATCCACTTAAAGAAAATAAAAATTGTAGTTAAAATTATAAATTAAAATTCCACAATTTTTATCATCTTCTCTCATGAAAACGAAACCCCAGAACAGGTGTTCCTAAAAAATTACTGGCGCTGCGGTTCCATCGATGCCCTCAAAATTCTATTTTGACCAACGGTTCAAAAGATAGGAATTCCCGCTTGTTCGTTCACTGAACGTACAGGAGCTAAACTTCGGATAGAAATTCCGGGCACACCGGGCCTCGGAATCAAGTGCTGTCAGAAACTGCATTCTTGTAAAATCCCAAAGAAAATTAAGCAGAAATTTTCCTTGAATTTTACGAGTCTTTATAGATGACATGTGACAGATCATGCATGTATATCCTCACCTGCAACACATGGAAAAAATTATGCACCTGGTGCATCTATGGGTGAAGAGCTAGGTGGTACGCCACATTGCCAAATCTGCTGAGAATATGGAATAGTCTGACGAACCATGGAGATATCTTATCACCCCAGCAAAATCTCTGCAAACCCTATCGAGGGAAGACCTGTAGAAAGACATGGACTTCTTCCCCAAAATCCAAGGGTCTCCATCTCCTTTCGGCATAAGAATTATTCCTACTTTGTGAAGTCTTCATCTCCTCTAGGATGGTCAACACCTTCTTTGTGGTAACCCTTACCAACTCTAGACTAATAGGTGATGAATCCCCAGAGTCTTCCTAGAATAGAGGTGATCTGCATGGTCACCTATACAAGGCCTCAAACGGTGCCATGCTAATGGTGGAGTGATATCTGTTATTGTATGTGGACTCTACCAATGGAAAGTGATCCTCCGAACTGTGGCCAAAATCAAGGACTCAGGCACAACGCATGTCCTCAAGTGTCTGTATGGTCTGCTCCATCTGACCATTTGTATGTGGTTGAAAGGCGATGCTCAAGCGTAGCTGAGTACCAAACTCCACCTATAATCCCTTCCGAAACCGAGAAGTAAAAAGAGTGTCACAATCTGAAACAATCATCTATGGAACCCCATGAATCCATACTATCTATTGTATAGATAGGATTCCCAAGACCTCTACTGATCCCAATTATTACATGGGTAGGAAGTGGGATGACTTGGCGAGTCGGTCAAATATCACCTAGATGTAATCGTGTCCCCGAGATGTACGTGGTAGCTATATCACGAAGTCCATGGACATTCCATCCCACATCAATTATGGATCCTCAAGTGGTTGTACTAAGCCTTCTAGAACATTATGTTAAGCCTTCAATTTATGAAAAGTGTGGCATCATGAAACAAACACTTCCACTGCTTTCATAATCCCTGGCCACCAGTACTGACACCGGAGGTCCTGGTACAACTTCACCACACCTGGATGTACCTATAAAGGGGATGTGTGGAACTCCCATAACGCCTCCTCTCGTTGTGTCACTGGTACCATGGGGAATACTTTAAAACAGATGACGTGGTCCCCAAATTCCTAAAATCATTCAGGAGCCTATCTGAATAATATTTGAACACACTGGGTATCTTAGTCAAAATCCATAAGCTATGTCTTCCTGAATCGCTGGAACAGTAGGGGATTTACTACCATAAACTGGAGGTAAGATTCTCTATCACTATCCATGAAAGATAACTACAACATGGCTAGCTGCTACATTTCCTCACTCAGCAACTGTAAACTAGTCCTCCTGATGAGTGCATCTGCCTCCATGTTCCCCTTCCAATGAGTGTAGACTATCTAAAAGTCACAGTCCTGGAAAAACTCTATCTTTCACCATTGTCTAGGGTTCATGTCCTTCAATGAGAAAATAAACCTGAGACTCTTGTGATTAGAGTAGATAGTAAACAGTTCACCAATCAAGTACTGTCGCTACATCTTCAAGGAAAAAACTACTGGTTCTAACTCCAGGTCATGGGGTGCGTAGTTTTTCTTGTACTGCCCCAAATATCATGAGCTATAGGCGATCAGCACTCTCTCAAACATTCGGACAAATCCAAGTCTGATCTATGATGTGTTCTAGTAGACTACATACCCAACACCCTTTTCTGGAATCCTCAAGATGCGGGCACTCATTAGTCTTTACATCAACTCCTGGAAACTCTGTTAGCATCTCTCTATCCACAAGAAAGGCTGTATCTTCTTCGGCAATGCTGGAAAGGTTGATTCAACTCTGTAGAATTCGTGTACGAATCACTGGTTGTACCATGAAAACCCAAAGAAACTCTGCCCCTCGGTCACACTATTGGGTGGCTCCCAACCAAGAACTGCCTCTATCTTCGCCAGATCCACTAATACTCCAGTCTACGAGATAATGTGTCCCAGAAAGTGAACCTCCCATATCCAGAACTGGCACTTCAAGAGATTTTTTTAAAGATGGTTCTCTTGGAGTTTATCCATATCTATCTACAAATGGGTGGTGTGATCCTCCTATGAAACTATGTAAACCAAGATTTCATCAATGAAGACCACCATGAAGTGATCGAGGAAAGGATAGAAGATCCTATTCATGAGTCATGTGAACACTATTGGGGAATTGGTCATTTCAAAAGGCATCACCAAAAACTCATAGTGGACATATCGGCTTCTAAAGGCCATATTTGTTACATCCTCATCTCATACCCTAAGTTGATGATAGCCTGATCTGAGGCCTATATTCAAGAACCACCGAGATCCCTTCAGCTGATCAAAGAGATCATCAATCCTCGATATTTGATATTTTTTCTTCATGGTCACCTGGTTTGGGCATCGATAGTCCAAACAAAGCTCCAAACACCCATATTCCTTATTTTAAAACAAAATTAGGGTTTTCCATGGAGTAAAAGTGGGTCTTATGAACACCTTCTTCTACAAGTCTTCTAGTTGTACCCTCAACTCACAAAGCTCTGCGGAAGCCATCTGATATGATGGTGTAGAAATCGGTGCCATCCCAGGGTACAGGTTGATGAATAAGTCTACCTATCTAGGAGGAGGTAGTCTCAGAACATCATCAGGAATGACATCAGCATACTGGTCTACCACTACAGGATAACATAGACTACTATTGTCAACTTCTCTGTAGGTAAGGCTATCCAACTAATGAGTGGTCGGTTGAACCCTCTTATGAGAAAGTCCATGCTGAGCTAAAAATGTTCCCTTCTCACTAGTGATGAAAAAACTAGTCCCATATTAGTAGACACACCACATTTTACACCTAAAACAGTCGATCTGAGCATGGTTCTTGGATAACCAGTCCATATCCAAGATGACATCGTAAGCCCTCGACGCTGCTACTAGAAGATCCCAGCTGAAGCTCTCTCCACCTAGAGTATTCTCATACTGCCAACACCAATGTGTAATCATCGAATCCTCTATCATAGGTGTATTAATTCGTATTGATCAAGACAATGGCTCCATCAAAATCTCCAAGATAAGAATGAGATTTGTGGAAATAAAAGGGTGCCTGAAACCTGTGTCTATAAGAACTATAGCTAGGGTGGATTTCACACAGATCGTACCCCGAATCATATTTGGAGCACATGGTCATATTTCTTAGCTTCCTGAAGCTTATCTCGTATGTGTCCACCTACTCCCTGAGGTTAGTGTGGACCACCTAGAGGTGGTGGTGGTAAGATCTCAAATCACTGCCCATTTCCAAATGCACGACCAGCTCCCCTTCCATTACTACCACCCTATGGATCTCCCTGCTGGAATCACTTCCTCTGCCTTAGCAGCCCATCGACCGTCTGCTGATCGTCATTGCGGCAGGTCAGGCAGTCATGACCCATGTGACCCTAGCTACTGCACGAGTAGCACAATCTGCTCCTCTGCTAACCTCCTCTATCCAATGATCTATACAACTTTGACCATAAATCATTGAGTCTCCCACCAAAAGATCTTTCTTCTTGGACCTCTACGTCGTCTGCATAATGCTTGCTTTTGATGACTTGGCTACCTACCGTCTGGTGGTGGCTCTCACGGTCAGTGTCTGCTCAGGTAGGAATCTCTACACCAATTGTTATCACTCTAGCACTCCTTCTTGCGTCGAGTTGATGAGATATATTATAAATTCTCTAATATCTTGTCAGAGACCCTGCTCGAATGTCCAAGCCATGAAGAAAGGGTCCTGTACCATGTCAGTGGAGTAGTGAGAGAGGTCAATTAATCTTTTCGAGTACTAGGATATTGTCAGGTTTCCCTACTATAAGTTTAGGAGCTCCTGAATATTCAAATAGTGAAGAGTTATTTGAATGAACTCCACCCTGAAGAGGCCCCCGAAGTCCAAATAGGTTAGGGTCTCTTCATCGTGCAACTAGAGCATTCAGCTCCACCATCTCCCTGTTATTCCCTAGAAGAGACTAATAGATAGAATCACCATATGGTCTACAGGTTTCCAAACTAGGAGGAAAACTCTAGCCACCACCTCCAGAGAGTCCTCAGCTGCCTACAGATCCATCTCGCCTTGAAACCTCAAAGGCCACTACCGCTGGAACTCATGCAGTGCACTATGTCAGCTTACACTATCTGCTCATGTGGATGGTGGAAAATACTGTTATATGGGTAGGGGTACTACTGGTACACCACCAAAAAAGTACCATCACAAAAAGTGGGACCTACACTAAAGCCTCATCGCTCGGGGGGATGTCATCATGATCCCTCAATAGAATCAAGGCTGGTTGTCTACGCGTTGACATCCTTTAATGAAACAGATGTTCCACATTCAATAATTTATACCTTTTGAGCTAACTCAAAAGATATAAAAAGAAAAACATTTAAAAAAACAAGAAATCTGTGTTTTGGTGTACTGAGTAAATAACCAGAATTCAGGGTCCTGGTTTATGGATACGTCGTCCGCAACACCAACATCGGACTCCAAAAAAACTGTACTCAAAACACTTATCACGATTGCCCCATTGAAAATATCTGTGCCTCAGTTCATTGGTAGAACTGACTCCACTAAACCCACTTCGTCATGACCTGTACCTTGAGACCCATTCTTTGACTACCCCTAGCCTGCCTTCTATAGGACAGGGAGAGGAAAGGAATATCTCTAAAAAATGGAATACATTTCCTCTAAACTTGAAAACACACAGGCAGGGTAGACAATAAGGGAAAAAAGTAATATAACTACAGAATGTAAAAGGTGTGAACAGAAGCAGAATGGGATAGTATACAATCCCAACTAAAAGTATGTACCACAAAAGCTGGAAGAATATCTATAGAGGTCTTCCACCAAAGATACTACCAAAAGGGTCGGTATAGTGCATCATTTCAACTCTCCACATCAACTGGTCACATCGGTGCTCCATCTAGTCCTATCTCACAAATCTTGGTCAATGATGTCCTTCATCTGTACAAGAAACAATAAGGTGTAGGCAAAGCTCATGTAGGTTGAGTACAACAATGCCCAATAGGGACCCTGAGACCCCCCGAAGGTCGCCAGGAATCCCAAAAAAGAAAAAACCATAAAGCATGATCCCAATAATAGTGAAAAAAGTAAAAAGAATCTCACAAAATGTATATAACATAATGAATAGAAATAATGATGATTAGTTTTAAAGATAAATTACCTTATTCTGTTGAGAAGTTCCACTGCTAAACCATGAAGTAGTCATTCTATTGCTGATCCACGTTGGGTTGTAAGTATTTGATCCACACAGTGTCGTTATTCGTTGATCCACACAGGGTTGTAAGGCATCGATCCTCATAGGGTTGTAAGTCGATGATCCACAATGGGCCGCTCTAGTGCTGGTCCTTATTGAGTTGTGCTACTTCAGATCCACACAAGGTCCAAAAATAATCGATCAACTTAGGGTCATAAGTAAATGATACAAATAGAGTCATAAGTCATGGATCCACGATGGGCCTCTCTATGGATGGACCTCATTGGGTCACGCTACTGCTGATCCACTGAGGGTCAATCTAATGCTGATCCAAAAATGGTCACTCTTCACTTGACAGCCAACATAAGATTCCCACACTTGGTGCACTTGAGTTCTGTGGATTCTTATCCTAAATCCATCTGTCTTAGCTCAAATACCACAAAGTTCAATAGAGAAGTAACCCAAAGAACCGCTATGTCAAAAGGGTTCCAATGAAAGAGAAGGAAAATTAATCAGACATCCAGTATGTATGTTATAGGCATTTTAGCACCGAGGGCCCAGTTGGATTTGAGTTTGATCCAACAGGTCCATACTCTAAATTTCTCCAAAAACCCATTGGGAGTATCTAAAAACTACTACATCATCATAACGGTTATAACACTATAGATGGTTCATCAAACGGACTTCCGGTTTAGACTTAATGGCCCTTTAAGAAAAATTGGTACAAATTGGGTGCGGGTTTGGTCCGACCCAGTCAGAACGACCCAAACGGACCCAGTCTCAGACGACCCTGTTCGGGCCAGCGTAACCCGACCCGACAAGACCCAGGTCTGAACCGGACCGCTGAGCCCGGCCCGAACTAGCTGGGCCGTGAGACTGTCCAGGCCCACTAGACTGCAGGACCTGCCCGACCCACCTGGATGGGCATGACCAACCGAGCCACAGGAACAACTTAACCCATAGGATGGGTGTGGCCTGCCAACCAGTGAGGGTTCTACTTCCCCCTCTGTATGGACTTAGTCTATCATGGTCTTCAACTGATGGCTCTATCCTGGTGCCACCCCTCTAGCTGATCAGTCTGGAAGACTGGTATAGGGTGGGATCCCTAAATGCGAGTCCATCTCTATCAGAGCCACAACACCTCCTCTATTGCCAGAGCGATGATGCCTCCCCCACTGCATGATATCCAGTGCCTCCTACCCTTCCGAATCTGCTTGCCTCTTCTATGAAAATAGCCACAGCGCCTCATCTACAACCGGCGATGTCCGGCTGCCCCTTGTACGTTGCGGCACATATAGGCGCCACCACCCTCTCACAGCCGGCAAGAGTTGTCCCCGCTACTGGTCACTGGCACCACCGCGCTAGTGATGACGCACCATCGGTGCTTCCTTGGTCCATCAGTGAAGTTCTGCTGGTCCATTTTCCTTTCCTTATGCGGAAACTAGCCTCGCAGGACACCAACTTTACCACGTGGACCTGAGTTTTGTCTTGCCTCTATATTGCTCGGTCTCCCATGAAGAACGCTTCCAAACCGATATCTTCGGAGGGTACGGGTCTTGTACGGATCGGCCAGTGCCTTCCAAATTAGCATTATATCCTATAAAAAAATCAAAAAACACCAAGATAAAGTTCTAACCCAAATCAAATCCTCACAAGAACCTCCCACATATTTAACGGAATCGCTGATCAACCTGTTAGTCAGTTGATCCGTGTTCATCATATTATTCAAGAATGAGGTATGGTGAATCTTTAAACACTTAGAAAGATATAATCCACTACCTTGAACATGGTGGATTCCCTGATGATGAAGGAGGAGAATCCTTTGTTTGAAGATGTTCTTCATAATTTGTCGATGTCCGGATTGAATCCTCAACGACTTCATCAAATATTAATTCTTCTTTGGAGTAAGTTGTCACTGAAGGTACGTTGACATTTTCTCCCACGTTCCTCATATCCATCCCAATGGATTGTTTAACTCTTAGATTTAAAGGTTTTATCTTTTGGTTGATTAATGTGGTTCATAAATGAACCGCAATTAATGAACCGATTAATCACTCGAGGATAGCGGTTACTCAACCAAGTGTAACTTGTCACTTAATGACCAAAATTAAATGACCGAACAACTGTACTATATTGTCACCATCACTCAATAGTTGAAAAAATAATAAAATGACTACTTTAGTTATTTTATTATTATTTTCCGAATGTCTAAAAAATAACATTTTCGTCTGATTTTTGCTAAACATAGTTGAGCTTCGCCTAAGAGATTCTTGGCACTGTGAGTTCAACAATTCCCTAAAATTTCAATTTCAAACACTGATTAAAATGTTAGAAAATCCCATCCACATGTTTACTAAATTTTCTATTAAATAGTTCAAAATTCCATTTCGGGATCTCTGGGTCTCGGAATCACGTGCCGTCAATTTTTGTAGTATCGTAATTATTCCATATTATTAAAGAACATTATATAAAATTTCTGGGTCTTTATATTATCACCCATAATGAGATTATGAGATCACAGTTTCTTATTATTTTCCCAAATTTATGAATATTTTTATTAAATGTTACATATCTAATAGGGGTTCTAGTTGTGAAGCACTATGTGGGAGATGTTGTAGAACTCTAACGAACAATTTGTTTATGTTTCCATGTTTCTGAAGGCACTATACCTTTATGATCCTATGTTTCATTTTTGTGTTATGTAATGAATATTAATCTAATTCAATATCATATCTATGTATTATATACCCTAGGTCACTACATTTGGTATCATAGGATAGGTTTTGTTTTCATTCTGAAAATAGGATGAGAAAACTTTTGTGATAAGCCTTAGGATTAGACTAATTTTTGGGTGACATAAGAAAAAAAATTTAGGTAAGAAATTATGTGTTTCACCTAGTAATAAGTCACTATTTGGATATTATATGTGAACATGGTTCTAGTAAATATGTACCTTAGGGCAATAAAATCAAAAAAGGCGTGTTAGGATCAACTCAAGCATTACTTGGTACACAACAATGGGGATTATTGCACACATTATTTTACAATATCAGGGTATATGCTTTGAAAAATTCACATTTTATTGATGAATGATCATTATTGATTCAACAGTTGAAAAACATGAATAAGTAGTTTAAACCTTATGTGTCCTAGATTTAAAAAATTTCAATTGATTTAGATATTTTATAAATGATTTTTCATGAATATCAGTTATTTCATTTGGATTATCACAGTTTTATCTTTGTTTTGTAGGTTTTAGATGACAGATGAAACCCTAGGGATCTATGTTAATTCTGAATGAAACAAAAAATGAAATGAGTTTCCCCTAGAGAGACGAAATGTTTTTCGAGATGGAATGAAAAATATCATTTCTATGTTCACAAATATTTATGAAGATATGAATAATGATGAACTTCTAAAAATGGAAATGAGAGATAAAAAATCTATTTAATACTTCATGAAGAAACCTATGATATATTTTTTTAGGTCAATATCACCCACTAGTTTCTAAGAAATGGATGTGAAACACTAAAAAAGTTATTTTACATTATTCAGTGTTGGGAATATGAAAAGTCTATTTTTCTTTTCTATAATTTGGACAGAGAAGCAAATCAATGGCAGGATCCCATCTAGAATATGAAGTAATAATACAAAATTTCTTTATAGAGAAGGATTATTTTTGGAAATTATTTTTCAATAATTACTTCCCACACATTTCACACCAGAAAATTGTGAAAAAATTCCTTGAGATAATATAGAATGACAATGAATCTGTTGGTACCCCTGATAATATCTGCATATAGAGACTGAAGTTACCGATAAATCACATCGTTTTTATATGAACATAATGATGGGGTTTTAGGGAAACATTAAGAGACATATAGTGATGAAAATGAGATTACCTTCATGCTTGAAGTGTGTCAGGAAACAGAGTGGAAATTTTCTTAAGGGGACATGTAGTTTTTTGTTGTTGAAGGGAACTTCATCAGGATATCTAATGTTGAATTACTGGGAAGAAGTTAACTAATGATTCGAATATAGTGAAACATACACATAATTCACAACCCACACTATAGTGCTAAAAATGAAAGATGTATTGGAAATTTTATATTTACTTCCCAAATCTATAAGTCAATGAGGATAATCAATATTAGAAACCATTTAATCTAAGAGTTAATGGTATGTATCACGCGATCAATGTTTCTGAGGTGGGGTAATGTCAAAATGTGGTGAATTGTACACTTAACATCAACTCTATAACTAAAAATGTATTATTTGACTCTGGATCATCCCATTATTTTATATCTGAAATTTTTTCTATGATTTTAAATATTTCACCCACATAGTTTTATATATAATAGAAAGGTAAAACCCTGAATGGTATGAACAATCAATGGAAATATCATACAATTTTTGCGTCCTATTGATATTCAAAAGTGGAATTTAGAGTAGATAGTTGCAGAGAAAATTAAAATAAATGGTATTACTATTTTTTTAGATATTTTAATTCCTTTTATAAGAGTAACCACATATTACATAAGATAATGATGTTGAGTTTTTACAACAACCCATAAATTATGCCTAAAAATTTTCAAATACTCCATGTAGAATGTGTAACAGCCCGAGATTTTGTGATAAAATATTCTTTTTAATTTCATTAATGTCTTGTGTTGTATGCTACACCAAAAGGAGCTTGCACAACACACATCCTTGACTTGCCTTGCACGCAATCGCGACCTTCCTCGATAGCGTGTGTAGTACGCAATAACGAGTTTCACTAAACATCGATATGCTATTAAAATATTATTAAAACTAGCCATTATGAATAGTAATAACCAATTTTTGAAATTTTTTAAATTTTATTTTTCAAAATGGAATTCATTTTTGTATTCGTAATATCGAAATTAGCTTAGGGTGAAATTTTGGTGATTTTCGGATAACTTTCATATTTTGATGAATAGTGAAAAGTACTAAATTTTAATTAAAAACAAATTTTTCAATCGAAATAATTAATAGTGATAAATTATTAGTTTGAGTGGTTTGAAAGTATATTTAGAATATATTTTTATAATTTAATACAATGTTGGTCATTGGATGTAATTTCACATTTAAACCAGACATAAACAAGTGTCAATCTTTTGATAGTTATTATCTCTTAAGAACATGCTATTTGTTTTGACGACGGGAATTAATTTTTAAATTAATTAATGAAACTAATATGTTTTGAATTTGGTAAAATAGAAATCATTTTTGAGTTCATAATATCAAATATAGCTTAGGCCTAATTTTTGGTATTTTTCCTGAAAACTTTCAATTTTTGATGAATAGTGAAACTACTAAGTGGTAGGTTAAAAACTAAATTTTGCATAAAACTTAATTTTACCGTTTCTAGGAATGGAATTTCGAAAATCCGACAGACACGGTTGATATCAGTAAGTAAAATGTGGTTCAATGAGATAAAAATAATTTTTGGTGAATAGTGACTTTTTACTTTTATTTACCACGGTTAAAAGTAAATAGGGTAATTAAGGGTAATAATGATATTAATATTACCCTAAAACATGTCCTAATCCTATTGGAAAAGTGTATCTCGACCAAAAACAACCTTAAGTGTAAAATATTATCATTTAGTCCCACTTGGATTAGATTAGAACATTTAATATTATTTAATTCAAAGAAGAGTTAAAAGGGTTAAAATTAAAGTTTATTTACTAAAACATTTTTAATATGAGGTTATACATAAGATAAATTCTACTATAAATATTCATTAGAAAGATAAAAAGATTTCCTACATAATGATATTTTATTTGTAATTTTTAGACTTTAAATAATTTAATTTATTTATTACACAACAATGATACAGTAATTACCTTTTTAAGAAAAATTAACATAATTGATGTTATAAATGCCCAAATAAATTTAATTTGAGACTTTTTATGACTTAAACTAATTTTATAGGTTAATATGACATGTTATTGTTGATTTAAGTAACTTGGTTCGAACTTATCATTCTGTTATAAATTTCATAAAAATCATGTACCAAATATTTTCCAAATTGACATAAATTAGTTTTTAAAACAAATATTATATTATCAATTTCTATTTAATTCTTAAAAATATAAGGTTCGGCCAAATGACTTAGATAAGGATATATATATTAATAATAAACAACTTGGGGTTCTTTTGGCTTGTTATGGGAAGTTTATTAACCATATAGTGTAAGAAAACAAAAAGACACGGTAAAAGTTAAATTATTTAACTTAGAGTTAAATCTAATTGATAAGGTTAAAATAATAACCTAAACTTGTCTAAATCCTATTGGATGAGAGGATTTTGACCCATCCCTACATTAGCTTCGAAATAAGACCCTTTGGAACCATTATAAACCGATTTTGACTTTAATATAAAATAATATTTTGAGATATTCCTAAGGTGCCCCTCTCCTCCCTTATAAAAGGGAACCTCCTCTCCCTCCTCCTCACACCAATTTGAGCACTCAAGCTCGGCCAAACCCCACTAAAATCCCTTATCCACTCCCCTAGAATAATCCTAGAGGTCCTGGTCTTCTTCAAAGACCAATCTTAGTTCCCTAAGTGGATGATTCAAAGAGGCGTTTCAAAGAAGAGGTAATATCCATTACCGATCTTTTTCAATTTCCTTACTCTTCAACTTATTATTCTTTAGTTGTTTCATGATAAAGTAATAAAATCAGTATTTATTATATACTTATATGTTATTATAAATATGAAACAACTTTAATTAACCTTCTATCCATCCTACGGAAAAAGGAAATCACCGCGCGTGCGTACGTACGGAATACCGTCTCCACGCCGTGGTGTAATCTATTTTCTGCCACCACCTTAATTGGATGGGTATAATGGTGTAAGGAGTAAATATATATGATTATTATAGAGTGATATTTATACTGAAATAGTATAAATACACTTCAACACAATTCCACGACCATGGGAACGATATCATCGCTCGTGCGTACGTACGGACTACCGTCTCCACGACGCGATGAGATTCATTCTCCATGTTATCCATTTAAGAATGATTATAAAGTATATATAAGCAATAATAATGAAATATATGACATTATAAAGCTACTGGATTTATGTATATATTTATGTCATCTACTTACTTCCTTTCAAGACAATAAGGAAAGGAAAACAGCGTTCATGCGTACGTACGGACTACCGTCTCCATGAACGATGTGTTTCATTTCATTTATATATTTATTATATATATATATACTGAATATATATGATATATAAATCATGTTTTATATTCTGGAAGTAATTAAATCATGATATAAGAAATAATAATGTCAATAAAAACAAGTCCAAACACCTACGATAAATGAAACGATTTTACCCAAAACACTTCTTTAACATGGAATTTACAAAGGAACGGGTAATATAAAGTCATAAGTGAACCATATATGATATAATAACAATTAATATGATTCTTTAATAAGTTAATGACGTTATTTAAATCATTATACAAGAGGTTCAGACACCTACGAAGCAAATCGGACCTAAGGTAATGGAAATGTCACAATCTCATTTTATCCGAGATTGTTTATACTTTGGTATTTACTGGGGTGTATTTTATCATCCACATCCATGTTTCCCCAATATGTAATATTTATATCCTTCTACAATAGTTTATATCAAATTTTACCCTTCGGTGATATTTTAGTAAAAGATATGAAAGGAATCTTTTGGCGTTTTTCGTACGAGGTACTTATTGACTTTTCCAACAAAAGTACGAGAAGAATTTTTTTTTAACTTATACGGCATGAATGGATTTTTAAAACATTATTTCCATGAATCTTCCTTTAAAAGTTTTCAAGTTTATTTTTAATAAACTTATTTTAGATTAAAATTGTATGACATGTTAAGAGAGAAAAAAATGTTTTTGAAGAAGAAAGGATATTTTCTTCAAGAATGGAGTTCAAGAGTTTTATCAAAATTATTTTCCATCTAAGATAATAAAGGGTTCTGTTTCTATCCCTATTATTACATTGATTTGATTATGTTATGATGGAATTATATTTTTATTAATTCCTTTATCTTATATGAATTGTTTCATGATGTCACGATGTTTAAGATTCCCATTTTTATTACATGGGTTATGCTATGATGTATGGTTTCTGATTTTGTGGCACACATAAGAATGGTATCATTATGAGATGGGTGGGACCTATATCTCCCTCCAATGAATTGGGTAAAGATTTTATATCTCATGAGATAGACATGGCTGGAATGGTAGGTTATACTGGTTCAGTGAAACAGGACGGAAACGAGGGTTACTCGATTCCGAAATTGACTTTGTCCACTAAGATAGTCTTGGCAATGAGTCTTGACTAATAAGATATGATTCTCTATTATTATGTGTGTATGCCACAAAGTTTCAGGTTTTAAGTTATGATTATTGTGATTACATTTCACTGCCATGATTTATCCCATGTTATGAAATTATGCTCTCTTTTGCAGGTTAAGATTTCCAAAATGTTATGTTCTTTTGAATATGATTGATATTTATTTTGTTTACCCTTACTGAGCATTTGAGCTCACCCTTTTATGTTTTCTTTTCCCCAGGATATAAAGAAAGGTTTTAGGTAAAAAAAGGGAAGATATTTATGGGAGATGTTGAAGATCTTTCACCACGATTAGAAGATTATATTCTGTGTTTCCAAAGACACTGAACTATTATGATCCTTGTGTGTGTGTTTTTGTTATGTACTAAGTATTCTGCAAAAGTAATGTAATGTCCATGTACGTCAAGATACGGGTCTCTACAGTTGGTATCAGAGGAAAGGTTTAGTCAACCTTTGGAAACTAGGATGCGAAAACGCTAGTGAGATCCCTAGAGATATTTCTAAGGTATGCCTAGGGACGTCCCTAATGTTAAGTATACATATAGGTTATGGTACTAGAATTACGCTAACGATCATATAATTAAACCTAAGATGTTAGATATTGAAGGTACTCCCCCTTTACTATGTTGTTTTCCCTAGCATGATTTTTGCCTCTCACACTATTCTTTTTGGGTTTTAGACGATGGCTGGAACCCGAAGGAACCGTGTTGATCAATGCAATGGACAATGCAATGATTGTCCTCCTGAACAAACAAATGTTATGGGAGATGGAGTGCAAAATCTTATTGCTATACTTACACAAGCTATGAATCATTATGGACTTCCAAATGAGCGGAGAAGGGAACAATATTCTATTGAGTCCTTCATGAGGCAACGTCCACCTTCTTTCAGTGGGTCTTCTGAGCCACTTGTTGCTGAACAATGGATCAGTACCACTGAAAAGATATTTTCAGTTCTTCAATGTTCTGAACATGATAAATTCATCTTAGCAGTATATCGTTTGGAAGGTGATGTTGATCAATGGTGGAATCTTATCAAGAATACGAGGCCAAGAGATGAAATTGAGTTAATGGAATCAGACGAGTTCAAGAACTTGTTTTTCAGTAAGTACTTCCCTCGTATTCTTATAACAAAGATGGATAAGGAGTTTCTTGAACTAAATCAAAAGGATGATGAATCTGTTGGTATATACGAAGCAAATTTTACTAGACTTGCAAGGTATGCATCTGGAATTATCATCCAACCTGAAAGTAAAGTTGATCGATTTTTCAGTGGCTTAAAACCAAGTCTTCGAAGGGCATTAGCTATAAGAGACTTCAGTAGCGATGAATAAATTGTGTGTTGTGCTATCAAGGTAGAAATGAAAGTTGGTGTTACATATCCATCTCATGGTTTTGACAAGAAATGAAAGATGGAGTTCAAGGAGAAATCTTAAAATAATGGTGAAAAGAAGATGAATGTTTCCTTATGCTCAATGTGTGGAAAGAAGCATGGTGGAGATTGTCTTAAAGGGACTAGAAAATGTTTTAAGTGTGGAAAAGAAGGTCATCGAGCAGCTGAGTGTTGAAGTAATGGAAAAAGGGTTTCTAATGATGTGAATAAAGCAAACACTGCAGAGAACGCACCACCAACACTTCAATGATTCAAGTGCAAGGAAATGGGGCATTATGCTAATAAATGCCCTAATCCAAGGGTTAGTGATGATCAACATGAGCAACCACTTAAGGCAAAGGAAAAAGGGAAGTCACATACGATCACTATTGGCAATGTTGAATATGACAACGATGTGGTGGAATGATTAAGTGTTTATGTAATGGGATTCCAAAATAATGTTGTATCATGGAGTATTGGAATATTTATGTATTGGTATATTGTGGTATTCAAAGTGAATGAGATATTTTTGGAAATAAGATGATATGCACATAATGAAGGGGAAACGAGAAAATGAAATGTTTAACAGTATTCATGAGCTCATGATTGATATAAGGACTAAGTGATATCATGGTTTGAGTATATAGAATTTTGAGAATTTTGGTACGTGGAAGGTGTTAACTTTTATCTGCATTCATGTTTTCACTAAGGTTCAATGGGTATTCAATAGAATACATGATTAAGGACTTTGAATGTTTGGAATGTGACCAACAAAACATATCTTATGATATATGGGGATCAACGATGGTATTAAATATCTGGTAATCATTTTCACTATGTTATGAGAGTGGACAACAGTATTATGGATAAGCCTAAAGATTGGAATGGATTATGTTGGACATAAGTTAGTATTGTTTAAGGATAGAAGTTTTTTCGATATTATTGATGGGATGTTATAGTAATATAGCTTTAAAAAAAGGACAACCTGCAGGATGGGCGACAACCCATCGCGTCGGACAAGGCTGTGGGAATCGAACCCACAACCGAAGTGCGACTGGCCTTTATCGCCTACCACTGGCCTACAGGAAGTCCCTGGTGAGTATAAACTAGTTTTATTTTATTAAGCGGTATGATATATGAAGTATAAGTTCATTTTTGGAACCATATACGATTAATCTAACTATAAGATGTACTTATAACTTTTGCTAACCTTTTGTTTGAAAGAGATGGAATGACGCATCATTCTATCACATGATCTGCTAACACATCACGAATAACAAATTCAACTTCATTTATTTAAGAGATGAAGTAGAAATTGTTCAAGGCACGCACAACAGTGAGATTGTACCAAAATAAAGTAAGTATTTATTCTAATTCAAACTCTTCAACTTTAGGGAAATGATCTTGAAAACCAAAAATGTTATCCTAGTGATCTTATACCTGATGAATCAGATGGTACCTTATATCATCACAAATCTATGGATTTGTGATTACTGGCTTTTCCATCTCCATGTTCTCTACAACTCTCCATCAGAACATGATGGTTAGATTTCTCTTCCATATCCATATTTTCAACTATGTGGAAACCCAGTGATTAGTTTATTTGGGTAATGGTTACATTTCATAATTTAGTTTTTAAAGCAAATTTTTGGTATTCTTTTTTACGATGTGGGTTTCTATTAAAGAAACTTTCGTATAGTAAACCATTTATAACCCCGACGAATTTCGAGGGCAAAATTCATTTTAAGGGGGGTAGAATGTAACAGCCCGAGATTTTATGATAAAATATTTTTTTTAATTTCATTAATGTCTTGTGTTGTATGCTACACCAAAAGGAGCTTGCACAACACGCATCCTTGATTTGTCTTGCACGCAATTGCGACCTTCCTCGATAGCGTGTGTAGTACGCAATAACGAGTTTCACTAAAAATCGATATGCTATTAAAATATTATTAAAACTAGCCATTATGAATAGTAATAACCACTTTTTGAAATTTTGTAAATTTTATTTTTCAAAATGGAATTCATTTTTGGATTCGTAATATCGAAATTAGCTTAGGGTGAAATTTTGGTGATTTTCGGATAACTTTCATATTTTGATGAATAGTGAAAAGTACTAAATTTTAATTAAAAAAAACTTTTTCAATCGAAATAATTAATAGTGATAAATTATTAGTTTGAGTGGCTTGAAAGTATATTTAGAATATATTTTTACAATTTAATACAATGTTGGTCATTGGATGTAATTTCACATTTAAACAAGACATAAACAAGTGTCAATCTTTTGATAGTTATTATCTCTTAAGAACATGCTATATGTTTTGACGACGGGAATTAATTTTTAAATTAATTAATGAAACTGATATGTTTTGAATTTGGTAAAATAGAAATCATTTTTGATTTCATAATATCAAATATAGCTTAGGCCTAATTTTTGGTATTTTTCTGAAAACTTTCAATTTTTGATGAATACTGAAACTACTAAGTGGTAGGTTAAAAACTGAATTTTGCATAACACTTAATTTTACCGCTTCTGTGAATGGAATTTCGAAAATATGACAGACACAGTTGATATCAGTAAGTAAAATGTGGTTCAATGAGATAAAAATAATTTTTGGTGAATAGTAACTTTTTACTTTTATTTACCACGGTTAAAAGTAAATAGGGTAATTAAGGGTAACAATGATATTAATATTACCCTAACACATGTCCTAATCCTATTAGACAAGTGTATCTCGACAAAAAACAACCTTAAGTGTAAAATATTATCATTTAGGCCCACTTGGATTAGATTAGGACATTTATTATTATTTAATTTAAAGAAGAGTTAAAAGGGTTAAAATCAAAGTTAATTTACTAAAACATTTTTAATATGGCGTTATACATAAGCTAAATTAGACTATAAATATTAATTAGAAAGATAAAAAGATTTCCTACATAATTGTATTTTATTTGTAATTTTTAGACTTTAAATAATTTAATTTATTTATGACACAACAATGATACAGTAATTACCTTTTTAAGAAAAATTAACATAATTGATGTTATAAATGCCCAAATAAATATAATTTGAGACTTTTTATGACTTACACTAATTTTCTAGGTTAATATGACATGTTATTGTTGATTTAAGTAACTTGGTTAGAACTTATCATTCTGTTATGAATTTCATAAAAATCATGTACCAAATTGTGTCAAAATTGACATAAATTAGTTTTTAAAACAAATATTATATTATCAATTGTTATTTAATTCCAAAAAATCTAAGGTTCGGCCAAATGACTTAGATAAGGATATATATATTAATAATAAACAACATGGGGTTCTTTTGGCTTGTTATGGTATGTTTATTAACCATATAGTGTAAGAAAACAAAAAGACACAGTAAAAGTTAAATTATTTAACTTAGAGTTAAATCTAATTGATAAGGTTAAAATAATAACCTAAACATGTCTAAATCCTATTGGATAAGAGTATTTCTACCCATACCCACTTTAGCTTCGAAATAAAACCCTTTGGAACCATTATAAACCGATTTTGACTTTAATATAAAATAATATTTTGAGATATTCCTAAGGTGCCCCTCTCCTCCCTTATAAAAGGGAACCACCTCCCCCTCCTCCTCACACCAATTTGAGCACTCAAGCTCGGCCACCCCTGCCAAAATCCCTTCTCCACTTCCCTAGAATAATCCTAGAGGTCCTGGTCTTCTTCAAAGACCAATCTTAGTTCCCTAGGTGGAGGATTCAAAGAGGCGTTTCAAAGAAGAGGTAATATCCATTACCGATCTTTTTCAATTTCCTTATTCTTCAACTTATTCTTCCTTAGTTGTTTCATGATAAAGTAATAAAATCAGTATTTCTTATATACTTATATGTTATTATAAATATGAAACAACTATAATTAACCTTATATCCATCCTACGGAAAAAGGAAATCACCGCGCGTGCGTACGTACGGATACCGTCTCCACGCCGTGGTGTAATCTATTTTCCGCCACCACCTTAATTGGATGGGTATAATGGTGTAAGGAGTAAATATATATGATTATTATAGAGTGATATTGATACTGAAATAGTATACATACACTTCAACACAATTCCACGACCATGGGAACGATATCATCGCTCGTGCGTACGTACGGACTACCGTCTCCACGACGAGATGAGATTCATTCTCCATGTTAACCATTTAAGAATGATTATAAAGTATATATAAGAAATAATAATGAAATATATGACATTATAAAGCTACTGGATTTATGAATATATGTATGTCATCTACTTACTTCCATTCAAGACAATAAGGAAAGGAAAACAGCGTTCATGCGTACGTACGGACTACCGTCTCCATGAACGGTGTGTTTCATTTCATTTATATATTTATTATATATATATATACTGAATATATATGATATATAAATCATTTTTTATATTTTGGAAGTAATTAAATCATGATATAAGTAATAATAATGTCAAGAACAACAAGTCCAAACACCTACGATAAATGAAACGATTTTACCCAAAACACTTCTTTAACATGGAATTTACAAAAGAACGAGTAATATAAAGTCATAAGTGAACCATATATGATATCATAAAAATTAATATGATTCTGTAATAAGTAAATGACATTATTTAAATCATTATACAGGAGGTTCAGACACCTACGATGCAAATCGGACCTAAGGTAAGGGAAATGTCACAATCTCATTTTATCCGAGATTGTTTATACTTTGGTATTTACTGGGGTGTATTTTATCATCCACATCCATGTTTCCCCAATATGTAATATTTATATACTTATACAATAGTTTATATAAAATTTTACCTTTCGTTGAGATTTTAGTAAAAGATATGAAAGGAAACTTTTGGCGTTTTTCGTACGAGGTACTTTTTGACTTTTCCAACAAAAGTACGAGAAGAATGTTTTTTTAACTTATACGGTATGAATGGATTTATAAAACATTTTTTCCAAGAAGCTTCCTTTAAAAGTTTTCAAGATTATTTTTAATCAACTTATTTTAGATTAAAATTGTATGACATGTTAAGAGAGAAAAAAGTGTTTTTGAAGAAGAAAGGATATTTTTTCAAGAATGGAGTTCAAGAGTTTTATCAAAATTATTTTCCATATAAGATAATAAAGGGTTCTGTTTCTATCCCTATTATTACATTGATTTGATTATGTTGTGATGGAATTATATTTTTATGAATTCCTTTATCTTATATGAATTGTTTTATGATGTTACGATGTTTAAGATTCCCATTTTTATTACATGGGTTATGCTATGATGTATGGTTTCTGATTTTGTGGCACACATAAGAATGGTATCATTATGAGATGGGTGGGACCTATATCTCCCTCCAATTCATTGGGTAATGATTTTATATCTCATGAGATAGACATGGCTGGAATGGTAGGTTATACCGGTTCAGTGAAACAGGACTGAAACGAGGGTTACTCGATTCAGAAATGGACTTTGTCCACTAAGATAGTCTTGGCAATGAGTCTTGACTAATAAGATATGATTCTCTATGATTATGTGTGTATGACACAAAGTTTCAGGTTTTAAGTTATGATTATTGTGATTACATTTCACTGCCATGATTTATCCCATGTTATGAAATTATGCTCTCTTTTGCAGGTTAAGATTTCCAAAATGTTATGTTCTTTTGAATATGATTGATATTTCTTTTGTTTACCCTTACTGAGCATTTGAGCTCACCCTTTTATGTTTTCTTTTCCCCAGGATATAAAGAAAGGTTTTAGGTAAAAAAAGGGAAGATCTTATGGGAGATGTTGAAGATCTTTCACCACGATTAGAAGATTATATTCCGAGTTTCCAAAGACACTAAACTATTACGATCCTTGTGTGTGTGTTTTTGTTATGTACTAAGTATTCCGCAAAAGTAATGTAATGTCCATGTACGTCAAGATACGGGTCTCTACAGAATTCACCTGATTGAGTTGAATGAGTTATGGAATAATTTCTAGTAGAATATTGACAAGATATTCATTTAATGAATTGTGTTACCTTAGGGTAGAATAATTCTATTTTTCAAAAGAAAATACGTGTGGATTTGACTTTTCATTGATTATCGGGAGCTTAAGAAGATCCCAACCATTAAAAAGTATCTACTAACTCGTATTTATTACTTTTTTGACAAATCGTTCTTAGATGAATACTATTTTAATATTGATCTTTATTCTCAATATATTAAATTAAGGGTCTATAAAGATGATATACAAATGATATCATTCAATAAAAGGTATAGTCATTATGAGTGTATAATGATTCCATTTTGTTTTACTAATTACCATTATAGATTTATCAATTTAATGAATTGTGTTCTAGAGATTAACATGATTATTTTGTGATAGTCTTTCTAGATGATATTGTTATCTATTCGAAGGGAAAGTTAGAAAATAAAGATTACATAATAATTGCACCGAATAACCTGATGAAAGATAAGTTATATGAAAATTTAACTATGTGAGAATTTGGGATACAAAATATTATATTTTTTTGTCATAAAATCTCAAGAGAGGCTATATTGGTGTACCTAAAAAATAATGATGTTATTTCATGTTGAACTAGACCAACAAGAGTGTATGATATCTGATCTTTTATTAGTTTATATAGATATAATTTAAGATTTGTCGAATTATTTTCATTAGTATATAATATAGTCACAAAAACAACATAGAACAGAGCGAAGTTTCTATAGAAAGTTTAATGCAAGGAAAATTTGAAAAATTGGTGAGAGGACTAGTCACCACACTAGTTGATACATTACCATATAGGGGTGAAGGGTTTTTATTCATCAATAACTCATCCATGAAGGGAATGAGATGAATTCTTATGTAGGATAACATGGTTATAGATTATGACTCGTGATAAATTAAGGTTCAAGTGAATAATTTCGAAACCCATGATTTTGAATTAGCTATAGTAATTTTTTTATCAAAGATATGTATGAATGATCTTTATAGGTGAATTTTTTATATATATTCTAATCAAAAAAATTTATATAATTTATTTGCACAAAATATTTGATCTTGGACCATATGAGATGATTAGAGGTAATTAAAGATTATGGCTACTCAATACATTACCACCATGAGCATTTGAATGAGGAGGCTATTTATTTAAGTCGAAAGGATTATTATTGCTTCTCTATGATGAGTTTTAAAAAATATCCTATAATTATCGGTTTTAAAAGGACGGATCTAGAAACAATAAAGGAATGGTAGAAATATCTTATTTTTTAAATGAGTGTTCAACTGTCTACATAAGTGAACATTAAAATGGAATACTTGGATTATATCATGATGTAAAAGAATGTGAAAATTATTCTCGAGATTAACCTTGATAACAATAGAATGATATCGTTAAGAAACTATTTATTTGTTTTATCCACAACAATATTGATGAAGGAGTTTCTAGAGGAGGATGATAGTTCTTTTTCTGATTCATCTGGGACGTACAAGGATGTATAAGGATTTGGATAAATATTTCTAGTGGGATTGTATAATGTCATATATCAATACGTATGTTTCTTGATGCATGGTATAGAAGAATGTTATGGCTGTGAGAAAAGTTTTTATTGGGTTTTTTATATCCATAATAAATAATAGATTGGGAATGGGAAAATGTCACCATGGATTTTGTCATCCGAATACCCAAAACTACTAAAGGGAACACTAATATATGGGTTGCATTGAATATAAATAAAAATTCAGTAAACTATTTCTCTACTAGAGGAGATTTATTTTTGGTTCACCATACCTAGATATACATTATTGATATGGTAATTTTTCATTGAGTACAACATTCAATTGTGCCTGGTCAAAATCAGAGTTTTACCTTGTTGTTATTGAGAAGTCTTCATTAATACCTCAATATAGAGTTGGGTTTTATTCCTGCATATCATCCTTAGATATATGGTCAATTTAAATAAAAATTAAAACCAGAGAATAAATTTTTAGTTCTTTTTATCTCAATTTAAATGGTGGTTGAGATCAACACCTCCCTCTAGGTTAGATTTCATTTTACTATAACTATCAAATTAGCATTCAGATGCCTCCTTTTGAAATAATCTATAGGAATAATTGTAGATATCATTCATATAAGAAGGTAGTTGGAGAAAAAAGATATTGGGAACTATGATATAGGAATAAATGTTAGATAATTCAAGATCTATTAAACAACACATAATGGCCACAAAAAGGTGGCAAAAAAGTTATGTTGATAATTGTCAACATGATCTGGAATTTGATGTTTGTGAAAAGGTGTTTCAAATTATTTTTTTGTGTAAAAAGAAAAATAGTTTCCCAGATTCACCCCATCCCCCTCTCTGTGATACATTACTCTGACTGGGAACTTTCAAATTTTATATTCATTTCAAAACCATATTTTATAATGCAAATATATGGTTTAGAAATGAATATAAAATTTCAAAGTTCCTAGTCAGAGTAATGTATCACTGAGAGGGGGAGGGAGTGAATTAGTGATACTATTTCTCTTTTTATGTTTATTTTCAATTGAAATGACCTTTTCTTCATGTTAGATATTTAAATTCCTGGCTAAAAAAACTCAACACACATCCACAAGAACACAAAGATTTAAAAGGTTCACTATTCAATAAGAATAGATACATCCTTTGTATGGGTTGGAAATGATCCAATTCCATAAACTCCACTAAGAAAACAATCCTTGGATTTCAATGAGTAGGAAGTACCCTTACAACCATGTAGAACTATGAAACAATCCAACTAGTTCATGTACATCCCATTTTCACAATAAGTTAATACAATTGAGTTTTATCAAATCGTGTTACCTACGCTTCTTTTCAATTAAACATATTTATTAAATTTTAAAACAATTATTCTGTTTCTTTCCTAGAGGAAAGGTAAGATCACCATTTCAATAGAATACAATAGACATGGATTAGCACCACTCTCCAACATGAATTCAATAGTCATGCTCAATTGAGTAATGAGTGAATCAGAACCACTTGACTATCCAAACAAAATTTATATGAATTCACTAGCCGAATAGAATCTCCACCACATCACAAGTCGAATAAAATCAGGACCACTTCAGAAGACAAATAAAATCCAAACCACTTCAAAATCCAAATACAATTGGCACCACTTCAAAAGCCAAATATAATCGACCCCACTTCCAAAGTTGAATAGAATAGATCTCTTCTTCTCTCAAGAAGCCCAGTGTTTTTCTCTCGTCTTAAGTGAACAGTGCAAGCCTCCTCAAAGTATAATGTACTTGTTTCCCTTTTGTAGGTGACCCAAAACATATTTATGTAAGAATCCCAAAACACGTTCCTGCTCACTAAAATTCACCCAAATCTAAATTCTCATAAAATCTCGTAGCAATTATGACTTCATAAACTCTTCTCGATTCATATAAAAACATCTATAATCGTCATCTCTTCTTTTATAGACTCCCATTTCAAATATCAGTATGATTAAAATTGATGATCTATACATGGGTCTGATCATTTGAATCTAATTCATTCATGCTGATTTCTTCTAAACAATTCTTGATACCATACTAATTGAATGTGTTTGATGAAATGAAATTCTCCACTTGTGATACAATCACTCATTTAAATGAAAGGCTCCACATGGAAAATTCATTCATCAAACTCCATTTCATTTTATTTTCTCTTGACCCACATGGGAAAACACATCATCACATTAAAAACATGTGCTCTAATCATGACTTACTTATTGAATTTGAATGCATTAAGGATCAACTTTTACATCATATGAATACAATTGGAATGTTCTTTAACATGATATTCGTTCCTGCTTATATCATTTCATCTCAATCCAAGCATAATAGTTTTTTGAATACAAATTGTTTGGATGAGATAATCCTAAATATGATGATTTTGGATACTATCATTCTAGATAATATTATTTCTAGTTAAAATAATTATGTTTAATACTGGTAGTTAAAATTGTTTTGGATATTATTGCTCGTCATTTTTGGTTACGATCATTCTAGTTAAGATCATTCAAGATATGATCGTTGATAATTTCTTATTACGATCATTCTGGTTACGTTTATTCTGGGTTCAATTATTCTAGATATGATCACTGATCATTTATAGTTACGATCATTGTAGTTATGATTTCTAGGTAGGATCATTAAAATCTAAAAAAAATGATCTACCAGGTTAAGATACAATACAATCTGAAAACACTGATTTTCCTGCATATGGTAAAATATGAAAACAAACTGATAATGATGATCTTCTTGGATACGATAAAAAAAATCTGAAAGTGATTTATTCTTAATCGACACCATCTCTTTAATTTTCCTCTACCCAAATACAATTGTTTTGAAACAAAATTGGTGTATCATAAACCATCAACATCACCACTTCCATAAGCACCACTTTGATTGAAAACAAATTCCATCAACATCACATTTCCCATCGGCATCACCCTTCTCATCAGTACCTCTTTTCATTGGCACCACAATTTTTCTTCGTTACCACCTTCATCAGAACCACTTCTTTTACTTTCTAGTAGAATCCAATTGTTTTGAAATAAAATCAATACAATCATTATATGAATTTTTTGAAAAACAATTGGTACCAATTATTTCTCTCTTCTATCCAGATATGATAATCTAAAAAAGATTATTTTCTATTTTTTTTGAAAAAAACAAATCGGTACCACTTCATTTCATAACAATCCCAAAACAATTATTTGCCGAATCAACATGAATTGAATTATTTTCTTTAAAAACAACCTTGAAAATGATAGACAACTATTGATACCCTCATCACCTTTATTGTCAACTTAGTCCCAACAATCTCAACCATTGGATTTTGATTCCAACCCTGTTTCATAAATCACTAAACTTTGTAGCTTCAAGAAATGGATTAAATATCAAGAATTATAATACTAGACAAGATAACTAATTGTAGAAACATGAATTATTAATAAAAAACCATTCTACTAAAAAATCAATCATTACAACCTTATTCTTTTCTATTTCTCTTCTTTATTCTCCTTGAAAAAGAATTCTATTTCTTTCCCTATAAATAGTCCAACAAACAGATAGAATAGTTCACATGCATAAAATGCTGAATTCATAGCTTACCCAAAACTCTCTCTTTTATGGAATAGTTTTATGAAACAAAAAAAATCTCCCACATGAAAAATCAATCCAAATGTAAGATGGGAGAGGGGATGTATACACATACATCAACCATGAAGAGAAATAGGTTGTACACCCACATTCAACCTAATTTTTTATAATTATTCATTTGATAATGTATTTGTGATGATATCAAGAACATGTTACGATGTTGGGACATTCTAAAACTTCAATTAATTATTCTCCACATGCTCTTTGATGAAATGATATTTGATATCAATATGTTTTGAATGTGAATATTGCACTAGATTCCTGGTGAGATTGATTGTTCTTTGATTATCACAATCCAAGAGTAATGTTAACTTCACTTCAACACGTAAATATTATTATTTTGTTTTGATCAACATAAGTTGAGCAGTGGAATGAGTAGCAGCTAAATACTCAACATCAGGAATACTGAGAGTTAGCGAGTTTTGTTTCTTCGAATTTTATCTGGCGCAATTCTTTCCCAAAAAAATACACCACCAGATGTGGATCTTCTGTCATCAAAATTTTCTTCTCAATATGCATATGAATACCCAAATAAATCAATACTATCGAAGTTTAAATTTTTTATTCCAAATTCTATTGTTCCTGTGATGTATCTGAGAATTATTTTTCTAACAATAAGATGTTATTATATTGGATAACCCTAAAATCATACAAATAAGGTAACAATATAAAAAATTATGGGTCTTGAGGTAATAAAATACAATAGACTTCAAATCAGCTTTTGACAGTCTTTTTGATCAACTTCTTTTACTTCTATGTCATTAATAAGGGTTTTTACCACTAAAATAGTTGTGGAAGCATGTTTTAAATTTTATATTCCAAACCTCTTGGGCAGTTCTTTTGCATACATTTCATGGGAATGGAAAATATTTTTTTTCTTTTTCTGGATTTGTAACAAAATAAATTATTTCTTTTTTTTTCAGCATGGAAATTTAAAATAGATTATTCATTTCATCGGAAAAGATTTCACATATTTTTTCATCATTATCTTCAATGATAATATCTTCAAGATAAACAATTATAATGAGGGAATACTCTTGACTTTCTATGATGTAAATATTGTTGTACACTCTCTATTTGTTAAAATTCATCTTTCTTAAGCACATATCTAATTGGGAATACTATACCCTCTGAGCTTGTTTTAGTCCATAAAATTCCTTTTTCAATCTTCACACATAACCTTTATCTTTCCCAATAACAAATCCATATGGTGGTTCAATGTAATCCTATTCTTCAAGATCAACATTTAAGAATATAAATTTTACATCAATTGGAAAGAACTTGTTGCCCCTTTTTTCAACAATATTAAGAATTATTATGATTGTTTCAAGCCTTTCCACTAGAGAAAAGTATGTATAAAAATAAATATCCTAAATTTGTGAGAACCCATTACAAACCAATCTTTCTTTGTTTCATATAACTTCACATTTTTTATTCATATTTTTCCAGAAAAACCATTTTGTGCTAATGATGTTTCTGTTTTCAGGGTTGGGTACGAGTTCCCATGTATTATTCTTTTCAATATGATCCAATTATTCATTAATGTCTTGAACCCATTCTGGATGCTCAAAATATTATTTTATATCATTCGGTTCCACTTTTGAGTACAAAAAGTATGTATACTGGTATTGGGTGTTTTTCTTGTTTGAACCCTTTGATATTGATCACCAATTATATTCAGTGCTTCCACATGTTTCCCCAACCTTGTATAATATTTTTGACTATCTTCTATATCACTAGAAATAGCTGACTCTAATTCATTACCTTTATTATGACTATAATCATTTGTATCCTAATCGGAATTATCTTCCTCAAGTTTCTAAACTTCTTTGCCTACATAGAAATGTTTATCTTTCTATGTAATTTCAATAACTTTTACATCAATTTTATCAAGAATTATTCTTGTTCATTTGTTAAAGAATATATATCATCTTCTTTCCAGATTGTATCGAAGAATGATTCCGTCTTCACCATTCCACTCAAAAATACCATAGTTTCCACATTTCTTCCTTATAATACAAGGACTCTCAAAAACTCTAAAGTTCTTCAAACTTGAATTTTTGACATAAAAAAATATTTGAGAGTCATACGTTATTTAGGCCTATAAAAAAATGGGTTCTAAATGTAAACATTAGTACTCATGGCTTCCCTCCAAGAGTAATGATAAAAGATATGCTCAACTAACATGGATCTTCCAAATTCTACTAGGATATATGATTCCTTTTAGCAACACCATTTTGATAGGGTGTGTATGAATAACTATACTCATGCCAAATTCTATGATTCTTAAGATAGTCTTCAAACTCTTCACTTTTGTATTCACCCCCATTATAGTTCTCAACTTCTTCCCAGAATACTGACATTATTTCTCATATATTCTTTTGAAACATTTAAACCTTTTTAAAACAGCTGATTTCTATTCCTTGTAAATAACAAAAGTAATGTGAGTAAAACCATAAATTAATGTAATGAAGTAATTATCTCTATGTGTTGATTATTTTCTCATTGGCCGATATATATCATTATAGATCAGCTCTCAGGTTTGTTTTGAACAAATATCATCTTTTTTATGCACAACATTTGTAATTTTTCCTTTCTAGGAGGCAGTGAAACAACAATATCATCGTCTTAGAAAATAAGGAATGTCTTAAACAATGCATATTTTAGATAAAAAGATCATGTTTCTCTAACACATATGTCTAGGAATTTTATTCCATAACTTATTCTCTTTCACCTTACTCATGTATCAAGTGTTTTTGAATCACCAACCTGAAAACAATTTCTTTTCGTATGTTGTCCTCTAATAACAATCCTTCCACATTCTTCACTCATTACAAAAACACCATATCTCTTGAAGATAACATTGTTACCCTCACCACAATATTGTGAGAAACTTATCATGTTGTGTTTTAGCCCATCAATATAAAATGCTTTCATAGATTTCACCTTTTCTTTTCCAATAATTGATGACCTAATACCTTTGATTTTCAATGATTCATCATTTCCAAATGTCACTGTGCCATATTTATAATATTTCACATCCTTCAATAGTTTTATGTCTCCTATAATGTGATAAGAACACCAACTATCAAGTATCCATGGTTGTTCTCCTTTCATGTCTATTCAATATCATGAATCTTTTCTCCATTATTTTCATTCGGCACGTTCGCCATTTGAGAATTGAGAATCCTT
This sequence comes from Viscum album, assembly GCA_963277665.1. Classification (NCBI taxonomy): domain Eukaryota; kingdom Viridiplantae; phylum Streptophyta; class Magnoliopsida; order Santalales; family Viscaceae; genus Viscum; species Viscum album. The sequence continues at coordinate 1,180,262,033 of OY728128.1, read as the reverse complement.
TTATGAGCTAGTAACAGTACAATAAATCCATTTTGAATGTGTCCAGCTTATTCATATCATTCATAGATAATTTCCACAGGTTGGAACCTATTTTCAGTCTTCACATCATTATTTTCATATTTCTTCAAGAAAACCTTTTCATTTTTCATTTTTAGGAGATTTACTCCCACTCAATCTCTTCCTTTCATAACATTTGGAAATATAGTAATTTTGTTGATTGAACCAGCACATACTTATTGTGTTCCCAAATCCCCCATAATACCAGAAATACACATAGAAAGAGTATTTTACTCTAAATCCTCCATACTGATTCAAATTTCAAAAAAATATCTCAAACATATTATTTTCACTTTCAATTAGATTTTTCTTCATCTTTTTATCCATGATAGGATTAGTGGTATATGTTACTTTTCCAGATCAAGATAAAACCTTTCCAGACTCAGGATGTTTTGTATCTTTTGGATTATTCAATATGACTACATACATAACTTTCTCATCATTATTCTTTTCAGACAAAATTCTATTATTCTTATCACCCTTTGAAGATATCTTTTGTTGAAACTTCTCAATTTTCTCGTTACGAGAACATTGAAAAACATTAGTGTTAGTGTTTTGGAAACATAGACATTTCTTTTCATTTTCAGAGAGTTTTTATTGGCCAAGTTATAAATCATTTTCTTTTTCATTTAACTTCACTTCCAAATATAAATTATGCTTATTTCCATCTTCAAAATACTTCTTCAAATCAACAATCTCTTTAACAAGATTTTCATTCATACCAAACAAATTCATGGTTTTTTTAGCATTCATCTTCCATCATTTTTTTTCAAGCCTTCTAATATTTCTCAAACATTCTTCCAAATCTTCTTTAAAATGCTTTTCATGTTGAGTTTCTTCTTCTACAGAAATACTACTTCTGAATTATTCATTATTCACAGTTTTAACGAAATTATTTTCATTACCATACTCAATGGATTTTTTGGATTCAGAATCACTCTCTTCTTCTACATCGTCTATAGAAAAAAAATTCTTCCTTTTCATTTGAAGAATTTCTCTTTTTCCCTTTTTCTCCATTTTTCTTCCATGATCCACTTTTATTTCTTTCTTCAATATAACTATCTTCTTCTTTCTTTGTTCAATGCAAATTTTCCGCAAAGTGACTAACATCACCACATTTCAAAAATTTCAATGGATGTTTCCCTTTGTATTCACATATACCTTTTTTCACATTGTTTGAAAACATGGATAATATTTCATTTAAATTTTTACAAACCTCATTTTTCGAGCTAGAATCACCAGTTTCAAATTCGATAACAATCTTCTATAAATTTTATTTCTTCATAGACTAGAAAGAAATTCCTTTTTCAAACTTTGTTTTTTTCTTCATATTATTCTCTATTATCATTTCATAGGGGATAAGAGTGTTATGTAAATAATAAATAGATAATTTTTTAGGATCTCTTTCATTCAATGTTGAAAATTTTTCATCGAATTTTTCAGGAAGGAATCTCATGATATTTTTAACAACTGTTGAGTCTTTCATATTATCCCCATGACATCTAATTGTACTCAAAATCTCATTCATCCTGGTAATGAATTCCCTAATAGATTCATTCTCAACCATCTTCAAATCCTCATAATTCAATCTCCATATTTGTAGCTTTTACTTATTCACTTTTTTATTGCCTTTATATATGTTTTTCAATTTATCCCATATACCATCAACTGTGGAAACACCTTTCTCTTTCAATAATTCACTTTCTGAAAGTGATGATAATATATAATTCTTAGCACTTCCATTATTCTATAGAAACTTCTTGTCAACAAAAGTAAGTGGATCACTATCATCAATGGGAGGAAACCGAATTCTTGTATCTTCAAGAACATCATAACAGATAGATATAAGATATGAAAGCATTCTATATTTATAGATATGATAGTTATTTCCATCGGAGACTAGAATACATTTACTATTCATACATTTCATGTTATCCATCAATAATGAATAGCGAAGGGTACCTTGGATCAGATACCACATGAAAGTGCCCAGTCAGAATAATGTCTCACTAAGAGGGGGAGGGGGTGAATCAGTGATAAAATTTTTATTTTATTTTTCTTTTCAATTGAAACAACCTTCGCCTCCTGTTAGAGATTTAAATTCCATACTAAAAACAAACACATCACATATCCACATGAACACAAAGATTTTCAGAGGTCACAATTCAAAAGGAATAGCTATATCCTTAGTATGGTTTGGAAAAAATCCAGTAACATACAATCCTCTATGAAAACAATCCTTGGATTACAACAAGTAGGAATAACCCTTACACTTGTGTAGCACTATGAAACAATTATACTAGTGAATGCACATCCCTATATCACAATATAATAATTCAATTATTTTGTAACAACACATGTTACCTACACTTCTATTCAATTGAACAAATATATTAAATTGTAAAATAATTATTTTTTTCCATACACAAAATAAAGTTTAAAACCTCATTATAATAAAATTCAATAGACATGGATCGACACCACTCTGAAACCTGAATGGAATTGTCCAGCTAAATCATGTAATGAGTGAATCAGCACCTCTTGACTATAAAAAAAGAATCAACATGACTTTATTAGCTGAATAGAATTGACACCACTTCACAAGACAAATTCAATCTTCACCACTTTAAAAGTCAAATACAATCGGAAACACTTCAAAAGTTAAATACAATCGACACCACTTCAAAATCCAAATACAATCGGCACCACTACAAAATATGAATAGAATAGATCTCTTATTTAATAAAGAAACATCAAGCTTCTATCTCTTCCTCAGTGAATTGTGAAATCCTCATCAATGTAAAATGTACTTGTTCCCCTTTTATAGGTGACCCAAAAAAATATTCATAAAGAATTATAAAACACTTTCCCGCTCAATTAAATTCACAAAAATCTGAATTTCACCTAAAATCTCAGTGCAAATATGACTTCCTTAGTGCTTCTCGATTCTTCTCAAAACTTCTAAAATCTACATCTCTTCCTTTCCATGCTCCCATTTCAAATGTCAATACAATTATAATAATGGGAAATATATGGGTCTGATCATCTGAATCTGATTCATTCATACTGATTTCATCAAATTAATGATTGATACTATACTAATAGAACGAGTTTGAATAAATTCACATCTACACTTGATATACAATAACTCTTTTAAATGAATGGATCCCCTTGAAAATTCATTCACCAAACTCCACATTCTATTATTTTTTCTTAAACCACTTGAGAAAACTCATCATCACATTAAAAACCTATTCTAGAATCATGAATTACTTTATGACTTTGAATGCATTAAGGATTAGCTTTAGCATCATCTGAATACAATTGAAATGTATTGTATCTTTCCATTAATTCCTACTTATTTCTTTTCATCTAAATCCATGAATGATATTTTATGAATATAAATGGTCTAGATATGATCATCCTGAATACGATCATTTTGGACATTATCATTTTAGATACAATCATTTATAGTTATGACTATTATGGTTATGATTGTTCAAGATATGATCACTGATCATTTTAGGTTACGATCGTTCTGGTTATGACAATTATGGATACAACTGCTGATCATTTCTACTTATCATCATTCTGGATATAATTATTCTTGATACGATCACTGATCATTTCTAGTTACAATCATTCTGGTTATGATTTCTAGGGATGATCATTACAATCTGAAGACAATGATCTTCCTGGTTGAGATACAATACAATATAAAAACAATGTTCTTCCTGGATACGATAAAAACAAAATTAATGATATTCATTCTCATTTGACACCATCTCATTCATTTTATTCTACCGAAATGTGATGTTTTTGGAAGACAATTGTTGTCGCATCTTCCATCAGAATCACCTCTTCCGTCAGCGCCACTTTTATCTACACCACTTTCTATCGGTATCCCCTATCCCATTGGCATCACCCTTTTCATCTGCACATATTTTCATCAACACCACAATTTCCATCGCTACCACCTTCACCGACACAACTTCTTTTACTTTCACCCAGAATATAACTATTTTGAATGACAATAGACCCTATCTGGACAAGATTGTTTTGAAAAAAAATTGGTACCACTTATTTCTCTCATCCATACAGATACGATAATATGAATATGATTATTTTCAAATTGTTTTGAAAAAAAATCTTAATACTATTGTTTTCTTATTATTTGAAAAAATAGTCAATACCACTTCTTTTAAAAAAACCTAAATAAATTTTTTTCTGAAACAAAGTGAAGTGATTTAATTTTTTCAAAACCAACATTGAAAACATAAGACAACTCTTGAAACCTTCATCGCCTTCATCATCAGCTTGGTCCTGACAAAATTATTTCTTTGGGACAAATTAATTAGAAACTAATTTTATAATGATTTAAAAACAAAAGAAATATTTTTTGTTGGTTAGAGTGGATACTGAAGAGGCGGTGAAATAATTTCCAATTAAAATTTCTGTTAAAAAATTTATGATTTAAATCCCCCAAATTAAATAAAAATTAAACTGTAGTGAATTTATAAAGGTTATATGTTTTCAATTAGTTTCTCAAGAGACAGATTATTTCTTAGTTAACTCAATATGATGATTAATTAACTTTTGAAACTAACTTACTGGATGAAAAAAGTTATAAACACTTTCTAGTTTAACTATCAGAGTAACTTTAAAACATATTTATATTTAAAGTACAAAGCAGTGGAATATTAAATATAGTTAAAAACAAAATAATCAATAACAACATGTTTAACGAAGAGGTTCAGTCTCAAGATGCGACTTAGTCCTCTAAAATAGTTTATATAAACTTTGACCCACACCCCGGATCAGGGTTTACAATAGTACATAGACTGTCCAGGTATTAAGACTTCTACTACAGTTCATCATGGGGAAAACAAAACAACATCACACAGGAAATCTAGGTCACACTTGACCTCTACCACTATCCACAGTGGGATATAAGAGTATAAAAAAGTTTGAGTGAGGATTTATAAATCCTCCAGTTTAGCATATGAGACAGTGTGTGTCAAAAAATATAGAGCACACACTGCTCAATATGTAAATAAATGAAACAAAATAGAGATAAACAGATAAAGATGATTTTAGAATTCTCTATGTGTTTTTAGTGAAGATCTGGACTCCTTGGATTGATGCAGATGAAGCTTTGAGTGCTCTAGTTTTTGTCATGAAAACAGAGTGCCATTTTTGTATTTGACTTCCAGGTCTAGGTTGATCAGTCAGATCATCTTGAGTGCAAGTGAAATCATTGAAGCTATTTTTCTCCTTGAATGTCCAGGTTCTAAAAATTCAGTATGTATTCTTCCTTCTTCTTCTATTCATGTAAGTCTCTTATTTTCATGTGAAGATTGACCGACCACCACTACACGTCTTTAGGAGTTCGAGATTCCCTTATATAGATTGATCTCCGGAAATAGGAGTTATTACCCTTTTAAAGGTACGAGGTACTATTCCTGAAATTACAACCACTATCATTACTTAATAGCAGGTGCATTAAAAACATCAAATATGACCATTTCTAAATAAACAAATAGAAATAGAGTTTAGAGAAACTGTGACTGATTTCCATCGGTAGCTATTAGTATTAGTGAGCTTGTATCAATAGCTCTTAGTATCAGGGAGCTTGTATCATTAGCTCTTCTATATCAGTGAGATTGTATCAGTAGCTCTTTTGTATCGGTAGCTATTATCCTTTATAATGGTAACTCACTTGAATTAGTCTCTTCTCCTATCAGTAGTTGTTACTCTTTATAACAGTAGATATATATATAGACAGATCATTCTATCGGTAGCTGTTATGCATATTAGTGACCTTTCTGTATCGGTGAATGTATGTATTAGTGAAAAATACCGGTGATCTTGTAACAGTGGACCTCATAATAGTGTCAGTTACTCTGTATCAGTCGACTTGTGCATACTAGTAGACTATTCTATCGGTAGCTCAGGTGTAACGTTAATTGTCTGTATACCGGTGACCTTATCCATATCGGTAGACTTCTGTACCAGTGTACATAGCCTTATAGGTAGCTGTGTACCTGAGACCTTTGTATCAGTAGCTGTTTGTATCAGCAGACTTTGTATTTGTATTGGTGGACTTCATATCGGTAGCTATCTGTTTGTCTGTTTGTATCGGTATCTTGTATTAGTAACTATTTACCCATGACCTTTACTTATTGGTAGACTATATACCGGTAGGCCTTTATTAGTGACTCAACACTTAATAATTATCTATTCTATGAAAAAAATATCCATATTTAGATAGTAACATTTCTAAACAAGTATAATCATAGAAACCCATTGATTAACAAATTACAATGATCATTTTGATATTTTATCAACTTAATAATATGATGTCATAGGTAGAAAGAATAATTAATATAAAGATAAACATTATTTGGGATCATTAAAGAATATTGAAACATAATTGAGATTATCAAAACATATTAAAGCATAATTGGGATTATCAAAACAGGCGAGGTCAACATTTTTCTAAAAATCAATATTCTAACCCATAAAACGGTTTTAACTCAGTAAAATAAAAAATAAATTTTGGTGAATACTTTTTTCTGAAATATATATATATTTATATATTCAATAAAACATTTTTCATTTATCAAAATTTTTTTCGTACATGAGATAAGAGTAAAACCAATTTAACACTAAAAACTGTATTTTTCTAAAAAGTTGTTTTGTCTCATATTCCAATAGTATATTATAATTTATTTATGAATTTTATTGAATAAATATTTCAAAAATTAAACATCATTTTAAAAATAATAATTTTAAAATTATCACGGTTTGAATTTCTTGGAGTTCTAAGTAAAGTAAAATGTTTTAGTAAATAGTGCAAAATAAATGTTTTTATAAAAAACATCATATTTATCCAAAAAAATAAAAGACAAATTCTATTTTCATAATGTTATAAAAGTAAAATTATATATATTGTATATTTATTGACATGATTATTCCATTGGAATAAATTTTATAATGAACATGGATTAAAAAACTTATAATTCTTTCAAAAATGTTCTCTTTGGAAAACAACTTCTTTGTCATGCCTGTGATTTTATTTATTAATTATATTATTTCAAAAACATGAATGGATTTTATAAAAATGGACTAAATATTTTGAATAATAATAATTTATGTTACTTAATATGGCCAACTTAATGTTTTTCAAAAAGAATAGTAAAAATAGTAAAAATTAATTACAATAGTATATGTTAAAACGGGTTTACTGGAAGTTAAAATAAAAAGATCAGTGGTAATATGTACTTTAAAAAAAATTATATAGAAATATGTAAAAAATATCACCCCCTATGTTTTTATAATTAACCATTGTGGAGCCTTGTATCATACAGAAACATGGGTAGGCTTCAATCTTTTCCAAAATTCAATATGTGTCCTCTCACCCATCTATAAAAGGCCACCCTCTCTCCACTATTTCTTTTACGTACAATACCCATATTATTGTAAAATAACTAAATCATTATCTTAAATATGACATTACACAAATCTACATGGTGTTATTTGTATTATTATAACCTCCTATGAGTGGTTTCGCTACATATATAAAGATATTCTCTAAAGAAGAGATATAGTCCTTGAACATTTATTTTCATTTTATTTATACATTTATTTTAATTTTATTTATTCTTCTAGCTCGATAAAATATTATTTTTATACCGTGATATAATTATGAAAATATATTCCATATATTGAGATGTTATTATGTTAATGTAATATGCTATGTCCATATCCTCTTCCATCAATTGGGAAATTGAATAGTCAATTTTTTATATGATGAACTACAACCCCAAAAGATAATGATAATTGTTTTCTATCACCACCAATCACGAATGGATATAATGAAGAATTTAATGTTTATATATGGTATTTATGATATTATTATACTTATTAAAATCTAATATCAAAACTACCTTGTTACTATCCTACCCAATTTGAAACAATAATGTTGCTCATGTGTTTAGAAAACTACCACCTCACGAACCGATGTAATGGGATTTCGATTCCTATTTTAATTAGATGGTAATATTGATATATTAAATTAATATATAAGATACATGTAAAATAATTATACAACTAGAATTATTATAAAACATATACCTTATTTTTAATATCCCAATATTATGTCAAATATTTATTTTTAATGAATTAATTTTCATTGATGTCTAGTATTGTAGTAAGTCAAACATTCCTTTCTCATGGATCCAAATAAGATTATGATACATGTAACAAAAACCTTTAATATTTTTCATGAAACACCAAGAATCTATGAAACATCATTTCACTGTTAAAATTATTTAAAAGAGATATATATTACCTAGCCGATAAACTTTTTTATATGAATTGTAATAATTAATTCACAAATATTATTTATAATGGTTTTACATAAATAAAACATATTGGTTATGAAAATAAAAAAATTAAGTCTTTATATGTTTAAAAATATTGACTGACTGGCATGGTGCAACGATTCTGACGACGATGGTGTCAACATCCATAGCAGCGGTGATGTTGATGGACTGTATAGTATGTGGCCTCGTTTCACGCAAGGTTTATGGCTCGAGGTGGAATACTGCATTGAATTTTGAATTTTGAATTCTGAATTTTGAATGTGTATTTTTTGGGTATATTTTGAATTTCAAATATGGATTTTGGGATGGGTTTGACTTCTAACTGGTAGTTTTTAATGGTTTCTACTTCCTCTTAAAGTCGATATTATGAAAATGAAAAAAATGGATTTGGTCTAAATTCCTTTAACTAAAAAGTGAGAAACCATGTGATTAACCACAAAAAGAAATAATAGATCCATTGAAAGACAACTTATGTCTATCAGACATAGTTTGACCAAAATATTTCTAAGAGATATTGGTTTCCTAATAGTTTGATTCATCCGTTATCTGATCATCAAATTGGAAGGCCATCATTTCTCATGACTGGATGTACTCATCATGGTTAATCTTCCCACTATTGAATATTTCCACAAGAATCATGTCCTTCTCCTCGATCTAGGTATATTACTCCGAATTGAGAGCCACCCTCAATGACCTACCCATCAATTTAGTAGCTTACTCTTCAGTGAAATTGAGTAACAGAGCATTTTCAAACAATTTATCTTCTCATATAAAAAAATTACAAGGATTGTTCAAACACAATTGCGGGCTTCCATTGGCAAGAATATTCATTTTATATCTATTTGGTGTTCAACTTCTTTACTGATAATGTCTCCATTGGATTTTGTAAAGAGGATTAATCCTTCTAATCTTTAAAAATTACCTTCCTGACCCTTTTTCTCATCAGGCTTGAAAGCAATTCCCTTACATAAGAAATGGATTTGTCTTCACTAGAATCATTCATGAAGACCTGGTCATCAAGACCCTCAGTCTGGAATGAGTCTGATGGATCAATATTTAGTCCTTCCATAGCTAGTCCTTAATAACTGTTTCCTAGTTGAACCAATGGTCTGGTCATTTGATTATAATCCTCTATATTTCAAAATTAGGAATGCTTAACCACATCATTGATTGCCTCTAGAAGCCCCTCCTTCATCAAGGCACCACTACCTACTCTTAGGATGTCATCATAAGATTATACAATGGCTAGGGAAGGAGTGCTAAAGGCATACAATTCCTCTTGATCCCCCTCCCCAGTTTCTTGATCATCACATCCAATCTCATTTTCCACAAAAACATTACTCAGATCTAGTTAGTCCTCTCCCCTTGCAACACTATCCTGGATGAGGCCAATACACACCATGACATCATCATTACATTCTTGTGAATTTTTAAGTGTCAAACCATGGTAAAAATTAGCATTCCAAACATCCAAATTAACATCCACCATTTCCATAACATAATCATCCCCTGTAATATAAGTGTCACATTAAGGACCTCCATAACCCTATCTTAACATGATAATTTTTTTTTCATATTTTCATTAGAAGGATTATAAACTACCTGTTTCTATATCATTGCAACATCTGAATTACTACTTCCTACTACCTTAAAAGCATTTCGAATAGATAATGCTTATGAAACTTTAAATTAGTGATTATTTAGTTAATAATTAACTAATACAATGATACTATAAATATTTAAAGTTAATTGAAATGATTAAATTATTGTATTTGATTATTTTTAAAGATGAATATATCATTTTACACATATGTAAAATTAATTTATTTAAATTATAGGATTATTTTGATATTAATTTTTTTTGAATAATGTCAAAATTTACACTATTGTTATTTTAAATTAAATTATATTTTTCTAAATTATTTAAAAATAATAAAAATAATATATTATTACAAGTGTTTTTATGTGTTAAAAAGAGTTAAATATGGGCCATGAATAGAACAATTTTACTTTTATAATTATCACATTAACCCATATATTGTAAAAAAATTTAGCATGGTTTTTGTTTAAGTTGTGTTTTGTTCGTCACATGCACATTTTTTAAAAATTAAATTTAAAAAAAATCATCATTTTATATTTTCTAAGTTAGGTATAATATTTATAATTTAGTGGATATTAATTAAATAATAAATCCCATTTTTGTTTAGTCTAAATTTTTAAATTACTTTTGTTAAAAATTATGTGCTTTACCAAAACAAAAATAATAAAATTAGGGAATCTTAGAAAATAATGAATCAAATTATAAAAATGAACATATTTTTGTGTGGTGTATATTTGGTTCAAACAAAAATTAACATTACTCGACTAATTATCCATTTTGGAGTCACATTAGGTAAATTATACCTCCCATTATTAAATATGTTTTGGTAATTACAATAGTACCACTCCCCCTCCATTATAAAAAGGAAAGCAGTTTACCAATTTATCAAACACATAAAGCCACCTTTATCATAAAAACTAAAACCAAATAGTTTTCAAATGTCCATGAATTCATCATAGATTTATCCCCTTTAGAATAATTCAATCCATGGAAGCCATTTGGTGAAAATAAATAGGAGTTACCTGAATAATAGGTAACATTGCTTTTCAATTCTTTTATTTTATTTCAATTTTCTCTCTATAAAATACTAATATTACATTATTGTTTAAATAATACACTATCCTTAATATAATAGTATGATTTTATGATTAGGTTTTGAACTACACTTGCACAGACTTCCATCTAATTGGTAACAAATTTACTTTTATGTGTACGATGAACTACCACCTCACGAAATGATGATTGTTCAATATTACATTACAGCATCTAATGGTGGAAATTATGAGGGAAATTGTGTTCATAAATGATATAAATTATAATTTTTTATGTATTTAACATTATTTAATCCTTTTAAAAAATATATCATTTTTACTTTCCCTTTTATATAAATATGATAATTTCATTTGAGTAAGTGTGGACTTTCACCCCCTCAATGTGATGTGATTCATTTACACAATACATGGAAAGTTATAAGGATGGTATTAGTGAAACTATATGACATATATGATATAATAATTACATGGTAATAATTATATATATATATATATCATTTACTCTCTTTCCTTCAATACTATAATACAATAGAAACAACATTTATGGGCACTTACGACCTGAAATCTTCATGAATGGTGTATTCCATTTGAGACGTATATTTCATATAGATTATTACAATAAAAATATTATTAATATAAATTATATTTATATATTATTTTACATTTGGGAAATCCTTATACATGTATAAGGATCAATGATATAACAAATCACGACACAAGAAAATAAACAAAGAAAATATTACCTAATGTGTAGCCTTAAAATAAAATTAATAAAAAGTAGATAATATGAAACCATATATTTTATTAAATATTACAATAAAACTCATTAAATTAATTATAATAAAATTAAATTTATTATATAGAAATATTTTTCTATTTTAAAAATATTTAATACATAAGGTAAAGGAATTTCATCTCACTTTTTATTTCCTTGAGATACATGCATTATTCACCTGTCACTTATTTTGTGTCCTGTATATCCTAACGATTAATGTATTCTATTAATATTATACATAAATTTATTGGTATTTTAATATCCAATTTGTGATATTTTTTCATGTGGTTTATGTTTTAAAAGTCACAAAATTGGTAAAGTATTGTTTTCTTAATTTTCATTTTTGGAGACAAATGCCATGTTATGCACCTATATTTTGATATGACGGGTATATACTATATTTTTCATGTTATATCATTAATATAAATATTTCATGTTATTTTAATAATCATATAATTTTATTTTCTTAAATGATGAGTGTGGTAAAAATTTACTAAGTGGCAGTAGTTTATTGAAGAAATCTCAATGCTTTATGAGATAGTTTATGATTATGCTTCATTTGATGAAATATTATGACCCATATCTCATAAAAACTCATGAATTATAATATCATATGGTTATTAAATATATATTGTTGTATTGGTATCATTTTTTCTAATATTTTGAAATTTAGATAGTTAATATTGTGTTTTAATGAATTCCTGTCTTTACCCTCTCTTCAGTTGGAAAAATTAGTTCTTTGAAACAATGTTTTTTGAGAACAATTTCAAGATTTAATTATATTTTTTAAAATTATTTTCAATTAATTTTTTTTAAAAATATTTTAAATATTATTTTCTCGTATTTTCAGTAAAATGGGCTTCAAAACATTTCCAAACATTATTTAAATGATTTTACAGTGATTTCAAATAAACTGTTTCCAAAATGTTTTGAATCTTTCATTCCATGTTTTAAATGTATTTTCAATGAAAAGTGAATTCTCAATGTTTTATGTTTTAAAAATAATTTTTTAATAAAAGAGGATTTTTTTCACAATATATGTTTTTATAAGATATCTTTAATTTTTTTTTCATCTAAAGTAACATCAGTTGATTTTACTCATGCCTTTATTGGAAACGATCCAAAAGATTTATTTATATTTTATGTCTGAATTATTTATTAGTGGAAATTTTTTTATAAAAAACTATTTATTCTTCATGGATTATATGATTTTGTGACCTATTCTTCTTCAATGGGATATATGCTTACATAACCCATTTCTATTCAATGGGTTATTCCACGATAAATTCTTATGAATCCTGATTCCTTTCACAAGTTATTATATGATGAAATTATTATAAAACCTATATATTTTCCATTAGTCATGATATGATTGAATATTTGTGCCACCCATTTCATTTCATGGGTTATGATATGATCTTTTTTCATGGGTCAGGATATGATGAATGTTTTATCATCTTGTAGAACATGAATGAATTATCTTATTATGAGATGGGTGGGACCTATATCTCCCTCCAAGGAATTGGGTAAAGAATTATTTCTCATTATATAATTATTGGAATCATGTTGATGATTTTGATAAAAAATGGTAATATGTGGAAACCTGACCAATTACAAGTAATGGGCTTTGATAGGGGATGGTTGTGTGTCCCACCCAGTAGGTGTAGTCACCATAGATATAGAGTATGGGGAAACCCAATCCAAAATAGGATGATGGGGAAACAAAATCCACTATGGGAATACATGGATGTCCAATACCTTAAAAGGAAAGGACCATAATAGTGGTTGTGGTGTGTCCCGCCCAGTTGGTACAGTTCCCATGATGTGCCTTGATATGGTCCAACAATTCATCTTGACTTATGGGGAATGATATCCCAATTTTATGTATTCCACAATTACATGTCTAATTCCTATGTTATGTTTTTATTTAATATGTTCCTAATTTCATAATGATTCATGTCAGATGTAATGTCAAGATTTATTCCATGATTCATTTTTTGATCTTTGATATGCATGGTATGATCCTATAATGATATTATCATTATCTTATACCCCTATGGTCATGTTTATGATTCTCTGTCTCAATTTTTTCAATACTGACCATCTTAGCTCACAAATTTTGTTGTTTACCTACCTAGGTTATGAAGATGTGTATTATCTATGATGTGTCTAGGAAGGGTGGTAATCATGAAGAACCTATAAGAGATAATATAGATCACTTATGTACCAGTTTTTATGTATATTTGTTTCAAAAGGTATTAAAATAATATGTTCTTTGGGAATCCATTCATATAATGGTTTATGTATTCCATATAAGTTATGTAATTATCTGTACGTCAGGATAAGACAATTATAGTTGGTATCTGAGAGAAGGATTTTTAATCTTTGGGAAACTAGGATTAGAAAACATTTGTGAGATCTATCAGAATATCTCTAAGGATATGTCTAGGGATATCTCTAAGGATAACTATACAACTGAGTTAAGATTTAGGAAAAATGTACTTGATTTTTTAAAAAGGACAGAGTGAGTGGTTTCCTAGAAATACATTCATGTCTATATACTATAAGTGGATGTAGATATGGAATATATGTAGTTAGGAGTAACAACATTGAAAACATATGTTGGGTCTGACCTGACATAACCTGGTACACGACAACGAGTTTTACTGCACACCTCATATGACACTCTAGGGGGATTTTCCTTGGGTATTGACAAACTATTCATGAACAATTATGAAGGATTAAAATAGATGTTGGCTATGAATTACCAAGGATAATCATTGAGTGTCATATATTTATCGAATTTTTCATGATTTAGACATCTTATAAGTACTTATTTTTCATGATTATGTGGATTTATTCTATGATATGTGTTTCTAACACTTTTCTTTATGGTTTAATTCAATGTATAGAACTAGAAGGAACAATGTTAACATTGAATTTTTTAGATGTGTAATGTATAAGAATTAGGAAAATATATTTCCCCAGATGAAATATCATAATGAAAATGAGGAAGTTGGAATGAGTATGGGAAATAATTCTCAAGATAAAGATGACAAAAAATGACATGTGAAAGGTATGCATTGTTATTATAGAATTGTTACCTTTAAGTAAAATAAGAATAAATAAATTGATATTGAGGAAGCATATGAAAAGATTTATATTAAATATTATTGTAAATATGTATTAAATAAATTAGTTTATTATTCTTAATTAATGGTTTAAGAAAAAAGATGGATGATTGAAGTGATTGTTTTGGAACTGAATGATTATTTTACAAATATCATGAAATATATATGTATTTTCAGTATAAGTTTTTCATAATAATTGAACTTGGATATTTTTTATGGTGATGAAGAGTTATAAAATTGATATTTTGATTAATTAAAGGTAACCCTTATTGTGATAAAGATGTTCTTCAAAATGTGTTTAGCTTTGAAAAATAGAAAATATGTTTGGATAATTTAAATTGGATAACATTGATTACCCTGGATCAGATTACTGAATTTTTTGAGAAAGTGGTCTATTCTATCATGGATAAAGATGAAAACTTCTTGTATTTAAGGAATATATCTAATAATCTCAAGAATAAGGAAAAATTAATATTTTATAAAATTATTTATGGTAATTTACATCATTACTGTGTTTCAAGATAATATACGTTGAGAGTATTCACATATTTGGAATAGGAAAAAAATATATGATTTTTGATAAATGGGGGATCAATGTTACGATTATTAAGTTTAATTATTTATAATGTTTTGGATTTTAATAATTCAAAATAGTTATAATGTTATCCATTTATGTGATGTTAAATTTAAAAATCAGATGACGTTTGAGAGATTAAAGTAGTATCTCACCACATGAGGATATATGCATATTGGATAACCTGTTATAAAAATTTTATGCTGATGGTATCTAATAAAAGATTGGATAAATTTTCATAGATCTCATTTTTTTTAGTTCTTTTTGAATGAAAAAAATTAACCTTATTTTTTAAAGAAAGAGGTGAAGTGGAAATTGGCCAAGACATGGCCAAGGTATGAGATTTTTATTATAAAATGGAATGAAATAATGTAAATATAACTTCTCTTGAAAATTATTCAACCTAAGGGAAAGGATCTGGAAACCAAATAGGTTATCATAGTATATTTGATCTGAATGATTCGACTGGTCCATTAGATAATAAAAAAATTATGGGTTTGTGATTGTTAACATTCTCTTGACCAAGTACACTATCACTGTCCTTTAGAACTTGATAATTTTATTTCTCTTCCTTGTTTATTTTTCATTTAAACCTTTGTTCTACTATGTGGAAACCGAACTCTATGTTCATCTGGGTTATAGTTATGGTTTATGAAATTATTTTATTAAAATTATGTTTTAGCTCTCATTTCTATGATGTGGGTTTCTATTAAAGGAAATTAAAATTATTAAACCTTTGATATCCCATGTGAATTTTGAGGGAGAAATTCATTTCAAGGGGGGTTGAATGTAACTGCATGATATTTTCGGAAGTATTTCTTTGAATTAATTATTTTTAATTTATGTATTTCATTTCACTAAGTCAAACTTTACTTTAACATGTCATCGACGTTTTTTTCTCCATTCGTAACACTAAATTTTTGTATGTTACATGCAACACTATGTTTCCTTGAAACATCATTTTATTATTAGAATTTTTTAAACAAGATAGTTATAAATTATTCTATAAAATTGGTAATATGAATAATAATAACTAATTTTAAAATATTGTTTAAATCTAAATAATATAAATAAATCTTATCGGTCATGAAAATATAATTTTTGGTAAAGTCATTATATGTATAAAATACTATTTTACTAAATGAACTTATTTTCATGTCCTTCTATAAAAAAAATTAAAATCAATTTTGGAAAATTTTATAAAATTATTTTGATAAAATGAAATTCATTTTTACTTAATAATATATTAATTCATTTAGAGATAATTTTTGATATTTTTCTGAGAAATATCATTTATTGATGACTAGTGAACAAAACCGTATTTTAGTTAAAGGTTCCTTACCATTTAAATTATTATTAACATTAGTTTATATTTTAAATTTTTTAAATAAATAATCGATACATTGTATATATATTAAACCAATTTATGAAATTAGATTTATTTTTTATGGATATTTATTACAAAAAACTTATTGAACTTTTGAACATTTTTAATTTAAAAACCCACATTCTCGCCACATCAGCAGGATTAGTGAGAAACTTATTTTTCCCACTTCTATGATTGGAATTTTGAGAAATGAAAATAAATATTTGTGATATGTATGTTAATTTTTGTCTAATATGATCACAATAATTTTTGACCAAAAATATTAGTGAATGTCATTAAAATTAATCACAATAGTTAAGGTAATATTCTCTTTAATTAGGGACTAAACCTTAATCTTAAGGACCAAAATGATAATGAAACTTGTACAAATAACATTGGATGATAATAATTCGACCATATACCCTAATTTTTCAAATTAAATGGGTTATTTTTATATTATTAAAATGATGTTCCCCATTTAAAAGGTTATGTATGGAAACAGAAAAATAGAACTTTCCTTACATTAAAAATTTATATAACATTGTGATATTTTAAAAAAATATTTTAGGTTATACATATCATTTTAAAAGATAAATGGGTTATTTTTTATCATAACAACTTCCCAATAATTTTCAAAGATGAATTGGTTACATAAAACTATTACAGAACGCAAAATTAGTGATTATTTAGTTAATAATTAACTTAAATAAATGATACAATAAAAATTAAAAGTGGTGAGAATTCATTGCATTATTGTGTTTAATTATTTTCTAATATTACTATATCAATTTAAAAATCCATAAATTAATTTATTTTAATTTTGATCTTAATATTATTTTTTAAAATTAATATTAATTAAATAATGTCAAAATTAACATTATCATTATTTTATAATAAATTATATTTTATTAAATGATTTAAAATTAATGAACGTACTATATTATGCCAAATTATTTTTAATAGTTAATAAATATTAAAAATACTATATAAATTGTCCAATTGATCTTTTATAAGTGGAATACTGACCCATAGATTGTAAAAATGTTATTATCACGGTCTTGGTTTATGTAGTGTTTTCGCATCACATGAACTTGAATTAAAAATTAATCTCCAAAACAAATATGATTTTTATTTTTTAAGTTTTTTATCATATTTATAATTCATTGGATATATATTATATAATAAATTTAACTTTAGTTTTGTCTTTATAGTAAAATTTCAAATGTTAGAATACTAGATGATATAATAAAAACAAAAATAATAAAATTGGGGGATCTTTGAAGTTAATGGACTAAATTATTAAAATGAACAAATTTATTTATGGTTTTATTTGGTTTGACCATAAATTCACATTAGTGCTTTAGTTTTTCTTTTTTAAACCACATTAGTTAACTGAGACCTCCCATTATTGAGTTCCTTTTGGTATTTACAAGAGTTCCCCTCCCCATCCACTACAAAAAGGAAAGAACTCTACCCATGATCACAAATCTCAATACACTTTGGGTCATAAAAAATATGGCAAAATAGAATATAAAATAACTTTAATTACACTTGTAATCATCTTCTTAAGAAAAAATAAATCCAAGGAATCCCTTTGGTGTGAACTAAAATTAGTTACCCATGAGGCATCATTTTTCTCATGTTTTTTATTTTATTTCAACTACCCACCCCCTCAAATCCAATCATTACATGATTTTATAACATAACCTATATCCTAAATATACATAGATTTTATTTTATGATATTGGTTCAAAGTACAATTACACACTTATATCTAATGGGTAATGAACATACTTTTTACGTGTATAATGAACAACTGCCTGACTAAATGATGATGGCTCATTTTTACTTTACCGCCAATCATGGTGGAAATTATGATGAATAATATAGTTATATAGGTTGTAGATTTTATTTATTATGTCTTTAGTAATAATTAATCATTTAAAACATATACTTTTATTCATTCCATTTGTTTTAAATATGATAAATTTTTCTAAGGAAGTGTGGTCTACCTCCCCCTCAAGTTGATTTTATTCATTCACAAATTACATGAAAAGTATGAAAAATGAGTTTAGTGTACTTATATGAAATATGTGATATAATAATTATAATTGAATATATATATATATATATACATAAATTTTATTTCTTCTGTTTCATTTAATACGATAATAAAACAGAAATAGTCTTCATGCATACGTACGACCTATCGTCTCCATGAACAGTGTATTCTATTTCACAATTATATATTATATAGATTATTATAATACAAATATAATCAATATAAATGATATTTATGTCATGTAATATATAATTTAATTCATGATATATCTATAGAGATTAAATATATAACAAATTATGTCACATGAGATAAACAAAGAGAATATTACCTAAAGTGGAACCGTAACATTAAATTGTAAAAAAGATGGTAATATAGAACCATATTTGGTATTAGATAATATAATATGACTCTGTAAAATATTTATAATAAACATAAAAGTATTATACATTAATATTTTTCAAGTTATAATAGAGTTAACAAATAATGTTTGAGGATTTCATATTTCTTTTTTATTATCATGCGATACATTCTTGATTCATGACTCACTTATTTTTGTGGTTTATATAATTACCATGATTTTTTTTCAATAAAAATTGTACTTATATTTATGAGTACATACATATCCATTTTATTATATTTCATTTATGAGGTCTATGTTTCAAAATTCACCATAATATTAATGTATTTTTATCTAAATTTTCCTTCATTGAGACACATGTCATGTTATGCACCTATATTTTTCTATGAGGAGTATATAATTCATTTGGAATTTTATATCATGAATACAATTATTTTCATTTTATTTTAAGATCCATTTAATTTAATTTCCTTAAATGGATATTATAGTTTCATGTTACCAAGTCATAATATTTTATTGAAACAATTTATTTTCCTTTCAAGATTTTTTTTGATTATGATTACTTTGATAAAATATTTTAGTTCATATCTCAAGAACACTCATTATTTTTTTCTCATCTAGTTATTCATGATATATTAATTTATGGGGACCATTTTCCACTATTTGGTACATAAGATAGATATTATTTTGTTTTAAAAAAAGCCCAAAATTATGCTCTATTTGGTATAAGATCAGTGTTCTTTCAAACCATGTTTTCTAAAAACATTTTCAGGATTTATTTATATATTTTAGTTATTTTAATTGAATATTTTTTCAATTTTATTTTATCTTTCTTTATGTAAAATTTTTTTCAAATAATTTCTAATATTTCCTTATAATATTTAAAATTCTTTTCAATTAAACGGTTTCTAAAAATTTACCAAGATCTATACAAACATTTTCAAATTATTTTCAATGAAAATGTGTTTTAAAAGAGTTTTTGTTCTTAAAAAATCATTTTCAATAATTAAATGTCATTTTATTATTTGATTTTTTAAAAAATTAATCCCAAAATATTTTCTATATAAGATCATATTTGTTGATGTTACTCATGCCTTTCTTTTAAATGATAGAAATTTTCCATTCCAATTATTTCTTTCAATTGATATTTTTGTGGAATAAAATTTATCAGATCACATTAATCACTCATGAGTTATATTTTAATGAAACTGGTTTCTATTTACCATTTTTTATTATTATTGAACCCATTTCCATTCAATGGGTTATTCCATAATAATTAGTTATGAAACATACTTCATTTCACAAGTGATTATTGGATGAAATGATTATGATACTATATATTTTCCAAAGGGTTTGATATGATTAAATTTTCATGTCACCGATTTAATGTAATGGGTTATTATATGATTAAATTTTTATGACACCCATTTAATTTATGTAATTATGATATAATATCCTTTCAATTTTCATGATATAATGAATGTTTTATTATCTTATAGAAAATGTATGAATGGTTTTATTATGAGTTGGGTGGGACCTATATCTCCCACCAATTAACTGCATATAGATTTTTATTTCTGGAGATAATGATGGGAATCAGGTATTTGGTCTTCATACACAATGGTAGGATGGGGAAAGTTGGTCCCTTATAAGGAAAGGGATGTGGCTCGAGATGGTGGTGTGTCCTGCTAAGTAGGTGTAGTAAACATGATGACGGAAGATGGGGAAACCTAATTTGCTATTGGAATATGGAAAATCTCAATCCCATAAATGAAAAGGTATATTTTTTGGGATGGAGGAGTGTCCCTCCCAGTAGGTGCAGTTCTCATGAAGTGACATGATATGTTCTAACAATGATTCTTGACTTATGGGGAATGATATGACATGTTTATGTGTTCTATAATTCCATGCCTCATTGTTATGTTATGTTTTCATGTATTAGGTTATTTATTTCATAATTATTCAGGTATTATTAATTTCTAATATTTATTACATTAATTATAATGACCCATACTTTACATATATTGTTAATACTTCAAAATTGAAGTACACTTATTACAACATATGACAAAACCACAAAGGACCGTATAGGTATAGTGTCTTTAGAAACTGGGAAACATAAACAACTGGTTCATAAATCTTCTATAGTGTCTCCCATTTATTTCATCATATCTAGGGTCCCTTTTAGCATATTCTACTTAATATCCATCTTCCTGACCTGGGGAAAAGAAAACATAAAAGGGTGAGCTCAAATGCTCAGCAAGGGCATATAAAGGAAATAAAAATCATATCATATCTTTTTGAAAATTATAACCTGCAAAAGAGATCATAATATCTTAACATGGAACAAATCATAGAAGTGAAAATGAGATCCCCATAATCATAACATAAAACTTGAAACTTTGTGGCATGCACACATAATCATGGAAAATCATTTCTTGTTGGTCATGACTCATTGCCAAGACTATCTTAGTGGACAAAGTCCCTTTCTGAACCGAGTCACCCTCGTTCTAGTCCTGTTTCACTGAACCGGTATAACCTACCGTTCCAGCCATGTCTATCTCATGAGATATAAAATCTTTACCCAATGCATTGGAGGGAGATATAGGTCCCACCCATCTTATAATGAATCCTTTCTTATGTGGGCCACATAATCATAAACCATACATCATAACGTAACCCATGTAATAAAAATGGGATTCTTAAACAACATGACATCATAAAAAAATTCATATAAGATAAAGGAATTCATAAAAATATTTCCATCACAACATAATCAAATCCATGTAATAATAGGGATAAAAACATAACCCTTTTATTATCTTAGATGGAAAATAATTTTGATAAAATACTTGAACTCCATTCTTGAGGAAAATATCCTTTCTACTTCAAAAACATTTTTCCTTTCATAACATGTCATACGACTTTAAAATAAAAGAAGTTGATTAAAAATAAACTTGAAAACTTGTAAAGGAAGCTTCTTGGAAATAATGTTTTAAAAATCCATTCATGCCGTATAAGTTAAAAAAAACATTCTTCGTACTTTTGTCGGAAAAGTCAAAAAGTACCTCGTACGAAAAACGACAAAAGATTCCTTTCGTATCTTTTACTAAAAAATCACCGAAGGGTAAAATTGGATATAAACTATTTTAGAAGGATGGAAATAATATTACATATTGAGGGAACATGGATGTGGATGATAAAATACACACCGGTAATTACCAAAGTAAAAACAATCTCGGATAAAAGTGAGATTGTGATATTTTCCCTTACCTTAGGTCTGATTTGCTTTGTACGTGTCCGAAGCTCCTATATAATGGTTTAAATAAAGTTATTGACTTATTCCAGAATCATACATATTGATATGATATCATATATGGTCATATTCTTAGCTTCTTGTTAGTAATATTTCATTGTTACTTGTTACTCGGGTCTTTATTGCCTTTTGTTCTTATGCGTGTTTTGCCGAATAAATTCTTATTCTTCTTTTAAGTTTATAGATACCTTATATCCAGAATGGTATTAGTGTAACATATATCATATTTATTCATTCAATTAATTTATATAATTACTATGTAATGATGATCATGTAGAACGAGTCGCATCACATCGTGGAGACGGTATTCCGTACGTACGCACGAGTGATGATATCGTTCCTATGATCATGGAATTGTATTGGAGTATATGTATATTATTTCAGTATCAATATTACTTTATAATAATCATAAATAGTTACTCATTACACCATTATACCCATCCTTGTAAGGTGATGGTGGAAAATAGACTACACCACGGCGTGGAGACGGTATTCCGTACGTACGCACGCGCGGTGATTTCATTTTTCCATAGGATGGATAGAAGGTGAATTAGGGTTGTTTCATATTTATAATAACATATCAGTATGTAAGTAATACTGATGTTATTACTTTATCATGAAACAACTAAAGAAGTAGAAGTTGAAGAAGAAAGAAATTGAAAAGATCGGTAATGGATATTACCTCTTCTTTGGAACGCCTCTTTGAATCCTCCACTTAGGGAACTAAGATTGGTCTTTGAAGAAGACCAGGACCTCTAGGATTATTCTATGGAAGTGGAGAGGAGAAAATGGCAGGGTTTGGCCGAGCTTGAGTGCTCAATTTGGTGTGAGGAGGTGGGGGAGGAGGTGCCCTTTTATAAGGGAGGAGAGGGGCACCTTAGGAATATCTCAAAATATTATTTTATATTAAAGTCAAAATCGGTTTATAATGGTTCCAAAGGGTCTTATTTCAAAGCTAAAGTGGGGATGGGTCGAAATCCTATCAACCAATAAGATTTAGACAAGTTTAGGGTATTATTTTAACCTTATCAATTAGATTTAACTCTAAGTTAAATAATTTTACTTTTACCGTGTCTTTTTGTTTTCTTTCACTATATGGTTAATACACTTACTATAACATGCCAAAAGAACCCCAAATTGTTTATTATTAATATATATATCCTTATCTAAGTCATTTGGACGAACCTTAGATTTTTAAGAATAAAATAACAATTAATAATATAATATTTGATTTAAAAACTATTTTGTGTCAATTTTGACACTATTTGATATATGATTTTTGTGAAAGTCATAACAGAATTATATGTTCAAACCAAGTTAATTAAATCAACACTAATATATCATAGTAACCTAGAAAATTAGTTGAATTCATAAAAAGTCTTAAATTACATTTATTTTGGTATTTATATTATCAATTATGTCAATATTTCATTAATAAGATAATTACTGCATCATCTTTGTGTCATAAATAAATTAAATTATTTGATGTCTAAAAATTAAAAATAAAATATCATCATGTAGGAAATCGTTTTATCTTTCTAATGAATATTTACAATTGAATTTATCTTATGTATAACCCCATATTAAAAATGATTTACTTATTAAACTTTTATTTTAACTATTTTAACCCTTCTTTAAATAAATTAATAATAAATGTCCTAATCTAATCCAAGTAGGCCTAAATGGTCATATTTTATTCCTAAGTTTGTTTTTGGTCGAATTACACTTGTCCAATAGAATTAGGACATGTGTTAGGGTAATATTAATATCATATTTACCCTTAGTTACCCTATTTACTATTAACCGTGGTAAATAAAAGTAAAAAGTTACTATTCACCAAAAATTATTTTCATCTCATTGAACCACATTTTACTTACTGACATCAACTGTGTCTCTCGGATTTTTGAAATTCCATTCACAGAAGCGGTAAAATTAAGATTTATGAAAAATTCAGTTTTTTAACTACCACTTAGTAGTTTCACTATTCATCAAAAATTGATGTTTTTCAGAACAATGCCAAAATTTCATCCTAAGCTATATTTCATATTCCAAATTCATAACATAAAAGTTGCATTAATTAATTTTATAATTAAATCCCGCTGTTAAAACAAATAGCGTGTTTTTAAGAAACAATATCTATCAAAAGATTGACACTTGATTATGTCTGGTTTAAATGTGAAATTACATCCAATGACCATCATTGTATTAAATTGTAAAAATATATTCTAAATATACTTTAAAACCACTCAAATTAATGATTTATCACTATTAATTATTTCGATTAAAAAAGTTGTTTTTAATTATAATTTAGTAATTTTCACTATTCATCATAATATGAAAGTTATCCGAAAAGTACCAAAATTTCACCTTAGGCTAAATTCGATACTCCGAATCCAAAAATGAAGTCCATTTTGAGAGCTAAAATTTATAAAATTTAAAAAATGGTTATTACTATTCATAACGGCTAGTTTTAAATAATATTTTAATAGCATATCGTTGTTTCGTGAAACTCAGTATTGCGTACGACGCAAGCTATCGAGGAAGGTCACGATTGCGTGTAAAGCAAGCCAAGCAAGTGTTGTGTAGAAAAAGATTCCTTTGATGATTTATATAACATAAAAGTCTCGGGTGTTACATTCTACCCCCCTTAAAAAGAATTTCGCCCTCGAAATTCGTCACTTTGCAACAAACAGATGAGGATACTTCTCCCTCATCATATCCTCAAGCTCCCATGTAGCTTCTTCAAGTTGGTGGTTCCTCCACAAAACTTTCACCAATCGAGTGGTCTTGTTTCGTAGGACTTTTTCGCTACGATCCAGAATCTCTATCGGCTGTTCTTCATAAGAAAGATCTTGCTCCAGCGGTACAACTTCTGAGCTGAGTACATGTGAAGGATCTGGTATGTACTTTCTCAGGAGAGATACATGGAACACATCGTGAACTTGAGAGAGATTCGGTGGAAGCGCCAATCGGTAAGCTACCTTCCCAACACGATCCAGTATTTCGAAAGGACCGATATATCTAGGGCTCAACTTCCCCTTCTTTCCAAATCTCATAACCCTCTTCCAGGGAGATATTCGTAAGAACACTTTATCACCCACTTAAAACTCTAGATCTTTTCTTCGGTTGTCGGCATAACTTTTCTGTCGACTCTGAGCTGCTCTTATGTGTTGTTGAATAGATCTAACCTTTTCTGCCATTTCATCAACGAGATCAGGTCCTAACAGCTTTCTTTCCCCATCTTCATCCCAGCAAGTTGGAGTCCTGCATTTCTTTCCATAGAGAGCTTCATAAGGATCCATCTGAATACTAGAGTGAAAGCTATTATTATAAGAAAATTCCACCAAAGGTAGGTGTTGATCCCAACCTCCTTTGAAATCCATAGAGCAAGCTCTCAACATATCTTCTAGGGTTTGAATTGTTCTCTCAGACTGACCGTCTGTCTGGGGATGATAAGCAGTGCTGAAACTCAACTCTGTATCCAGAGTATGCTGAAGACTTCGCTAGAACTTCGAGGTAAATCTCGGATCCCGATCAGATATAATAGAAAGTGGTACTCCATGCAATCTTACCACTTCTTTTACATATATCCTGGCAAGCTGATCTAGAGAGAAATCCTCTCTAATAGCAATGAAGTGTGCAGACTTTGTAAGACGATCAACTATGACCCAAATAGCATTATTGCCTTTGGATGTTTTAGGAAGTCCTGTGACAAAGTCCATAGTGATGTTTTCCCATTTCCATTCGGGTATGGGTAATGGTTGTAACATCCCCTTTGACTTCTGTCTCTCAGCTTTAACTTGTTGACAAATCAAGCATCGAGAGACATATTCATCAACATCTCTTTTCATGCCATCCCACCAGAAGTACTCTTTCAGGTCCCTATACATCTTCGTGCTTCCAGGATGAATAGAGAATGATGAACTATGAGCCTCATCCAGCAGCTCCTTCTTTAATTCGGGGATGGGAGGAACACAAACCCGATTCCTGAACTTTATTATCCCATCACAATCAAGGTTGAATTCAGGAACATTTCTCACCTTCTTTTGTAACTCGACATCTTCTTTCTGTGCCTCTTTAATCTTCACATGTATAGATGGTTGAACATTCATTTGAGAAAGATAAGATTTTTCCCCTTCCATTATAATTCCAAGATCCATCCTTTGTAAATACATAAATATTGGATCTTTTGTGATCCTCATCATGGATAAACTAGCATGGTCTTGTCGACTTAATGCATCTGCCACCTTGTTTGCTTTCCCAGGGTGGTAATGGATTGAGCAGTCATAATCCTTAATCAGCTCCAACCATCTTCTTTGACGCATATTCAGCTCCTTTTGTGTGAAAATATACTTTAAACTTTTATGATCAGTATAAATATCACACCTTTCACAATAAAGGTAATGCCTCCAAATATTTAATGCAGAGATTACCGCAGCCAACTCCAAATCATGTGTTGGGTAATTTTTCTCATGGATTTTCAACTGTCGTGAGACATAAGCTATCACCATATCATTTTGCATAATAACACACCCCAATCCCTTCTTGGATGCATCACTGTAGATCACAAACCTTTCTCCACTACAAGGCAGTGTGAGCACAGCTGCACTGGATAACCTTCTTTTCAAATCCTTGAAATTCTCTTCACATTCCTCTGTCCAAACAAACTTAACTCCTTTCCGAGTCAACTTGGTGAGTAGATTAGATAATCATGAAAAATATTTTACAAAACGTCGATAATATCCAGCCAAACCAAGAAAACTTCGGATCTCAGTTACTGTTGTTGGTCTCGACCATCTTTCGATAACCTCTGTTTTTGCTGGATCCACAGATATCCCCTCTTTTGAGATTATGTGACCCAAAAATGCAACTTTTTGAAGCCAAAATTCACACTTGGTAAATTTGGCATAAAGCTTCTCCTTTCTCAGGGTCTTCAATATAATTCTCAAGTGATCTTCATGCTCTTCCTTGCTCTTTGAATAGACAAGAATATCGTCTATAAAGACTGCCACAAATTGATCAAGATAGTCTCTAAAGACTCTATTCATTAGATCCATGAAGATAGCAGGGGAATTAGTAAGACCAAATGGCATCACTATAAATTCATAGTGTCCATACCTTGTACGGAAATCCGTCTTTGGTATATCCTCCCATTTGACGCTTAATTGATGATACCCTGAACGAAGATCAATCTTGGAAAAGTATTGAGCTCCGCGTAGTTGGTCAAATAAGTCATCAATGCGTGGGAGAGGATATTTGTTCTTGATAGTGATCTTGTTAAGTTCTCGATAATCAATGCAGAGTCTCATTGATCCATCTTTCTTCTTAACAAATAGAACAGGTGCTCCCCAAGGTGACGCACTAGGGCGTATGAATCCCTTATCAAGATTCTCTTGGAGTTGATTCTTCAATTCTTGCAACTCAATTGGGGCCATTCTATAAGGTGTCTTTGAAATAGGCAAAGCACCCGGTACGAGTTCTATTGAAAACTCAACTTCACGATTTGGTGGAAGACCCGACAATTCCTCCGGAAAGACATCATCAAACTCCCGTACAATGGGTAGATTCTTAATCGTGAGTTTGTCACCAACCATTTGAGATAAATAACCTTCATTTAGTGGAATCAATACCCATAAGATGGAAGAAATTTCCACTGGAAGGTTATGTTCATCCTTGCATTGATAGACGATCCTAGATTGATCTGGAATATGAAATGTGACTTCCCTTCTTTGGCAATCTATATGAGCTCCATGTAGAGAAATCCAATCCATGCCAAGAATCACATCAAATTCCACTAAAGGAAGGATCACAAGATTTGCAGGAAGCACTTTCCCACAAACTTCGATCGGAGAAGAATTATAAACTTTTGATGCGACTGTTGTGCCATTAGGTGTTGTCACAGCTAACTCAACATCTAATTGTTGAGGTAATACAGTGATAC
Source organism: Viscum album (assembly GCA_963277665.1). Lineage (NCBI taxonomy): Eukaryota > Viridiplantae > Streptophyta > Magnoliopsida > Santalales > Viscaceae > Viscum > Viscum album. Next base: position 1,180,233,414 of record OY728128.1, on the reverse strand, counting down.
CCTTAGAAAATTCTTTAGAAATAAAAGAGTGGGTGGATCCAGAATCAAATAAAACATTTGCTACCTTAGAGTGGATGGTAAGTGTACCTTTCACCACTTCGTTATCGTACTCCACATCGCTGATAGAAATTGCATGTGACTTTCCTTTGTCTTTAGCCTTAATATTTTGTTGACGTCGACCATCATCATCAACCCTTGGATTTGGGCATTGATTGGCATAATGCCCCATCTCCTTGCACTTGAAACATTGAAGTGTAGTAGGTTCATTTTGTGTATCCCTTCCTTTGTTTGCATCATTAGACATCTTCTTCCCATTATCATGGAATTCAAATGCTCGATGACCTTCCTTTCCACATTTAAAACATTTACTTGTCCCTTTAAGACAACTCCCTCCATGTTTCTTTCCACACTTTGAGCATAAGGAAAAGCTCATCTTCTTTTCCGTGTGCTCTTTAGATTTTTCTTTGAATTCCATCTTCCTCTTCTTATCAAACCCATGTGACTGATGGGTTACTCCAATCTCCATCTCGACTTTGAGAGCACATCGAACGATTTCCTCGTATCTATTGAAGTCCCTTATGGCTAACACCCTTCGAAGACTTGGTTTTAAGCCACTAAAGAATCGATCGATCTTACTCTCAGGTTGGATAATAATACCAGAAGCGTACCTTGCAAGTCTTGTAAAATATGCTTCATAGGTACCAACAGATTCATCATCCCTTTGCTTCAGTTCAAGAAACACTTTCTCCATCTTTGTTCGGAGAATACGAGGGAAGTACTTATTGAAAAATAAGTTCTTGAACTCGTCCCATTCCATAGACTCAATTTCATCCCTTTGCCTCGTATTCTTAACAAGATTCCACCATTGATCAGCATCTCCTTCCAAACGATACACTGCTAGGATGACTTTATCATGTTCAGAACATTGAAGAACTGAAAATATCTTTTCAGTAGTACTAATCCATTGTTCAGCAACTAATGGATCAGTAGACCCGCTGAAAGAATGTGGACGCTGCCTCATGAAGGATTCAACAGAATGTTGCTCCTTCCTTTGCTCGTTTGGAAGTCCTGCATGATTCATAGCTTGAGAAAGTTGTGTGAGCATGGCTACAAGATTTTGCATTCCATCTCCCATATCGTTTGGTTGCTCAGGGGGACAATCATTGCATTGCCCATCGCATTCCGCATTAACACGGTTCCTTCGGGTTCCAGCCATTGACTAAAACCAAGAAGAATAGTAAGAGCAACACTAATTATAATAGGAAACCACATAATTCAAGAATAAAATTTTCATGCTTAAGGTCTTATCCTAGGTTATTCAAGGCCATTTCTAAAACACTAAGATTGTGTTCTATGCTTAGACTTATCCTTAGGGTTCTTACTAAGGCTTTCACATCCTAGTTTCCAAAGGTTGACTATACCTTTCCTCTGATACCAACTATAACGACCCATACTTTACATACATTGTTAATACTTCAAAATTGAAGTACACTTATTACAACATATGACAAAACCACAAAGGACCGTATAGGTATAGTGTCTTTAGAAACTGGGAAACATAAGCAACTGGTTCATAAATCTTCTACAGTGTCTCCCATTTATTTCATCATATCTAGGGTCCCTTTTAGCATATTCTACTTAATATCCATCTTCCTGACCTGGGGAAAATAAAACATAAAAGGGTGAGCTCAAATGATCAGCAAGGGCAAATAAAGGAAATAAAAATCATATCATATCTTTTTGAAAATTATAACCTGCAAAAGAGATCATAATATCTTAACATGGAACAAATCATAGAAGTGAAAATGAGATCCCCATAATCATAACAAAAAACTTGAAACTTTGTGGCATGCACACATAATCATGGAAAATCATTTCTTGTTAGTCATGACTCATTGCCAAGACTATCTTAGTGGACAAAGTCCCTTTCTGAACCGAGTCACCCTCGTTCCAGTCCTGTTTCACTGAACCGGTATAACCTACCGTTCCAGCCATGTCTATCTCATGAGATATAAAATATTTACCCAATGCATTGGAGGGACATATAGGTCCCACCCATATTATAATGAATCCTTTCTTATGTGTGCCACATAATCATAAACCATACATCATAACGTAACCCATGTAATAAAAATGGGATTCTTAAACAACATGACATCATAAAACAATTCATATAAGATAAAGGAATTCATAAAAATATTTCCATCACAACATAATCAAATCCATGTAATAATAGGGATAAAAACAGAACCCTTTTATTATCTTAGATGGAAAATAATTTTGATAAAGTACTTGAACTCCATTCTTGAGGAAAATATCCTTTCTACTTCAAAAACATTTTTCCTTTCATAACATGTCATACGACGTTAAAATAAAAGAAGTTGATTAAAAATAAACTTGAAAACTTGTAAAGGAAGCTTCTTGGAAATAATGTTTCAAAAATCCATTCATGCCGTATAAGTCAAAAAAAACATTCTTCGTACTTTTGTCGGAAAAGTCAAAAAGTACCTCGTACGAAAAACGACAAAAGATTCCTTTCGTATCTTTTACTAAAAACTCACCGAAGGGTAAAATTGGATATAAACTATTTTAGAAGGATGGAAATAATATTACATATTGAGGGAACATGGATGTGGATGATAAAATACACACCGGTAATTACCAAAGTAAAAACAATCTCGGATAAAAGTGAGATTGTGATATTTTCCCTTACCTTAGGTCCGATTTGCTTTGTACGTGTCCGAAACTCCTGTATAATGGTTTAAATAATGTTATTGACTTATTCCATAATCATACATATTGATATGATATCATATAAGGTCATATTCTTAGCTTCTTGTTAGTAATATTTCATTGTTACATGTTACTCGGGTCTTTATTGCCTTTTGTTCTTATGCGTGTTTTGCCGAATAAATTCTTATTCTTCTTTTAAGGTTATAGATACCTTATATCCAGAATTGTATTAGTGTAACATATATCATATTTATTCATTCAATTCATTTATATAATTACTATGTAATGATGATCATGTAGAACGAGTCGCATCACATCGTGGAGACGGTATTCCGTACGTACGCACGAGTGATGATATCGTTCCTATGATCATGGAATTGTATTGGAGTATATGTATATTATTTCAGTATCAATATTAATTTATAATAATCATAAAATAGTTACTCATTACACCATTATACCCATCCTTGTAAGGTGATGGTGGAAAATAGATTACACCACGACGTGGAGACGGTATTCCGTACGTACGCACGCGCGGTGATTTCATTTTTCCATAGGATGGATAGAAGCTGAATTAGGGTTGTTTCATATTTATAATAACATATCAGTATGTAAGTAATACTGATGTTATTACTTTATCATGAAACAACTAAATAAGTAGAAGTTGAAGAAGAAAGAAATTGAAAAGATCGGTAATGGATATTACCTCTTCTTTGGAACGCCTCTTTGAATCCTTCACTTAGGGAACTAAGATTGGTCTTTGAAGAATACCAGGACCTCTAGGATTATTCTAGGGAAGTGGAGAGGAGAAAATGGCAGGGGTTGGCCGAGCTTGAGTGCTCAATTTGGTGTGAGGAGGAGGGGGAGGAGGTGCCCTTTTATAAGGGAGGAGAGGGGCACCTCAGGAATATCTCAAAATATTATTTTATATTAAAGTCAAAATCGGTTTATAATGGTTCCAAAGGGTCTTATTTCGAAGATAAAGTGGGGATGGGTCGAAATCCTATCAACCAATAAGATTTAGACAAGTTTATGGTATTATTTTAACCTTATCAATTAGATTTAACTCTAAGTTAAATAATTTTACTTTTACCGTGTCTTTTTGTTTTCTTTCACTATATGGTTACTACACTTACTATAACATGCCAAACGAACCCCAAATTGTTTATTATTAATATATATATCCTTATCTAAGTCATTTGGCCGAACCTTAGATTTTTAGGAATAAAATAACAATTAATAATATAATATTTTATTTAAAAACTATTTTGTGTCAATTTTGACACTATTTGATATATGATTTTTGTGAAAGTCATAACAGAATTATATGTTAGAATCAAGTTAATTAAATCAACACTAATATATCATAGTAACCTAGAAAATTAGTGTAATTCATAAAAAGTCTTAAATTACATTTATTTTGGTATTTATATTATCAATTATGTCAATATTTCATTAATAAGATAATTACTGCATCATCTTTGTGTCATAAATAAATTAAATTATTTGATGTCTAAAAATTACAAATAAAATATCATCATGTAGGAAATCGTTTTAGCTTTCTAATGAATATTTACAATTGAATTTATCTTATGTATAACCCCATATTAAAAAAGATTTACTTATTAAACTTTTATTTTAACTATTTTAACCCTTCTTTAAATAAATTAATAATAAATGTCCTAATCTAATCCAAGTGGGCCTAAATGGTCATATTTTATTCCTAAGTTTGTTTTTGGTCGAATTACACTTGTCCAATAGAATTAGGACATGTGTTAGGGTAATATCAATATCATATTTACCCTTAGTTACCCTATTTACTATTAACCGTGGTAAATAAAAGTAAAAAGTTACTATTCACCAAAAATTATTTTCATCTCATTGAACCACATTTTACATACTGACATCAACCGTGTCTCTCGGATTTTTGAAATTCCATTCACAGAAGCGGTAAAATTAAGATTTATGAAAAATTCAGTTTTTTACTACCACTTAGTAGTTTCACTATTCATCAAAAATTGATGTTTTTCAGAACAATGCCAAAATTTCATCCTAAGCTATATTTCATATTCCAAATTCATAACATAAAAGTTGCATTAATAAATTTTATAATTAAATCCCTATGGTAAAACAAATAGCGTGTTTTTAAGAAATAATATCTATCAAAAGTTTGACACTTGATTATGTCTGGTTCAAATGTGAAATTACATCCAATGACCATCATTGTATTAAATTGTAAAAATATATTCTAAATATACTTTAAAACCACTCAAATTAATGATTTATCACTATTAATTATTTCGATTAAAAAAGTTGTTTTTAATTATAATTTAGTAATTTTCACTATTCATCATAATATGAAAGTTATACGAAAAGTACCAAAATTTCACCTTAGGCTAAATTCGATACTCCGAATCCAAAAATGAAGTCCATTTTGAGAGCTAAAATTTATAAAATTTAAAAAGTGGTTATTACTATTCATAACGGCTAGTTTTAAATAATATTTTAATAGCATATCGTTGTTTCGTGAAACTCAGTATTGCGTACGACGCAAGCTATCGAGGAAGGTCGCGATTGCGTGTAAAGCAAGCCAAGCAAGTGTTGTGTAGAAAAAGATTCCTTTGATGATTTATATAACATAAAAGTCTCGGGTGTTACATTAATCATGCATATGATCTTTGATATGAATGTTATGATCCTCTATTGTTGTGGTCAAGTTCTCATAACTCTATGCTCATGTTTATGCTTAAATGTATCCATTTTTTACCCTTTTATAGAATATAAGAACACCCCTTTATTATGTTTTCTTCTCCATGTTATGAAGATTTATATTACGTGTGAATTTTATAAGAATGGTTCTAATCATAAAGGAACTAGTGGGAGATAATGTACCTTAGTTTTTCACCCATTTTTATATTTCCATGTTTTCAAAGGCACTAAAATAATAAAATCTATGGGCGTTAGTTTTTATAATGTTAAATGTAATACAAAAAAGTTATCTAATAATATATTCATTAATTTGTTATTTTTATATTATTATATTTCATTTTTGTGGGGATTAGATAATGTCACTGGTATGTACGAATGAATACCTCCTCGTGAAACAATGTGATTTCTTTCTCACAAGTGATTTTTTACAAGGTAAAAAGGATATATTTAAAAAATATATTAAAAATATATTGAATTATAAATGTTCTCTAATGTTGAATTATTTTTTAGAATTATTTATTAAAATGTACTAAAAAAATTGAAATAATTTTTACGCGTACGTATGACATACTATGTACATGAACTATATATTTAATTTTATATCTATAAATTTAATGGATTAAAATAAATTCATATATTATAAATATATATGATATTTATTTAATTTTTGAAAGTATGGAGATGGTAGATCTAATATTAATTTAAGAGGATTGAAAATATGAAATTAAATCTCACATGAATAAAATAATTACTACCCAAAATTTGATTTTAAAAAGGAATTATTGAAAAACGGGTAATAAACATTCATAATTAAATAATATATGGTATGATTAATATTAATGTGTTTTTATAATATATATATATTTATATATATAATAAACTAATATTTATTATATAAGAGGAAATAATGTGTAATAAAGATATATATACTTATGGTAATAGATTTTTTGTCTCAATTTGTATCCTTTAAGTGATATGTTATTATATGAACCTATATTCTTTAATAAGGTGTACAAAAATACCTTTGAAATTTAATTTTATGAATGTATATTTTATATTTATATTTTATTTTTCATTCAATGTTATTTTTTCATGGGAATTATGATTCAATGTTAACAAAGTGGTAAGGGTTTTATGTTACAATCTCATCATTTAACAAGATTGTTTATGAATATGATTAAAATGATGAAATATTATGATATAAATCCTAAAAAAATAATCTATTTATAAAAATATATTTATTTCATGAGAATACATGTTTTCTTTTTCATTTTATTGTTTTATAAGAATAAATAAACCAAAATATTTCTGTAATAAATACCACAATTTTTTTTCTCTTCCAACGAAAACAATTTTTCTTATATATCTGTGTTTTTAAAAATGTTTTAAAAATGTTATAAAGTAAAAAAAGACCTAATTTGATACATTTTTACCAAAATTTAATTCTTTCAATGTTTTTAAAAGGAATCTCCATGTATCCTTTCAAACAATTCTCATTATACTTTTACATAAATTGTGAATGAAATATTTATTTTAACATGTATGAAACGAACCTAATTACCTACCATCATGACCATCAAAAATTTTTATAATTAATTTATAAGAATAATAAATTATTATAAATAAATGGATTTTGAAAAAAAAATATATATTAAAAATTCATTTCCCATGATGAATGTTTGTTTTCCTCATGAAATGATCTATCTGATCATTCAAAATAATTTTTTCATATAAGATGAAATAATTTTATGTCACATATGATTTATTAATGATATTTTCCAACAATACCATTATAATTATTTCCCAGAATGATTTATATTTCTTTTAACAAGATGTTTCTGAAACCTATTTCTCTTTCACAAGTTATAACATGATAGAATTATAATGAAACCATCTTTTTTTTCCATGGGTTGTGCTATGATGAAATATTGAATTTATTAAGAAATATATATATTTTCTCTAGGTTATAAACTGGTGAAATATTTTTGAAACTCGTTTTTTTTGTGGGTCCTGATATTATGAATGTTTTAGTATTTTATTACACACATATTTTTCATTTCTATTATTTGATGGGTGATACCTATATCTATATCAATTTCATTATGTAAATATTAATATCTAATGAGATAAAAATTACTATAGTGGGGAGTATAAATAGTTCTATTAGAGAATTCGTCCTATATGATAGTCTTGGGAGGAAACCTTGACAACTATTATGGTTTTTGGAGTAAAACCATTTCATTATGAATGCCTTGGGAAAAAAGCATTGACTGTAATTTAATTTATTTTTATACATATCTGTATGAGAAAATTACATGTCCTTTACTAATGTAATACTCGCATGGATGATGTTATTTTAATATCATATTACTCATATCTAATAAACTACCGAAAATTAATCCATTAATAAATGTTTTAATCTTTTATATGAAGGGTTTAGTTTTCAAATGGTATTATAAAAATATCAAAACCTTACGTTCATGTCATATTTATGTATATCACTAATCTTACCTTGATTATAATAAGAGATCACCCTTTCTTATATTTATTTTCCTTAGGTCACGAGTATAGGTATTATCTATGATATGTCTAAAAATGGTGCTAGTTATGAGGAATTAAATAGGAGATGATGGAGAATTCCTATGAACTGGAAGATTATGTATCAATTTTTATAAGGGAACCATAAATTTATGATCCTAATGTGTGTGTTTATACGATGTAAATAATATTCTTAAAAAATATTGTAATATCATTATATCAAAACCCTATAACCACTATAACATTAATATTAAATAATATATAGGATTCTTCCTGATGAAGGTCACTATGATAAAATAAGAAAGACCATCAACCAAAACCCTCACTTTTCATGATTGTTGCATCCAATTTCAATTAGTTAATGATTTCGTAAAATATACTCTATGAACCAATATATAATGTAACAAACTATTGGAAATCAACATTAATTATATAAAAAATTAAACTAACTTCAATGTTTCACGAAAGTAACTCAAAATACCAAAAAATAAAATTATATAAAACTACATATTTATAAAATAAGAACATCATTGAAATTTTTATAAAATATCTAATATATTGAAAATAAAAAAAATTATTGTATATTATTTAACAAAAAAATTACTCAAAAATTATATTAAATTTACATATACATAATTCTCAGAATATTCTCTTCACTAAAGTCCTACAATGAAGAAATATAGATTCATAATAAACTATAACATCCAAAAAATTAATTTCATCAATAGACCACTCCATGGTCATATTTTTTTAGTGGCTTGTGATGTTGTAGGATAACCAGAAGATTCTAGGGTGGTGTGGTTGTGTACTTATAGCATCGGAAGCTATAAATTGTCTATTGGTGATCTAGTTGGTATGTACTAGTCTGTGGATGTAATGTGTAGGGGTTACATCAATATGTTGTAACCATGGGCTAGCCAGTGAGGAACACTATATTGCTAGTAATATTGATGGACAGTGTTCTATTTCTGGGTTGCATGTAAACACACCCTAAAACCCTCATTTGTTTTATTCTCCATCCTCTATCATACCCAATTTCACCCTCTCAAACCTAGAGATCCTCTTATGAAATTTTGGATCTCTAAAACATATCTCTTGGTGGAATAATGTTCATTTTTATGATAAGATCATATTTTGGTATTCCATTATCTTCATGTTCATTAATCTCCCATATTATCTTGACTATAACTTCTAAGGGGTTATAAAATCATGGGGAATTATTAGAACTAGAATAATTTATGTAAACTTGTTGTTATAGGATATCTTCTTACCTCATTATAGAACCATATCCCCTTATTCATTGTTTACCAATAGAGGTTATTAGTCTTATATTTGATGTATCTTTATCCGAATATTTTCATGTAGGACATTCTATTCTTTTTTCCTTTAAATTCTGAAACATTGTTTTCTTTCTAATTCATAGAAATTAATATCTTATTCTTAATATATATATACATATATGAATGTTGATTATGAATGGAATTTTGAAATATTCCTCGATACTATTCTCTACTACTCGAATAATTCCTTTATATAATTGAATGTGATATTGAACCCTCTCACATTTTTTATAATTTTCAAATCCTTCGTTTTATTTGACTTCCATTAAAAGTACATTTAAAGTATGTTTTGTGAAAGTGATGGATTACTCCTTGTTTTTATTTCTTGTGTTAAATGAAAATATTTGAATGATTTTTTTGATTTGATTAACATTTTCCACATTATATTGAAACAATGATTAATGAAAGGCCAATATCCCTTTATAAATTATTTTCTCATTTTTTATAAATGGTAATTCATAGGTGATTCAAAATAATTAATTTTATCATATTAAATGGGTGTGAAACCATGTTTTAAATGACTTCAAGAATCTTTTTATTGACAAACATCCTTGTGGAATATGATAGAACTGTTCTTCAACTAATGTTTTTTAATGTCTATTTCTAATTTTGAATGATGATTTATGAAAGTAAGTGGGTATGATTTCCCTTTTTAATGCTAATTTTAAATAAAGGGATTGATTTTAAATTTATGATGTCTGAAATCTAGGTTGGCATGTTGGTATTATCATATATTATGATAATCACTAGACATGACTTAATTGTTTCTCATTCCTCCCATTCATGGGTGTTGACAAAAGTATTATTCACTATAAAGGATTTGTGTTTAGTTTGAGGATGATACATTAACTAATATAGAGATATGATTTTGATGGCAATCTCCTATAGTGATACTAATGAGGATCTACATTGTTCTATATGTTACATGATCATCTCAATCACATCCTTTGATTGGTCATGTGATCATGGGACGGAAAATGTGATGAACTAGATTTATGATTCACTAGTGGACTGAAACCACAAATAGTTAATATATAGAGAACATAAAAGTTTTAGGATAGATAATTTTATCTAGGAAAGTGGGTGTTTGTGGATGTATAGTATTTTAAAACCATTTATATTTGATATTATCCCATAAATATGTCCTGATTTATTTATTTTCTAGAATTTGGTGAAATGAATATTGTATCTTGGTCATACCCCTAAAATACTCTTAATTCTTACTTGAGATATGAAATCATTTATTGTCAGCACTTAGAACAGGTGTTTCATTGTTTGACTGATTACCTTTATTGATCCATTGAGTTAATGATATGATTCACCAAGTTTTTATTATATAAAATCTCATAGATATTATTAATTTTATCTGATTTCTTATAACTTGTGATTTTTCTAAATATATTATTTGAAATGTTTCTTTAATTTTATCAAGAAATGATTCATTTTTTAAATGGAATAATTTATGTATTTTTAATATGGCTCCCAAAAAGATTTCAGAAAGGAAAAAATTAATTTTTTATAAAATACATGTGATAAAATTATTTTGATGGATTTAATTTACAATTACGAAATGTGAATCCTTATATACTAATTATTTTACACCCTATTATAATATTGTGATTTTGTTTCGATGTAACTAAATAAAATTTTTAATGGATTCCTACTAGGATTTATTAACTCACAAAATACTTAAACATTTTGTGTTTGCAGCCATTCGGATTTTGAATTAGGTGGTTATAATACCTACACCATATTCTTGTGGGTTACATATTATTTGTATAGGGTGCGTGAATTAGGGTATAATGGGATTTCATGGAATAGCAGGTGATGTTTTGGGGTAATTTTTTTCAACTACATATTCTTGGATGTTTTTGTATCATCTATTTATAGATATATAATGTTATATTGTTTAATTTTTCTATTGGTATTTTCATAGTTTTCATCTACATATATTTACCTTTTTGGAGTTGTAATCATTCCAAATTTTTGATACTTTTTTCATTTTTCTTTTGCACTACCTGTAGGGATTGGGAATTTCCTTCAGACAGGTGAAAAAATGGTTTGCATATCAGTTCATATGACCCTCCTTGGTGGTTTGAAAAGATTTGTATCCACAAATTATTTTACTTAAAATTTTCCTTTATTAAAATACCTTATTTTATTTATTTAGAATGAGACATGGTACAAATTAATTTAGGTTCTTCATGGGAATGAAGTGTTATCTCATGAATTGGTATTTGATCACCATGCAGAGAAATGAAACTTGAGTTACAGAGGAAAATGGGGAATTGATAAATTATTTTGATTTATTGTTTTACATATTTTTATGGGATTTATAATATTTATGAGATCCTATTTGAGGTTACAAATATCATATTAATTTTTGGAGGTAATGAAATGATTAATGAGGAAACACAATACCATTATTGTTTTGTAAACTATGATGAATTAGTGTGGTTTATTTTTGATTCAATCCAAGAACTGTATTGAGTTTGTTCTATGGTTTACTATCCCATGAAACCAAGTAATGAATTTTCATAATTTAACCCTAAACATGATATATTTTCCATTTTCATCTAAAATTACATCACTTATTTTTTTAGAGTCTCTTATTTTATTTTAAAGGGAAATAATGGGTGTGGAATGTTTCAATCCCTTGTTTTCTGGTTTCAGTTTAATCACATTAAAAATGATTTAAAATATTTTATGATTTTTTGGTCTAATAATAGATTTGGTTTTGTTATTTGAAAATAGTATTTGTTTATAATTTGTTTTTTGTGAAATGATTGGTTTTAAAAACTGATTTCCAAATTCTCCTCTGTGTTATTATAATGGTATGCTTAAAAAGTAATTTTGGTTTTTAATGAATTAAAAATTTAATTAGTTTTTAAATTTTGAGACGGGATTAATGTTTTTTAAAAGGACGGATGTACTTCTACGAGATAATATTTTATTTTTAACTTGCGATATATATAAATCATGATTTATATTTTTAATTTCAAGGAAAATGTTTTACAAAATTGGAAATAATGAGTGATTTAGAATAACTATGTTTTGTTAAATATGGTTTAAAATTAGTTTATAATAATTTAAATATTCCTTATTGTGGTTTTTTCATGCCTGAGCTCAAGAACCTTTATTTCATTATGTCTAGAAATGAATAACATAATGTTTTCCTTGTAGGATAGAAATAAAGTTATCCAGAATGGTCTTTAGTGTATCCCTTCAAATTTCTCATATATGAAAATACATTTGACATAATCTACCCACACATTCAATGATGTTGTGGATCTAGAGTCTCTCTAGACATTGTAAAATTTTAAGGTATTCATATATCAGTATCCACCTTTTTATGGATGTGATTGGGGTTATTCTAAAGTAATAAAGTGTCTTAAATAAGATAAATTAATATTAAATTATTTTTGGATTCATGATACTATAAATTTCAATATTACCAATTTGTTTTTTGAGGGACATGATAGAGAGTAGTGTGAAGTCATTGTTTTTCCACATCAGCATGAAAGATTGTCTTGTGAATTCTTCTCATTCGTGTTCCTTCATAAAAAATATCCTAATGAATTGAAGAAGGAGAATCATTTTGAGATCTTATATCTCAGTCAAGATGATCAGTCATTATAAGAGTATTCAAAGAAATTTTCAATTACTATATATTTCCCACTGGAGGTTATTGGTGATGACCCCATTATGGATAAATATATTTTAAAAAGTCCACCACCATATCCATCAAAAATCTTTAGAGACATTGCTTCATACCTCTTATTTGATGGTGCTTGAAAGGATCTTTTTAGCTGGTACAATGATAGAATCATGAAAAATTAGGAGAATGTGACATTCATGGTTGTATAAGGTGATGATGTCTCCCCTAGTGGATTTATGATTTTGGTTGACTGTGGAGAATATTTTTAGAAAAGTATGTGGAATCATGGGAATCTCTTGGGTAGAGCAGATTATTATTCTACGACGTTGTCCAATAAATATTTGAGATCTTTTGATCTGTGTAGCTATTTGGGTCTTCTTGGAAATTTTGTATGACGAGTAACTGAAATATAATATTTTATTCAATTATCATTAGATCCTAATTTTAAGATTAGTCAAGACATCAATATAATAATGAACCATACTTAGGCCTCAGAGTGAATATTTTTCACTTAGTGATGGTGTTTCAAGTGCATGTTGATTTTTGTCTAGTTTTTTGTTCATAATGTTATAATAGAAACTTTTTGAGCTTTACTTTTTTATTTATCAATTTCTCTTTATTAAAGTTTTGTTATGGGGAACAATTTTGGATTTCTTTTTGTTCTATGTTGATGTTCTATTGAGGACCTTGGTTTTGTTTTCATGATATACCTTAAATGATCATTATGTATATACTATCATTAATATTTAGTCTTTATTTCAAATAATTACTATAGGTTGGGGTTTTTTGTCTCTTATATATGTAATAAAACATTGTACAAGGAACATATATATTGTTGGGGGTTTTTTTCTTCCAAATCCATTTTATTTACCTCCATTAGTGACTTTCTATGGTGAGTTTTAGTTACTGCTTCTCTTGGTTTTTGTTCCTGGTATCTTCTCATTTATCATATTTTTTTAGACCAATATATGTATGTGTTGGGTGATTATCCTTATAATGTTTATGTTGTTCTTTATTTTGAATTGAAATTAGTGTTTTGAGAACTTTGTAATTGGACATAAATAGTTATATAGAATTTACATGAGTGACTTAGACTATATAGATTACTGTTGGACGTGAAACCCAGTGATGCTAGTGTATTCTTATGAGATCATCGAGATGTGAGGTCCTATTTTTTAAATACTAACTCTATATGGCTCTTCATAGTGAGTTATCGTTGTCTCCTCTTTGTTTTAATAGGAGTGTTTTTGGATGTTTTATTATCATTTTCTAATATTATGGAAAGTTATTAAATTGTTGGGATGCATATTCTAGGACATAAGTCTGTTTACTTGTTTTCATACCATTTTATGTTTTTGGAGTGGTGTTGGAGATGTGGGATAATCTTGGATATGTTTTATTTTCAGCTTATTGGAATTCTTGTTTTCTATTTTTTTGAGTTTTTTGGTGTGGTGTTATTTTGTACAATAATTTTCTACATTTTGGACTAGAAGATTCCTTTGGGAAAAAAGAGATATCATGGTTAAAATTATATCATCCTGAAAGTGGATTTTATCATTATATCTATATATGTCCATTGTTTTAGGTGGATTAAATAACCAAAGGAAAACCAGAGGATTTAAGGCTAGTTTGGGCATGGACATGTTTCTTTTGAAGCTATTGGTTTTCCATTATCTTACTATTAAGGGCCACTAGAAACAGTTTTGATATATAGTGGCTAAAACAATCTTCTGTAGGAAATGTCCTACCAATGGGTATTTAGCATCTTTCTTGTGTGTAGAACATGGGAAAAAACACTTCTATTATAACCCGTAGCTAGCCAGTGAGGTCCTACGTATAAATAGTGGCATCAATTAACTTGGGAAAACATTGAGGTCGAATATTAAATTCTCTACTACACTATATTTTTGTTTATTACCTCTCCTCCATTAATCCTAATTTTAACAACTCAATCCAGGGGAGCCTTTTGAATGATTTTGGATCTCCCAAACTCATTTATTGAGGATTAGTGTTCCCTTTGAAGTGGTGATCCTATTTAGGTTTAATTTTCTCTTCTCGGTCTTGGATATCCCTTCTTAAATTTAATTTTTCTCTTTAAGTTCTATAGAATACTTGGGATTTTTAGGTCCTTGAATGGATGATGCGAAATTGTGGTTCAATGATCTCTAATCTCAACTTTAGAGACCCTTCTTTCATTATTTGTAGATTTTAATCAAATTCAACACATATAGGATTCAAAATGGATTAATCAGGGAATTTACAAGTAGGTGTTTCTTTTCTCTTACTTCATCCTCTAATTAATTAATTATTGATTATTCATAGACATTATTTGTATATCCCTCATCTATGTTTTTTGAATGTTTCACATGAATCGTTTCAAGAATGTTTTTTTCATCATCTTCACTATGATTTGAGCATGATATGTATTGAATTTATTTTGATCCTTATCCTTCTCATTGTTTTCTAATTATTGAAAATAATGTTTGTTTTGAATTCCATTCAAATATATTTTAAATGTTCCTTTGGGGGAAATGATGTATAATCCCAATTTTTAATTTCTAAAGTAAGATTCTATTATTTGAACATAATGGGTTGATTAATTTAATTTTTTCTACATGGGTTTGGAATCAAGATTTATGAGACTAAAAATTTATAGTTTTTAGTTATTTTCTAATTCATTATAAATTGGTGGTCTTGTGTGATTTGAAATGAGTATTTTTTTCACATAAGAAGGTTGTTGACCCATGTTTTTAAATGAATTCAATAATTTTTAATAAAAACCTTCATTAATTAATTTAGTAGTGTTGTTTGAAAAATATTTTATGTTTAAAAGGAAAATATGAAATTTTGATGATGATTTGTGGAAGGAAGCTCATATGATTATCCATTTGAATCTCAATTGGAAATGAAGTCATTTAATTGAAATTGATGACACTTATATACCTGATTTGAACATTATGAAGATACCCTCTTACAATATTACCTTGGTTTGACTTATGTGAATCCTATAAATCCCATATATGCGTGTTGATAAATGGATTATTCCCTGTGAGGATGTCTGGGGTGACTGTGAGATGTGAACTACCAATCTGATTAAATGTTGAGTGCATAATCTAATATTGATATTGATATTGATCTATATTTTTATCCATGAGACTTGATTATCTAACTTACCAACATTTAAAAGTATTGGGGACCAAGTTAGTTATATGAGATTATCTATAAATAGGATTCACTTGTAGACTCAATCCTTGAATATTTTATCCATAGAGAATATAAATGGATGGCATTGCAGGAGTGGGACTAAAAAGTAGATTTTTTTAGACTTGGTTTGCTGAGACCTTTTTAGACTTGTTGTATGACCTTTGAATAGTCATCATTTTTTTTGTTTACATACACTATAGTGGACTTATTATAGTATCTAAATCATAGAAATGACAACCTCACACCCGTTACTTAATACATTATTTCATTCTTTTTCACCGCCTAGAACTGGAGTAGTCTTATTTGGTTGATTACCTTTTTTTTGATGTATCTTCTTACTAATATGATGAAAATTGACACTATTATATTTAATCTTTTATATATAATTTATATATGATAAATATTCAAATAACATTATCTTTCCAATATATCTTGTGAAATGGTTTTTAATTATTTTCAAGAAAAGGATTGGTTTGTTAATAAAATAATGATTGCCTTTTAGGTATAGTTTCAAAAAAGAAATCAAAATGATTAAAATTGTATTTTAAAATCATCCTTGTTATAATTTAATTTTTAGTTTTTTACATTCATATTATGAAATTTATAATATTTTACTCAATTTTACCGTACCAGGATTCCATATGATGTAACTATATTGACTCTTTCATGAAATCTGACTTGGGTTTATTAGCTCACACCCTGCTTGCATAATTTGGTGTTTTTTCCATTCATGTATCTATATATGGTGCTTATGATATATTTTCCTTTTACTGTTGGGTTTTTTATTGGTTTTGTAGGGGTGAGACACTTGGGAAACTATGTGTGTCCATGGACCACCTAGAGATGGGTTTTGGTAGTTTTTTTTATACATTCTATTAATGTACATTTTTATTATATCCATGTATCTACTTGAGGTTTTATTATTCTCTTATTTTTTTAATGTTTCCATTTTTTTCCTTGATTTATATTTACATTTATTGGCCGAAATAATTCCCAATGGATATACCTTGATCCCAAGAAACTTGTCATCATCTTATCAATATCAAGAATTCCCATCATGCTAGTGGAAATTTTTTTCGAATTCTATTTCAGATGGTCCTCTAGGATAGTTGTTTATAAAAATAACTATAATAATAAATATGAATATATAATGATATTACTAAAAATATGTAAATATGAAAAGTAATTATTCAATAAATAAATATGAATAAAAAATAAATGAAAAAAACCAATTATATTTTATTTTGTCATCATATATTGATTTAATTTTGAAATAAATAATTAAATTTGAAATATAAATAATGTTAAATTTCATAATTAAATAATTTTTTGTTTAAAAAATAAAATTTTTCATAATAATAAATTTATATCATTCAATATAAAGTCCTATTAGATGAAATATTTTTGGATAAATAATATATATATAATGATTTAACGAAATCATATAAAAAAAGGGACACCCCAATACTAGAATGCATACATGGGATTCTTTGAAGAAGTTCCTTATTGGTAAAAACCTAATATATGATTGAAAAAAACACTCTAGAATAAAGTAACACATAGTAGAATACCCAAAATATTGAGAATTAATATCTTTGGTTGAGCAAGACACACTCATTAAAGATGTGTTAATGACCATAAATAGGGATCTATATAACCACTAGATTATGGGACCAAGTAGAAGGAAGATAGGGGTAATAATAGTGGAAATAGAGAGAGGGTTTGGGTGGGATAATCATAGTGGAGCTGAAAAGTGATTACAAAATTTCAAGGAATCTCATAAAATTCGTGTAGATTTGAAGATGGAATAGGGTTGTGAGTGAATAAATGGATGAGATAGATTATATAATTCCATACAAGAGTAAAAAAATAGGTTGGATGATAATACATATTAGGGTCCCATTGGAAATAGTGGAAGAGAGAATACCAAGATGGAAGGTTGTTGATGGTGACCACATGAAAGGAGTTAGGCGGTAGAACCCACTACTGGAAATGTGGTTTTTACCAATGGTTATTTACCAATGGTTTGGTTAAACCATTGGTAAAGAAGGGCTAGGGAACCCTTTCCCAATGGTTCACTAGAACCGTTGGGAAAGGGTACCCCTTTGCCAAAGGTTCTATTGAATCGTTGGGTAAGGGTACCTTGAAAACCCTTTTCCAACGGTTTTTAAAAACTATTGGTAATGGTTTTCCCCAAATACAGCCGGGCCGCTGCTCTCCCCCATTCACGACAGAACCCTAAAATCAATCCGACGCTCTGCTCCTGTTGCGAACTCCCCCATCCGAACAGGTGAAAACCCATTTGAATCATCTCAGATCTGGTATTTTATTCTTTATACACATATAATACCTTGTTTTTATTGTTATTGATCTAATATTTTTGTTTTAAGTTTGGATTTTGATGTGATTTCATCGTGAAAAATAGGGAAATGAATGAATATTTTGTTACTTAATTAGTTTCCCATGGAATATCATTTTTGTTATAATGTCCATGCTAAATAAAGGGGTAATGTAATAATAGTCCTTGAATAAATTGTCAATGTTGTGGTATGTTGCATATATGATAGGTTTTTTGTTGTGTTTCATTGTATGTTGGAGGTTGTTGTATGGTAATTGAGGTGACCAGTTGGGATTTGTGATATGTGGGGTTGTAATGTGATGGTTAGTGGGCATGGATGTGACATGTGAAGTTGTGTGATAGTAATGATGTGTGGTTGTGTTGTGTCATGTGGAGGTGTTGTGTGATGAAGTTGTGGTGTATGATGTGGTGAGGTGGTTTTGGTTGTGTAGTGGTTTGTGATGTGCAATATTTTTATTGTGATATGTGGTTGTTTTGGTGAGATGGTTGGCTGATGTAACATGGCGACGATGGTTATTGTGAGATGGTGAGTTTTTGTGTGGTGGTTTTATTAGTTTCCTAGTTATTTATGGAATAAATTTTGCTGTTAAAACAAAAAAAACAAGATAGAAAATAAATGAGATGGAATAAAAATGGATGTGTAGTAAATGGATTTAATTAATTTAACATTAAATTAACGGACAATGAAAGTGTGAATGAAGTGGATTATAAATGAATGTGGGAAATGTTATGCGTCTTGTGTGGTGGTGGTGTGGTGTGTTGCATATAGTGGTGAAAGTGGTTGTGATGGTTTATGTGTTGTATGGTAGTAGTGAAGTGTGTGATTATGTAGTTAATTTGAACCCATAGGTTGGGTATTTTGTGCTATATATATATCATGTATTTTATGTTATTTCTACACATTCCCAACCAGAGTTGGATAAACTTACCAACAATTAGAGGTTTTGAGTGATGGGTATTTTTTCTAATATCTAGGATGATGGTTATATGGTTGGATATCTACCATGTCATCCCTACTCTTCCTTCATAAGTGATTGACCATGTTTTTTCAGACAGGATCCGATGTGATTGTCCATGTGTCTTCAGGTGAGATGTACTATGATTTCCCTAGTGTTTTTAGGTGAGGTGCGATGTGATAAGGCTATAATAAGATGTTTTATGTGGTTGGGGTCATGTAGGGTAGGAGGATGGCACATGGTTGATGTTATTCATGTTCTTGATACCCTACTAATATGGTTATGTGATGAGGCATGCTGTGATGTGATAACACATTATGTTCTTGTTGGTTTTACATTTTTTCAATAACAGATTAGTATGTTTTTTTCACATGTGTAGTTGATCCCTTGATTATTTTCTTCCTTTATCATTTACATAAATGTATTTTCTATTAAAGTTCAATCCTATTGAATTGTTTAAATTCTTTTTACAGAATGGACATAAGTTGGATGTATGAAACTGATAGGATCTCAGATGATTTTCAAAACAATTTGGAGAGCTTTATAGATTTTTCATTTCACAATGCTTCATATAGTGGTCACATACACTTCCCATGTTCCAATTGTGTTGGTAGACCTTGGTTGAGCCATGAAGAAGTCAGCTACCACATAACAAAAACTGGTTTTCAAGCAAACTACATTTTGTGGTATCACAATGGGGATAAAATTAAATCTCAAATTGGTGATGATCGAAATAAAAGGACTGGAATGGATAATTTGTTAGATGATTGGTTTCCATTTATTCGTCATCATGAAAAAGAAAGGATTTCGACTCAAGAAGACTTCTATATGAGGACAGTTGATGCATCTAGTGAAAATGAAGATATTGATAGTGTGAAAAAATTGAATGATGCTGCCACGACTTCAGTATATCGACAATGTGATAAAATGAAAAAGATGGAATTTTTAATCCGATTATTTCATTGGAAAACTATTAATTGGATTTCTAATATAGCAATCTATTACATTCTTACCCTCTTGAAGGATTTACTTCCAGATGATGCAGTTATTCCCTCAAACCACTATATGGCATTGATGTTATTTGAGGAACTTGGATTTTCAAGAAACAAAATTCATGCTTTCCCGAAAGATAGAAGTTTATTCTAGGAGGAAACCACTGAACGAAATGATTGTATAAAATGTGGAACAGCCCACTGGAAGTCAAAATCTGATGGAACACCATCCCGCATTCCACAAAAAGTAATGCGGCACATTCCATTGATCCCCAGACTCTAGAATATTTTTATGTCTGATGACATATCAATAAAAATGAGATGGAATGATACTGAGAGAAAGAAGACTAATGATGAGTTGGTTCATCCTGTAGATGGATTTTCATGGAAGAGATTTGATGCCTGACATCCTGATTTTGCAGCTGACATGCGTAATGTGAGGCTGGGTCTTTCATGCGACGATTTTAATCCTTTTGGGAAGATTCTTACTTCGTACAGCACATGGCCAGTTTTTATACACATTTATAATCTTCCCCCATGGTTGTGTATGAAAAAACATTTCACTTTCAAGAGTATACTCGTATCTAGTCCTTTTGATCCCAACATTGATATTGATGTATACATGCAACCTTTAATAAAAGAGTTGAAACTTCTTTGTGATGTGGGTGTGCGCATATACGATGAATGTTCAAAAGACATATTTCAGATGCGTTCTTCGCTTATGTGGGCGATAAATGATTTTCCGGCTTATGCAATGATATTTGGATGGAGCACGAAGGAAAAACTATCATGTCCAGTTTTTATGAAGAATACACGATCCAAAAGACTGAAACATCGCAGTAGTTTCCATTTTATAGGACATTGAATATTCTTACCAAAGGATCATCCATATAGATTGAATCGTCGAAGATTTGATAATACCATAGAGACCGATGATCCACCTTAGTGTATGTTTGGAACTGATGTGCTTAATGAATTGAAATATTTCAGTTTTTTGTTCGGGAAGGGTCAAATGAAATCTAGAAAGAGAAAGAATGTTTCCACTAAAACCTATTACAATTGGAGGAAGAGGATTATCTTTCAAGATTTTACTTATTGGTCAACCAATTTGTTACATCATTTCTTAGACATAATTCATATTGAAAACAATATATGCAAAATGTTGATTTTGGTTATTCTAAATGTCAAGGGGAAGATAAAAGATGATTTATGATCTCAGCGTGACTGGGTGGATTGGGAGATCAGGCCAGAATTTCATCCTATGCGTATCAGTGAAAATAAATGGAAACATCCATGTGCTTCTTCTGTGATGACACCTACGAAGAAAAAAAAAACAATTTCTTGAAGTATTAGAGACTATTAGGGTTCCTGATGGCTATTCAAGAAACATATCTAAATGGGTCAACAGAAGAGAGTTGAAGTTAAAATCATTGAATACTCATGATTATCACGTTATACTACATGAGTTGCTTCCAATAGCAATCTGTCATCTTTTGTCCAATAATGTAAGGGTGGATGTTATTCGGTTGTGCCACTTGTTTAGAGATCTTTGTGCTAGAAGTTGTCCAAGTCTTTCTTGCAAAAAATGTTGACAGATGCCCCATTAATTTTGTGTTAGTTGGAGAAAATTTTTCCTCCATCACTTTTCATATGCATGGTGCATCTTACTGTCCATATTCCCACTGAAATAATTCTCAGAGGACCTGTTTCTTTTCATTGGATGTATCCAACTGAATGAAATATGTTCACATTGAAGCCTAATGTCCGAAAAAAAAGCATCTCGAAGGTTCAATCGTGAACAGTTACCTGGCTCAAGAATGTATGGATTTCTACCCGATGTATTTGTCTGATCTTACTACAATATTGAACAGACCAATGAGAAAATAAGAATAATAGTATGAGAAAATTGAACCCATTTTTCCATCACTTCCCCAAACAGGAGGAATTCCTGGATCATATACATTGAAGACATTAAGCCATGAAGAGCGGGAAATGGAACATCACACAGTTTTGTTCAACTGTGACTTGTTCGATGACTATATCAGGTAACTAAATTGATTATATATATCTTACATATATATATGTTAAACTATTCATATTTTTTATCTATAGGGAACATAAAACATTGATAAATAGGAAGCATCATTCTTTATCTTTGAGAAGGAGAGAGACTTTTCATAACAAATAGTTTCCGACCTGGTAAATATTGAAGGTAAAAATATTACTGTTTAAATTAATTATTTCAATATTTAATTAAGTTTAATAGTCATTTATATTGCAGGTATTGAGTTTTTTTGCTGACTCTATCTCTGAGGAAATAAGATCTTTGGATTTTAGTCCTAATACAGTGGTTCGTGACTGTAAATCAATTGTTATTAATTGGTACAAATTTATTGTCACTGAACGAGCAAAGAACATGAGAACACAACATGATGGTGTTATGGTTACTTCCACAATATATTGTTATGCCAGTGCATCCGATTGTAGACCAAGATTTGAAAATTTGGGTTATTATGAAGTCTTTGAGAAAATAATAATATTGGATTATTAGTATCATGGATGAGTCACAATGATGAAATGTCATTGGTTTGATTCAATGACGAGACATGGCACATTTGTTGATGATTGTGGATTTTGAGTAATTAATATGGATCAAACTCTTTCTACCGAAGAACAATATATGTTAGAATCAATGGATAAACAAGTTTTTTATGTCAAAGACCAACTTCGACCTGAATTTGGTGTCATAGATGAATTAATTCCAAGACATATTTTTTATTATGGTGATGATGGAATTGACACTGTCCCTATTGCCATTGGAACCAATCCATCTATTTCTTTTGATGTCTCCAATATCTCAAGTGTCATATTTGATTGTGAACATGAAGTTGTGGTTGAAAATATATAGAATCATTCATCTATGTTCTGAATTCTTTTGGTTTACCTTGAGTTGGGTTGTTAAGGTTGGTAATATTCAAATTGATTTAATATTGATCACAAATATGTTTTAGCTGACTTGACAGTTATGTGAATTTTCAATGTTTATTGGTTGATTTTTTATTTGAATTTCATTTTCTAATTTGGAATTGAACTGTATTCAAACCAAGTCAATCAATATTTCTAACTTGGTGAACATTACAACTTGTATGATTTATTAAATTCATTCAAGATCTTCTAAAACAATTGATAGCTAAATTATCAATGAATCCCCCTATTCCTCCATATATTTAGTTTTTTTACACATTACTTTCCATTTTCTAATTAATTACATATTTGTTTTCAAAAGCAGGAAATCCAGCCAATTGAAGATAGAAGAAGGAAAAAAATGATGGAGAACAATCATCGGATGGTGGAGATGGGTGTTCCACCATTAGTGCCTACAGTGAGTAATTTATTTCATATATATATATATTTAAAGAATATATAATGTCATTTGATTAATTATTTTGTAAATTTTTTGTAGGATCCACCTATACGTCGACAGTTATTCGACGAGGATCCTAGTACTGGTCCTAGTACTCAGGCCAGTGGTATGAGGATGGTTCGTACCAGAGGTGGACGATCAGCTGCGCGTGCCCAAGTAGACCCTGCCCCTCCTACTGGCATGTCATCCTTCCCACATTCTGATACTGGTGTGTCATTAGGGATACAAGGGATATTTAGGCCTCCCATGTTTTCGCTACCTTCTGCATCTTCTGCCCAAGCATTTTCACATCCCATGATGATTCCCATTCCCCAGTCAAAATCCGGTCATACTGATGTCCCATCTTTTTTTCCCTCTAATTCTATCTCTCTGAGCATCTATATTCCATCGTCTTCGACTCCTGTTCCTCCACAGGGTGTTCCATCAGTTTCTATGGATCCGGCGGTGCTCAGCGATCAGACTGGTGTAGGTATATTTATAAAACCCTAAAAAAAATTTATAGCAATATTTATGTTCATTATTACATGTTTTGATAAAATATTTGTTTTTCGTTCATGACTGATACATCTACTGACAAGAGGAAGGGGAGGGGGAATACACGCATGCGTTCAGTGTGGAACCTCCACACACAGGTTTTGGTGGATTACAATGAAGACAACCAAATGGTTGAGAAATCAGGGCAGCAATGCCGGAGTTTTTTGGCGATACTTTCAAAATACTCCGACATCATTCCCGCCAGCCCGCTGTCATGGAGAAATTTTCCACATGAGGTCAAGGATAGAGCTTGGGCGAGATATGGGTAAAAAAATCTGTTGTATTTAATTCCATGAATTATTTTTGTATTTATATGAATTAATATTGTCAAGTCAGCTTCAATTTAACAGTCCCGATGGTGATGGTGATCGACCAGAACGTCTAAAGGATTTAGGAGAGATTTAGAGAGCCTACAAGCATGATTTGTATATTGGATAGTGTGATAGAGTTGGCTCTGAGTTATAGGCGGTACCAGTCGTGGATGATTGTCCTATAGAGCAATATCGTCATATGAATACTTATTGGACGAGTACCCAGTTTAAGGTATGAACTACATTAGAGGTATTTATATAATAACTTTCATGTTTTGCTTTAATATTATCTTTTTCATTATCGAATTTTATTTAGGAATCATATGGAAAAAATAAAAAAAATAATTTGTGAAAAAAAAATATCTCCACACACTAGGACGTACGACGATGCCGGATCATGAGTGGAAGCAAGTATAACAATTTTTTATAAGTTTTCTTTACGACTTACATTTTCTTTTGTTTTCTCAATTATTTAATCATTTTATAATGTTTTCATATAACTTTAGTTTTCAATGTCATTATAGAGGAAAATACAGAATATTAAAGGATGTGTGCCTCGAGCAAAACTGTTTTGCTCGAGTAGACGGAAAAAGGATGGATGTGTCGTCAACGAAGCGACTCAGTTGCAGATTGTAAGTTTTAATATATTGATTTTATATTTTAATATCTATTTTTAAACTTAAAAATATATTTATATTTGTAACAGGTTGCTTTAGAGGCCCTCGATGCCCAATAACCAGACAGTTTTGGGCCAAAAGATCACTTACATCAGGTGTTGGGAGAGGAGCATCCTGGCAGAGTACGATGCCGAACTAGGATAGCCCCGAAGAGGTATTGGCCCTCCTCAGGTACGAACTGTAGTGCCACCGAGCTGCAACAAGTTAGGGAACAAGCATAACATGATGAGAAAAGGTCCAAAGAGACGACAGAACTGTCTGCTAGGGCAAACAGTGCGTTTATGAAATTTATTGAAGTTCTACGTCCAAAAATTCAATCAGAGGCCAGCCCAACTTTTGATGAGTATATGTCATCGATACGTTCTATATATGGTGCACCAGGTGTCAGTTCTAGTGGTGGTCAGGACGATTTCCATCTTGATGATGATGATGGAGAGGAGTCTAATTCGGAAGAGGAGGGAGAGGAGGAGGGAGAGGCGGGTGGCGAGGGTGAGGAGGAGGCCGAGGGCGAGGAGGAGGGTGCTGAGGAGGGCGAGGATGATGATGGGGATGAGAACGAGGGTGATTATGATAGTGATGGTGACGTGGGAAAAATTGATCCATTACATTTTTGACTAATATTACTGTGATTTTGTATTTAATCAATTCTAGTTGTTGGTTTTATCTAGACTCGTAGTATAGTATTAGAGTTGAGTTATTTTTATATATTATCTGTTTTTATGGAAGTTGTTGTCTGTTAGTTGTTGTGTGTTTCGGAACCCCCTCTTTCCTGGACCCTGGACAACCCCCCGCCATCCTACTTAGACCTCGAACACATCAAATCAATATCATAGATTCTTGGTATGTTATAAAAGAGATGTATTCATCGGGCATGACATTGTTATCTCTGAAATGTTTCATAGCATGATAAACTAAAATCTTATCCATACTAATAATGATATAAAAATATTTTATATGAATGTCCACAAGATTTTAAGTAAATATCATTCCACTAATAGACACATGAGGATTCTCAGAAAATGGACAACATTTTAGTACATACGGAAATCCGACCAAATGTATTTGGTTTCCATTGAAACGTTTGGAGAACGATCCATGGGTCATATGTGACGTGTAAGAATCAACCCCGCCTCAATATGAGATGTGGTGTGCCCGGAACCACTCAATGTTTCTATCTTTTGTTTCAAAAGGACGTCATTTTAATTGAAAAACATCAACAGGTATACAAAAAACTGACCAAACGCATTCAGATTGTGTTGATAATTTAGCACAATAATCCATGGGTCATATGTGAAATGTATAAGTCAACCCTGTCTCAATCCGAGGCGTGGTTTGGCTGACACCATTCACAGTGTCTCTCTTTTGATTAAAATGGACAAGATTATAATTGAAAAGAACAACTAACAAACGCAAAACTGACAAAACGCATTTGAAAATTGTTCATGCTTTTGGACAACGATCCAGGGGTCATATGTGACGTGTACGAGTCACCCCCTCCTTAATTTGAGGCACTGTGTGGCCATAATCACTCTAAGTGGCTCTCTTTTGTTTAAAATGGACAACATTTTAAGTACATACAGAAAACCGACCAAACGCATTCGGCGTCCAGTGAAACTTTAGGGCAACGATACATGTGTCATATGTGTCATGTACGAATCAACCCAGCCTCAATCTGAGACGCGGTGTGGCCGACACCACTCTATGTTTCTGTCTTTTGTTTCAAAAGGATGTCATTTTAATTGAAAACATAAACTGGCCTACAGAAAACTGACCAAACGCATTCGGATTGTGTCTATACATTATCACAACGATCCATGGGTCATATGTGACGTGTACGAGTCAACCCCGCCTCAATTTAAGTCGCAGTGTGGCCGACACCATTCCGAGTGTCTCTCTTTTGTTAAAAATAGACAAGATTAGAAGTGAAAAGAACAACTGACATACGTAAAACCGACCAAATGCATTCAAAATGTGTTGATACATTAATTCAATGATCCATGGGTCATATTTGATGTGTACGAGTCAACCTCGACTTAATCTGAGGCACGGTGTGGCTGGAATCACTCTAAGTGTCTCTCTTTTGTTTAAAATGGACAACATTTTAAGTACATACGGAAAACTGACCAAACGCATTTGGTTTCCATTGAAAAATTAGGACAACCATCCATGGGTCATATGTGACATGAACGAATCAACCCCGGCTCAATATGAGACGCGATGTGTCCGGCACCACTCAAAGTGTCTGTCTTTTGTTTCAAAAGGATGTCATTTTAATTGAAAAACATCAACTGGAATACGGAAAACTAACCAAACCCATTCGAATTGTGTCGATACTTTAGAAAAACGATCCATGGGTCATATGTGATGTGTAAGAGTCAACCCTGTCTCAATATGAGGTGCAGTGTGGCCGAAACCATTCACAATGTCTCTATTTTGTTAAAAATGCAAAGGATTATAAGTGAAAAGAACAACTGACATACGCAAAACCGACCAAATGCATTAGAAATTTTTTGATGCTTTAAAACAATGATCCAAGAGTCATATGTGACGTGTATGAGTCAACCCTGCCTTAATCTGAGGCACGGTGTGGCCAGAATCACTCTAAGTGGCTCTCTTTTGTTTAAAATGGACAACATTTTAAGTACATACAGAAAACTGACCAAACACATTCGGTTTCCATTTAAACTTTAGGATAACGATTCATGGGTCATATGTGACATGTACAAATCAACCCCACCTCAATCTGAGATGCGGTGTGGCCGAAACCACTCAAAGTGTTTGTCTATTGTTTCAAA
Source organism: Viscum album (assembly GCA_963277665.1). Taxonomy (NCBI): domain Eukaryota; kingdom Viridiplantae; phylum Streptophyta; class Magnoliopsida; order Santalales; family Viscaceae; genus Viscum; species Viscum album. The sequence goes on along the minus strand of OY728128.1, from coordinate 1,180,205,184 downwards.
AGGACGTCATTTATTTGAAAAACATCAACTGGCATACAGAAAACCAACCAAACACATTCGGATTGGGTCGATACTTTAGAAAAACAAGTCATGGGTCATATATGACGTGTACGAGTCAACCCCGCCTCAATCCAAGGTGTAGTGTGGCAGACACCATTTATAGTCTGTCTCTTTTGTTTAAAATGGACAAGATTATAAGTGAAAAGATCAACTGGCATACGAAAAACCGACCAAACGTATTTGAAATATGTTGATGGTTTAGGAAAATGATCCATGGGTCATATGTGACATGTAAGAGTCATCCCCGCTTTAATCTAAGGCACAGTGTGGTCGGAATCACTCTAAGTGGATCTCTTTTGTTTAAAATGGAAAACATTTTAAGTACATACATAATACCAAACAAATGCATTCGGTTTCCATTAAAACTTTAGGAGAACAATCCATGGGTCATATGTGACGTGTACGAATCAACCTCGACTTAATCTGAGACGCAGTGTGGCTGACACCACTCAAAGTGTCGGTCTTTTGTTTCAAAAGGACACCATTTTAATTGAAAAACATCAACTGGCATACGGAAAACCAACCAAATGCATTCAGATTGTGTCAATACCTTAGCACAATGATCCATGGGACATATGTGACATGTATGAGTCAACCCCGCCTCAATTCAAGGTGCGGTGTGGCTGACACCACTCTAATTGTGTCTCTTTTGTTTAAAATGTACATGATTATAAGTGAAAAGAACAACTGGCATACAGAAAACCGATAAAACCTATTTGAAATGTGGTGATTCTTTAGGAAAACGATCCATGGGTGATATGTGATGTGTACGAGTCAACACCGCCTTAATCTGAGGCACGGTGTGGTTGGAATCACTCTAAGTGGATCTCTTTTGTTTAAAATGGACAACATTTTAAGTACATAGGTAAAACTGACCAAATGTATTCGTTTTCCATTGAAACTTTAGGAGAATGATACATGTGTCATATGCGACGTGTACGAATCAACCCCGACTCAATCTAAGATGTGGTGTGGCTAGCACCACTCAAAGTGTCTGTCTTTTGTTTCCGAAGGATGTCATTTTAATTGAAAAACATCAACTGTCATATGGAAAACTGACCAAACACATTCGTATTGTGTCGATAATTTAGCACAACGATCCATGGGTCATATGTGACATGTATGAGTCAAACCCGCCTCAATCTGAGTCTCGGTGTGGCCGCGATTAGTTTAAGTGTCTCTCTTTTGTTTAAAATGGACACCATTTTAAGTACATACAGAAAACCAAACAAACACATTCGGTTTCCATTGAAACTTTAGTAGAACGATCCATGGGTCATATGTGACGTGTAAAAATCAACCCCGCCTCTATCTGAGATGCTGTGTGGCTGACACCACTCAAAGTTTCTATATTTTGTTTCAAAAGGGCGTCATTTTAATTTAAAAACATCAAATGGCATACGGAAAACCAAGAAAATGATTTCGGAATATGTTGATAGTTTAGGAAAACGATCGATGGGTCATTTGTGATGTGTACGAGTTAACCTCGCCTTAATCTGAGGCACGGTGTGTCAAGATCACTCCTTGTGTATGTATTTTGTTTAAAATTGACAGGATTATAAGTGAAAAGAATAACTGACATACTAAAAACTGACCAGATGCATTCAAAATGTGTTGATGCTTTATGAAAACGATCCATGGGTCATATGTGATGTTTATGAGTCAACCTAGACTTAATATGAGGCACAGTGTGGCCGGAATCACTCTAAGTGGATCTCTTTTGTTTAAAATGGACAAAATTTTAAGTACATATGGAAAACCGACCAAACGGATTCTGATTATATTGATACTTTAGCACAACTATCCATGGGTAATATGTGATCTGTACGAGTCAATCCCACCTCAATCTAAGGCGCGGTGTATTCAGCACCACTCAGAGTGTCTGTCTTTTGTTTAAAATGGACAGGATTATAAGTGAAAAGATCAACTAGAATACAAAAAACTGACCAAACGCATTCAAAATGTGTTGATGATTAAGGAAAACGATCCATGGGTCATATGTGACGTTTACGAGTCAACCTTGCCTCAATCCGAGGCACGGTGTGGCCGACACAATTCACATTGTCTGTCTTTTGTTTAAAATGGACATGATTATAAGTGAAAACAACAACTGACATACGAAAAACAGACCAAATGCATTCGGATTCTATTGATGATTTAGGTCAACGATCCATGGGTCATATGTGACGTGTACGAGTCAACCCAGGCTGAATTTGAGGCATGGTGTGGCCGGGATCACTCTAAGTGGCACCCTTTTGTTTAAAATGGAAAACATTTTAAGTACATACAGAAATCCGACCTAACGCATTCGGTTTCCATTGAAAATTTAGGAGAATGATCCATGGGTCATATGTAACGTGTACGAATCAACCCCGAATCAATCTGAGATGTAGTGTAGCCGACACCACTCAAAATGTTTGTCTTTTGTTTCAAAAGGACGTCATTTTAATTGAAATATATCAACCGGAATATGGAAAACTAACCAAACGCATTTGGATTGTGTCAATATTTTAGCACAATGATCCATGGGTCATATATGATGTGTACAAGTTAACCTTTCCTAAATCCAAGGCACAGCGTACCCGACACCAATCTAATTTTTTCTCTTTTGTTTAAAATGGACAAGATTATAAGTGAAAAGAACAAGTGGCATATGGAAAACCGACCAAACGCATTTGGAATCTTTTGATAATTTATCACAACGATTCATGGGTCATATGTGACCTGTATGAGCCAATCCAGGCTCAATCCGAGTCACAGTGTGGCCAGGATCAGTCTAAGTGTCTCTCTTTTGTTTAAAATGGACAACAATTTAAGTACTTACGGGAAACTGACCAAATGCAATCGGTTTTCGTTGAAACTTTAGGAGAATGATCCATGGGTCATATTTGAGGTGTATGAATCATCCCCGCCTCAATATGATATGTGGTGTGGCTGGCACCACTCAAAGTGTCTATCTTTTGTTTCAAAAGGACATCATTTTAAGTGATAAACATCAACTGACATACGGAAAACTAAGAAAATGCTTCCGGAATATGTTGATACTTTAGGAAAACGATCGATGAGTCATTTGTGACATGTACGAGTTAACCTAGCCTCAATCCGGGGCATGGTGTGGCCGGTATCACTCCAGGTGTATGTATTTTGTTTAAAATGGACATCATTTCAGGTAAAAATATATGGTATACAAAAAACCGATCAAATTATGAATTGAATTCCAGATTCCATATATAATTTTCATCTAAATTTTAAATTGAATTCTAAATGAATTAAGTATGTTTATAATTACATTATAAATTCTAATTTATTTATGGATGTTTATAGTTCCAGGATGCATTATATGTTAAATGTGTATGACTTTGGTCTCTATATGTTTGTGTTAGTTGATTATTGCAGGTACAATAATTGTATATGTATGTGTTAGTTTATTGCAGGTACAATAATTAGATGGAAAATGGGAGGGAATGCACAAAATGAGGCCTCTTGTCCAAATTGCAGAGCTACTGTGCAAATTGCAGGCTGCTACGCAATTTGAACAGCAGAGGCTATGCAAACAGTTTCAAACCATTGGCATAACATCTCTGATGCTTTTTTTACCAACATTTCATTGAACCGTTGGTAAAAAACCTTCCCCAGCGGTTTTATAAACCCTTGGGAAAGAGTACAATCCTTGGGATTTCCCAATGGTTCAAGCCAAAATGTTGGAAAAACTATCCCAACGGTTGGATAGGTTGGGATTTCCCCACCCAATACCAACAGTTCACAGTAAACCGTTGGGAAAATCCTTCCCAATGGCTTACTTCCAAATGGTTTGCAGAACCATTGGTATAACATATACCAATGGTTCTGTAGCCTTTCCCAATGGTTCAGAACCATTGGGAAATGCTGTATTTCCAGTAGTGATCATTTCGGAAATAGATCAAGGATATCACGACACATGTACCTGCGAAAACACCCTACTAGAAAGATATAAATTTACAAATAATAAGAATAGTAATCAGATTTTTTTGTAAAGATATTTAATGTTTTAAATAAATAATATAAAATATAATTAAATCTTTTATTTAGTTTACTGTAATATGGAAAATCTAAACCATAAAATTCACAAACTTTTGATTATATAAATAATACAAATACTTTCAGAAAAATAACCAAATATTTAATAACAATAATGAAATATTTATGACAACATGTCCGTGATGATTTGAGAATAATATTGTTGAATTTTAAGAAGATTCCAATCACGTATTATGTTTTTTTCCATCCTATATTCAATTTTGAATGTTCGAAAAGGAAATTAATATTTAAATATTATTTTTGATCATTTTGAAGAGATTAGAAATTGGGATTATGAATTGGTGGTTCTTATAGATTATAAATGAATCAAGAATAACATTATTATTCTTTAATGAAAAATAATGTTCATTATAAAATTTAAAAAAAAAATTCTTTTTTGTTATAAAATGATTTCAAATTCAGAAAAATATATTTCATTTCAATAATAATTGTCTACTTAAGTAACCAATGTCTAAAAAATTAATATCCTAAACATTAACAACAAACTAATCACATTATCTAGGTGATTATTTTTTCAAATTAGTTTTTAATGTTAAATGATAATATTAATGTATAAAATTTTATTTTGATCAAACTAAAAAAATAAAATTTCGTATTAATATGCTTGTTTGTTTCAGAAGTCCACAAATTATTTGTGAAATTAACTCTTAAATATTTTTAACAACTTTAGATATTTTAATAAATTTTAAAAAATTTAACATTTTTTATATTTGAAAATAAATATTAACACGTAAAATATACATTTGATACTTTTGATCAATATAGACATCAGATCTATGTTTGGTTCATTCTGATATCAATAAATAACTGAATAATCATCGAATAAAAGTTTTATTATAATGTTATCTTGTTGAATTTTTTTTAAATTCATTATGATTTTTTAACAAAAAATGGATGATAAATATTAGAAATCACTTTTTAATATTTCCATGTAACTCAAACATCATATTCCTTAGTTGTCTATTTCTATTCGTTAAAAGTGATTTGTGAGTTTTTTTTGAATTTTTTTTAAAAAAAATCATTTTATCATTATTTTATCAATTATCCATAATTTAAATTAAAAAAATAAAATACTAGTCCTTAAATTTCACAATGAAAAATATTTGGAATGATTACTTAAGAATTTTCTCAAAATTTTTGATTAAAAACAATATTTTTTTACCATTTATGAATGTTTCCTTCTTTAATGACACATGAAAATGAATATTAGTTCATAAAATTTATTTTTAATTGTCATAATAATTTTAGAGTTCTGATTCATGTTTGATTCATTAAAATAAGTTTGAGTTTTATTAATGGAATTTCCCTTTTTAAAATAAAATTTTGTCATATTTTGAAACTTAATATTATTCATATGCACCACATTATTGAAGTAGAAATTTTTTATTAAAATAATATCAAAAATATATTAAGAAATAAAATATGGACAAAATAATTTAAAAATATACAATGAGATAAAAATAGAAATAGATATAAATAAAATTTGTATATTTGGATATGATCCATCTACTGGACTAACCACACTCAAAAAGAACAATATAGAAGTAAATCCAAATATTAGTAACATAATAAGAAGTTTGAAACTAAAAATATACTACCATGACATAAATAAATGTTAAAAAATAATTAATGAAATATTATTTTTTTATAAGAAGAATAGAACTCAAATAATATTTCCAAATCTAACTATTGGAATATTAATCTGACTATGGGAAGAATAAATTCATAGTTGGGACTGCATTACCACTAACTGGAATAGTTACTTGAAAATTACTATAGTATCCTCACTTAATATAATGTTAAATAATATTTATGTATCTTATAAAACTATAATATTTAATATCTATTCCATTTTACAAGTATATTAATGATTTAAAATGATAAATTTATTGTCTATATTTTTTAAAAAATATAAATGTTCTAAATTGACATTTATAATAAATTCAATGACATAAAATAAATTTTATTTTCCAAATATATATTTATAAATTAGAATTTTGTTATATTATAATGGTATGATAATGTAATGAGACGATAATTAATTTTTCAAAGTTTTATATAAATAACCATAATATTAAAATTGAAAATTTTCTAATAAATATAGAATTTATTGAAAAATTAAATTTCACATATATAAAAAATTATTTTAATGAAATTTATTTTTTGGAATCTATACATTAAAATATGTTTATGGTCATTTTTTGTTTTTATCCAAAATAATAGATTTTTTTGTGAATAAAGAACTACTATAAAATATGATATTTATCATTATATGCTAAATTCATGATTTTTAGAGTCATGGATATTATAACCACCAAATAGTTCTATCCCACGAGCTCCATTTTTCTGTATATAGTTACCTTTTATATTTTTGATCCAAAATAATAAACTAATGAATTTAATATTCAAACATTCCCCTCTCCTCACGATATACATACCTCCCCTCACCAACTATTGAATTCACAACATTAAATCCTTGTAGGTTTTCAAATTAATACCCAAATATCGTCCCAATATTCTTCACAAAATAATATTTTTTATTTTATAATAAAAAATATAATCTAATGTGGCTTATATAGAAGCCTAATAAGAGACAACCAATGGGGAAAGAAATACCCTCAATTAAGTATTTTATTTTTCTATATCTCCTATTACTCCATAAAAATTACATTCAATATGGAATAATAACTCCAAGTTCATATATATGAAATAATTTTATTATGTTAGTGGAATATCTATCATCCATCATCATATCTTCTCCTCTTATTATATCAATGAAAATATTTTCTATATTATGTTTATTCCAAGACTTTATAGAAAGTGTGTTTTTGTTTTCTAATACTACATTCATAGATGGTTTTAAAAAATATAATTATTTAAAATGATCTAAATATTTATATTGTATATTGTTTCATATTTTGGTATAAATATATTTTGATAATACTAAATAAAAAAAACAAGTTCACGATAGTCATTTAAGTCATGCAAATGAGCTAACAAAAAAACACCAATGATTTTATTTAATGAACCATAACTATATTAGAAATAAGTATTTTTATGATCATTTAAATTTATGGATGCACATTATTACCATTCTATTTCACTTCCTTAGTAGTCATCTCTTTTGAATAGAAAATAAATAATTACCCCATGTGATCCAACACTAGAACCATGAAATGAATAACTTTTGAGAAATTAAATTGAAAAAATACATCTCACTAAATTGGTTAGAAATGTAACTAGTAATATTAAGTTAAATTAATGTTATATGTAAAATTTTAATAATCAATTAATTAAATAATCTGATATGAGAATCCGGGATATTTATTGAAGGTGAAGAAAAATTATGTAATATGTCGTAAATGATATATCTGAAAAACCTTTTTCTAATGATTATGAAATTTCTATCTCTAACTATGTTTATCCCATATTAATGTAATAATATTATTATAAATTATTTATATATTTCTCAGAAATATATCCCAAACTTATTATTTCTTATTTTTACTGGGAAATCCATGAAATAAGTTTATTTCTAAATTTACTTCATTATGCAATTTCATTCAATTATGATATTGGGAATGATTTTTCTACCCATTTATTTCCATAGGTAATTTGTTTTTCTTATTCCTTATTACGGATTTCCTTTTAGGGATCACATAATTGTATACATGTTATGATAAATACACCTATATAATAATCAAATTAGAGGGATTGTTTTTGTCTCATTATATTGTATTTATGGAATTAGGGAGTGAACTTAATCAACAATCGAACTATATCCACCATGTGATACTTTTAGGGTTATCCTTGACCTATTATTATGTTATTTTTTATTTTTATTCCACATTATTACATTTTTATGATATTTTAGAACATTAATATATATTTTATTCACCCATGTGAAAATTCATGAGCATTTCGTTTTATGATATCAGGCTATGATTCATTATCAAATTTATTACTTTTCTTGGATTTTCAATTCACCTCTTACTTTTTTATATCCCCTAAGTTATCCAATTAAGTTGTAATAGATAATTATGGACAATAAAATATATAATTATTATTTATGTATCATGTGGATTTAATTTATGTATGTATTCATTCAAAGATAGTATCCCTCCTGATCTTTTTTTTATTTGTATGATATTTATTTTAAAAATAATCTAACCATATGAGTAATGGAGGTGGAAAACTATTGTTAGTATGAAATAATGGTATATATATTTTTGTTGATTAAAGCAATAATACTTTTGGAACAACTATTGTGATGAATCTAAATAAAGTAAAGTATACAAATATTTGGGTGATTTATAGAGAAATTGGTTTCAAGAAATTACATCCATATATGGATACTAAAGGTTTATGAGGCTATAGAACATTTTTACACAAGGGTAATAACCTTAAAAAAGTTTAATTTGGCATTTAATCGATCATCACATGGAGCACAATAAGGATCCCACACTGTAGTCTTAGTTTGATCCTCAACAGAGAAATTATTTCAAAAATTTAAAAAAACATTATAAAATTTTTGACGGACTTTAAAATATTATTAGGATAGAAAGACTAATTTGAAACATTACTACTAATAACCTAGATCGAACCTAGAGACACAAATTGTTTGTTATAATTTTAATTTATAATGTATAATTTATTTCTTTGTAGTTTCCATTTTATACATATTTTTTATTTTGATATTTTATATCCACATTTTTAATTCACCTTATTTTAGTTAATAAAGAGAAATTATAAGAAATGTTCCATCAAAAAATGTGATTCGTAATGTGAGGATTACCAAAAATATATACCTAAAATTATAAGAGTGGTAGCTCATAATTTCATGGTAGAACTATCTCATATGACTCATGTTATGAATAGTAAATGGAATTGTGTGCAACTCCCTCTTTATAATAAGAAAGTGAATGCTGTTGTAGAGTCTTTTATGCGATAATAGCCTCCAAACTTTTATGGAACTTCTGACACCCTCATCATTAAACAACAGACTAAATCCCTTTAGAATATATTATTTTTACTCTAATTCGTAGAATAATATAAATTCATGATAATTATCTATCATCTCAATGGGAAATCCAATAAGTCGTCGAAAAAATAATGAACAAAAGTCCAAAGAGGAAATTGATTCCATTGAATGGGATGGATTGATGAAAATACTATATTGTAATAATTTTCTTAGAACTCCCCATAGTAAAATTTGGTGGGAGTTATATGAAATAAAAAAAATACGATGTTTCTATTTGGGTGCATGAGGAAAACATCATCAGGATTGAGCAGTTATCCTACAGATTTATCATAAATACAAAATGTTTGGTTGACTTTTCTTTAGTGGGATAAAGAGGAGTATAAGAAAATATTTAGGTATTTGAGGATTTCATACCTATAAGGTGATTTTCTGCTGATCCATTATGGTCAATATAGAGAACGGAGATTCTTTATAGTATCATGATACTAATGATAAAAATAATAAAATGAAATTTTAATCAATAGGATTCATGGATTAATACCATAGGGGAAAGAATACACCATTGGAAACATTTCCAAAATGTTGTAAAAAGAATCCAAAAAACTATCTAAAAGTAACCAGGAGATAATAAAAATGTATAATAGTAGGGCATCAAGATAATAAATAATAAATATCGATTGGGGATCACACTAATGAGATGAATGAAATAAAGTTTCAGATAAACACTCACCCTATAGTTTTTTGTTTATACGATAATAAATATGGGAATGTTTGACACTTATTATATAATCAATGATTTTTGGAAGAAAATCAACAATAAAAACCCAAATTCATAAAGAGCATGGAGGGTAATATGTTATCACCAATAATGAAGTGGATCTCAACAATGATAGTAATATGGTTACAAGTTTTTTACTCATGAACTACGAAGATACTATTTAATTATAGTTTTTTGCATTCTTTTTTATCTTTCATGTTTTGTATAACTATTCAAAAAACATCCCAAAAATTGGGGTTTGATATTTATGTGAGAAGAGAATGTGTTGAAATTTGTGAATCCCAAGTATATCTATCCTCATCGATCAATGTTTATGGGCATAACCTCCTTAAAACTATTCTCTCGCATATTTTTTAAATTTTGATGATATATTAGGAATACACTAACTATCATTATATTAATCCATCATTAACTACTTGGAAGGGGAGATCACTCTTCATATCCAAACATCAACCAATTGTATAAAATTTTAAGTAAGAGGGTGAATCTTCATTGGATTATTCATGAAAAGTGTCCATATTATTTCATTATAAGAAAGAATATCAACATCAAGTGACTGATAAATAGGTGAGAACAATTATTAAAGACTCCTAGTTTTAGTGACTATATTGTGGTTTTTCTTGAAGGGTTTTCTATCCTTCCACTTGATAGAGATGTTTAATACTAAATTGAACTAATTACTAGATCTCCAACTATATCTAAGACTCCCTATTGAATAGACACTATTGAAAAATTCAAAAATATGGACGGGTCAACAAAAATCTACATAGATCACCATGAGAATAGAAAATCATGATAAATAAAAAATATCATTTAAAAAGGATCAATGACTTGTTTGATCAAATATATGGTGTCCAATTTTGTCACAGGATGATCTTTCGTAAGGATATTGATTATTAAAGTCAATGAATAATGAATTTCCCAATAATTTTTTTCAAACTAGTTATAGACACTAGGAGTTCATATTAATATCATTTAATCTTAGTATTGGTCCAAAAAACAATATGGACTTATTGAATAAAATACCTAGATATTTCCTCAAAAAATATTTGATAGTATTTATAAATGAAATTATGATATACTCCAAAAGAGAGGAGGCGTATGAAGATAACTTTAATACTTTCCTATATAATTTTCAAATGGAGATTCTATTGGTATTCTAAAGTGACAAATTTTCATCCTGGGTAAAGGGACGTTTTTTTACCTTACTTAAGTATAATATAACATTTAACTATTGGTAGTCTTCTAATTTGGAGTTCTCCCGAAACATGGTAGTTACATTTTATTGGTTTTCTAAAAAGTTGGATTTAATTAATTTTGATAGTGCCTAAGAAATAAGTAGTTTGAAATAATTTATTATAAAAAAATGATAAATATGGTTACTGGAGAGGTTTTTGGTAGAAATAGTTCCAATCTATCATGGTTTCTATAATTTCCCCATGCATCCTCTAGTGACTGTAAAGATAGAGATTCATCTTCTTCATCTACCAAGTCCTCTCACCAACTAAATGGGTATGATGGTTATATTAATATAAAAAATACTAGTTTCAATTACCCTAATTCTAGTGTGGGTAGTGTTATATTTGGTTTTCTTGTTTAATTAAAGAAATACATGTCCAATATTGGTTGTTCCCTAATAAGACAATATTCAAACATACAATCATACATGTGTGCTAACGATCATCAAGAACACACAACCCAACTACAATCTATTCCACCATATGTAGAAAATAACTGGGTAGAGGGACATTTGGATCATCATGAAAATAAATAAAACATTATCGAATCCAAACCAACCTCTTTTTAAATCTATTACTGAATTAATAATTGAAACAAGATAATGAGGGATAGAAGGTTCTTATTAAATTAAATCACAAAACTCGAGAAAAGATCATTGTAGTAGCATCCCCCTTTCTTGATCACATAATGAAACTCTCCCTACATGGATGGGGATGTCATGATGATGTGTGATATGTGGTAAATCATAGGAAAGAAGGTGGATGAATGAAAATGAATAAAAATAGTAGCATAGTGCAACATCAGGTCATTGTCTAGGGACTCCCTCACCAAATTCTCCCCTTCAATCCTCCATATCCTCTTATTAATATGCATGTAAGAGTCTTTGAGGCATAATAATGGTCCATTAATGGGACTTCCCTCATAATGAGTCATCTCATGGTGAAAATCCAAAATTTCGGTCAAATTCCCACAATAAATCAGTTTTTAGAAAATTTTCATGAGAATTGTCATGTTATGTATTTTTTTCCATGATGTGTAATGTGTAGGGTCATTCATTTTATCCAAACTATGAAATTATTCATTCCATGTCACGACCCGTCCTCAGGGCCCGTGCCGTGACTACCCCAAAACTGCCTTCCATAGGCCAGGGGCTGGCGACTAGCACTAAAGGCGTAAAATCCCGATAACTGGGAAGGCATTGCCTTTATAAAAGAAAACAAGCACCACAGAGTACAAGCGGAAACAAAACACTAAGTACAAAAGAAAATCTGAAAAGTAAATGGGCCAGAATACAAACCCAAAAGAAAGTACAACTACAACTGAACAAAAAGACAAACAGCTGGAAGAGGGAAGCAGCTCCTGGGTCGTCCTCCTCGGTTCCTACCTGAAGGGTAGGTACAGATAGCCTCCTCCACGCTCTCATCCGTCAACCTCCTCTGTGAGTCGTCTCATCGCGTAGTCCACCTCCGGGTACGGACTCGTCGTGTAGTCCACCTCCGGGTACCGACTCGTCGTGTAGTCCACCTCCGGGTACCGTCCAGTCCTCGAACACTCGGCCTCCGTCAGCACTGCCCGTCGTCTACATCCAACACAATGAGGTGCGGGCATAGCTTGTGCAGGGGTGAGTATAACGATACTCAGTAGGGACCCCGAGACCCTCAAGGTCTCACTAAACCAATAAGGATAACCACAAGAAGATCTCAACAGATAACCTCTACTTAGATATATTCCCATACATATACCTAAGTTATCAAGTAACCCATCTCAACCATGAGGAAACACAATGATTGTGAAATCAATGGATAAACACTACCCAGGTATATGCCCATACATATACCTAAGTTATCAAGTGACCCATCTCATTCATGAGGTAAACAAAAAGGTCAAAGATTCAGCTCAAACCAGGATTTTCATTTATCGAAACTGTAACTGCTGAAGAGCTTCATCTCTGGAGTGTACAGTGGTCCTGTCATGACTCCGAGGTACTGCTCACTAACCTAAGACTGCTGAGGTACTCCTCCTGTCGAGTACCGCGGGCCTGCCACCTCAAACAGTAGTGCTTCCCGCTGGGGTCTACCACCCAAACACAGTAGTGCTCCCCCCTCATAGCCTATAGAGGTACTCCTCCTGTCGAGTATCGTGGGTCTGCCACCTCACATAGTAGTGCTTCTACGCTGTGGGTCTACCACCTCACAAAGTAGTGCTCCCCACTGGGCTACGTAAGTCACTCCGAATCGAATAAAACAAGCAGTCTTCAGGTCTCTGCCGGCTACACGGTCTCCGTACTCCATACGCTCGTCTCTGGGAGGGTCCGCTCCACAAGAATCAAGTAGATACTCCATGTATCTCAAAGTCCCACGAAGAAGTATCTCAAAGGACAGCCTCGTCATAGGGGTATCAACACAACAGACGGCGCATCAAGCGGACGCCCGGTCTGTGAGTTATTAGACTTTTCGTCCCAGGGACCCAGTTGGTTTCGTGAGTGAACCAACCCGGCCATATCTCAATTGTACCCCGAACTCCCATAGGGTATACTCATAGGGACCGTTACTCAACGTGATCACCAACGCCGCTGACGGTTCTTCAAACGGACGTCTCGTCTGAAAGATATCCGCTTTTCTGTTCCAGGGGCCCGGTTGGATTTCGATGCAATCCAACCCGGCCACTATCCATCTGCATCCAATTCTCGGGAGGAGGATGCCAAAAGTTCCGTATCGTCAACAGGAACTCAACGCAAAAGACGGCGCGTCAATCGGACGCCCGGTCTGTTAGTTATTGGCCTTTCGGTCTCACACCCACCCTGGGAAACTTCCCAGGAGGTCACCCCTCCTGAGCACTACTCTAGGCCAAGCACGCTAAACTATGGAGTTTTAACCACGTCGGCTCCCGAAAAGGAAGGTGAACCTTGAGTATAGTATACCGAAATGACCGTCTCGATCCAAGGATCGCGTTGCCGCTGACGGCGAGTCGTTTGAGGCTCGTAGCCCAAGATACTGGCATTTGACCGAAAGTGCTCCGAAACTGGGGGGTCTGAACCCGGGCCGACCCGGGCCGACCCCCCTTGGTTCGGCCGAACCGGGTCGACACGCCTCGGGCGGTGACCCGGCCCGACGACCCGGCCCGGCTCGGAAAACCCGGCCCGGCCGGCAGCGCGGAGGCGCGGACCGGCACGGCGGCGCGGACCGGCACGACGGCGCGACCTGGGCGTCGTTCGGGTGCCGCGCGCGGGGGGGCAAAGCCCCCCCTTTGAGAACTGCGGCCCCTTAATTGGGGCCTCTTTTGAGACCCGGCCGGGGAAAATTAATTCCCCAGGTCTCCACTGTCCGGCCGGCCCGCACTGGCCGGCCGGTTTTACCAGCAAGGATCAGCGACGGCCGGTCCTTCCTTCACCGACACCGGCGGCCCGGTGCCGGCCGCCGGTCATCTTGCTCCGCCGCGGCCCGAAACCGGCCACGGCCTATGCCGTCCGGCACGATGCGACGCCATCGCTTCCCTCCGCCGCGGCCCCGCTCCGGCCGCGGCGCCTTTGAGTTTCTTCGACACGACACGACGACGTCGCGTTCTTGGATTTCTTTCCACGGCGCGGCGCGACGGCGTCGCGCAATAATTGCCGTGTGATTCCCGCGTGGTGCGACGACACCACGCCATCCCGTTCCATCCGCAAGGAAACAATTTTGAACCTAGGAGAGGGTTTCGGCCGTGTTGGGGCGGTCTGGGGCCCCCCTCTCGTTAGACAATAACATTTAATCCTTTATCCTCGAAGTTCGACATTCTAGAATCAAGAATGGAAAATAAATAAATAAAATATCAACAATCCCCTACTTCAGATTCAAGTGCGGAGCACGCCAATCAAGCCGCGGAAGACTAGCGTCGCGGAGGTCGGGCGTCGCGGAAATCGAACGTCGTTTCCGTTGACGTCGAGGTGCGTTCGAAGAGGTACGTCGCTAGAGAAGCTTCGTAAGCTGAAGGAGATCGTCCGAGGAGGAAACAGCGTCTCCCTTCGTTGACACGGGAAGAAGATCGAAGAAGCGGCGTCGTCTATCTTCGGAAACACACTGGCTACGAAGAAGAGAAGTGGTGTTCTTTGTCGGAGCTTAAGTGTTCTTCGTATTCTTCGTCAATGTTGAAGAAGATGGAGAGAGCTTCTCAAAATCTCTCAAGGTGGCAAAGGAGACCAACCCAAAATAAAATAAATTTATGCCTTATTTTATTTACACAACTAAACATTTGAATTTCAAAAGATAAGAAACGAACCATTAATTCGTAGAATTAATTCAACGAAAGAAATATCTCATTTAATTTATGAAATAAACTGCCCAATTAAATGGTCTGTTAAGAATTTAAGAAAACGCGTCAGTTGACTTTCATAATAATGGGTTTTCGCGGGTGTGTTACTTAGCGGAAAGAAACGGCGGGGCTTGTGCGGGACCCACCTCAAAAATATCCTACCAAGAGGGTAGGATATTTCTGGATAGTACCATATCCGGTTCAACTCAGTTTTAGCCGCTTTTAAGTGTCTTCAAGTGGATTCCAAGTGGCTTAAGTGAAATAAAATAAAGTTGTCGAAAAATTATTTTATTTTTAACCTTATGCCCGAAAATTTAAAAACCACACTCGAGCAAACGCAACTCCGGAAGAGGCGCTTCTAAGCGAATACCGGCACTGCAATTTCATCGGTGCCCTCAGAATTCGATTCCGGGCACCGGTTTAAAAGTTAGACAAACCCGCCCGTCCGTTCACTGAACGTAGCCGAGCCAAACTTCGGAAATTGATTCCGAGCAAACCGGGCCGCGGAATCTGGCGCCTCCAGAAACTGCATTCTTGTAAAATTCCAAAGAAAATTAAGAAAAAACAATTTCCTTGGAATTTACGGGTCTTTACATTACTCCCACCACAGGGCTTTACGTCCCCGTAAAGCTTCACCACAAACATAGGGAAACAAAGCGGTACTGAGCACGCATCTGAGCCTTTCGCTCCCATGTGCTCACCTGGAGGTTCCCGCGCTGCCAAAGAAAGTGCACAAGAGGAATCGACCATCCTCCTAGGATCCGCTCCTGTCAATCCTCAATCCCCACAGGAACCTCCGTAGAAGACAATCATCGCCACCGTCCATCTCCTCATGGTCGATGATATGCGAAGGGGTCGAGCACGTATCTCCTCAGTTGGGATACGTGGAAAACGTCGTGCACCTAGTGCAACTGAAGTGGATTGGCCAAGCGGTAAACCACCTCGCCTACCCAACTGAGGACCTAGAAAGGTCCGTTGAACCTCGGAGATAACTTGCCTCCCAGGCCACATCTCCGTAAACCTCATAGAGGTTAGACCAGTAAGAAGACGTGGTCGTCATTCTCGAACTCCAGAGGTCTCCATTTCTATTAGAACTGAAACTCAAAATGACAGCTGCTACCACGAGGGTAAGGTTGACCGACTCAAGAGTGATCGGTCGCACCCTCCTGTGCAAGATTTACCCTGCGCTGCCTGGGGTTTCCTTTTCCGCCGACCAAGGAAAACCCATCCCTACGTTTTCCTAAAACCGTCAATTTGAGTATGAACAGTTATTGCCCACTCCATACTCAGACTAATGTCGTAAGGCCTCGACGCTGCCACCAAGATATTCCAACCAGAACTCTCGCCTCGAGGGTCTGACCACACCGTCGGCGTAAGTGTGATTATCGTGTCTCCTCCCAAGGTATCTCCAGACGTGAGGGTCAAGTCCACGGCTTATCGGAAACTCTAGGTCTGGAACAAGATTTGTGAAAGCGAGGAATGATTCATATCGACGTCTGTTACTACAGCATCTAGTAGTGGTCACAGACTATCCCTTGAATCATTTCTAGAGCCATTGGGTCACACTCCTTGACCGCATGCAGCCGCACTCTTCCTCCTCCCTCCAGCTACCTGAGCCTGGCAGGAATAACTAAGGCGGGTGGTTATACCATGTTAGGATGTACACCACCTCATGCTTCTCTCCTAGCTCTGCCTCCACGTCTGCCGCTTCGCAGACTCATCTCTATTTAAAGCTTCTTCTTTTTGAAACATTTAACACGCCCGAGTCTCTATGACTGGCACCGGTTTCCTGTTTCTTACTGCACTGTGCAGTCTTCATCCGTTCCTAGATGAACTGCACCTCCTTTAGTATCACAAGATCTTCTAAAATTTCTCCTTTTCCGAAAAGAGAAACCTAGTCTCATCCCCTGGATGAACCACATTCGTTGCCTAATACAGTAAATCCCAACATGAATGATGCATTCATTCCATGGATGACGTCGTAAGGCCTCGATGTAACTACCAAGTGATCCAACTGTCACTCTCACCACCAAGGGTCGAGTCACAATGTCGACATCAGTGTGAGGTCACTGGGTCTCCTCCAGTAGAAATCTCGTAAGTGAGGGTCAAGTCAACAGTTTAACCGGGACCACTCAGTATCAACCAAACAAAAAGGACAGGAAAACAAACATCACAAGATAAGTGTCTTTTTATTATTGCAGCTCATAATACAAAGACACGAATACAAAATCAACATAGAACTATAAGTAAAAAGGACGTATCCACTAGTTCCGCTCCTGTCCACCTGCTCCCGGAGCTCTACTGCCTTGTCCACTACTCGGCTATTGCTCAAGCACCCGCCGCTGCTTCTGTCTCGGTGGCTCCTCCAACACCCGCTGATTAACCGTGCGGGGGGTTGTACAATCACGTGCCAAGTGACCCTTCCTGCCGCAGGAGAAACACTCTCCATTTTTGGCACGCCTGGCTCTGACCCCACCCCGGGTGCCCCGCACCACTGATCCTAAAACCTGAGATCGTCCAACTGCTAGTCTAATCCTCCTGGACCTCTGCATCATCTGTCTACTGCCCACAGATGACTCGGCTACTGATCGAAAACCCTACGGCAAAGGCAGAATCTCCCGTACATACTCGTGGTGTAGAGCTACTGGCACAAACTTCACCCTGAAGAAGGTCTCTAAGTCTTCCAATGTGAAGGCCATCCCATCGCAAAACTGGAACAAGTGGCTCCACCACCTGCCTGCTGCTGCCTGAAGAAGGCTGGCAGCAAAGATCACCATGAAGTCTGTCGGCATCCCCACTAGCCTGAAGACTCCCACTACAGCCTCCAGCCAATCCTCAACTGCCCGCGGGTCTGTCTCTCCCCAGAACCTGGGTGGCCTCTGGCACTGGAACTCGTGTCGGGCACTCAAGTGGCGTGCATCGCCTACTGCTGGGGCTGGTGGCATCGGTGGCCCAACGTATGGTAGTATCGCTGGTGCCTCAACTGCTAGATGGACCGGTACCGAAGCCTCGTCGCTCGACAGGCTGTCAGTACGCACATCCCTCTGGGCTCTAGCTGGTCGTTCGTGAAAAGGAATCCTGAAAGAAACAACGTGACACGGTCAAAAGTTTATACCTCGTGAGCTGACATGGATTGAACTGTTTTAAGGGAAAACCTTTGAAAACACACATGCAATCAGTGTTTTCGTGCACATAGTCGGAAATCAGTTGTCAGGGTCCTGGTGTATGGATACATCGGCCGCCCGCACCAACACTGGACTCCCTGAACTGAAAACCACACTCGGTACTCTTAACACTATTGCTTCACAGAAAGAAACATCAGAGTTATAAGTTCTGCGGTAGAACCGAACTCCTCTGATACCAATTTGTCATGACCCGTCCTCGGGGCCCGTGCCGTGACTACCCCAAGACCGCCTTCCATAGACCAGGGGCTAGCGACTAGCACCAAAGGCGTAAAATCACAATAACTGGGAAGGCATTGCCTTTATAAAAGAAATCAAGCACCACAGAGTACAAGAGGAAAAAAACACTAAGTACAAAAGAAAAGCTGAAAAGTAAATGGGCCATAATACAAACCCAAAAGAAAGTACAACTACAACTGAACAAAAAGACAAACAGCAGGAAGAGGGAAACAGCTCCTGGGTCGTCCTCCTCGGGTCCTACCTGAAGGGTAGGTACAGATAGCCTCCTCCACGCTCTCATCCGTCAACCTCCTTTGTGAGTCGTCTCATCGCGTAGTCCACCACCGGGTACGGACTCGTCGTGTAGTCCACCTTCGGGTATCGACTCGTCGTGTAGTCCACCTCCGGGTACCGTCCAGTCCTCGAACACTCGGCCTCCGTCAGCACTGACCGTCGTCTGCAACCAACACAACGAGGTACGGGAATAGCCCGTGCAGGGGTGAGTATAACGATACTCAGTAAGGACCCCGAGACCCTCATGGTTTCACTAAACCAACAAGGATAACCACAAGAAGATCTCAACAGATAACCTCTAATTAGATATATGCCCATACATATACCTAAGTTATCAAGTAACCCATCTCAATCATGAGGAAACACAATGATTGTGAAATAAACGGATAACCAGTACCCAGGTATATGACCATACATATACCTAAGTTATCAAATGACCCATCTCATTCATGAGGTAAACACAAAGGTCAAAGATTCAGCTCAAACCAGGATTTTCATTTATCGAAACCGTAACTGTTGAAGAGCTCCATCTCTGGAGTGTACAGTGGTCCTGTCACGACTCCGAGGTAATGCTCACTAACCTAAGACTGCTGGGGTACTCCTCCTTTCGAGTACCGCGGGCCTTCCACCTCACACAGTAGTGCTTCCCGCTGGGGTCCGCCACCCAAACACAGTAGTTCTCCCCCCTCATAGCCTACAGAGGTACTCCTCCTGTCGAGTACTGCGGGTCTGCCACCTCACATAGTAGTTCTCCTCCACTGTGGGTCTGCCACCTCACAAAGTAGTGCTCCCCACTGGGCTACATAAGTCACTCCGAATCGAATCGGACAAGAAGTCTTTAGGTCTCTGCCGGCTACACGGTCTTCGTACTCCGTACGCTCGTCTCTGGGAGGGTCCGCTCCACGAGCTACAAGTCGATACTCCAAGTATCTCAAAGTCCCAGGAAGAAGTATTTCAAAGGACCGCCTCATCATAGGGGTATCAACGCAACAGATGGCGCGTCAATCAGACGCTCGGTCTGTGAGTTATTAGCCTTTTCATCCCAGGGGCCTGGTTGGTTACTTGAGTGAACCAACCCGGCCGTATCTCAACTGTACCCCAAACTCCCATA
The DNA here is from genome assembly GCA_963277665.1 of Viscum album. Taxonomy (NCBI): domain Eukaryota; kingdom Viridiplantae; phylum Streptophyta; class Magnoliopsida; order Santalales; family Viscaceae; genus Viscum; species Viscum album. Next base: position 1,180,184,956 of record OY728128.1, on the reverse strand, counting down.
GGGTATACTCATAGGGACCTTTACTCAACCTGATCACCAACGCCGCTGACGGTTCGTCAAACGGACGCCTGGTCTGAAAGATATCAGTTTTTCCGTTCCAGGGGCCCGGTTGGATTTCGGTGCGATCCAACCCAGCCACTATCCATCTGCATCCAATTCTCGGGAGGAGGATTCCAAAAGTTCTGTTTCGTCAACAGGAACTCAACGCAATAGACGGCGCGTCAATCGGATGCCCGGTCTGTTAGTTATTGGCCTTTCCGTCTCACACCCACCCTGGGAAACTTCCCAGGAGGTCACCCATCTTGATCACTACTCTAGGCCAAGCACGCTTAACTATGGAGTTTTAACCACGTATATGACAACCCTGCTTTTATTACAACTTAAACATGCTTTATTACATAAAACTTCACTTGATACAACAAAGAAGATCGAGAGGTTTAGTGTCTTTGGGGCTTAGGATCATTACATAAAAACTTTAAATTTGAAATACAACATCCTTATTGAAAACATCCTTTACATGACCACTACATTCCTTCGTACTTAGCATTGCATGGGATAACCTGAGGACATGCATAAGAAAAGGGTGAGCTATAAAGCCCAGTAAGGGAGTACATAATGAATAACATGAGGAGTACAATACATGTTAGGCAATAGGCATATCAATAGAGCATAAGAGAGACATGAACATAAAGGCATGATACAGCATGATAATCATAACATGGAAATGTGGCAACAACACTTAACATTGAATTAGCATGAGCCAAGGCTCATTGCACATGGAGCATGAGTAAACCCTCATTGCACTTGAAGCACGAGTAAACCCTCGTTGCACTTGAATTAGCATGAGTAAACACTCATTGCACATGACGTATCATGATACTATACTTTACCCAATGCATTGGAGCGCTATCAGGGCGCACCCTTCTTAAACATTTCATTTCATGCATAAGTGTGCCACATGGATCATAAAACATGGATTCATAAAACATAATCATTTCTTCCACGATAAAGGAATGTGGAATTCATACATGAAACTTTATAATCAATATGTAAATGTGCATAAAGGTGAATACCCTTGATGGAGAAATGGGCATGGTATTCACTACACAAAGACATTGGCTTAGAAAATCGGTGTGATTTCGGCAGCGTAACGGCGTGACATAAGAATTCATAAAAAAGGTTGATGAGAGAGAAAGGGGTTACTCATCATATTTACATGTAATGGACAGTAAGGGGATCATATATATACATGTCCCAACAATAGAAATGGAATTTAGATTCATGATACAAAAGTATTGCTTGAATGTAAAAGAAGAGAGAGAAGTTCCTTTCGGAATTTCGGCATAGTAACGGGTGTACATGGGAGGCATTTTATGAGAGAGAAAGGGTTCTCCCATCATTCAAACAATAAGAGGTCAGTATGGGGGAGGTGAGAAACCATACCCCAACATTCATAATTGAAATAAAAAGGGCAATACAACTTAAAGAAAATTGACAAAAAAAGAGAAAGGAAGAAAACCCCTTACTTGGAAGTGTGCTTCCAAAGGCTAGAGAGAGGCTTGTGAGAGGCTTCTTGGGAGCATGGGGCACCTTGAGAGGATTCTAGAGAGAGTATGGCAGAGGTTGGACGAACTTCAAGGGCTTTGGGTGAGGAGGAAGTGGGATCTTGGGTGGGTTTATATAGGAAAGGTGAGAGAATTCTTTATTATTTAGGTTTGGGACCCCTTATATTAAAATAATCCAAACCACAAACCATCCAATGGTATTTGCCCATGGTTTCTGGAAAAGGAAAGAGGAAAACAATATTTTAAAATGCCAAGGTCCGAACTTATTAAAAAAATTAGGGTTGCTTATGTGGAGGTGAGTCACACTCCCATGGAAATTAATTTAAAAAGGCAAAGTGTTGAATAAGTCTTGAGGGCTCCATTAATGCTTTGAAAAGTGAGTCAAACAAACCCAAAACCTCATTATTTTAATGATAAAACACATATTGGCCGAACATAAGGATTATGGTATTTTATTACATCACCATTGGGTCATTATGATGTCATAAAACACATTATATATTTAAATGGTATTTAATTTTTACCCAAAAATTTGACTGTCTCAGAAAATTATGAAAAATTCACCGTTGGATAATTTCGACGTCCTGATTCCAAAAATAATATTTATTTTATCTAAATAATTTTCTAAATATGTGAATTTTCACTTTTAAAATAAAAACCGACATTTAAAAAAATTCACGGGTTTTTGACAGAAATGGCTTTCAAACCTTAATAAAAATTTTAATTGCATTCATAAAATTACAAGATCATTTATATTTAATAAAAATTAATTTAATATTAATAATAATATTTTATTAAAACATTATTTAATTCAAAAATCCTTTAATTTAATAAAATATAATTCTTAACTAAATAATAACTAAAAACACCGTTTGTACTTTAAAAACTAATTACAATGTATCAAAAATGACTAGAAATTATATTCATTATTATATACAAAAATAAAATAATGTACATGAACATGGTGCTACTTATTTGTTTCATAACCCCTTAAAATAGTCGCATAAGACCTAAGGGTAAGGTGTGCGATGGTGACAGACTCTTGGGGTTGCTCGGATAACATTGCTCGAGTGGTAATCTCTATCAACTTCCATTTTTCCCTTAGACGATCACGTTCGAGCTTGAATTGATGAAGCTCAGCTTGGGCTTGGTCAAGGGAAAAGCCCAAAGACGCCACCTCCTTTTCGAGCTCCGACAAATGGGCTTCGTATGGGGCAATTCTACTGGATGAGGCCATCGCTTCCTTTGTCTGAGTAGAAAATTGGTTCGTTAAAGCCTTATATTTAAACTACCCAGATGATCACTGTTCAACGGCTATAAAAGTAACGGTCACAAATCTTGACGTTAAACTAAAGAAGTTGACATCTTATAAAAACATTTTTTTTTCATAAAGAAACATTTAACTGGATCCAGAGGGATTTTCCATTAATGAAATTTTGGGTCGTTACAACATTCCCCCCTTAAGAAATTTCGCCCTCGAAATTTTCCTTTTCCCACACTAAAACAAATGTGGGTAACTTAGCTTCATCATATCCTCCAACTCCCAAGTTGCTTCTTCAAACTTGTGGTTTCTCCACAACACCTTGACGAGGGGCATTGTCTTATTTCGTAGAACTTTTTCTCTACGATCCAAGATCTTCACTAGTTTCTCCTCATAAGAAAGATCGTCTTCTAATTGTACCACCTTAGAAGAGAGTACATGTGAAGGGTCTGGTATGTACTTCCTTAAGAGGGATACATGGAAGACATCATACACCTTGGCCATAGTAGTTGGAAGTGCTAGTCGATAGGCCACAGCCCCAACAAGATCAAGAATCTCGAAGGGGCCGATGTACCTTGGACTTAACTTCCCTTTCTTTCCAAACCTCATGACCTTCTTCCACGGAGATATGCATAAAAACACCATGTCTCCGACTTTAAACTCAAGGTCTCGTCAACGATTATCTGCATAACTCTTCTATCGACTTTGGGCTGCCTTGATATGCTGCTGAATGGTTTTCACCTTCTCCACCATTTCTTCGACCATTTCTGGTCCAAGCAGCTTACGTTCACCGACCTCATCCCAACATGCCGGTGTTCTACACCTTTTCCCATACAGGGCTTCATATGGTGCCATTTGGATGCTTGAGGGGAAACTATTATTATAAGAGAACTCAACTAGAGGAAGATTTTGATCCCATCCTCCTTTAAAGTCCATTGAGCACGCTCTCAACATATCCTCAAGTGTTTGGATAGTCCGCTCGGATTGGCCATCAGTTTGAGGATGATAGGCCGTACTGAAGTTCAGTTCAGTATTCAGAGCATGTTGAAGACTCTTCCAAAACTTAGAGGTAAATCTTGGATCTCGGTCAGACACAATAGATAGTGGTACTCCATGCAACCGTACCACTTCCCTGATATATATCCGTGCCAGTTGATCCAAAGAGAAATCCTCTCGAATAGAAATGAAGTGTGCAGTCTTTGTAAGACGATCCACAATAACCCAGATTGCATTGTTGCTTTTGGATGTCCTTGGAAGTCCAGTGACGAAGTCCATGGTGATGTTCTCCCATTTCCATTCTGGTATGGGCAATGGTTGCATCATCCCCTTAGACTTCTGCCTCTCTGCCTTCACTTGCTGACACACCAGGCACTTTGATGTATATTCAGCGATCTCCTTCTTCATATTATCCCACCAAAAGTTTTCTCGGAGATCTCGATACATCTTTGTGCTCCCTGGGTGAATAGAGAAATTTGAACTATGTGCATCATCCAAAAGTCCCTTCTTCAGCTCCGAAATTGATGGAACACATAGTCTTTTCCCAAACCGCACAATTCCTTCTTCATTAACATTAAACTCTGAGGATTTTCCCTTTTTGATAGCTTCCACTTTTTCTTGGATTCTCACATCATCCTTTTGAGCATCCTTTACCCTTTCCAAAAGAGATGGTTGAGCAATCATTTGTGGAAGGATTGATGATGTTCCCTTGTTTATGATTCCCACGTCCATCTTCATCAAGTCTAAGAAGATTGGATCCTTCTCAATTCTCATCATTGATAGAATTGCTGGATCCTTTCTACTTAGGGCATCTGCCACCTTGTTCGCCTTCCCAGGGTGGTAATGTATTGAACAATCATAATCCTTTATGAGCTCTATCCATCTTCTCTGGCGCATATTAAGCTCTTTCTGTGTGAATATATATTTAAGACTCTTGTGGTCAGTATATATCTCACATTTCTCTCCATAGAGATAATGCCGCCAGATTTTCAAGGCAAAGATCACCGCCGCCAACTCCAGATCATGCGTTGGATAGTTTCGCTCATGGATTTTCAACTGTCTTGAGGCATAGGATATCACTTTATCATTCTGCATCAGCACACATCCTAAGCCCTTCTTCGAAGCATCACTGAATACCACAAAATGCTCCCCACTTGTGGGTAAAGTGAGGATGGGTGCAGTGATAAGCCTCCTTTTCAACTCCTTGAAGCTTTCTTCGCATTCATCACTCCAAGAAAACTTTACTCCCTTTCGAGTTAGCTTGGTAAGAGGGTTGGACAATCGTGAGAAATTCCTCACAAATCGTCGATAATATCCAGCTAACCCCAAGAAGCTACGGATATCAGTTACCGATGTTGGCCTCGGCCATCCCTCAATTGCATCTATTTTGGAGGGGTCCACAGATATCCCATTGCTTGTGATGATATGGCCCAAGAATGAGACCTCCTTCAACCAGAACTCACACTTGCTGTACTTGGCATAGAGATTCTCCTTGCGCAAAGTCTCCAGTACAGTTCTTAAATGCTCCTCATGGTCCTCCTTGGTTTTGGAGTATATTAGAATATCATCTATAAAGACTACCACAAATTTATCTAGGTAATCTCTAAAGACTCTATTCATCAAGTCCATGAATATTGCTGGAGCATTGGTGAGTCCAAAAGGCATTACTATGAATTCATAGTGCCCGTACCTTGTACGAAAAGCAGTCTTGGGGATATCTTCCTTCTTCACCCTTACTTGATAATATCCCGACCGCAAGTCGACCTTGGAGAAGTATTGTGCTCCACGCAGCTGATCAAACAATTCATCGATTCTTGGGAGAGGATACTTGTTCTTTATCGTGATTTTGTTAAGTTCACGATAATCGATGCAAAGCCGCATTGACCCATCCTTCTTCTCGACGAAGAGGACTGGTGCACCCCATGGTGATGCACTTGGGCGTATAAAACCTTTATCCAGATTCTCCTGTAGTTGTTTCTTCAGTTCTTCATGCTCAACCACAGCCATTCTATATGGAGTCTTGGATATTGGTAGCGCCCCAGGTATAAGTTCAATTGAGAACTCAACATCTCTTCTTGGAGGAAGACCAGGAAGTTCCTCGGGAAATACTTCAGCGAATTCCCTCACAATAGGCATTTCTTCAAGGGTGGTTTCTTCCTTGGACTCAATTATCTGAGCCAGATATGCGTGCTCATAAGGAAGTAATATCCATGCTTGAGATGATAGAGCTAAAGGAGATTCATCTTCCTCCTGACACTTGTAAAGAATCGGGGGTCGATTCTCCATATGGAGTGTGATTTCCCTCTCCCGACAGTTTATGTTGGCTCTATATAAGGAAAGCCAATCCATGCCAAGAATTGCATCAAATTCCACCAAAGGGAGTATGACGAGGTTCGCCGGGAAATTCAACCCACATATTATAACAGGGGAGGACTTATACTCATGGGATGCAATGATTGCCCCATTTTCCGTACTCACCGACATCTTTACTTCCATGATTTGTGGTGGTGCAGGGATTGTTCTACTAAACTTTTGAGATATAAAAGAATGCGTAGAACCTGAATCAAAAAGTACGTTCGCTATTCTTGAATGAATAACTAGCGTACCTGTCACCACTTCGTTGTCGGGGTTCACTTCGGCAGAAGTGATGGCAAAAGCTCTTCCTTTCTGTCTTGGAGGTTGTTGATTGCCTCCGATAACCCTTGGATTAGGGCACTGATTCACAAAATGACCCGGTTCTTTGCATTTGAAGCATTGAACAGCGCGTTGAGGTTCGAACGGAGCGTTCCTCTCCTCTGTCGCAGCTGTGGGTCCTTCTTGCTGACAGTTAACAGCTAGGTGCCCTTCTCTTCCACACTTGAAGCATTTTCTTGTCCCCCTAAGGCAATTTCCAGGGTGCTTCTTTCCACACTTTTGGCAAGTGGGGTGCTGGAATTTCTTAGCGCCGTTGGATTTATCCATCGGACCACCAGCATTGAAGTCCACCTTCCGCTTCTTGTCCCCATGATACCCCTGTGATTCTCCGATCTCCATTTCAACCTTGAGGGCACATCGGACAATTTCCTCATAGCTGTCGAAGTCACGGATCGCTAATGCTTTCCGCAAGCTAGGCTTCAGCCCACCAAAGAAGCGGTCAACCTTGCATTCGGGGGTAACGACAAAGCCGGAAGCGTATCGTGCAAGCCTTGTGAAGTTTGCCTCGTACGCTCCCACAGATTCCTCATCTTTCTGCTTGAGGGAAAGGAAGTCCCTTTCCATCTTAAGACGGAGGGTGCGTGGAAAATATTTATCGAAAAACATCTTCTGGAATACCTTCCATTCCAAAGCCTCGATCTCCTCCTCAGGCTTCGTATTTTTGATCAACGTCCACCATTGATCAGCTTCACCCTCCATACAATAAGCTGCCAGGAGAACCTTCTCTTTTTCAGAGCATTGGAGGATGGAGAATATCTTTTCAATGGAGTTGATCCATTGTTCAGCAATCGTGGGATCGGATGATCCACTAAAAGTAGGAGGCCTTTGTCTCATGAAGCTTTCAATAGCGACTTGTTCTTTCTTAGGGGGGGTTGAACGTTCCTCTTGACCAGTGTTTCTATTCAAAACTTGAGTTAGCTGAGAGAGAAGCGTGACAAAGTTCGCGATTCCCGCTCCCATTGGATTGGGCATCTCATTGGTACAATCATCACACTGATCTTCACAACAGTTGTTAGCCCGAGTTCTCCTATTACCGGCCATTGGCTGGAATAAAAGGAAAGTTAGGGGTAACACATATAGGGTAATCCAAAGACAAAAGTTGATGACTTATAAATAAACTTTAATCTCTTTAACTAATGAGTCTATAGGATTCAATCCAGGATTTTCATGATCTTCCTTCTAACATATATCCTTAGGGGCATTTTTCCCTTAATAAGGGTTCATACTAAGATTGTGAATTTATCAAAACATATCCCCTGGGAGTGTCGTAACCAAGAGTGCAGCAAGGCCCGTTGTCGTGCACCAGTTCCCGTTCGAGTCTAGCTCAAAGCGGTGTTTTCGGGTTTTACCCCTAGGATACATGTGTGCCAGAGCCGCCTCTACCTGCTCGTATCCAGACCGGGATGTATTTGTTTGATAAACCACTTACTTAGTATTTACCAAAACTTAGGGATGTTTTTATTATGATTAGTCTTGTATCTAAGGCTTTACTAGGGTTTCCTAATCCCAAAAATAACTAAACCTATCCTCTGATACCAACTATGACAACCCTGCTTTTATTACAACTTAAACATGCTTTATTACATAAAACTTCACTTGATACAACAAAGAAGATCGAGAGGTTTAGTGTCTTTGGGGCTTAGGATCATTAAATAAAAACTTTAAACTTGAAATACAACATCCTTATTGAAAACATCCTTTACATGACCACTACATTCCTTCGTACTTAGCATTGCATGGGATAACCTGAGGACATGCATAAGAAAAGGGTGAGCTATAAAGCCCAGTAAGGGAGTACATAATGAATAACATGAGGAGTACAATACATGTTAGGCAATAGGCATATCAATAGAGCATAAGAGAGACATGAACATAAAGGCATGATACAGCATGATAATCATAACATGGAAATGTGGCAACAACACTTAACATTGAATTAGCATGAGCCAAGGCTCATTGCACATGGAGCATGAGTAAACCCTCATTGCACTTGAAGCACGAGTAAACCCTCGTTGCACTTGAATTAGCATGAGTAAACACTCATTGCACATGAACTATCATGATACTATACTTTACCCAATGCATTGGAGCGCTATCAGGGCGCACCCTTCTTAAACATTTCATTTCATGCATAAGTGTGCCACATGGATCATAAAACATGGATTCATAAAACATAATCATTTCTTCCACGATAAAGGAATGTGGAATTCATACATGAAACTTTATAATCAATATGTAAATGTGCATAAAGGTGAATACCCTTGATGGAGAAATGGGCATGGTATTCACTACACAAAGACATTGGCTTAGAAAATCGGTGCGATTTCGGCAGCGTAACGGCGTGACATAAGAATTCATAAAAAAGGTTGATGAGAGAGAAAGGGGTTCCTCATCATATTTACATGTAATGGACAGTAAGGGGATCATATATATACATGTCCCAACAATAGAAATGGAATTTAGATTCATGATACAAAAGTATTGCTTGAATGTAAAAGAAGAGAGAGAAGTTCCTTTCGGAATTTCGGCATAGTAACGGGTGTACATGGGAGGCATTTTATGAGAGAGAAAGGGTTCTCCCATCATTCAAACAATAATAGGGAAGTATGGGGGAGGTGAGAAACCATACCCCAACATTCATAATTGAAATAAAAAGGCCAATACAACTTAAAGAAAATTGACAAAAAAAGAGAAAGGAAGAAAACCCCTTACTTGGAAGTGTGCTTCCAAAGGCTAGAGAGAGGCTTGTGAGAGGCTTATTGGGAGCTTGGGGCACCTTGAGAGGATTATAGAGAGAGTAGGGCAGAGGTTGGACGAACTTCAAGGGCATTGGGTGAGGAGGAAGTGGGAGCTTGGGTGGGTTTATATAGGAAAGGTGAGAGAATTCTTTATTATTTAGGTTTGGGACCCCTTATATTAAAATAATCCAAACCACAAATCATCCAATGGTATTTTCCCATGGTTTCTAGAAAAGGAAAGAGGAAAACAATATTTTACAAGGCCAAGGTCCGAACTTATTAAAAAATTAGGGTTTCTTATGTGGAGGTGAGTCACACTCCCATGGAAATTAATTTAAAAAGGCAAAGTGTTGAATAAGTCTTGAGGGCTCCATTAATGCTTTGAAAAGTGAGTCAAACAAACCCAAAACCTCAGTATTTTAATGATAAAACACATATTGGCCGAACATAAGGATTATGGTATTTTATTACATCACCATTGGGTCATTATGATGTCATAAAACACAGTATATATTAAAATGGTATTTAATTTTTACCCAAAAATTTGACTGTCTCAGAAAATTATGAAAAATTCACCGTTGGATAATTTCGACGTCCTGATTCCAAAAATAATATTTATTTTATCTAAATAATTTTCTAAATATGTGAATTTTCACTTTTAAAATAAAAACCGACATTTATAAAAATTCACGGGTTTTTGACAGAAATGGCTTTCAAACCATAATAAAAATTTTAATTGCATTCATAAAATTACAAGATCATTTATATTTAATAAAAATTAATTTAATATTAATAATAATATTTTATTAAAACATTATTTAATTCAAAAATCCTTTAATTTAATAAAATATAATTCTTAACTAAATAATAACTAAAAACACCGTTTGTACTTTAAAAACTAATTACAATGTATCAAAAATGACTAGAAATTATATTCATTATTATATACAAAAATAAAATAATGTACATGAACATGGTGCTACTTATTTGTTACATAACCCCTTAAAATAGCCGCATAAGACCTAAGGGTAAGGTGTGCGATGGTGACAGACTCTTGGGGTTGCTCGGATAACATTGCTCGAGTGGTAATCTCTATCAACTTCCATTTTTCCCTTAGACGATCACGTTCGAGCTTGACTTGATGAAGCTCAGCTTGGGCTTGGTTAAGGGAAAAGCCCAAAGACGCCACCTCCTTTCCGAGCTCCGACAAATGGGCTTCGTAAGGGGCAATTCTACTGGATGAGGCCATCGCTTCCTTTGTCTGAGTAGAAAATTGGTTCGTTAAAGCCTTATATTTAAACTACCCAGATGATCACTGTTCAACAGCTATAAAAGTAACGGTCACAAATCTTAACGTTAAACTAAAGAAGTTGACATCTTATAAAAACATTTTTTTTTTCATAACGAAACATTTAACTGGATCCAGAGGGATTTTCCATTAATGAAATTTTGGGTCGTTACAACGTAGGCTCCCTAAAAGGAAGGTGCACCTTGAGTATAGTATACCAAAACGACCGTCTCGATCCAAGGATCGCGTTGCCGCTGACGACGAGTCGTTTGAGGGCCGTAGCCCAAGATACGGGCATTTGACCGAAAGTGGTCCAAAACTAGGGGTTCTGGGCCCGGCCCGACCCCCCCTGGGTCAGCCGAACCGGGTCGACCCGCCCCGGGCGGCGACCCGGTCCGACGACCCGGCCCGGCTCGGAAAACCCGGCCCGGCTGGCGGCGCGGGCTGGGGCGGCGGCGCGGTCCGGCGCGGCGGCGCAGCCCGGCGCAGCGGCGCGGACCGGCACGGCGGCGCGACATGGGCGCTATTCGGGTGCCACGCCCGGGGGGGGGCAAAGTCCCCCCTTTGAGAACCGCAACCCCTTGATTGGGGCCGCTTTTGAGACCCGGCCGGGGAAAATTAATTCCCCCGATCTCTACTATCCGGCCGGCCCGCACTGGACGGCCGATTTCGCCAGCAAGGATCGGCGACGGCCGGTCCTTCCTTCGCCGACATCGGCGGCCCGGTGCCGGATGCCGGTCATCTTGCTCCGCCGCGGCCCGGAACCGGCCGTGGCCTATGCCGTCCGGCACGATGCGACGACATCGCTTCCCTCCGCCGCGGCCCCGCTCCAGCCGCGGCGCCTTTGACTTTCTTCGACGCGACGCGACGGCGTCACATTCTTGGATTTCTTTCCACGGCGTGGCGTGATGGCTCCACACAATAATTGCTGTGCGATTCCCGCGTGGTGCGACGGCACCACGCCATCCCGTTCCATCCGCAAGGAAACAATTATGAACATAGGAAGGGGTTTCGGCCGTGTTGGTGCAGTCCGGGGCCCCCCTCTCGTTAGACAATAACATTTAATCCTTTATCCTCGAAGTTCGACATTCTAGAATCAAGAATGGATAGTAAATAAATAAAATATCAACAATCCCCTACTTCGGATTCAAGTGCGGAGCACGCCAATCAAACCGCGGAAGACTAGCGTCGCGAAGGTCGGGCGTCGCGGAAATCGAACGTCGTTTCCGTTGACATCGAGGTGCGTCCGAAGAGGTACATCGCTGGAGAAGCTTCATAAGCTGACGGAGATAGTCCGAGGAGGAAACGGCGTCTCCCTTCGTTGACACGGGAAGAAGATCAAAGAAGCGACGTCGTCGATCTTCGGAAACACACCGGCTACGCAGAAGAGAAGCGGTGTTCTTCGTCGGAGCTTAAGTGTTTTCGTGTTCTTCGTCAAGGTTGAAGAAGATGGAGAGAGCTTCTCAAAATCTTTCAAGGTGGCAAAGGAGACCAACCCAAAATAAAATAAGCTTAAGCCTTATTTTATATACACAACTAAACAATTGAATTTCAAAAGATAAGAAACGAACCATTAATTCGTAGAATTAATTAAACGAAAGAAACATCTCATTTAATTTACGAAATAAACCGCCCAATTAAATGGTCTGTTAAGAATTTAAGAAAACACGTCAGTTGACTTTCATAATGACGGGTTTTCGCGGGTGCGTTACTTGGCGGAAAGAAACGACGGGGCTCGTGCGCCCCCCCCCCCTCACAAATATCCTACCAATAGGGTATGATATTTCTAGATAGTACCCTATCTGGTTCAACTCAGTTTAAGCCGCTTTTAAGTGGCTTCAAGTGGCTTCCAAGTGGCTTAAGTGAAATAAAATAAAGTTGTCTAAAAATTATTTTATTTCTTAACCTTAAGCCCGAAAATTTAAAAACCACACTCGAGCAAACACAACTCCGGAAGAGGAGTTTCTAAGCGAATACCGGTGGTGCGATTTCATCGGTGCCCTCATAATTCGATTTCGGGCACTAGTTCAAAAGTTAGAAAAACCCGCTCGTCCGTTCACTGAACGTACCTGAGCCAAACTTCGGAAATTGATTCCGGGCACACCGGGCCTCGGAATCAGGAGCCGTCAGAAACTACGTTCTTATAAAATTCCAAAGAAAATTAAGAAAAAAAATTTCCTTGGAATTTATGGGTCTTTACATTCCATTTGAATCTATCTGGTTACACTTTATGGAAATGACTTACACAAACTGTAATTTTTATTTCTATAAAGATTCACCTAGTTTAATTATGTTTCATTATTTCAGAGCTCTCATTTTGGTCCTTGAATATGGGGTATCTTTATAATGTCTTCAAGAATATTATTTCACGATTTCCCCTTTTTCAGTATGATTCTTAGGGTTTATGGCACACAATATTTGAATATTTTTGTCCATTTATCATCAAAATTGGTATCCTTCCCCATAACATATAATAAACGAAATTTTGAAAGGTTTAATAAAAAAATAAATACAAATGTTCTATTTTGTATCCACAAAACATTCTTAAAATGGATATTTTAGAATATAAATACTATTTAAGTATGGATAAAGTATTATTTTTGTGGTATGATATATCCAGAAAATGGATACATGTGGGCCCTTGTAAAATAAAGTCAGTGGAGGAGTTCCTCAAAATATTATCTATAATAGAGATATGTAGTTTCCCTCAACTATTAGTGTATTACTGTTGATATTTGGGATACATCATGTAGTTTTTCAACATGTTAACCAAGGAAAATCAGAATGGTTTAATTTGTTTCCTAAACCACTAAATGAAAAAAGAGTTATAAATAATTGAAAAGGAGTCTTGTCACTACACTGGTACTTTTTATACATACAAGTGGGGAATATTTCATGGTATAAGATTATTCATTAAATATTAGTAGAAGATATATAATGAAGAAAATGAAAAAAGTGATAATTTATTCTACAAATAAGTTGAAATATCATGAGACGAACTATCAAATTCATGATCTCATGATGGATATAGTAATATTCATATTGTAAATATAGTTTAATTATCCTTATAGGGAGAAGTGTGAAATATATATTGATCATAATAGCCTCAAGTACATTTTCACACCTAAATATCTTAACAGGAACAAAAAAAATGGTTAGTGTTGGTAGAGGTTAATGACCACTCAGTCTATTATGATCCAAATAATGTATAATATTTGTTATATGATTGATATAGAAAGGATCAAGTAACTTTATCAATTATGGGAATAAAAAATGATCCAATATTTTTGTAAATGCAGTGGACTGACAAGAAAAACATAAAGAAAGCAAAATAATTATTCATTTTTTAAATTATTTATAAACCATAAATTATAGAGAAGATAATAGATTCTTAGAGAGATAATATATGAAAATATAAGAATGTGGAATCCGTTAGAAAAGGGAAATCCAAGATATTCAAAATTGAAAATAATGAGTTGTGTGATTTGGGTAAGGACAATGTGAACAACCAAATACTGAGATAAAAAAGTGAATTTTAAATAATAAAAATATTTTGATCTTTACCATCCACCAAGGGTTCATGAAGATGTGTGGAGATATCTTTGAGCACTATTTGTGGGACTCTATAAAGTAGGTAATTATAAAATAAACATCAAAATTCCTGGTATGATAGCAGCAGATGGATAAGAAGTAAAAATACAAGGGGATAATTTTACCATTATAATTACTTATATGGAAATGGGAATATATCAACATGAACTATGTCAATATTATCCAAAATAAATCTAGATTAAATAATTCATTATGGGTTTTGGTGTATTTTCATTCAAAAAATACTTATTACAACACTATTCGAAAGAGATTCTCAATCAATCAATGTTAAAGGATATACATCATAGATGTGATAAGGTATCATGGAACACCATTATAGGTTGTATCCAACCATGATTTGATATTTAACTCAATTTTAGGATGATTATATGACATTATATAAACATAAAGTAGTAATTTAGTATGTCTTATCACCCCCAAATTTTATTTCAGAGACCTAATATTTTTTACAAGACAATTACATCATTTTAATGATAAAAACATAATAGTTATACATTCAATGATCAAATGGATTTGTATCCTTTGAAAACAAGGATCATAAAACACTTATACATAACAAAACATAGTCCATTATTTAATGTCTGATTGTTTATCCTTCTAGGTGCTCATGTTATCCTTAGCACATGTAGTCACCAGAGGATATATATCAAATAATGGGGTGAGCTATAATCACATTAAAGAGAGTAATATGGGACATAAATCAATACTTTTGGGGGGAGAATAATGAAAATAATTATATCATAATCATAAGATCATCATCAAAATCACGAGGGAAACATTTGATAATGTAATAGAATGATGAAATGTACAAAAATTAAATATCATGTCATAGTGGTCAAATGCCACACATAGTTTAATGAAATTTATGATCATGTTCACGCATTACATATGCGAATAATTCATTAAATCATTATTTTCAAAAAAATAGAATTTTTTTCATTAATTTTAATCATAATCTCAGGAGATACATCAAATTAATCAATGCATTATAAGAAAATATAATTCAAATACAACCTTTGAGATCATAATATTTACATGATCTTGCATGACCAAAAGAATTGATAATAATCCTAGTAATAAAATAACATTTTGAAAGGAATGGATTTCAAAAATAATGATTTTTGGAATAATATTTGGGTTTCAAATTGAAAACAAAAAATAATATTTTGCATAAAGACCATCATTCTTGAGTCAAGAAGCAACTACTCCATTGGAGTAAAAGATGTGTTTTGGAAAAAAACTCTTTTGGTAAAGTCATTGAATTTGGATTATAAATCAAGGTGGAAACTTTTAAATACCAAAAAAAGGTAATAATAGAGAAATTATTAATAAAGGAAATTTTATGAATATCCAATTCTGAAAATAATGTGAAATATGGATAAACAAAAGAATGAGAGTTTGGTATGAGAATCGACTTACCATATATCTTCCATTATTTTAACATGTTTTTACTCATTAATAAGAGATGTATGTTTGTTAAAATATTTAACCATTAATTTTTTTTTATAATTTTGTTACTATGTAAAATTTATAAAATTTGGATAACAATTTTTAATTTTTTTTTGTTGATGTTGAAGAATTTTGTTATATTGTTTTAATGAAAACTTTTGACTTTAACTTTTATTTAACAATTTTGTTTTAGGTAATTAGAAAATAAATATAAGAAATTATAGAATCATTAAATACATATATTTCAACATTTATATATAATAAATATTTTATTTTAACCACGCATAAGTTTGGTGGTCAAGAAATAAGTTGGATGCATTCTTATTAACAGTTAACCAACCATTATCGCGAACATTTCCAATGGATTAGAAAGAGATTTATTAAATATATATACATAAAAAATATATATTTTATAGTAATTTAACATAATTAATATAAATTTAACCTAATTAATAATTTATATTAAATTATTTAGTTCTAAAAGGGATAGAGTGTAGCATCGCTCCCTAGATTCCACTTAACCGGGCATCAAGACAGTGGCCAAAAGACCTCAATCAAGCCTCATAGAATGCCAAAGGCTACCGACTAATAGAGAGGGATTATGGTGTGTCTGTGAGAAGACTATACCCTCATTGATATGAGTGTAACAAAAAAATAGAAATATATAATATTATATGAAATAACGGAATAAAAAATAACCAGCACACAATAGTAGAAGTATAATAAATAAACAATAAGTTGAATTTGAAAGAAAAATATAAAAAATTGATAATGATGTTATAAAAGTAATTATTATGATAGGGGAAGGGGTTAGAGTCATGTAAAACATTATATTAAAATAAGAAATGTCCAAAAACTGTTAAAGGTTCGGTCCACTACCACAACTATGTCCTAAAGCTAAAATCAAACATCAAAAGCTGGAGATTTCATTTATATATCCTTTCAATCATATATCTACTTGGGTACCAAAGTCATCCTGAGTAGGGTTTGGGATAAAATCCCATTAGTCCACCACCAATTGATTCTATCTCTATTAATTCATGTAGAATACAATGAATATTGTTCCATAGTTAATAAATGTAGATCTAAAAGAAATAATTAAATATATTAGATTGGGTTCCTTTTAGACTCTTGTCCAATTTACATTCTTCTTCTTATGTTACGGAGTCTAAACCATGGGATCCTTTAATGGAATATTAATATGTATTATATGTGATAAGGTGACATATCCTCAAGCTCATGTTGGTTTTAGAGGAAACATTCATATGATTCCATAATGAAAGGATGAATTATAAATTCAAAAATTTACTATACTTTTAATTGAACTTATTAAAAACCAATTTATAAAGAATAAAGACTTAATTTGAGCCCATATTTTGAAATTCAAAGATAATTTCTATGTATCGCATGAGTGGATTGATATATGGCTAATTCCTAGGGTGTATATCCATGGAGGCCCAAGAAGAATTTCCAAGAATCAATCTAGGAATGGTATGTTAATTTGAAGAGCTAACATTCCATTTCATACCTAGTATCACATATAGAACCCATGTCACTGTCATGTCATTTTAAAACCCTAATTTCCTTAATCCTATCTGTGGTGTCTCCTATTCGAAATTGATGTTACTCTTCTGGAGATGAAAATAAATAACAGTTGACAAGATAATCTTATCCATAGGTAGTGTCTCCCCCAATGTGATAACAAATTATTAAAAATTTATCAAGAAGGAACAAGAGTCTGCCCATGGGGTCCTTAAGTCGGAACCCCTTGTATAACCCTTGATATGAAGGTGAAAGCATTAATCAATCATGTAATGCATATAAAACATGTATATAAAAATGACCATCCCATTTTCTTAATAATTTATATTCATGATTCGCATGTTGGTCATGGAATTTAATTAAAAAAAAATTAAGAAATATTGTATGAAGCATTAATAACATTTATAGTTTACTTAATTCAACCATTAAATTATGGCGTAGTTTACTTGGGTCCAACTCAAGGTTTAATACCTAATTCAACTACCAAAATAGGATCAGGGCAATAATTATTTGACTACACACCTCAAGGGTTGTTTAAACATTTTAGATCAAAAGTGAAAATAGCCTTTTAAGGTGTTTCTCACACGTTTGGGTGACTTTATTCAAGGTGATCCACCCAAGGGGTTGATTCTCTAATAACTTGGGTTTCGAAAAGGTAATATTTATATATCAGCTTAATTCAATTAAAAAAATTAGAGGTGTCACAATATGCGGTTAGATTTTAGAACGAAGGCTCATGTTATAAAGTGAAAACAATCATGGTAAAAGAGAATCAACTAACAACCATAGCCTCGTAGAAATTCCCTCATCCATCTGCAACCTTTATTTCAATGTTGGTATGAAGAAATATTGAAAATATCAAATTACATGAAAATGGGGAAATGTTCTTTCATGGATATTGTAGAATACATCGGATTAAGAACATGAAATAAAAGGTATAAGATTAAATATATCACATATAGCTTTCTCTTGAATATGACATCGAGTGAAATTGATTCAGTATGGATGAGTTATCCCAAGATGCATGAGAGGAGGAGGAGAAACATAATATGTTAGAAGAGAATCAAAGAAACAAGAGAGAACTAGAGAGATGGTAGAATATGTTTAAAATCATTTAATATGGTCAGAACAATAAATTCACCCTTGAAACAAGGGTGCATTGTTTGGATACAAAGTTGGCCCAACTATGCACCTGCTGTGTCCCATAATTTTCTTCAAATGGGAACCACACACAGTTAGGTGCATAGTTTATTTAATTGGTTTCATACCATAAAAAAATCCACCATAAGAAAACTATAGGTGGATTATATTTCCATGCACCTTGTGTTTCATAGTTATAGAAAAATCGTGAGGCCCTTATGTCCCCGATTACTATAACCAAACAATTTAGGGAAACCATGATGGATGGGAAACACGGTTTCTACTAATCGTGCTCCCCAAATTACCTCTTCCAATTTTGGGATTTGAGACCCGAATGGGCCATATATTCACCCAAAACCTCCTTGAATTTTGTAGGAATAATTATTAGAGACAAACATTAAAATTGAAACAAAAAAATAACAGTCTGTACCATAGAGAAATATCTGGATGTTACAACCTCCCCTACATAATACAACACATGCACGAGCTACCATTTAGAGGGTGAAAAAACATTATATAAGAAGAGTGACTGCCACTATGGACAAAAATTAACTTCCATGTCCTATATCTCATCCAGTATGCATCATTTCTTCAATATTTCCAAGAACCTAGGAACTGACCTTCCTTGGAGAACCTTCATGCTCTGATCAACAATATATATCAGATGATACATGAAATATGCATCTTCCACCTGATCTATGTCCTTGGGGTAAAATGAATGGGATAGTTCAGCATGATATGGATGAAGCCATGATACATGGAAGACATCATACCTGAAACGGTACCTCGATGGTAATAACAACTGAAAGTTTACCCGCTTGACTCTCTCAACAATATCAAATTGCCTGTCATATCAAGGAGATAACTTCCCCTATCTCTTGATTCATATATGATATAAAGTAGATTATAAATGGAAGAAGAATTGATGTCCCAACATTAACTCCAGAGGTCCCTGATGAAGATCAGTATATGGATTATTCATATAATGAGCTATGGCCATATGATTTTGAATCAGCTAAAATTTCTCTAATGTCTACTGAACAAGATATATAATCAATAGTGTTTCCTAAACTACCTCTATCCATCAAAAAGGTGAATAGAATGACCTACTATAAAGGGACCCATAATGAGCCATATAATTTCTTTCATGAAAGGTTTTTACGTTGGAAAAACCAACTTGAGGGATATTATTTTCCTAAAAACCTACTAAATCAAAAATAAAGTCTCAATGATTATCCACCAAAACCCTTATAATTTTCTCAGACTGCCCATCAACGTAAGGGTGATATTATGTACATAAGATAATAGTTGAAAATAGTTCCTTCTATATCTCTTTCAAGAATAGTAATGTAAAATAGGAATCTCAATCTAATCTAATAGAATGTGGAACTCCATGATGTATCACTATCTCTTGATTTTGAAGACTTCATATCTAATACATAGATAAGGATTGAAAAATCAGTAGGAAGTGTGAGAACTTGGATAGCCTATTAAAGATCACCCATACATCCCCTCTACATTTGGGGGATCATGGACGGCCAATCATTAAATCTATGGGGATGTAATTCTATCACATTTCAAGAATATATAGAGGATATAGAATCCCATAACATCCTTTTTTCTCTTCCTTTACCCAGTGAAAGGTGGAGAACAAAGTAATAAATACTAATATTTTTCTCTAAATACCCAGACACCAATAATAACAGTTGACATATAGGTATTTCATTCTTAGACCAGGGTGAATTTCGGATATAGATGCATGAGATTCCCACATCAAATCTTCATGTATATATATAGGCTCCAACAAAAGCCACGTAGTAGTAGAGTTTCACTAACATTGTCACGACCCAACCTAACGGGGCTCGAGCCGCAAATACCTCAAGCCCGCCTCCATAGGCCAGAGGCTAGTGACTAGCCCCGAAGGCATAACAACGCGGGGAGGCCTTCGCTTGAGTACCTGTACACACACACACAACCCACTCAAGGAAAAAGTGCAGAGTAAAAAGAAAGAAAGGTACCAACTACTATAAATAAACCACAATGTGCATCAACCTCTAAAAGTACAAAGCAAGTGCTGAAAGTAAACTGAAAATAAAGGAGAAAAAACATGTGCCCAACCAGAAAAGTGACACGACCTGACAACATGTAAACAAATGAAAAAGAGCTGGAAGGGTCCCCCACCTGGAACCCAACTATGACCACCGCACAAGGTCCAATCTTTCGAACTCCTAAGCTCCACTGATGTCACACCCAACCTATCCGTCATCTACAAGGGCACACCAAGTGCGGGCAAAGCCCAAGTAGGGGTGAGTATAAAAATACTCAGTAGGATACCCTGAAGGCTAGAGGGAGAAACAAAGGAGGTACCAAAGGGTGAGCAGTAGATCAAACAGGAAAATGTAAACGAGTACAACTGAGTGTGTAGTAAAGAGTAAGAGTAGAGAGTCCAGCTCAACCCAACAAGAAGAAAGAAGGTAGACTCGTCTAGACACATGGAGCTGGAAACGTTGAGAAGATGAACATCCCATCGAGTCTTCACTACCTATATCAGAAGAGTAGACTCATCCAACCAGGAGAAGTTAGACACGGAAAGCACATGTCATACCCCGCGCGTCTTCGCCTCTCTTGGATGGATAGTGACCAGAACCAAGAAGTGGGTACTAGAACAAGGTATATACATATCCATATGCTCAAACAAGAAGCCCAAACAAGATCGTAAGGGGATCTCCATCCCATAGCTCAGCCCAAGAAGGTGAGTAGCCAAAAATCCAAGAAGTAAACACTGTCGATGCCCAGCATCCCGCACGTCTGCCCCGAACTGCATGTCAAGGGGCTCAAATCACAGCACCATGACTCTATCCTCTTTGGACAGAACTAAATCGACCGCATGGTTTTAGTTCGCGTCACAATGACGTGTCTTATTGGGGAAAGTTCCCCTCGTACTTGAGAGTTCTGGGGAAACATCAAACCACACCACGTCACTACCCTACAGTCGAGAGGTCTGCTCAAAGTCAAAGTTGTCACATCACTGACCCGTACAAATGAGGGTCCCGCTTCGGTAGTCATGAAGTAAAGACATAGACTAGCCTCGTAGAAAGGACTGAGTCTGAAATACCATCGAGTGACCAACTGCGCATCCCTACTGAACGGTAATTCAAAATAAGATATCGGGTGACCCACTGCCCAACCCTACTGGAGGGTAAACCCAAATACATAATCAGGCGACCCACTGCCTAGCCCTACTGGAGGGTAGACCCAAATACATCATCAGGAGACCCACTACCCAGCCCTACTGGCGGGTAGACTTGGAACAAGATGACGGGCGACCCACTGCCCAAACCTGCTCGAGGGTAGACCCTCATGAGTTGTCGGGTGACCCACTGCCCAGTCTCTGCTGGAGGGTAAACCCTAGAAGTCAGTGAGCAACCCACTACCTGGTCTCTACTGGAGGGTAAACCCAAAGGAGTCGATGAGAAACCCACTTCCCAGTCTCCACTGGAGTGTAAACCCGGAACTGCTCTGGCCATCCCTACTGAACGGTACAACACTGGCCAACAGAACTCATAGTGGGTATCGTGCAACCACCCAACTCCAGCATAAAACTTGGGGAAACTACTCAACCCTGCTGGTCTAAACCATCGTGAACAAGAGGAACCTCTATGTCACGAGAGGTCAAAGGTATTCAAAGCAGAACACGACATGCACATGGGGCCCACACAACACGTGGACCCAAGTCAAATCCAACGAAGCACACAAACATTCTTAGGTAAAACCACAACGTCTACCTCCAAGAAAACATGTATACTCCCAGAGTATAATACAGACCCAGCCCAAAGGCTATCGCACACATGACACCCAACGTCAATGCAAAGGTGTAAACGTAACAACTCCAACTTTCCACCTCATCATCCTAGGCACAACCGAACGCATTTCTTAAAACATTACGTCACTCTCCCAAGAGTTAATGTGATCACATATCAAGGGTCCGATACAAACATGGTAGAAGAACCACCACAGGGCACCTTCAAATTTCCACATTTAATAAGATCATGTAAGTGGCTCTGTTCCCCTAAAAATATTACACCATTGTAATCCTTGTGGAAAACTACGCGATATCTACTACTTTCTTGCCTTCAACAGATATCGGACGATAAAGTCGCCAACACCGCTTTACGCCCGAACGACATCCCGTGGTCCCAATCCTCAGCCCCGAAAATAGTCGGGTTCATCACACCATTGCGATCCCCTCGGGAAAACATGTTAAAAGGACTTCTCACTTGAGTAGAATGGATATCCGGAGAAAAAGAAGCATTTCATCGTACCACACACGAGCGGTGCTTCGTGGGACCCGCACCCCGGTCGTGAAGTGCTATGAACGGACCGCACTCTTGCGATCCTCCCGAAAAAGTACAAAAGTTTCACTAATCACTTTTCCAAAAAGAACACCCATTGATAAAGCTAGAAAATCACCGTCAACTCCCAAAACGGCCCTCGCGGGGCCTGCGCCAGCATGTGGAATTAGAGCGGGCAGATTGAACCATTGCAATTCCCTTGAAAAAACACCTAGAAACGACTACATGCACGCCCCGAACGGACGTACGATGAAAAAGTTACAAAACATTACACGCAGCTCAAAATACGGGCCATGGGGCCCATGCCTCAACTCCAGATTCGACGCCCGAAACCATACTAGTAAATTCTGTCTCAGCACTAGGGTCGCAACGCCACTGACGGCTCCCAATTCGAACATCGGATGTGTCCGCAACGTCCAAAACAAGAATCCATGGAAAAAGCGCCCAACCACATGATGGCATGTTGCTCTTCTGAGGCCCCTGTCTCGGTATTAAAATCACCGAAACCATCTCAAAATATTCCTCTCATTCCAAGGCACACGCCGCCGCAGACGGATCGCAAAACTGACTCCTGGTTTATGATTTATAAAAATATAAATCATTTTATAATAATAATAATATTATTATTATTATAACCTTATTTTTTTATTTTTTATTTTATTTTCTTTTTTTAAACTAAAACCAGGCTGGCCGAATGGCCGGTCTTCTCCCTCGTCAAGAACAGGACTCGCATTTGCGGGTCCTCTATCTGCCAGCCGAGGCACAAAGACCCCGATTTTCTCCGGAAACAACCGGCCAAAGGGCCGGTCTGCCCATGCTCCACGCCGGATGCATGTAGCCGACGACCGCCTCGTCAGTGCTTCCCGGCGTCTCTCCCTGGCCGCTCGCCTGCAGCCCCAGCGGACCGATGTCGCAACCCCGCTCGACCGCCAGCAGCTCCGCCGGCCTCGCCCGGTCGCCCCCACGCCGACGCCCTCAGCCCCCGACCGACCTCCGCCGAAGACCCGCCTCTGCCGATCTCCACTCCACCGTGATGCCCCGTGGCCGCCTCCTCCACTGAATGTCGAGTCGCCGCCACCGAAACCCCAAAATCCAGCCGGGAAGCTCCAAAAATCCGTGGATTACGACGAACAACCACGATCACCTACGAACTCGGATTTTCAATACGAATGATGTGTTGTGAACCTTAGAAAACGTACTTCACATACATGGGATTTTCTCGAAGAAATAGCAACAATTCGACGCTATAAATTGGTATTAAAGTTGGTGCGGAATTAAAAACTGAAAACAAAAACTCCTACCTGTTGGGCGTAGCCCAGAGCTTCGCCGACGATCCGCACCTCGCATCCGCCGCTCCCATCATGATCGGAGGAGGAGGATGAGGAGGAGGAAGAGAGGAGGTTGAGGGAGAGGCTTCACCAGGGGTGAAAATGAGGGATAAGGGAAGAGAGGAGAGTTTAAATAAATTAATTAACAGTTTAATTAATTTAAAACCCCCAATTTAACCAGCATCCAAAACTCTTGGCAGGGTCAAGATTAAACCTCCCCTAGGTTAAACACCACCTCCCGAGCACAACATAGGTCTCAAAATTTTAATCTCAGGCCCCGTCCAAAATTTATTAAACTCAACGCCTGAGGCTGCTAAATTACAAAAACGCCCCTGGGGCAATATTTCACAGATGGGTCGTGCCTATGAAAGTTACACCCCTTCTAGGGTAAACGACACGCTTCGAACTCAATGGTTCCCTCATTTTTCCAATCCGAGCCACTGTTTAAGAGGTACTTGAGTTAATAAGTTTAAAGAATAAATTAATTATTTAATTTAACCGTTCCACGCTCCGATAGTGAGCGAGGGGTCCAAACGTCCCACGCCGACACATTTTATTTCATTCATAGGGTAAGCACACCATTACGAACCTATCTGTGAACTCAAATCTCTGATATGAAACACCATTTAGGAGTTATCCAATTTATTTGGCGTTCCCAGAGTGAACGCACTGAAAATTTAATTCCGGTCATTCTGGGGCTCAGAATTGCACACCGTCTGAAGGATCTGCTCTAGAATATCATCAAGAATATTCCAATGTGTTTCGTAGGAAAAACTAGGCTCTTACACCATTCCCCCTTCCAGCTTTTCGTCCCCGAAAAGCAAAACCCGGGAATAACTCAGGGTTCTAAGCCCACACCAGGCTCTCCTGTACCCAAAAGAACTATTGCACAGCTCTGCGCCACTGCACATAGACCAAATGATTGATCTATTTCATGCGAGGTCTGCCCTTACCAATGTTGTGCATATGAGTACACACACTTCTTATCGGGTGAGTTATGCGGGAGACTCTATGCACCCTAACCAGCCTTTGGGGTTAGGGCAAGGTAGTAGGGAGCCTCGCCATCCCTTTGCACAGTCTCAAATGGCCTGAAGGCTCTCGAGGGTAGCTCACCTACCCGACCGAACCCTTACGTCCCACGCCGTGACTCGAATCACTGTACGCACCTAGAACAAGGCCCGGTGATTCCCTCCTTTAGAACAACCATATGGTAAAACACCCCAGGATATCTGGTCACGCAAGATTTCACAGTTGATGTACCCCATCCAAGACCCTCTTACATGCTCGGAAGCAAATGAGTCAACACCATGGACTAGAGATAAAGGTCCCACGCCTTTTACCTTACCAATATAGGGTTATATCGACGCCCTACACCACCCTGGTAACAACTCAACAAGGAGCAGGGAGAAAATAATTTCACACATAGAGTCTGAAAATTGTACTGCAAAAATTAGAAGAGCTGTAGAGCATACCTCTTATCACCTCATGATTTGCAAGATCATATACATCCAAAGCTCGCAGTTGTACGTTGTCCCAACTGTCAGCTCCCAAAGCCTGACGTGGACCAGCTAGTGGTGATGGGAAGAGCTCGTAAAGCTATCCCCAACTTCCAACTTCTCCCACTCCTCTGCTAGCACCACCTCTCAGGGTGCTACTCCGATCACGATGTTGCCCCTGTCGTGGTAGTGCACCTCCTGCCTACCCGAAGCTCTCCGCATGCATGGTCGGGCAGTCCCGTGCCAGGTGACCTCACCCATCGCAAGCATATAACCGACTCTCTTTGGGATACACTGGTGCCCTCCGGCGCCACTGTGGTGTGTGACCATGCCCCTGAGTCTGGTTGTCAGAAAGCTACCTGCGTCGAGGTTCTCTTTGCCGACGCCCGCTAGTTGCGACAGACGTCTCGGCTCCAATGTGCATGCTGCCACCACCAATTATAGAATGTGATAGGAATCTCTCTGTTACCAGTGCCTGATCTAGCACCACAACATCTGTGGAAATTCCCAAGGGTACTATGACAACACCAATCTCTCGGCGGAGACCCTACTCAAACATTCACGCTCAGATGTTGTCATCATAGACCAAGTCCGGGTAAAAGTGTGCACGGTCTGCGAAACTAGATGTGTACTTGGCCACCATTATCCCTCGCTGCTGAAACTACAGGAGCTCCTTAATCCAAATGGAGCTCAAGCAGGAAGGGAAAAACTCCTCACGAAACTAAAACTGAATGCCTCCCCACGAAAGTGATAACTCTTCATGAAAATGAGTCACCAGACTCCACCAACGCCAAGGTGCTCCACAAAAAAGGTTGGATGCCCAAGCCACTCTATGATCTGTCAGTGTATGAACAAGCCTAAAAGGCAAACCACTATATCTATCCAAACCTATGCTGCCTAAGGGTCTAGATCACCACTGAACCTCAGCGGTCTCTTTCGTTGAAACTCACAGAGCGCGTTCAACATGCGCTCAATCTCAGTATGCTCTGTTGAAGCTGTCTGCTGCTCACCAGGTAGGGGTGCTTCTACTGAGCCACACGGAGAAAGGGGATAACATGATGGGTCCTTGACTGTGGCCTCATAGCTCACAGGGTCATCGTGACGAATCAAAGCTGGTATCCTGGGTGGCTGTCTTCACGGAGACATCCTGAATATTATCAGGGAGTGCCGCGGTCACATGAGCATAATTTATATACCAATAACAACAATGGGGAGATGACTCAAGAAGGACAGTAAAGACTCAATCTTATGTGATGCACAAACCAATTTTCCTTGAAACAAGACTCTCAACATGCCGAGTCGACAAGCGGGTTATCAAGGTCCTGGTGAATGGATACGTCGGCCGCCACACCATCACTGGACTCCCTGGCCCGAGAGCCACTCTCGAGACACGTTGACAATGTTTCCTTAAATCACAACCAATTCCTTTTTAGGGACGTCCACACAACGTCCCAAGGAACAAACCACCTCTGATAACACTTTGTCATGACCCAACCCAATGGGGCTCAAGCCGCAACTACCTCAAGCCCGCCTCCATAGGCCAGAGGTTGGCAACTAGCACCGAAGGCATAACAACTCAGGGAGGCCTTCGCATGAGTACCTGTACACACACATGCACAACCCACTCAATGCAAAAGTGCTATGTAAAAATAAATAAAGGTACCAACTACTATAAATAAACCACAATGTGCATCGACCTCTAAAAGTACAAAGCAAGTGCTGAAAGTAAATTAAAAAGAAAGGGAAAAAACACGCGCCCAACCAGAAAAGTTCCATAACCCAGCAACAGGTAAACAAAGGAAAAACAACTGGAAGGGTCCCCCACCTGGAACTTGACTACGAGCACTGCACGCGGTGCATGCTCCCAAACTCATAAGCTCCACTGAAGTCACGACCAACCTATCTGTCATCTGCAAGGTCACACCAAGTGCGGGAAAAGCCCAAGAAGGGGTGAGTATAAAAATACTCAGTAGGATACCCCAAAGGCTCGAGGGAGAAAAAAGGAGGTACCGAAGGGGGAGAAGTAGATCGAAAAGGAAAAAGTAAAGGAGTATAACCGAAAGTGCAGTAAAGAGTAAGAGTAGAGAGTCCATCTCAACCCAAAAAGAGGAAAGAAGGTAGGCTCCTCCAGATATAAGGAGTAGGAAATGGTGAGAAGATGAACTTCTCATCGAGTCTTCATTACCTATAGTAGGAGAGTAGACCCATCTAACCATGAGAAGCTAAAAATGGAAAGCACGTGGAATACCCCGTGCGTCTTCGCCTCTCCTGTTAAGAGAGTAACCAGACCCAAGAAGTGGGTACTAGAACAAGGTATATACATATCCATATGCTCAAAAAAGATGCCCAAAAAAGATCTTAAGGGGATATACATCCCATATCTCATCCCAAGAAGGTTATTATACAATAGTCCCAGAAGTAAACACCGTCGATGCCCGGCATCCCGCACATCTGCCCCGAACTGCAAGTCAAGGGGATCAAATCACCGCACCTTGACACTATCCGCTTTGGGCGGAACTGACTCGGCCACACGGTTTTAGGTCGCATCACAACAACGTGTCTTGGTGGGGAAAGTTCCCCTCGTACTTGAGAGTTATGGAGGAATGTCAAACCACACCATGTCACTGCCCCGGAATCGAGAGGTCTGCTCAAAGTCAAAGCTTTCACATCACTGACCTGTACAAATGAGGTTCCTGCTCCGGTAGTAACGGAGTAAAGCCACAAACTAGCCTAGTAAAAATGAATGAGTCTGAAATACCATCGGGTGACCTACTGCCCAGCCCTGCTAGAGGGTAATTCATAAAAAGATATCAGATAACCCACTGCCTAGCCCTGATGGAGGGTAAACACTAATAAATCATTAGGCGACCCACTACCCAGCCCTGCTGGAGGGTAAACCCTAATACATCAACATGCGACCCACTGCCCAGCCTTGCTGGAGGGTAGACCTAGAACAAGACGACGGGCGACCCACTGCCCAGCCCTGCTGGAGGGTAGACCCTCAAGAGTCGTCGGGTGACCCACTGCCCAGTCTCTATTGGTGGGTAAACCCTAGAAGTCATTGAGAAACCCACTACCCCAGTCTCTACTAGAGGGTAAAACCGAAGAAGTCGATGAGAAACCCATTGCCTCGTCTCCGCTGGAGGGTAAACCTAGAACTGCACTGGCCATCCCTACTAGATGGTACAACACTGGCCCATAGAACATGAAGTGGGTATCGTGCAACCACCCAAAACCATCACAAAACCAGAATAAACTACTCAACCCTGATTGTCTAAACCATCATGAATAGGAGGACCCTATATGTCGTGAGAGGTCAAAGGTAGGAAAAGAAGAACACAACACACACATGGGGCCCACACGATGCATGGCCCCAAGTCAACTCCAACCAAGCGCACAAACGTTATAAGGTACAACCACAACGTGTACCTCCAAGAAAACCCGTATACTCCTAGAGTATTCCACAAACCCAGCCCAAAGGCTATCGTGCACACGACACCCAACGTCAACACGAAGGCGTAAACGTAATAACTCCAACTTGACACCTCATCATCCTAGGCACGTTTAACCACATTTCTTCAAAAATTACTTCACTCTCCCAAGAGTGAATGTGATCACACGCCAAGGGTCCAATACAAACACGACAGAAGAACCGCCACGGGGAACCTTCACATTTCCACATTTGATAAGATCACGTAAGAGGATCCATTCTCTTGAACAGATTACACTATTTTAATCCTCACAGAAAAACACAAAGGCTCAACTACTTACTCACCTCCAACAGATATCCAACTAAAAAGTTTCCAATGCCGCTTTACACCTGAACGACGTCCCATGGTTCTGATCCTCGGCCCCGAAAACAGTCGGGCGCATCGCACCATTGCGACCCCCTCAGGAAAACATGGAAAAATGACTGCTCACATGAGCGTAATGGATATCTGGAGAAAAAGAAGAATTTCATCGTACCACACACGAGCGGTGATTCATAGGACCCGCACCCCGGTGCCAAAGCGCTACGAACGGACCGCACTGTTGCGATCCTCTAGAAAAAGTACCCTAGTTTCACTAATAACTTGTCCAAAATGGACACCCGGTGATAAAGCTGGAAAATCACAATCAACTACCCAAACGACCCTCACGGGGCCCGCCCTAGCGTGTGGAATTAGAGCGGGCGGATTGAACCATTGCAATGCACTCAAAAAAACACCATGAAATGACTGCTTGCATGCCCCGAATGAACGTCCGATGAAAAAGTTACAAAATGCTGCATGCGGATCAAAAGAGAGGCCATGGGGCCCACGCCTCAACTCCGACTTCGATGCCCATAACTGTACTGGAAACTTCCTTATCAGCACCTGGGTCGCAACACCACTGACGACGCCCAATTTGGACATCGGATGTCTCCGCGTCGTCCAAAACAAAAATCCCCAGAAAAAGCGCCCAACCGCTTGATGACATGTCGTGCTTCCGAGGCCCCTGTCTTAGGGATTAAAATCACCCAAAACCATCTCAATATATTCTTCTCATTCCGAGGCATGCACCGCTGTAGATGGCTCATGAAACCGACTCCCGGTTTATGTTTTATTAAAATATAAAGAATTTTATAATAATTTTATTAATAATATATTATTATTATTTTTATAACCTTATTTTTTTTATTTTTTTTTTTATTTTATTTTTAAAACCAAAACCAGACTGGCCGAATGGCCGGTCTTCTCCCTCGTCCAGAACATGACCCGCATTTGTGGGTCCTCTTTCTGCCAGCCGGGGTACAAAGACCTCGGTCTTCTCCAGCAACGACTAGCCAAAGGGCCGGTCCGCCTGTGCTCCACACCCAACGCCTGCAGCCGATGACTTCCATGTTGATGCCACCCGACGCCCGCCCTGGCCGCTCTCCTACAGCCCCAGTGGACTGCTGCCGCAACCCCGCTCGACTGCCAATGCCTCCGCCGGCCTCACCCGCTCTCCCTCGCGCCAACACCCTCAGCACTCAGTCGACCTCTACCGGCGACCCACCTCCACTAGCCTTCGATCCCCCATGACACCCTATGGCCACCCCCTCCACTGAACGCCGAGCCGCCGCCACCGGAACCCCCAAATACGACCGGGAAGCTCCAAAAACCCGCGGATTTCGACGAATAACCGCAATCACCTCCGAACTCTGATTTTCAATCCGAATGATGCGTCTCGAAGCTTAGAAAAAGTACTACGCATACATGGGATTTTATCGAATAAATATCAACAATTTGATTCTATAAATTGGGAACAAAGTTGATGTGGA
The DNA here is from genome assembly GCA_963277665.1 of Viscum album. NCBI lineage: Eukaryota > Viridiplantae > Streptophyta > Magnoliopsida > Santalales > Viscaceae > Viscum > Viscum album. The sequence goes on along the minus strand of OY728128.1, from coordinate 1,180,154,214 downwards.
ATTAAAAACTCAAAACGAAAACTCCTACCTTTTAGGCGTAGCCCGGAGCTTCGCCGACGATCCACACCTCGCTACCGCCGCTTCCATCTTGATAGGAGGAGGAGGAGGAGGAAGAAGAAGAGAGGAGGTTGAGGTAGAGTCTTCCCCAGGGGTGAAAATGAGGGAGAGGGTAGGAGAGGAGAGTTTAATTAAATTAATTAACATTTTAATTAATTTAAAACCCCCAATTTATCCCGCATCCGAAACTCCTGGCAGGGTCATGATTAAACCTCCCCTAGGGTAAACACCACCTCTCGAGAACAACGACATTCTCAGAATTTTAATCCGAGGCCCCTTCCAAAAGTAATTAAACTCAACGCCCGAGGCCGCTAAATTAAAAAAACGCCACTGGGGAAATTTTTTACAGACGGGCCACGCCCACGAAAGTTACACCCCTCCTGGGCTAAACGGTACACTCTGAACTAAACGGTGCCCTCAGTTTTCCAATCTGAGCCACCGTTTAAGAGATACTTGAGTTAAGCCATTAAATGAATAAATTAATTATTTAATTTATCCATTCCAAACTTCGATAGCGAGCGAGTGATCCAAACATCCCGCGCCGACATGTTTTATGTCGTTCCTAGGGTAAAAACCCCTTTCCAGACCCATTCGTGAACTCAGATCTCTGATCTAAAACACTGTTTAGGAATTATCCTATTTATTTGGCGTTCCCAGTGTGAACGCACTGAAAATTTAATTTCGGCCATTCCGGGGCTCGGAGTTCCACGCCGTCTGATGGCGCTACTCTAGAATATCATCAAGAGTATTCCAAAGTCATTTGCAGCCAAAACCGGGTTCTTAAAAACATCTAAAACCTAATAATGAGGTGATTTATTTTCTATGATACTCTAACTCAATATGGTTCCTCAGAGTCTGATAATTGCACCATCCAGATCTGCACCAGAAGGGATGATTTCACTACTTGAGCATCTCTAAATGGTGTCCCAATCTGATCTTAATCCCCCACATTACTCTCAGAAAAAGAGCCATCCACTACCACTCAATATTGGCCTCCTTGATTTCATGTGTTTGGTTCATCTGGATTGGGTAATCTATTAACGAATTTCACTATTTGGGTGTGTAAGAAATCTTAAATTTGAATGATTTCAGGTATTCCACCCATATATAATGCCTCAGATTTAAGTGTCATCATGTGAAGTTATATTTAATAATTTTATGATCCTCATAGAGAAAAATTATATTTCCCAACATGTACTTCCTCCAACAATGAATTTCATAGACTGTGGATTCTTGCTCGAATTCATTCATATGGTAATTTCACTCAGGAGGCCTCATTTGATGAGTCATATATGCTAAAACATGATCACCCTACATCACTATTGTCCCTAGCCCAATTCTTAAATCATAACAGTATGCAATAATTTATTTTTCACAGCCTATCTAGAATCAGTACTAGTTCTAAAGGATGTTTTCACTTTAACCACATACATGTTGTCTCACGGGATTCAATTTAGCCGAATTTTACCCACTCCATGGTTATGACTCCAAGTGGTGTTTCCATTCAAGATAATTTAGGGATAATTATACTTTAATAACTAGACAACCCAAAGAGTTTGTGTATGTGAAACACATTGTTGGGATGTTCCAAGGAAACCATGCCACTCACCTTCTCTAGGTCAACCGATACATCATCTTTAGATATTATATGACCCATGAAATGAATTGTACTGATCCAAAACTAGCGTTTACTGAGATTCACATATATATGGTTCTCACCTAGTGTATTAATTGTGATATCAGGTTGATTTCAATGGAAATTTCTGGGGAAAGAATACACAAAGATATATTTAATGAAGTGTACCACAAAATAATAGATATCTGGGTGAAAAATTTGATTCATCAGAGCCATTCAAAGTACTGGTGTTATCTTCATAAGGAATCACTTAACAAGATAATTATACAAAACGAATCATCTCATGAACATTTTAGGTGGTACGTCTAATGTCCTCACATGACATGATGGTAGAACAACCTCAAATTAATCTTGGAGAGAATTATTGCTACTCTTATCTTGTGTAATATGTTTTTATTCAAATAATTTGATATATTTTCTTCAATATAATCTGTTTCAATTGATGATAATCCACTAAATATTTATGAGTACCATCCACCATTATATTGAAAAGTATAGTTGGAACCCCTAGGGATATGCTGTGATAGAGAAAACATTTAGAGTCAAGATTATCAAGTTGCTTCTGGAGTTTCTGGAGACCAATTTATAACATACTCTAGAGAGAAATAGAAACATGTTTTTCATCTGGAACTAGATTTATGGGGAATTAAATCTCTCTCTCTCTCTCTCTTCCTCTCTGGTGAAAATCCAAATAAATTTTTAGAGAATAAATCCATGAAATGATCCACCATTGGTGTAAATTCCATGAATTGGATTTTCTGATGAATCATCAATTGACATTCCATATAGGATTTCACTTATCCTAGAATGCTGGATTTATGATTTATAGTCCTGGAGATCCCATTATCACTTATATATATTCATATTTCACTAAGGTGAGGTCAAATATTCCTGAGGACAATAGAAATCCTCATGATATCGATAGGGAATGATCCATTCTATACCGAGAATGACATCAAATCCAATCATCTTGTGGATGAAGAAAATATATAGAAAACCATACCCACCTATCTGAAGGGAAAATCCATGTACAGGAATATACCCTCTGCTCAAACTCTTGAAGAAATATCAAGGGTCATAACACCATTAGAGTATTCTACCACTAATCCCAAACATCTCATAGTCAGATCAGGTAGAAAAGAGTGTGATCCACATGTATTGAATAGTGAAGATATTAGAGTGGGTACTACCAAAAAATTACTTCTACCCATAGATGGTCCATAACTCTACTCATATAGAATATATTTCACTTCATAATTATAGATTGAACTGTGACCATTAGATGCAATCAGGTTAGCCAGAGTAGGACCACTCACCTACCGATGAGATTCTATATCTTGAGTCCCTCAAACATGACTAGCTGCTCAGCCTAAATGGGTTGTAGAATTATAGCTTCCAACTTGATGGGGAGTCATTGATCCTTCACTTGATGGTAGTGATGGGGAAGATCCCATTTCACTTGGAATAGGTGGAAAATTAATGTATAAAAGATGGAGGGGACCCATAATTTAGTAATCTTGACACTCGATCACGTTCCTCACACACTGTGTAATATTGTGGCCTAGCCTTCCACGCTATTGAAACACAAAAAAATGTAGCTTCATTCCACATGGTTGGTATTTCCCCTGTTTATACACTTGATTTTTTACTTCCTAAAACAGGATAGATTGCTTCTTTTCCTAGAAGATGAACCTTCCAACTTCATGTGGGCTGATTCCCTTAGGAGCCACTCAGGGATGAGGTCCTATTTAACTATCTATAAAATGAGGTTTAGCCAAAAAATATGTTCACTTATGAGTATATGGTGCACACAATAGCATCCTCAAGTCAACTCATATTATTTACCTCATCACTAGTCATGGTTCGTGCAAAATTCCACAATACAGTGAAGGGAACTAAGTATTCCATCACTATCTTATCACCTTGATGAAGGTGGTTGAATTCATGAACATGATATATTCTCTGAGTATGGGGGATGTAGTAGTAAAAGAAGGTTGTCTGGAAGTCTTCCAAAACCATACCCTAATGTCAACCCACATGATTAAGAATGTCCCACCAATGCTTGGTTGAGCTATGAAGTATATAGGCCTCAAACATGAAAATACATTCTGGAGGTGTCTTGATATACTATAAGATGAAAATCATAGACTCTATCCATGATTTGGTAGCCTGAGGCCCACAATCCCTCTCTAAATATGAAGGATGCTACTGTTGGAACTCGGGATTCTGCTCTTCCATATAAGGGGAAGGTTGTGGTGCACCCTAAATGACCTGCATGAAACAAATTAGGTTTCAGGAAACTAGTCATAAAATCCCAGAGTAATACCTAGAAAAGGTTCCTTACGTGGCACTACAGGAGGTATGAAGCATCACTCAAGGGCCACCACCTCTAGAGTATTCTCAACACCACTCTCCAAACATAAAATGTGAGGATATCATAGTGTAATAACACAACAATTTCATATTTAATGCCTCATATAGGTTTTATAATAGACAGTGGAAAGTAATAATTATAGACACATTCAATCATTCCTATAAAAACGTACAACCCCCAGCCTACTCCAAGTGCTAGGTCATGGTAAGATTAATGAGTCAAAAAAATATCATAGGAGACAATTCTTATAACCCACTACTAAGGTCGAGTGGGGCTATTGTATAAAAATCCCCATATAAGGGTTCATTTAATTTAATGTTTATATTCATTTTAATTTATTTATATAATTAAATTCCCCTTTTAGGATTTAATTCAATGGATCACCATTCACAATTTAAAAGGGAACACCCACCGAATAAATTATATTTTGATGACTATTTATCCAAAGCACAACACATTTTATCCCATGTGACTGATAGTTGATGGAACAATGTACAATAATTGGATGCTTAGGATTTCTTCTTTGACTAGTGTTGGTAGGAAAAATTAGGTTAAGGCTGATGATTTAATTGTTAATTGTATTTTCTCATACTTTTGAGTAAATATTTTCATATTTCCATATAATATAACCATTTAATATCAAAGAATATCAAACAAGTAAAAAATAATAATATGAAAATCTAAAAATGCATGCAAAATAATACATGGCATGGAATAATGCCCATAATTTCAAGTCCCAGGGTGCCTAGTATGATCCAATATTAGTTATTACATCATATCATATGGCCAAGGCCAAATAACCAATTTATATAAAATCATCATTAATAACTTAATTGAATATGTGTATCACCCAGTGGTGAAATCCAGTGAAAAAATAAAAGGCTCATGTATTTTTATTACCATTCCTAAGTAAGTTGGCTTTCTCCTATAAGTGGTTTGGATACTACCTGAAAAAGTTACATGAAAAATTTAATATATCATATTACCATATCTAAACCAATACAGTAAGAAAACAAGAAATTAGATTTGATACCACTTTGTATTATCTTTCCCTAGATACCTCTTAACTAGGTCCCAAGACGGTGGCACAAGACCTCAAGTGCACATTCTCAAACATGAGATGTTACCATCTAGTAACGAGGGCCTATGGTGTGTTTTTGGGGATACTACTACCTCATTGACCATACTGGAAAATAGAAATTGACATATATAATATTTTATGATATATCTGTTGTATAATTTACCAATAGACATTAGAAAACCTATAATAAATAAGCATACGTAATTAATTAAAAATAATAGGGAGCTTACAGAAATATATATTCAAATAATAATGATGTTATAAAAAATAATATTTTATGGTGAGGGGATATAATCATATTTCAAATGGTAAAAAAAGGAGAAGGTTAAAACATCAATAGATAGAATCTTAAGAATATTCAAGATCCTCTACCCAAATCCATACAAAATTAGAAATCCAAAATTGGAAGCTGACTGCATCCCTTTAACTATCCTTGTAATCATAATTTCTATTCAAGTACGAAATTCATCCTGAGTATATTTTGAGATTAAATCCCAATAGACCACCACCAACAGTGTCAAAATCAATTAATTCAAGAAATATAAAATGAATAGTGATCTATAGTAAATAAATGCATTATATAAATGAATAATGTAATACATTGGACTCAGTTCCACTTAGACACTGGTCTAATTTACCAGATTTGACCAAATTTGGTGAGTCAGAACCAAAGTATCCTTTAAAGGTAAGGAGTGGGGTATTATATAGGAGAAGATGTATTCTTTCCAAGCTTATGACTGGGCTTGTAGTATTGTATCCTATGTTTCTAGAACCAAAGCATCAATTCTCATTTGAAATGATTTATTTACCTTGAAAATTAATTTAAGAAAAAACTGTAAAGAAAATATAGCGATTCACTTTAATACTATCCGTGGAAATTGAAATATTATTTCAAAGTTTCTCTAGAGGGACTCGATATTTGAAAAATGAGTAGGGATTCCATCTATGGTGACCCTAGAATAATTCTCAAATGTATCTCCAGGTATCGTGGGATAATGCTAATAACTATCCTTTGATTCAGTCCCTAGTTTCTCACATATGGACCCAAGTCTCTCTCATGACATGGTACATCAATCATTCCATTGGGGTAGTCTAAGGGGTCTTCCTAGGAAAAAATTTCATTATTCTAGAGATGGAATTCAATAACTCTCAGTGATCCCATCAGAAGAATTTCTAGATTCATCGTTGATGTTTTTAAAGAGCATTCATGAATTTTACATGAAGACATAATAATCCATCCAAGGGGTCCTACAGTTGGAAACCCTAATTTCAACCTCATCAATAATGGTGAAGTCATTACAAAAATCCATAGATACATGTATAACATGTCAATTAGAAGGACTATATCATTTTTAAGCATTTATAATCATAATTAGAATGTTGATCAAGGTATCCAATTATGAAAACCATTTAATGAATAAATAATTACAAATTAATAAGTTTTCCAATTCATTTAATTCAACCATTTCATTATGGCATGGTTTATTATGGTCTAACTCATGGTTCAATCTCTAATTAAACTACAAAAATAGGCTCAAGGTATTAATTATGTGACCACACACCTCAAGGGATGTCTTACCATTTTAGAAAAAAAGGGTAAATAGGACGCTAATGTTTATTTCACCCATTGGGTTGAAGTTAATTATTGAGATAAAGTAAAGGGTTTGATTATTTACATACTCGTGTCACTAATGCTATAGTTTAGCTTTCAACATAGTTTAATTAACCAATTAGAGGACATTCCCAAAGGGTATGTATAATGAAATTATGGACCAGTTTATAAACTAAAACAAAGTAAAGAAAAAAATAATCCACCACCTAAATAGACTTTAATAACTTCCCAGGTTTTGCATAAACCTTTAATCTAAACAAGGTTAGATGAAATTAATGAAATCATCAAATTTCTAGAAACTGGGACAAACGATATCTCACCAAGATAACAAAAAAGGTGGGACAATGAAAATTAAATATATGGGGTAGTATTAATGATATCACCCATATCATTCCATTTGATATGGATGTGAGGGAAAACTATTCATCATGGAGGAGTTATTTGAAGACCTATGAGAGGGGTAAGAGCTTTGAACGCGGGAAGAGAAGCTCAGAAAAAAGAGAAAAAAAGGGAGAAGGAAGAGTAGGTTCAAAATCAATTAATAAAGAGGAAAAAATAATTAAACTTATAAAACAAGGATTCATAGTTTGGCCTCCCAATTGTCCAAGTTTTGCACTAAATATGCACAATAATATTCTTCAAATGGGAACCCCACACAGTTAGGCATTCAATATATCTAACCATAAAGAAACCTTGAAAATGATATTTTCAAAAAACTATAGGTGCAACGAATGGAACTATTCATTGGGTCACATCACTGTATAAAAACCATGAAACCTAAAGGTCTTCATAATATATAGCAACATAGTTTATTGAATTCATGTGTATTGGGTGGCATAGTTATTTCTAACAATGTGGCCCAATTTATCTCTTTCAATTTCAGAGCTATGATATTCAAACACATCCCAGATGCACCCAAGTCCTCCATAACCTCATTAGGAATCATTATTAGGTAAAACATAATTTAAAACTAAAAACTAATATACCATACCTTTTAGAAAATATTTGATATTACATAGATAAAGGGAGGTAGAGAAGTGGAAAATGAAAAAAACGAGTTGTTGAAAAAATACTATATTCTAGGTGTGTCTTCCCTTGTATGATATTAGGATCCATTAATTATTGGAGTTCGATTAATGTATAATAACAATATGGATTCTATGAGTTTTAATATATAGAATTTCAGTAGAGATTTGGATTTTTCTATGTTGGGAGGAGTTAGTTTCCCTAGGGAGGGAAAGGGGATATTGACACGTGAAGAGAGAGGTATTTTGACAATAAAATCTGAATAAAATATTGTATCCATTTTAAACCATGTATTAGTGAATATTTGATAATATATAATATTAAAATATAATATAAAATTTATAAGACATTAAACCCCTTTATAATTGTAATTCAATTTTTTTAAAAAAAAAGTGGAAAAAAGACATAAAATTTAAGGGATCATTTTGATATATGACTTTGGAAAATTATTTTCAATTTTAGAAAATATTTTCATTTTATTTTATTGAATCATTTGTAAAATTAAATATATATTTTTAAAACCAAATGTTCTATAAATTTTTAATTCATCATAAATTTATCAATTATATAATTTTTGATACCTCAACAATGAGAAAAACCATATCTTCAATAATCAACATAAAATATATGTTTTTCATAAAATCACCTAAAAAATACCCCTTTTAAATTTTTTTCAGGGTGATCTCAAAAATTATATTCACACTAACAAAATAAATATCTATTATAAGGAATTTTTATTTCTAAAATAAAAAATTATTATTCTTACAATATACTTTTAAATAGAGTTTATATAAAATGGTGTTATATTTTCATTGATTTTTTGTAATGATAATTATTTTTTGGAAGTTCAGTATTTATATTTACTTAAATTAATCATAATATATTATTAATAATATAATATTTTATTTTGAGTTTAAATTTCTATTCAAATGGTCATATCATATTTCAAAATGTTCGTGTTACGCTTCCAACAGTCGCATAATTATTCCAACAGTATTGTTACATACAATAAATAAATATATATTCCTTCATTAGTTATTCAACTTAATTCCACTCAGGGTAATATATTTTAATTTTCATTATTTTTTAATTGTAAAAAAATGTTTCTAATTTTTTTCATGGGAGGGATGATTCTCTCATATTTGGTTGATATATATTTTCTCCTTTTAATTATAAAATTATATATTTTTTGTCCCATTTTAATGTTTTTTAATTTCTATTAGTTTTGTTTCTAAATAATATAATATTATTTACTAATGAAATAAATTTTTTGTTCATTTTATTTATGTAATGTATGTTTATAACACAATATAGTATAATATAACACTCATTTATTTCAAGAGAAAAATGTCATTTAAAAATCATGGGTTGTTTCATCTTCTCCCATTAAACACATCATACACTAAATTTCAACTCATATTCTTAGTTATCAACGGTTGAGGGTAATTCAGTTTAACTATTTTCTCATCTTTCCATGTCACCAATTCAAAATTATGGTTCCTCAAAATTACTTTGATAAGGTTTATTTTCTTATTGTGTGGAAAATTATATATGTGTTTCACGATCTTCAAAAAATTATCTTCATATGGGAGGTCATTCTATAGTGGTACCACCTTCAGATTCAGCACATGTGAGGAGTTTGGTATGTACTTACTTAGGAGTGCTATTTGGAACACATCATGAACAAGAGACGTATTTTACTAAAGTGAATGTTGATAGTACACTACTCTTATGTAATAAATGATATTAAAGTGAAAAATATCCTTAGGGATAAGATTATATTTCATTCAGAACCACATGAACCTCTTATATGGTGATATTAGTAGAAAAATTTGTCCACTGATATAAACTCATATTACCTTTGACAGATGATGACATAGGTCTTGTACCGATCCTATAAAGACTTTATATGAAGTGGAGTAGATTAATCATTCACTTTTATATCTTGTAAAATATAGGGCAGAAGTAGATTTTGTTTTCCAAATTCATCCCTAATATATGGATTTCAATATCAATTATCATATATATCGTTATATGGATACATTTGAATACAAGAGTGCAATGTTTCCTTTTATGAGAAGTCAAATATTGGAAAATTTTGATCCCATCCTCCATTAAATTCCATTTATAAGGATCTTATTATGTCCCCGAGAATCTAAAAATTCATTTTATATTGGTCATTTATGTGGGGGTGATAAAATATACTAAAATTAAATTAAGTGTTCAAAGTATTTTATTGAATAGTACACAATTTCGTGGGGAATATTATATCATTATTAGAGAAGATTGATTTTGGTTCTATTTGCAGCCTCACCACATCCATTGAATTTGTCATTTCATAATGTTCAATGAGAAATCATACCAAATATAAATTAGGATAGATTTCATGGTGAGTTGATCTACCACAATCCATATCATATTGCTTTATTTGGTTTTATTTTGGAGACAATTGGAAATTACTATAGTGGCATTATCTAATTGTCATGTTGATATAGGTAGTCATTTCATATCCCATTATTACTTTGTCACTCTATATTAACTTGCTGATATACCAAGAACAATGAGGATTACTCAATGATATTTTTCATCATGTTGTCCCAATAGAAGGGTTTCCAATGTCCATGATACATATTGTTACATCCATGATAGATGAAGAAACATGAGTTGTATGCCATATCAAACAGCTAATTGTTTATATCAGTTGATGTGGGGATATAGTTTCTTTTTTTTGAATTGAATGACACCTTACTCCTCGATGTGGAAATAATGTAGTTCCATGATTTCAAATTATTTTTAATACCATGATTATCCCTTTGTTTCTCCTTGATCTTATATTTGATAGATGGATGGGAAATCATTTTGTCATGGTAGGATGTATTCCCCATCATTATGATTTCAAGATCAATTATTTTTATATCATTAAACATTGGTACTTTACTAGTCAACAACAATGATATAGTAATAAGTAATTTTTGACTAAGATCATCAACTACATTATTTTTTGTTACTAGATGGTAGTGAATAGATAAATAATAGTCTATTATTAGATCTAACAATATTTATTGACATATTTTTGTATCCATATGTGCGATTATATAATTTATAATATTATGATCAATATACATGTCAAACATCTCACCATAGAGATATTTCCACCAAATATTCAAGGAAAATATTATGGTATATACCTCTAGATCATGAATTGATATGTTTTCTAATGGATCATCAGTTTTCATGAGGTTTCAGATATTATATTAAAATTATTAATGAGAATTAAACCTATGGACTTTGTTGATGAATAAAAGTATATCATAAAACATTCTGCACTTATTGGTAGTGTGGGTATAGATGTAGTGATTTCTATATTATTCTTCTCATTAATTCTTTGATCATATTATTCCATACCAGATTACATTACTCATTAATATGTTACATTATATATTGGTCTATAAAATCATGATAAATGTTTTCATAAAACATTTTTTTGTAGACATCTATACAAATAAATATATATAAGTCCAAGACTTTAGTCGGTATGGTTCATTCTTGAATTTATTTTTTCTTTGAATTTTCCACAAACAATCTATCACTTATTATCACATACCATATTAATGTGACATGATACATAAAAAATTCACAATTGATTAAAATAGAATGCATATTCTCCATCCATAATTTTTCCTTCACAATCCTTATATTCTCTAAATTTTTATCATTCCTCTTGGAGTAAATTGTAATATCATCAGTAAACAGTACCACAAATTTGTTGAGGTAGAATCCAAAGACTATATTCATTAAATTCATGAATATTTTTGTGGTTTTGGTATGTTTTAATGGAATCACTATGAATTTATAATATTCCTTCTTTGTAAAAAAATAATTGTTTTGAATATCTCCCGTATTCACCTTCATTTAATGATATATAAAATGAAGATCCACTTTTGAGAAGTACTAAACTCCTCATAGTTCATCTTAGAATTCCTAAATCCATGGAAGAGGATAATTTTTATTTATAGTGATATTTATGATTTCCTGATAACTGTTTCACAACATCATTGATCCACCTTTCTTCTTGATAAATAAAACTGGTGCACCCCAATGTGATGAAATAGGTTGTATAGACCCTTTACCCAAATTATCTTAAAGATAATTCATTAAATTCTCATTTTCTACATGTGCCATCCTATAGAGACCTTTTTATATAAGAGTGGATCTAGGTTAAATTTTTATTGAGCAATCTACCTCAAGATTTTGGGAAATTTCATGACACTCAACTTGAAATACATCAATGTATTCCGTTGTAATGGAAATTTCCTCTAGGTTGATTACTTCTATTGACTCAACCATTTGACCAAGGTATGATTATTCAAAAGGGATCAACACCCACACTATTGAGGTATTTTACAAAGGATAATCATGTTCTTATTTTCAATTAATGAGGAGAATGGGATGGTTTTCAATATGAAATGATATTTCATTTTTGGAATAGTTGATATTTTATCTATATAACAAGAATCGATCCTTTACCATTATAACATAAAATTACCCCAAGGTAAGGATTATAGGATTATATAGAATAATCTGGCCACATTTTCTAATAATAAAAGATCCCAACAATTCTGTTGTTATGATCTCACTAATAGTTGTTTTTATAGATATCTCTACTTTGGGGTATTGAGAATTAAATTTAGTAGTTCTAGAAAAATCACTAGATATAAAAAATTGTGTAGAACCAAAATAAAATAAATATTTTTCAATTATTGAGTGAATAGTAATTGTTACTTGTATAAAATCATTTTAATCATCCACTTTTGTAGTAATTAAAGAATATAATTTCCTTTGATCCTTCGGATTTTTTGGTTCCTGATGCTAATTAACCTAATGGGATCATGGTTTAGTTCAATATCTTATATATTTCCCTAGTATAACTAGATCATTTTAAAGGTATGGTTTTAATCTCTTAAAGAATCAATCTATTTTTATAACATTGTTGATAAAAATAGGTGTATCTTACCATCAATATGATGTTTTCCTTAAATTTACTAAAATATTAAAATTATTTTTTCTTTAAATATATGAATTCTATCTCTATCATTGTTTTAAGAGTTTTAGTGGAATAAATTTTAAAAAAAATTTCTCGTAGTTTTCCCACTAAATTTTTCCCTTTTCACTCTTCAGTTTGGTGTTATTTCTTAAAAAAACATTGATTGACCTATCCATCTAATTGATAGATAACAATATTCAATAGTTATTCTTATAACTAGTGAAAATATAAAATATCTTCCATATTGTGTTAACTCACTATTACACGACAAGTGGATCAGAAAACCCATTAAATTTTGTTGGTAGTTTATTCAAAATGGACTCAGTGGATAGTTGTTCCTTCTTAAGTGAAGGAAGATGTTACATTTGGTTCAGGTTATTGTTCATAGCCTAAGACAGCTGGGTAGGAATCACCATAATATTGTGAACTCCACCATCCATAATTTTGGTGATGATATTTGAAAAATTGTTGCATTTCCCCTAACATGGGATGATGGACTTGTTTCTCTTTCTTTGCACTATTTAAGAAAATATAAAATGATTTGATAATATGTGAGTCAAAAAAGAGAGATTAATTTTATCTTTTCAAAAATTAACTCAGGGGGAATATCTTATGGGATTACTTTGTTTAGACATCTTATAAAAAAACCTTCTTGGATGGTTTCCTAAATTATGTCTTATATTTAGGGTAGTAACTAGAATTCTCTAATATTAAATACCAAATTATATTAACCATACATGTGTTAAGAACTATAGTGGCATTATTTTTTCATACATTACTATAACACAATTTCAAAAATATATAACATAATATTTCAATAATTAAGGATATAAAGGTTTAATATCTTGGGGAAATCATGATCATACATCAATTATAAAAGAAAAAGTGAAATAATTTACCTAAATACAACATCTTTATCATTATAGAATGTCCCATTATCCATAGTACATGTAATCACATGAGGATATACATTATGTGAAATAGATGAGATATAAGACCAATAAAGGGATCAATAAGGGACACAAATCAACAACACATGAGTGAGAATAATAAACATAATCCTATAATAAAAATATGATCATAATAAATATCACGAGGGAAACATTCAAAAGTGTGATGTAATGTGATGATGCATAAAAATGAAACATCATTCCATCAATTTAAAAAACCACACATATTTATGAACAATGCTAACATCATTTTCAAGCATACTATTTGTGCATAAATCATAAAATCACATTTAGATGAAATATAACAACATGTTCATGAATAATACACATATTATTATGAGATATATCACATTAAACAATGAATTGTAGAGCTATATAATTCCATGCCCACCGATTACATCATAATATTTAAAATATCAGGCATTTTACATAGAATATATCACAAATGTAGTCATGAAATATCCCATGGACAGGATTTGGTTTCCTAAGGATTTCATAAATGTTTATTTCAGGAATATATATGGGGTTACGAATGATAATGTGATAAAATATTTGGCATAATCATCATCATCATTGAGGGATGAATAAAGAACTCATGTGGAGTAAAAGATGTGTCTTTGAAACAAATGTCTTTTTTTGGAAAATATTTTTATTTAGATTATATAAAAAGGTAGAAAATTTATATCCCCAAAATAGAGGGGAATAATTTCAAATTTATTTTTAAGCAACGTTATTGTAATATGCAAACTACAAATGACATGAAAGAGGGATAACCAAATGAAAGAGAGTTGGGTTCGAGAATCCCATTACCTTAAATCCGGATTTATTACATGACATTTCTGACTCTTGAAAACTATATTTGTTTTATTATATAATTTAATCATATTTAAATTATGAAAATATATGTGAATATTTATTAATTATATTAATTTGATTATATTTTTAATTTTTTTTATTTAGGTTGAAGCATTTTTAAATCATGATTTCCTGAAAAACATTTAATTTCTCTTCGATTTATCTATTTTATTCATGAGAATTAATAAAAAAATAGTATAAATTATTGAAGCATAAAATAATTTTTTATACATTTATTTGTAATAAAAAATTCAATTTAATAATAAATATGGTTGTTGAGAAGTAATGAATTTGTAAACGTTATCGTTCGTAGTTGATCGTACGTTTTTGGGAACATTGTCCAAAGGAGGAGAAAGAGAGTTATAAAATATAAGTACATAATAAAAATATTTATTAAAAAATTTTAATATCAGTATTTTTTTAAATCATTCCTAATTAATATTATATTATTTTATTTTGAAAGGTATATATAAATATAGGAAGCAAAGTGTATAATATATAGAAGAGTTCATCAAAAAATACCCCCTTCTTGGTGTTTCTTCCATTGTATGACACTTGAACCCCTTGATGATTGTTGTAGTATTACTCTATAATACTCCTATGGATTCTAAGAGGCTTAAAGGATATGATATGTGTTGAACATAGTCTTTGAAAATATTGAGAAGAGTGGTTTTCCCTGGGGAGGGAGAGGGGTTATATATACTTGAGGAGGGTGGTATTTTCAGAGTAAAATATTTAATAAAATACTATATCCATGTTAAAACCAAAAATATATAATTTTTCTTTTAAAATTACCCAATACTATGTCCCTAGGTATGAAAAATATTGATACAATCTATATCCACAATTTTTATGTGTTATGGTTCTTATTACTGTCGCTACACCAAATAGTTGTTGGCACAACTTTAATGGGTTGTAGCGGTGATTTACAGTATGGAAACCACACCTATATCCATGACTTCTAACATTGAAACAACACCTATACCCATAGTTTTTGGAACCATGGGGAAAAGCCTTCATGTTTTACCCTATATCTATAGGGCTCTTGTGACAGTTCAAATTTTGGCTATTGGGTCTATATCCCTGATGAAAAACCATTATCATATCCCAAAAAAACCATGGCTATAGGTGTAAACTATAGTTCTTCTAGAGGTGTTTGATCTCTATTACTCTAATATACATAGAAATTCACACTACCACTATAAGAAAACCAACATTTGGTATATATAAATAACTCTAAAAATCTTGAAAATAAGGAAAAAACCATTGAAAAGAGGTCTTCCCTAAACATTCACATGTGGAACATTTTTTGTGGTGCTCATATAGATAACTGATAACAACAATTTTCTTAAAATGAGACTATAAGTAAAGTATATATCCAATTTTCTATAAAAAAGTGGGTATAGCCTTAAGAAAAACATCATATATCAACTATTCCATAAAAAACCCTTTGTTATAGCCTTCAAAAAAACAAATTATTGCAATAGTTTATGATAACTGTAGATATAGACTTAAAAAAACATCCTATAGCCAGGGTTTGAAGAAACTATTTCTATATGAGCATAATATATCCACTTTTTAATAGAAACATGTATATATATTTGACATATATACCAAAAGCCACGGGTTCCAAAAACTATGTCTATAGGTCTGTGAGTATAGCCCATATATCTTGTAGTGACCTTATAGTAGTGACTTTATTACAATATCAATCGTATCAATATAATTGATGAGTTTAAATACATTTAATACATTTATAATTTCAAAAAAATATGCTTATTCAAAAACTAGGTGTAAGAAAAGAAAAATTATTATTTTAAGAGAACATATTTGACATTTGAAATTATAAATTGTTTTTTAGGTTTGGAAATTATGTTTATTTTATTTTAATGAATAATTTATGAAATTAAATAAATTTTTGATGAATATCATGTTCTATAAATTATTTGGTCATTATTACATCATCAATTATTTAATATAATATATATGGTTACAAGGAAATATAAAGTTTTACTATTCACATGGAAATTCAAGTATTTCATAATGTACCAAAATATAAACAATGGAAAATTAAAATATGATTATTTAGACAATTATAGACTTTTTACCTAAATATATTTCTATCATAGGAAATTTTAATTTTCAATGAAAATAATATTATATTTACAAAATAAATTAAAATAAAATTTATTAAAAAGGTGCTAAGATTTATTTGAGTTTTTTGAATCATGAAATTTTTTGGGAATTAGGATATTTATATTTACTTAAATTAATAATTATAAATATATTTTATACCAGAATTTATTTTTATAATTTAAATTACTATTCCATAAATTATGTTATTGTTCCCAATGGTTAGGTTACTATTGACAATGGAAAGGTTAGTATTCCAATGGTTGCATAATTATTCCAATGATAATGTTTCATCCTATAAATACATATACATTGCTTCATTAATTATTCAACTCAATTCCAATAAAGGTTTTGTTTTCCATATCCAATAATTTTGAATGGTTTAGAAATATTTTTTCTCTCTTTCATTGTCTTGTGTGAGGGAGGGTTGATTCTAGAGGATTTGCTTGGTCCATATATTCCCATTAACATTTCATAATTTAAATTTTTTTCATGATTGTATTTTTTTCCATTTTCATTGGTATATTTAGTGAATAATGTAAAAATATTTATTAATTAAATAAATTGTTTTTTGTTTATTTTTATAATGTACGTTTATATTACTATATAGTATAATATGGCCTAAAATTATTTCGAGAGAGAAATATTATTTAAAAATTCATGGGCTTCCCATTGATATCCAATATGTGCTGAATATCTAGAAACTGAATGACATGTTGAGATCATGCTTATTGGACCTCAAATCTATATGTGTTCAATATCTTCCTCTAGTCATGTTATTATATAATAATATATTTCAGTCAATTAACCCAATGACTCTATATGAATCCATTTAGTATAAGAGATGGTAAAACATCTACATTCTGGGATGCAGTTGATGAATTAAAGATTTTGGTACTTGATATGGTTGAGGAAATGGTAGAAAAGTGCAATAAAATTTAGTATTACATCATTGTTTCTCAAAGTCGACAAAATAGAATTTATAAAAATCATTGATGAATCTTGGAGTTTGCGGTTGAAAATGAAGAGTTCATCCAAATATATATTTGGAAGGGATTCATGAGATTTGGAATGATATCTATGTTATGTCTCAGGTACATCAGCCAATTTCAAATTCTTGGTCACATTGGATTAATGAACTATCAATTTTCACTCCCACTAACCATGTCTCAAGTATATGAAAAACACTGCATATCTATCATAAAGAATTACATACCAGATCCCTCGCATTTATTTAATTTGGAGGTTGTGAAAGTAAAAAATTTTCTCTCTTATGAGGAGCAACTATTTACATTCATGGATTATTGATAAAAATATTGATGAAATAATGAAAATTCATATAGTCAATGTGTGATGGTGAAACCATAATTATGAGAAAGATGCATGTGAATTAAGGATGCCATGAAGCAGAAATAAGCTCACCCATTTTCATATTAGTATTTAAAATTAAATTTCATGTGTTATATTTCTTATGGGGGGGAGATTGTAATTAACCAAATTAAATTAATAGAATTTTCTTTTCTGAATATAAATTTTAGGAAAATTTAGTAATATAAAATTATTTACATTCATCACTTTAGAGAACCAATTTTTTTATTATAATAAATATAACATTAATAGTATAGATTAAATATGAATTTATGATTTGAAAATATTACAATAAAATAACAAATAAAATAATAATAAAACTAAAACATGGAATTTTGGATATACTCAATAAAAAAAATAACCACACTCATGAAAAATTCTGTAAAAATAAAGATGAATATTATAAATAAAATATTAAATTTTATATTTAGATAATATATCCTTGATAGAAATATAAGTTAATCAAAAATGAATAAAATATAATGTATTTATAAGAATTATGAAACCGAAATAACCCTTAATATTTTCACTATTGGAGTAGTAATAGGACTTTTGGAATGTCAACCAGACCATGGGAATGGAAATCGGACTATTGGAATAGTAATAGGACTTTTGGAATATTAAAAAGACCCTGGTAATGGAAATAAAACTCTTTGGAAAAAAACATGACTATTAGAATTGTAGTATCACATATGAAAGTGTAAAATAAAATTAATTTATCTTAAAAAATGAGTAATTTATGATTTATGACATGGTACATGTAAATAAATGTTCTAAAAATGATAAATAGATTGTTTATATTTTTATAAAACAGAAATATTTTAATTTCATTTCTATTAATAAATATTAAAATTTAAAATAATGTATATTATCAAAAATTCAATTTATGAGTAATTGTTTTAAAATGATATGATAATTTTATATGGCCATATATAATTTTTTATAGGGTCATAAAATCGATCCTAATATTTAAATAGATATATTAAGAATAAAATTGTATTTTATTTAAGAATTAAATTTCACATCTCTAGATAATTATTTTCATAAAATAAATTTAATTTAATGATTATACGCATTGAATTATGGCCAGGGTAAATTGATGATATTTTTAAAAAGTAGTTGAATTTTTTTGAATAGTAAAATATAGTAACATTAGGTATTTGACATTATAAGAATAATAAATGAATTGTTGAGTCATGGATGATTTATGCACCCATAAATTGAAAATATAATTCAAAATTAACAATTAATATTTAAAATCAATAATATTGGTAGTCTTTCACAGAAATAATGAATTAATGAATATCATACTAATAAACACTCATCTCTTCCCCTTAAAAATAAATCTTGTGACCAACCATTATATGAAATTATTCTAAGCCTTGTGTCTTTACAAATTTAAAACCAAAAGACATACCAATCCATTCAAACATTTCATTTTGCTATTGATCTCATCCAAATACTAATCCAAGGATTCATAAGTGGTATCCTAAGAAGAGACATCCAAAGGGAATGTTAATACTATTAATGAAGTATATTATTTTTCTCTTCCTCGCCTTCCCCTAAAAAATTTCATTAAAATTAGAATAATAAATAAAATATTATATATATTACATAGTTATATTGTTTGAATCAAATATCTATCACCCATCAAGTTTTCACCTCTTGTATTTATAAAAATAAAAACATCATCTCTATTATGTACGTTCACCACTTCCATGGATGCTGAGTTTTGTTCCCGATTACCACCTATATTTTTGGATTAAATATTATGATATATATATTTTAAAGTAGTAATTTTTTTAATAATAAATAATTATTTATATTCTGCAATAAATATATAGTCCTAATATTAAATAAAATGGAACTTGATTGTGATGTTCGATATAATCACATATATGATATAACCACATAATGATAATCATTGTACTGAATGATTTATCAACATGTTTAAAGAAAAAATGATATTTCGTACAATATTATTTTCTAGAATAACATTAATACCATTTAATTTCACATATAGAGAAATATTATCATTTTATAAGAGAACCAATAATTATCGACATGTGATCCCCCCACAGAACTAGGAAATAAACGCCTTCATAACAATATAATTAAACACTATATCTCATTGAAAATTTTATAAATGTACTTATTAAAATTATATTAAATAATATATAGATGAAAAATATATTAATTATGAAATTAATGAATCTAATTTTATAATCCAATAAATTAAGGGCAAGTGTAGAATGATTTCGGAACATAAGTTAAGGGATCCATTTAAACCACCCTTTTATTATGGGTTATAACCTTTCTCTCTTAGAATCATTTAATTAATCATTAATATTATATAAATATTAGAAATTCAATATATATGTCACCCACATGTATAGCTATCATATTCATTTATCATATTGTGGGGGAATATATACCTTTGATTCATTTACCAAATTCCTCCTTTATGAAATATCTCTTGATTATGATATGCTGAAAAAAATATATATCCAATTTATTTCCATGGGTAAATATTTTACTTACAAGTTATGATTGATTTAATTATGTGGATAAAATTATCATTTTTTTGTTATTATGGTAATTCCTAGATATTTTTCCAATGCATTGGGTAATTGTAGAGACCCGTATCTTGATGTACATGGACATTACATTACTTTTGCGGAATACTTAGTACATAACAAAAACACACACACAAGGATTATAATAGTTTAGTGTCTTTGGAAACTCGGAATATAATCTTCTAATCGTGGTGAAAGATCTTCAACATCTCCCATAAAGATCTTCCCTTTTTTTTACCTAAAACCTTTCTTTATATCCTGGGGAAAAGAAAACATAAAAGGGTGAGCTCAAATGCTCAGTAAGGGTAAACAAAAGAAATATCAATCATATTCAAAAGAACATAACATTTTGGAAATCTTAACCTGCAAAAGAGAGCATAATTTCATAACATGGGATAAATCATGGCAGTAAAATGTAATCACAATAATCATAACTTAAAACCTGAAACTTTGTGGCATACACACATAATCATAGAGAATCATATCTTATTATTCAAGACTCATTTCCAAGACTATCTTAATGGACAAAGTCCATTTCTGAATCGAGTAACCCTCGTTTCAGTCCTGTTTCACTGAATCGGTATAACCTACCATTCCAGCCATGTCTATCTCATGAGATATAAAATCTTTACCAAATGCATTGGAGGGAGATATATGTCCCACCCATCTCATAATGATACCATTCTTATGTTTGCCACAATATCAGAAACCATACATCATAGCATAACCCATGTAATCAAAATGGGAATCTTAAACATCGTGACATCATAAAACAATTCATATAAGATAAAGGAATTCATAAAAATATAACCCCATCACAACATAATCAAATCAATGTAATAATAGGGATAGAAACAGAACCCTTTATTATCTTAGATGGAAAATAATTTTGATAAAACTCTTGAACTCCATTATTGAAGAAAATATCCTTTCTTCTTCAAAAACATTTTTTTCTCTCTTAACATGTCATAAAGTTTTATTCTAAAAGAAGTTGATTAAAAATAATCTTGAAAAATTTTAAAGGAAGCTTATTGGAAATAATGTTTTAAAAATCCATTCATGCCGTATAAGTTAAAAAAACATTCTTCTCGTACTTTTGTTAGAAAAGTCAATAAGTACCTCGTACGAAAAACGCCAAAAGATTCCTTTCATATCTTTTACTGAAATCTCACCGAAGGGTAAAATTTGATATAAACTATTGTAGAAGGATATAAATATTACATATTGGGGAAACATGGGTGTGGATGTTAAAATACACCCCAGTAAATACCAAAGTATAAACAATCTCGGATAAAATGAGATTGTGAAATTTCCCTTACCTTAGGTCCGATTTGCTTCATAGGTGTCCGAACCTCCTGTATAATGATTTAAATAATGTCATTAACTTATTACAGAATCATATTAATTGTTATGATATCATATATGGTTCACTTATGACTTTATATTACCCGTTCTTTTGTAAATTCCATGTTAAAAAAGTGTTTTGGGTAAAATCGTTTCATTTATCGTAGGTGTTTGGACTTGTTGTTCTTGACATTATTATTACTTATATCATGATTTAATTACTTCCAGAATAAAAAACATGATTTATATATCATATATATTCAGTATATATATATAATAAATATATAAATGAAATGAAACACACCGTTCATGGAGACGGTAGTCCGTACGTACGCATGAATGCTGTTTTCCTTTCCTTATTGTCTTGAATGGAAGTAAGTAGATGACATACATATATAAATAAATACAGAAGCTTTATAATGTCATATATTTCATTATTATTTCTTATATATACTTTATAATCATTCTTAAATGGTTAACATGGAGAATGAATCTCATCGCGTCGTGGAGACGGTAGTCCGTACGTACGCACGAGCGATGATATCGTTCCCATGGTCGTGGAATTATGTTGAAGCGTATGTATACTATTTCAGTATAAATATCACTCTATAATAATCATATATATTTACTCCTTACACCATTATACCCATCCAATTAAGGTGGTGGCGGAAAATAGATTACACCACGGCGTGGAGAAGGTATTCTGTACGTACGCACGCGCGGTGATTTCCTTTTTCCGTAGGATGGATAGAAGGTTAATTATAGTTGTTTCATATTTATAATAACATATAATTATATAATAAATACTGACTTTATTACTTTATCATCATACAACTAAATAAGACTATGTTGAAGAAGAAGGAAATTGAAAAAGATCGGTAATGGATATTACCTCTTCTTTGAAACGCCTCTTTGAATCCTCCACTTAGGGAACTAAGACTGGTCTTCGAAGAAGACCAGTACCTCTAGGATTATTCTATGGAAGTGGAGAAGGGATTTTGGCAGGGGTTGGCCGAGCTTGAGTGCTCAAATTGGTGTGAGGAGGAGGGGGGGGAGGTTCCCTTTTATAAGGGAGGAGAGGGGCACCTTAGGAATATCTCAAAATATTATTTTATATTAAAGTCAAAATCGGTTTATAATGGTTCCAAAGGGTCTTATTTCAAATCTAAAGTGGGGATGAGTAGAAATCCTCTCATCCAATATGATTTAGATAAGTTTAGGTTATTATTTTAACCTTATCAATTAGATTTAACTCTAAGTTAAATAATTTAACTTTTACCGTGTCTTTTTGTTTTCTTACACTATATGGTTAATAAACTTACCATAACAAGCCAAACGAACCCCAAGTTGTTTATTATTAATATATATATCCTTATCTAAGTCATTTTTCCGATCCTTAGATTTTTAGGAATTAAATAACAATTGATAATATAATATTTGTTTTAAAAACTAATTTATGTCAATTTTGACACTATTTGGTACATTATTTTTTTGAAATTCATAACAGAATGATAAGTTCGAAGAAAGTTGCTTAAATCAACAATAACATGCCATAGTAACCTAGAAAATTAGTGTAAGTCATAAAAAGTCTCAAATTCCATTTATTTGGGCATTTATAACATCAATTATGTTAATTTTTCTTAAAAAGGTAATTACTGTATCATTGTTGTGTCATAAATAAATTAAATTATTTAAAGTCTAAAAATTACAAATAAAATACCATTATGTAGGAAATCTTTTTAGATTTATAATGAATATTTATAGTCGAATTTATCTTATGTAGAACCCCATATTAAAAATGTTTTAGTAAATAAACTTTGATTTTAACCCTTTTAACTCTTCTTTGAATTAAATAATAATAAATGTCCTAATCTAATCCAAGTGGGCCTAAATGATAATATTTTACACTTAAGGTTGTTTTTGGACGAGATACACTTGTACAATAGGATTATGAAATGTGTTAGGGTAATATTAATATCATTGTTACCCTTAATTACCATATTTACTTTTAACCGTGGTAAATAAAAGTAAAAAGTTACTATTCACCAAAAATTATTTTTATCTCATTGAACCACATTTTACTTACTGATATCAACCGTGTCTATCGGATTTTCGAAATTCCATTCACAGAAGCGGTAAAATTAAGTTTTCTGCAAAATTCAGTTTTTAACCTACCACTTAGTAGTTTCACTATTCATCAAAAATTGAAAGTTTTCAGAAAAATATAAAAAATTAGGCCTAAGCTATATTTGATATTATGAACACAAAAATGATTTCTATTTTACCAAATTCAAAACATATCAGTTTCATTAATTAATTTAAAAATTAATTCCCATCGTCAAAACAAATAGCATGTTCTTAAGAGATAATAACTATCAAAAGATTGACACTAGTTTATGTCGGGTTTAAATGTGAAATTACATCCAATGACCAACATTGTATTAAATTGTAAAAATATATTCTAAATATACTTTCAAACCATTCAAACTAATAATTTATCACTATTAATTATTTTGATTGAAAAAGTTGTTTTTAATTAAAATTTAGTACTTTTCACTATTCATCAAAATATGAAAGTTATCCGAAAATCACCAAAATTTCACCCTAAGCTAATTTCGATATTAAGAATCCAAAAATGAATTCCATTTTGAAAAATAAAATTTACAAAATTTCAAAAAGTGGTTATTACTATTCATAATGGCTAGTTTTAATAATATTTTAATAGCATATCGATGTTTAGTGAAACTCGTTATTGTGTACTACACACGCTATCGAGGAAGGTCGCGATTGCATGCAAGACAAGTCAAGGATGCGTGTTGTGCAAGATCCTTTTGGTGTAGTGTATAACACAAGACATTAATGAAATTAAAAAGAATATTTTATCATAAAATCTCGGGCAGTTACATTCTACCCCCCTTAAAATGAATTTCGCCCTCAAAATTCTTCGGGATTATAAATGGTTTACTATTTGAAAGTTTCTTTAATAGAAACCCACATCGTAAAAAAGAATACCAAAACATGGCTTTAAAAACTAAAGTATGAAATGTAACGATTACCCAAATAAACTAATCACTGGGTTTCCACATAGGTGAAAATATGGATATGGAAGAGAAATCTAACCATCATGTTCTGATGGTGAGTGGTAGAGAACATGGCTATGGAAAAGCCAGTAATCACAAATCCATAGATTTGTGATGATATAAGGTACCATCTGATTCATCAGGTATAAGATCACTAGGACAACATTTTTGGTTTTCAAGATCATTTCCCTAAAGTTGAAGAGTTTGAATTAGAATAAATACTTACTTTATTTTGGTATAATCTCACTGTTGTTCGTGCCTTGAACAATTTCTACTTCATCTCTTAAATAAATGAAGTTGAATTTGTTATTCGTGATGTGTTAGAAGATCATGTGATAGAATGATGGGTCATTCCATCTCTTTCAAACAAAAGTTTAGCAAAAGTTATAAGTACATCTTATGTTTAGATTAATCGTATATGGTTCCAAAAATGAACTTATACTTCATATATCATACCTCTTAATAAAATAAAACTAGTTTATACTCACCAGGGACTTCCTGTAGGCCAGTGGTAGGCAATAAAGGCCAGTCGCACTTCGGTTGTGGGTTCGATTCCCACAGCCTTGTCCGACGCGATGGGTTGTCGCCCGTCCTGCAGGTTTTCCTTTTTCTAAAGCTATATTACTATAACATCCCATCAATAATATCGAAAAAACTTCTATCCTTAAACAATACTAACTTATGTCCAACATAATCCATTCCAATCTTTAGGCTTATCCATAATACTGCAGTCCACTCTCAAAACATAGTGAAAACGATTACCATAGATTTAATACCATCGTTGATCCCCATATATCATAAGATATGTTTTGTTGGTCACATTCCAAACATTCAACGTCCTTAATCATGTATTCTCTTGAATACCCATTTAACCTTAGTGAAAACATGAATGCAGATAAAATTTAACACCTTCCACGTACCAAAATCCTCAAAATTCTATATACTCAAACCATGATATCACTTAGTCCTTATATCAATCATGAGCTCATGAATACTGTTAAACATTTCATTTTCTCATTTTCCCTTCATTATGCGCATATCATCATATTTCCAAAAATATCTCAATCACTTTGAATACCACATTAGACCAATACATAAATATTTCAATACTCCATGATACAACATTATTTTGGAATCCCATTACATAAACACTTAATCATTCCACCACATCGTTGTCATATTCAACATCACCAGTAGTGATCACATGTGACTTCCCTTTGTCCTTTGCCTTAAGTGGTTGCTCATGTTGATCATCACTAACCCTTGGATTAGGGAATTTATTAGCATAATGCCCCATTTCCTTGCACTTGACGCATTGAAGTGTTGGTGGTGCAATCTCTGCAGTGTTTTCTTTATTCACATCATTAGAAACCCTTTTTCCATTACTTCGGCACTCAGCTGCTCGATGAACTTCTTTTCCACACTTAAAACATTTTTTAGTCCCTTTAAGACAATCTCCACCATGCTTCTTCCCACACTTTGAGCATAAGGAAACATTCATCTTCTTTTCACCATTATTTTGAGATTTCTCCTTAAACTCCATCTTTCGTTTCTTGTCAAAACCATGAGATGGATATGTAACACCAACTTCCATTTCTACCTTGATAGCACAACGCACAATTTCTTCATCACTACTGAAGTCTCTTATAGCTAATGCCCTTCGAAGACTTTGTTTTAAGCCACTGAAAAATCGATCAACTTTACTTTTAGGTTGGATGATAATGCCAGATGCATACCTTGCAAGTCTTTTAAAATTCGCTTCGTATATACCTACAGATTCATCATCCTTTTGCTTTAGTTCAAGAAACTCCTTCTCCATCTTTGTTCGAAGAATATGAGGGAAGTACTTACTGAAAAACAAGTTCTTGAACTCGTCCCATTCCATGGACTCAATTTCATCTCTTGGCCTCGTATTCTTGATAAGATTCCACCATTGATCAGCTTCACCTTCCAAACGATATACTGCTAAGATGACTTTATCATATTCAGAACATTGAAGAACTGAAAATATCTTTTCAGTGGTACTGATCCATTGTTCAGCAACAAGTGGCTCAGAAGACCCACTGAAAGAAGGTGGACGTTGCCTCATGAAGGACTCAATAGAATATTGTTCCCTTCTCTGCTCATTTGGAAGTCCAGAATGATTCATAGCTTGTGTAAGTTTAGCAATAAGATTTTGCACTCCATCTCCCATAACATTTTTTTGTTCAGGAGGACAATCATTGCATTGTCCATTGCATTGATCAACACGGTTCCTTCGGGTTCCAGCCATCATCTAAAACCCAAAAAGAATAGTGTGAGAGGCAAAAATCATGCTAGAGAAAACAACATAATAAAGGGGGAGTACCTTCAATATCTAACATCTTAGGTTTAATTCTATGATCGTTAGAATAATTCTAGTACTATAACCTATATGTATACTTAACCTTAGGGACATCCCTAGACATACCTTAGAAATATCTCTAGGGATCTCACTAGCGTTTTCGCATCCTAGTTTACAAAGGTTGACTAAACCTTTCCTCTGATACCAACTGTAGAGACCCGTATCATGACGTACATGGACATTACATTACTTTTGCGGAATACTTAGTACATAACAAAAACACACACACAAGGATCGTAATAGTTTAGTGTCTTTGGAAACTCGGAATATAATCTTCTAATCGTGGTGAAAGATCTTAAATATCTCCCATAAAGATTTTCCCTTTTTTTACCTAAAACCTATCTTTATATCCTGGGGAAAAGAAAACATAAAAGGGTGAGCTCAAATGCTCAGTAAGGGTAAACAAAAGAAATATCAATCATATTCAAAAGAACATAACATTTTGTAAATCTTAACCTGCAAAAGAGAGTATAATTTCATAACATGGGATAAATCATGGAAGTGAAATGTAATCAAAATAATCATAACTTAAAACCTGAACCTTTGTGGCATACACACATAATCATAGAGAATCATATCTTATTAGTCAAGACTCATTGCCAAGACTATCTTAGTGGACAAAGTCCATTTCTGAATCGAGTAACCCTCGTTTCAGTCCTGTTTCACTAAACCGGTATAACCTACCATTCCAGCCATGTCTATCTCATGAGATATAAAATCTTTACCCAATGAATTGGAAGGAGATATAGGTCCCACCAATCTCATAATGATACCATTGTTATGTGAGCCACAAAATCAGAAACCATACATCATAGCATAACCCATGTAATAAAAATGGGAATCTTAAACATCGTGACATCATAAAACAATTCATATAAGATAAAGAAATTCATAAAAATATAATTCCATCACAACATAATCAAATCAATGTAATAATAGGGATAGAAACAGAACCCTTTATTATCTTAGATGGAAAATAATTTTGATAAAACTCTTGAACTCCATTCTTGAAGAAAATATCCTTTCTTCTTCAAAAACATTTTTTCTCTCTTAACATGTCATACAATTTTAATCTAAAATAAGTTGATTAAAAATAATCTTGAAAACTTTTAAAGGAAGATTCTTGGAAATAATGTTTTAAAAATCCATTCATGCCGTATAAGTTAAAAAAACATTCTTCTCGTACTTTTGTTGGAAAAGTCTAAAAGTACCTCGTACGAAAAACGCCAAAATATTACATTCATATCTTTTACTAAAATCTCACCGAAGGGTAAAATTTGATATAAACTATTGTAGAAGGATATAAATATTACATATTGGGGAAACATGGATGTGGATGATAAAATAAACCCCAATAAATACCAAAGTATAAACAATCTCGGATAAAATGAGATTGTGACATTTCCCTTACCTTCGGTCCGATTTGCTTCGTAGGTGTCCGAACCTCCTATATAATGATTTAAATAATTTCATTAACTTATTACAGAATCATATTAATTGTTATGATATCATATATGGTTCACTTATGACTTTATATTACCCGTTCTTTTGTAAATTCCATGTTAAAGAAGTGTTTTGGGTAAAATCGTTTCATTTATCGTAGGTGTTTGGACTTGTTTTTATTGACATTATTATTACTTATATCATGATTTAATTACTTCTATAATATAAAACATGATTTATATATCATATATATTCAGTATATATATATAATAAATATATAAATGAAATGAAACACACCGTTCATAGAGACGGTAGTCCGTACGTGCGCATGAACGCTGTTTTCCTTTCCTTATTGTCTTGAATGGAAGTATGTAGATTAAATACACATATACATAAATCCAGTAGCTTTATAATGTCATATATTTCATTATTATTGCTTATATATACTTTATAATCATTCTTAAATGGTTAACATGGAGAATGAATCTCATCGCGTCGTGGAGACGGTAGTCCGTACGTACGCACGAGCGATGATATCGTTCTCATGGTCGTGGAATTGTGTTGAAGTGTATGTATACTATTTCAGTATCAATATAACTCTATAATAATCATATATAGTTACTCCATAAACCATTATACCCATCCAATTAAGGTGGTGGCGGAAAATAGATTACACCACGGCGTGGAGACGGTATTCCGTACGTACACACGCGCGGTGATTTACTTTTTCCGTAGAATGGAAAGAAGGTTAATTATAGTTGTTTCATATTTATAATAACATATAAGTATATAAGAAATACTTATTTTATTACTTTATCATGAAACAACTAAAGAAGAATAAGTTGAAGAAGAAGGAAATTGAAAAAGATCGGTAATGGATATTACCTCTTCTTTGAAACGCCTCTTTGAATCCTCCACTTAGGGAACTAATATTGGTCTTTGAAGAAGACCAGGACCTCTAGGATTATTCTAGGGAAGTGGAGAAGGGATTTTGGCAGGGGTTGGCCGAGCTTGAGTGCTCAAATTGGTGTGAGGAGGAGTGGGAGGAGGTTCCCTTTTATAAGGGAGGAGAGGGGCACCTTAGGAATATCTCAAAATATTATTTTATATTAAAGTCAAAATCGGTTTATAATGGTTCCAAAGGGTCTTATTTCGAAGCTAAAGTGGGGATGGGTCGAAATTATCTCATCCAATATGATTTAGACAAGTTTAGGTTATTATTTTAACCTTATCAATTATATTTAACTCTAAGTTAAATAATTTAACTTTTACCGTGTCTTTTTGTTTTCTTACACTATATGGTTAATAAACCTACCATAACAAGACAAACGAACCCCAAGTTTTTTATTATTAATATATATATCCTTATATAAGTCATTTGGCCGAACCATAGATTTTTAGGAATTAAATAACAATTGATAATATAATATTTGTTTTAAAAACTAATTTATGTAAATTTTGACACTATTTGGTACATGATTTTTATGAAATTCATAACAGAATGATAAGTTCAAACCAAGTTACCTAAATCAACAATAAAATGTCATATTAACCTATAAAATTAGTTTAATTCATAAAAAGTCTCAAATTACATTTATTTGGGCATTTATAACATCAATTATGTTAATTTTTCTTAAAAAGGTAATTAATGTATCATTGTTGTGTCATAAATAAATTAATTTATTTAAAGTCTAAAAATTACAAATAAAATACCATTATGTATGAAATAATTATAGCTTTATAATGAATATTTATAGTCGAATTTATCTTATGTATAACCCCATATTAAAAATGTTTTAGTAAATAAACCTTGATTTTAACCCTTTTAACTCTTCTTTGAATTAAATAATAATAAATGTCCTAATCTAATCCAAGTGGGCCTAAATGATAATATTTTACACTTAAGGTTGTTTTTGGTCGAGATACACTTGTCCAATAGGATTAGGACATGTGTTAGGGTAATATTAATATCTTTGTTACCCTTAATTACCCTATTTACTTTTAACTGTGGTAAATAAAAGTAAAACGTTACTATTCACCAAAAATTATTTTTATCTCATTAAACCACATTTTACTCACTGATATCAACCGTGTATATCGGATTTTCTAAATTCCATTCACAGAAGCGGTAAAATTAAGTTTTATGAAAAATTCCGTTTTTAACCTACCACTTAGTAGTTTCACTATTCATCAAAAATTGAAAGTTTTCAGAAAAATACCAAAAAATAGGCCTAAGATATATTTGATATTATGAACTCAAAAATGATTTCTATTTTACCAAATTCAAAACATATCAGTTGCATTAATTAATTTAAAAATTAATTCCCTTCGTCAAAACAAATAGCATGTTTTTAAGAGATAATAACTATCAAAAGATTGACACTTGTTTATGTCTGGTTTAAATGTGAAATTACATCCAATGGCCAACATTGTATTAAATTTTCAAAATATATTCTAAATATACTTTCAAACCACTAAAACTAATAATTTATCACTATTAATTATTTTGATTGAAAAAGTTGTTTTTAATTAAAATTTAGTACTTTTCACTATTCATCAAAATATGAAAGTTATCCGAAAATCACCAAAATTTCACCCTAAGCTAATTTCGATATTACGAATCCAAAAATGAATTCCAATTTGAAAAAAAAAATTACAAAATTTCAAAAAGTGGTTATTACTATTCATAATGGCTTGTTTTAATAATATTTTAATAGCATATCGATGTTTAGTGAAACTCGTTATTGCGTACTACACACGCTATCGAGGAAGGTCACGATTGCGTGCAAGACAAGTCAAGGATGCGTGTTGTGCAAGATCCTTTTGGTGTAGAGTACAACACAAGACATTAATCAAATTAAAAAAAATATTTTATCATAAAATCTCGGGCTGTTACAGTAATGGTGTTGTCTCTTGAGAATGAAAGTGTAGATTATAGATTAAACTTAATCAATAATAGGACTCTATCCACCATGTGACATTATCTTTTAGAGGTTAGCCTTGAATTATTCTAATGTAAAATTTTATATTTCTTCACATACATATTATTTGATGATATTATGATACCATGTTCTTTATGTTGTGGTACAATTTTATTATTCATGAGCCTTCTCCTTTAGGATTCCATGTTTTGTTTTGTTATCATGTTTATTCCTTTACTCGGCATTACAGTTCTCCGTTTATTTTATATATCATCCAAGTTATAATATGCAGTATTAAGAGCTAAAATGGATTTATGTTCACAATATGGAGATGAAACTATAGTTTTTTTTTTTGATTTTTTTAATATTTTATGTACCTACTCTTGAAAAGACACTAGGTCAATTGTCCATTTATGTGTATTTATTTGATATTTATGTTAGAAATCATTTGAAAATATGTGTTAATGGCTTAGAAGATTATATAGATGGTGAAATGTACCTTATTAGGGGTTTTTATGTCATATATTCCCTCAGAAAAAAACCTTTTTTATATGGATTATAGATAGTTCCATTTAGTTATGGTTCTAACCACTAACAATGTGGAGTTATCCATGTTTTACATAGTGATAGTCTATTAAACGTAACCTGTTATATATATCCCTTAAAATAATTTTTATGAAATTGAGTTGATTAATACATATTTGTAGATATTTTCCAGGATTAAATTCTATGATTTTAAACATGTAGTTAAGAAATAGTTCATTTTACATGTAATACATTTTGGTGGTGGAGATCAACCTCTGGTTACTATTGAGTTGGTGTATCATGCTATGTTAAGGTAAATCGAATGAATATATTCCTTTTCACTGAGATAGTAAATGTTATTTCCTTAAGTGATATTTTCTTGATTACGATTACTTATTAATGTTAATATTTATTATAAATATATTATTATGGTATTGACAGTTATCTTAAAACCTTAGAGAATAGAGAAGATTGGGTGATCATACTCATGATACTAGGATGGATTTTAGAGCTCTTGGGAACTTATGATAGTGAGGATGATAATAGGGGTAGTTTTCCCAATTGGATTAGAATCAATATATTGTTGTATACTAAGTGAATATCATATATGGTCATACCTAATAGATTTTGAACATGGTATGATACACAATGTCTTCAACTGAATACAGTTTGACTAGTGGTGTGTGATATATTTAGGTGTCAGGAATATTCTAACACTAATATTACCATTAAGAGTGATTAGGTAGGAGGATCTAGAGCCATTTATATAATGGATAGATAAAAAGGAATGTGAGTACAACATTATGGTTTGTGACTCATGAATTAAACATTCAATTAAACAATGATTAGTTTCATCATGACATTCCAAGTATGTACTATTGTTGTATTGTTCATGCTATTTTTACACAACAAGTTGGTTAAATTGGTAGAATCAGAGTTGTATGTTGGATGTTAAATAATTTTGGTTGTATATATTATGTTGTATTATTATTTATCATTGGTCACTGATGTTTTCAGTTCCATCTCACCTTTACTATTTGAAAATTAAACAGTGGTGTGAAGTTCACAGAGCTTAGAAGCAAAGAGAAGGTTATGTTCATGTTTGTATCTATGGAAGAAGAGGTTAAAATCATTGGGATATGTTTTTGTTGTGTTTTATAACCAATAAGTTTATCAGTGGAGATTATATAGTTTAGAGTAGCAACTTCAATTAGGGGAGGAGACTCACTTGTGTTAGAAGTTTTATCTGATGCATATGAAGCTAAATGACATAATTTACATTGATATATAATGTAGTGAACTCTATTCTGGGTATCTTAGCTTATTTATTTCTTTGTGTTTATTTGTAATTGGTTATGAATGGATAGTAAAACATTGTTTTTTGTTTGTAGTGGGGAACTATTAATTACATGGGTAGATAGATGAACTAAAAATGAGGTGAGATTATGGATACGCAAATGGTTATAATATCAACCAATTCATGCCTAAAATGAATCTCTTATGGAAGGATTTTGGTATCATGTTATAATTACTATTGAATGATCAAGGAGACTCCAAAGGGCTGATGTGAAAGGGAATATATAGTATTTATTTCTATGATAATTTTCTGATGTTTGATTCATATGATCATCTTGAACTATACTAGATTTAAGACTCAAAAATGGAAGAAAATCATTAAGAACTAAGAAGAAGTTATATAACTAGTGTGATAAATCATGTTTGTGATTATTGATTCAAGTGATAGTGGTTGATCAGTTAAACCCGGAAATTCTATTACAAGTGGACCAGACATTGAAAATTATGTTTTATTGATTTAAAAATTCCTCCTAGTATTAATGATTTCTGATTAGTGGCTTAATGAATTACCAATTGTTTAGTCTATAAACCATTATAGGATATATTTTTTTGGGAAGGTACTGATTATTTGAATATTATTATAAATACTATATATTTGAAAAACAACAAGTTCATCATACAAATTTCAATAGAGGTGTCAAAAAATTATTGGGGCATTTCTAGAATGTTTGGGGTGATTAGGTTGTGCTTGGTTGGTAGAAACAAGTTAATTTTGTTGGGAAAGGGAAATGAGGTTTCAGAATTGAATATTTACTTTTGTTTTCATTTTATGAAATTATTTGGAACAAAACTAAACTAGGTGTGATGTTTAGTTATTGTAATCTTGATTCTTATGAAGTGTTTTGTGGTAGAGAACACATTGTTTCCATATAAGTGCCTAAAAAGACACTGTTGTGTTATGGGTGTAATTGATGCGGTAATTGTGGTCTTCATGTTGAATGAAAAAAATATTTTGCCATGGTTTTTGGTGTTTTTATGGATTCATGAAACAAGATCATGTTGGGTTTTGGGGATTAACATAAACTTGATGTGATAAGTTTGAGATCAAGGATTGAATAAGGGGAATTATTTCCAGATGATGATCTCTGCAGATTGGGAGTCATATTATGAATAATAGAACTACTTTCTAAGGATAAGAAGCACTGTGGTGGGTACATTTTAAGAACCCACATTGTTTCCAAAAGTTATTTTTTATTTTATAACCTCCCTTAAGAGTACACTATTTTGGCATGGATTGGGGAAAATTATTAGGCTTATCTTGGAATATGTGTAAGTTATGTCTATGTGCCAAGTGGTGGCACATTTATAGTTAGTATTTTCAGAAAACCATGGATTCTTTCCAATCTTGTTGTGGTTCACTAAAGGTGAGGTTCATGATTAATCAGAATAGTTTTAAAAATCACATTTCCTTATACAAAAAATATAAAACACACACTAGCATCAAGTATCATGATTGGAAGATAGATTTAAAAAGCGTGTTCCCAAACCATGAGATTTTTGGGGTGGGGAAGAATTCATCACACATTTCGTTGATGATTTTCTAACCCATGCACCCAAACCATGTTCATGTAAATTTAATGGCTCAAAAATGTCCATTAATATTTATTTATGGTTTTTATAGAACCATTCTACTTTCTATAATAATATTTTTAAAATCTTGAGACTCTTGTGTTTTCCTTGAAAACATTGCCTCCTCCAATGAAATATTTCAATGGATCCAACGGGTTCTTTTGAAATAGAACAGTGATATGTGATGAAAAATCATCATTCTTAAGGTTTCTCCATTATCAATTTTATTTTACAAAAAAATAATCATATATATATTTTACATTTTTTAATAGATAGATTACGATAACTTATAAAAAAGAATTTGTGGATCATTTCTTGAATATTTGTGGATTTGACATGGGCATGAAATACCTTCGACCAAACATATTTATCTTATGAATTGTGGATATTTCTTGTAATGTCATCACATATCGATCCTCTTGATATAATATTCTCTATGAAACATCATCCCCATGATAATTTTTCACAAAATTTTAATTCATGGCATTATATTGATTTGATAATTTGATAAAAATTCAATAATAATATTACTATATAATTGTCCAGGAATTTTGGGGATATATATTGTCATAGTATTAGGATATAAAATAATTATGAGAATATTACATTGATGGTATATTTACATAAGGTAGGTAACTTGGTGACCACATCTATGAATTTACTCTTTTTTTAAAATATCAATGGACTATTGAGTTAATTTGGGTATTTTTCTTATCATAGGTTCATCAGTGCATGGGAGTGGTAGAACTTCATTAGATAACACTACAACTAAGGATGGTATCTTTCTTGG
Organism: Viscum album; assembly: GCA_963277665.1. Taxonomy (NCBI): domain Eukaryota; kingdom Viridiplantae; phylum Streptophyta; class Magnoliopsida; order Santalales; family Viscaceae; genus Viscum; species Viscum album. The sequence continues at coordinate 1,180,118,091 of OY728128.1, read as the reverse complement.
TTTTATTAAATGAATCTAATTTATTTTGATTAATTAATTTTTTTTATTACCATGTGTTATGAATTTTTCTGGAAATAATATCATAAGTGTGATAAGGAACCTTAATGGGTGGTTGTTCTTGGTTCCAAATCAGTGGTTATATCATTAAATTGTTTTATAAAGTATGGAATTATCCATTGAATTAGATATTCCATATAAATGAATAAATAATCATAATTGATTCATAATTAATTAATTTTTAATGCTTGGTAATGAGTAGGAACTCATGGAGATTGATGGAGGTTTGATGGAAATTAATGGTCTTTGAAAAAGGCGAGGGAAGTTTTGTGGTTGGGAGATGGCTCTATTTGAGTTTATTAGTTCTATGTGTATACCCTATGGTATTATGTTTGATTAATGGAATGTGATATGAGGTTTTCCACGTAAGGAGAATTAATTCTATTTCATTATGTATTTTGAAAAAAATAATAATTAATTATTTGACAATGCTTTGGTATAGATTAATTAAAAGAACAATTCCTATTATAAGTGTAAAAATTTCATTGGGACATGATGGACCCTCAAGTGGTGGCCTTACATCATCCACTGACTTCCAAGGATCAATAAAAAAATTATTCCATATAATATTAAAGAAACCCTTGGTTTTTTTATTCTGTAGTCATGAGATCACATTTTATTCCTTGACGACATTTGATTCTACGTTTGAAAACCATGATTGCATGATTGATGTTTGATCACATTTTTCTGAATTCATCGATCATGAGACCCATATATGAAATTTCATTCCATATGGATTCTTATGGATCCTATTCTGCCTTATTTTATGAGAATAAAATATTTTTATTATTTTTATACTGAACACTCAGGATGATTTTCATTTCATATATTTATACACTAACCTGTCATGTGATATTTATATGATGTTCAGAGTTTTTTTTTCTAGTATTCAATTACAGGGACCATTGTTTTATGAATACGACTTACATTAGAGTGTGGAAAGCCTTAAATAATGATGATGGGCCTGGAAATATATAAGTGTCATGATGGACCTGTGGGTAGACCCACATAATCAGTTGTAGGACATGATAGAATTATGTTGCAACCTAGAACTTGAGTACATGAGGACACCACGTAACATATCAATTAGAGAATCTTGTAGCTCAACTCAAACAAGATTCCTTAAGGATACCATGTAACATGTCCACCCATTATCCTTATAACTTGAACCCAGACATGATTCCTTGAGGATGATGATTATAATATTTATAATACCTATAGTTATCCCTTTATCACTCATGATATCCATTCTGACTAAGATTTTTCATGGGGATGATGCAGGTATGACCAGATTTTATAATGAATTTGTATATGGATGAAAACTAAAAGAATGGGAGTTTTTTATTTCTTGTGAATTGGTTATTATTTTTAAGTCTTGTGAAATTTTTTATTTTATTATTTCTATAGTTATTATCACATGCACATACACTATATTTACATATTGGTTGTTGGACCACATTGGTGGTGTAATATATATTTGTAATCACAACCTTCTCGGGAGGTCATGAAACATGGGTACTCAAGAATCCCTTTATTTTTGGAGGTATAGGTTTGGATAAGGCCCACGGTTGATCATATAACATGACATCTCACTAGAAGTATGAATATCAAGATAAAAAATGACTGGAGATGGGATCATGGACTCTTTTAATTATTTTCATTTATATTGTTTATACGTGATAGGCCAAGGGGATGATTAGTATCATTGTTTTCTAGGTTGACTATTTGGATCTATTATTTTGAAATAATTAATTATTGATGGTTTTTGATGGTTTTCATACTCTAATTTTATATTGTGACATGTTTTTTATTTTTAAATTTAATGGAGGGTATATTCTCCCCATAATTGAACCTCTAAACCTACCTACATGTTGCCAAGATCTAGAAATGGGGAGGCACACCTATTGTCTTGTGGTATTCTGACACAAACATAGTGACTTAGGTCTTAATTCTAAAAAAATAATACACCATGAAATTACTCCATTTTCATTCATGGACTACCTTCAATCACCATGATTCATCTGCAATCTCTATATCACATGTGCTTTCCCTTTCCTATATTATTGATCATGAAGTTTTCACATGAATCCAAAATCCCATGAGGATTGTAAGAATCAACCATATTGGACACCACAGAATTGTCCACAAAATTGTATCTCACACATAAGAGTATATTCCATTATAATAAATAAAATCCCATTAAACAATATAAAATAATGTATCGAGCATTAATGTGCTAACCAATCCACCATAAACCCTTTAGAATACTAGATTTACCTCAATTACATAAATTTATCTAGAAAAGATTTCTCGAAACGGGTCAACCTCAAGGTCATAAAAAATATACATGAAAATATAGAAGAATAAAATTTCTTGAGAACATCATGTCTCATATCTCATATGGATAAAGCCAAAGAGGTATCAAATCCTGACACTTCCATGGGCCAGGACCCAAGTCCACCATATCCCGACCCCATGTTATTGGTGAAATAATTAAATTGCATCATGAACCACTACCAATTATTTAGTAATATCAAAAAATACCATCAATAATCTAGTTCCAAACACATAATTCCATCATTTTCCATCTTTTAACATGGTATTTTCATTAATTTGAATTAAACATCTTAACATTATTCCTCTATAGGGCCAGAGTACCCTGATGTTCCTACCTATCACATTGGTACCATTCATAATATAATAATATAGCACATACCAAACACACCACAAAAGACATTACATAATATAAAGTACCCCAATATAGTATATAAAAATTTGAGACATAGTATCCAAACAAACATATAAACATAGACACATTTGATTAAACTCAAACATTATCCCACATCAATAAGAGCACAAATGGACAATTTGTGATACATGAAACATGGTATCATTGTCCTCACATGCACTAAAAAATTATCAAACATTAGAATAGAATACTACATATAAGAACCCAAAGTCATATCTTTAAAAAAATAATTAAAATGACCAAAATATTATGGAATTTCCAAATTCTTTCTTACTCACATCAAATACCCAATTATTCTAATGAATCATTACATAAAACACTTTAGTTTATTTTTTAGTAAATTATTTTTTACTTTAATTCTAATAATATATATTAAATATCATAACCCAACATAATATAATAATTTTTCCCTCCTATATATTTTTTAAAATATTTGAATTAATCCATGGCAGTAGGAAATAATTTTTTTTCGCAAGGAATTATTATAAAAAAGATAAGCTATGATATTTAAAATATCTATAACAAACCTGAGATAAGATCATTAATTATTTACTATTATGGATTATTCAATATTATTTTCATTTTAGAAATAATTTTTTTTGTGAAAACTTATGAAATAAAAATCCAAATTTTTTTTAATAAAATAAATAGATTATAAAATAAAAATTCGAACATGGAAATTATCATTAGAAAATGATGCACCCATGTAGATGAATAGAGAGGGATTTATTTGAAACTAGGAAAAAATAGTAACACCTAATGCATGAAAATAACTCTATATATATTCAATTAAAGAGTTATAGGCTTCCTAAAAACAATAGGATATCAAAAATTAAGGGCAAAGAAATTTTAGGTATTTTTAAAAAGAGAAAAATTGTTTTTACTTTGCAACACAGATATCCAAAATTGAAAACACAATTTTTTTTCTTAATGTGAATCAGGATTAAAGAACAATGAAATTTTTCAACAATATAATTTATAAATTTAAACACGTGAAAATATATAAATATATAAATTTTAGACTTTTAAAATCAGGAAAATTATTTTGATTCATGATATGGGAAGATGAATATGATTTTTTTAAAAGTACCATTATTACAAAAAGGATGTCACATAAGGGTAATATGGTTTTATCGACACATGGATCAAAAATATCTCGGGTGGTAAAGGTAATTTACACGTTCATAGGTCTTGAGTTTTGACCTACCTTTACATATATCAGGATTATCCATATCAAAATTTTAAAAAATAAGAGTTACCATTTTACATCATAATACTACCTTTATATAGTTTCTGAAATGCCCTTATATATCATTTGAAAAAATAGAGTTAACTTTATGGAGAGACTAAAATTTCATCCTACCCCTGCATAGAATATATTTCCCATTGAAAAAACTGTGAAAATATGATTTAAACATACATTTTTTTTGATAAAAGTAGTTACCCTTACATAACACTTAAAAATCAAAAGTTACCCTTACGAAGCTCCAATAAACATGCATGCATTTATACGGGAGGTACATTACATTATATATACCTTATGATCTATAGAAAGGAAATTTTTTAATTTTAAATAATTAAAATTTAATATAAATTACTTAATAAATTATAATGAAAAACGGTTTACAAAAAGTTTTTATCATTTCCAAGGTCCACATTTGGTATTGGATTTGTTTCCTTAGTTTAGGTGGCATTGATTCTATCTATCCTTGGAAGTATAGGTTTGTGGAATCATGTTTTATAAATATGAAACTCCAATCATTTGAAGAAATGAAGTGTGGATGATGTATTAGTCAGTACATTTATTCCTTAAAATTTATTGTCCAACCACTTTATCCCTTACTAAAAATCATAGGATCTATGGATAATGTTTCAACACTTTATACATTTTCTCTTTTCCATTGACAAAATAATCTTGGGTCCTCCTCCATAAATTTACAAAAATAGAAAATTGATTAGATTTTTTTCTTTATCATCATCATCACATAAAAATACATTATTGTCTATCTTTATCTTATTTAGTGTATTTTTTATATTCGGCTGAGTTCACAATGTAAATCATATTTCATGATAGGTAGTTTAGTGTAATCTTTTTATCTTAATCTCATATTCTTATTTGTTGTTCATTGAGGTAATCTTCACACTATCCCTTACACCCACGGATCCTCCTAGTTATATAAATTTATAAAAATAAAAGGTTTAACTTGAGTGATGAACAATTAACATAAAAGTGGGGTTATCATAATCGATAACCAAAAGGGATTTATAAATAATTTTTTACCCCTTTATATCCACATGTTATCCAATCATACATTATGTTCTATCTATAAATGTCTTAGTTTATCTTAGGCTACTTTATATTGGGTTATATTACACTTCCTGACCTAATCCATCAATGTAATTACAAAATCAATAAAACATAGTGGTTCATAACGATTATATGGCCTACAACGAAATATCCCTAGAGTGTGTCTAGATTGGTGTGAATTCTTAGAACCAAAAATATTGTGTTAGATAAACTATTTTTTATTGATCACGCTACCATTTTTATGGTGGTTTCCCCTAGGTTCTTCAATTCGAAAGCCCCATCTAAATTCTAGTTTAAAAAATGGAGATATTTATAGGATGACCACATAATCAATACCATACAAAAAAAATTAGGATTCACTTTTATAATAAATATTGAATCTCATATTTTTTATAATTTTATATCATATTAATCTCTAAAAATTAATAGAACATCCTATGAAACAAACTATAGAAACCCAATCCTTAAAAAAATTAATTTAGGATTTATAACATACCTTCTAAAAACAAAATATAATAAACTATAGGTATAAAGTCATTAGACGATTTGAAATGAAGAGGAATAATCTTAAAAATAAAAAACATATTCTTTATTTAATCTACATAGACTCCTTCTAACGCCACAGGTCTTAAAAAACACTATATTTTTCCTTGGAAAAAATACAAAAGAAAAAATGTGATCTAGAAATCACATTAATTTTATAAACATGGTAGTAGACAATAACATTGGTGTTAAGAGGAATAACATGATATTGTAAATTATACAATCATAAGTGTGGAAAAATATACTGAGGAATTGAAATAATAAGTTATTAAAATCATGCAATATGTGTCAACAACATAGGACATGTAATGATAAACATAAGTCATTGGTTACTCCCATGGACATCATCATAATGTGGATAATGTCACTTGGTGGATTCTGCTCTGTGCCAATTCAGATTAACATTGTGGGAAGAGTATTCAGGTTGATTGGTTTCACTCCTCATTCCCATAAACATATTTGGGTTCACTCTAAATTCCCATAAACATAGTAGAAATAGTATAACATTATATTACCTTATTTCAATTAATTCCATTATTTTTTCTTGTTTTAATATTTAATTGTGGTTTTTTTAGACTCTTCAGGATGGAGATAAATTTTTATGGAAAATTAATAAATGTTTGTTGATTTATGATTTTTTAATATATTTTTTGGGGCCCTCCCTGAGTTTGGAGGAAACTGAGATGGTTATAGAGTTTTCTACTATATGTTTTAAAGTTACATGCAGACTAAGGGGATTGTAGATACCCAAATATTGTCGTACATAGACATTACATTACTTTTGTGGAATACCTAATATATGAAAAAAAGACGCCCAAAGACAGTATTAGTTTAGTGTCTTGGGAAACTCAGAACATAATCTTATATTCATGGTGAAAGATCTTCAAAATCTCCCATAAAGATCTTCCCTTTTGTTTTTCTTACATAAAACCTTTCATTATATCCTGGGTAAAATAAAGCATAAAATGGGTGATCTCAAATTATAAGTAAAGGTAAACATGGAGAACATAAAAAAATCCCTAAAAATTTGAATGTAAGAACATGAACATAAAACATCAAAATCATCAGTAATGATATTAATCTTGGCAGTGTATGAGGAATAGATCATAAAGGAACATTAACCATGTTAAAATAGCATGGGAATAAAACATATAATTGTGGAAAACCATTAAGCACATGTTATTATTTCCATAGTAGCCAAGGCATTGCAGCCAAGACCATTATAGTGGACAAAGTCCATTACTGAATCGGGTTTACTTGTCGTTCTAGCCCTGAATTACTGAACCAGATTCACTTGTCATTCCATCCATGTCTATCTCACTAGATATAAATATTTACCCAATGAATTGGAAGGAGATATAGGTCCCACCCATCTCATAATGAAATCATAATTTCATGTACCACGAAATAAACATAAATCATTCATCATAACCCGAAGAATAATATGGGTTTTCTGAACATCATCCCATCATAACATAATCTATATAAAACAAATGGATATCTTTTCATCATAAAAAGAATCAAACCATGTAAATAATATAGACATTATACTTGAAAAATAATCATACTAAATAATGTAATATTAGATGGAATATAGTTTGACAAAACACTTGGGATGAATTCTTGAGGAAAATATCCTTTATTCTCTAAAATCATTTTATTTTCACAGAATTCCATGAAATTTTAAAAGAAAAGGATTTTTTTGAAAATAATCATGAAATACTGTAGAGGAATCTTCAAGAAAATTAGGCGTTATGAAACTATAAAAATACATTCATGCCGAATAAGTTAAAAAAACATTCTCCTCATACTTTTTCCGAAAAAGTCAAAAAGTACCACATATGGTAAACAAAAGAAATATTCCTTCCATACAACATGGTAAATGTCAAAAAGGGGTAAACATGACTTTAAATATTCATAGAATAACATAAAATAATTTATGAAAAAATTTCTCTAAAACATGGAAATGGATGATAAATATAACCCCAATAAATAATTAAGAATAAAAAATCTCTGATAAAAATGATATTGCAAAATTATCCCTTACCTTTTGTCTAATTTCTTCCGTATGTGTCTGAGACTCCTCTTCTTCGACGCATCTCTTCTAAACCTCTTATTAGGGAACTAAAGTTGGTCTTTGAAGAAGTGCATGACCTCTAGTATGTTTCCAAGGAAGTGTAGAAGAGAAATGGGCAGGGGTTGGCCGAGATTGAAGGCTCAAAATGGTGTGAGGATGAGAGGGAGGAGGTGCCCTTTTATAAGAGGGGAGAGGGGCACTTTTGGAAACCTCTAAAATATTAATTTATAATAAACTAAAAACCCAATTAAAAACATCTAAAAATTACTCTCATCCAAATATTATATGAGATAGGTTTGTAATCTCATCAACCAATAATATTTAGACATGTTGGTAATTTATTTTAAACCTTATCAACTTGATTTATCCTTATTTAATCTATTTAATTTTATTTGTGGTAATAATATTATAAATTTTAAATTGTTATACATAATTACATATGTGTTGTTAATTGTTCATAATTGAATTATTGATGACATGGTAGACCATATATATTTGAATTTATAATTTTTAAATTTTTTTGTGTTTTTTAAACAATTTAATAATATGTTATTATAATAAAATAACAAAAGTGTCAATTTTGACATTATTCATTTATTTGAATTTAAATAAAATCCAAACAAGGGTTATATTTGAAAAAAAATATTTAATAGATTCCTAACATTTCATATTCATCTAAATATTCATGGAACACATTAATTTGTTCATATAAAATTTGTTTTAATATTTTTAAAACCATTTATTTGATATTTCCCTTAATAATATAATTACTACAACATTTTTGTCTAATTATTTAACATACATATTTGTTGCATAAAAATTAAATGTAAAATACCATGATCCCGATAAATTAAATATCTTACATAAGAATACTTTTACACGAATTTATCATATAAAATCATAACATTTAAATTGTTATATTTATTAAATTATGATGGTGACAAATTTGACATCATTTAAAATAAAATAATATAAGTGTCATAATATCATTTATAAGGCTCCAAATGGAAAAATATCAGATCATTTGAGGATTATGGGTTACATGTACGGGACCAATATTTTTTGGTCTAGTTTTTGTGCCTTCAATGTGTATTATTAGTTTAATAAAAACTATATTATTGGTTTTTCACTAAATAAATAATTTATGAATCATTAATGTATAAGCTATAAAGGTAATTATATTTTTCCTAAAAATTAAAAATATATTACCATGATAAAGATAAAAATTTTATCTTTCAAATTATTATTTATAGACTAATTTATATTCTGTATAAACTTATATTAAAAACCATTTAATTATTAATTTTTGAGTGAGACATATTTCAATTTCATTTAAATAAAATATATTTAAGGTCTAAATCACATACAATGGGTTTCAATAAATATAATTTCGACCCGAGTATATTTTAAGATGAAATATAATCATCCAATAATATTAAGACAATTGTTAGGGTAATTTTATTATATTATTTTTACCCTTAATTACCTAATTTAGATTTAACTATGGTAAATAAAATTTATCATAGTTACTATTCATAATATCAAAAAAATAAAATTGAACTATGAACATAATTTGGACCCACTGAGTCCAAATATGGAATCCATTTTTCAAAATTCAAAACACAGAAGTTGCAGTAATTAATTTAATATTAATCCCGTTTTTGGAAAAAATGGTGTTTTATTTTAAATATTGCAAAAGATTGAAATGTTTCTACATATGAATTTAATTTAAAATTAATTATAATGACATAAATTATATTAAATGGTAAAAATATATTCTATATATACTTTAAAACCATTCAATATTATAATTTAACCATATAAATTATTTTAATGAAAAAAGTTGTTTTCAAATAAAATTTAGCGGGTTTTAACTATTCATCAAAATATGAACGTTATCAAAAAAATAACAAAACATTATCGAACGTAAATTTTTATATCATGATTCAAAATAAAAAGTTTATTTTGTAAAACTGAACTTATATAATTGTTAAAAATTATATTTAATAAGGGTGCGCCTTCAAAAGGAGGCAAAACTGCATTTTTTGAAAAATTGTTATTTTACCCGAAAAATTTATTTTGTTCTCATACCATGTTCTAGAATATATATAAGATGAATTACTATGTAATAAAATTAAAAATTTAGTAAATAATACTCAAAATGACTAGTTCATAATAATATATCATTGTTTAGTGAAACTCGTTTTGGAGTACTACACAGGCTATTGAGAAAGGTCTCTCTTGTGTGCAACACAAGCCAAAAATAGTGTTTATGTATACTACAAGCTAATACGGTGTTTTCTATAGCGCAATATAATTTTGGTGAAATGTAAAACACAAGATGTTAAAGAAATAAAAAAGAATATTACTCATAAAATCTCGGGGAGTTACATTCTACCCCCTTTAAAATGAATTTCACCCACAAAGTTTGTCAGGGTTATAAATCGTTTACCACTTGAGAGTTTATTTAATAGAAACCCACATCATGAAAAGGAATACTAAAAATTAATTTTTAAAAAGGAAAGTTACAAAAATCAAGGCAAACCAAAGTAACTCAACACTGGGTTTCCACATAGGAGAATACAGGTGAAAATATGGACATAGAAGAGAAATATAACCATCATGTTCTGATGAAGAGTGGTAAAGAACATGGATATGAAAAAACCAACAATCACAAAGAAATAAATGTGTGATGATCTAAGGTACAATTTTATTCATTGGATATGTGGGTATTAGAACAATGTTTTTGGTTTTCAAGATCATTTTCCTAATGTTGAAAATGTTGAATTTGAAGAAATACTGACTTGATTTTGGTTTAATATCACCGTTGTTCATTCCAGGAACAATTTCCACTTCATATCATAAAGAAATGAAGTTGAATTGGTCAATCGTGAAGTGTTAGAAGATCATGTGATGGAATTATGGGTCATTCCATCTGTCTCAAACAAAAGTTCAGAAAATGCTATCAAATATGCATAAGTCCATATATGGTGAGGTTAATCGTATATGATTCCAAAAATGGACTTAGACATAAAATATCATACCGCTTAATAAAATAAAACTACTTTATACTAACCATGGACTTCTTGTAGGCCAGTGGTAGGTGATAAAGGCCTATCACACTTCAGTTGTGGGTTCAATCCCCGCATTATTGTCTGACGCAATGGGTTGTCGCCCGTCCTACGAGTTATGTTTTTTCTAAAACTATACTATTATAAATTTTCATAAATAATATAAAAATGTTATAGCCTTAAACAATTATATCTGATTCCTAACTTAATCTATTCAAATATTTAGGCTTGTCCAAAATACATCTCTCAAATCTCATAGTATAAAGAAAAATATTACTAGAAAGGTCATCTACTAAGAATGTGATTAACATAAACTATCCACATATATCATAAGATATATGTTGTTGTTGGTCACATTACAAACATGTGAATACCTTAATCTTGTATTCTTTTGAAAAATGAATACACATTGAACCATAGTGAAAAACATGAATGTTGTAAGAAGTTAACTCTTTCCACATAAAAAAATCCAAAAATTTCTATTCACTGAAACTGTGATGTCACTTTGTCCTTATATCAATATTGAGCTCATTAATAACAACAAACATATTATTTTCTCCCTATCCACTCATTATGCGCATATCATCTTTTTTCCAAAAATATATGAATAACCTTTCATGGTTACTAGTACCATTCAACATATACGTTCAAATACATTATAAAAACAATAGTGTAACAATACTTAGATGTTTCTTTATTCAATAGTACCATTAAATTACCTATACAACATAACTCTTAATAAAAATACAATCATTCCACTACCTTCTTAAACCATTGACTGAGCTTCATCATTTTATTCCACAACACTTCTTTCATCTCATATATCGTTTGTAGTCTCTTCATCATCATCAACATAAATACTACCTGTATGACCATGCTGATTCCCTTCATGAGATTTTCCCTTAGGGAATTGGTTTTCATAATTCTCGTAAATTACAAATATAAAACATTTAACTATTGTTTATATCTTAAAAATACCATTATCCTTGTCCATGGTGTTAACTAAACCTTTTCCATTGCAATTACGGGATTTGAGCCCATCTTTTTCCACACCCAAAGTATCTTCCAGTTCCTTTGAAACATTCTCCCTGAAGCCCCTTACCACATGATTTACATAATGGAAACTGAACTTTATTTCCTCTATGATCATCATGAAACTCCATATTTCTCTTAGTAGTTATGTCATGAAACTTACCAAAGTTGAGATTATTGATCATATTATGAGATTTCTGATTAGGAATAATAATGATGTTTAGACATACAGATCATATTTCATTTGGTTTTCCATGAAGAATATTATTCCATTTTTCATCATATCCTCCATTATCATGAATCTTCCTGGTTCTAGCCATTTTCTAAAACCCAAAAAGAATAGTATGAGAGGCAAAAATCATGCTCAGAAAACAACTTAATAAAGTGGGGGTTCCTTCAATATATACCATCTTAGGTTTAATTATAATATCATTGCCTTAATTTTAAGACTATAACCTATACGTATACTTAAACATAGAGACATCCCTTAGAAATATCTCTAGGTATTTCACTAAAGTTTTCACATCCAAGTTTCCAAAGGTTAACTAAACCTTCGCTCTAATACCATCTGTAGAGACCCAAAGCGTGACGTAAATAGACATTACATTACTTTTATGGAATACCAAATACATGGAAAAACAGATTCCCAAAGGCCGTATTAGTTTAGTGTCTTTGGAAATCAGAACATAATCTTCTAATCATGGTGACTAATCTTCAACATCTCCCATAATGATCTTCCCTTTTGGTTTTCTTACCTAAAACCTTTATTTATATCCTTGGTAAAGGAAAACATAAAAAGGGTGAGCTCAAATGCTCATTAAGGGTAAACAAGGAGAATATAAAACAATCCCTAAACATTTGAACATAAGAACATGAACATAAAACATCAAAATCATGAGTAATGACATAAATCATGGCAGTGCATAAGGCATATATCATAAAGGAACATTAAACGTGATAAAATAGCATGGGAATAAAACATGTAATTATAGAAAACCATTAAGCACATGTTATGATTTCCATAGTATCCAAGCATTACTTCCAAGACCATCATAGTGGACAAAGTCCATTACTGAACTGAGTTTACATGTCGTTTCAACCCTATATTACGGAACCAGATTCACTTGTCATTCAATCCATGTCTCTCTCATGAGATATAAATCTTGTCCCAATGAATTGGAGGGAGATATAGGTCCCACCCATCTCATCGTTAAATCATTATTTCATGTTCCACAAAATAAACATAAATCATTCATCATAACCCGATGAATAAAATGGGTTTCGTAAACATCATCCCATCATAACATAATCCTTAAAAAACAAATGGACATCATTTCATCATAAGAATAATCAAACCATGTAAATAATAGAGACATTATACATGAAAAATAATCATACTAAATAATTTCATCTTAGATGGAAAATAGTTTTGACAAAACACTTGAAATGAATTCTTGAGGAAAATATCATTTCTTGTTCAAAATCATTTTCTTTTAACAAACATCCATGAAATTTTAAAAGAAAATTATTTTTTTGAAAATAATCATGAAATCTTATAGGGTAATCTTCAAGAAAATTAGGCGTTATGAAAATGTAAAAATATGTTCATGCTGTATAAGTTTACTAAAACATTGTCCTCGTACTTTTTTCTGAAAAGTCAAAAAGTACCACGTATGGTAAACAAAATAACGATTCCTTCCATACTACTAGGTAAAAGTCAAAAAGGGGTAAATATGACTTTAAACATACATGGAAGAAAATTAAATACTTTATGAAAACATTTCTCTAAAACATGGAAATGGATGATAAATATAACCCCAATAAATACCTATGAATAAACAATCTTAGATAAAAATTAGATTGCAAAATTTTCCCATACCTTATGTCCAATTTCTTCTGTATGTGTCTGAGACTCCTCTTCTTCGACGCGCCTATTCTAAACCTCCTCTTGGGGAACTAGAGTTGGACTTTAAAGAAGACCAGGACCTGTAGTACGTTTCTATGTAAGTGGTGAATAGAAATGGTCAGGGGTTGGCCGAGCTTGAAGGCTCAAAATGGTGTGAGGTGGAGAGGGAGGAGGTTTCCTTTAATAAGAGAGGAGAGGGGCAGTTTTTGAAACCTCTAAAATATTAATTTATAATAAACCCAAACCCCAATTAAAAACCTCCAAAAATGACTCAAATCTGAATATTAGATGAGATGGGGTTGTAGTATCATCAACAAATCAGATTTAGACAATTTGTTAATTTATTGTAAACCTTATCAACTTGATTTATCCTTATTTAATCTATTTAATTTTATTTGTGGTAATAATATTATAAATTTAAAGTTGTTATAAATAATTTCATATGTATTGTAAATTGTTCATAATTGGATAATTTATGACATGGTAGACCATATAAATTTAAATTTATAATTTTTAAATATTTTTGTGATTTTTAAACAATTAAATAATATTTTATTTTTATAAAATAACAATAGTGTCAATTTTGACACTATTCATTTATTTGAATTTAAATAAAATCCAAACAGAGGATATATTCGAACGAAAATATTTAATAGATTACTAAAATGTCATATTCAACTAAAAAATTCATGTATCACATTAACGTTTCCATATAACATTTACTTTAACATTTTTAAAACCATTTATTTGATATTTCTCTTAATAATATAATTACTACAACATTTTTGTATAATTATTTAACATACTTATTTGTTTCATAAAAATTAAAACTAAAATACTATGATCTATATAAATTCAATATATTACATAATAATACTTTTACTAGAATTTATCATATAAAAGTCACAACATTTAAATTGTTATATTTATTAAATTATGAAGGTGACAACATTGACATAATTTAAAATAAAATAATATAACTGTCACACTAGACATTATAATGATCTAAATGGTCATATATTAGACCATTGTATGCCTATGGATTACATGAAGATGACCAATAAGTTTTTAGAGGTTTTTGGTCCTTTTATGGGTATTATTAGTTTAATGAAAACTATATTATTGTTTTTTCACTAAATAAATAATTTATGCATCACTAATGTATAAGCTGTTAAGTTAATTATATATATCTTAAAATATATAAATAAACTAAAATGATAGAGAAAAATATTTTATCTTTAAAATGATTATTTATAACAGAATTTATATTCTGTATAACCTAATATTAAAAATAATTTAATTATTAATGTTTGAGTGATACATATTTCAATTTCATTTAAATAAAATATATTAAAGTTTTTAATCACATACAATGGGTTTTAAAAAATATAATTTCAACCCAACTATATCTTAGGATGAAATATAATCATCCAATTATATTATGACAAGTTTTAGGGTAATTTTATTATAATATTTTTACTCTTAATTACATAATTTACATTTAACTATGGTAAATAAAATTTATCGTAGTTACTATTCATACTATCAAAAAAATAAAAGTGACCTTTGAACATAATTTGGACCAAATGAATCCAAATATGGAATCCATTTTTCAAAATTCAAAACATAGAAGTTTCAGTAATTAATTAAAATTTAATCCCGTTGTTGAAAAAAATGGGTTAATATTTTAAACATTGCAAAAGATTGAAATGATTTTACCTATGAATTTAATGTAAAATTAATAATAAGGACATAAATTATATTAAATTGTAAAAATATATTCTATTTATACTTTAAAACCATTAAATATTATAATTTATCCATATAAATTATCTTAATGAAAAAAGTTGTTTTTTAATAAAATTTAGCGTGTTTTTACTATTCATCAAAATATGAACGTTATCTGAAAAATAACAAAACTTTATCCAATGTTAATTTTTATATCTTGACTCACAAGAAGAAGTTTATTTTGTAAAATTGAACTTATAAACTTATTAAAAATTATATTTAAAATGGGTGCGTCTTCAAAAGGTTGAAAAACTGCATTTTTTAAAAATACTTATTTTACCCAAAATATTTATTTTGTTCTCATTAAATGTTCTATAATATGTGTAAGATGAATTATTATGTAATAAAATTAAAAATATAGTTAATACTTTCATAACGACTAGTTCATAACAATATATCTTTGTTTAGTGAAATTCGGTATTATGTACAACACAAGCTATTGAGGATGGTTGCTCTAGCGTGCAACACAAGCCAAGAATAGTGTTTGCGTATACTACAAGCTAATATGGTGTTGCGTATAGTGCAAGCTAATCTTGGTGAATCTTAAAACACAATATGTCTAAGAAATTAAAAAGAATATTTCTCATAAAATCTCGGGGTGTTACAGGGATTACATGACCTTATCTTTTTTCATGAATTAAGTCCTAAAATTTGAACACAAAATGAGTGGACTACTTGTCGTGTAATTTTTACATGACTGAAATTAGTAAAATATCATTTTAATTAAAAAGGATACAATGTTTCTAATATATGTGATCATCATAGATTACATGCTATGTAAATTAATTACATGATGCTTAAAAGATTACACACCATATAAATGTATGAGTATGTATTTTTAGGGTGATGTACAAATTATATTTCATTTCATTATTCCATAGCTCCTTTTGATCCTAACCTAAAAGAAGTCGATAAATATTTTACATCTATATATTCATTCAAGATTGAGTAGTTCAACATTGGATCACTGTAGAATTTGGATACAATCTCTCTGATGATGTAATCATTTATACTTATTCAATGCATTGATATTTCTAGCACTGCTGTATTTTGTTATTTGATCTGTTGATCTATAATGGTGATTACATTCATTTCTCTTCTAGATATGTGTACTAATCTTATTTTTGGGGCCATTTTCTTTGTTGGTTGTGGTGCAGTGGGTGATCATTCTTAAGGTTTTTGTTATTCTCTTATCTTCCATCCCATTTTTGGAATTGAAACAATTAAATGTATTATAGATTGGTTCTAGGGACTCTGTTATCATTGTTTTATTCTCTTTGTTGGTGGATCCTTCATTGGATTATGAGACTAACTGTTTTTTGGTAGGTGGTTCCATCAATATACTATGTTTGATGAATTTTATTAATCACATTTTTATAAATTTATTTATAAATAAATTTATATATTTTTTGTGGGTATGTAAATAGATTTTTGGGATAAGTTGATTTTTTATGGTTTTTTGTAAATGGAAAATGGGTTATTTTCGAGGAATTGAAATTATTTATTTAATGCAGCACATCTAGAAGCCCTGGGAATGTATATAAAATATTTTTCTTTGGGACATTGTCTATGTTACTATCTTGGGATTTGGCCATGGGGATTTTCTCTACCCCATATGCACATTGTTTGAGGGAGAAGTTTCTCAATGTTAGGATATTCAATCATGGGGTGTTTTTCTAATACGTAGGAATATGTTCTAGGGATGTTTTTCAACCAGTTTTTTGTTTTTGTATGAGTATTTATTCTATTTTAACTTATTTACTTCCATTTTATAAATTATAAATGAATTGGAAATATACTATTTTGTAGTTTTTGATATGCATGATTTGAATTTTAATATGATTTACCTGCATTTATTATGAGATTATTGTAAAATATAAAATGTTATCCATATTTTTGAGAAACTTATTATTTCTTATCATTCCATGTTTTACAATAAATGATCATACTAGAATTGTTTGTATAAAATATTTTTACAGAACACCTAGTTGGGACCCAAAATAGCCTATTAGATCACACCCAGAACAATTATTCTTTAGTGTGTAGGCCTTTATATGACATTCAATATATGGATGGAAAGGCACAAAAGTGTGGTCGTCCATTTTTTTCAGCTCAGTCTATACAATTAGATGATGAGATCGTTTTGTTTTTCCCATGATACTACATGGAATAATTGGTTTTTTATTGTTTTGTTAGTTCATTGTTGTTGGGCTTGAACTTGGATATTATTATACAATTGTTTTTTTTGTTTTTGATGTTTTCTTTATGTTAGAAAATACATATTATATTTTACTATTATATATATATATATATTCTATGTAGTCAATTCATATTGGAAAAAATTATTCCCTCTGTTTTTTTTATGTTTGGGTGCTAGTCACCAGCCCACATGGATTAGGAACGTCCTATAGGCATGTGATGTATCAGGGCATGTACAAGTTTGAGAGGGTATTTGGGTGGTTTGTCATATTTTAGTATCATAGGTGGCCTATTATAAAGAGTCATTGTCTTATGAAATTTCCAAAACTGGTGATAGGATTTTTGGGACATGAGATGCATGTTTTGGTGAGTGTCTAGATAGATATTGATCAGAAGAGAGTCATGTTACGATGGGATGATGGGTTACGTCACTCATGTTTTGAGAACATGAATTTGATCTTAGTTTTTTGTTCTGGGATTTCTCTTTTGAACAAAGATAATTTGGTTTTTTGATCATTTTTCTATTTTGAGGCACACCCTATGCCCCTGAGACTTGTTCTGTGAGTTTCTCAGGATGGTGCAGTTGATGACCTTCAAGGGAATCCTCCAATGGATCATAATTTAATCTATGTAATCATGAGATAAGTTTGTTCTGTTGAAAATAATATTTCATAAGATCAAAAAGTAGTTTTTAAGGAGATATTGGGAGATGGAGTAGAAAGGGATTGATCATTTGAGTTTTTGCATGAGAAGCCACCAGATTTTAAAGGCATGAATGAAACTCAAGTGGTAAAGGACTTGATTGAAATGATTTACAATATATTAAACTTATTATATAGACAATATAATTTAATGTAAATGTGTATAGAATTCATACTTGAGGGTCATAACATGTATTGGTGGGATTACATGGTACAGGCTGAGAAGAATGTGGTCTTGGACTAGAAGGGTATCAAGACTCTTTGTTTCTAGTTGTTTTTTATGATTTTTTTATTATAGATAAATATTTTGAGTTTGTATATTTATAGTAGGGAGAGAATTTGGTGTTGGAATACAATGATTCGTTTGGTGAGCTAGTTATTTTTTTACTAGAGGCAGTGAAAAATGACCAGCTAAAAGCCTAGAAGTACCTATTGGGTTTGGAACCAAAATTTAGATCACATGAATTTATGATGAATATTTCAACCTATAAAGAGATAATATACATGGATATGATGATAGGTATGAAAACAATAGTAAATATTTCACATTCCTCCACTTTTAATCCATCTATCAGAAGCTTCATGTGTGTCCCAGATGAAACAATGAAGTATAAGGATCATCGTAGGAGAGGTGGAGGTCTTTCTTGGTACCATGCCTCTTAGAAACCTCATGAAAAAGATATTAGTGTCCATATAACATTATTACATTGATTTGTGTTTAGAAAAAAACATTTTTAATATCTTTAACCTTATAATATGTGTAATATATGGGGGAATTATATTCACCAATAGATTTATGTTAGGCTATGTCTACGTCTCAATAATGTCCAGAATCATCATCTCCAAAGGCTACATCAGTTCAGTTAGTTGATGCAAAGCCTCTAGGTAACTTTCCACATGCCTTTGGAGTGAATGATATTCACACATTATATTAGTTTCCACTAAATGTAGAATCATGTACAATGAAAGAGATAGGTACCATCTTTATTACATCCTCAGTAGCAAATGATTTATTTGATAATGGTTCTTATCACTATAGTATATATACCTACTGTGTTGATTTGTTAAGCCATACAATGTAACTTGTTTTATTTTTTATGGAGTTATCAAAACATCTTTGGAAGAGGAAATAGAATGTGATTCAGTTTCCTTGAATGACATATATCACCGATACAATAGTAATATAAGATTTTCATATTATCTATCTAGATCTGTTCAATGTCATCATCAGGATTTATTGGCTTATTTCTCATTAAGTTGAGGTTGATTATTATCACCCAAATATATATTTTCTTATAGAAAATGGAGGATCACACGTGTTTTAAGGATAGTGAGGTTTTTTGTCTAGTACTGTAGGGCTTTCCCACCTAGATCTCAAGAGTTTTATGTCTGTAGTTTTAGTTGAGCTTGAAGAATCTTCTTCTATTTATGGTCCTCTTATTTTTGTCCGTGTTTTATAACATTTTTTCTGATGATTTTTCTCAGCTTCCTCAAGAGATGGAGGAATATTTTACAATTGAAATGGTGCTACAAACAAAACTGATATTGATTCCTTCTTACCATAGTTAACCAATAGAGTTGAAAGAGATCAAAATTTTGTTTCAAAAACCTAGAGAAATGGGTATTTTTCTCATACTATATCACCTTTGGGATACCCAATGCTCTTTTCCAAAAGGTAGATGGTCCGCTCTAATTTTCATGGATAATAAAAAGTTGTAACAGGTAACAGTTAAGAAAAAATATCCATTTTATCATTTAGATTATTTGTTTGATCAATAAAAAAGGTAAATTTTGTTTTAAAAGATTGATATTTGATCGATATATCATTTTCTAAGGGTTCCTGAGTGTGATATATCAAAGATAGCATTAATGAATAGGTATATATATTTTGATTAAATGGTAGAACCAGTTTATCTAACTAATGCTTTTGTATTTATATTTATTTGATAAATCAAATATACCATCAGTATCTCAATTCTTTTTTAGTATTGTTCCTGGATTAAATTTTGGATTACTCAATATATGATTATGATCACAAGCACCATCTGATTTTGGGTTTGGAAAACCTATAAAGTAATTATTTGTATAGAAGGATTTCAAAATGAAACTTCTCGATTCAAGAATATATATTCTTTGGGAATATGATTTCAAAGTCTAGATTATCCATTGATCTAGTGAATGAAAATGATGTATTTACATGGGAAATTACACAAAATGACATTGATATTTGGTGATTCCATGGTCTTAATCGATATTACTGGTGGTTTATCAAGGATTTCTTAAATAGAGATTCACATTTTACTTCTAAAAACATGAATGAGGTAAAGTTAACATTGGATGATAAGTGTCACTGTTTTTCTAATGACATGAAAATAAATCTAACATCAACTTGTATTATGTTCTTACCTAAGACCAGTAAGTGGTGTGAGGTTTTCTAGGATATTTCTTATTCTAGTTTGGGTTGTGTTCTCAAACAGAATGATTATATGGTGGATTATAGATATTTTAATCTTAGAACACATGAGAAGAATAACACAACTAATGATTTATATATTTTCTTAGTTATATATGAACATAAGTGTTGGCATAATTCAATTTTTTTGGGAAGGTTTCAAAATCTTTTATGACTATAAGTGTTTAAGCTATATATTTTTCCATAATTACTATAATAATAGAAAAATAATGTTTTTAGAAGATCTTTTAGATGTTTTAATTTGATAAAAACTACACCTCAGGGGAGGGTAATATCACTGTAGATTACCATAGCTATAATATTACCATACAAACTATTTTGGGACTAAAGTATGATTAGAACCATATACGGATTGATGATCATTTGCATCTGGATTCACAAGAGGATGTTTCTAATATTGTTCTAACTAGTGATCAGTTATCATTATCTTTCTTTGAGTATCTTTTATAGAACTAGTATTAAGATGTAATATTTAATGTAATTAGATAAACAATATATGATAGCTATATTGTTTTGGGTTGGTATCTCTATACAGATGGTATTCTGAGTTTTGGGGACCATATTGTCGTTCCAAAATATGATAAGTACTAAATTTTGTCTTATTATTATATTTCAATATGGGGTGTTCGTTAAGGAAATATAAATTTTTGTTATTATATGAGATGGTGACTCATTTGGTAATATTTTGAGATCAAAATTTATGATTATGTGTTTAGTTGTTACACCTATCAAAATACAATGCTTGTGAATCTGAAACTTTCTTTTTTTCTTCAGCCTCTACCATTACTTTTTTGGAAGTGGGATGAGGTATTCTTGTACTATGTTGTTAGGTTCCCATGGATATGAAAAGGGATGAATTATATCTGGGTAATGATTGATCAGTTGAAAATGTCGTCTCATTTCATTCTAATCTCAGACACCACTAAAGTGGGAGATCTAGACATGTTTTATGTGAAGGATGTGGTGAGGTTACATGGGATTCCATCTACCATTATTGGGGAAAATCATACTAGGTTTACTTTTAGGTTCTAAAAAAATTCTCTAATAGGAAATGGGGACTCATGTAATATTTAGTTCAACTTATTATCCAATGAAAGACAACTATATATAGCCTTCCATTCTGATTTTTGAGGATATACATTATGCATCTATTTTAGATTTTCTTGGATGTTGGGATAACCATCAAGGAATTATAACTACATTTATAAGAAAATAGGGAATGTGGGATCTGAGATATTTGGGGCCATTTGTGGTCGTTGAGTTTATTGGGTAGGTTTTTAATCCATTGTAATTTTTAACTTAGTTGACATGCATTCTTGACATCTTCCATAAATTGGACCTTAGGAAATATCATCATGATCCCTGTCAATTTTTGAGATTTTAGGATTTTAAGTTCGATCTAGATGTTTATATTATTTATCAACAAGTTGAGATCATTGAATATCTAGTGAAATTATTTCATTGAATTTCGATTTTGTTCGTCAAAGTGTTATGGAGACATGGATTCGATTCTCGGGAGATTTGAGGGTGCAAATCATTGATGATGGAGCAGCGGCCTAACCACTTTACTAGACTTCATTCTTCTACATGGCACCCCAATGATGGAAATTCTTAAAATATGGAGTTTATAACATTATGTTACCTAAATTTGGTTAATTCCATTCATTTTCCTAATTTTCATCATTAATTATATGCATATTATGATTCCTATGGATGGAGAGTATTCATTTCAGATAATTTCAAAATGTTTAGGGATAATTTTTTTTGAATTATTATAATCCACATATTACTGTGTTAATGGATTTTCTAGGTGCTACTTGATTTTGGAGGATGTGCTAGATCATTTATGAGTTTTAAGATTTATGAGGGTAGTTAATCATTATCTAAAGGTGTTACATGATTCATACCTTTTCTCTAAATAGAATTATTGAAATGTGTACACAACATGAAAGGATTACATTCCATGTAATGGTTACACAATTTGTAGTGGAAAAAGATTAATTTTAACAGAAAATATGATGTATTTTTTGGTGAATGTGATTTTTGTTGACTACACAAGGTGTAAATGGATTACATGCTGCTTAAATTTCTAAGAATGACTTTTTAGATCACCATACAAATGGTATTTCATTTCAATTTTATGCAGCTCCCTTGTATATTAACCTAAAAGGATCCGTCAATATTTTTTGGTGTCTCTATTCATTCAAGATTGACCCATTTTATGTTTGATCACCTTTTTAGTTGGATTTCCTCTTTCAGGGTATGTAATCCTTTATGATTATTCATTTAATATATCATGGTAGCACCCTGATATTTTGTTATTGGGTTTGTTGATTTATAATGATTATTCCCTTCTTTTCACTTCTGTATATGTGCTGTAATCTTACTCCAGTGGTCATTTCCATTTTTGGTTGTGGTGTAGTGTGTGCATATTCTTAAGGCATGTGGTTTACCCTTACCCACAAATTATTTTTTTAATTGAACCAATTCTATGTTTTGTAGATTATTTATATAGCCTTCATTGTTTTTGATGTGTTCTTCAAGTTGGTGGATCCTTCATGTGTATGTAGGAGCCTAATTAGTGAATTAGGGGGTTTTATATTATGCTTTTGTTGGATAAATTTAATTTCTCCTATTTTGATTAATTAATTTATAAATAAATTGGAATGATTATTTTTTTTGTGTAAATAGATTTTTGATAAAATGTGGTTTTCTATAGTTTTTGGTAAATGGACAAGGTAATGTTTCAATGAAGTAAAATTATATATGAAATGAAGAACATGGAGCATTCTTAGGTACATAAGTGGAAGGATTTATTTAGGGGAATCACAAATGTTACCATAAATATATTTTCACATATATATTTTCCTTTATACCAAGTTCATTTATTCTAGGGACATGTTTAAAATCATTGGAAAGTTCACTCAAGGGGTGTTTCTCTTCTCCTTGGGACTGTGTTATTTGGACTTGTTGTGCACATGTCTTTTGTTGTTGTACAATTAGGCTTATATCATGACCTATTGGGTTCCTTGTACACATTTACATGTGATTTTTATTTTTTTCTATTTTTTTCTTTGATAAGGATGCATTGACTTTAAACATGGTATACCTATATTTATTTTGGAATTATTGGAAATAGGAAAATAATTATCATGATATTTATAAAAATAGATTTACTTCATTTGATGTAATATTTTTTTGAAATGATCATACTTGAATTTTTTATATAGATACTTTTTATGGATCACATGAGTGGGAGCATACTGGTCCTGTTAGTTCACATTGTACACACTTCTTTGGTGGTGCATATTCCAATGAATGTACTTCAATGCATTAAAATGGATGGTGCTGTAGTGAGGTTTAGAGATTTTGGATAGATGAGTTTGGGTAGCTATATTGATATGGTGATGTTTTTTCTATTCATTCTCATGGATTTTTTGGATTTTTTGATTTCATAGACAATTGTGGTTGGAATTGTACTTGTAGAATGCTATAATCTTATTTTGTTTTGGTTTCCATAGATTTTTAGTTATAAAAAATATATTCCTTGAATCGTTGACTGTTTGTTTATATATATATATATTGTATGTCTTTACTTTAGGTTGGGTGAAATTCTTCTGTCTATTTGTTTTTTGAACCCTAGTTTCAAGTTTCTAGCCTCTGGGGATCAAAAATTCTATTAGGATAAGTGAACATTGGGTCAGGTACTAGTTTGAGAGAGTATTAGTGTATGTTCATTACAAAAAGTCTCATGGTGGATGTGGTTTTCACACAAATCCCATAGATAATATCTATTAAGATATAACTTTTTACACATTTAATTGGAGGGATATAAAATCTAGGTCGCACACATCACATTAAAATTCCTTTTAGGCTAATCACCCATGTGCCATACACAGTGGAAAATTTCCATTTATGGATGATGTTAAAGCTTAAATTAAATGCATTTTATCTCATGAGATATAAATATTTTACCAATGCATTACAAGGATATATAATTAAGTTCCAACCGATCAAAAAATGAACATCCCACATATGCATACCATATGAGAAAAAAATCACATATAAATCATTAGCATTATCAAACCCATGAGAAGGAATTGGGATTTAGAATTATGATTCAATGGAAAATATAAGACTGAATAACACGTATTTCTAAGTTAATAATGTGTAAAATAATATTAGATGTTAATATTTAAAATATAAATGATCATATCGATCATTAAGTTCCCATATAGGGAATTTGTGAGAATAATCCATGAGAATAAAGTATAAAAATTATCCACTTTGGTAAAGATTTATAATTGAAGGGTATTTTTATAGAAGGAATGAAAAAATAGTTTTCTATAAAACAAAAAATAAATAGAGAGGTTTACTTATAAAAGTATGAGGGTGTTTAGAAGCTATAAATGGTTTTAAAATATATAATTTGGTTGATTCATGAAATAATACAATAAATAGTAATGTTTCCTTAAATTGAGTTTAAATAAAAGGTTAAATTTTAATAGGAACTAAAATTTGGTATAACCCTAATAATTAAAGGTGTATTTATTTAAGTATATTTTTATAGAACATATATGAAAAGAATAATTTCATGGAAGTAATGTCACATAAAAAAGGGGAAGAATAATGATATCATATTTCTCAAAGGTAATGAGGGAGGAATGTATGATCCGTATTTTTGTTTGAAAAATAAACTATAGAAGTAGAAAATTATAAAATGATAATTAAAAATTATTTTCAATATAATAGATGTAAAATATAATTTTTGTATGCGATAACACGTATTAACGTTTATAATTATAAATAAAAATAATTTTTACAAGGGAAATTTTCGAAAAGAGTGGAAACCATCATTAAGGGGATGCAAATATTTTGTAAAATATTTGAATTATCACGGAGTTTAGCTCATTAGTGGTGAATATATGCATAAAAATGTACCTAAAATATAGAATTATGGTATACCATAAGAAATGTATGATGAAACTGAATGGGAAATATTATTACCTAAGAAATAATATTGAGTTTTGAAAGACCCTTTTATTTTATGTAGGATTGTAACTAAAATCCATGAAAAAGAAAAAATTCAAAGAAAGTGAAAATTTAGAGATAAAAAATAATTTATGATATTATATTTCATTATAGATTTTGATACTCATAGAAAATTAAAATTGGCACAAAATATCAAATCCATCATCAATGAAATGTGATTCAGACCGGTGCCCTTATAGTTTACCAAAACTTCTAATAAACCCCACTAGAAAGGGAAATATAGATTGAATTTGGAGTTAAAATAATATAGAAAAATATTATCCATGATATTATAAATTTAATTGGATGTATTCATTCTATTTTAAAAAAAGTGCGTCTAAAAAATGAAATGTGTCTAAAAGAATGCAATTTTGAGACTATACACTTACCATGAAACACATTCATAAAACCCACGTTCCTTACATCCTATATATTAAAATTATGTAAATTATATACCTTCATAGTATCCTTATACTTATTTGTTTAACTTAATATATATCATTTATTTTCAATTTATTTTTAATTATTATATTTTTTGTGTAAAAATTGAATTGTTGTCGGCATATTTTTGTAATTTTAGTGATCAGAGATGACACATTTGGAATTAGTTAAAAAATAATATAACCATACCATAACTAAATAAAAATAAATAAATTCATATTAACATATAATGTTATTATTATTTAAATTTTCACAGTTTCCCATGATAGAGTTTAAAAACATTATTCAAGTAGGTGGTCAAACACACAGAAATATGAACACGCCCTATCACTTTTAGTGAGTATGGTTATGGAATTTAATAGTATAAGTATTATATAATTATAATGTTATTATTTAATTATTTAATTATTTTAATTAAATTGTATTTTATATGGATAAATATTAAAAATATTTTTAGAAAATGAATAACGTTACATCATGGCGGCAGTAGTTTTCACAATGCATGGTTAATATTTTAATTTTTCAATGATTGATTAGGAAATAAGGTATATTATATTTTCAAATTTCATAATAATAGTTATAATAAATATATAATATTTTTCTTCAATATCATAAATATAACCGACCCATAGAGAATGTAAGAAAAATTGAAGACTTCTCTTCATGGTGACGGTAGTCTGCGAAACACACTAATGGTGGTTTTGTTTTTTATAGATGATGGAGAAGAAAAAATAGTTGTTATTAAATAAACACAATGACATATTAGTATAATAATTATTATAATTTCATCATATTACAATAAATACATGATATTTGGAAGTGTAAGATTAATGAAAATTGGGTATAAAGAAGGTAATGCATGTGTTGGAGACTTGATCTTCTCTTATAGATATCATTTGAAAAGAAGAAATTTAGTTAAAATCGATAAAAATGGGTGTATGGATTATGAGATAAATTTTTGAAGATTTAATTTCCAGTTATTTCTAAGGTAAATTTTAATTGTATGTGTAACCATGGATGGTTTGATGTGATCCAATTTAATTTATAAAAATTAAACCTTTAAGAATACCCTTTATAGTTTCACAATATCATTATAATATTGATAAGTAAATGAATAAAAAATTCTGTAATAATGTATTTTGGTTTGGTGTTGGGTTGATAAATAATCAATAAATACATTCAAGATATTTTTAAATGTATTTTATGACTTTTATAATTGGCTTGTACATATTAACATTTTTATTCTTACCTTGGTTACAAGTTTTTACTATGTAATTTATATTTTAT
This sequence comes from Viscum album, assembly GCA_963277665.1. NCBI lineage: Eukaryota > Viridiplantae > Streptophyta > Magnoliopsida > Santalales > Viscaceae > Viscum > Viscum album. The sequence continues at coordinate 1,180,090,428 of OY728128.1, read as the reverse complement.
TTTAAAAGGGCTATCTTTGTAAAAAAGTAATGTTATTTTGGACCTAAATTTAACCCCAATTTATTCAAATTAATTTCCAAAATATTTTATAATTATATTTTATATGAAAATTTATAATATATAAAAACAATTCTTTTAAATTAAATTCATTTTAACCATTATGTGTTGCTAATCAAAATTTATATTTAATAACAATTTAATGAGTATTTATATAATTATATATAATCCTAAATATCACATTATATATGTCACTAAAATTTGACCAATTTAAATGATTATATAATAGTTATATTATATTAATACATTAATTTATGAAAAAAAAAATTCATAATTATCATTATAATTAATATTAATATTTCGAATATTAACTTTTTGAAAAAAAATATGAAATTCAAATTTTATTTTTAATTTATAAAATAAATATGTCTAATTTTTAATGTAAGTTCATATAAATAATGTTTATTGTGAAATAATTTTCATCCTATTTCATCTTAGAGGTTGTAGTCTGCACAATGCATTGTAATCATTTTCATTTCTCAATGAATTTTAAGGAATTAAGGTAAATGTTAATTTGAAAAGTAAAATTATTTATATATTTAACATATAATTATTACTCATCAATTCCATCATTAAAACAAAAAATTATATGCATTATGAAACATCTAAGACTTCGTTACATGGAGGAGAAAATCTATGCATGTAACTAATGGTTCATTTGTTTTTCTAAGTGGATGAAGAGGAATAAATAATGGTTATTCAAATAATATAATAACATATTAGCATGATACTGATAATAATTTAATTATATTTACATACATATATATACAAATGTATGATGACTATTATGTAAAATTGGTAGTGATGAATGTGATACTTATGTTGAAGACCTGATATTCACTCTGCCTTAGGATCGAAAGACTAATATTGAAATCTATATAACATGGTCTTAATGATTAATAAATTAATTTCATGGGATTTAATATTTATCGATATTAAAGTTTAATTCTATTGGGATGGGTAACCATGGAGGGGTGGAATTGATCCTCATTTATAAACAAAGAAACTAACACTATTGGGAATACCCTTTATACTTCCATGTTACCATAACAATATTCATTGGTAAATGTACCCAATATTTTTTAATAATAGATTTTAGTGTGATATTAGGTTGTTATATCCTCAACCTAAACATTCCGTATGTGATTTAATTATATTTTATGACTTTTGAATTGGTTTTTACAATATAACATTTTGATTTTTATATTGGGAGATAGTTTTAACTCTGTAATTTATATATTATTTAAAAAAGGAATCCCTTAAAATTAAAATTTTATGTTTTGAACCTAAATATAAACTCCATTTAATATTATAAAATAATTAAATATGATAAAATCATATTTTAAATTAAAATATTTAATATATATTATAAAGGTTTATAATGACCCTCACTTTGCAAATGAGAATTTTACATAACATTTAAGAAATATTTAAAAAATTATAAAAATATATTCCCAAGGACTGTACTAGTCTACTATCTTTGGAAACATTGAAACAAGAACATTGGTACAAAATTGAGAAATATTACCTCCGACAATGTTCTTATCGACTAGAACCCTTCTTAGACACATCAGAAAAAATACTTATACACTTAACCTAGGGACGGAAACAGAAAAATGGGTGAGATATAATGCTCTGTAACGGTAAAAAATAGAGATATGAAAGCATAATCATGAGCATAAAGGTACAAGAACATGATCATGAAAATATAAGATCATAACATGTATATTAATAACCATATACATAAGTCATGGAATAAATCATGGTTTGTTCATAAGACCTGAATCATAAGGAAATAAAGAACAAAATCAATGAAAGCATAATATAGGAATAATATGTGTGGTTTTGGATGACACAAAAGCATATGATATGATTACCATAATAGCTATAGAATCCTGGCCAAGACCATCTTATAAGTATCAGTTCACTTCACATGCCATCTTGGTAGTCATGGTTCACTCCCATGACCATCTTAGTATCATTATTACACTTATCATACAATCATGGTAGTTATGGTTGACTCCTATCGAAATTTAATAGTCAATCTTCTCTGCCAAGGACATATTAGTATATCTCATGTAATATAAATATTTACTCAATTCATTAGAGGGAGAAATTGTTCCCACCTATATCATAATGAAATCATTAGTACATATGCCAAAAAATCATAAACAATCATATCCTAATGCATGAATTGAAATGGGTATCATAACCATTTAAACAAATAATAACAAGTAAAAAAATAGAGAGGTTTCATAGTGACATCCTCAGAAGAATGACAATAGAAAGATAAATGGATTTCATAAAAATATAACTTGTGAAAGTGAAATTGGTTACATAAAGACCATGACATTAAGAACAACTATTCAGATATTGAAAATGAATGATACATTTAGACCATTTCCATGAAAATCATGAGTAACATCAATTGATGTTATCTTTGATGAAAAAATAATTCTTATTTATCTTTAAAAAAATGTTTCATCAAGAAAATATCATTACTTATTCTAATAATGTTTTTAGTACATAAAACCACTTGAAAATAATTTTATTATAAAATAAATTGAAAACAAATTAGGAAGACATGAAATAATTTTGAAAACCATTTCCTTGAAAACATACAAATGAAGCATGATAGCATTTTGAAATCCTTTTTCCAAGAAAACATATAAAATAAGATTCAAAAATTTTAAAAAAACATTTTTATTGTTGTTTTTTTTTGAAAACTTATAAATTAATATTGAAGACATTTTTAATACCATTTATTTTAAAATAACTATTAAAACATATAAAGAAATCATGACAATGTTTTAAAAACCTTTTTACTTGAAAACTTATGAAATAAAATCGAACCTATTTTAATTTTTTTTAAATACTTGTAAAATATCGTTCATAAAAATAAACCTTTAAAAATTGAAATGATTCATCAAAAAATGTTGGTGGGTATGTCCTTACATGCCTTATGAGGTAAAAAGGACCTTCCTTTTGATTGGTAAAAAGGGTGGCAAAATATATTGATCAGAAAGTGACAAGATAATTCCATTAAAAATATTAGTTTTCTAAAATATGGTCAAAACATTATTTTAAATATTATAGGAGAATATTATAATAATCTTTGAAATCATTGTTTTTAGAAAACACGGTTTTGATGGAACATATATATTCGACCAAAGAGATGGTAATGTCTGGATTTCATCGAAACAAGTTCTTAATTATATTATGTATCAAAGAGAAGAATAATGTTATGAATACATGAAAATATCATGAAATAAAATAGGATAGGGAAACTCATGAATGTTACTAATATATGTATCATAATATTTAATCAAATAATGTATAATCATTAAAAATCTCAAAAAATGATGGGATTGTTTCAATAAAATATTACTACTTGGTGAGATGGGATCACACTCTCCATTTTAGATAAGGGAATTAAATGAATAATTATATAACATTAAAATAAATAGATTCATGATATAACATATTTAATGGAAGTATACACACCTCAAAAAATAATTTAGGTGCATAAGAAAACATGAATCTCAATGAAGTAAAAATTAGAAAAACTATCTTACCGATATGATAACTGTTGAAAAGTATACAACATGAATGAATTTTAATAAAATAGATATTTAAATATCCAAGAATTTTATTATAATAGACATATAAAACAATCATGGCCAGTATATACACCACACGAAATAACTGAGTGGTGAGTATGACATGTATCTCACAAAAATTAAAGTGAGATTAAATTTCCCTTAACTTGTGTGTTGACAATCATCGTAATCATTTAAAAAAATTGTATAATAAATATAAATTTATTACAAATATTTTTAATAACTATATTATTTTACTTAATACCATATATGGTATGATTATGAACTTATATTACCCTCTTGTTAATAATCTTATGTTAAGGCTTCACTTAGGGTATTATCTGCTTTGTTCTTCACATGTGTCTTATTTTGTTATATCATTGGTTATTGTAGTTATATAATGATTAAAGAATGTAATACAAGATATAAATATCATTTTACTTAGTTTATTTTTATTATAGTTATAAATATAACCTAGAAGTACAAAAAGTAAAACATCATTCATGGAGACGGTAAGCAATACGTTTTCATGAAAGAGTGATTCCATTTTATTGGCGCACTGAAAGAAATAAAGAAAAGAAAATATATGTATATAGAATCATTATAGTATAATTATAATTTTATATATATCAAAAATGTTCACAATATCCATCCTAAATGACTTCTATGTAGTGTGTGAATGAACCACATCGCTTTGAGGGGGGCGTAGTCAACACTTCCTCAAACAAAATTATCATATTTACACAAAATGTTAAGTACAATTATATAGGTTGTAAAAGGAATATAAAATATTTAAGACATAATAAATATAAAATATTATATTTATAAATAATGTTTCCATTATAATATCTACCATGAGAGGAGGTAAAGGAGAAATTACTAATCATTTTTTTAGGGTTGTATTTCATGATAAACATAAATAGTATCTTCATTACTCATTAGATGGAGGTGTGTGTAAGTGTAGGTATAGTTATAAGAATACAAAATTACTAGTATATTGATTATACTTGTGTTTTTATAAAATCATGGAATAAAGAGAGTGGAGGGGTGGATAATGAAAATAAAAGAAATGTGCTTGGTAGAAGACATTACCTCTTAATTGGGTAACTCCTTTGATTTATGCCAAATGGATGCTATATATTTCATTATCCCCAAGGATCAGATTATATAAGTAAGGGGATGTTGTTATATTTATTTAGGGTTTTTTTATTGACTGAAGTGTCTTGAGAGGTTTTATGAAGTGTGAGGATAGGATTCCATTTTATGGGAGAGGAGGAGTGACACTATTGTAAATATTTGAAGAGAGAATTAACCAACGTTTTGTATCTTTAAAGTGGATCCAATAATGATAAAAAGGTGATACAAGAAAGGATAGAATTTATAATTTCCATACATTGTCTCTTGGAAATGTTTTTAAGTCAATTCAGGTATTAAATTTATGGTTTGGACATTAGTTAATATTAATTTTAACAGAATCGATGTAATTAATTTTAATTACATTTATTAATATTTTTAGTTAAAAAAAAGGTTAACTTATTAAAATTTATAATGTATTATTTTTAAAAATATGGAATACCATTTTAAAAATTAAAATCACCAATTTTGAAGAAATTAATTAAAAATTAATCCCACAAATGAGACGACACATCATGTTTTAAAAGTAAAAAATGATCAAAAGTCTTCTATGTTTTTATATCCATATTAAATGTGAAGTTGGTTACTATGGAATAAATTATATTAATTGATAAAATTATTATTTAAAATAAATTTATAACAATTTAGAATATAATTTTAACTTTTAAATTAATTAAATTAAAAATTAGTTTTGAATTAAAATCTAATATTTTTAAATACTTGTTAAAAATAAAACCTTACAGGAAAAAAATTATCATAAATTATTTTAGTTTAAATTCCTATTATAAAAATTATATTGTAATATTAAATATATACAAGATCTAAAAATTGTATTATATATTGGATCTCCATTAAAATGTTGTAAAACTACCTCTATAAAAAATATATATGTTTTTTTGCATAAAATTAGGTTTTTTTCATATCTTATGTATATAGATTCTATTGGACGAATGTTAAATTTTTTTATTGAATATATAAAATCTATATTACATTAATATAACTCACCAATTGTAATTAATTTAATTTATTAAGATAAAAATTATTGTGATTACATATATAATAATATTCTTATTTATATTCAATTGGCTTTAATATACATTTATAATTAATTGGTAAGATATGATTTCATATTATATTTTTCTAAACCACATATTTTCATAAATTAGTTAATAATATTACTAACCTCTAATTTAGTAGTTTTTTTATATCTTACTATTTTTAATAATAACATTTCCATGATATACTATTGTTCAATAAAAATCAGTAATGCTAGTTGTGCAATCAATCGATGAAATTCATTATTTGTTGTAATGCAAGACAACCTCAGTTTTCTTTGTGGATAAAGAAAAAAAATTATTTTTTGTTTAGTACATTATTAACTTGGTGTTTCATATCATAGAATAAAAACATAGTTCTATAATATATAATATTTTATTGTGTTTATTGCAATTAAAAAGTTAAAAATGATTAAATTAATTTGAAAAAAATAATTTACAAAATATCATAGTTTTACATTCTAGTACTATGAAAATTAACCTCACCATAAAAATTAATATGGGATACCTTTGATTTAACAATTGAACCCTTCATTCATAGAAACCCACGTCATAAAAATCAATACTATATGTTCCCTTAAAAAGAGAATGTCGTAAACATAATAGTTACCAAAAGTAATATATACCTAGTTTTCTACAAAGGGGAAAATTCTTGGCAAGTAAAAATATCGAAATTTATGAAAAATATAAAATATATTTTTTTGATAAAGAGTGACAACAAAAAAGGTCAGGAGAATGTTAACAATCAGGAAGCAATAAAGTTTTTATGAACTCAGGTACTATATAATGCATCAGAAATAGAGGTTATGAGATATTTTTTTGTGTTTCAAGATCATTTTTTCAAAAGTTAATGAATTTTTATGAAAATATATAATTTAATGATTTAATTAAAACCTCACCCTTTTTTGTTCCATGATCCACATCACAACTTTCTCCAAAAAGGAAGGCGATTTTTTCAATCTTAAATCACTAACTGATAATGGGATCCCTAATATGCCATCTCATCTGTCATCAGTTATAATCTAAACACAGATTTTATAAAAGGATATCCAATATGAATAAATCCTAATATGGTAAGAAAATATTTTTTTCTCCCAAACATTATCTAAAGATCAACTTAATCATTCCATAAATAGTTAACCTTATAACCTTTCCAAAAAATAAAATCTAGAATAATAAAATTAATTCAAAAATTCTTATTAACATTGATCCCCATTATATAAATAATATATCATGGTTATAAAATTACAAAATTGTGAATACCCTCCTCATATATTACCTTGAAACATTTTAATAACCCAAATTACCACGAATTGATTAATAAAATATGTATGATTCCTTATTCAAAAATGTTACTAGATATAATCCTTAGATCCAAGATGTTTAAAACTTCATCCCTAATGAAATTGAATAAATTTTCAACCAATAAATAATCAAATCCATAGTAATTAGTTCTATCCAATTTACTTTATCAAAATCAATCATCTCTTTATCCAAGATAATCTTAATTCTCACAACATCTTGATCATATTAAGGGAGACCTTCCCTTAATCAAAATATAAATTTTAAATTTATTAATCACCTTTAAAAAATCATTTAAAATACTTAATGAAATCTTTTATTTAAAATACTTATATGTTTCATTATTTATATAACATAATATTTAAATTACAAAACATATGTACATCATTTATCCGATATTATTCTTGAACCACTACTCATGCTTCATTAACTTATTAATAATACCACTTTAATATAATATTAAATATAAAAAAAATCTTAAGGTACCTAATACATAATCTAATCATGCTTCTTATTATCAATGTAAACAATATTGAATGAACATGAGATACATTTCACATGTGATTTACAATATTTTTATCTTCAAATGTGTAACCAATAATCATACCACATCCCTAATTTTATTTGTAAAATTTCCTCTTAGGAATTTTATTTTCATAGTCCCATACCTTCCACATCTGAAACATTAAATGTTAACCATTTCCCTTATAGTTCTCCCCATTTATGAAAACCAAAATTCATGGGGTGAAAAAAAAACATCATAAAAGAATGATACATAATTTTGAAAAATTACTTATAGGATTTATAAATAATGACACCTACATTTTAAACTAAGACACCTATGGTTTATCTGAATTTATTCATAGTAAAATTCAATTTAAATCCTTCATGATGGTTTGTGATGTGTTTTTTAATTCCCATAAAATATCCCCTAGGAGTTTCAAACCAGGTGTGCAGCAAGGGCCATTTTCATGTCCATAATTACCCTACATCTGTCCTAGAACATCTTTTTATAGTTTTTAACCATAGGTACATCTGTTCCAAATTATAATCCACTTGTGATATCTAGAAATTGATGTATTTATAGGAAACTAGACAATATATAATTTACCAAAAGTCCAGGACATTTTCCTATACTTTTCCTTACCAATAAACATTTCAATAGACCTTTCCTTACAGTATTGACTAAGGATATCTCATCTTATATTTGAAAGTTAAACTAAATCATTGATCTGATAGAAACTATAGTGACCCTCACATTTTAAAAATTAATATTACATAAATTTTTTAGAATACGTAAATCATTATACAAAGATACGCCCAATGACTATACATGTGTAGTACCTTTGGAAACATAGAAACAATAACACTGATATAAAAGTTGGCTACATTATCACCCAATAGGTTCTTTCTTGTCTAGAACACTTTATAGAGATATCATAAATAATAAAAATATTCCTAAATTTGGTAATGAAACATAAAAAGGGATGAGATTTAATGTTCAATATGGGTTAAAAAGGGATATAAGTAAGAATAATTATGAGCATAAGGTAATGATAATGTCATTAGGAAAATAAAATATAATACTATGCATATTAATCATCATATAAATGAATCATGGAATACATATTGGTAGTTCATAACACATGAATCATAAGGAAATAAAAACCATATGCCATGAAAACATAACATAGTAATAAAACATGGAATTTTTCAAGACACCTAATCATATAATATGATTTACATTATAGGAATTCCATTCATGCAAATACTATCATAGTATTATGGGTTCAACCAACACACCATGTTGGTTGTCATGGTTAACTCACATGGCCATCTTAGTAGCACGAGTTCACTCCTCATACAATCTAGTTAGTTATGGTTTACACTCATGTCCATTTTAGTAGTCAATGATAACTCCAAAGACAATATTAGTCTATCTCTATGGATATAACTATTTACTCAATTAATTTGAGCGTGATGTAGGTCCTAGAAATCTCATAATGAAATCATATATAAATTTTTCAAAATATAATAATCAATCATATATTAACCCATGAAATGAAATTGGAATCAGAAACATATAAACATATAAAAACTTTTGGAAAAGGATGCATGACTTATGATCATTTCATTAAAATCATTACATGTGAAAGAGAAACGTTTTTCATAAACATATAACCCATGAATGAGGAATAATTTTCATAATGTAAATGACATTAAGAATAATCATTTAGATAAATAGTATGAATGAAACCGTTATATCAATTCCTAGAAAGGCATTAGTAAGATTAGTAGAAGTCATCTTAGATGGAAAAAGAATTTAAATATCATATATAATAAATTATTATGGAAAATATAATTTATTATTTGAAAAATAATTTTTAATACATAAAACCTATTGAAAATATTTTTCTTAGAAAATATATTGAAAACATAAAAATAAGGCATGAAATCATTTTAAAGATATTTTTCTTTGAAAACATACAAAAGTGGATTGAATGAATAATGAAAATATTTTTACATGAAAAATTATAAAATAAGATTCAGAACATTTTAAAAATCATTTTCTTTGAAAAAAAATTTATAACATATAATGAATTATATAAAACATTTTTAAAACCATTCTTTAAAAGTTACATTTAAAACATATAATTAAACATTGAAAATATATTTACAAAATTTTTTAATTGAAAAGTTATGGAAGAATGTTGAAAATTTTTTTGAAACCATTTTCATTAAAAATAATTATAAAATAAAATTCTTAAAAACTAACCATTTAAAAATGCAATAGAATCATTATATAAATTATGGTGAGTAAGTATGTGCATGATGTATGAGGTTAAAAGAAAATTTCTTTTTCATTGTAAAAACGTTATAAAATTTCCTTGTTTGAAAAGAGATAAGAATATTCCTTTGAAAAAATTATTAAGAGATAAATGGGAAAAAATATATTTTAATATTTATTGGAGAAAAGTTTAATATTTCTTGGAAATTTTTTTTATGACATGGATTTGATGGAACATTGATTTCTGACCAGAGAGAGGGTAATGCCGAGATTTCATAAAAACACATTCTTAACTATATTAATTTTCAATGAGTGGAATCATGGTACAATTACATGAATGTACCAGGAAATAGCCGAGGATAAGGAAACTCATGAGTGTTTTTGAGAGATAGATTACCTGATTTCGTCAAAGTAATCATAATCATTAACAATATCAAAAAATGATGTGATTGTTTCAATAAATTCTTAATACTTTGTAACTTGGGATCACACTCTCCATGTATGAAAATTAAACTACATAATGAAGAGAATATCATTAAATGAATGAGATTAATTATATAACATGTAAAATTAATGTATATACACCTCAAAAAATAATTTAGCTACATAAAGAAATATGAGTCTCAGAGAAGGAAAATTGAGAAAAAACTGTCATATTGATCTGGTAACTTTTAAAACATATTCCCAATGAAATTAAGTTCATATAATAGATATTTTAATAAAAATTTATATTTAAGAGACATATAATAAGTTCTTGGGTAATACTTACACAAAAAATGTAGTGATTGATGAATAAGGGATGTGTCTCACAGAAATAAAAGTGTGATGAAATTTCCCTTACCTAGGGTCTGGACTCTTTTCATACTCATTTAAACCACCTATATAATAATTATAGACTTATTATAATTATTTTAAATAACCATATTTTTATATCTAATACCATATATGTTTTTATTTTAACCTTATATTACCCTCTTTTTAACAATCATATGTTAAGGCTTCAAATCTGGTAATATCCTCTTTGTTCTTCACATGTGTCTTAATATGTTATATCTTTTTTTATTATACATATATAATGATTAAAAAGTGTATAAAATGATATAAATATAATGTTTATTCAGTATAATTTTAATATAATAATCAATATAGTGTAGAATTATGAAATGGAATACACTGTTTATAGAGACGGTAAGTTGTACCTACTCATGAACGTTGTTTCTGTTTTAATTTTAATATTGAAAGAAAAAAAGAAAAGCATATATATATATATATATATATTTATATAGAATCATTATAATACAAATTAAATGTTATATATATAATATATTTTCACTAAACACATCCATAATACATTCTATGTAGTGTATGAATGAATCACATCTCTTTGAGGGGGTGGTAGTCCACACTTTCTCAAACAAAATTATCGTATTTACACCAAATGAAAAGTTAAATTATATGTGTTTTAAAATGGATAATGAATCAAAAATACACCATAAATATTATATATAACCTATAAAAACAAAATATTCGATATAATTTCCACCATGAGTGGTGGTAAAGGAAAAATGAACCATCATTATTTAATGATGTGGTAGGTCACCATATACGTAAATTTTATGTTCATTACCAATTATATGGAGGTTTTTTTAGGTTTAGGTATAATAATTTTCATAAAAAATAATATTATATTTATGACATTTTTTTGTTCTGAAATCATGGAATAAAGGGACCGAAGGGGGAGGAAAACGAAAATAATTGAAAGGTGTTTGAGAGAATATATTACCTCTTAATAGGGTAAGTCATTTTTATTTTTTTCCAAAATTCTTCCTTTGATTGGTTTATGAATAATGAGAGCGTTCAAGGAGTAAGTGATGGATTTTGGGAGATTACATGAGTAGAGGTTAGGAGTTCCAAGAGGATTGAGTGGTGGGAGGAAGTGGGAGGAGAGGAGGCCTTTTTTGGTGGAGTAGTGACACTATTGAAAATATTTGATGAGAGAATTACACCCTGGTTTTTCATTTTAAATGATAATCGAATAAAGATACAAATCTATTAAAATGGAAGTTAAGGTTCAAATATTACAATAAAATGGTTCTTTTAAATTTTTCTAGGTATTTTTGGTTCTTGAATGTAATGTTTAGTCCTTAGTTAAGATTAATTTTACCATATTCGAAGTAATTAACTTTTAAAAGGTTGGTCCATTACAATATAGATGCTAATAAACTATTTTGAACATATTAGAAATTTAAATTACCTATATTAAAAATATGGAATCAATTTTTAGAAATGATAATCACAGATGTGGTAGATATTAATTTTAAATAAATCCTACTGATGGGACGACACTACGTGTTTCTGACATAAAAATGATCAAATGATTGTTATGTTTTTATAACCAATTTCAATTTTAAATTGACTCCAATGCCCAAAATTGGAAAAATTCATTAAATTATCAACTAATTAACCTTTTAACCCAATATGTAAAATAATTTAATTTTATAAATAAATTAAATGAAAGAGTATTTTTGATTTAAAATCCAATATTTTTAATTATTCAATAAAAGTGGAACCTTGTAGAAAAATAACAAAAATTTATCCTATCCAAATTTTTATGTATCTATTCCAATTATGAAATTTAGTTTGACATGTTAAATTTATTAAAGTTTTATATTTTGGATTTAAAATGGGTTCTCTAATAAAAGGTGGTATAACAACCATTATAAAAAAATATAGATTTATACGCATAAAATTGCTCATGCATTTTACAAAATACTTCAAGGAAACGTATTGTTTCATATAAAAGAAGTTAACCATGGTGTTTCGTATGGAGAATACTAAAATATATATTGCAGGTAGTGCACGATTAAGTTGGTATTGTATATAATGAATGATAAACAAAGTGATTTAATATAAACTATTTTTAGTGTTGCATAAGATGAAAAATATCAAAATGGTTAAATTAATTAAAAAAATAATTCACAAAATCTCAAGGTGTTACTTGGTTTTTTTAGGAAAATTACTTTTAAACACATTTTTTTTATTAATATTAGATTGTATTGAATTATAATTGGGTAAATGTTAATATTATAAAATATTGTTTTAAATATCATATCATATATATCATTTAAATTAGATCAATTTAATTTATTATATAAAAGAAACAAGGTATTAAAATAAAATTCATTAAAAAAAAATTTCACAAGTATCAAAAAAATTAAATTTAATCTTACTATTATTATCTCAATTTCTAAGAATGAACTTGAACATGTTAACTAACATTTATACCTTGTACTAAAATACAAAATTAAATATTTTATATTTATTTTCAAAAATAGATTAAGGGTAATTTTTAATTTAAAAAAATATAAACAGTGTTTAATGTGAAATAATACCTGAATTTTAAAAAATTAAAACATACGTTGTATATATTAAAAGTAGAATTTTTAAATTCACAGTATTAATTTCTAACAAAGAATATTAGAATTCAATATTCATTCTTGAAATTTTAACTCATTCCCATATTATAAACGTTATATTATATAAAAAATATATTATTTTTTACTATTCTCATAAAAATTTATTTCTGAAAAACCCAAAATATAATGTTAATCTAATATTTTTATACTAAATAATGGAATTATTTACCCTTTTTAAAATATTAATCCGAAAATTTTTATAATTAGTTTATAGAAATATCATAAATTATAATGAATCGACATTTTCATTCGAAATTTAAAATTTCAAAAATTAAATGTTTTTATTTTTATTTTATAACATTTAAAAAAATTTCTGTTAAACAATTATTTATATAAAACATAATTTATCGTAATTTTTTTCAATAAAAAATCATGTTGCTAGAATGGTAATTTGTTTTAGAAAAAAATAATTTCTAAAACAATAAATGATATTATTTTTCATTTTTGGTAATGTAATGAAGATGAATTCAAATAAAAAATATATATTTTAATAACATTGTGTTGATATTTAATAAATTGGTTACTCTAATTAATTCCTTCAAAATGAATTTAAAGGTTTTAATGTATATATATATATATGTTTTATCAAAATATGTCACTGTTTCATTTATGGGGGAAGTTGCATGTGGAAGATATTATTGAACATATAAAAGTAAATTGAGGAAAAAAATATTAAAATCTTAAGTCGTTACAATTCCTATCTCAATACGTTGGCCTCTAAGGCCTTTTGTAATTAAATTGGGAAATTTGAGGTGGGATCACACTAAGATTGTGAGTGTATGTGTGGGGGGTGGTTAGTTAATTTCCATGTTCAATTGAATATCTTGGGAGTGTGTATTGTTTCATAGGATTATATCATTAAATAAATTTAATGAATAAAAATATACTTATTAACTCTTTAATATTTAGATATTAACTAAAATTCAACTCAAATAATATAGACATGAATATCATATGTTTTTATTTTTCTAATAAACATTACCTGAATAATTATTAATAAAAATGAATAATATTTTCTATAAATATTTAATTCTATAAAATCTAATTTTATTTTAGATAGAGTTAGTTCATGAACCTCTAATCCTCTATCTCAATGGAATTAGGTGAACTCACATTATTTACAAGATCATCTTCTAGAAACCTCTTAATGAACCCATAACAAAAAAGTTAAGTGTAGAAACTATAATAACATTCATAAAAATTATAAAAACTAATTTAATAACTGTTTCTAGATATCCCAACACGAAAAATATATAATTTTATAATCACCCTATATGATCAATTTATTATTCTTTTTTTCTTTATTAAATAAAATTATCTATAAACTGACACAACCCTAGATTACATAAAATATTTCATTTCAATTAATGGTATGGATATATTTTAAGTCCCATGAAATAAGATTTACATATTCTTGTGATATTAAATTACAATTCTAATTTGGGAATATTTTTTATTTAGTGTTTTGGATAATTAAGAAAAAATCATAAAAAGTAAAACTAAAAATTACAATTGGACACCTACAATCCGAATCCATTTTTTCCATAATCTAAATGTTTCAAATTTTATTATGATCGCTTTTTTGAAACTCTTCATGACATTCAACATGAATTCGTCAAATCCATTACTCATCTTTAACTCATATAAAAAATATAATAAAAAATGGAATGATCATAAAAAGATCCGTAATGGATATAACATGAATGAAAAATTTATTACATTTATTTACATTAAAACCCATGAAAACTATATCATAATGTCATACTTCTCCTTCTTAATAAGCAGTGAATACTTTACCTTTAATATAATCTCATTTCATACCTCTTATATAATCCTAATATTTCCATAAAACCCTTAATACACATAGAAAATACATAAAGGTATATTAGGACATCATTATACTTGTTACTCTTATAAATATAATAACCACTCAGTCTACATCCATAAATTACACTCTTATAAATTGAATATCCTTATGAACACCTCCAACACCGAATCCATTGGTTGTTATCACGTAACCACCCATACTTGGTTTATTATGTGACCACCTATCAAATGTCCAAGTACCATTACATAATCATAACACATAATATCTTTCAATTTTAAATATTTCACTCTTAAAATTTAATTTTCACTTTTAAGAAAACATATCAAATTATAAAAATAATTGATCCACTTATAAAATTCACATTTTAAAAATTCATGTTACAAAAAATACAATAAAAAACCATTTTTTTAAAACATAGAGCTCATAGAGAAATATGTAGAAAATAAAGTTTTAAAGTATTTCAAAATTAGTTTTTTAAGTATCTTACCTTGAGTCTGTATCATCACGTACACTCATTATATTCCTAAATAATATAAATTTATTAATTATTTTATTTATTGAAAACCATTGTAATATTTTTGTATTCCTTTTATATCACTTATGATCATGTTATAACCATTACATAACTATTCAAGTTCATGTCAGACGTTTTGACGATATTTGGAACCTCAGTCAAATATTAATTTTGTATGGTGTCAACAATGAATGTGGTCATAATTCAAAAATATATATAAAAATATTCAAGAAATAATAATACCATTTATAAATAAATTATAATTTTAAATCAATCCATTTAATATGGATAAGACATGAAAACTATGTTACGATCCTAAAGCTGGTAATCTGTATGAATACAGGAATAACATTTCTATTATTTAATGATCATCATGGAAAGGAGGTAAGTATCATTTTAAATATAAATAATTATCATAAAATCAAAAATATCATATTAATAATTTAATAATACTTATATATATCATCCATGTGATGCGGGGATGAAAAACAAATCACATCGATTCGTGTAGGTGATAGTTCACACGTACGCATGAATAACGTTATCATTTATTTTTTATTCGAAAGGTAAAAATGATATATTATTTTTTTAATAATGTTACTTTGGTAATTAATATCATATATAAACATTAAATCCACTATTATAACCAGTCCTAATAGATAGTGGTGGAAAATGAATTATATTGGTTCATTAGGTGGTAGTCCACCATACACATGAGTGGGATATTATTTTACCATTTTATAGATGTAGAGATTGTTTTTGGTTATCATATTAAAATATTAAAATATCATTATATTTTGGATATTATATATTTTTTTATCTCATCATGATGTATTAATATTTTAAGGAAGTGGTAGAAAAACAAAAAAACATTTAATTAAAAACGATGCATTTTTTGGAATTTTTTTTACTTAACACCTTAGCACATATAAGGTAATTTTTATACCGAATAAAAGATCTCTAGAATATGATTAAGAGTTATATGATGGGATTATTGAAAATATTTTCCAACAAAAATAAGTATTTGGGTGTGACTAATAGATAGTAATAGGTTCCCTTTATAAGAGAAGGGAGGTACAGTCTTGGAATTATTCAAAATATTAAAGGAATATATATTATTTTTAAATTAAAAATGGCTTAGAATTCAATTATTATATATATAGGATTATTAGTGGTTTAAATACCATAATACAATAAAAATTAGGCAATTTTTTATTATTTTAGAATCCTTAGTTGTTTTTTTAAACCATTTTTTACCCTTTTAACTCTTAGTGTGATATCGTGTTTTTTTAACTTTGAGGGTATGTATAATTACAATAAAATGTCAAAAGACCCATAAATGAGTATTTGGTGAATTTTTAAGACTTATAAAAATCAATTTTTTACAGTTAATATATTTTTAAATTTTGAATCATTTAATAAAATATTATTTATTTTGAATTATCATTAACGTCTATTTTGACAATATTTATAAATTGAATTTTCAAAAATATAATGACAACATGATATATTCACACAAAATATTTAAATAAATAAATATCATATCCAATTTCTCTTCAAAATTCAGGAATAGAATTAATTACATTGAATTATATTTATTTTAATATTTGTAATATTAGTTATTTGATATTTTTATCAATTAAACATTTATAATATCATCATCGATTTAGATTTAATGGAAATTATTAAATTCTAAAAAATTAGTAAAATAAATTACGATGATGGGTATACGAAATTTATATTTATAATTACTATTTATAGTAAAAAATATATCCAATATAACCCCATACTAAAAATATTTCACTTGTAAAAATCAAGAGTATGATAATGTTGACTATTTAGGAATGAAATACTATAAGTGACTTAAATTCATCCAAGTTGCTCTAATAGAACATTAATGAGGAAAAATGATGATTTTATCCAAAAATAACTCATCCAAAAAAATTAGGACAAGTGTTATGGTAATTGTGTAATATTTATAATATTATTTTTACCCTTAATTACCTAGTTTACCTTTAACGGTGGTTATAAAAATTACTAAAGTTATTATTCATATTTTTTCCAAAAAAGGGACCTATTTAATAAATTTTAAAATTATGATTCCAAATATTGAATCTATTTTTAAATATTAAATTCATTTAAATTTTTTAAATTAATTAAAATGTAACCTAAAAGATAGGATGATACAATGAGGTTTTAAAGTAATAATGCTCAAAACATCATAATGTTTTTATATTCTATTTCAATGTTAAAATAATAACAATAATATAAATTGGATTAAATAATATAAAATTTTTCTAATTATAATTTATATCCAATAAAACATATAATTTCATATAATTAATTTTTTAGCTGGAAATGTTATTTTTAATTTAAATGAAATATATTTCACTATTCATAAATACCTGATGTTATTGAAAAAAATTACCAAAAAACAACCAAATTAAATTTTTATACTAATATTTAATATATGAATTTTATTTTTTAAAATATAATTTATAAAAGTGACATAATTTAGCTTTAAAACAATTTTTCCATCAAAAGGAAGAAAAAATGATATTTTTTGAAAAATATTTCATTTATGCCTAAAATTCATTTGTTCTTATATCATGTATGTAAAACACATAAAATGCAATTTTAAAATTATCTTAAATATTATATATATATATATATATCATTAATATAATTAAATCTGAGTGGCTATTTTATTTATTGGTATGAGAAACAGTTGTGCTCATTTAATTAGTTTTCAGAAAAAAAATATCTATTATTTTAAAAATAAATGTATTTTTATTTATAATAATTTTGTAACCAATAAATTAATTATATACACATGTCTAAAATGTATTTTCATAATCTAGTTGATATTTTTCATCTTGTTATTATAACAAATACTTTATAATAGTAACAATTAAATAAATATATTTATGTATTCGTTTAAGCTCGATGTGGAGTATCATGCACTCTGTCAAACATATTATTTATTTTAAAAGAACTATTGATGTTAAATTCAATAAAATTTTGGAAAATTTATCATCACAATTTTGAATTCTGAATTAGTATATAAGTATTGACTTTTAAATATTCCTTTATTGAAATTCCACACCGTAAAAAGGATTAATAGGAATTCCACTTTAAAATAAAGAAAGGGAAGTACAAAGGTCACATATGATAACACATACTAGGATTACATGTTGGAAAATATTGACATGGAATATAAAAAACTATCAATTTCAAATGGAGAACGATTGATAAAACAGTCATGAGAATGCCAATAATCACAAAACCATAAATCATTGATGGGTTACAAATACATTGATTTCTCAGTAAGAAAAGTTAACAGATAGAATATTTGATTCAAGGTTCCTTTCATAGAGTTCAGTAATAAATTTACTACCTGGACTAATAACATAATTAAATATACTTACATGACATGTACAGTTTCATCCTTTAATCAATTTCCAACCCAAATCATCTTTTTCAACAAATGATGAGTATTTAATATCATTTTTTTATACTTGAAGGATTACATCCAAATTAAATAGACAACAAGATTCACAAAAGTATTACTATTTGTTTTTATAATCTTGAAACATTAAATAAAACAAAAATGGTTAGGATAAGATAATGTAATTTACAAAAAATAATAATTTATTATATGATGAAAAACTTCCTTAATCTCCAAGATTAAATAGTAATACACAAAATTGAAAATAGAAAAATAGGAATCCTTATGATTCCAAAATAATAAACCAAACTAAGAGTGAAAACCAAAATTAAGAAGGATTTTATCTTATATTTTTTAATGATAAATTTAATTATTTATCTTCAGATAACCTCAGTAACTCATAAAGTCTTATAAAAAAATTATTTTCAAAATCAAATAATCTACGATAAACATTTAAATAAATAACCTAAATAACCATAAATTAATATTTCCACTAAAATAAAATTCCAATGTTATTGATCTAATAAAACCTTAATGTATTCTATTTACCTTAATCATATAATGTTCCCAAAATAAAAAAATATCATCAAAATGACAATAATCAGTTAACCAAAAAACTAATTTCCAATCCAATGGATATCCATTCGATAATACGCAGGTCCTAAATAAATATTATTTCCTTTCTACAAAATAGTCTAACTGAATTAGAAAATTTTATACTAATCTAGACTTCACACTGTGTCATGGTAAGTGATGCACTATTTTTTCCCTTTTCATTGGGGGTTGGATTTTCGAGGTCATTCATAGTGTGATAGGTTGTCACACAACCCCCGAGTTATCCTTTTTTAGAAATTAAATGTTTTAAATCATTATAAAATTCCTATAAATGTTTTATAGATACAAAAAAATAAACTAAATATTTTTTTAACCCCAATGGATATTTCATACTATTCATTTTTCATCCAAAAATGTAATAACCTATAATTGTATAAATAATGAATGTATCAAATAATATCATGAGTTACCATAAGAAATGAAACTTAAAGACTCAAATGGGTTTATAACACATTGAAAATATGATAAAAATTAAAATTATAAACCCAAGATGATATCTATAACCATTAATAAAACATCATAATCTCTAATGTTTTCAAACCCATATTTTGATAGCATCTATAAGGAACCAACACTAGTCATTACATATTCTAGTGATAAGAAACTATAATTCACATTTTATGATAATTTTAGTGTATAGATTCAATTAATTAGGGAACAATCATACAATGTAAACTCATACATTTCATGTGGACACATAAACTCAATATCCATTTTTTCCATAATCTAATACTTTTAAAATAACGAATGATCTCTTTTATGAAACTCTTCACAACATTCATCATGAATTATTCTCAACCCTACTCATGTTTATGTCCTCTTGAAAACAATAGAAAAATTAAATTAGAATAAAAATCATCGCAAGGGATATGAAAAATAAGGAAACCATTAATACTTTAAAAAATATTAGAACCCATGAAATGATCATCATACTGTAATAGTTTTTCATCTTTAATAAGTAGTAAATATTTTAATTCAAAAATAATCCCACTTCATATGACTTTTTAATCAACAGTTTACCATAAAACGTAAAGTAGGAAATTAAATGACATAATGGTATCTTTGGAAATCATTATACTTATAAAATTTATAGATGGAATAACTAACTAATCGAATTCCATATATTTCACTCTAAAAATGGAATAGCCACATGTTTGACATCTATTCCCAAAGAATTAGAGGTTATCACGTAACCAACCATCTTCGGTTAATCATGTAACCACCCTTAAAATTTTTATGTACCATTATATAATCATAACACGTTAAATCTTACAGTTTTAAACATGTCACTCAAATATTTCAATTTTAACTCATAAGAAAACATTTCACATTATTTAAATAATCAGTCCATTTTCAAAACCCATTTCATATATTTAAAAGTCATTTTTAAATCAATGATTTAGAAACCACATTGAATAAATTGAAAGAAATTAAAAAGTTACCATTTTAAAACATTAATCTCCATAAAAATTTATTCATTAAAATAATTTCCTTAAAACATGGAAATGAAAGAGAAATATTTTGAAAATAAATCAGTGAAAAATTTTAAAATGAGAGTTTTAATTAAATATTTCTACTACCTTGTGTCTGAGTCACCACATAAAATATTTATATTTCTAAAAAATAAGAATAGGTTAATTATTTACATTCATCTGATCATGTTTATAATTAATTTATCATTTATATCACTTGTTATCAAGTTATTACTATTACTTAATTAATCAAGATCATGTCAGGAGTTTTGATGGTATTCAGTACATCAGTCCATAAATGAATATGGTATGTTGTCAATGGTCAAATTGTTCATAATTACATCATATCCAGAATAATATTCATCACATTATAGTAACTTCTCTATATAAATTATACTTTTTCTTCAGTCCATTACATATAGATCATAAAAATTTTCTATGTTATAATCATGGAGATGATAAATAGTAGCTATGCTTAACTAACATTTACATCTCTCAATGATCATTATTAAAAGAATGTAAGAATTATTTTATCCTTAAAAATTATAATAATATAATAATTATTTTTTCATCATTTAAATATATTTTTTATATAATCCATGAAATATGGTGATTAAAAACGAATCATATTTATTCGTGGAGATGATAGTCCACAGATATAAACGAATGACGTTAACTTTTTTATGTTCTTGTAAATTAAAAAAATGTTATATTATATTCTAATAATTATAAATATTTCATTAATATCCTATTTAAACATCAATTCTATCATTATAACTAGTCTTGAGAGATGGTGATGGAAAACAAATTATATAAGTTCGTCATATGGTAGTAAGTCGTACACATGAAAAATTAATTTTTCCCCATTTGATGGATGTGGAGATGGATTCAAGTGATGATATTAACATAATAACATATTATTATGTTGATTATAATGGATTTATTATTTTATAATGGTGGAATACAATTTTATGGAAGTGTAAGAAGAAACAAAACAAAAAACATAATTAAAAATGATATATTTTCTCCAGATTATCTACTTAGACAAACACATTAAAACTATTATGATGAGTGCCATACCTAAAATAATATATTTAGTATGAGGGTAGGGATTATAGGATGTTATTTGGGTTCATATTAGAAAAATAATAGTGGTTTGGAGGAGTGAGGATTAGAGAATAAGTGGTTCCGTTTATATGAAAAGTGAGTGGAACCCTTGGAATTCTTCAAATTATTAAATCAATATAAATAAATTTCATTTTCCAAGTAGCTCCAAAAGGACTTATTTCAAATATAATATGAGTGTGTGTTTATATAAATTCATTAAATAAACATTATAATTTTTTTTGTTATTTTTAAATCATTATTGTTTGTTTTAGCCCTTATTTTACCCATTATACTCTTACTGTGATATCATGTAATTTAAATTTTGACAGTTAATATAATGGTTATAAAATTCATAAAAACCAATAAATTAATAATTTATAATATTTTGAGAGATATCAAAATATTTTGGCCACATTTTATATTTTTATAAATTATAGATCATTTAATAAATTTTTATTTATTAGAATATCATTAATGTCAACATTATACCTATTAATTAAATAAATTAGTAAAAATATCATAAGAACATGATATAATTAAAAAATCATTTAAATAATTAATAGCAATTCAATGTTTTCAATAAAATTAGGGGTTGAATTGAATTATAATAAATTATATTTATTTTAATATTTTTATTACCATTTATTCGATATTTGCATTAAATAAAAAATTATATATCATCATTGTGTAATCCTTTAACGTAATTATATATTGAATGAAAATCTAAAATATATTAGCATGCTGAAGATAAAAAAATAATATTTAAAACTAATATTCAAAGTCAAACATATCTGTTATATAACCCCACATTAAAAATATTTCGGTTTTTTAAAAGAGTTCGATAATTTTAACTTTTGTCTGAAAAAAACTCTAAATGAATTATAATCATCCATGTGGCTCAAAATGGTTATAAAATGAACCATAGGACGATTTTGGAAAATTTTATCTCATCTAATAAAATTTGGAAATGTTTAAGGATAATTTTATAACATTTATAATATTACTTTTACCCTTAATTACTAGATTTAACATTTATAGTTGTTATAGAAATTACTTAAGGTACCTTTCATATTTTTTTAAAAAAATAAATTAGACATATTTAATAAATTTCATAATTATGATTAATTTTTTTTAATTAATATATCTAAATTCAATTCAAATTTCACGTATAAATTAATTAAAAACCCATCCCACTGATAGGATCAAACAACAAGGTTTTAATGTAAAACTTTTGAAAACATCATAGAATATTTATATCCCATATCAATGTCAAAATGATTCCAGTGTACTAAAATGAATTAACTAATATTAAATTGATTAATGATACTATAAAACCAATTAAATTATAATCTAACACTATTAAATATTTAATTTAAAATGTTGTTTTCAATTAAAATACAATATTTTTTAAATATTCCCCAAAATATCAAAATTTTCAAAAAAATAACAAAAAACTAAACCAATTACAATTTTATATTATAATTTAATAAGAAGTTTATTTTATTAAAATATTATTTATTAAGGTATAAAAAAAATATTTAAAACTAGTGTGACATTAAAAGGTTAAAAACTAACGTTTTAGAGAAATACTTCATTTATGCTTAAAATAAGATTTGTTGTTATATAATTCCTATAAAGAACATAAGATGAATTTTAATCATTTATATGTATATATATATATGTCATTAATATAATCCAATAAGGGTGATTTGGTCATTTATTAGTATAAAACACACATGTGCTCATTTAAACAGTTTTAAGAAAAACCATTCATTTTATTTTAAAAAGGATTTAATTTCCAAACATAATTAATTGGTAATCAAAAAATAAATTATATATACATTTTTAAACCAAATTTTCATAATTTTGGAAATAAATTTCACACCCATAATTCTAAAATTTATGTTATAGTGGTATATTTAATTAATAATATTTATTAGTTCTTTCAAGAAATACGTGGTGTATCATATATGCTAAAGAATTTAGTATTTATTTTTAAAAAAAATTCCGGATGTTATAGATATATTATTTCATTAGTTCATATATGAAAACTACATTTTTAACATATTCAATTAATTATATATCAAATATGATGTAAGGAACATATTCTAACTCATATAGAGTATTTTTCATCGTGATTTCCTTCAATACATCAAGTTACATGATTGATGAAATGAATTAATTATAATCATATCTAAATGATGATACCCAAATTTATAGAATAGAAAATTTTCACTTCCTTTGTTTTTAGAACATGTGAATGATTCTAAAGGAACTTGAAAGTTTAGTTTAGAGGTCAAAAAGAATTGTAATATATGTTTCAAAATGTAATTCTAAGAGTTGGAACACTAAAATTGGTTTTTTATAATTGGTTTATGGTCTAAGTGGTTCCACGGGTGCCCCGTTGGGTTTGGTAGGGATGGTCCCCTGAAACTCTAGTTCAAAAGGAATAGGAATGGGTACACTATTTGAATGAAACTATGAGGTGCACCTGGTGAAACATTTTTGGATTTATAAATATTATAAAAGAGGGGTTTTCATGAGTTGGGACCAATTAGTCAAATAGTATGGGAAGCCCATGCTAGAGGGTTATTCTGGTATTATTGGGAGAATAGTTAGTTCACTATTTTACCAAGCATGTGGAAAAATCTCAAACCAAATTCAGGTGAAATAATAATTTTAAAATTCCTTATATTATTCTTCCCCTCTCATCCCTCCTCTTCCACATTCATATACCTCTCATGTTTGAGCTCCTCAACCGTTCCGCTTCTTATAATTGGGAGAAAATCTTTATATGATATCTGTTTCAACAACTTTTTTTCACATTGAAGCAAACTATAGAGTATACAACTCCTCATCGCTCTATCATATGTTTCTTTTGTGATATTTGGAATAAAATTTGTGTATCCTATTTCTCCATATTTTATAGGTGTTTGGATATTTATTTGATTTTCTTGAAACTGGTTTAATTCAAGCATCAATATTGGATGAGTGGAATGTCCTAATAATGAGATAGGTAGTCTATTTATTTTTCCCCAATGTGTATTTTATTTATTGGATACTCTATTGTGTCACATGTTGGGTTCTCCACGAGTTTCCATTGAATTATGAGACTAAATAACTATAATCAAATTCATTAAACTCAATGTCCATTTTATTCAAATTTGAACCATTAGTGGATATCGAACATGAATCTTTCCCCCTTTGTAAATTTTCTTATGATTCATGACTATTAATACACTCTTGTCACTTAACTTTCATCATAATGGTTAATTTCACAATTTATTTGTAATTTTATTGATTGAATTGCTTTCCATCATTTTATAATCAATCAACTATTTAGGTAAACTATCTTCGTAATTGAAAATAGTAAATTATTTTGAAATACATTGAAATTGTACATTGGGGAAGAAAACATTATGTACATGTGGGTTTGTGATATAACATGATTCGGTAAATGGACTACCTTTATTATTTTATAATTTTAATGTAAATGGGCTTCAATATCTTTTTGTAGTTGTGTTATAATGTGTCATGCTTATGATCATGACCTCATTTAAAATTGAAAATAATTAATTAAGTGAAATATCGATTCCTTGAGTGATACATGGATTACTATGTTGGATTTCGTTGATGAGATTTTAAGATAAGGAAATGAACATGTACGAGTAGAAATATTGGTTTCATGATTACAGAATACAATGTACGGTGTCATAGGTATCCTGGTTAATGTTATGTGCATTGGGAGATACATTGGTCTACCATTAATTGAATACCATGGAAAATATCCTAGGATACCTGGAATATTTTGAACCTTGAGTGATACTTGGATTCCCATGTAATAATTTTATGGATTGGATCATAAACTGATTAGTATTTTAATACTCACGACTGATATTGGGAACCTAGGAGAGTTACCTTGGATTCACTATAGGAAACTGATTCTCTACTAGCGGTTTTAAACCGATGGTATAAACTATACCAATGGTTATTAAACTGTCGGCTACTAAGGGATGGTGATAGATGTATACCAATAGTTATTGAATAACCCTTAATATATGGTATTGGAAACTACATTATACCAACGAATTATAGTAAGAATTGTTATAAATTTTTACCAATGGTTTGATACTGTTACATTTGTTGAATAATTAAGACTTCCCCAATGGTTTTTAAACCATTGGAATATATTTTTACCAATGGATTGATTGAAATCATTGGTAAAGATTTAGTTTAAATGTCTTTAAAAACGGTTTTAAACCATTGGTATATACCTTTACCTAGGTTATATATGAATCCATTGGTATAGAGTTGGTTTTCACATATATACCAATGGTTTTCAAACTATTGGCATAGACCTCTTACATTTTTAGCAGTAGCAGGCGTCCTGCCACCCGCAATATAATTACCTGAAAGTACAAAAAATAATAAATTCATAATTCAGAATGTAATTACTGGTAATTACATATTCCATTTCAATACACTATATATAATTAAGTGTTTCATATTAGTGTTACTAATTACCACTATGATAGGTTGGTGGATTTGATCAATGTCATGTTCCTGTCCAAAAACAACTTATGGGATCGGTGGAACCGCGTAAAAATGTTAATTGGGGAAGGTTTTGCACTCAGGTGAGGAATATGAAATCAAGGAAATTACAATAAATCCTATGGGATAGTTTAGTTTTATAGTGGAAAGTAATATGGGTGTTAGGTGAATAAATTTTGATTATATGGTGTAGAAGAATCATGGTATGTCATGATGTTTAGAACCATTTATTGAGTCTGGGATGAATCTGTGAGTATGAAATTAGAATATTCAATGGGTGAAAATGCTTTGGTGATGGTAGAAATATATACTATATGGTGCTCAAGGATATTTTGTGAGTGTAGTTAAATTGTGGGGATTATTTCATTAACTGATAAAGTGTATAACCCATGGTTTATAATATATGTGGTGAACATTGTTTTAGGCATTATTGATAGATAAAACCAACAAATCATTGTGGTTTTGTTTTATTTACTGAGACATCATTGGTTTGTAATTCTAGGCAAATAAATTTAAAATCATACCAGATGAAAATTCTAGAATTTGATAGGGATTGTGAACCATACCCATGGGGAATGCAATGAGGACAATCATATATTGATCTATGTTAGTAAATTAAAAATTTTCTATTTATACCATAGAGTGTAGTTCATGGGATAGTTATCACATGATTCTTGAGGCATATATATGGAATGATATTCTATATGGGTTATTAGACATTTGATTATGAACCTAATTTTATATAAGTGGTGATGAATGTGTAGATTGACCTGTATAGCTAAACCAACTAGTGAGTGATTGGATTTTTGATATTGGAGATGGATGTCGAAAGGATGGGTCAAATATAATTCATTCAAAATACAAAATTTTATGATTTTTCTATGTTAATTGGATACAATCTGTGTTCTTGGGTGACAAGTGAGGTATTGATTATATTGAAATGATCAAGTACATATCTGGAATTTGATATACATGTACTTAATAAATAATTAAAAAATTGGGTCATTATAATAGGTATTATATAGATGTTAAAATGTATCATCATAAACCCTATATAAAGAAATCATTTTTCATGTTTTGAATACGGAATTGTCGTTCATAGACTTAGGTGATTTTAGATGAATTCAGTGTTATTGAAGACTATCTAATACTTTTCACGTGCAATTATATATGGAAATGGATAAATGACATAAATAATTTCACTTTCAAAAATAGTGGATACATAATTTGTATTGAATCTATACTTTTCATCAAAAAACTTATTTTAATGGGATTGATTTTTATGATAGACCGACTATCCTGCATTTATATTCAAAAAAATGATTATATTGGATTTTAGTATATGGGATTGAGATTGATATATTATTATAAATGGTTCTCCAGGTTTATATGGTGTATGGTTAAAAATATTTCACTACTCCCACATTTTATAGGTTAGTATCACTTAAGAATCATTATATTTTCTAGTGTTTTATTCATAGTCTTTGAATTTTAGATTCTAATGTTGTCCATTTTTATTTTACATAAAAATGTGGATTCTTTTTCATGATCATGAATTCAATTAGAGTTTTATAAATTTGTCCAGGGTTTATTTTCGGGTGGTGTTTCTTCCAAGTGTAACAAAAACCACCAATTACCTATATTTAATAGACTCGGTACCTAGTGAGGTATAGGTTGTCTGGAATTTGACTCATCTTACATCTGAAATATAATGCTGGGTTATCAACTAATTGATATTTTGGACCATTTAGTTACCTTTAATGGTTCACCATTAACTACTCTGGGATAGTATACATGGTACCCAATGTGTTTTATGATATTTTTAATAAAGGGAATCATGGCCAAATTTTCATATTTTCCCTCTTTTAATTATATAATGTTATGGGGAAACAAAGAAGTCCATTTGGATAGATCCACATATCCATGTTTCTTCATTAAATCCTCCATGATTATGAGTTATTATAGTGGTGTGTATTTGGAAATTTTAGGTATGATTCATCCTCACCTCTCTCAATTTCACTCTCCCCCAACTTCCCCTTGTTTCAATGGTTTTGGATTTAGGAACTATTTGAACAATCCACCATAACATAGTGTAATCAAAAAAATATTATGGTGATTTCTTTGGAGATTAATAGTGGAAGCATGATGATGATGAATACTAAAGGTTTATTAATTATATAGATATATTAAGTACCTCAAGTGACATATAGTGTGTTGATAGTGATAATATCATTACTCTTTGGGGAGATTCAAAGGATTTTATAAGGTAATTTATAAACATATGGATCTATTTTCATGTGAATGGACTAGGTCCTAAGGCGAATAGTGGTGATTAAGGATCCTAGTGTTACCTTATAAAACTTGGGAATATTTTTCTATTATGTAAGATAAGGGATTATCTTAGGGGATGGGATTACTTGATTCCAATATAAAACATTGATTTATGAAAACCTATATGTTACAGAATATAACCTAAAGGGGTTAGAATTACTGTGTGGTGAAATGATATATATTTCTCCTAATAGCCAACCCTAGTTGCCTAGAGCCGATGACTTATTGGATTACATTGGCATAAAAATAATGAATAAGAATCCCTAATGACCGAGTGGTTTAGTATTATTGGAAACAAGATTCATACATAAGTTAAACATTACAACTTGAAAAGAAATACAACATAGAAACTCCTTAGAAAATAGCCATAACCCCTCGGTTATTTCTGCATGTCATTCATAATAAACATATTTATGTCCTAAGAAAATTAAACTAACTAAATGGGTGAGATCAAATGCTCAGTAAGGGTATGAAATACAGCATAAGATAGCATAAACATTACTCATGGTGAATAATTGAAAACACATGCCTCTAAAAATAATCTTGAACATAATATGATAGAAAAATGAGTTCAGTAAATATTTTCATAACATAAAAAAATAATGGTCATTATACTAGTTGAATAACCACATGAACCATAAATACTATTTTTCTAATGTGGGAATGCATAATGTGGGACAACATAACAAAATCATCAATGCCTCATTCCAATAACATTAATAATCATTTTTTCAAGGCCTTGTCCTATAACCGTAGTTTGTCTCATGATACCAACAGATGCACCGAGGGGTTATAGAGGGCCCCACACTAAACATACTATATCCAATTCATTCCTTATAATAATTTTGATAATCATAAACAACATATAAAATCATATTGAAATTAATGCAAATAACTTTCCCCAAACATTATGCATAAACACTAACCATTTAGAGTAAACTTGGGAATGGATTTAAGATAGAACATACACAACCAATGTAAAAATAAACCATTAAATTAAATATGGTAGATGATAAAATTTCATACTTATCCCAATAATAAATATGAATTAATGAGAGTGTTGAAATTAATTATGATACTCTAATAAAATCTTCTAGTAAATTCTGAGATAAATACACTTTTACATGGAAAAGAAGAGTTATTTTGGAAAAATATTTCTATAAAATAAGAAGTTAAGTAAGATATTATTTTCACAATAAAATCAGTGATTCTATAATTATAATGTTTTTCAAAAACAGATTATAGAGTGACTTTAAAAATAGGTAAAAATTAGAGAAATTCCCTTGGACCAGGCTTTTATTTCAGAATCAATTTCAAATTTATTTTCAAATGTGTAACCATCCATACAATAAGGAAGGATTACGGTTTTTAAACATATATATAACTCAAAAAATAATTTTTGAGGATTACATAAGAATAAAATAGAGTTTCATTGAGTTGACAGAAAATAAAAGTAAACTGAATGAAAACGGATGTTCGGGTGGAAAAACCCTTACCTTAAATTTGAACGTGTTACGCTCTAGAAATTAAGCTCTTGGAATATGAAATTAAAATTTTTAATAACCTATTTAAGAACCTATGACAAATTTATTTAGTTTATCTTAATTCTGTTTAGTTAATTTATTCCCTTATTGATAGGTTATTATATTCAATTTCGTCGTTCCGTATTGTTCATTTTCATTAATTTCATAACCAGTTCACTTGTTCTTAAGTAATGGAGTTCATGAGGAATGGAGGTAAATATCCATAATTGAATTCTAATATTATTTTTGATCATCCCTATGTTTTATTGGACATTTATATAACTTTTTTACAATTCATTATGATAAATTATATTATATATCTTTAATGATAACTATTTCGGTTAAATTGTGGGTTTTGATTACAACAAACTCTTTTTTCTTTATAACTGAATACCATTTGTAAAAATGGATTATTGAACCTTAACTTGGTTATACTAAATATGTAATAATATGTATCAACCATAACATGAATGGTTTCATGAACAGAATTTATAATGATAATAGAAATCAAAATTCAATCGTCCTAGAATGTAGTAAATTGACACTTCATGGATTGTGTTCTTGCTACTAGTATGAAAGAATGTAAAAGAAAGAGATGTAGATAACTTATTCCTATATCATGAAAAAATTGTATTACATGTAAGGTACTAGAGTCATCACAACATTTGGATAAGTATAGGTAATAATAGAAAAATAAAACAAATGAACTTAAAAGGAAAAACAAAGAATTGAAAAGAGGAATTTACCTCTGGAACCAAACTTCATTGAGAGGGTCCTTAAAGGGGATGTTTGTGACTTTTTGTGAGATCAAGGCTTTATGAACATGTTAAAGGGGTTTGGGAAGATATTAGGATAGAATTTGGAGAAGTCCCAAGGCTTGAGAAGAGTGAAGAGAAGATGGAGTAATGGAGGCGTTTTATAATGGAGGAGAGGAGAGTTTTCATAAATTTTTAATCTTTAATTTATTTATTTCCCTAAAGACCAACAATAGTGATGATACCAATAACAATAATAGTGATAAATGAATTGGAATTCGAACCATGTTGGATTATATCATTTGTGATGTCATAAATATGCATTTAACTGATAATTTGTATATGTTGTATTTTACTGTATTTCACAATCATAAAAAATTAGAGTACTTTAGAAAAATAACAAAAAGTAAACCTAACTATTTTTTGATGTGTATAATGCAAAAATTAAGTGATGTTTTCCATAATAAGTTTTTAAATATTATTAATTTAATATTTAATTAAAATAATTATTTATTCTAAAAATAATAGTTTTAAAACATTTATTGACTTATTCCAAAGCATAGGAATATTGTACTTTGACTTGAATATTATTTATATACCATCACAGGTAAAGTTACTATTCATTGCGTATATTACTATTCATAAGGGTATTTTACTATTCATAAGTGTATATTTCTATTCATAAAATTTTAGGTTTTTCTAATCGGGCTCCAAATAACATACTGATTGAAACCGTGTACGGAAGATTTTAAAAATTCACATCACAGAAGTGACAAACTTATGTTTTTAGGGTCACATAGAACATAGAAGATAACTATGTTGAAAATTCATGAGATTATGACATACTTATATGAAAGGAATTTACATTGAAGAAATATTGGGTTGTTACATTCTTCCCACTTCAGAAATTTCACCCTTGAAATTTAATTTTACAATCTTGGCCAAAAATAGGTGGGGGTAGTTTTCCTTCATTTCATCCTCCATTTTCCATGTTTTCTCTTTGTACTTATGGTTTCTCCATTGTAACTTGACTATATGAGTAGTCTTGTTGCATAAAACATTGCCTCTACTATCCAAGATTATCACTGGCTGCTCCTCATAGGATTGATTATCCTTCAACTGTACCAACTATAAAGAGAGTACATGCGAAGTGTCTGGTATGTGCATCTTTAAAAGGGATACATGAAAGACATCATGTACTTTTGACTTGGTAGGTGGAAGTTCTAGTCGATAGGCCACAACTCCGAATCGATCAAGAATCTTGAAGGGGCCGATATTTATGGGACTTAGCATTCCTATCTTCCCAAACCTCATGAACTTCTTACATGATGATATGAACAGAAATACCAGGTCCGAAACATTGAATTCAAGATCTCGTCGACGGTTTTCCTCATTTCTCTTCTATCAAATTTGGGTTGCATTAATATTATACTGAATGGTTTTCACATTCTCCACAATTTTTAAACCATTTCTGGTCCTATAATCTTATGATCACTGACTTCATTCCAACACGTCGGTGTTCTGCACCTTTTCCCACAAAGGTCTTCAAATGATGCCATTCAGATGCTTGAGTGGAAACTCTTGTTGTAAAAGAATTCAACCAGTGGAAGATGTTTGTCCCATCCTCCTTTGAATTCTGTAGGACATTCTCTCAACATATCTTCTAGTTTCTGAATATTCCACTCTAATTGGCCATCATTTTGCAAATGATAGGCCGTAAAAAAGTTCAATTCATTCCCTAGATCATGTTGGAGACTTTTCATGAACTTTGAGGTGAATCTAGGATAAAGGTCGGATAAAATAGATAATGTTACTCCATGTAGCCTTACCACTTATTTGATATAAAACTGTGCAAGTTGATCCAATATGAAATCCACTTGAATCGTGATAAATTGAGTTTTCTTTATAAGATGACCCATAACAACCCATATATCATTGTTTCCTTGGGATGTATTGGAATTCTAGTGACAATGCCCCTAGTAATGTTCTTCCACTTCCATGTTGGTAAGGGTAGTGGTTGCATCATCCCCTTATACTTTTTCCTCTCAGCCATCACTTTTTGACATACTGGGTACTTTGTTGTAAATTCAGCAATCTCCCTTTTCATATTAACCCACCAAAATTTTTCTCAAATATCTTGATACATATTTTTGCTACCAGGGTGTACAAGGAAAATAATGCTATGATCATCATCCAATAGTTCCCTCTTTAGATCAATAATATAAGAAACAAAAAGCATCTTCCCAAATTTTCAAATGCCACTAGCATATGTTAAGTCCATCAACTTCCCATCATTTACAGCTTTAATTTTCTTTTGAACACTTCATCTTTAGCCTATGTACTTTTTGTCCTTTCCAGTAAAGAAGTATTGAGAACTATTTAAAAAATTAGTTATGAGTTTCCTTATTTGGTAATTCCCATGTCCGTCTTTACTAGGTCCATGAACATAGGATCGCTTTCTACTCTCATATTGTTTAGAATTATATGGTCCTTTTTTCTAAAATAATCTACCACCTTATTTTCCTTCCTAGGGTGTTAGTGTATTGTGAAATCATTGTCATTGAGTAGCACAATCCATCTCCTTTGTCTCAAGTTGAGTTCTTTCTGTGAGAATATATATTTCAAACTCTTATGATCTATATATATATCACATTTTTTTACATAGAGGTAATGTTTTAAAATATTTAGAGCAATGAGTACCACTGAAAACTCAAGATCATTAGTTGGATTGTATTGTTCATGAATTTCGTGCTCCCTAGATGGATAGGAATTCGCTCGATCATTCTACATAAGGAAACAACCACATCCTTTCTTTGATGCATCACTATAGATTACAAATCCATCATTCCATGATGGTATGTTTAGGATTAGAGTGTTCACTAACTGCCTCTTCAATTCTTCAAAACATTCTTCACATTCCTTTGTCTGTAAGAACATAACCACTTTTCGTGTGATCTTGTTCATTGGGTTAGATAAATGGGAGAGGTTCTGAATGAAATGCCAATAATAACCTGCTAAACCAATAAAACAGTGTACCTCAGTTATGTTTATTGTTTTAGGACATTCATGCACTGCCTTTGTCTTTACATGATCTATATATAGTACATCCTTAGAGACAATGTGGCTTAGAAAGAAGACTGATTGGATCCGAAAATCACAATTTTTAAACGTCCCATATTATTTATTTCTTCGAAGTGTCTTCAGAATAATGTGCAAGTAATTTTCATGATCTTCATGGCTATTATAGTATACTAGGATGTCATCAATAAACACCACTGCAAAGTCATAATGATATTCCTTGAGGACTCAATTCATGAGATCCTTGAAAATAGACAGTGCATTAGTTTGTTTAAAAGGCATTACAATAATCTCATAATTCCCGTACATGGTTAGAAATGCTGTTTTTGAATGCCTTCTTTCCTCACAAGCAACTGATGAAATCTAGATCAATGATCAATCATTTAAAAATATTGGGCTCTAGGAATTTGATCAAATAAATCATCAATTTGTGGAAGAGGATACATATTATTTATTGTAATAGAATTTATTTCGGTATAATCAACACACAACCAAATAGATCCATCTTTCTTCTTGACAAAGAGGACAGGGGCTCCCCATATAGAAACACTAGGTCAAATAACTCCTTAATCACTCAATTACCCTAGTTTATTATTTAGTTACACTAACTTCATAGTGGCCATTCTATAAGGGGTATTTGATATGGGCCTTGATCCCAGAATTATGTCAATGTAATACTCAATTTCTCGCTCTAGATGATTTCTTGGAAAATCCTCTAGAAGGATGTCAACATATTCTTGCACAATAGGTACAACCTCTATCTGTATATTCTTTTCCCCACCCCTAATTATTTCAATCCCTTCCTCCCCAATAATTGAATTCAGTAGAGCTACTATGGGTCGATCTAGATGAGAATCATATGGTGAGGTTCCTGCTATAGAAATAAGATATTTTACGCAATTCTTAAAAAATTTAACTTCCTTCTAAATACAATAGATATTCGCAAAATAATTTGATAGCTAATAAATAATGAGAATTATATCATATTCAACCATTGGTATGGTAGTATGATTTGAAACTAAAGCACATTTATGTGTCATGAGGTGGACTAATCAACATACCTTTGTTGCTATGATAGATCCAATAGGAGATTTTACTGATAATTCCTTTATTAAATCAAATTGGAGATGTCTAATTTTATGGGAACACAGGGAAGATATAAATGAATGCGATGATCCATAATAAAATATAGCATTTTCTATGTATGATGAAATGATTAGTGTACCTTCCACCACTTTATAACGAACTTCAACCTTTGTAGTTGTGACCGCATAATCTTGGCCTTTCTCCCTTGGCCTTTTTTGGGGAACATTTCCATGACACATGGGAAATTCATGTGCATAATCTACCATCTACCTACAATTGTAGCAAAGAAATTTTGTAGCTTCTTTCTTCCCCTTACAAACCTGAGATAGGTTTCCTTTATCTCTGCACTTGTAACAGACTCCCATTCCCTTAAGGGAAGATCCAGGGTGATTCTTCCCATAATTACTGCATGATGTAAATTCATCTCTTCACTTATTCCTGATTTCCTTATTTCCTTTCCCATAGTTTTCAATAGCCCTCTTCTTCTATTTCATTACCTTAATTTCATAAGACTTAGGGAATTCATTTTATTTCTTTATAGCTCCAGAGACTATATCTTTATATGATGAGAAACATTGGGAGACTAGATCCATTTGGAGGAATGGTTTAAAACCATAAAAGAATCAATCAGTTTTGCTCCATGGATTACGTATGTAGTCTGCAACATTCTTTGCCAGCCATGTAAATTTGGATTCATACATGGAAACATTTTCATCCTCTTTTTGCCTTAGATTCATGAATTTCCTCTCCATGTCTGCTCACTGTTCACGAGGGAAATATTTTTCTATGAATATTTCCTTAAAATCCCTCTATTCCATCTCTTCTATTTCTTCTTCCTCCTTTGTGTTTTGGATTATTGACCACCACTGATCCACATCTTTTGTTAGATGATAAATGGCAACGACAACCTTCTCTCTTTCGTTACATCCCAATGTGAGAAATATCATCTCCAGGGAACATATCCACGCCTCTTCTATAAATGGATTTTTAGTCCCATTGAATGATGGAGGTTTTTTTTCATAGAATGTGATCTTACATAGATCTTCCACATGGTGGATCCAGATGCTCCATATGGGTAAGATTATTATTTATAACTAGATTAAGTTTTCCCAGTATAAATAAAAGTTGATCCACACCAGTCACAACACCAGAGCCATCATCATTATCTTTCATTGGTGGGAAATCCCTATAGGGGACACACACGTTCATGTGGCTTCCATTACTTCCACTAGGCACCATTTCTAAATAATGGCATACACTTGATTAGGGTATGAAGCATAATGTATAATCTTAATGTAGAAAAATACTTAGCATAAATAAAATTTCTACACATAACTAATTTCTTAATAATAAACATGGAATCTTCGAGGAGAAATTTACATTTAAATCCTTCATAATGGCCTGTAAAGAAATTTTGAATTTTCCTAAGCATATCCCCCAGGAGTGTCATAACCATGAGTGCATCAAGGTACGTTATCGTTTACCAGGATACCCCAGGTCATGCCTTAGACTTCTGGTTGGTTCTTTTACTCCTAGGTACATCTGTGTCAAAGCCACCTCTAACTGCCCATACTTAGATAGGGATGTATTTCTTGAAAGATCCACAAAATCTATTACTTACCAAAATACTAGGATTTTCATGTTTTTTATCCTAAAAGACTATCTTAGAGACTCTTACCTAATCTATACTTTCCATAACTATTTTCAAAATTTTCTACTAAACTTCCTCTGATAGCAACTGTAAGGGCCCAACCCCAGTTTCCCAGAGCTGATGCCTTATTTGATTTCATTAGCATACAAAAGTGGAATAAAAATCTAGAAGGACCTAGTAGTTTAGTATAATTGGAAACATGATTCATAAATAAGTCAAACATTACAACTTGAAAATAAATACAACATAGAAACTTCTTAGACAGCATCCAAATCTCTTAAGTTAATTTAACATGTCATTAATAATAAACTTTTTTCATGCCCTGAGAAAATGAATCATAATAAAGGGGTGATATAAAATGCTCAGTAAGGATAAGAAATAAATTGGAATATAACATAAACATTATACATGGTGAATAATTGAAAACACATGCCAATAAAAATAAACTGGAACACAATATGGCAGAAAAATGAGACGAGTAAATATTTCCATAACAATACATAATCATGGGTATTATACTAGTAGAATAACCATACGAACCATTAATATTATTGTCATAATGATGGAATTCATAATGCAGGATAATATAACCATACCGTCAAGGCCTCGTGCCAAGACCATAAATAATCATTTTGTCAAGGCCTTATGCCACGACTGTAGTTGGTCTCATGAGACCTACTAATGCACTGTGGGGCTATAACAGACCCCACTTGACACTTATTATGCACAATTAATTCCACATATGAATGGAGATAAACATAAAAAACAAATACATTCATATTTAAATTAGTATATGAAATGAAAATAACATTCATCGAACATTAAGCATAAACAATCACCATTCAGAGTAAATTGGGGAATTGATTTAAGATAGTACCTCCACATCCAAAGTAATAATAACCATTAAATTAAATATGGTAGATGATAAAATGGCATACTAATCCTAGTTAAACATATAAATCAACAAGATTGTTGAAATGGATGAAGATACTCTTATAAAATATTCGAGTAAATCTTGAGATAAATACTCTTTTACATGGATACGAAGAGAATTTTATGAATTATATTTGTATAGAGCCAAATGTGAAGTAATATAGTATTTTCACAATAATATTAGTTATTTTATAGAGATAATGGTTTCCAAAAACAGATTATATAGTGCTCTTTAAAATAGGTAATAATGAGAGAAATTCCATTGGATCAGGCTTGTATTTCGGAAACAACTTTGAATATTCCTTTTAAAACTATAATCCATCCACAAAATAATTAAATATTGTGGTTGGTAAACAAATATATAACCAAAACACATAATTTTTTTGGTGTAAATAATAATAAAAAAGATTTTAATTTAGGTAATAGATAAAAAAATTATCCTGAATGAAAATGGATGTTTGGGTGGAAAAACCATTACATTAAATATGAATGTGTACCACTCTTGAAATTTGGGTCCTGGAATATGAAATTATACTTGTAAACAACCTATTTAAGAACCTATTATACATGTATTTAGTTTATAATAGTTCTATTTAATTCATTTATTCCTTTATTGGTAAATTATTATATTGAATTTCGTCGTTCCAGAGTGTTCGTTTTCTTTATTTTCATAATCGGTTCATTTGTTCTTAAGTAATGAAGTTCTTGTGGAATGTATATAAATCTATAGAATTTAATTATCATGTTATTTATAAAAATAAATAGGTTTTATTGGTCATTTATATAACTTGGTTACATGTAATGAGGATTCATTATTAAATAGATCATTAACGATAACTATTTCGGTTAAATTGTGGGTTTTGATTACAACAGACTCATTTTTCTTTATAACATAATTCCATTTTCACTAAGGGATTACAGAACCTTAAATAAGTTATATTAAATATATAATAATCTGGTTTAACTATAAAAATAATGGTTTCATGAAAAAAATTGAGAATGATAATAGAAATTGAAATCTCATCGTCCTTGAATGCGGTAAATTCACACATCTTGGATGGTGTTCTTGCTACTAGTATAAAAGAAGGTAAAAGGAAGAGATGATGATAACTTATTCCACAATCATGAAAAAATTACATTACAAGTATGTTACTTGAGTCATCACAACATTTTGATAAAGATAGGTTATAATATAAAAATAAAACAAATGAACATGAAAGGAAAAACAAAAAATTGAAAAGAGGGATTTTCCTCTTGAACCAAACATCCTTGAGAGCCTCCTTAAGGGGGAGATTTTGGTATTTGTACGGGAATAAGGCTTTCTAGACATGAGAGAGGAGGTTGGAAATATATTTTTATAGAATTTGGGGAAGGCACAAGGATTTAGAGGACTGAACCGAAGAGGGGGTGATGTGGGTTTTTATAGTGGAGGAGAGGATTGTTTTCATAATTTTTTAATCGTTAGTTTATTAATTTCCCTCAAGACAGAAAATA
Source organism: Viscum album (assembly GCA_963277665.1). Lineage (NCBI taxonomy): Eukaryota > Viridiplantae > Streptophyta > Magnoliopsida > Santalales > Viscaceae > Viscum > Viscum album. The sequence continues at coordinate 1,180,050,631 of OY728128.1, read as the reverse complement.
GTGATGATTCCATGACCAAGAATAGTGCTAAATGAATGTGAGTACAATCTAAGTGGGCTTAAATCACTTGTGATGTCATAAATAGTGTATTTAACTGATAATTTGTAAATATGGTATTTTATCGTATTTCACTATTCATAAAAAATTCGAATATTTTAGAAAAATACCAAAAAATTTCCCTATCCATTTATCGATGTGAAGAATAATAAAAGGAAGTCCATTTTTCAAAAATAATTTTCTAAATATTAAATATTAAATATTTAATTAAAATCATAATTTATTCTAAAAACAACACATTTAAAACTTTTATTTACATCTTCCAAAGCATAGGTATATCGTACTTCCACATGAATATTATTTATATACCATCATAGTTAAAGTTATTATTAATTTGGGTGTATCACTATTCATAAGGGTATGTTATAATTCAAAAGGGTAGGTTACTATTCACCAAAAATTAGGTTTTTCTTTATCAGACTCCAAATATATTACTGATCACAAAGGTGTATGTCAAATTTTCAAAATTAACATCATAGAGGTGACAAACTTATGTTTTCTGGTTAACATAGCACTTAGTAGCTAATTATGTAGTGATTTCATGTGATTATGGGTTATTTATAAGAAATTAATTTCCATTGAATAAATATTTGGTTGTTATAATTTCAATCTAATGATACAATCATGGGTGAGGTCATTTGGTGATGTGACCTACATAAAGGTGACATATAAATAATATAATTGATGAATAAGGTCTTAGGAGGAAAATAAAGATTCATGTGGGTTGGTTTTCATTGACGGAAATGTGATACTTAATAGTTTTAATATTTTTATTGATAAATTAGTGGTGGGGTTTTGTAGAGATTCTCAATGTTGTGTGATTAGATATGGGGTTAGGATTTAAATAGAAACTCTTATGGTTGAATTACCCAGATGTAGTTATGAGAAATATTTGGCTACATGAGATTTTGATGTACTAGAAATTCCTCTATGAATCTGGAAAATTATAGATTTCACTCAAATTCACTCATAGCCTCTCCATATTATTTACAACTGACCTCAAAACACCTTCTAGGATCATGCAACATTATACCATGATGTATCCATATAATCCTGATAAAGAAGATTCATAATTTTTCAGAAAATCAAAATATATTTGGTAACAAATACAACAAAAAATGTATCAAGTACCACAAGATTTGTGAATGAAACTTGATAAAAATGGATTCCCATTATGTAAATCATCAAAAGACAATGAATTAGATAAAGATGACTAAAAAGTGGTATAATGAAAAAGAATATGATCATATTCTTCAACCAGGAGATTGAGTGTATATAAAATGTGAATTGTGAAATATCTTTGATACCATGTAAAAAATGAATTTATAGAATCCACAAATCCATATAATGTAATAATAAATTATATATAGATAAAGACACAAAGATAATGGGACCTACCAAATAACACATATACTCAGTCCAAGAAAATAACCAAACTTGAAAAGTTAGTAATATCAGAAAAATGTAACTGATCAACATTTCTCTCATCACCATCAATATCATCGCCATCATCATTAGCAATAACCCCGTCCTAATACCTATCCACATTATAGTCCCCCACCCTCATCCTTTTCCTTATCCCCGTACTAATTATCGACCTACTCCTCTTCCATATCCTCTCCCTCGTCCTCTACCTCGACCTCCTCCTCGCACTCATCCTTGGAATAGTCCTCATCCTCAGCCACTTCCTCGCCATCGTCATCACCTGGAAAAAAATCATATCAACCACCACTAGAACTTCCACCAGGTGCACTATAGATTGATAGTAACGATGACAGATATTCATCATAAGATGTGCTGACCTCTAGAGGAATTGTTGGACATAAAAAATTCATCAGTTTCATAAATTCATAGTTTTCCAACGCAGACTATTCTCCCACATGTGTTGCCCTTTTTCTGCCAATTTTGATTGTTCCATGACCTGTTTGAACTCAATGGAACAAAAACGAGTGCCTGAATAGGGTCAATACCTCGTCGGAACTATACTCTTCCTAGGTTGGCAACGTACCCTGCCAGGGAGCTCATCTTCCAACACTATATGTAAGTGATCATTTTTCTCAAAATTGTCAGGTTACTATGAAAAAAGGGCCTATAAAACAGCATGTTACAAATATAAATATATTATTAAGTTACAACATATATATTAAAATTTTAAATCAATAAGGTAAAACTTTTAACTTGTTATTGTGTCGGTTAGTTAACTGCAGTTCCATATTTTTTTCCTTCTCCTCGAGAAAAACAGTTTAGATCGAGGCACAAGACCTTCAATATTAAACACTTTCCTCTATAATTACATTGAATGTATGAAACCATAACTAAAAATAGGAAACCAATAACGAATTTCCGAAATAAAGTTATAAGAAAACATTTTAAATAAAATAAACTATATATGAAACAATAGAAAATGAATGTCTAAAAGAAATATTATAAACAACTGTTGTAGGTGCTTCCTCTCATGATATGACATCATAGTACATCCCAATGTGTGGAGGTATTTTTTAGCATCGTTTTTTTTTTCAAAATGATTTATAAAAAATTCGATGATAAAAAATATTTTATTAATGAAAAACATGAAATTTTTTATTTAAATACCTCTAATGTGATTAATGCCATACACCTGGAAGTTGTTCAAGGAGTAATCATTTACTCATATTGTTTTATTAGAAAATAATTCTTTCTAGGTACTAAATATAACACTTTTCCAACCCTATCACACCATCCAATTTACAAATCCTTTTATAGGATCTCCAAATCTCACATAACTCCTTTATAAATGTGGGCCATGCACCATCACCATCATGGAAATGAAACCGAAGCTGACCCCAAATTATTAATTCGTATAAATACAAATATAATATATTATGTTGAATAGAAATACAATTTACCCATATCTATGCCCATGAATTATCCATGACTACGATTTGAAATTCTCTCCATTGGAGAGGGAAGATGGTAATGATGTCCATGTATTTGGCATGTGTCACAAAAAAACTCCAACATTTTGGCCCTGTTTTTCAATCATTTAATTGTTTTCATTAAAGTACACCATTAATTGTTTGAGGGATTTATATTCCACATGCGTGCATGCACTCCCCTGACCACACCTCATATCAGTAGATGTCTCTATTATAGATGGAAAAAAATATTTTATCAATAAATGTTTTAATAAAATCAAATAATGGTATAAAACTTTTATTGGGTTCTATAAATATACATGTGAAAGAATGATCAATGGGAACCACTGGATCCTCAAAAACTGAAGGATCACCCGGTATAGGTGTAGTAGGTCCCATTGTAAGCAATGTAGGCACAGGTTTTTGTGGAATAAGTGTTGAAAAAGATGAAATATAGAAGATCATAGATAAGGAAGTAGAAGTAAAATAAGACAGCAAGGATGGCTATCCAAATACATTATATTTATGAGGAGTGGGAATCATAATTGGATATGGAAAAGTCAAGGTGAGGAGGCTCAGATTTAAAGGGTGGTGAAAAAGTGGTATCCCTAAATATCCTATGTGTCCCTAAGGACAGACCAAGATTGGAATGTAGGATAGATGCAATGTTAGTGGGAGTGGTAGGGTTTAATTAGTTACGCCAACTAGATCACCTAGCCCTCTTACCACCCTCCCTCATACAACTTGCCTTATTATTTGGACCACTACTAGGACATTATCAAACAATCATCACCTAAGTGGTAGATCGTGATAAAACATTTAAAACAAAATTAATCGCATGACATTATATGTTATCTATATATATATATATATATATATATTTGAAATAAAATACTCACTATAGGAACTAGTGGAGGAAGGCCCAACTCAGCCATGCGAAGATTATTGTATGTCATCCTTTCTCTTCACATCTCTTTAATATGTTTCTTTTCCTGCATTTGAAAACAAATATTGAAGTAATTAGAAATGGATAAAAAATGTTTGACCCAAAAAAATATATGATAGGGGATAGTGGGATTCATGATTTTTGGGGTCATTTAGCCATTGTAATAAAATCATTGATATATTAAAGGGGGTCTTAGAGATACACAAATTTTATACAAGGTCAATAAAGCATTGAAATGTTCTCTAAGTTATAAATGATGGTTACATAGGATTGAGTATAGTTCAATTCAAAATTAAAAAATGAAACTCAAATTGATCTAAATCCAATAAACATTGAAAATTCAAATTAAGGTCAGGTCAAATACAACATATTTTTAATCAATATGAAATCAATTTTAATAGTACCAACAATAACAACCCATGTCAAGATAAAAAAAATAATTGAGAACATGGATGGATGATTTTATATATTTCCCACAAAAAGTTCAAGTTCATAATAAAATCTAACAATTGATCTATTGGAGTCTTCATAGATAAGAAATGGATTGGTTCTAATGTATGTAGGTACAGTTTTAATTCAATAATCATTATAATAAAAAACATGTCATAGAATTACATAAATAATGACCCCCAAATTTTGGTTGAAGATGATATTAGAAATAAAAAAAATGTTTCTTCATTGATGCCAATACATATGGTTCATCATTACAAAGAGTGTTAGTCGCATCAATATCTCAAAATCAGAAATCATCAAAAAGGTTCCTCACATCACCATTAAAATAAACCATTGGAATTTCAACTTCGTAACTCATCCATGGGAGTAATAAACCAATATAATTATTTTCACAACACCTCCATAATAAGATACATTTTCAAAATGAGCTCTAATATTTGATGCACTCGCATAAAAATTTGTTGTGGAAGTTAGAATAACACTATAATGTTGTGTTCTCATGTTCTTTTTTCATTTAGTAAAAATGAATTTTTACCCATTGATCACGATTGATTTACATTCGCGGACCATCGTATTAGTACCAGAAGACAAAGATCTTATTTCCTCAGAAACATAGTTTGTAGGAAAAATCTATACCTAAAATTTATAAACAATATTAAATTTAAATAAATATTAATTTAATTATATTTTACAACAATATTTCTTAATTAAATTTGAACCTAGTAGAAAAATATTTTTTATGAAAATTATCTCTCCCTCACAAAGATATGGAATGATGCTTTATATTAATAATTACTTTATGTACCCTATAGATAAAAATAGAAATCATTCAATAGATATGTAAAATTACAAGAGAGGATATAAGAAATACATGTTCAATTTACTTACTTTATTTCATCACAGAAAAAATAACAATTGAACAACATTGTGTGATGTTCCACCTCCCATTTTCAAGGCCCAATGTCACCAACATATATAATCTATGAATTCCCCTATTTTAAGGAAGTTATGGAAACTAGTTTCCATTTTCTCAAACTATTTTTCCTCATTTCTCATTGGTCGTTTCATTCTCATAGTAAGATCAGTCAAATAAATTGATCAGAAAATCAAACATTCTTGAGAAAAGTAAAAATTAATGATAGAAACCTCTATATGATACCTATTCCGGAAATATGATTTAAATGTGTGCATATTTATTTCAGTTGGTTACATCCAATGGAAAGTAATAGGTTATGTGATAATTATTTCAGTTGTAAGATGTATAGTCAGATGAAACATGCATTTGAAATATGATTGAGGAAATATTTCCTCTAACTCACACAAAAATAACAGTGACTCTTCCAGCATTGTATAAAAGGAATACTAGAACAAATTCTTGTGAAAAAAGATATATAAACAAATGGAAAAACTGAATAAATGACACACGTATATTATTTGAAAAAACATGATTGAATACTATTGGAATAAACTCATGTAGATGAACATGATAATCATGAGTTTTCAAATATTATATCTTCAACTCTCTTCCATGGACCCATTTTGATATATTGCTTGAATATCCATCAGGAACTACAATACTCTCTAGTACATCTAAAATTGATTTTTTTCTCCAGGTGTCATCATATAAGAATCATGTAGATCACGCCATTTATTTTCACTAATACACATATGATGAAATTCTAGTCTAATTCCCCAATCCACCAATTCACGCAGAGATATTAAATATTATTTGGTCTTCCCCTTGAAATTTAGATGAATAGAAAACGGAATTTCACATAAATTATTTTCAATGAGCATTACATCAATGAAATGACCTAACAAATTGGTTGCAAAATACATTAACTCAAAGAAGATACTCCTGTTCTTCCAATTGTAATAGGAATCATTCAAAACATTATTTATTTTTCTAAATTGTATTTGACCTTTCCTGAATGAAAAAATTGAATCCTTCAATTCATTAAGAACATAAATTCTAGATATATGAGGAGGTGGGTCATCTATCTCCAAAGTGTAATCAAATATTTGAAAATTGTTTCTGTATGGATGGCCCATTGGAAAAACTTCTCAATGTCATATAAAACTAAAACAATTATGATATTTCATTATTTTGGATTGATTATTATTCAAAAAAATAGGACATGAATGTTTTCCCTTTGGGATTCATCTAGCTATCATTACATAAGGAGTAAAATCATTGATCATCCACAAAAGCACATGACACATCTGAAATATGTCTTTCGAACTTACATCATATGTGCACTCAGCCAAAGCCCAAAGAAGTTTCAACTCTTTTCTTAAAGGTTTCATGTATACTTTGATATCATTTCCTAGATCATAAGGGTTAAATAAAAGTATAATCATGAAACTAGAAGGTTTTTTCATACAAAATAATGAGGGAAGGTTATAAATGAGTAGAAAAACCATCCATGTGTTGCGCAATGTAAGCATCTACCCAAAATGGATAAAAAACATCACATGAAAGACCCAACCTCACATTAAGAACATCATTGGAAAAATGAGTATATCAAGATTCAAATATATTCCATGAAAATCTATCTATAGGGTGAAAAAACTCTTCATTATTATTATTTGTCTCAACACAATGTCATCACATTTTTATTAATATTTTATCATACATGAAATGATTCTGGAGTCTGGGGATCAACAGAATGTGCCACATTACATTATGTGTCACAAGGGATGGTGTTTCATTAGCTTCTGAATTCACTTTAAATGTTCAACATTTGATACAATCATTTCATTTAGTAGTTTCCTCCCCAAAAAAGCTGGAATATTTCGAGTAGGCATGAATTTATTTTGAATAGTCATGTTTTTATTCATCTTTCATGCCATATAGTGGGTTGGGGGAATACATACATCATCTAGAAGTAATCCCCTCAAGAAGGTAAGAATGATATTAATGGAATTTTTAGAAATCCATTACATGATTTTACAATGAACCAATCGAATTAAAAATCCCAGCCTTTTCATTTTACACATTACTGATATACTAGAGTCATCCTATCATCATTCAATTTTTTCACTCTATCAAGATCATCACTTTCATTAGACACATCATGGGTGCCTGTATCGAAGTCTTATTGGGCAGGCATCCGTTCTTTCTCACAATGATGAACAAATGGAATCCTATCATATATCAAATTCTCCAATCAAGTCCTCTCATTTTGATCATCAACATTTTTAGATTCCATTTTCTCCCCAATTGTGACACCACACATAATATTTTGTTCAAAAACCATATTTTGTTATGTGGTGGATAACTTCGTCATGGCTCAACAAAGTTCGTCCAACATAATTACAACATGGGATGTGTATGTGACCACTATCTGAAGAATTTTTTAATGTGAAATCTAAAGTCTATCCAAACAGTTTAGAAAATTGCTTGAGATTAGATCAGTTTCATGCATTAAACTTATATCCATTCTATATAAAATATTAATAAATAATTTAATGAAATAAAATCAATATGATTAAAGTTAAATTTAAAATATTTTTATGTAAAAGGGAATTGTTCACTTTATATAAAACCATAACTTACACAATATGTTGATACATGTTGGAACATTGAATGAGAAATTATAGTATTGAATCAACATTAATTTTAGACTCTGTAAGATAAAAAAATATGAAACATAGTGAAATTAAAAAAATGATATTTATTTTCCATATAGAAAATAGTCGTCAAAACCTTATAGTAACCCACTACTATGAACATTAATTAAAAAAATAATCCACAATATGGATCGGGTTTTACATGAAATTACTACACACCAAGAAGTCGAGGACATAGCCAAACTCTATTGTAGTTATTCATATGAAAAATATTTAAAAATAAGGGTCCATGTGTGTCAGATTAAACCCTTTATAAGAATAATACAAGTGATTAGTAAATATACATTAATCACAAGAACAACTCAAATGTAAAATGAAACATAGTCTGTGAATAGTGTATTGTAATTTTTATGAAGCATTGTATTAGATCAACTTTTGTTGATGAATTATATATAAATATATACCTCATATAAGATGAAATTATCCAATGAGTCTTTCTCTTATGCTTGGTAATATATCTCAAAATACAAAGTGTTATGTGGATAATAAAGTAACATTGTACCCTCATATTTTCCATACACCCATTTCATTTGGGGATTTATCGAATTTATACCCAACTACATAAAATTTATCAACTAAGATAAAAATTATAGTTAGTTAAGAATATTGATAATATTCTTCAATGTTTTATAATGTAATATATTCATTAAATGGTAAGATATTCATTAATCATATTGAAAATCATTTAATGTAGCATCCAATGCAAGCCACCAATGAATTGGAATTTATTCAGAAATACAAATAATTCATTGAAACTCAATGCTTTACAAACCCAATTAGTGTACACTCTAATATCACCTGATCACACTAATAGGATCATTTTCTAATGATTCACATTCCATAAAACTTATGAACATTCAACTAAAAAGATGCCATGATTCTCATCTATGCCAAGTTTATCTACAAGAAACCATCCTTGGTGCTTCCTTCCCAACAATAATAAGTGATCAAACTCATATCATGAAATACTAAATGATCACCATAATATACGGGTACCTTAATCAGGTAATTTTCAATCTTTTAAAAGTCCCTGTTCGGTAAAAATCCTTTTATGAGATTTTTTGGGGTTTACTATAGACTATCGACCAGGAATACACTAGGTACCTGATGTACACGTTGTGTAATTTGTGTTAGATGTTGGTCGCGGATTGGGAGATCACACTGTGAATTGGGGGATAAATATGTGAGCTAGTATATTCCATGTACCTAAGTTATACGTTGTGTTATAATTATATTGTTGTTTTCAACCTTAGGCAACAGGTTTTTAAGCATACTTTTCCAGCGTGGCCTATACATCCCGACCATTGGGTACACAATGTCACTCACCTCACACCCATCCTTATGTAATCCTTTCGGTAGTATTTATCTCCCCTTTTGTTTCAAATATTCATGGATCCCAACCTAGAAATGTTCTGGTGCATTTTTAATAGACTCAACTCCTTCTGGATCGAACCAAACAACTTGGGATCATTGTTTCTCTTGTGGTGTGATTCCTGGGTAAGGGTTCTCTTTCATTATTCAATTTTATCTAATCCTTTATTCTTGGTTTTTCAATATATCATCGATGTATTTATGGATCCATGTCTTATGGTGTTGTATATTGTATAAAGTTAGAGTTTTGAGGTTTCCTTTTCCTTCATTCTTGTTCACATGTGTTGTTTCAAGTTTCATTTTTCTAGAATGAGGTAGGTGGTTCCATTCTGATTTTCCATATTGATTACCATTTTATTTCTTGGTTTAATTCGTTTTCCAATTTAAATTCAAATGATAAACCTTGAATTCAATTTAATTGATAAAACAAAATTCCATTGAATTGAGAGATTTGAAATAGTTTTGGCCCAGAAACATGGAAAACCCATGATTCCATTGAATTAGGGTGAGTTTTTAGTAATTGTTTTTTTTAATTTTTGTATTTAAATTTTTGATCAGATGTAAATTTTTGAATTAAATTTTTGAATTTTATTTTGAAAAGGGAATTGTGAAAAGGATGAAATTGGTTTTGAATGAATTTAAAACTCATGAATGGCTTAAAAAGATTTGATAGAAACCCGGTAGATTTATCTTGTGAAAAAGTCATGTTTCTTAATAAAACCTATTTTTGTTTTAAATTGGAATGAATATTCATTTTTAAAATTGAATAATGGTATTGATCATATTTTATGTAGTCTTAAAATATTTCTCCCAACATGTAAGAGCTCATGCAGGCCTATGGTGGTTAGTGAGTTATTTGGATACACTCTATACTACGACAATGTTCTAAAACATACATACAGAGGTTCACATCCCTGATGGGTTCATGACAAGTCTCCACTGTCTAGTTTCATAGGGGTGTGTGTATACACATTTTTTTAAGATCACATAGGGAGGGAGAAATCCAATAGCTGGTTAATACTATCATACCTTTTGTCAAATGACCATGTTTCTCGCTTGTTTATTTATATTGGAGTTATAAATTTATGCCAATGTTGTTTGAACATATTTACACACCAAAAAAATTTATATAAACTATTTTATATAAAAGATTTATAAAAACCATTGTTTTAGAAATATTCCATCTCTGGTAAAGTAAGGCATGTGCTTTGAATGTAATTTCTATCATTTGGTGAATGCACATCCTTTTTTGAATAATTATGCATTTAAATTGAAAAACCTTTTAATTATAGAAAATGAAATCTTTTATATGGAAAATCGATATTTGGAATATGTTATAGAATATTTGCTGGTATCCCCCTGGGATTAGGATCACACAATTCTTTTCCCTTTAGGTGTTTGTAGACTTTATTATTCCAGGATCGAGTAAGGGAAAGGGATATCTTGAAGGTGGATCTAGTATTTGAGCATTGGATGTGGTGATTTGTTTCTGTAGCAAAGATGGGGCTATTTTCCTATTTAGTCATTTTTTTTGTAGTGCTTTGGATTTTATGCCTACTTATATTCTGGTACTTTTACTCCTAGTGGAGTTTTTCTATTGATATGCATACATTCATTTATCTTTCACTTCAAAATTATTTTGGTCAAATCATTCCAACTTGTATGTTGTACAATGCTATGATCTTGTCTCTAGCCCATGGGGATCAATAATACCATTCATGCCTTGTCAGGGCTGGCCCGGTTGTTGGGTTATCAGGGTTCTCGAGTTGGTTCATGAAACATGGGTATCAGAGCGTGGTTTTGGATATTCCTTTTCCTTGAAGTCAGTATGCATTTTCTAAATGATGTCAATAAATAGGAGGTATTTTTGATTGATCACCTGGACAACTCTCCACAATGAAACATAAGTCACCAATAGTGGTTAGGGAAATATGTCTTGTGTATTAGTTCTAGTATTCTCTCTATAGAGATTTGGATATGTTCAAATAAAAATCATTTATGTCTCTTATGTTGATAATAATTTCACTTTCTACTCAATTTGGTAGTAAATCTAACATCTTATTTTATTTTATAATGTTTTGTAGCATCGTGCCTCTAAGAAGGCGTGCGAATTAGATATAAGAAAGGCTGCAACTGATCCTCAGTAAGAAGATCCTATTGTTGATCAAAATCTGGTTGAGGTGATTGTGGACACTATCCAAGCTCTTGGATAGGAAACACATCTAGTTCCTGCTCATTCTTTAGCTAGGGATCCCTAGGGGGTTTTTCTTTAGAACAGTTCTCAAGTGTTCCTTCTCTAGAATCCACATTTCTTCAAAGGATCCACTAAGACTAAACATGATGATTAACGGTTGGGAAAGATTGAATACATTTTTGAGTTATTGGAGATGCCGAATGATATTAGAGTGAAGTGTGAAACCTTCATTCTGGAGGGACAAATCCGAATATGGTTGTACAAGATGGTGATGATAGGTAAACATAAGGGTATAAAATGGAAAGTGTTCAAGGTTCTTTTCCCCAATCAGTTCTATCAATATTCGATGGTGTTGGCAAAGGCTGTGGAGTTTTTCAAGCATGATCTGGCAAAAAAATTGTGACTGAGTATTCAATTTTTTTTGATGTGGTGTATATTTCTCATGATATTATATCTAATGATATTTTGAAGGCTCGATGGTTCAAGATGGTTCTGTGATTACATATCTATTATCTGGTTTTATTACTATAGTTGACCACTTATTTTGATGTGCTGGATTGGACAATGGTAGTTGAGATGGACTTTCCTGGAATGTTTGGGTTGATGGGAGTTCCTTTTTCTCACAGTGGTAGTGTTGGTTCCTTAATAGGAATATGGAAGTGTGTTGATACCTGTGGAATTTCTCAATGATATAGTCATTCCATACACCCTACATCCCTATGAGGATGTTCATGGACTTGCTACTAGTGTGGAATTCTAGAACATTCTACCAGGGTTTTCACTGAGTCAGCCATGAATTGTAATTCTTATGGATGTTTAGGACACATACAAATGTTCTTCTATCACTTCTATACTCTGTGTAGTGGGAAAATATTATCAACTATGCTTAAAATTGTAGGAAAATAAAATGGTTCATTTTCAAAAGGGTTCTAGCCACATGAATCCAGAACGAAGCTTCTTCACGAAGTGGTAGAGTCTCTAGAGGAAGCAGACACGGGTCTAGCGACTATTAGAGGTACCATTTCCACTGATTCATCGTTAGTGACTATTTTTTTGATACTATCACATCTCAATATTTTTTTTGAACCCATTTTAACCTATTTAATATTCTTATGGAGAAACTATCTTGTCCAATGGATATTACTGTACCCCTTGGTATGAAGAGAGAGAAGGGTCTCTATAGTCCTAAATGTGTCTTCTCTCTATCAGAAGTCAATTTAGCTTGGTGTTTTCTGGTTGTTGATATGAAATCTATTGATGCCATGTTTAGGATAGATTGGATAATTTCCTACAATGAATGAATTGAATGCTAAATTTGACCACTATACTTTTCTACACTCAGTGGTTTACCTATTGTTTTTCAAGTAGAATGGGACCCAAAGTCGGGAAGAGCTGGAGCTTTTTATCTGGTGTTGGGGAAAGTGATATTATTGTTTGATTTTAACCTGGATAAATATTCAATATGTGGAGATCTTTCTCCAATTGTCACTGAGTTTACTAATGTGTTCCCTTCATACTTCTCCGGTGTGCCACTGGTGAGAGAGGTTGAGTTTTATATTAACATAATACCAGGTACTCAATTAGTCTTTACGCCCTCTTACTACATGGATCCCACTGAACTAAAATAGTGGGTTGATCTTCTTGAGAAGGGATTTATTCATCCAAGTGTTTCAACTTATGCATCACTTTTTCTCTTTGATAAGTAGGCTGATGGTTCCCTTCGCTTATGTGTTGATTATCGAAAAATAAAACGAGTTACAACAAAGAAAAAATATATGTTCCCATATATTGATGATCTATTTGATTAGATAAATGGTGTGAAGTTGTTTTCAAAGGTCGACCTTCAATATGGTTACCACCATTTGAGGGTCAAAAAATCATACATTCAAAAAACTACCATTCAGAGCTGGTATAGGCACATTGAGTACCTTGTTATTCCCTTTGGCCTGGAAAATGCTCCTTCAGTTTTCATGGATTTAATGAATAAGATTTTCCCCGAGAGTCAGGATACTATTGTGGTAGTCTTTATTGATGAAATTATTTGTTACTACAAGTATTTGGAGTATCATGTGCAACATCTATGAATAGTTCTAAATATATTATGAAATCACCACACTTATTTCCATAATTCAAAGTGTAATTTATGGATTTGTGGAGTGAAATTATTAGGAAAAATGGTTTATGAATTGGGTGTATTGGGTGATCCTAAGAAGGTGAAGGATGTTATTACATTGGAGCAACTATGAAATTTCATTGAGATCTGGAGATTCTTGGGCTTAGCTAGATATTACCACAGGTTTATGAAGGACTTCTCGATGTTATCTTCTCCAATGATAGCTCTGACTTAGAATGGGGTAATGTTTGCCTGAGATGATAAATTTCAGTTTTGATTTGTTGAGCTAAAACATGTATTGACTACATTGTCAGTGTTAACTCTTTCGGATGTCGGATAGGGCTATGTGGTATTTTGAGATGAATCATATTCTTTCTTGGGCTTCATCCTTATACAGGGTGATCTTGTTACAACATATAGATCTTGTCAACTTAGGCCAGACAAAGAGAATTATCCAACCCATGATCTGGAACATGCAGCTATGACGCACACTCTTAAATGTTGAAGGCATTACCTTTTTGTAGAATGTTTTAAAATTAATTCATACAATGAAATCCTGAGTTATATATTCCCCCAAAATGATTTTAATCTTTGGCATAGGCATTGGGTGGATTACCTGTAGTCTGTTGACTTTGACATCACCTACACACCAAGGAAATGTAATGTCATTGCATAATCATTGAGAAGGTAAATTATAGCATCCTGACCTTTTCTTACTTTAATATTATATCATTTTAAAGGTAAACAATATAATAGTATTACACATATAGGATCTAATGGTTTAGTGTCTCAGGAAAACTTGGAACGTGCATAACAATTACAACATCAATCCTAAACATTTATTTAATTTCTTCTTCTCTAGCTTGTTATTAGCACTTTTCCTCTTCTTAGTACATATATTCACCTAAGAATATACATAAAGATGGGTGAGCTAAAAGCCTAGTAAGAGGATATATAAGAAGAATATATCATGGTGTGAGTATAATCATGACATAGGCAAAAGATCATGAACATGAGAGGAGCATAAATAAAAGACTTGAAATGTGGCAATGCATAAAAAATGAAACATCATATATTACTGGTTAACTACCACACATACTTGTGAACCAAGATAGAATCATTTTTAGACATCATTTCACATTTACTCATGAGATTCATCACTTTACCCAATGCATTGGAGCGCTGTATAATTCCAGGCGCACCCGTCACTTTGAAACATTCATATTGCGCTACATAATTCCCGGTGCTCCCGTTACATCATAAAATTATCATTATCATGATTGACACATAGAACATACATCAGAAGTGAACATAACTAACCCATGGTAAATAATGGGTTTCATCTCGTAAGAATACATTCATAAAATTTGGGTTCCAAAAAGAAAGAGGGAAAAACATACTTGATACAAGAACCATCAACCACGAATGAGAGGTAAAAGCTGAGTTCATAAAAGAAGAGTTCTTTTGGAAAAAAATTGGATTGACATAAAATACATAAGAAAACATGTATATCCCAGAATGGGTAATATAATTATGAGAAAATTATTTTTAAGATGTGACCATTCCAAATTGGAGTGAAAGAGGGAGAACACGAAGAAATAAAATCGGGTTTGAGATTTTCCCCTTACCTTGAATCTGAATGCTTCCTTCTCTTTAATGTCCTATAAAATGACATTATATTCATTAATTAAAAAATATATACCCTTTTTTACATTAATATGGTTCAATATGGTTTCATTAATTGATTTTATGTTCCTTTGGATGAGTTATAGAGTTTAAAAACATTATTCGGGAATGTTTGTTTTTATGGTTTTCTTGAGTGGTTCACTTGTTTTCTTAAATTGATGTTCAGGTTGAACGTGGGTAAACATATAAAAATAATATTACATGATATTAATTATATTACAGTAGTTTGAATTACCTTATAACGAATCATATTATATCCATGTGGATGAATCATTAAATGATGATTATTTTGGGTTAATTTGGGCGGGTTTTGGATCACAATGAACTTGTTTTAATTTATCACTTAGAAATATGGACATAAGTTAATTCCATAACATTAAATAGGAGATAATTGATATAATATATTCTGGTTCAACCAAAAAAATTGTTTCATGAGCAGATCTGAAGGTTTAAATGGAATAAGAATGCATATCGTTCTTGAAGGTGATAAATTAACACCTCATGAACAACTTTCTCTTCAATAAAATAAAAGGAAGAGAGAAAAAATGGTTTGATGATATAATATCCTATTAGAATCAAAACATTAATGTACATGTATAATACTGGAGTTGAAATACCATTGGGTTTATGATATTTGGGGAGAGATCAATAAATGAACTTGAACATGAAAGAAAAATAAAGGAGAAGAGGGAGAAAAATTACCTCTTAAATCCTCCTCTTGAGATCCTCCTTATGGAAGGTAGGATTTGTCTTTTGATGAGACCAGTAGATTGTGGACGTGGGAGAGGATCTTGGGAAATTTTTTGGGCAGAGTTTAGAGAAGGCTTGGATCTTGAGAGGTATGAGGAAATGAGGGTGTGAAGAGTGGTATTTAAAGTTTCGGGGAGAGGGGTTTTCTTAATATAAAATTTATTAGTTTATTAATTTCCCTTAAGACAAGGAATAGTGAGTCTTGAAAGACCAAGAATAGAAATTTTATCATGTTATCCCAAACCAAGTGGGCTTACATTAGAGAATGCTGAGCTATGTACATTATCCAATAGACCTTTCTTTATCCAGGTGATGAAGGCACACAAAGCTGTGTTCCAAACCAAATCACACCACCATCATCGATGTGAAACTCTGGCAGCTTCCCTTCCATTACTGCATTCACCTTCTTTTGTATCTCCACACCATCCCTTTATGCTTCCTTAATATTCTTCTAGATTCATGGTTGCACAATCATTTGGGAAAGGTAGGATATATCCCATGCACATATGATTTCTAAACACATTATTTGAATATACAGGAATATATGGTGTTTCTCAATCCACAACATGGATAGAGTAGTAGATTCTTTTCAGATTAGAGCATCAGCTACCTTATTCACCTTTCCAGGATGATAGTGAATAGAGAAATTGTAATTCTTGATTAGCTTTAACCATCTCATTTGATGCATGTTGATCTCCTTTTGTGTGAATATATACTTTAGGCTCTTGTGGTTAGTTTATATGTCACACTTCTTGCCATAAAGGTAGTGCCGCCAGATTTTCAAGTAAAAACCACAGCGGCCACCACTAGATCATGCGTCTGGTAGTTCTGATCATGGATCTTCAACTACCGTGAGGCGTAGTCTATCACATTTTCATTTTTCATGAGTATACAACCCAAGAATTTCATTGAAGCATCATTGAATATCACAAAACATTCTCGATTTTCGTTAGTGTTAGTATAGGTGTAGTGACTAGCCTCCTCTTTAGCTCCTTGAATCTTCCCACACATTCTTCCATCCAGACACAATTTACCCCTATCCTTCTTAACTTAGTTTCCAGGCTTGACAATAATGATATTTTTCTCTAAAAATATTAGTAATCCAATAAAACTACAGATTTCTGTGACACTAGAGGGCCTGGGCCATTCCTTAATCACCTTTGTTTTTGAAGGATCCACAGAAATTCCCTCACGTGTGATCACATGTCCCAATAACGTGACTTGTTTCATCCAAAAGTCACAGTTTCTGAACTTGGCTCACAACTTCTCCTTTCATAATGTTTCCAACACAAGTCTTAGATGTTCTTCATGTTCCTCCTTTCTCTTGGAGTAGATGATAATTTCATTGATAAACACTACCATAAATTTGTTGAGTTAATGTCTAAAGACTCTATTAATCAAATCCATGAAGATTTTATGGGCATTATTAAGTCCAAATGGAATCACCAAAAACTCATAGTGCCCATACCTTGTTCGGAAGGAAGTCTTCTGAATATCTTCCTTCTTCACCTTTACCTGATGATATCTAGAATAAAGATCCACCTTTGAGAAGTATAGAGCCCCTCTCAACTGATTGAATAAATCATCAATACTTGGGAGAGGATAATTTCTCTTTATGGTGATCTTGTTGAGTTTCTGATAATCAATACACAGCCACATTGTTCCATCCTTATTGTTCACAAAGAGCACTGGTGCACCCCAAGGTGATGCACTGGGGCATATGAACCCTTTGTCCAGATGCTCTTGCAGTTACTTCTTCAACTCCTCCATTTTGATTAGAGAAATCCTATAGGAACACATCGAGATAGGAGTAGATCCAGGAATGTGTTCAATTGAGAACTCTACCTCACGATCTGCAGGAATTCTAATTAAGTCTTCAGGAAATACAACGTCATATTCCCTCACGATGGGAATTTCCCCAAGGTTGGCACTTTCCTTCGACTCAACCATTTGGGTGAGGTATGCTTCTTCATAGGGAATCAACACCCACACCATTGAAGTATATTTCAATTGAGATTCATGATCTTCCTTGAATTTTTAGAGGAGCATGGGATGGTTCATAATATGAAAAGATATTTCCTTTTCCCGATAGTTGATATGTTCACTATATAACGAGATCCAATCCATACCCATTATTGCATCGAATTCCACCAAGGGAAGTATTATGAGATTTTCTCGAAGAATAATCCCACATACACCAATAAGAGAAGAGTCAAACACTTAGGTTGGAATGATTTCACAACTTTATTTTTTTACATATATCTCTGCTTCAAGGGTTAGGGGGTTCGATTCTATATTTCTAGAAAACATTGAATATATAAGGGAATGCGTAGAACCAGAATCAAATATGACTTTTTACAATCTTGATTGTATAGGATGTGTACCTTGTACGACTTCATTATCATGCTCCACTTCCGCATTAGTGATGGAATAATCATTCCCTTGTTCCTTTGGCTTTGGTGGCTGCTGATGATGATTACCCTTGAGAACACAAGGATTAGCGCACTAGTTTTCATAGATCCCTTGCTCCCTACTACTGTAGCATTGAACTATGAGTGATTCCCTCCTTTCATCAGCTAAATTCCCCTTATTTTGTGTGTCTTTTCAACACTCTTGAGCATGGTGTCCTTCTTTCACACACTTTAAGCACTTCCTCATGCCTTTGAGGTAGTTCCCATGGTGCAACTTCCCACATTTTTGGCAGGTGGGCCTTTGAGTTTTCTTCCCACTTTTTTCTTTAGATCCTCCACAATGAAACTCCATCTTTCTTTTCTTATCACCATATCCATGGGACCATTCTCAAAACTCCATATCCACTTTGAGAGCACATCGAGAAACTTATTCATATCTCCCAATGACTATAATTGAGAGCACCTTTCGATGGAGTTGTTTTAATCCACTAAAGAATCTATCAATATTGCTATCATTGTTGATAACAAAACCCGAAGCATACAATAAAAGCCTTGTGAAATTAGCTTCATAGGTTGTGACAAATTCTCCATATTTTTTCTTGAGCTCTATGAATTCTCT
The DNA here is from genome assembly GCA_963277665.1 of Viscum album. Lineage (NCBI taxonomy): Eukaryota > Viridiplantae > Streptophyta > Magnoliopsida > Santalales > Viscaceae > Viscum > Viscum album. The sequence continues at coordinate 1,180,031,504 of OY728128.1, read as the reverse complement.
CTCTATATTCGTATAAAGAGTTCATGGGAAATACTTGTTAAGAAACATTATCTTAAAGTCTTCCCATCATATCTCTTCAATTTCCTCCCTTGGCTTGATGTTCTTAATCAAAGACCCACATTGATTAGCCTCTCTATCTAGACGATAAATGGATAGAGTCACCTTCTCCATCTCAAAGCAGTGAATCACAAAAAAGATCTTCTCCATGGAGTTGAACCACTGTTCCGCAACTAGTGGATCGGAAGATCTGCAAAATGTCGGTGGTTTTTGCTGCATAAATCATTCGATAGCCAGTTTATCCCTCTTTGATGAAGGAGTAAGTTCCCCATTATTACGGTTATTGTTCATAACCTGAGATAATTGGGTAGTCATCGCCATGAAGTTTTGAACTCCACCTATTAAATCATTGGGTATGTCATTTGTGCAATCGTTGCATTGGCCCTCGCACAAGTTGTTGTCCTGATTTCTCCTAGTTCTCACCATTTTCAGAAATAGAAAAGGTTTGAACAAAGCATAAGTAAACACGTCATGAATAACTTATTCATTTAATCTATTTATACCAAAAACATAAAATATGGGATCCCTCAGTAAATATTCTTGTGTGCATATTTGTACTTAGTCTCATCCTAAAGGTTTTCTCTAGGGTTCAATAATCCTAATTCCAAAATTAACTAAACCTTTCCTCTGATACAAACTATAGAAACCTGTCCTTTTCTTACATTACTATTACATCATTTTAAATGAAAAGAACATAATAGTATTACACATAGAGGATCCAATGGTATAGTGTCTTGGGAAAACTAGGACTGTAAATAACAATTACAACACCAAGCATAATCATTTTTTTTAATTTCTTCTTCTCTATCTTCTTATTGGCACTTTTCCCCCCCTTAGTACATATAGCCACCTGATGATATGAATAAAGAGGGGTGAGCTGAAATCCCAGTAAGAGGATAAATAATAAAAATATTTCATGGGGTGAGCATAATCATGACATAGGCAAAAGATCGTGAACATGAGAAAAGTATAAATAAAAGACATGAAATGTAGCAATGCATAAAAAATGAAACATCTTGTCTTAGCGGTTAACTACCACACATACATGTGAACCAAGATAGAATATTTTCCACACATCAATTTACACTTAATCATGAGATTCATCACTTTACCAAATGCATTGGAGCACTGTATAATTCCGGGCGCACCCATCACTTTGAAACATTCATATTGCGCTATATAATTTAGGGTGCACATGTCATATCATAACATTATCATTATCATGCTTTCCACATGGAACATATGTCAAAATTGAACATAACTAACCCATGTTAAAGAATGGGTTTCATCTCATAAGAATAAATTCATATGATTTGGGTTCCCAAAATAAAGAGGGTACAACATACTTGAAACAAGAACCATCCACCATGAATGAGAGGAAAAAATTTCAGTTCTTAAAAGAAGAGTTCTTTTGGAAATCATTTGGATTGACATAAAATTCATTATAAAACATTTATATCTCTGAAAAGATAATATAATTATGAACAGATGATTTTTAATAAGTGACCATACCTAATTGGACTAAAAGAGAGAGAACCTGATGAAAGAAAATTGGGTTCGACATTTTCCCCATACCTTGAATCTGGATGCTTACTTCTCTTTAAGGTCCTATATAATGACATTATATTCATTAATTAGAATATACAGAACCTTGTGTAAATTAATATCGTTCATTATAGTTCCATTAAATTATTTTATGTGTCGTTGGATAAGTTATAGAGTTTAAAAACATTATTCATGAATGTTTGTTTTTTATGGTTTTCTTGAGTGGTTCACTTGTATTCTTAAATTGATGTTCGGGTAGAACATGGGTAAACATAGAGAAATAATATTACATGTAATTAATGATATTATAGTAGTTTTAATGATATTATAATGAATCATATTATATGCATGTGGATGAATCATTAAATGACGGTTATTTGGGTTAATTTTGGCGGGTTTTGGATCACAATGAACTTTTTCTAATTTATCACTTAGAAATATGACCATAAGTTAGTTCCAGAACATTGAATAGGAGATAATACATATAAAATATTCTTGTTCAACCAAATAAATGGTTTCATGACCATATCTGAAGGTAGAAATGTAATAAGAAATCATGTTGTTCTTGAAGGTGATAAATTAACACCTCACGAACTACATTCTCTTTAGTAAAATAAAAGAAAGAGGGAAAGGGGGTTGGTTGATATAATATCCTATTAGCATAAAAAAATTACAGAAAATTTATAATAATGGAGTTAAAATACAATTTTGATGAATATAGGTGGGGAGAGATCAATAAATGAACATGAACTTGAAAGAAAAATAAAAGAAAATAGGTAGAAAACTTACCTCTTAAATCCTCCTCTTGAGATCCTCCTTAAGGAAGCTAGGCTTGGTCATTTGGTGAGACCAGAAGCTCTTGGACGTGGGATAGGGGCTAGGGAAGATATTTGGGAAGATTTTAGAGAAGTATTAGACCTTGAGAGGTGTGAGGAAATGAGGGTGTGAAGGGTGGTATTTATAGTGGAAGGGAGATGGGTTTCCTTAATATAAAATTTATTAGTTTATTAATTTCCCTTAAGACAAGGAATAGTGAGTCTTGAATGACCAAGAATAGTAATTTTATCATGTTATCCCAAACCAAGTGGGCATACATTAGCATAACTTCACACATGACTCTATAATTAGCTTATTTATCATATTTTTTTAAAATTACGGTATTTCACTATTCATAAAAAATTCATGTATTTCAGGAAAACCACAAAAATTTACCTCAACTATTTTTAGACATGTAGAATCCAAAAATGAAGTCCATTTTTCAGAAATAATTATCTAAATACTATTAATTTTATATTTAATTAAAATCATAATTTAAATAAAAAACAGTTTCTAGAAGCTAAAACTGATTTTATACAGCTTTCAAAAATATCAGAGGGTCTTATAAAATTATCTAAAAAATATAATACATTTTTTTGATAATTTATGAACACTTTTTAGGAAAATATATTTTCTTTTAAATTAATTAATTAATTATAATTATTTATTTATGTCTAAAAAAATACCAAAATGTTTACTAAGGTCGAATTGTCACTTTCTATGATGTCTAAGTTTTATTTAATTATTCATGAGTAAGGTTACTCTTATGTTGTATGATTTACTATTTATGAGTTTCATAATACTATTCATAATGGTATTTTAATAATCACAAGGGTACGTTACTATACACTGAAAATTATTTTATTTAATAGACTCCAAAAATCATCTTGAACACAACTGTGTATGTCAGATTTTAAAAATTCAAAACACAGAAGTGACAAAATTATGGTTAAAGGTCACTTATCACTTAGTAGTTCATTATGTTGTGTTTTCATGTGATTTTAGGACATAAATATAAGAAGGGATTTTCCATTGAAAAACTTTGGTTCATTACATTCATCCCCCATTAAGAAATTTTTCCCCCGAAATTTCACTTTACACAAACAGGTGATGGTGTTTCTCCTTCATTGCCTCTTCTAGTTCCGAAGTTTCTTCCTCAAAATTATAGTGCCTCCACAACACTTTGACAAGATGGGTTGTCTATTTGCATAGAACCTTATACCTCCGATCTTGAATCTTTCCTGGCTGCTCCTCATAGGAGAGATCATCTTCCAGCTACACCACCTCTGAGTTTAGTACAGGTAAGGGGTCTGGTATGTACTTCCTCAGTAATGATACATGAAAAAAATCATGAACATGATCCATATTATATGGAAGTTAAAGACGATAGGCCAAAACTCCTATGCAGTCAAGGATCTCAAAGGGGCCAATATACCTTGGGCTTAGCTTCCCTTTTTCCCCGAATCGCATGACTCTCTTCCATGTAGATATTCGAAGGAAGAATTTATCTCCAACGTTGAACTCCATGTCCCGTTGATGGTTGTCTGCATAGCTCTTTTGTCAACTTTATGTAGCTTTTATGTGTTTTTTGATGAATTGAACCTTCTCTTTCACTTATTGAACAAGATCGGGTCCAAGTAGCTTTCTTTATCCAACATCATCCCAACAGGTTGAGCCTCTACACCGCTTCCCATAAAGAGCTTCATACGGAGCCATTTGAATACTCGAGTGGATTCTATTGTTGTATGAGAACTAAACCAATCAGAGATTCTGATCCCTACCACCATTGAATTCAAGAGAGTAGGCTCTTAGCATATCTTCAGGCATCTGAATAGTTATCTCAAACTGGTCATCTTTTTGGGGGTGATATGCCATGATGAAATTTAATTCAGTACTCAAAGCATGTTGAAGACTCCTCTAGAATTTAGATGTGAACCTTGGATAATGGTCAGAGATAATCGAGATTGGAACACCGTGTAGTTTCACCACTTCCTTCACATATATCTTTGCAAGTTGTAAAAGGGAGAGATCTTCCCAAATAGAAATAAAATTGGCAGTCTTGGTGAGTCGGTCAACCTCAACTCAAATCACATTATTTCCCTTTTGACATCTTTAGTAGACCCATGTCAAGGTCCATAGTAACATTTTCCCATTTCCGCATGGGTATAGGCAATGGTTGTATCATACCTTTGGACTTTTGTCGCTAACATTTAACTTGCTGACATACCAAACACCTTGATATATATTCTGCAATCTTCCTCTTCATGTTATCCCACCAAAAGTGTTCTCGGAGATCATGATACATTTTGGTACTCCCAAGATGTATATGGAATGTTGATCTATGTGCATTATCCAATAGCTCCTTAATTATCCCAAGTGATGAAGGAACACAAAGCTTTGTTCCAAACCAAATCACACCATTATCGTCGATGTGGAACTCGGGAAGCTTCCCTTCCTTTGCTGCATGCACCCTGTAATTCCCCGAAACCAGTTACCTAGAGTCGGTGCATTATTAAATAACATTGGAATGATCATAAGACAGATCAAATCTCGAAAGACCGATTGGTTTAGTAGCCTTGGAAATACTAGATATAATCATAAGTCTTACATTACATCATAAAAATTAAAACTACAACAACATCTTTTCTTCATATTCCACATTCATATCCCCACATACTATCCCTGCAATTCATTCATAATTTACTTCTTCATACCCTGGGAAAAATAAAACATTGAAAAGGGGTGAGCTCAAATGCCTAGTAAGGATAACAATATAGAAGAAACATTCATAAATAAGAATAAACATTTAAGGCAATGTATAACTTAAAACAAAATCCTTTTAAACTTGAACTTAAACATAGTGTGGAAAATATAAAATGAAATAATTCCATTTACTTATTCACATGGATATTCTACTAATAGAATAATAACATGAAATATCAATAACCACTTTCATAACGATCGAATGCTTAATGCCAGACTATCATAACCACATAGCCAAGGCCTCGTACGAAGACTACAAATAAGATTTTTTCAAGGCCTTGTGCCAAGACACTAGTTTGTCTCATGAGACCCACCGATGCATCGAGGAGCTATAGCGGGCTCCACCCATCACATATTAAGTCCAATGCATTCCCATATGAAAAGGTTTAAACATAACATAAAAATTCATATTAAAACTAGCATACAAAATGTCAATACTTTCACTATAAACTATGAATGGTATAAAAATAGCACATCCACCGTCAAACATATCACAAAACCTTCAATACAATATAGAAGTTCTGTATCATAATAAATTAACTTCAAATAAGCGTAAAATCCATCAAAGATGTTGACATAGATGAAATCAAAACTCTTTTTATAGAAATATCTCTTTCTATTTTTGAAATCATTTAAGAGTCATATATTTATAAAATAAACCTTTTTTTGAAAATATTCTTATAATATTGTAAGGGAAGCTTCAATGATTTTTTAACAGCAGAAAATAACCGCACCGGCTGTATAAGTTAAAAAAACATTCTTACCTTAATTTTGTCGAAAAGGATAAAAAGAACCTTGTTTGGAAAACGACGAAAAGATTCATTTATAAAACTCTTATAAAAAGTCAAACAAGGGTATAAATGACTTTAAACCATATTATAGTAAATAGTAAAAATGTTTTGAAATTAATTTTTAAGAAACATGGATGTGGATGATAAAGAGATCCCCGTAGAAAATTACGTATAAACAACCTCGAATAATGAAGAGATTGCGAAATAAACCCTTACCTTGTACTTTTCCTTGGTTGGGGTAGGTTAAACTCTTGTATAATGATGAAATAATTGATATTAAATTATACAAGAATCATATATATTAATATGATATCATATATGATCTTTTAACATTGCATTGTTAATAATATCTTAGTATTATCGTCGTTTCGGGTGTTAACATACTCATTTTCTTTTATATGTTTTGTTATGTAAGCCATGTTTTTCATGGATATGTTTTATCTTATTCATATACAGAATGATATCAAGTCCATAAACATTATTTTTAAATCATCAAATGATAATTATACTTGAATGGATACGATGGAGAATGAATCTCATCGCATTCGTGGAGACGGTAGTCCGTACGTACGCACGAGCGACAATATCATTATTTTGATAATAAAATAATATATAAATTGATGGTATATCATATATTAAGAATAATTAACATGTTATATTTATTATTTACATGAGTTACACATCATTATTATACCCATCCAAATAATAATATATTGAATAACAATTACACCATGACGTGGAGACGTTAAGCCGTACGTACGCACGTATGGTGACATGTTATTAAAAGGGTGGATAGAATACTGAATATGGTTGTACCATATTTATAATAACATCACAGTATATATATGATACTGGAGTTATTATTTTAGAATGGTAATAACAAAGGAAGAAGAAGTGGAAGAAGAAAGGAACTTGGAAAAGGGTGGCAAAATCATTAACTCTTCTTCGGGTTCTTCCTTTTGATTTGATCAAAAGGGCTCCATAGGTTGGCTTTCTGATCAAACTAAGGCCTCTAGGTTGTAGTGAGGGAAGTTGGGAGAGTATTTGTGTAGAGTTTTCCTGAACCAAAAGTCTTTTAAGTTGTGATGAAATGAGAAGGAGGAGTGCCCTTTTATAAGAGGGGTGAGGGGCACCTTTGGAAAAGCTAGAAATATTAATTTATAATAAATTCATATTCGGTTTCTAATGGCTCCAAAGTTGATTATTCAAAGGTTAAGGTGGGGATAGGTCGAAAACCACTCAACCAATAGATTTTATACAGGTTTTTGTACTTATATTAACCTTATCTTTAAGTATTAACTCTAAGTTAATTAGTTTCACTTTTACAATGTCTCTTTGTATTTTTATATTATATGGTTAATAAACTTACTATATACATCAAAGAGACCCAAAAGTGGTCCATTGATTATACAAATATCATGATATAAGTCTCTTGGCCAAACTTTAGATTTTTAGGAATTTAATATCAATTAATAATATAATATTTGTTTTAAAAACACTTTTATGTCAATTTTGACACTATTCAATAGTTGATATTTGTGAAACTCATAACAGAATTATTACTTCGAAAAAATGTCATTAAATCAATACTAATATCTTATAGTATCCTAGAAAATTATTTTAATTCATTAAAAGTCTCAAATTATATTTATTTGGGTATTTATAATATCAATTATTTTAATTTTTCACTATTATGGTAATTAACGCATCATCATTGTGTCATAAATAAATTAACTTATTTAATGTCTAAAAATTCTAAATAAATAATAATTATGTAGGAAATTGTTTTAGATTTCTAATGAATATTTATAGTAGAAAATCCATCATATATATCCCAATGTAAAAAAAAATTCTAAAAGATATATGCTTACGTCATTTTTGTACTTATTTTAACATAATTAAAATTAAGTGTCCCTATCACCTACAAGTGGCTCCATGGGGTCCCAAAATCGACCCAAAGATGCCTATGGTCGAACATGTATCAACCAATAATTCTAGTACACGTTTTAAGGTAATTTAGTATTATTATAATATTATGTTTTAAACCCTTATTTACCGGATTTACCCTTAACCATGGTAAATAAAATATTTACCAAACTAATTATTCAAAAAGTCTAAAAATAAAAATTACCTATTTACACAATTTGAACATCCTGATTCCAAATATGGAATCCATTTTTCCAAATTCAAAACACAGAAGTGACAGAAAATAATTTAAAATTAATTCCCGTTGATAAAATAAAAAGCGTGTTTTTAAGAGATCATAACTATCAAAAGATTGACACTTGTTTATGTCCGGTTTAATTGTAAAATTATGTCCAATGACCAACATTATATTAAATGGTAAAAATATATTCTAAATATAATTTAAAAACACTCAAATTCATAATTTATCACTATTAATTATTTTTATTAAAAAAGTTGTTTTTAATTAAAAGTTAGTAATTTTCACTATTCATCAAAATATTAAAGTTATCCGAAAAGTACCAAAATTTCACCTTAGGCTAAATTTGATATTCCGAATCCAAAAATTAAGTCCATTTTAAAAAAATAAAATATATATAATTTTAAAAAGTAGGTATTACTATTCATAACGGCTACTTTGATTGGTTATGGTGTGTTAGAACTCGGTGTTGCGTTTAACACACACTATCAAATTATTCAAAGAGAAGTGTACCGTGGAAGCTTGTGGTGTTACATTCTCCCCTCCTTCAAATAATTTCATCCTTGAAATTTCTATAATATTATCGCATGAAAAGACTCGGGTGGTTCTTCATCATAAGTCCCTCGGGTTCCCACGTTGCCTCTTCCATCTTATGGTTTCTCCACAAAACTTTTACCAGACGTGTCGTCTGGTTTCTCAGTACTTTTTCTCTTGTATCAAGAATCCTGACGGGATCTTCGCAATAAGACAGATCGGGTTCCAGTTATAATTCATCATAGGTGAGTACATGCGTTGGGTCAGGCATGTACTTCCTCAACAGAGATATGTGGAACACACCGTGATCTTTGGAGAGACTTGGAGGCATTGCCAATTGGTAAGCTACAACCCCAATTCGTTCTAGAATTTGAAAGGTCCGATGTACCTGGGACTCAATTTACCTTTCTTAACAAAACGTATGACTCCCTTCCATGGAGATACCTTCAGTAAAACATGATCACCGACTTGAAATTCCAAATCCTTCCTTCGATTATCGGCATAGCTCTTCTGCCTACTTTGAGCTGCTTTGATGTGATTTTGGATTACCTTAACCTTTTCCATCGTTTCCTCCACCAGTTCTAGACCTACAAGTTTTCTTTCACCAACGTCATCCCAACAGGTTGGTGTGTGACATCTCTTTCCATATAACGCTTCATATGGTGCCATCTGAATACTCGAATGGAAGATACTGTTATAGGAAAATTCTACCAAAGGTATATATTGATCCCACATACCCTGAAAGTCAAGTGAGCAAGATCTCAACATGTCTTCTAGGGTTTGAATAGTCTGTTCTGATTGTCCGTCTGTCTGAGGGTGGTAGGCAGTGCTCAAATGAAGTTCAGTATCCAGGGATTTCTGAAGACTCTTCCAGAATCTTGAAGTAAAACGGGGATCACGATCAAAAACAATCGACAGGGGTACTCCATGAAGTCTCACAACTTCATTAATATATAGTCTCGCTAGACGTTCCAGTGGTAGATCTTCTCTTATAGCAAGAAAATGTGCTGACTTGGTAAGACGATCAATAATAACCTATATTTCATCGTTCCTTCTAGGATTCTTTGGTATTCCCATAACAAAGTCCATCGTAATATTGTCCCATTTCCACTCTGGTATGGGAAGAGGTTGCATGAATCCTCCAGGGTGTTGCCTTCCAGCTTTCACTTGTTGACAAACCATACATATTGACACAAAATCAGAAATCTCCCTCTTCATATTGTCCCACCAAAAATGTTCCTTCAAATCTCTATACATTTTGGTGCTCCCAGGGTGCATAGAGAAATTCGAACTATGAGCATCATCCAGCAATTCCCTTTTTAGATCAGGTATATCGGGAACACAAAGTCTCCTCCTGAATTTCAAAATTCCATCTTCATACACAAAGTCTCTCAGTCTCCCATCATTCAAAGCTTTAATCTTCTTTTGAAATTCTTCATCATTGGTCTGAGAACTCTTAATACTTTCTAGTAAATATGGTTTGGCAACCATTTGAAAGAGCATTGATGTTTCTCCTTCCCTGGTTATGCCCATGTCTATCTTCACTAGATCCATGAAAATTGGATCCCTTTAAATTCTCATATTGTTCAAAACTCCGTGATCTTTTCTGCTCAAAGCATCTTCCACCTTGTTTTCCTTCCCCGGGTGGTAGTGTATCGTGCAATAATAATCCTTGAGTAATTCAAGACATCTCCTTTTCCTCATGTTGAGTTCTTTTTGTGAGAAAATATACTTCAAACTCTTGTGATCAGTATAAATCTCACATTTTTCACCATAGAGGTAGTGCCTCCATATCTACAAAGAAAAGATCACATCTGATAACTCGAGATCATGAGTAGGATAGTTTTGTTCATGAATTTTCAACTGTCGTGATGCATAGGCAATAACCCTATCATTCTGCATAATGACACAACCAAGTCCTTTCTTCGATGTATCACTATAAACAACGAACCCATCATTCCCCGATGGTAGAGTCAATATTGGAGCATTGACTAATCTTCTCTTAAGTTCTTCGAAACATTCTTCACAATCTTTTGTCCAAACAAATTTAACCCCTTTACATGTGAGCTTTGTTAATGGGTTTGCCAATCGGGAAAAATTCTGGAGGAAACGTCGATAATAACCTGCGAAACCAATAAAACTACGTACCTTAGTTATACTCATCGGTGCTGGTCATTCTTGGATTACCTTGGTCTTAGAAAGATCAACAGAGATTCCATCTTTAGAGACAATATGGCCAAGAAAAGAAATCACCTAAATCCAGAATTCACACTAGCTATACATCCCATATAATTCATGTCTTCTCAGAGTCATCAGGATAATGCGCAATTGATTTTCATGATCTTCGTAGCTTTTGGAGTATACCAAGATATCATCAATAAACACCACCACAAATTCATCGATATACTCCTTGAAAACTCTATTCATCAGATCCACGAATATAGAGGGTGCATTAGTCAATCCAAAAGGCATTACAGTAAACTTGTAATGCATGTACCTGGTTCAAAATACTGTCTTTGGAATGTCCTCCTTCTTCACACACAACTGATGGTATCCAGATCGAAGGTCAATCTTTGAAAAGTATTGAGCTCCATGCAGTTGGTCAAATAAATCATCAATCCGAGGTGGGGGTACATGTTCTTTATCGTTATAGAATTGATCTCCCTGTAGTCAATACATCACCTCATAGATCCATCTTTCTTTTTAACCAAAAGAACATGGGCTCCCCATGGAGAAACACTAGGGCGAATAAATCCTTTATTACTAAATTCCTCTAGTTGTTTCTTTAGTTCGACTAATTGTACTGTGTCCATTCTATAAGGGGTCTTTGATATAGGCCTTGATCCAGGAATTAAATCAATGGCAAACTCAACTTCTCGTTCTAGAGGATGTCTAGGTAAATATTCCAGAAATACATCTACAAATTCTTTCACAATAGGTACATCCTCTATTTGAACATTCCTTTCCTCACCCACAGTTATTTCATTATCTTCCTCCCCAATAAATGAATTTAGTTGAGCTACTGGGGGTGGATCTAGATAAGAATTAGGTGGTGACGATTCTGCTCTAAAGATAAGGTGTTCCTTATCGTCATCATCAAGAATCGTGACCTCTTTCTTCTTACAATAAATCTTCACATAATAGTCCAAAATCCAGTCCATACCGAGGATTATATCAAACTCAATCATAGGTATGACGACAAGATCAGCAGATAAAGAACATTTGTGTGCTCTAATGGGGACTGATTCATAAAACTTTGTTGCAATGATACTTCCCTTATGAGTTTTAACTGAAAACTCCCTTGTTAATTCAAATTGGAAATATCTAATTTTCATAGAAAACTAGGAAGATATGAATCAATGCAATGATCCAGAATCAAATAATGCATTTCCTACACTTGAGGAAACCATTAAATTACCTGCCACCACGTCTTTCAGAGCTTCTACCTCAGCAGTAGTGATAGCATAAGCTTTGCTTTGATCCCTTGGCCTTTTCTGAGGTATGTTCCTATCATGCTTAGGACATTCAGTTTCATAATGCCCCATCTCCCTACAATTGTAGCACTGAACATTGGTAGCTTCCTTCTTCCCCTTGTAATCACGAGCTTGGTGGCTGTTTTCATCACACTTGTAACAGACTCATGTTCCCTTCAAGCAAGTACCAGGGTGTTTCTTACCACATTTACCACAGGATGGATATTCAACCTTTCCCTTCTTCCCCTTATTTCCATTCCCAGATTGATAAGTAGGTCTCTTCTTCTCTTTCTTTGCTTTAAAGTCATAAGACTTAGATAATTCCTTTTCGGTCTTGATACCACATGAGACAATGTCTTCGTATGATGAAAAGGATTGTGAGACTAATGCTCGATGGAGAAATGTTTTTAATCCATCAAAGAAATGATCAATCTTACTTCTTGGGTTAAGTATATAATCTCCAGCATACCTTGCTAACCTTGTAAAGTTAGCCACATACTTTGCGACATTCTCATCCTCATTTTGTCTCAGACTCATAAATTGCCTTTCCATATCTGCTCGATGGTCGCGAGGAAAGTATTTTTCCAAAAACAGATATTTGAACTCCCTCTATTCCATATTTGATACTTCATCATCTTTCTTCGTGTTTTGAATCAATGAACACCATTGATCAGCATCTCTAGTGAGGTGGTAAACTGCCATGATAACTTTTTCCCTTTCACTACTCCCCAAATCCTGAAATATTTTCTCTAGAGAATTTATCCATTGCTCAGCTACTAAGGGATTTGTACTCCCATTGAATGTTGGTGGTTGTTACCTCATGAATCGATCTAACATTGATCCTCCACACTGCGGATCAGGGTGCTCCATATGGGTATGGTTATTATTCATAATCTGAGTGAGTTGTCCCAGTATGGTGATTAGCTGATCGGCACCAGTTGCATCACCATCTCCACATGTATATTATACTAATCTAATAATCACATTCAATATCAATAACCACTTTCATAATGATGGAATGAATAATGCCAGACTATCATAACCACATAGCCAAGCCCTCGTGCCAAGACTACAAATAAGATTTTGTCAAGGCCTTGTTCCAAGACACTAGTTTGTCTCATGAGACCTACCGATGCATCAAGGAGCTATAGTGGGCTCCACCCATCACATATTAAGTCCAATGCATTACCATATGAAAAGGTTTAAACATAACATAAACATTCGTATTAAAACTAGCATTACAAATGTCAATACTTTAACTATAAACAATGAATGGTATAAAAATAGCACATCCACAGTCAAACATATCACAAAACCTTCAATACAATATAGAAGTTTTGTATCATAAAAAATCAACATAAAATAAGCATAAAATCCATCAAAGGACGTTCACATAGATGAAATCAAAACTCTTTTTAGAGAAATATCTCTTTCTATTTTTTAAATCATTTAAGATTCATATATTTATAAAATAAAATATTTTATTTTAAAATATTCTTATAAGCTTGTAAGGGAAGCTTCGACGATTTTTTGACAGCAGAAAATAACCGCACCTGCCGTATAAGTTAAAAAAACATTCTTACCTTAATTTTGTCGAAAAGGTTAAAAAGCACCTTGTTTGGAAAACGATGGAAATATTCCTTTATAAAACTTTTATAAAAACTCAAAAAAGGTTATAAATGACTTTAACCCATATTCTAGTAAATAGTAATTTTTTATTGAAATTCATTTTTAAGAAACATGGATGTGGATGATAAAGAGATCCCAATAGATAATTACGTATAAATAACCTTGAATAATGAAGAGATTGTGAAATAAACACTTAACTTATACTTTTCCTTGGTTGGGTAGGTTAACATCCTGTATAATGGTGAAATAATTGTTATTAAATTATACAAGAATCATATATATTAATATGATATCATATATGATCTTTTAACATTGCTTTGTTAATAATATCTTAGTATTATCGTCGTTTCGGGTGTTAACTTACTCGTTTTCTTTTATATGTTTTGTTAAGTATACAATGTTTGTCATGGATAGGTTGTATCTTATTCATATCCAGAATGATATCAAGTCCTTAAACATTATTTTTAAATCATCAAATGATAATTATACTTGAATGGATACGATGGAGAATGAATCTCATCACGTTCAGGGAGACAGTAGTCCGTACGTACGCACGAGCGACAATATCATTCTTTTGATATTAAAATAAAATATAAATGGATGGTTTATCATATATAAAGAATAATTAACATGTTATATTTATTATTTACATGAGTTACACATCATTATTATACCCATCCAAATAATAATATATTGAATAACAATTACACCACGACGTGGAGACGGTAAGCAGTACATACGCACGTATGGTGACATGTTATTCAAAGGGTGGATAGAATGATGAATATGGTTGTACCATATTTATAATAACATCACATTATATATATGATACTGGATTTATTATTTTGGAATGGTAATAACAAAGGAAGAAGAAGTGGAAGAAGAAAGGAAATTGGAAAAGGGTGGTGAAATCATTACCACTTCTTCGGGTTCTTCCTTTTGATTTGATCGAAAGGGGTCCTTAGGATGGATTTATGATCAAACTAATGCCTCTAGGTTGTATTGAGGGAAGTTGGGAGAGTATTTTTTCTGATTTTGGTCGAACCAAAAGGCTTTTAAGGTGTTAATAAATGAGAAAGAGGAGTTCCCTTTTATAAGAGGGGTGAGGGGCACCTTTGGAAAAGCTAGAAATATTAATTTATAATAAATTCATATTAATTTTCTAATGGCTAAAAATTGATTATTCAAAGTTTAAGGTGGGGATAGGTCGAAAACCACTCAACCAATAGAATTTATACAGGTTTGGGTAATTATATTAACCTTATCTTTAAGTATTAACTCTAAGTTAATTAGTTTGACTTTTACAATTTGTCTTTGTATTTTTATATTATATGATTAATAAACATACTATATACATCCAAATGACCCCCAATTGGTCCATTAATAATACAAATATCATTATATAAGTCTCTTGTACGAACCTTATATTTTTAGGAATTTAATATCAATTAATAATATAATATTTGTTTTAAAAACTCTTTTATGTCAATTTTGACTCTATTCAATAGTTGATTTTTTTGAAACTCATAACATAATTATTACTTCAAAAAAAGTTAATTAAATCACTCATAATATTTCATATTATCCAAGGAAACTATTTTAATTCATTAAAAGTCTCAAATTATATTTATTTGGGTATTTATAACATCAATTATTTTAATTTTTCACTATTATGGTAATTACTACATCATCATTGTGTCATAAATAAATTAAATTAATTAATGTCTAAAAATTATAAATAAATTATAATTATGTAGGAAATATTTTTAGATTTCTAATGAATTTTTATAGTCAAAAATCCAACATATATAACCCTATGTAAAAATTATTGTTCTAAAAGATATATGCTTATGTCATTTTTGTACTTATTTTAATTTTATTAAAATTAAGTGTCCCTATCACCTACAAGTGGCTCCATGGGGTCCCAAAATCGACCCAACGATGCCTATGGTCGAACATGTATCAAAAAATAAGGATAGGACACGTTTTAGGGCAATTTAGTATTATTATAAGTTTATTGTTTTAACCCTTATTTACCGGATTTACCCTTAACCATGGTAAATAAAATATTTACCGAAGTAATTATTCAAAATGTCTTAAAATAAAAGTTAACTATTTACACAATTTGAACATTCTGATTCCAAATATGGAATCTATTTTTCCAAATTCAAAACACAGAAGTGGCAGAAACTAATTTAAAATTAATTCTCATTGTTAAAACAAAAAGTGTGTTTTTAAGAGATAATAACTATCAAAAGATTGACACTTGTTTATGTCCTGTTTAATTGTAAAATTATGTCCAATGACCTACATTATATTAAATGGTAAAAATATATTCTAAATATACTTTAAAACCACTCAAATTCATAATTTATCACTATTAATTATTTTGATTAAAAAGTTGTTTTTAATTAAAAGTTAGTAATTATCACTATTCATCAAAATATTAAAGTTATTCGAAAAGTACCAAAATTTCACCTTAGGCTAAATTCGATATTCCGAATCCAAAAATGAAGTCCATTTTAAAAAAATAAAATATATATAATTTTAAAAAGTAAGTGTTACTATTCATAACAGCTAGTTTGATTGGTTATGGTGTGTTAGAACTCGGTGTTGCGTACAACACACTCTATCACATTATTCAAAGAGAATCGTACCGTGGATGCTTGGGGTATTACAAAACCTCTTTTGTATCTCCACATCATCCCTTATTTCTTCCTTAATCTTCTCCTGGATGGATGGTTGCGCAATCATTTGGGCAATGTAAGATGTATCCCCTGCCCTTATGATTTCCAAATCCATTCTTTGCATATCCAAGAAGATAAGGTCTTTCTCAATCCACAACATGGATAAAGTAACATGTTGTTTTCTCCTTAGAGCATCAGATACCTTGTTCGCATATCCAGGATGATAGTGAATAGAGTAATTGTAATCCATGATTTTCTCTAACCATCTCCTTTGAAGAATGTCAAGCTCCTTTTGTGTGAATATATAATTTAGGCTCTTATGGTCCGTGTATATGTCACACTTCTCTCCATAAAGGTAGTGCCTCCATATTTTCAAGGAAAAAATCATGGCTTCTTTCTCTATATCATGCGTCGGGTAGTTATACTCATGGATCTTCAACTTCCGTGAGGCGTAGGCTATCACGTTGTCATTTTTCATGAGTACACAACTCAAGCCTTTCTTTGAAGCATCACTGTATTCACAAAATATTCTCCACTTTTCGGTAGTGTGAGTACAGGTGCAATGACCAGTTTTCTCTTTAGCTCCTTGAATCTTCCCTCAAATTCTTCCATCCAGACATACATTACACGTTTCCTTGTTAACTTAGTTAGTTGGATTGACAATCATGAGAAGTTTCTCAAAAAGCATCAGTAGTACCCAGCTAATCAAAGAAAAATATTGATTTCTGTGACACTAGAGAGCCTGGTGAATTCCTCAATTTCATTTGTTTTTTAAGGATCCACACAAATTCCCTCACATGTGATCACATTTCCCAAGAATGTGACTTGTTTCATCCAAAAGTCACACTTGCTGAACATGGAGTACAACTTCTCATTTCTTAATGTCGCCAACACAAGTCCTAGATATTCTTCATGTTCCTCCTTTCTCTTGGACTAGATGAGAATATCATCGATAAACACTACCACAAATTTGTCGAGGAAATTTCTAAAGAATCTATTCATCAAACCCCTAAAGATTTCAGGGGAATTAGTAAGTCGAAAGTTTATTACCAAAAACGCATAGTTCCCATACCTTGTTCAGAAGGAAGACTTCTGAATATCTTCCTTCTTCACCTTTACCTAATGATATCAAGAACGAAGATCCATAATTGAGAAGTATAGAGCACCTCTTAACTGATCGAACTAGTCATCAATCCTTGGGAGAGGATACCTATTCTTTATGGTGATCTTATTGAGTTCCTGATAATCGATACATAACCACATTGTTCCATCCTTCTTCTTCACAAAGAGAACTAGTGCACCCCCAGGTGATGCATTTGGTAATATGAACCCTTCATCCAGATTCTCTTGTAGGTGCTTAATTAAATCCTCCAGTTCGATAGTATCCATCCTATAGGGACACTTTGAGATAGGAGTAGCTTTGGGAAAGAGTTCAATTGAGAACTCTGCCCCGCGATCCAGGGGAATACCGGGTAACTCTTCGAAAAATACATCACTGTATTCCCTCACGGTGGCCATTTCCTCAAGGTTGGAACTTTCCTTCGACTCAACCATTTGGGTGAGGTATGCTTCCTCATAGGGAATCAACACCCACACTATTGAAGGATTTTTCAAAAGAGATTCCTAATCTTCCTTACATTTTTAGAGGATCATGGGATGGTTCATAATATGAAAAGATATTTCATTTTCCTGATAGTTGATATGTGCTCTATATAACGAGAGCCAATCCATTCCCATTATAGCATAGAATTCCACCAAGGGATTTATTACAAGATTTTATGGAAGATTATTCCCACATACGCCAAGAAGAGAAGGGTCAAACACTTGGGTTGAAATGATTACACCACTTGTTTTTTTACATATATCTCTACTTCAAGGTTTCAGGGCTTAGATTCTATAGTTCTAGAAAACATTCAACATATAAAGGAATGAGTATAACCAGAATCAAATATGACTTTTTCCATTCTTGATTGAATAGGAATTGTACCTTGTACAACTTCATTATCATGCTCCACCTCCACAGTAGTGATGGCATAATACTTCCCTTGTTCCTTTGGCTTTGGTGGCTGCTGATGCTGATTACCCTCGAGAACTCGAGGTTTAGTGATCTGGTTTTCATAGTGACGTTGCTCCCTACAGTTGTATTATTGAACCATGAGTGGTTATAACCTTTAATCAACTACATTATCCTCATTTTTCATGTCTTTTAGACACTCTTGAGAATGGTGTCCTTCTTCCCAACCCTTGAAGCACTTCCCCATCCCTTTGAGACAGTTCCCATGGTGCATCTTCCCACATTGTTGGCAGGTGGTTCATTGAGTTTTTTTCCCACATTTGTTATTAGATCCTCCAGAATAAAACATCAATTTTCATTTATTATCACCATAGCCATGGGGCCATTCTCCAACCACATCTCCACTTTGAGAGAAAATCCAAAAACTTCTTCATAACTCCCAAACACTATAATTGTAAGCACCTTTAGAAGGTGTGTTTTTAATACACTGAAGATTATATCAATTTTTCTATCATTGTTGATAAAAAACCTCGAAGAAAACCTTGAAATGCTTGTGAAATTCACTTCATAGGTTGTGACAGATTATACAACTTTTTTCATGAGCTCTATGAATTCCCTCTCCATCTTCATATGAAGATTTTATGGGAAATACTTTTTACGAAACATTATCTTAAAGTATTCCCATTCTATCTCTTCAATTTCCTCCCTTGGATTAGTATTCATAATCAAAGACCACCACTGATCAGCCTCTACATCTAGAAGATATACGGATAGAGTCTCCTTATCCATCTCAATACTGTGAATCACAAAAAAGATCTTCTCCATGGAGTTGACCCACTATTCCCCAACTAGTGGATCAGAAGATCCTCTAAATGTCGGGGGTTGTTTCCGCATAAAACATTTGATAGCCAGTTTTTTCCTCTTTGATGAAGTAAGATGTTACTCATTACTATGGTTATTATTCATAACCTGAGATAATTGGGTAAGAATAACCATGAAGTTTTTACCTCCACCTCCCAAATCATTGGGGATGTCATTCGGGAAATCGTTGCATTGGCCCCCACAAGAGTTGTTGGCCTGATTTCTCCTGGTTCCCACCATTTTCTAAAATAGAAAATGTTCGAACAAAACATAAGTAAAAAAGTCATGAATAACTTATCCATTTAAAAAATTTATACCAAAACCATAACATATGGGATCCCTATGTAAATATTCTTGTGTGCATATTTGTACATAGTCTCTTGCTATAGGTTTTATTTGGGGTTCACTAATCCTAATTCCCCAATTAACTAAACCTTTTCTCTGATACAAACTATAGCATCCCGACCTTTTCTTACATTACTATTAAATCATTTTATAGGTAAAAAACATAATAGTATTACACATTGAGGATCCAATGGTTTAGAGTCTTGGGGAAACTAGGACCATACAAAAAAATTACAACATCAAGCATAAACATTTATTTAATTTCTTCGTATCTAGATTCTTATTGGCACTTGTCCTCTCCTTAGTAAATATATCCAACTGAGGATATACATAATGACAGGTGAGATAAAAGCCCAGTAAGAGGATAAATAAGAAGAATATATCATTGGGTGAGAAAAATCATGACATAGGAAAAATATCATGCAGATGAGAGGATCATAAATAAAAGACTTGAAATGCGGCAATGTATAAAAAATGAAACATCATGTCATAGTGGTTAACTACCACATATACATTTGAACCAAGATAGAATCTTTTTCACACATAATTTCACATTAACTCATGATATTCTCACTTTACCCAATTCATTGGAGCACTATATAATTTCAAGTGCAACCATCACTTTGAAACATTCATATTGCGCTATATAATTCTGGGCACACCCGTCACATCATAACATTATCATTATCATGATAGACACATGGAAAATACATCAAAAGTGAACATAAATAACCCATGGTAAGGAATGGGTTTCATCTTAGAAGAATACATTCATAATCTTTGGGTTCCCAAAAGAATGATTGAACAAAATACTTGATACAAGAACCATCAACCATGAATGACTAGTAAAAGACGAGTTCTTAAAAGAAGAGTTATTTTAGAACACATTGGGATTGACATATACTTCATTATAAAACATTTATATCCCAGAAAAGGTAATATAATGATGAAAAATTGATTTTTAAGAAGTGACCATACCAAATTGGAGTGAAAGAGGGAGAACCCGAAGAAAGAAAATTGGGTTCGAGATTTTCCCCTTACCTGGTATCTGAATGCTTCATTCTCTTTAATGTCTTGTATAATGACATTATATTAATTAATTAGAAAATAAATAACCATGTGTACATTAAGATGGTTCATTATGGTTTCATTAAGTGATTTTATGTTCCTTTGGATGAGTTATAGAGTTTAAAAACATTATTCGGGAATGTTTGTTTTTATGGTTTTCTTGAGTGGTCAACTTGTATTCTTAAATTGTAGTTTGGGTAGAACGTGGGTAAACATATAGAAATAATATTAAATTTTATTAATGATATTATAGAGGTTTTAATGATCTTATAATGAATCATATTATATCCATGTGGATGAATCATTAAATGATTATTATTTTGGTTAATTTGGGCAGTTTTTGGATCAGAATGAACTGGTTTTAATTTATCACTTTGAAATATGGCCATAAGTTAGTTCCATAACTTTAAATAAGAGACAGTACATTTAAAATATTATGGTTCTACCATATAAATGGTTTCATTACCAGATCTAAAGGTATAAATGGAATAATAAAGCATGTCGTTCTTGAAGGTGATAAATTAACACCTCACAAACAACGTTGTCTTGAATAAAATAAAAGGAAGAGGAAAAGGGGGTTGGATGATATAATATCATATTAGAATTATAAAATTAAATTAAATATATAATACTAGAGTTACAATACCATTTTGATGAATATAGGTGGGGATAGATCAATAAATTAACTTGAACTTGAAATAAAAATAAAGGAGAAGAGAGAGAAAAATTACCTCTTAAATCCTCCTCTTGAGATCCTCCTTAAGGAAGAAAGGATTTGTCTTTTGATGAGACCATAATCTCTTGTAAGTGATAGAGGGGCTAGGGAAGATTTTTGGGCAGATTTTAGATAAGGCTTGGATCTCGAGTTGTGTGAGGAAATGAGTGTGTGAAGGGTGATATTTATAGTGGATGGGAGAGGGGTTTTCTTAATATAAAATTTATTAGTTTATTAATTTTCCATAATACAATAAATAGTGAGTCTTTAATGACCTATAATAGTAATTTTATCATGTTATCCGGAACCAAGTGGACTTACATTAGCATAAATTCACACATGACTCTATAATTAGCTTATATAGCTTACTTTTGTAAATTATGGTATTTCACTATTCATCAAAAATTCAAGTATTTCAGAAAAATCCCAAAACATTAACCAAACAATTTTTCGATGTGTACAATCCAAAAATGAAGTACATTTTTGAAAAATAATTTCCTAAATATTATTAATTTTATATTTAATTAAAATCATAATTTACTTAAAAAACAATTTTTTAAAAGTTAAACTGATTTTATAGTGCTTTCAAAAATTACATAGTGTCTTATAAAATTATCTAAAAACTATAAGAAATTGTTTTGATAATTTGTGAACACATTTTAGGAAAATATATTTTCTTTAAAATTAATTAATTAATTGTAATTAGTAATTTATGACTTACAAAATACCAAAACATTTAATAAGGTCGAATTATCACTTTCTAAGATGTCTAAATTTTATTTAATTATTTAGGGGTAAGGTTACTCTTATGTTGGATGATTACTATTAGTAAGGGTCATAATACTATTCATAAGGGTATGTTACTATTCACAAGTGTAAGTTACTAGTCACTGAAAATTATTTCTGTTTTAATAGAGTCCAAAATTCATCTTGAACACAACCGTGTATATCGGATTTTCAAAATTCAAAACACAGAAGTGAAAAACTTATGTATAAAGGTCACATAGAACTTAGTAGTTCATTATGTTGTGTTTTCATGTGATTTTATGACATAAATATAAGAATGTAATTTCCATTGAAAAACTTTGGGTCATTACATTCTTCCACCCTTAAGAAATTTTGCCACTGAAATTTTACTTTACACAAATAGGTGAGTGTGTTTCTCCTTCATTACCTCTTCTAGTTCGCATGTTGCTTCCTCAAACTTATGGTTCTTCCAAAACACTTTTAAAATATGGGTTGTCTTTTTGCGTAGAACCTTATCCCTCTGATCGAGAATCATTACTGGTTACCCCTCATTGGAGAGATCATCTTCCAACTGAACCACCTCTGAGTTAATACATGTGAGGGGTCTGGTATGTTCTTTCTTAGTAATGATACATGAAACAGATCATGAACTTGATCCATATTCAGTGGAAGTTCAAGATGATAGGACACAACTCTTATGTGGTCAAGGATCTCAAAGGTCCAATATACCTTGGAATTAGCTTCCCTTTCTTCCTGAATCGTATGACTCTCTTCCAAGGAGAAATTCAAAGGAATACATTTTCTCCAAAATCGAACTCCAAGTCCCTTTGATGGTTGTCAACATAGCACTTTTTCCAAAATTGAGCAGCATTGATGTGTTTCTGGATGACATGATCCTTCTCTGTCATCTATTGAACAAGATCGGGTCCAAGTAGCGTTCTTTCTCCAACTTCATCCCAACAGGTTGGAGCTCGACACTACTTCCCATAGAGCTTCATACAGAGCCATCTGAATACTCAAGTGGAAGCTATTGTTGAATGAGAACTCTACCAATGGGAGATGCTGATCCCAACCACATTTGAAGTCAAGAGAGAAGGCAATAACCATTTCTTCATGTGTCTGAATAGTTCTTTCAGACTGGCCATCATTTTGGGGGCGATAGGCCATTCTGAAATTTAATTCAGCACTAAAAGCATGTTGAAGACTCCTCCAGAATTTATATGTGAACCTTGGATCACGGTCAGAGAAAATCGAGAGTGGAACATCGTGTAGTCTCACCACTTCCTTTATATATATCATTGCAAGTTGTTTATGCAAGAGATCCTCCCAAATAGTTATAAAATGGGAATTCTTTGTGAGTCGGTCAACCACAACCCATATCACATTATTTTCCTTTGACGTCTTTGGGAGACCCATGACAAGGTCCATAGAAACATTTTCCCATTTCCACACGGGTATAGGCAATGGCTGCATCATACCTTTGGAATTTTGTTTCTCAACTTTAGCATTCCAACATTCTAATCACCTTGATATATATTCCGTAATCTACATCTTCATGTTATCCCACCAGATCTGTTCTCAGAGATCACACAACTTTTTGGTACTCCCATGATGTAAAGAGAATGTTGAGCTATGTGCATTATCCAATAGCTCCTTCTATATCCCAGGAGATGAAGTAACAAAAATCCATGTTCCAAACCAAAACACACCATCATCATCTATGTGGAACTATGGAAGCTTCCCTTCCTTTACTGCATTCACCCTCCTTTTTATCTCCACATCACCCCGTTGGGCTTCCTTAATCATCCCCTAGATGGGTGGTTGCGCAATAATTTGGGCAAGGTTGGATGTATCCCCTACCATTATGATTTCCAAATTAATTCTTTGTGTATCCAAGAAGATAGTGTCTTTCTCAATCAACAACATGGATATAGTTGTAGGTTCTATTCTCATTAGAGCGTTAGCTACCATTTTCTCATTTTGAGGATGATAGTGAATAGAGAAATCATAATCCTTGATTAGCTCAAACCATATCATTTGATGCCTGTTGATATCCTTTTGTGTGAATATATAGTTTAGGCTCTTGTAGTCGGTGTATATGTCACACTTCTCTCCATAAAGGTAGAGCCTCTAGATTTTCAAGGCAAAAATCACGACTTCCAGCTCTAGATCATGCTTCGGGTAGTTCTACTCCTGGATCTTCAACTGCCGTGTGGTGTAGGATATCACATTATAATTTTTCATGAGTACACAACCCAAGAATTTCTTTTAAGCATCACTGTATATCAAAAAACATTATCCACTTTTAGGTAGTGCGAGTACAGGTGCAGTGACCAGCCTTCTCTTTAGCTCCTTCAAGCTTCCCTCACATTCTTCCATCCAGATATATATTACCCCTTTCCTTGTTAACATAGTTAGCAGGCTTGAAAATCATGAGATGTTTCTCACAAAACGTTGGTAGTACCCAGCTAATCCAAGAAAACTATGGATTTATTTGACACTAGAGGGCCTGTTCCATTCCTCAATCACCTTTGTTTTTGAAGGATCCACAGAAATTCCATCACTTATGATCACATGTCCCAAGTACGTGACTTGTTTCTTTAAATAGTCACACTTTCAGAACTCAGCATACAACTTCTCCTTTCTTAATGTTGCCAAAACAGGTCATAGATATTCTTCATGTTCATCATTTCTATTGGAGTATATGAGAATATCATCGATAAACACTACTACAAATTTGTCTAGGTAATGTATGATGACTCTATTCATCAAATCCATGAAGATTGCAGGGGAATTAGTAAGTCTAAATGGCATCACCAAAAAATCATAGTGCCCATACCTTGTTCGGAATGCAGTCTTCTATATTTCTTCCTTCTTCACCTTTACCTGATGATATCCGGAATGAAGATCCACCATTGAGAAGGATTGAGCACCTCTTAACTGATCGAATAATTCATCAATCCTTGGTAGAGGATACTTGTTCTTTATGGTGATCTTGTTGAGTTCCTGATAATCTATACACAACCGCATTGTTCCATCCTTCTTCTTCACAAAGAGCATTGGTGAACCCCAAGGTGATGAACTAGGGAATATGAACCCTTTGTCCAGATACTCTTGTAGCTGCTTCTTTAACTCCACCTATTCGATAGGAGCCATCCTATAGGGACACTTAGAGATTGGAGTAGCTCCGAGCATGAGTTCAATTGAGAACTCTACCTCACCATCCTGGGGGATTCTGGGTAACTCTTTAAGAAATACATCGCCATATTCCCTCACTATGGAAATTTCTTCATGGTTGGAACTTTCCTTCGACTCAACCATTTGGGCGAGGTATGCTTCTTTATAGGGAATCAACATCCACACCATTGAAGGATTTTTCAAAGAAGATTCATGATCTACCTTTAATTTTTAGAGGATCATGGGATGGTTTATAATATAAAAAGATATTTCCCTTTCCCGATACATGATACATTCTCTATATAACAAGATCCAATCCATACCAATAATATCATTGAATTCCACCAAGGGAATTATTATGAGATTTTCCTTAAGAATAGTCCCACAAATGACAACAAGAGAAGAGTCAAACACTTGGGTTTTAATGATTACACCACTTGGAGTTTTTACAGATATCTCTACTTCAAGGTTTCGGGTCTTCAATTCTATAGTTCTAGAAAACTTGCAAGTTACACAAGAATGTGTAGAACCAGAATCAAATATGACTTTTTCCATTCTTGATTGTATAGAAAGTTTAATTTGTAAGACTTCATTATCATGCTCCACCTCCTAAGTAGTGATGGAATAAGCCTTCCCTTGTTCCTTTAGCTTTGGTGGCTGCTGACGCTGATTACTCTCGAGAACTCAAGGTTTAGTGCACTGGTTTGCATAGTGCCCTCTCTCCCTATAGTTGTAGCATTGAACAATGAGTGGTTCTCTCCTTTCATAAACTACATTATCCTTCTTTTTCGTGTCTTTTTGACACTCTTGATAATGGTGTCCTTTCCCACTCCTGAAGCACTTCCTCGACCCTTTGAGGCAGTTCCTGTGGTAGAACTTCCCACATTTTTGGCAGGTGGGTTGTTGAGTTTTCTTCCCACTTTTGTCATTAGATCCTTTGGAATGAAACTCCAACTTTCGTTTCTTATCATAATAGACATGGTACCATTCTCCACACTCCATCTCCACTTTGAGAGAACATCGAACAACTTCTTTAAAACTCCCAATGTCTCAAATTTCAATCGCCTTTAGAAGGTGTGGTTTTAATCCACTAAATAATCTATCAATTTTGCTATAATTTTTAATAGAAAAACCCAAAGTGTACCATTCAAGCCTTGTAAAATTCACTTCATAGGTTATGATAGATTCTCCATATTTTTTCTTGAGCTCTCTGAATTCTCTCCCCATCTTCATATGAAGAGTTCCTAGGAAATACTTGTTAAGAAACAATATCTTAATGTCTTTCCATTCCATCTCTTCAATTTCCTCCCTTGGCTTGGTGTTCTTAATCAAAGACCACAATTGATAGACCTCTCCATATTGATGATAAATAGATTGAGTCACCTTATACTTCTAAAAACAGTGAAGCAAAAAAGTGATCTTCTCTATGGAGTTGACTCACTGTTCCGCAACTAGTGGATCAGAAGATCTACAAAACGTCAGTGGTTGTTACAGCATAAAACATTCAATAGCCAGTTACTCCCTCTTTGATGAAGGAGGAAATTCCCCATTATTATGGTTATTGTTCATAACCTGAGACAATTGGGTAAGCATCACCATGAAGTTCTGAAATCAACCTCCCAAATCATTGGGGATGTCCTTCGGTCAATCGTTGCATTGTCCCTCACACGATTTGTTGGCCTAATTTCTCCTGGTTCCCAGCATTTTCTAAAATAGAAAATATTAGAACAAAACATAAATAAAAAAAGTCATGAATAACTTTTTATTTTAAAAAATTTATACCAAAAACATAACTTATGTGATCTCTATGTAATTATTCTTGTGTGCATATTTGTACTTAGTCTCATGTGATAGGTTTTCTCTAGGGTTCACTAATCCTAATTCCAAAATTAACTAAAACTTTCCTCAGATACCAACTATAGCATCCCGGCCTATTCATACATTATTATTAAATCATTTTAAAGGTAAAAAACATAATAGTATTTCACATAGAGGATCCAATGGTTTAGTGTCTTCGGAAAACTAGGACCGTACAAAACAATTACAACATTAAGAATAAACATTTATTTAATTTCTTCTTCTCTAGCTTCTTATTGAAACTTTTCCTCTCTTTAGTACATATAGGAACCTGAAGATATACATAAATAAGGGTGAGCTAAAATCCCAGTAATAGGATAGATAAGAAGAATATAGCATGGGGTGATCATAATTATGACATAGGCAAAAATCATGAACATGAGATGAGCATAAATAAAAGACTTGAAATGTGGCAATACATAAAAAATAAAACATCATGTATTTTTGGTTAACTACCACACATACATGTGAACCAAGATAGCATCTTGTTTACACGTCATTTCACATTTAATCATGAGATTAATCACTTTACCCAATGCATTGTAGCACTTTATAATTCCGGGCACACCCGTCACATTGAAACATTCATATTGCACTATATAATTTCGGACGCACCAGTCACATCATAAAATTATCATTAACATGATTTCCACCTAAAAAATACATCAAAAGTGAGCATAACTAACCCATGGTAAGGAATGTTTTTCATCTCATAATAATACATTCATAAGCTTTGGGTTCCCAAAAGAAAGATGGAAAAAGATACTTGATACAAGAACCATCAACCATGAATGAGAGGTAAAAGTAGTGTTCTTAAAAGAAGAGTTATTTTCGAAAACATTTGGATTGACATAAACCTCCTTAGAAAACATTTATATCCCATAAAAGTTAATATAATGATGAAAAAATTATTTTTAATAAGTGACCATACCAAATTGGAGTGAAAGAGGGAGAACCTGAAGAAAGAAAATTGGGTTTGAGATTTTCCCCTTACCTTGTATCTGAATGCTTCCTTCTATTTAATGTCCTATATAATGACATTATATTCATTAATTAGAAAAATAAAGAACCTTTTTTACAATAATATGGTTCATTATGGTTTAATTAAGTGATTTTTATGTGCCTTTGGATGAGTTATAGAGTATAAAAACATTATTTGGGAATGTTTGTTTTAATGGTTTTCTTGAGTGGTTAACTTGTATTATTAAATTGAATTTTGGGTAGAACGTGGGTAAACATACAGAAATAATATTACATGTTATTAATTATATTACATGTGTTTGAATGATCTTATAATGAATCATATTATATCCATGTGGATGAATCATTAATTGATGACTATTTGGGATAATTTGGGCGGTTTTTGGATCACAATGAACTTGTTTTAAATTATCACATAGAAATATGGACATAAGTTAGTTCCATATATTTGAATAGGAGATAATACTTACAAAAAATTCTGTTTCAACTATAAAAATGGTATCATGACCTGATTTGAAGTTAGTAATTTAAGCAGAAAGCATGTCGTTCTTGAAGGTGATAAATTAACACCTAACGAACAACATTCTCTTTAATAAAATAAAAGGAAAAGTGAAAGGGGTTGGATGATATAATATCTAATTAGAATCATAAAATTAATTTAAATGTATAATAATGGAGTTAAAAAACCATTTAGATGATGATAAGTGGGGAGAAATCAATAAATGAACTTGAACTTGAAAGAAAAATAAAGGAGAAGAGAGAGAGAAATTACCTCTTAAATCCTCCTCTTGAGACACTCCTTAAAGAAGCTAGGCATGGTCTTTTGATGAGACCAGAAGATCTTGGACGTGGGATAGGGGATAGGGAAGATTTTTGGGTAGAGTTTAGAGATGGATTGGAGCTTGAGATGTGTGAGGAAATGAGGGTGTGAAGGGTGGTATTTATAGTGGAGGGGAGAGGGGTTTCCTTAATATAAAATTTATTAGTTTATTAATTTCCCTTAAGACAAGTAATTGTTAGTCTTGAATTACTTATAAGAGTAATTTTATCATGTGATCCCGAACCAAGTGAGCTTACAACAGCAGAACATCACACATGACTCTATAATTAGCTTATTTAGCTTCGTTTTGTAAATTACGGTATTTCACTATTCATGAAAAATTAATGTATTTCAGAAAAATCCAAAAAATTTAGCCAAACCATTTATGGATGTATAGAATCCAAAAATAAGTTCCATTTTTCCAAAATAATTTTCTAAATATTATTAATTTGATATTTAATTAAAATCCTGATTTACTTAAAAAAATAGTTTTTAAAAGTTAAACTGATTTTACAGTGCTTTCAAAAATTACATAGGATCTTATAAAATTATCTAAAAACTATTAGAAATTGTTTTGATAATTTAGGAACACATTTTAGTAAAATATATTTTCTTTTTAATTATTTAATTAATTATAATTATTTATGTATGACTTACAAAATACCAAAACCTTTACTAAGGTGGAATTGTCACTTTCTAAGATGTCTAAATTTTATTTAATTATTCATGGTTAAGGTTACTCTTATTTTGGACGATTTACTATTAATAAGGGTCATAATACTATTCATAAGGGTATGTTACTATTCACAAGGGTATGGTACTATTCACTAAAAATTATTTTCATTTCAATAGACTCCAAAGAGGATGTTCTATGCTATCGGAACCTATTCGTTTTTCCGTTAGTGGAAAGAAAGGTAGTGGTTGGGTATTTCCATAATTCCTAGTGGGTTGTGAAAATGGGAACCACTAATATGTTCTTTGACATGAGGCAACAGTTCTGGTGGCCAGGCATGAGATGAGACATTACTGAGTTTTCCTCTGGTTTCTATACAAGCCAACATGTGAAATATGAGAACAAAAAATCTTCAGGTTTAATACAACCACATCCAGCCCTTAAGACGTAGTAGGATAAGGAGTCTACGGACTTTGTGGTTGGGTTGCCTCATACCCAAAGAAAGAAGAATGTAATATGGGTTTTGACAATAGTCTATCCAGGTCGCATTACATTATACCCATTCATGATTATACCAATGATAAGGAGTTGGGAGACATCTGTGAAAAATATATTGTTCACTTTCGCGGAGTTTCATCTGCTATAGTATCTAATAGGGATACATAGTTTACATATTTATTTTGGAGAGGCCTTCAGGAGGCACTAGGAACTCAGGTTTGTTTGAGCATGACCTGCTATATGTAGTTGGATGGTCAAATACAAAGAGCTATAGTGATTCTTGAGGATATGATTTATTCATGTGTTCTGGACTTAGGTGGGGATTAGGATGATCACATGTGGCTAGAAGAGTTCCCTTATAACAACAGTTACTATTCTAAGACAGGAATGTAACATTTGGAGGCCATTTATGGATGAAATTTTAAAGCTCAGTTGTGTTGGTTGGAAATTCGTGAATGTTCTTTGGTTGGACCAAGCTTGGTGTAGGAGACAACAAAAATGATTCAATTGATTTTTCATAGGATGTTGAAATCAAAAAGATGAAATAAGTCTTATTCAAGTTGATGTTGTAGAACATTGTAGTCTTCAGTTGGTGATCAGGTGTTCTTAAAGGTTTTACCCATGGTTGGATCATCGATGGCATGTGAATGAAGGAAGCTTTCTCCTTGAATTGTGGGGCCTTTTTAGGTTTTTGAGTAGGTGGGAATGTTTGGGTACCATTTTTCACATCCACCATAGTTGACATTGATACATATCATGATCCATCTGTCACAGTTGAGAAAGTATCTATTTGATCCATCTCATGTTTTGAGCTGGAGTGATCTTGAGATCGAGCCTGATTTATCATTGACTGAGCAACCAGTCAGGATAGTAGATTTTGAGACCAATGTGATTCATTAGAAGAATATTCCTCTGGTTTTTGTATATTGTCAAAATTTCTCTAATAATCACGATACGTGGGAATGTGAGGCACTGATGAGAGAGTAGTGGACTCAACTTTGTGGTATGGAATATTCTTCACAGGATTTCTGGGGACATAATGTTTTTATGGTGGGGAGGTTGTAACATCCTATTACATTGATCTTGTAATTTTACACATTTTTTAAGTCTTCATTCAGTTAGAAATCTTTTATGTAATATTTTTAGGTTTACTACAGACTACAGACCAGGTACACACTGTGTACCAAAATTAATAGTTGTGTACATGGTGTTGGTTTTAGGTCATGAATTTAGAGATCACGACATGAATGGGTAGATCACATCATGAGCTGGTATAGGCCGTGTAACTGATGTACACATCTTGTTGGAATTAAAAATCAATATTTCACCCGGAGGCGATGTCTTTTTTAACGTACTTATCCAACGTGGCCAACACATCATGACCCTTGGGTACGCATCGTGACTCGGCCCGCACCCAGCCATAAGAAATGTGTTCAGTAGTTTTTCATGGCCCTTCTACTAATAGTCTTCATGTATCTCGACCTTGAGATGTTCAGGTGCATTTTTGATAGATTCAAATCCTTCTAGATCGAATCAAACAACTTTGGATTTTTTCTCTCTTGTTGTGTGATTCCAGGGTAATGGTTCTCCCTCATTCATCGAGTTTCTATCCTTCTCTCCTATTGGGTTTTCAATGGATAAAATACTTATTAATGGATCCATGTATTTTGTTGTTGTATCTTGCTACTAGGTAGAGTTTTGAGGTTTCCTTCTCCTTTGTTCCCATTGACGGGTTCCTTTGTGAGTTTCGTTCTTCAGGAAAGAAGTAGGTGGTTCTATCATGATATTCCATATTGATTACCATTATATTCCTTAGTTGGTTTCAATTACTAAAATATATTTATATAATCAACACTTCTTTAAATTTCGATGATAAACCCTAATTCCATTATATTGGGAGATTTGAAATGGTTTTGGCATAGAAACATGGAAAACCCTTGATTCCATCGATTTGAGGTGGGTTTATTGAAATTATATCATTTAAAATTTTGAATTTAAATACTAGATTTGACATAAATGATTCAATTTAATTGTGAAAAAGGAATTGTGAAAAGGAAGGAATTTGTTTTGAATTAATTTAAAATATGGTAATGACATAAAATGATTTGATAGAAACCCAATGGTTTCAACTTGTAAAAAAGAAATATTTTTGAATAAATCCTATTTTGGATCCAAATGAAAATAAATTGGAATTTTTGAAATTTATGAATAGGATTGATCTCATTTTATGTAGTCTTAAATTGTCCACCCATTGTGTAATAGCGTATGCTAGCCTTAGGTAGTTAGTGAGTTATTTGGAAACACTATATATTACGACAACATTAAAAAACATACATCTGGTGGGTCACATCCCCAACGGATTGGTGATGAGTCTACTTTGGCCAATGTCATAGGGATATGTGTATACACATTTTTTTTACTTCACATAAAGAGTGAATAATCTAGTAGCTGGTTAAAATTATCGTACCTTTTGGTATATGGACATGTTGCTTTCTGGTTTATTTATATTTGAGATATAAATGCATTCTAATGTTTTTTCAACTACATTACATGACTGATGAATTTATATAATTTAGTTTATATAAATTCTTTACATAATACATTATTTTAGAAGGATTACATCTCTAGTAAAGTAAAGCATGTTATTTAAATATAATTTCCATCATTTTTGAGTGTATATCATGTTTTTTATAAATACTCTTTAGAATTTAAAAACCTGTTTATTTTAAAAAACTGAAAGCTTTTATTTGGGAAATCTATATTTGGCACTTGTGGTGGAATCTTTGGTGGAATATTAATGGGAATAGGCTCAAACACAACATTTACCATTGTGTATTTGTAGAATTTCTTCTTATAGGGTCGAGAAAAGGGAAGGGATCTCTTGGGGGTGGATCCAACTATTAAGCTTTGGATGTGGTGAGCTGTATCTTCATAGATCTTGTGGATTTTTTCCTATTTAGTACTTTCGATTAAAGAACTGTAGCCTTTATTGTAACATCCCAGGTAAATAAAGAAATATGATATTTTCATATTAATTTATATTTCTAAATAAAATATTAATTTTACTTAAAAGGGGTTTCTATGTTTGATGGCGTACCCAATCCGCAACAATGAGTCTCTTTGAAATCTGTGGTCACACACTAATAATATATTATTATTATTTTAAATGGTTGTTAAAACCTAACCGTTGTATTATGGAGAATAAATATAACCAACTAAAATATTATTGTAGATTTTTTTTAAATGTTTTTACATTTATCCCATAAACATTAGAGGCTTAAAATGTGAATGAATCTAATTTTGAGAATAAATACTTTAATATTCTTGAAATGGTCGATTTACTGCCTTTTGATGGAGAAACCACTTTAAATATAGTTTTGGTCACTTTTATATATTCTATTTGAAAATAAAATCTTTTTTAGATTCAGGACATAAAAATTTACATTGGGTAAATTTTTGGTATTTTTTTGATATTTTTTTGAATAGTGAAAAATACTATATTTCAATTAAAAAGTGCCTTTTAATCTAATTTATTTATATGGATAGATAATATTTTTAATTGTTTTTAAACTATATTTTTATTATATTTTTATCAACTAATACAACGATGGTCATTGGAATTATGTTCACTCTGAAATCAGACATAAATAACTGTCAATCTTTTTATAGTTATTGTTTCTTAAAAACATGCTATTTGTTTTGACCAGGAGAATTAATTTTAAATTAACTAATGAAACATCTATGTTTTTAATTTGGTAAAATAGTCATCATTTTTTAATTCAGAATATAAAATATATATTATGCTGATTTTTGGTATTTTTCTAAAAAGATTTAATTTTTGATGAATAGTGAAACCACATAGTAATAGTTAGAAAACTGACTTTTTCATTTAAATGAAATTTTACCACCTCAATGAATTTAATTTCAAAAATAAAACATAAAGGGTTGTTATTATTAATTAAAATTTTGTTCAAAAATATGATAATAATATTTGGTGAATAGTAACTTTTGACTTTTATTTACCGCTGTTAAACGTAAATAGGGAAATTCAAGGTAAAAAGAATATTATAATAAACAAAATTACATTAACACTTGTCCTAACATTATTTATTGATTCAATTATTACCATGGGAATCTTTGGGGCAATTTTTGGGACCCCATGGAGCCACTAATGAGTGATAATGACACATTATTTTAAATAACTTAAATTGAAGAGAAAATGACATAAAAAAATATCATTTTGTAAATTAGTTTTTACACAGGGTTATATAAGTTATATTTTCATATATAAATATTAATTAGAAAGATAAAACATTATCCTACATCATGGTATTTTTTTAAAAATTTTAGACATTAAATAAATTAAATTATTTATGACACTATAATGATGCCGTTTTTACCTCATTAATAAATGATTTAAATAAATATGATTACAAATATTAAAAAAACATCCAAAACCTGTCCAATTATTATTGTATAATTTTATTTATACCATAATTCATCTTATCATCTACTTCAATTAGTATTGGACCTTTAGAAACTGAATTTCATTATATAATTAAATAATATTTTCACACTTCCCTAAAGATCCCCTCCATCCCCTTATAAAAAGCCCTCAATTATAACTCATTCCTCACACCTCTGAAGCCACTTGTCTTTTCCAACCCCTACCCAAATAATATCGTAGATCAGTATCCTCCACATAGAAGCCTTTCCTTAGGTATAATTCAACACAAGAAGTCCTTTTGGTTCAATCCAAATGGAGTTACCCAAATTAAAGGTAATTCTTTCTCTTAAATCCTTTTCATTTATTTTAATTATCCTACCCCTAAACTATTTTTATTCCTTTTTTTATAACAAAACCTGTATCCAAAATATACTAGGATGTTTTTATGAGAATTATTTACACTACACTTACACACACATATATCTAATGGGTGAAGAACATAATCTTTCTGTGGATGGAAAACTAATGCCTCACAAAATGATGATTGTTCGATTATCTCCTACCACCTCTCATGGTGGCCATTAAGATGGCACTATATTTATATACTATATATATTATTTTTATGTTTTCTTTATTCTTCTTTTTTTACATTTATATAATACCTTTATGGTTTCTATAATGGGTAGACACGATAATTTCATTTGCGAAAGTGCAGACTACCACCCCTCAAAGTGATATGAATCGTTAATGCCATATGTGGTTCATATAAAGTATTGAGTTAATGATATTATATAAGATATTAAACTATAAGTATAATATACCTATTTATAATTATTTTTTCATTCCATTAAAATACAAAATAGATATGAAAGTAGCGTTCATGCGTACGTACGACTTACGGTCTCCAGGAACGGTGCATTTCATTTCTTATCTCCAAATAATATGTACTATTATAAATATATATATATATCTGATATATATGATATATATGATATATAAATAATGAATATCATTCTGAAGATAATGGAATATTGACCACATGTACAACATGTAAATATAAGATGTTCATTTTTTACTCAAGTACCAAATCGCGACAAAACGACCGTTATTAACTAAAATGATTGCATAATGTATATAACATGGTAATAAGTGATATAAAAGGAATAATAAACATGAAAAAGATTCTTAAGCATGTAGAAATTAACTTTAGTGTATTATTCATGAGATTAAAGGACAAACGGGTCAAGTTGGACCTGATGTAAGGGACTTCGTCCCAATCTCCTTTCATTGAGGCATATTTTGTTTTAATACACGCCTTTATTTTATATGTTGTATAAAAATCTATGGTTTTTCATTTAATTCAAAGGGAATATCTTTCTATGAAGAATTTTACTAAATGAAAAAAATGTTTCTTTTTATCATAAGTGGTGTTAACACCCTTTCTGCTGCCGTGAGTATTATTTGAACTTTAGCTTCCCTAACAAGCTGTTGTGTTTTTTTAAAAGAAAATAAATACAATATATACCCTTTTTACGTATTATTTTATTGAAAATGGTTTTGAGAGAGAATTTATTTTTTCAATATCGTGAAATGTTATATTTAGATTGAAATGTGGAAATTTAATTATTCCATTATTCTTGTTTTATGTGCTTTGGTTCTTGGGAATTGTTTACATATACAAGTTGTTCTATGATAAACCTTGGGTGGATGAGCCCAAGATAGCTCTCTAGTGTATTAGGTAACATGACATAGGCAAACATGAATGTTTCTCCTAAGAGATTTAGGGAATATACTATGATTGGTTTTTCAAATGTGACTCCCTACATATCAATGAAACCTACAACGTTATTATGTTATGGATGCCACATGTTACTTTTATGATTTTTGATTACTATGTGTTATTCATTAATCATATGATTTCATGATATATGTAAATGAGTTTATGTATTGCTTTTTAATGATTTCATTCTTTATTTTATAACCCTCACTAATATTTTTATGCTCATACAATGTTTTGAAATGTTTTTCAATGGACTTAAAGATGAATAGGTTTAAAGATGTGATCATGGAAAAGTCATGCTATCTAAAACGTGGAACTAGACATGACACTTTTTTTCAATGATTTTTATTTTGTGAAAAAATGGAAACTGAGTAAAAGTGTCTACAGTGCAATTTTGAAATGTAACTTAATAGTTATGGCCTAATTATCTAAAACTATATACCTGAAAATATCTTCAATGTGAATTATTAACTTAATTCAAGAATATATAATGTTTAAGGTTGGGTCTTTATAGTTAGTATCAGATGTAAATTTAGACAAATTTAGGAGTTAGAATATAGTTAAATTAATATCCATAAATTATTTTTAGTTTATATTATGATTGAAATGATATTTCATTTACATATTTTCATGTTGTTTCGGCTAAGATATTTCTTTATTCTGAATGGTTTTATGCAGAGGTAACATGGTAGCTATATTGGGACAACATCAGGATGAAGAGAACCTTCCAAATCAGAAACTTGAAATGGTCGGAATCAGAGCTAAACAATTTTTTGAAAGTGATGGCACAATTGACTCGGGATATAAATGGTGGTGGTATCCATGCACGAGATCAGGCAGATTAACCATAGAGGAATACTTCATTAGGGGAGCAATTCATGAGGAAATATCCCCCATAATTCAGAGGATCATCTGACCCTGTGCTAGAAGAAGGGTGGACTAAAACACTGGAGAAGTTTTTTGATGTCATGGGGTGTTCAAAACATCAAAAGGTTTGTTTTGTTATTTACTTTTTTGAAGGTGATGCTGGAAGTGGTGGTCAATGGTGAAAAATATCAGGGATTGTGAATATATTGATGCTCTTTATTGGGCTGAATTCAAAGGTTTGTTTCTTGAGAAATATTTTCCTAAGGTGTTTCTTCTTTGGTTGGAAAAAAATTCATGTAATTGAGGTAGGAGGATGACTTAGTGGATACTTATGAAACAAAATTCACTCAACTGGAAAGGTTTGATCCAAATTTCATATGATATCTTGATAGTAAAATAGGCTATTGTTACTTAGGACTGAAGATGTGATATCGAAGGGATTTAGCTTCTCGTGAGTTCAAAATTTTTGAGAAAGTTTTTCATTGTGAAGAGAAGGTGGAAATAGAGTTTTTCGATGATCTTTTGTTCTTTTACAAACAACATAATAAGTGGTCAAGGTGGCAGAAAAAAGTAAGAACTCTTCACAAAGGTCTAATGGTAAGAAACATAAGTTTTTAGTTTTGAATGTTATTGTTAAAATCATGTTAGGGAATGAATTTGGAATTCTGTTAAGTGCTATCGATGTGGTAAAATGAGAAATAAGGCTTGTAATTGCACTGAAAAAGATCAAGTTAATAGTAAGACAAGATATTATTTAATGTCAGTAAAATGTATTAAGTGTAATAAAATGGGTTATTATGAAATGAAGTGTCCAAAGAAGAACTCAACTAAGGGAAAGTTGCAAGACCACAAGAATAAATGG
Source organism: Viscum album (assembly GCA_963277665.1). Classification (NCBI taxonomy): domain Eukaryota; kingdom Viridiplantae; phylum Streptophyta; class Magnoliopsida; order Santalales; family Viscaceae; genus Viscum; species Viscum album. The sequence goes on along the minus strand of OY728128.1, from coordinate 1,179,993,333 downwards.
GTGGTGAAATCCTTTTCAACTACTTCAGTAGTTGTTGGGCCATCAAATGAAGTAGAATCTGGTACACTATTTGTTTGTTCAAATTATGCCAATGTTTTTTTTATTCAGGTTCTACACACTCTTTCATTTATGAGAAGTTTCCTTGTAAATTTGGAATTCCATCTCATGATATGAATAGATAACCTATTGGAAAAACACATGTAGGAAATATTGAGACAAAAATAAAACATAAGAACCTTCCAATCCTTGTGTGCATGAAGAATCTACCTACAAACATTATTTTTTTCCAATATTAGAGTTTGTTGTTATTTTTGTAATGGATTTTCTTTTCATTTATCATGCTTAGATAGACTACAGAGCTAATGATGATTCTTTTTAGAATGATTTTCAGTTTGTGTACAAGAATGAACCCTTTCTTTTGATAATGTATCAGGAAGCTGCGAAACTAGTAAAAGATAGAAATGAATGTTACCTTTCACATATTGTTGAAAATATAAGAACTATTGAGATTAATGATGTGACAGTGGTAAATGAGTACCTTGATGTTTTTTATAATGAGTTTCCTGGTATTATACCTGATCGGGAAGTTGAATTTACTATTGAATTAGTTCCGGATGTTATGACAATTTCAAAACCCACTTATCGAATGGATCAAATTAAACATTTTTAGTTAAATAAGCTATTGCATGACTTATTAGATAGAGGTTTAAATTGACCTAGAACATCATAATGGGGTGATCTTGTATTAGTTTTTAAAAAGAAAGATTGTTCAATGAGAATTTCCATTGATTATAGAGCATTGAATAACATCATAGTTAAGAACATGTATCATTTTCCTCATGTCAATGATTTGTTTGATCAGCTCCAGGGAACTCAATATTTTTTGAAGATTGACATGTGGTCGTGGTACCATTAATTGAAAGTAAATGAATCTGATATTCCAAAGACCGTGTTTGGTACTAGATATGGGAATCATTAATTTGTTTTTATGCCTTTTGGGTTAACCAAGGAACATGTTGTATTCATGGATCTTATGAATAGAATTTTACATGAGTTCTTAGATAAGTATTTGGTTGTGTTCATCGATGATGTTTTAGTTTATTATAAAAGTAAAGGGAAGCATAGAAGTCATTTATGGGTTTTCTTGGAAACCTTAATATAAAAACAATTGTATGGGAAATTAAGAATGTGTCAGTTTTGTTTAAAACAAATTTCATTCCTTGGTCACATTGTTTCAAAAAATAGCATAACTGTTGATCCTGCAAAAAAAATTTATTGAAGAATGGGAAAGACCCACAAATATGACCAAGATCTGTAGTTTTCTTGGTATGGCAGGCTATTATTGGAGTTTTGTTGAAACTTTTTCACAGTTACCTAGCTTATTAACTATGTTAACTCGAAAAGGTGTTAAGTTCATTTGGACAAAAGAATGTGATGATTGTTTTCATGAATTGAAAATATGATTGGTGAATGATCCAGTTTTGGAGCTGCCTTCCAAAATAGTGAGTTTGTTATTTAAAGAGATGCTTTAGTGAAAGGACTTGGATGTGTATTTATGAAAAATGATTAGGTAATTTCTTATGCTTCATGTTATTTGAAACCTAATGAGTTAAATTACCCTACACATGGTTTTAAATTTGTTGCTGTTGTTTTTCCTTTAAAAATTTGGAGGCATCATTTTTATGTAGTAAAATGTGAAATATGTATTTACCACAAATGTTTAAAGTATATATTGACATTGAAAGAATTGAACATGAGACATTAGAGATGGTTGGAATTAATCAATGATTATTATTGCATGAGCCTTCACCATCTGTGAAAAGAAAATAAAGTAGATGATACTTTGATTTGGAAAATTAATGCTAAAATAACCATGTTACATTTGGAATGAGATCCTTTGGTTTTTGATTTGATGAAATTTGGAAAAGAAGTTATTGGTTCAGGATATTCTTCTGTTTTGTTTCAGGTGTTAGTGGAATCATCTCTTTTAGAAAGAATTAAGAAATCACAAAAGGAAGACAGTGAGTTATAGAAAAAGGTATAGATGGTTCATAAGGGTATGTTACCTGATTTTAATGTTGATTGCAGTTGTGTTTTGTGGTTTGGGAATATATTATGTGTGTACAGTGATTCACAGTTGAATAATGAGTTGTTATGTGAAGCTCGAAGTTCCTCGTTTTCAATTATTCTTGGAAGTACTAAGATGTAAAGAGATCTTTGGGAGTATTACTGGTGGGAAGGAATGAAATGAGATATTGTTGATTTTACTGTGAAGTGTTTGACTTGTTGGCAGGTTAAAGTAGAGTGATAGTTACTGAATGTGATGCTTCAGTCTTTACCGGTTCCAGAGAGGAAATGAGAAAACATATCAATGGACATTGTTGTGGGATTACCAAAGACATCACGAGGTAATAATGAAATCTGGGTTATTGTTGATCAATTAACTAAATCTCCTCATTTCCTTCTTATTCAAGATACTTTGACTCTAGATCAACTTTCTCTGTTTAATGTTAAAGAGATAGTCATGTTACACGGAGTTCCCCTATTCATCGTATCTTATCGTGATCATAGTTTTACTTCTATCTTTTGAAAAGGTCTTTAGAAGTCATTGTGTACTGAATTAAATTTTATTATAGCTTTTCTCCCTTAATCAAATGGGTAGTTAGAATGAAAAATTCAGACCTTGGAGTATATGCTATGTGCTTGTTCACTGGATTACTAGGGAAGTTGGGACCAACATCTTTCTGTTGTTGAATTTTCATATAATTAATGTTTTCATTCTAGAATACAGATAGCTCTACTTGAGGCATTATATGGAAAGCACTGTCGAACTCCAACTTTTTGGGATGAAGTAGGTGAACGGAAGCTGATGGGACAAGAATTGGTAGAAGAGATGGCAGAAAAGGTTCAGTTGATTCATAAGAACATGAGAACAACTCAGTGTATGAAGAAAGGTTATGCATATAACTAGAGGAAAGATCTCTATTTTGAGGTTTCTGATCATGTCTTTCTAAAAGATTTCCATGGGAAAGTGTGATGCGTTTTGGTAAGAAGGGAATGTTGTGTCCAAGTTTCATTAAAACATATGAAATCCTGGAGAAAATTTGATCAATTGCATATAGAGTGGATTTATCTCCATGTTTATCCAAGGTAGATAGTGTTTTTCATGTTTCAATGTTGAGAACGTATATGCCTGATCCACCTCATGTTTTGAGCCCATATGTAGTTCAATTGGAAGAGAATATCTCTTATAAGGAATAACCTATACAGATTCTTGACCAATGAGAGAAAGTGTTGCGGAATAAGGTAATTCTACATGTAATGGTTTTGGGGAAAAACCATATGGTTGAAGAGGAAACATGGGAATTTGAAACTTTTATGAGGGATAAATACCCCCATTTTTTAATAAGAGAATAAAATTAGTATGATGCAATTTCCGAAAGGGGAAGGATGTAACATCCCAGGTAAATAGAGAAATATGATATTTTATTATTTATTAATATTTGGAAAGTAAATATTAGTTTTACATTAAAGGGGTTTCTATGTTCGATGGCGTACCCGATACACAATAATGGGTTTCTTTGAAATCTCATGTTGGACATTAATAATATAATATTATTATTTTAAATGGTAGTTAAATCCTAGCCATTGTAGAGGCGGGAATGAATAGAAATCACTAAAATATTATTATACGTATTTTTTAAATGTTTTTACATTTATCCAATACAATTTAAAGGCCTAAAAAGTGAAATAATCTAATTTTAAGCATAAATACTCTAATATTATTTAAAAGGTCGATTTACCACCTTTTGATGGAGAACTCTGATTAAATATATTTTTATTAAATTTTATATGTTCTATTTGGAAAAATAAATTTCTTCTTTAGATTCAGGACATCAAAATTTACTTTGGGTAAATTGTTCGTATTTTTCTGATAAAATTCTCTTTTATGAATAGTGATAAATACTTTAGTTTAATTCAAAATTTCCTTTTAATATAATTTATGGATTTTGTTATATTATCTTCTAAATTGGTTTTAAAGTGTAATTAGATTATATTTTTACCAATTAATCCAATTTTTCACATCAGAATTAATTTCACATTGAAATTGGACATAAACAAGTGTTAATATTTTGATTGTTATTATTTCCTAAAAACATGCTATTTGTTTTGACAACAAAAATTAATTTTATATAAAATAATATAAATTCTATGTTTTGAATTTGCTAAAATATACATCATTTTTGAATTCAAAATATCAAATATAGCTTAGTCATATTTTTTGGTATTTTTCTGAAAAACATCAATTTTTTATGAATAGTGAAACTACTTAGTAGTAGTTAGAAACTGAATTTTTCATTTAAATGAAATTTTAACACTTCTTTGAATTAAATTTCAGAAATCTTACATACATTTTTTATTAGTAAGTAAAATGTGCTTCAATAAGATGAAAATAATTTTTGGTGAATAATAACTTTTGACTTTTATTTACTGTTGTGAAAGATAAATAGGGTAATTCATGGGGAAAATATATTATAATAATACAAAATTACCTTAAAACTTGTCCTGCACTTATTGGTTGAGTCTTTTACGACCGTGGGCATCATTGGGTCGATTTTTGGGACCTTAGAGAGCCACTTAAGAGTGATAATGACACTTTATTTTAAATAACTAAAAGTAATGGCAAAAATGATATAAAAAAATATCATTTTGTAAATTAATTTTTACATGGGCTTATATAAGTCATATTTTTAGACTATAAATATTTGATGGAAAGCTAAAAAAATTTCTACATCGTGCTATTTTAATTATAATTTTTAGACATCATATACATTAAATTATTTATGACACAATAATGATGCAGTATTTACCTCATTAATATATGATTTAAATAAATAAGATTATAAATTTTAAAACAATATCCAAAACCTATCCAATTATTATTATATGATTTTATTTCTACCATTAGTCATCTAATATTCTACTTTAATTAGTTTTGGACCTTTATAAACCAAATATCATTATATAATAAAATAATATTTTCACCCTTTCATAAATAGCCCCTCCCCCCCTTATAAAAAGCCCTGATTTCTATCTCATTCCTCACACCTCTCAAGCCACTTGGTTTGTACAAAACCTACCCAAATAATATCTCATGATTTGTCTCTTCAACATAGAAGCCTTACCTTAGGAAGAAGTCACTTCCAAAAGTCATTTTGGTTCAAACAAATGGGAGTTACCCAAATTAAATGTAACAGTTTCTATTAACTTCTTTTATTTATTTTACTTCTCCAACACATAAACTCTTTTTATTCCTTTATTTTATAGAAACAACAATATCCTTAATATACATTAATTTTTTTATGAGAAGGATTCAAACTTTACTTACACACACCTCCATCTAATGGGTGAAGAACATATTATTTCTGTGGATGGAAAACTAACACCTCACGAAACAATGATTGTTTGATTATCTCATACCGAATCTCATGTTGGCCATTCATATGGAACTATATTTATATATGATATATATAATTTTTACATTTTATTTATTCTTAGGTGTTTTACATTTATATCCTACCTTTATGGTTTCTATAATGGGTAAATGCGATAATTTCATTTGAGGAAGTGCTAACTACTGCCCCCTCAAAGTGATATGACTCGTTAATGCCATATGCTAGATGTATAAATGATGAATTTAAGGATATTATATTTGAAAATATAATGTAATTATAATATACCTTTTTATCCTTATGTTTTCATTCCATTAAAATACGAAATAGACTTGAATGTAGCATTCATGTGTATGTACGGCTTACCATCTCCATGAACGGTGCATTTCATTTCTTATCACTAAATGATATGTACTATTATAAATACATTTATATATTATATATATATATGATATATATGATATCTAAATAATGAATATCATTCTATAGATAATAGACTATTGACTACATGGACAACTTGTAAAAATAAGGTGTTCATTTTTCACTCAAGAACCGAATATCGACAAAACGACCGTTATTAACATAATGGATTGCATAATGTTTATAACATGGTAATAAGTGATATAAAATTAATAATAAACAAAAAAAATGTTCTTAAAAAATTAGAAATTAACTTTAGTATATTATTTAGTAGATTAAAAGAAAAACGGGTCATGTCGGACACGAGGTAAGGGACTTCTCTCAATCACATTTCATTGCAGCATATTTTGTTTTAAAACGTGAATTTCTTTTATACGCTGTATAAACACCTTTGAATTTTTATTTCATTAAAAGGGAATCTTATTCTATGAAGCGTTTTACTAAATAACAAAAAAGAATGATTCTTTTTAACGTAAGCGGTGACGATGACTATTCCACCATCATGAGTATAATTTGATCTTTGGATTCCTTAACATGACGTACTGGGTTTTTGATGGAAAATAAATAATATAATTTTTATTTATTTATTATGGTATTTAGAATATTTTTAGGAAATAATTGATTATTTCAATATCTTTAAATGATATGTTGTGATTGAAATGTAAAAATGTTATCTTTACTTTATGCTTGTTTTATGTGTTATGGTTCTTGGGATTGTTAACGTATATGGGTTGTTCCAAGATAAAACTATGGATGGTGAGATTGAGATAGCTCTCCAATGCATTGGGTAATGGGATAGAGGATAACATGAATCTTTTTCATAATATATTTAGGGAATATACATTTATGGGTGTTCCAAATGTGACTCCATACATATCTAAGAAATCTATAACATAAGTATGTTATGGATTCCACAATTTAACTTTATGATTTGTGATTACTATGTGTTATTGATAAATATTATATATTCATGAGGTATGTAAAAGGGTTTATTTTTTGTATGTTAATGATTTATTTCTTTATTTTATAACCCATGTTGAGCTCTTTATGCTCATCCCATGTTTTGAAATGTTTTTCTCAGAATTTAAAGATGAATCAGTTCAAGGATGTGATCAAGGAAAAGTCATGTTGTCTATATTGTGGAACTAGACATGACACTTTTTGTCAATGAGTTTTTATTTTGTGAAAAAGATGGAAATTGTGTAGAAGTGTATACTTTGTATTATTTTAGATGTAATGTATTATTTATGGACTAATTCTCTAAATCTCAAAACCTGAAAAGATTTTTAATGTGAATTATTAACTTAATTAAAGAATATGCAATGTTTAAGGCCGAGACATTATATTTATTCCTCTCTACATTATGGTAATTTAAATCCCAGTGGATTTTTCTTTTTGATTTACATAATGTATTTAATACTTAGCCTCTTCATTCTTGTGGTAAGATCATTCCCACTTCTATTTTGTATGATTCCAGGTGCTAGACTCCCGCATGTGAGGATCAAGAATTCCCTTTGAGTCATGTCAGGGTTGACTTGGTTATTAGGTTACTAGGTTACCTGAGCTAGTTTGTGATAATCAGTTTCCACTCAGGCATTACTACAAAAACAAAATGAATAAACACATGCTCTATCAAACCTAGATCCAACCATAACAGATCATAATCAATATTTTCATCTAAAAACACACCCCAAACTAATAGGTCTTTGTATATAGTAAATCATTTTCTACTCATATCATCATGATTCCGAATTTACTTGATGAAAATTAAAAAGATAAAAATAATTCTACATTTCATTACTTTTACCATCACAAGGGTATCAAAATAATAATGCTGAATCATTCCCATCATGAACCATATTTTTATTTTTACTCTTTATACTTTAGACAATTACAAATCCATAAAATTAATAAATCAACCCCTAAGTGTTAAAATACATCCATTTCACCATTGGAATTTATTTATGTCATTAAATAACATCCCAGAATTAGATCCACATATTATTTTCTGAAAAACACTATGGGTTGGGTGGTTATAATTCCACTAACAGTTTATATTAGAATCCCATATAAAACTAATTATGGTGACTTTATACGACTAAAAACTATGTAATTTGATAATTCAGTCACAAATAAGAATATAAATGTCATGTTAATCCTAGATTCCACATATGATTAATTTACACAGTCATCTTTCTATATTGTCCAGGTTTCAAAAACAAAAATTACAATATCAAACCAGCACATCATACTTGAGTAAATATCTCAATACTGAAATTAAAATTTAAGAAGTGTAATTTTATAACCACATTAACCTATAATTACCACTATAGATAGGTTGATGACTCACTTGTTTTTGGACTATCATAAGTCCAACACGTTCATATCACCATATAATTAACTACAAGTAGTATGGAAAATAAAAAACAATCTAATATTTATTTCTAATGCCTATAATAAAATAAAAATAATATAATAATAGCATATTTACCATAACGCCTCATGTTTACCTCAACAGACCTCAAATACTATCAACTAGAAGTGAGATACTAAATCATTCATAGGGTATATCATGATGTCATTAAGATTACCATTAATAATAACATATTAAAGACCATAATAGTGATAGATTATCAAAGATTACATTAATCAATGGTACTACTGGATATTTCAAATAAATGAAATCATACTATCTTACATCGAAAATGACAACCCAAAATTCGAAGGAATAACCACACAGAGCTCTCGTTTTGGCCAAATCAAATCCCAAAACCAAAAAAATTGATATATAACATTAAAACTAAGGAATTACAAACAAATTTTAAGTGTATAACAAAAAAAAATTCTTGATTTAAGATAGTTCAATTTGTGGTATAAGTTTCATAGGCTTGGGAAGAAGGAGCTTTAATTTAGGGAAGCAAACACGTGGAGGGGGAACTAGAGGCCCGATCTGGATTTACGGGAATACTATCCCAATTTTTTTAAACAATCATTAGGATATATTATATATCCTGATGGATTCTGAAGACCATTAGAATATCTTTGTAAATGGGAAAACATCCAAACAGTTTAATCAAACCATTAAGAAATGTTAGTTATAATCAGACTATACCAATAACATGTACAAACCATTGGTATAGTCTCTATATACTAATGGTTTCTTCAAACAAAAGGTATATAAGTGTTAGTATAGATCCAATTTCTAAAAGTTCAAATCTTACACATTCACACACACCTGTGATATAGAAATCTCAAATTTTCTCTTGGCTATACAGTCACACATCCTAGGGGAACCATCTATTCTAAGATAATTATTTGTTAATGACCCTTATCAGTAAGTGGAAGGAATCGAGGAAATTCCTATGGATCATCCACTGCCATCGAAATTTTTTATAATTACATTATTTTTTCCAGGTATTTAATTAATACATAATGATCATTAATTAATTAGTATATATATTTTTATTCATAATACATTATGAACTTTTATTTTTTTCCACTAATGGTAGAAACTTATATAACGGTCTAATAAACAAACAAAAATAACCACATGATAGAGTAAACCAGACTACCAACATCAAAGAGAGATCATTGCAAAACCAATTATGGTCCAATAACATTCTGAGTTTTCTAAGTCCCTTTGGTCTCTATGACTCACCCTATTGTATTAACTATATCTAAATCCTTCTAGATTAATTAATTATATATATATTATAATTAAATAATTCATTAAAAGGGAACTCACATTCATTTTAAAAAGTCATATTCTCCAAAGGACTTACTGGATATCACTATCATGATAAAAACCTGAACAACCACCCATGGAAGTTTGTAATAATTATCTAACATTAATTCAGGAGAAATCAATATCACATGAAAAAAACACCTTAATATAATTAAATTATAACCACTAGATGAAACCTAACAAATAATTTATATTAAACAAAAAATCTTATAATTATTCATTTCCATTCCGAAAACATTGTAGATTCTATGATGAGAAAAAAATCAATGTATTTTCATGGTCTAATGGTCAATACAACTCAAATTGACCAACAATCATAGAGGATATCAGTAATGGTCATACCTTCAAAAAATCTCCCATTTAAGGCATATGATTATCAACCTAGGGATTTCTCCTATCCTGCAGAACCACATACCCATTGTTCTCAGAAAATTATTTCAAGATCTGATTGAATTATCCATTAATTATCTACTAAATATAATTCCATGAATCTTTATTTACCAATATAATTTAGGGGGATATCACTCAAGGGGTAAAGGGAGTTAAGATAACTGAACTATGATAACATACCCTAAAACATCCATTATTCATGATATATCTATATCCATTTAAATGTAGTTCTTTAATATGATGAAACCCCCTACATTATAGAAACAAATCCCAGAATACATTGTTATATTGCATTGGAATCCACATAATGGGAAAAATTTCATATCTATGATTAATTTCAAGGTAAAAGAGTTTGATCTAGAAGAAACCTAATGAAAGACTATATTTTTAATACATTCCCTAATTTACAGTTGTCAATTCTCTTGGTTTCCTAGACTCTAGATTTGATGGATATGAAGTCATTATGGAATTCCATAAGTGTCTCAATGTTTGAGATGGAATTAGAAAAATAAAATATCCATAGACACTATAAATAGATGTTAAATGGGATTCCAAATAATTAAATTGGTGCATATAATGTTTGGGTGAATGATTTGGAAAATTAGATACCAACATTTTAAGGATAATTCTTCATTGTGGGAGCCTGCATGTTTAGGAACATGGTTTATTGACATATATTTCAACCAGATTATTGGAAATTATATGCATTGAACTATTTTCTATAAGCATACACAGTTTATCAAACATTTCACCATGACATTTAACCGCATCATGGGAGTCACATGACTTATAAAGTAAGAACACAATATTATTCAAAGAGTATGCCACCCCTAATGTATTTCATATAGTTTTATGTTATTATTGAAAATCCACAAGGTTTGGAAAAACTATCCTTAATATATAACCATGAAAATATAGATACATAGTAACTTATAATCACCTGAAAATTTTTTAAAGGAAAAATTATCCAAAAATAGAAAAAATTCATGTCTTCCTTGGAACATTCACACTCAAAAAATCAGTTTACAAAAAAGTATAATTCAATTTCTTTAATACATTTTATACAAATGTTTTTTAGTAAATAAATATTGGATCATTATTCTACCAATTCATAGATAGAACTCCATGATACTTCCAACGGAATATATCATCCACTTTTTTCAACTTCCTAGGGAGGTAGTGTACTATAAATTAATTTCCCTTCAATAGTTTTATCCAGTGCCTTACCTCATGTTTATCTCTTTATATGTGAATATACGCTATACAAATTTGTGATCATTGAATATGTCAAATCATTTCCCATAAATATGTTTACTCTATTTTTAAATTAAAATTTTAAGGTTTCATTTTAAAGATCATTAGTTAGATAGTTTTCTTCTTGTCACTTTCATTTCTTTGATATATAATCTATAAATCTATCAACTTTCATAGGAACACGTCCTAGTAAATTCTATATAATATTATTAATACCAATGCATTGATCAATAATTTATTTAACTCTTCATATCTTACTTCACAATGTTTACACCATTTGAATTTAAGTTCTTTATTTGTAAACATGGTCAACAAATTAGATAATCATTAATGAATTGAAACCAATAATTGATAAAAACTAGATAATTGTAGAAAAATACATATATTAGTGATATTTTTATTAATTTTTCATTATTTAACAATATTTCTCAATGTGGTGTTTAATAATATTCAATCCTTGCATAAAATATGTTAATGTGAAGAAACTCTCTGAAGTCAAAATCAACATGTACATAATTTCCCATTAATATCCTTCTAACATAATGTCTTAATGAAAATATATATATAGTATTTAGGATCACTAAATCATATGCAGTACATGAAGATATCATCAACAAATGTCACAAATAAATTTCAGCATAATCCTCAAATATTATATTCGTTAGATCAATGAACACTAGAGGACTATTTTTTTACCCAAATGGAATTAATGTGAACTCATAATTCCCATTCCATATAAAATTACATCATTGGTATATTTTACTTATTGGATTTAATTTGATAATAACCGGAAAGGATATAAATAATTATAATGTATTGAGCCCATTAAATTTTACAAAATTGAATGTTATTATGAGGTAAATGATATATATCCCCTATATTAATGAAATTTATTTATCTATAATTGATTTCCAACCCCATACACCAATCCTTATTTTTTCATGAATAAGATATGTAATCCCCAAATCAAAGTACTATAGTATATAAATCCTTTATAACCCAACCCTTGTATTTTTTTATTTAATTCCCCCAATTCCACCAGCTATATTCTATATAGATGATCACATATTGGATTTTCCATAGGGATTAGGTATTTATATAGTTCAAAATCATATTCAAGTGGTTATATCAGTTATTCCATGAAAAATACATCAATATAATATCTCACAATAGATATACCCTGTATTCATAGGATATCCTTATTACTGAATGTTTGAACTTCACCAATAGTTTCTGAAAGACGAGTTACCAGATGTGGTACTAAACAGGGCATCGAAAATAATTCATCTCCTTTCAAAAAAAGGTATTTTATTATAGCATCAAAGACTGTAATCTCAATTTCATAAAAAAATTCACTAAACATTGAGATTGAATTAAACCAAATTATATTGTAGAAGTGAACCATTAGTATTACCTCTATGTTTGTAACTTATTGAACCCCATGTATTTCAATTCTAATAGACAAATATAGTTTTTCTCTATAGTATTTCAATGGGCAGTACAATTTCATAACACCTTATTTCATATATAAGTGGTTATTCAAAGGTATTAGAAACATTATATATATAAATCATTTCATAGATCTAAAATTAAATAATATACCCTCTTATTCTATTTATTCCCTTTATAATGAATTAATTGGATAATTTCTACCCATTATTGAAAGTAATTTTCATTATCACCACATATGAGAAAAATGTTTTAGGGGCTAATTCATGGAGAAGGTTTTTCAATAACCCATCAAATAAGTGATAAATATTTCATTTTAAATGATCCACATAGATAGTATGATGTACTTTTGACCATATAATGTTTTTGTTATAAAAATTAATACCTTCATCATCCTTTTGTCTTAACTTTATGAATTACATTTCCATGTCAACACATTGTTTTTTATTTTAGTACATTTAACAGAATACAACCAGAAAATACGTTCATTACAAATTCTCTATCTCATATTCGCTATTTTTTCTAAATTGAATAAAACAATTAATCTTTATCTACTATTAGATTATACACAACCATGATAACTATCTCCCTTTCACAACATCCCAGTGTAAATAATACATTCTCTAGGAACATTATCCATTGTTCATCTATTAATGGATTCGTTGTTCCATTTAATGGGTGATGCCATATTTTATGGGTAATGGAATAGTTTATATTCCTTCCCATAGGATCCAATTAAAATTAATGTAATATAATTAATTAGTTAATGAAAAAATAAATAAAGTATTAATCACAGTATAGAGTTCTCTGGTTTTTTTATAAATTATTGTTATGTAATCTAGATATATTTCAATAATATTCTAAGGGTTCTTCATAGTGTAATTATTACTAATTACATTATTCTGAATACAATTCCTATGATTTATGAAAAAACTTAATCCAACACAAACTATAACACCTCAACATTGGTAAATTAGAAAATGTGGTTATTTTATTTAAATTGTAATTAATATATAGATCACAATATTGAATACCCAATAGTTTCATTGTCTTGAGAAACTATATACAAAAATGAGCATTAAATTATATAGAAAACATATGATATATCAAGTAAATATGTGAAAATTTATTATTTCCTCTTGAAATTATATAATTTAAATGAATTAATCGTAATGGTATCTAAGTGAAATGATAGAAAATATATAGGAACATTCCCAGATTCTCGCTAAGAGGTAGCATACTATGGATGTTATATTGTGTATTAATGGAATTATTAATATATATTTAATAGGAAAAATATCACAAGAAATAGAGTTTTGATACTAATATATTGATTGATTATATAAAAATTAATAAAATCTAAGATAAGAAAGAAAATATCATAGTAATAAAATACATAATATCCAACATCATATATATACAGTCTAGGACACATAATAGAAAATAATAAAGAAATAGGGATATATGCCTAACTAGTTAGTCTCATAAGTCTAACAGATATGTTAGGGGGCCATATAATTCTAGTCCTCACCTAGCACATATGAACTTCAATGCATCCATATTGTGTACAAACCATAGCTTATATCTAAGAGTATCAAAGCAGGTGTGTAGTTGGGTCTATTATTTGTGTACGACACGATGATGAAGTTAATCCCAATCAACTAATTTCTAGGTTATTTCCCCAGAGTGAAAATAATCTAGAGTGAAAATCGATTTTGTATATGGACTGGGTTCCATTACAAAGAAACTACCCACTCTTTAATTTAACAAAATTTTAGAATTTTTAAATTTACTACTTAAGTTTTCACAAATATTTTAGAATTATAACATCATATAAAGGTATTATAATGAGTCGGAATTGTGGGATCTCATATAATAATATGACTAAAAAATTATAATATTTAAGACCAATTAAATTTCATATTAAAATTAAAATTAATTTTTTATTATTAAGTAAATAAAGGATAATAATTGATTAGGGTATCCTATATGGAAAAATATAATGGCATTGAAAAAGTGTATAATTATAAATAATAAGTAATATTTCATTAACAATATGTTAAATGGACGATAATACCCTAAAATAAATAAATACATGAAAAATAAATTTTATGATATCATAAAAATAGGATTTTAATTCAATATATAAAAAAGATCATTGGAAATTGGTACCATAAAGGATACTCTTTAGATCCTAACAAGAACACATAGGTACCATAAAAACATCATGGAGAGAAACATGAAGGATAAACAGAGAGTGGAGCAATGATCACTAATTTTGTATTAAATGGTAATGGGAGGATGGGTTTCTATTTATAATAAATATGGGGTATTTAATTATTAATTAAAAAAATTAGCCATAGAATCTGTTTTAATAACAAAATCATTGTGTTTCTCATGGTTTTATTCCTTTTATTTAATATGTAAGGATTGATTCTTGGATTTAAATATCTTATGATGTATAATTTTGAAATATATATTATTTTAGAAGTGGGTTGAATTATTATTCATAAATAATTATTTTTTAAAATCATTAAAATATTATATATTTTTTAGATGATACTATACATTTTTTTGAAAAAATATTTTATTAATTTTACATAAATTTTTTTAAAGAATGAATTCATTTTTGGATTAAAAATAATTACATCACTTAGTACACAATTTTTTTTCATTATTAGGTCAAAATACCAATGTTATATTCATATCATAATCAACATTATAATAAAATATATTACAATCCGAAAAAAAGTTATAAAAAATTAAACATTTTATAATTTCAATTTAATGATTCTAAATTTAATGTTCTTTTATAATGTAATTCTCTCTGTGAAAATTCATTAATTAATAATAAAACCTATGTATTTAAAAATCACATATTTGGAGCCTAAAATTTAAATACTATTTTCATTTTATTCTAGGACATATGTGTGTAAAAATATTTTTATTCATCAATATATATAAATTATTAAAAATTACGGATATAATTAAAAAATGTTTCATAGGTTCATTTTTCTATAAATATAATTTTAAGGATTCGTATGTTATTATAAGTAATTTTACTGCTATTATGAAATAATATAATTTCCATTGTGATACAATTTTTTTAATGAATGTTTTATTTAATACTATATAATTTTGGCTATTAGACCACATCACCAAAATTTTTCTAATTAACTAAATTTTATTTAATATATCTTATATAATGCTTGGAACATCCAAGATTAACTCACAGGTATCTTAAAAAACAATATAAGATCAATATATCGTATCATATGAATTCACAAAATGACCCATATTTATCGATGATTGATAACTATTGTTATATCACAATTCATAAAATTATATTTTTTCCTACCATGATCATCCCAAATATAAAATGTAAACATGATTCCAAAATTCAATGATTTAGATTTCTATTTTTTCCATCCATCATCTTAAGGGAAATACAATTTGTTATGTTTTAATTTAGTTCTCAATTAATTTTGAAGAACATTCAAAAACTTGAATTTGAATCATGGATCTATATTAAAAATGATCGTTTAAGGAAGACATTAATAGATTATGGTCTCTTATATTTATACTTCAACATTATTTTAAAATGTTATTATATATTTGAATCAAAGAAAATGATTTTTTTGAGTCATCCTGTCAATGATTACCAAAATGTATTTCTTACCAGGAGGGGTTCCATGTAACCTAATGAAATAATATAAATTGATATCCACCCACATCTAGGTAAGAATTCTTATAGTCTATATAAATCAATAAAGTCTATGATATTTCACTTTAACCTAATTTAGAGTGAGTAATCAGTAAAAATATCACCCAATATCCTATTTTATTCGAAGATAATAATATTGATGTTTTTTTCATAATACACTATAGAGCCACCAAATTAAATTTCCAACTATTATGATTTATAAACCTTCATCATTTCTATTGGTAAGGTTTAATGCACCATTATTAAATTCTTATTGAGTATGACACCATCGAATGAGAGAAAAACACCAAAAATATATCATCCAAAAATTTCAAATTCCTATAATAAATTTAAATTCAACATTTTTTAGTTTATCAGAATAAATAATCAAAAGTATGGTGGTATTATACACATTCAAGAAAAATATCAACACCACATCCTCGTTCACTAATAAATTATAATTTTCATGAAGAGTGATTAGACTCTATTGGTAATTGAATTATTTCACCTCATGATATATAAGCTACCTACTATGATAATTGGTGAAAATGTAAATTTTTTAGTAGTAGACACTAATTGAAAATAAGATTTCTAATGATATTACACCCCTTATCTATATTTTATATTCAAATAGTATTATACCTTGATAGATATATGACTTTTATAATCAATGTAAAACAAAAATTTCGTATTCAAGAAGTAATCTTTGAGTAAAGATAACAATTCATGACCTCTACCAATTCATGGTCATAGTTCAGTTTTTTTTCTTAAATGTCCACAAGTAGAAAAAACCACACACTACCACATTGTTATTCATCATAATCAGGAAATCAAAATACATGGATCAAGCATCACAATTACATAATATAATCATTCATTTTTATAAAAAGAAAATTTATAATATCATTCGAATATATATTTTAATCTAGTCAAACTATTCTTGATATTCAAAGATACATATGAGTTTCAGCCCATTTTGAGAAAGGTAGGTAAAATGTTATGATGAATTAGATAAATATTTCATAACCCATGGAAATACCCTACTAATAATAAGAATAAATTTATCTCATTAACGTTATTTAGAGTCCCCCAAAAAATAATAATTTCAAAAAATTTAAGATCCATTACTATTCCTTGTTATAAAAAAATTCACCACAAACATCACCTCCAAAATCCATAGATTTCACTTGGGTAGATTAATATATATTGTTGTTTTTAAGTATTCCATATGGTATAATAAAATGTGTCTCCTGATCCTCTTTTAAAATTGAATCAATGGAAATATCATTCATGGATTCCATAATAAAATATTTGAAATGTCAATGGAATATTTTGTTATTGAGATTTATATGGAAAAGATGAAAAATGGGTAAAGAAAATATGGTTTTAGTTATTCATAATGATCATATTTTATTTCATATTTAGAATATAATATTCATTATACCTTAATAATTGTTACCCAAATATGTATCAATCATAGTAAACCACACTAACCCAATTGAATTTATTAAAAAAATCATCGATACGGGGAAGTGATATTTATTCTTTACGGTCACAAAGTTGAGATTCATGTAATCAACACAATTATAGAGACTCACAAATTCTCCATTTTTAATGAGTATAGGTTCTTTTAAATGTGATAGTATATCGAAAATGAATCTTTTATCCTCTAGATCACCCAATTTAATTTACTAAACTTTCAATTCCATAAAATCCATATGATAAAGATGGTTAATAAATTAAGATCATCATTGGAAAAATTCAATAAAAAAATATAATTCATGATATAGTGGTAAACTAGTGGTTTCTTTAAATAATACTAAAATAAATTGCATTACCATGCTTGTAACATTATTTCTTAAGCCACATTAACAATTTCAGAATAATGTGGTACTAAATGAAACAACTTCTCATTGAATTTCGCATAATTTTTGTATAAAAAATGACTTAGAGTTATATTCACCATGATATAAATGTATATTATCATAAGAATAGAGTAAAATCACCATTCAGTTATATTAGTCAATAAGGATATTTAACTCATTCATCTAATACTTTCTCTAGATGATGTCACAAGATTCCATATATAAAACAAGGAATTCACATTCCAACAAAAATTTTGAAATCATTATTGGACCACTAAATCCCTAATAAGTTATCTATAAAAGAGGAGTAGATATCTATATTTCATATAGAATATATTTATATAGTACATTTAATAAATTTATATTACATAATGAGATAGAGTTGTGAGAGGCATCCACATTAAATTTTTAAACATCGATAAATGGTGAATGGTTTCTTGTAACATAAATTTTTGTGTGTCCTGTCATAGTATTTGTTACTGTTTATCTATTATAGAGAACCTCTAAAATTATAGATATATTTATTATTTTATACAAAACTAAGGATAAATATATATTTTAGTCAAAATGTGGGAATAATTATGCCAACCCCTAGTATTTTATGAATGAGTTAAATATTTTCTAATTGCATCAGTATAAATTTAAGATACTATCAAAACTGAAAATCAAAAACTACTCTTAAACAATGGATTCACTCTGTAGAATCCCTATGCATGAGATAAGATATAACATTAGTTATTAGAGATATAAAATTTCTAACAAAATTTATTAGAATGTATCATTTTTTCAAACTATGTAAAAATATGAGACTATTTACAGATAGTGATGAAGAAGTAGATTGAGATCGACTCTTTATAGTTCCATTTTATTCCAATATAATAATATCATGATTCTTTATCCTTTCTAGGAATCCAAATTTACTCATTCGTATGTTATAAAAAATAAATACCAATATTTGTAATCGTTCTAGGAATATCTCTATCATTATAACCCTATTCACAATAAAGATACAAGAAGGATGGATGAATTAAAAATACTTTTACATGATATTATAGAGGAGACATATTTCAAAGCATTGAGCCTTCAAGGTATCCAGAGATAAATGTTATGATTTAAAATGAAAAATATTAGAAAACATAGTTTGATATACTAAAACACATAGTTTATCTTGATAAAGATATAATAATTTGAATTGCATATTCAATTTCATCATCATGTGGCTATGTTATTAAGTGAAACTAATTTTTACGTCTTTCCATTATAGATTTCCATTTAGTTTGGTTTAGAAAATATATTTCCACCACATCGAAATCAATCTCTCAAGAATAAACCTAAAACACGTTAGATTATAGGTTACAATATTTTAATAGAATTAAATGAATCATTTATCCTTCACCAACCATTCATCTTCTTCTTAATAATCATTTTCACTTCTAGAATAAGTGGATTATGCTAAATGTAATTTTTATCATAATTTATGTCTTGATATGGGCCCTTTTTTGATGTATTTGTAATATAATATATTGTTTGAATATCCATATTGTTAAAAATATTATAAATAAAGTTACATAACTATAAAAAATTATCTTATTCCCCTTCCTAGGGTTCATAGTAACTCCAATAAAATACATGTCTGTATTTTGTTCGAAAGTGAAATTGATGTTTATCAAAGCATCATATAACAAAATTACAATAAAAAATATATAATAAATTATGGAAAACCCAAATGAATCATCAAATTATATTAAAATAATCTCATTTAAATCATTTCAAATATGTGGTTAACCGCAAAAAAAATGATACATAATAAGAGAATGAATTTTTTAAACATAAAGAGGTTTTTTAATAATAAATAGTTAAGACGAATGGTAATATGACCATTACTAAAATCATATAATCCTCATATTCGTATTGAATGGTCCCCTCATATGTCTTCCAACCAATTCATAATAACCATAAAAACCATAAAATATTCCTATATTTTCACAATTTCCAAGAATTCCATATAATAACTCATTCAAATTCAGTATAAAATTAAAAAAACACTGATTTAAATTGAAAAATACTTGAATGATAATAAACAAAGACTAAAAACAATTTATGAATTCCCAATTTACCATGATAAATCAATTAGTATCATAGAATGTATTTGATAAACACATCCTCATATCCTATATGTTATGTTTCAATAATAATATCTCATGTCAAACTCGTTTACCAAATAACATTATAATACTATATATTTGATAACATTTCATATCAAAATGATTTAGAACATTAAATTTTTAATATTGATGTAGTATACAGAAGAACAAAAAATAGATAATTAATTTTCATAAGATAGTAACTTGTTCCAAGAAAATCAACCAAACCATTTTGGAATTATTTCTTCCCATTTTAAATTTAGTAATGCGAGATTCTTTCCATGAATGTAGTATGAACATATTAAATATAAGATACTTAAAAACTATATGATAAAACATTTGAAATTATATAATATCTAAAAACCATTGAAAACCAAAATCACAAAACTAATAATAAGAAATTTAGAAGGATGAAGACGTTTTACAAAATCAAGGTCCCTAACAATCATATACAATAAATGCAAACAATAAATATGTTGAAATACAAATAAAGTGAGAAATTTAATATATTGAAGGACTAAATGCATGAACACGTGAGTTATAAATCATATATAACAAAATAATATATCAAAAAGTCAACCATATTCATGTGAAAAGATTGAATACTCAACATATAAACTCCTTCATAACCCAAAAAAATTAATATCAACTTATACATAAAAGGGTATATTTTTATTTTCCAATATAAAAAAAAATAAATCTTATACACACAAATAAATATGTATGTAGGGTGAGTGGTATAATCTCAATATTATACTGCTATAGATTCTATATAATTAAAATTTAAAAAACCCAAAAAATACTAATTCCCAAATATTCAATAGAAGAATGTTTTTATTATAAATAGTTAAATACATAAATGAAATCACATATTAATTTATAGATTAAAAAAATAAAAAAAATATTATAAAATAGAAAATTAATAATTAAAATTATTAAAATTAAAAACTATAATCATTAATATTTCAATATAGGATAACTACATACAGGTTGTATGTGATAATCATGGAATCTTGACTCACAAAACCATCAATGTGGAATCTTACTATGATCCAGAAAATATAAAAATTCCCCAAAAAACCTATATTCATTTGGACATAACCCCCAATATGATTTTAAATCTATAATAAGTGAAATGGAAGTGTATTATCTCATTAATATTTTACTAGTAACTAATTTCCCACATATGTAGCAACGATCTTCCATTATTTTTTCAAAACAAAGCTTTAATGGAATGATTAAAACATTTATAAATAAAAAATCAATACTCAACACCATTCAAATAAATAAAAAATATTAATAAATAATTACACATCATTAAAAGTGGAAAAATTCATCAATAATAGGATAATAATAAGCGGAAAATTTTAAGAGGGTTTAATATAAAAACACAATCATTAAAAAATTTAAATATAATTTTATTTTTAAAATAATTAATTTAATAATGTATTTCAGCCTATAAAATAAATTGTAATACAAATGTAATTTTAGATGTCTAATATATGTAATATTAAATTCCATTAAACCATTTATCTTAAACTTGATGTGCCAAAAAATTATAGTGCAGATTTAAGAGAATTTTTGTGGAATAAAACTTTAAAATCATATGATAATAAAAAAATAAAAACGTTTTCACCAAAACATCATTCATGATTAATATATAATCTATATGAAGGATAAATAAATGATGAGAAATTAATATTAACATATGTGTGATATATTTACCATGTTTTCTCACTAAAATGGTCAGAATTCATAAAGTGAAAATAAAGAGTAACATAGAAATAAACAAAGGATTTATAAATAAAAAATTAGATTTGGGGGTAGTAAAACGTAGTTATAATATTAAAAAATAATTATTCTTGAATAAAAAAATATATTTTTATCAAAATTCATGGCCCAATTGCATGGTCATTAAGAACATTCCTTGGATCGTTTATTTTATACAAGTGAAGAATTTTTGACATACATAGTTGAATTAAATGGTCCCTATCATTATTTATGTCAAACATTTAATTTCATATAATTTAAATAAGTTCCCATATATATTTATAGACTACACAAAGATAAATAAAAAATTAAAAAATCTATTTTAGTGAAATCAAGGTTATCACATAAATCTTAGATCTGGGTTTCAAAGGTTTCTAGAAACAGATTGTAGAATATATAGATATTACGTAATTGTAGTATTATATATCACATTTAACCCAACAAAAATGGTGATAAATATTTCAAATTATTTAGTTTCACTTGGTTACATTTTCAGTAGAAGGGAAATTTAGAAAACTATCATAGCTCAATCAATTTTGCTTATTTTTCATATATAATTCTAAGCTAACCCACCATAATATTTTATTTTTTTAATGATAAAAATATTTTGTTTACAAATATGTTTGTTTTAATTGATTTTATGCTAAAAAATTATATTTTCATATGTGGTATTTTTTATTAATTGTTTTCAAATAATTTTTTTTTTCAATTTTGATTACATTTTATTAAGGGATTTATCTTATGTGTGTTTCATGTTTAAATTTTTTTTCATAATTAATTTATCATACATGCTATTGAAATTATCATATTGTAACTTGAATTATGTTTCCATAAGTAAACTGTGTTTTGGATGGAAATATTTTATTGCACTATAATTCCTCATTTTATAAGTGAATTTCCATTATTTCAGTATCCATATCTAAATTAGGAATTTTTCAAAATATATTAAGGAGGAATTACATTAAAAAATGAGGAGAATTTTGAAATAATATATCATATGATATGAAATTTAATATAGATATAATACAATAAATTTGAAAAGACATACTAATTGTTTATTTATTGAATTAAATTATGCTAAATTTTCATAAAGTTGAAGTATTGGTATTTTAAAAAGTAAATTTTCATACATGGATTAGATTCAATATGTATGGACCTAAATTATCCTCCATGTGCTCAATTACTATTAAAGAAGAAGTATTTACATAAAATAACTGTGTTTCCAGAAGAAAATTTCTTATGAATATGAATATATAATTCCTTGAGAGTATATATCACATCCAAATCCTAATATATATTGATAATAATTTATTTCTGAGGATAATAATTATTCACCTAAATAAGTAAATTTATTCGATCAATGGGCTTAAAAAACATTATTTGATGTTTAAGTCTTATAAGAATCATTATTATTTTCAAATTTGTTTTTGGATACTATTAGAATTAATTTATTCCATGAAAGTAATATGACTTATATTGATTTATTTGTAATTTATATTTCAAAACAAAGACTTTTCGAATTAAATAATGCTTTTAGCTCTAAAAAATATCAAACTTTCATGAAAGGAAATATTTCATCTCAAAAGATACATATAGTTTTATAATTTAAAAGAGTAATCACATAAGGAAGTTAAGGGAATTTATTTTTAGGATATTATATACTAAATATTTATAATTGATATATATATAATATTTTAAATTAAAATTGAGTGTTGTCAATGTTTTTTAAGTTTCTGTATATAATATGGAACACTAAATGTCATACTCTATTTTCATTATTAATTTTATCATGTGATTATGTGAAGATCATCCACTGCCAAAAAGAATAAAATATCAAATATTAAAATGTGTGAATCATCTAGAGTTACTCTTCAATGATGTATTAGTTATTTTGAAGAGTTCTTTATTAGTTGTTTTTCATTTCTTGCAACTCTGTGTGGAAACTGATATCTTTTCTTAATCCTCTTTATTTATAAATTGATCAATGTTTTTACTATTTATAATAAATTCTCTGGGTAGTTCTACAAAATTAATATATTGATTGATTTTTCATTATTCTATTGTAATAAAATTCTATTTTCTTTTACACGACTATTGATGAAACAAGGTGAATGATTGAAATAGTGAATATCATCCTGGCCATGATAGTGTTTTATAGAATGTACTATGGTATCATTATTCCCTAAACTACAATAAATAATTTTCTACTTGAACATTACATTTTATAATTTTTATTGGATATCTGATAACTGTTAACGGATTGAATGGTTTATGATTTCATGATCTTGTGTTTATGGGGGTCGAAAAAATTATAACATAGTTTACCAAATCATGAGACTTTATGTGACATAACTATGAAAAATTCATGTATAAAAGAAAGTGATTTTTGAGTTATCAAATATTTCCTATTTATTTCTAAATATCAATTTATAAAGATACTACAATGGTTGGAATGATAAATGGATTGTCTCTACGAAGAGATATCTATACCCTTAATTAGCAAAACGAATACTGAAAGGCTGTAATGATTATTTATTTTAAGAGTGTAGGTTTGAAAGTATATCAAAATTTCTTCAAACTATATAAAACTTCAACATGTGAAAATCAATTATAGACAACTTATCATGAAGTAAAAAATGATTTGAATTCACAATTAATAAAAGTTATTATTTTTTGTTATAGTCTAGTTGGATTTGATAGTGTTTCACAATTTCCAAATGGAAATATTATTTGGGAACCCATTAGTTTGTCATATGGTTTATGTGGAAATATAAAAAAATATGGGAAAATCATATAAGAATATTCTTAATTCATAAATAATGATAGATGTTTAAATAAAATAAACTGAATTAATGGTAAACTCATAAAAAGTATTGATGACTTTATTGAATTGGGAACTCGGGTTCCTAAATAAAATAACACAATTAATGTTTTTAGAGTTTTAAAATAAAAATATAGTGGAATATATGTTTCCATTAGAAAATATAAAACATTAATGGAACAAATTATAAATAAATGGATTAGAACATAAATGTTGTATGAGTTGGAGATACAATAATTGTTTGATGGACACATGTTGATAAAGAAGATGAAGATTTCCTTAAAATATTTTAATTCTAATAATAATAAGAAAGATAAAGAAAAATTATTACCCAACTCATATAATAATAATGTATCATGTTATTCATAGTATAATAGTTATTTTTTTCTTTTTCGAAGAAGCTTATATAATTTCTATACAAATAAAAATGGGATAAAAATATCCTTTCAAAAATATACTTTTTTTGGATTCTCAAAGGAAGTATGATTTTATGATTACAATAATATCTGGAATATCAATCCAAAGTTACCTTAGTTGAAAGAAAATAAGAAATCATAAAACATGTTTGAATGTAAATCAGATTAAAATATGAAAAATAATAAATAAATAAATGAAACATGGTGTTATTCTCAATAGTCCCTTGATAACAATTTATCTAATTCATGGGTCGAACAATAAAATATAAAATAAAAATTCATATTTATTTAAAAAAAAGTGGTACAATCAATTTATTTTTATGGAAATTATTTATAATTTTATTGAATACAAATTCCAATACTTTAAATGAATATTTTTCACCGTTAGAATATATTTATAAATATATAATGAAGAATTGAAAGTCTCTTAATAGAACCAATAATGTTATGACAACGGAAAAAGTGGGGTCTAGAAAAGTAGTTATCAATTATAAAATTAAAATAATATATATCTTCTTTTATTAGTATTTTACATTATATAAAAATATTTAATTTAATGGCCATAATATACTGCCTAAATAAATATTAATGGATGTTTATTATGGGCAGGGATACCTCAAACAAATAAAAGGTAAAAAATGTGAATAATTGTAAATAAATACTCTATATTAATGAATAAAAACCCAATATATAAAGGAATTATTACATATATAATTGTAAAAATAGAAACATTTCAAATATAATTTTTTCACTATGGTATAATTTTTCATTATACTAAAAATTACAGTTTTTGATATCCCTGATTTTTTTATAATGAAATTTTTTATTTCCAGAAACTTATCTATAGTCAGTGCTAGAAATGATGGAAATTATAAAATGTTATAAATGTTTTTGGTCCCAAATCAATAATAGGAAATTCTACTAGACCTAAAAGAATTTGGATAAAAAAATATCTTATTATTTATTTTCTATTAGTAGGGAAAATGAAACATGAATAGTAATAAAAAATTATTTATGGAGGGTGGATACATGAGATAAATAAAAGGATATTTTTCAAACTTAAACTCATAGTATATGATCTATGGAGTTTATGTTAAATTTTTTGAAAATTTTAAATGTTATTTAATTGGAGTTAAAATTTGTTTGGATATCCACATTTAGAGCTCATCAACCGGGTTATTTATATTGTACACTTAAAATACCATATGATAAGATTTTATTGAATTTATAATGATGGATTTATTTATCTATATTATAATAAATCGTGTTATATTTTCAATGATAAATTGAATAAATTTTAAGAGCATCAAATTGTAACTTTTTACACTCTACATCTATTTAAAAAAAATTAATGTGAACCATTTGAATGATGAAATAGTTGGATCATGGAATTTCCATTGAAAAAGTATACATTTTATGGTTTATTTCTTAAAGAAATTATAAATTAAGAATTTGATTTCAAATATTCCTTATATATATTCGCTCTAAATAAATTACAAGATGGATATTAAATCATCATGAACCACATGTTATCATTCAAACCAGTCAAAAATAATGCTACATCTACACCATTATATATTATTATCAGGGATTTTTTTCTAACATTTATAATATAAATCATAAGTGGGAAATATTTTGAATATTGTTTTTAATAATTTGTTCATATTTTCAAGGGTTCATATTTCCTGACTTAAGAGAAAATATTTTTATATTTTTATTATCTATTATAAATTAATAAAAAATGAAAAATATTTTATTGTTTTTTCACAATGATGTTGCCATTGGGGGGAGTTGTAAAATCATTAATTAATTTAATTTTTCTTAAAAAAAGGCATAAAAAACCTTTTATTACTTTATATATCTCAATATAATGAAAATGTTTAAGGAAAAATAGGATCCCAAAAGACGATTGTTGAAATATGTAATGTTAACATTGAGTTATTACTCATTTTTATATTGAATATGTTAACACAATATGATATTTCATTAATAGAGTGTTAATAAGGAATTTCTTTAAGAAACTGCCCTTCACGTTTTAGAATAATTGTGATCCATAGTTTTCATACATATATGCCATTTAATGTAAATTTTAAATCCTGAACACTAAGGAAAATCATTATTTTGTATCTAATGTCTGATGAATGAATCGTCCTAACTTACACTAACAAAAATATGTATATATATATATAAACAACACTTTAATGATAGTTAATGAATCTAGTCATTTAAAATTCAATTAATGTGATCCATTTGACTATAAAAAATGATGTTGATGATCTTAGTGATTATTTGGATAACATAGAACATGAAATTTTTTTTAATGGGAAAAGGATAATGATGTTAATATAGATCATATTAAATATAATTTGTAAAGGTTATAAACTAGTGATCTAGAGATCCTGATGCTTGGAAAATAGGAGACCCTTAAAAATTATCCTTTATAGGTAATTATAGATAGATTAAATGATGGATTTAGTAATAGGTGATGTACAAGTAAACATTCTAATGTTTATTAATTCTTATCCTATATATAATATAAAACAATACTATAAGATTTAAATGGTGGATTTTGGGATTTATAAATTCTTGAAAATTTAAACCAGTTCAAGAGAAACATTATATCAGAATTAGTTTATAGGACCTTTAATTATATTATTTTTTTCACAAAATGTATATTTTTTAATAAAAAGGTTGATAAAGTAGTAATCAATAGAAATAATTCTTGTTCAAATTCAAAATATTATAAAAATAAGAAGGAATATATCATGAGTAAATCATTAACCATGTAGTTAAATTTAAATTAGTTGGAATCATTTTGGTAAAAATATCTTAAATAAATTTTAATTTCTTCTTGATAGATGTCAATTTTTACTCAATATTACCTTATAATGGTGGAATACAATATTGAATAACCTCTAGGTTTTAAAACCCCCCATTTTCAATATTATATTTTCAAATATACGAATGAATTGTAGGATATTATGAAATCATGTAGAGTTTGGTATGAAATATGGAGTTCATTTATTTTGAAAAATTAATTTATTTTAAGATTGGTAGAAATGACACTGTTTTAGGAAATATCAAACCTATGTAATCTTTTGTGTATAATTCATTTTGATGATGTTATTTTTCTCCTAATATAAAAATATAAATTTATTTAATTGTAAATATTCATGGAATATGAATTTGATATTATAATGCAATTTTATTTTAAAATTTTCACATAATTTTAAATTTACTTAAATTATATAAAAAATTTATTAAATAAGGGAATATATAAACATTGTTAACTAAAAAATATTTAATTAAAAATATTATGATACATATTACTCCTCTAAGTTTTAATATTAAATTTTATTTAGGTGAAGCTTGTAAATGAATTAATAATTACTTTAATATTGTGATTAATAGAAATTATATATATATAATTACTAGAATTATAGATATCTTGCATTCAATATATTTATGTGCTATTTTTAAAGAAAATACAAAACTGGATGATTTAAAATCTACTAAAATAATTTCATGATATTTGAAGGAACGTGTTAATTTATATATATATTTCCCAAAACCCTCTCATTATGATTTTATTTCATATTCTTTCACTATCATTCATTATTATATATTAAAAATAATTATTACATTGGGATCATAACACATGTAAAATTATAGTTTACTAGACTAGTAATAAGAAACAATCAGTCTCACTGTCAATTGATAAATAAAATTACATTACATTTGGTAGTTTTGTGCACAATTATTGTCCAAAAAACTATATTTTATGGATTTTAGATGAAATTTAGAACATGTATTAATCCAATATGATAACAAATTTTCTATCAACAATTCAATGTGTTTAATAAGAAATTTTTGAACAGAACACATTGATATGAGTCGTAATCTCTTATGTGGTCACTCATAAATGGGGGATATATTAAAATAATTCATTTTTACAAAGAATAACTTAGCATGTATTTTTACTAATCCCATAATACAAGGTCAGAGTGGTTGATTGAAAGACACAAGAGGGGGTGGATTGTATTTTCTTAGAATAATCACAGTTATTAAAATAAATTTTGGAATTTTTTGGTCTAAATAGATTAAATAATTCATTATTAAATGATTGATAATAGTTATAGGGTGAAGTGTGTTTCAGAAATAATTAATGTTAAACATAATAAAATGTATAGTCATTCTGTCTAATAAAACTAATCCAATTTTCACACCCCAATAGATGTAGAATGGAACCCACTAAGATATAAGATAGAAATTCACTAGATAAATTCCTAAACCCTTACTTTTATTGTGGGATGAATCCCAAACCCGTACATCTACAAAGGAGTATCTCTAATCCTAACTAGAATTTTTGGGGAGATGAAAAAACTAGGATATTTAACCATAAGCATCCGAAGCATATGTGTTCTTCCTTTTAGTACAATTATCATAACTATGAATAACATATCACTCCTTCTAACAACCATCATCTTGTTTTATTCATACCTCCTACCATATATAGAATAATTGCACACCACATTCGATATATCTATTATTCTATTTAAATATATTATAATGGTAATATTATATAATTATCAAAAATAATGATAGATAGCGGGGAAGAGAAAATTATTATCATTTTATTTTAAAACTACTTGACCAATTCAGACACATTTTAAATAACTCTTTAAAGAGTTAAAAATATCTTAATAATAATAGGTTATTGATATCAATAAACTCCCACATATATTTAATCTATAAAAGAAAAGAAATTTAAATTTAGATTTCCTTCCACAAAATATTTTAAAAATTTAACGATTCAATGTTAAAAAAAAATATTACAAGTTTTAATATGAATGTTAGCATCAAATATGAATTTAGAAACATAAAAATAAAACTAATTAACCATAAAAATACATTAAAAAATATTATAAACACATAAATAAAGTTGATTATAACTGAACTAGAGGATTAAACTTCAATTCAATGGGATAAAAATGTAACACCCTGTTTAAATATGAGGCTTAAAATACTAAATGTTAGTACCCTTGTAAATAAGGATTACCTTAATTTTTTTTGGATCCTACCTAATTATAACTCTATGTTTAAGCATTATTGGCTTAGAGAATTGACCAGAAGGCTAAATTGTAATTATTTTTCTGATGGTTCATATGAGTTATAAAAAAGAACCCCAAAATATCATGGGTTGGCCTACATGAAAAATTATTAGTCTAATAAGGGACCCCATTGGGTAATATCTTATGGCCTATTTTTTGGGAAACCAATCTATTAAAGGAGAAACATGGTGTCAAGTTATCCATTGAATGACCTGAGGAGGTCTGGTCATGAAAATTGGTATTATAACTGATACCTAGTCGGATCTTTAGATGAACTACCTGGGTTTTATATGTGGTTTCCCAAAATATGGTGTTGTTCTATAAACGGGGATAGTGTAAAAACCCTAGAAAACTGAGTCTTAAAAAAACTTACTAACATTTATATCAAGGATAAAATTTCATTTTAGGATCCTACATGATAATAACTCCATAGTTAATCATTCTAGGTCTAGAGTAGTTATCTATATGGGTGATGTTCTAGGAAGTTTCCCATGGTTTTTTTGAGTGGGGATAAATAACACCGAAAGAACATGTGTTAGGTTTTAGGGATAGTCATTAGTATGATAAGGGAACTATGTGGTTAAAATCGTATGGGGTTTTGGGTAAAAAACAGGGTTTTATTGGAGACAATTGGGGTCAAGGGATCAGGTTCATTACTCGGCGACGCCAGTTCATAACAAAATATTCCAAAAACAATTCAAATATATTCAATGTCAACAATATGAATTAATTACACAATTAAAATAATTAAACACATTTTATGTTCATGTAGAAAATCAAAATATCAATGAAAACATCAAAATATATTAATCTATTATAATACCTTCATAAGGGTCATTTATAATTACACGTAAAATAAAACCCATTAACTACATAGGTTTTGTAAGTGTAAAAGATAATACATATATATTCTATAAGGGGAAAGGAAAGAGTTTTGTATGTGTAACATGTAAATTAAATACATTCTCAAAGAATAAACATAATAATTTGTTAAGTTAATTTAAAAATTAAATATACTATATAATGGTATTGAAATTTTTAGTGTAATGGTAATCAAGTAGGTTCAAGCATTGCGTAATTGTAAAAGAAAAGTTTCTTAAATGTAAAAGATAAATTATATATCTTTTGTAAGGGAAACTTTCAACTAAGTGCATATCTGTAAAAAAAATCAAGAGGAAATTCTAATGGTAATGGGAAACTTACACAAGGGTGAAAAAAATAAAACAAATCTTGTGAAAGGGTAAAAGAAAACACAGAAAAGAGAAAATAAAATGTAACACATGTTATATAAGGGTAAAATTAAATATTATAAAACAATTTTTGGACAGTAACATTTGTTAAATAATTTTATAGAATAATAATATTAAATTTATAAAAATTAATAAACAACTAAAAATATTTTTTTTAAATTTAACTAAATGAATAATAATATTATAATATTTAGTTATTACAACATTACATAATTATTGTGGAAAGGAGAAATTCAAACACTTACATGTTGATCAAAATTATTTTATTAAATGTGTGTTATGATTATTTTATTTTATATAATTTAATTATAATTAATAGTTATAATAATTTAACTAATTACTATAGTTATTTTTTATTTTATTCTAAATTATATAATAATATGAAATAAATAATTTTTTGTAATCACTATTTATATTTTGGAATATTTAATTGAACTTATTTCATGGCATAATTTGACATGAAACCCTGATAAATTTTATAATTTTTTTCATGTTACAATTAATAACTATTCATATTCAATGTAATATAATATATCAATCTTGTATCAAGAACTATGACCATTTCCAAACCATTGAATCTATTCTTTCTTGAATCTGGATCCTTCCCATCCCTACTACCAATCAACCCAACCATAAATAAATTATTTTAGATTATATGGAATATGATAATAATATAAGATCCTACTTTGGGTAGCTTTAGAAAATAAATAATTATACAAAATGTTGTGCGTGGAAAAGATATTGATATTTCCTTGATAGACTAAGTGGATAAGATATTAAAGATATCAATTATTTCTATTAATTAGCAATCATCTTCAACGATAAAAGATTAAATTTCTTTTTTGATGAATATTTTATATATTTATGTGGAGATACAATGTTTGGCTATAGTTTCAATTAATAATTTTTTTTGAGTGAAAATAATGTGAAATTTTTTATTTCTTTAATCAAGATTGATAAAATTATTAATTTCCTCCGTATTCAGAGTTTTGAGTTCAATAAATCTAGGTTTTAAATCCATGGTTTTTGAGAATATATATTTTATGTACATCAATATTATGATAATGTTTTTATTAAAGTTCATATATAAATTCAGTTCCAAATGAGTCGGAGAGTTCAACAAAGCCTTGTTTTATAATTCCTTCTTTCTATATTTATTACCTATAGAGAACAATGTTAATTTTAATAGGTATATTTTTGAGGTATATGTAGAATGCTAACAACATATCTAGAAATTTAAATGTTTTTGAAAACAAAATTAACCATTGGGATTGATGGTGTAAGGATTGAGCTTAGGGATGTGATATTCTAAAGGTTTCAAGGACTATATAATATTTTAATTGTAGAATATTGGATAAGTAGTTATTTTTTGATAACTTCCATAAATATTTTTTTTCTATTTTAAATGGATACTAAGTAGAAGTTAATCCTACATAATCTAATGTAGAGATTCTCAATGATGTTTTCAATTAACCTCTTATAAGATAATTAGTTGTTGGGGAAGTTTTGGTTGATCTTCTATATGTCCATGATACTAAATTTTTTAATACAAATTATGTTGGTCCTATTTTTAATCCTCCTAAAAAAGAAATAGGATTCTATATATTCTGAATTTATTATGTTGACTAGGGGAAATTTAGTAAGAACTAATGGGATTCCATCAAATATGGTTGGATATTGATCTAGATAATAAGAATAAATTTATCAATTAAATTCATGTGAATAATGGTAATTATAAATACCTTAAAAATAATAATTTCAAATCTATTGAGAATAAAAAAATATTTACTACTATTGATACCCAAAAATATCTTCCTAGTTAAAAATCAAGGGCTTGTCAAAGAATGAAATTCATTGGGAGATACAATAATAATTGGACTCCCAAATTTCACATGTATACCATTCCCTAGTTGGATATTCTAAGACATTTATATAACTAGAAATATTCTACCAGGATCTATAGAACCCATATCAGATAATCATTCCACTAAATTATTTAAGATTAATTTCTTTAACACATGAAATATTATTGGATCAGATGTGAAAGGAAGTGGGGAAGAACCTCTGGTTTTAAAGGTTATGAAAATGGGAGCTGTCATTAAACCTGGTCATTAATATTAAGAAGAAAGAGGATAATAAACCCATGTATATTAAGAATAAGAAATGAGTGAATCTGGTCGTCTAATTCATAACATCTCTAAAAAGATATTTTTAAATTTTAATTCCCTGTAAAAATGGGTAAAATAAAATAGCATGTATCATACATGATATAAATCATCATTCCTAAACTGAGTTTTATTAGATGGAGGAAATGATAAGGACCCAAAATTAATTCCTTAGAATATTCCTATTTTTTAATCAGATTCCCCCACTTCTATCTTATAAGAGAATATGTTAGATATAGATGATGTTAAGATGAACATTTATTATTTTAAAGAAAATAATGATATATCCATTTGATCATATCAAGAATATTCCTTCTTCTCTAAATGTTACATTATAATAAAGCTATAAGGTAATTGATTCTTCTTTCTAATAGTTGGGAACAATTAAGCTAATGTGAGTATTCTAGAATGAAGGATTCATGAATAGAAGTTTGATCAAACTTTATATGGATACTTTTGAATAGTTTAAAAGAGACATCATTTTTGAAATTAGTGATATCCTTGGTGAATATAGGCCTGAAATTCAATTTATTCAATGTTTTTCTTCTGAAATTAATATGTTTTTTGAATAAATTCATGATTACCAAAGGTGTAATTTTTGGATAATCTCAAATCCTATGAAAAAACTATCAACCAGATGAATTAATGGCCCCACAACATTAATGGAAATTTTTTCATTTTGTTTTCTATGATCTAGGCGATCATTAAAAAATAGAGGGTTATTTTACTCTGGATTTCGTGGATTGTTGTGAGAAGAACTTTGAGAGAGAAGCTTCAGTTCTAAAGAAGTAATCTAAAGGGAAAGTGGTGACACTCAAAAAGGAATGTTATATTTTTGTTTTTTTAAATACATACCTATTTAATATAGAATAACATATTTTAATATTTAGATTTTGAAATTGTTGATTTTAATTCGGGAACGTAAATAATAATTTAATGATTGTCTAATAGTTCTCACTAAAATACTATGAATAACAACCCTTATCATTATTAAATATTATCTCATAAATTATTATATAAAACATGAGATAATACAACCAGAAATAAAGAGAATTAGAGTTTATTTAGGAATTATGTACATAGAATAACATCTTAAACATGTGATATAGAAACATTATTGAAAACATCCTCAACATGCGTCTAAACATCGATGACTTTTAAAAGTACATGAGGTTACCTGGGGTAAAATATAAGAAACATAGGAGAAATAAATCCCATTCAGGGAATAAATATGGAATAAGGTTAAACATGTTATCCAATATGTATTTCAATAGGGCATAAAAACATTAAAAATAATAAACACGAACAATGGGACATGATAGAGTAATATAATCATAAATTAGGAAATGTGGAAACAACATAGAACACTCCATCATAATCACAGGTCAAGGAAAAATCACTAATATATGATGTCGGTAAATTTAACAAAAAAGAATTAGGTTCACTCCCTATCCCAACATGACGTATCATGATACTAAAAATTACCCAATGCAATGGAGCACTATATAATTTTAGGAGCACCTGTCACATTAATTTCATTGCAATGGCTATGTGTTTCACATAGATCAGTCAACCTATATTATTTCATCACCATAATTTATTCCATGATCAATAAGTGTGGAATAAATAATTGTATTCCCCAAGTCCTCTATGTATATGTGAATAAAGGTATATACAATTGATTAGAAATTGTGATCGTACTAAAAACACACTTGTTTTGGAATTGAAAATCTAATTGATATTTTTACAACAAAATGGTGTCACATAAAAATTCATAAAATGGTTTGATGATAGAGAAATAGGTCTCTTATAATTTTTACATAAATTGGTCTATAATGAGGATAATTAAGGAAAATATCAACATAATGAACAATTTTTTTAATAAATTAAAAATTAGTTCATAATTAAAAGATAAGAGTGGTAGTGTCACACCCTGGTTCTTAAATATATTATTATTATTATTATTATTATTATTTTATTTTATATTTTGTGCTGGCTTGAAATACTTTGTCAAGGTATGGGCCAGATCTGGTTAAATTTTTGCGTGTTTGCTGATAAA
Organism: Viscum album; assembly: GCA_963277665.1. Classification (NCBI taxonomy): domain Eukaryota; kingdom Viridiplantae; phylum Streptophyta; class Magnoliopsida; order Santalales; family Viscaceae; genus Viscum; species Viscum album. The sequence continues at coordinate 1,179,957,318 of OY728128.1, read as the reverse complement.
TGAGAATTTTTGGGCTTGCGTACGGTGCACGGGAGGAGAACAGCTGAAGCCATGCGACTTCCACCAATCATTTTGAAGCCTGCCCGATGCGTGGCTAATTTAATTAAGTAATGATATGAATAATAGTTTAAACAAAAAAAAAGAAAAAATCTATATTTTTTATCTTTAGGTGTGTAGCATTGAGTCTTCTATTGGTATTTCAGTTTCATTTATTTCTTTTTATTTCTTTTTTTTCTCTCCCTTAAATATTTTATTTATTTATTCTTCCCCTTTTTTCCCTTCCTCCCTCGTCACGCTACACCCCCCCCCCCAATGCTGAACCCTAACTATTCTCCTCCCGTGAGCTGTGCTGCTCCTCCCTTTTGGAAAGACTCGTTCAGTGCCCCAAAACCCACTCCCATCAAGCAAGCAGTTGCGCACGCCCTGCTAACTGCCTCGTGCCGAACCGCCAGTGTGATACCCCCACTGAATGAGGTCCCTATGACCAGCCTCCCTCCTTCCTCCGGTGCGACGAACCTGCGGCCAGCCTCCCTCATTCCTCCGGCACGACGACCATTCGGCCGACCTCCCTCCGCGGTGCGGCCCCACTCTACGTGACCTCTCCTGGCCGCGTTTTCCAACAGGTGCGCAACCCCCCTCCCCAACGACTAAATGCCTCACCCCAGTTCCTCTTTCTACACTTGTTTTCATCTGATCCATTCATAGGTCTTGTCTTCCGTGGCATGGTAAGACCTCCCCATGCCCCTCCATCTTCACATCGACCAATTCTGTTTTCCCTTCGGCTGATTTTTGTTTGGGCGAAAAACCTAGCTTAGGGTTTGAACCGTTGTGGTTTTCTTCCAATTCAGGGTGTGCGGTGCCTCACTCAGGTGATGTTGGTTCGTAATCCGACATCTTCTACCAAAGTCGAAGCAGGTTGACTCCTTTACAGTTCACTGCTGACATTCAAGGTATAGTTTTATGTTGTCTTCTGGTTTCATAGTTATTGTGTGGCATCCATTATGTATTTTAAGGTTTGTAGTAATTAACACGTAGTGCGTTGGTCACTACATTATGTTTAGGGTCCAATTGTGATGAATTTAGTTTGATGACTTGTTTTTAGTGTTCAATTTTAGTTTTTTGTGGTGCGTTGTCATGTGGTGGAGTTTGCGCACTGCTTTTGTGAAGTCTTCTACACCGATGTAAGTGTTTTATTCCGCATTTGAATTTCCCACATTCCATGATAATTAATTTGCGACTTGAAATGTTTTGTATAATTTTATTTATGTGGAATTTAATGGAGTTGAGTTTTTTTACGAGAAAATTTGTTATTTTGTGAGTGAAAAAATTAATTTTTTTATTTGGTGGGTTATTTTACTTACGTAAGTAAATTTGGTGTTATTTAATTAATTTGTTTGGTGAAAAACTAGTTTTAACGTTTAGTATGCCTTTGATATTTTATAGCATGTTGTATAAAATGAGGTGTGTTTTTGAGGAAAACTCATTTTGTGTTATTTGATGTTAATTTATAAATCATGATGTTTGTTATTTAAAATTTTTTAAGTGATGAAAATGATGTTTCAAAAGATTTTAGCGTGCTTTTGATTTTTGTTTTAAAAAAAGAAAAGGGATTTGGTTGTTTTTGTGGTATGTCCGTTGTTGCATTATTCATGGTTGTTTTTTGACTTCTGGAATTGATTTATTTCAGCACATTAAAGCTGCGAATATAGTTCTGATTGAGGGTTGGGTTCATTTCCTTTTGATGGTACTATTTTTAGGCGTTGCGCATGAAACCTTTCTGTGGAAAAACCTATGCTGAATTGTTTATCAGGGTTTCTATTTTTTAACTATGTAGTTCGCCTATTAAAATGTGTGTAGGCTGCAGTTGGTGTTTTAGTGTTGCATCTTGGCACGTTTGGTTTTAAAAATGATGTTTTGAATGTTTATTCTTTTGGTGTGAAACCTTGATGTGTTATTTTGAAATGTTTTGTAGATTTTTCAAGTGTTTATGTTTTATTAAATTATCCGTGTAGTGCGTTGGACCTTGCTACGATGGTTTCAAGTTGTGGGTGTCAAGAATGCCTACGTGTGTATGCATTAGGTAAGGAATGTATATATAAATGCCCTCTTTGGACGTATTCCCTCATGGTGTGGGGAATATGTGCAATGAAGCTAGGGGTGTTTATATATATATGTATAAATGCATGTGCATGGAAGTGTGCAGGGTCGGTTCAAGTTGTCGTTGAAAAATACCAACATGTTCGAGGTAGGTCCTCTATGCCTATGCCTTTATTTTGAGATTCATAATTGCTTGCTTGTTTTAAAAATATGTTATACATTTACACTATATACACATGCCATGAAATCAGGTTACGGTTGCTTGAAATGATTATGCCTTTCCTTTGGAAATGGAAATTTATTTTTAATGCTATCGGTCTTCAGTGAAATTTTCTTGAAAAATTTATTTCCTAAGTGGTTTTGAATTGGTAATGTTTATTTCCAATTTTTTTACCCTTTTCACCAGTTAATTGTTAAAAGATTTCCCTTTATTTAATAAATCCTGTTTGGAACCTTAATAATTTTTTATGAAAAAGAAAAACCTTTCTTGAGTCACGCCCCCTTGGTTTTAGGAAATGATTTGAATGTTGAAATTGTTATGATGATACTAACATTGTAGATTTTGCATTTTGTGGAAGTGATGGTGAGGGAAGTGGTAAAGCTCGTGAGTGTTCTATAAGGCCAACATATAGTGAAGGCCTACGTTGGGCATCTCAAGGAGTTGGTTTCATTTTCTCCAAAGATAACATTGCAGAATCAGTTAAAGTTTCTCTTGTGTGGGGTCTTCGTCTATTGTTCAAGGATAAACTCTTTTTAATGTTTGGGATGGTTCCCCATTATGTTAGAGCGAGCTGAAGGAAACCGTCCTAGACAAGTGTTCTTGTCAATTCCATCTATTATTAGTCGGGCCACTCTTCTATCAGTTTCTAGTGTGGTCGGTTTGGGTACTTTAAGTCACCTTATTGACATCCTTCGTAGATTTTCTATCGGTGTTACATTTGAGAAACATAGAGAGGTACCGCTAGCAGCATCATCAAGAGGAGTCTCGACAAGAGAATGTTAGCTCCAGACTGAGAGGAAGAAGATTCTTCATGACATCAGAGCTCCAACCATAGGTCTCGTAGTGAGGCTCTTCACACAGTCAGGAATCATTGGGTGAGGGGCACCTTGGCCTAACTTTTGTATTTAGTGCTAAAATAGGTACGATTTTAATTCCTCTAATGTAGCATCCTAATCTTTTATGGTTATGTTATGATGTAAGAGGCGCAAACGTCTATTTTTCACATTGTGGTATTTTTTCTTTGAATACCCCAACTTGGTTGTAAAAAAGGCATGGTGATCTTGTTTCCTTGTAATTCCAGTAGTTGTGCCTCCTCAAATATGTGCTTTGATGTTTGTCTCTTTATGGCCGTGATTCTCAGGATAATAATCTTTCTTGTGCAGCTAGCTCCTTTGGTGACCCTCTCTTGTTTTGGGACATTCATGTTCTAAGAGACATATGCATCCTGAGCAATAATGAATAGGGGTTTGGTCCACTATTCGGTTCAGGGTCTTTCGTCGAGGACCCCATCTAGTGGGAGTCTGGTTCATGCGAAGGGTTCATGGGTCGGTTTGTCCTGGGATTCTCGGATTGTTCTATGTTAATTGGCTAAGCTGGCCAGTTCATAAATGGTTGGGAGACCCACTATGAATCGTGTCATGCCTTCTTCGAGGTTTGGTCTATTTGGCGGTTTCCTCTTTTGTTCAAGTTATCAGTTCTAGAGTTATCTCATGCTGAGATCCTTGATGTTGGCTGATCTAGTTGGGTTCTTGTGGTGGGGAGAACCCTCTTCATTTCCTGATGGTTCTTATCTTTTTAATTTCCCTCAGAGTTGTTCGGGTGTGACTGATGGAGTGAAACGTCACACCGAGTTCGTGTTTTGTTGGCCTCGTTCAGTTTCGAACTCGAGTTTGATTCCTCAGTTGGCTGGGTGACTTTCTGGGGGAATAATGTTTTTGTGGTGGGGAGACTTGTCACACCCTGGTTCTTAAATATATTTTATTATTATTATTATTTCATTTTATTTTATAATTTTAGCTGTATTGAAATGCTTTTTCATGGTATGGGCTTGACCTGGTTAAATTTTTGCATGTTTGCTGATAAATGAGCATTTTTGGGATTGCGTACGGTGCACGGTCGAAGCCATGCGGCTTCATCCAATCATTGTGCGGCCTATCCGGTGCGTGGTTAATTAATTAATTAAAGAGATGAATAATAGTTTGATTGAAATAATAAAATAAGAACAAATCTATATTTATTATCTTTAGGTGTGTAGCATTGAGTATTTTTTTGGTATTTCAGTTTCTTTTATTTATTTTTATTTCTTTTTTTTTCTTTGCCTTAATTCTTTTATTTCTTTCTTTTTCCCTTTTCTCCCTTCCTCCATCACCCTCCTTCGTCACACTACACTACCCCTCAGTGCAGAACCCTAACTCCTTTCCTCCTGTGAGCTGTGCTTCTCCTCCCATCCGGAAAGACTCGGTCGGTGACCCAACACCTACTCCCGTCCAGCAAGCAGTCACACGTGCCCTGCTACCCACCTCATGCTGAACCCCCAACACGCTACCCCCACTGGCCGAGGTCCCTACGACTAGCCTCCCTCCTTCCTCCGGTGCAACATCCCTACGGACAGCCTCCCTCATTCCTCAGGAACGAAGACCTTTCAGTCGACCTCCCTCCGCGGTGCGCCCCCCTCTGCGTGACATCTCCTAGCCACGTTTTCCCGCATGTGCGCAACCCCCCTCCCTACCAATGCATTGCCTCACCCCATGTCCTCCTGATGCACTTATTTTCTTCTGATCCCTTCATAAGTCTTGTCTGCCTCGGCATGGTATGACCTCCCCATGCGCCTCTATCTTCTCATAGACCATTTCGGTTTCCCCTTCGCCTGATTTTCGTTTGACTGAAAAACCTAGTAAAGGGTTTGAACCGTTGTGGTTTTCTTCCAATTGCAGGGTATGCAGTGACTCACCAGGGTGATGTTGGTTCGTAATCTGACATTTGACACAAAAGGAAAATAATATTGACTCCTTTGAGGTTCGCTTCCGACATTCAAGGTATAGTTTTATGTTGCCGTTTGGTTTCACAGTTATTGTGTGGAATCCATTATTTTTTTTAAGGTTTGTAGTAATTACCTCATAGTGCATTGGTCACTATTTTGTTTTAGGGTCCAATTGTGATGAATTTGGTTTGATGTCTTGTTTTTATCACTCAATTTGAGTTTTTTGTTGTGCGTTGTCATGCGGTGGAGTTTGCACATGCCTTTTGTGAAGTCTTCTACACCGTTGTAAGTGTTTTTTCCACTTTTTTATTTCGCACGGTCAGTGATTATTAATTTGCGACTTTCAATGTTTAGTATAATTTTATTTATGTGGAATTTCATGGAGTTGAGTTTTTTAATGAAAACATTTTGTATTTTTTGTGTGAAAAACTTATTTTGTTTATTTGGTGGGTTATTTTACTTGCGTAAGTAAATTTGGTGTTATGTGGTTGATCTGTTTGGGGCGAAACTAGTTTTAGAGTTTAGTATACCTTTGATATTTTATAGCTTGTTATATATAATGAGGTGTGTTTTCGAGGAAAACTCATGTTGTGTTATTTGATATTTATTTATAAATCATGAATTTGTTTATTTAAAATTTTGTAAGTGATGAAAATGATGTTTCGAATGGTTTTAGTGTGCTTTTTATTTATTTTTTTTAAAAGAAAAGGGATTTAGGTGTTTTTGAGGTTTGTCCTTTGCTGCATTATTCATGGTTGTTTTTTGACTTCTTGAATTGATTTATTTATGGACATTAAAGATACAAATATAGTTCTTCTTGAGGGTTGGGTGAGTTTGATTTTTCTAGTACTTTTTTTAGGATTTGCGCATGAAACTTTTCTATGAAAAACCCATACTGAATTGTTTATCAGTGCTTCTTTTTTTAACTATACAGTTCGTCTATTAAAATGTGTGTAGGCTGTAGTTGGTGTTTTGGTGTTTCATCTAGGCACATTTGGTTTTAAAAATGATGTTTTTAATGTTTTTCTTTTGGTGCATACCCTTGATGCATTATTTTGAAATGTTTTGTAGATTGTTCAAGTGTTTATGTTTTATTAAATTATCTATGTAGTGTGTTGGACATTCCTACGATGGTTTCATGTTGCGGGTGTCAAGAATGCCTATTTGTGTATGCATAAGGTAAAGCAGGTATATATAAATTCCCTCTTTGTACATATTCCCTTCATGGTGTGGGGAATATGTGCAATGCAGCTAGGGGTGTTTATATATATATGTATAAATGCATGTGCATGGAAGTGTGTAGGGTCGGTTCGAGTGGTCGTTGACAAATAACAGCATGTTTGAGGTAGGTCCTCTATGCCTATGCATTTATTTTGAGATTCATAATTGCTTTCTTGTTTTAAAAATATCTTTTACATTTAGGATATATACACATTCCATGAAATCAGGTTACGGTTGCTAGAAATGATTATGTCTTTGCTTTGGAAATTGAAATGTATTTTTAATGCTATCGGTCTTAAGTGACATTTTCTTGAAAAATTTATTTCCTTAGTGGTTTTGAATTGTTAATGTATATTTCCAAAGGTGTTTGGCCTTTTGGCCGATTAATTGTTAAAAGTATTCCCTTTATGTAATAAAGCTCGTTTGGACCTTAAGAATGTTTTATGAAAAAGAAAAACCACTCTTGAGGCAGACCCCCTCAGTTTTAGAAAATGATTTGTATATTGAAGGTGTTATGATGTGCCAAACGTCGAAGTTTATTCATTGTGTGACGTGAAAGTGGGGGAATGCGCTTAAGAAGGGAGAACAGTTGTGAGAGGTTGAATGCGTTTTTGATAAAGAAAATGTTATGTTCATATATGTTTGCATGATAAAAAAACTCACCACCACTTGAAATAGAGCACAATGAGAGACCTGGGTATCTAGGTGGGTGGCTAAGACTAGTACGCTAGATTACATGGCAGGGGTTCGTCCCGGTTTGTCTAGAAGGATTGACGCAACAACACTAACTAAAAATATGAATTTCTGAGGGTCGTGGCCTTCTATGCCACGTTTTCTGGGGGTCGCAGTCTTCTATGCCACGTTTTCTATGGGTCGTGGTCTTCTAAGCCACGTTTCACCGAGATATGAGGTATCTAGGTTCCCACTTGTTCTAGATACCTATAGGGTTTACCCATGAAGCTCATTTGTGACATGCTGCTAGCGATGTAACTTTCTTTTGAGTTGTTTCATACTTAATGTCATGTCTGTGAAAACCATATTTTAATCCAAACTAGTTTCTTTTCATTTTGAAATGATAATGCATGCTTGAAACCTATTTTAAAAATATAGTGGGCAGAAAATTCTTTACCTAAAAATTCAAACTTGTTAATTGAACTTAAAAAGGAGAATCATTATTTTATTCTGTCTTATTTTTGAACTGGAATAATAATATTTCTTGCTAAATGGAGGGGCGTAGGACGTGGTTACATTCTGGCATTCCTACTGAGCATCTCGGTGCTCATGCCTACTTTACTTTTCAGTTGCAGTTTTCAGTCTTGGATCGCTTTTGGGAGCGAGTGTAGTTGATGTACCGTGGTGATCCCTGGGGTCACCTGAGGTATGTCATATTTCTTTGTTTATTCCTTTTTTCGCTACCAAGTTGTTTAGTTTATTTTCATTTATTTATCTACTTGTTCAGTTTAAGTTTATTTGTCTTTTTTATGGGCCAAAATCATTCTCAACTTGTTTATTTTGATTCCTGGAACTAGTTTCCAGCCCGTGGGGATCGAGAACCCCCTTTTGGCCATGTTGCGGACTGGCTTATGCGACCGGTTCAGGGTCGACCCGGGTTGGTTCATGACAGGTAGATCCCCTACATGAGGGTATGACTCAATATGATTGGGTGGGGATTCCTAAGAATATGGTGGTTCTATGGGAGGACTCTAGAGATTTGATGAATAGTATGGATGTTCCTCAATGATTTTTAGGGAAGATAAATGGTATCTTGGGTGGGTTTATATAAGAAAATAGGGGGTTTATTAATTATATTGTTTTTGGACTCCACATAATAAAATAACCAAAACCACAAACTACACCATGGTTTATAAACAAAATCTTTACCAAATAGGGGTGCTTCTAAATAATTTTTAATTTAAATGTTTGAACGTAACAAAAGAATTCCATTTCTTATATGGAGGTCACTCACATTCTTACCGAAAGTGTTTTAAAAACATAAAATATATTATATGTTTTTGAGGACCCATAATGGATTTCCAAGGACAATAAAATATACATAAAATTAAATTAATTTAATAGAAGAAATATATATTTTTTCAAGGATCCCATTTATATAACAATTAAATCAATTCTGGGTCATTTTGATGTCATAATATACAAACTATATTTATAGGTTGTTTAATTTTTACCTGAAAATATAACATTATAAAAATTAAAATTTATTTTATATTTAATAATAATAATTTAATAATAATATATTAATAAAATATTTTTCATATAAAAATCCATTAATTCATCAAAATAATTTTCCTAATTTAATTATAATATAAATAAAAAATAATATTTATGTTTTATTAAAAATAGAAATAATTATAATGTAAAAATAATAAGATGATAATATATTCATTTTTATATAAAAAATAATATACATAATCATATATCTAGGGTATTGATATATATCCTATTAATACCGAATAAATCACCCTAAGAGTAAGGTGTGTCATGAAGGTATATTCATGAGGTGGTTTGGCGAACATGGTTTGGGTCGTGATCTCGAAGAGCATAAATTTCTCTTGTGAATGGATTGGATCGTTTTTAAGTTGTTTTATATCAACATGGTATTATTCTAGGGAAAATACCAGTGATTTATCTCTCATAATCCCCTATAAATTGGCTTTATAAGGTATGACCCTACTAGTTGAGCCTATAACATTCAATTTTTGTGTCTATTGGATTTGTTAACCTGAATATTTTTTCTAATATGTGAACATTGTTCAATGTCTATGTTATCAAATTTAATTATTCATAATGGTCATTTAAATCTAATTCAATATAATAAAACAAAAAAATTGGACATGTTTTCTATAACCATATTACATACAAAGACATTAAATTAAATAAGTGTGAATTTTATTTATGATAGTTCATGTCACTATAATGTTCCCTTAAGAAATATCACCCTATAAATTTTATTTCCCCGTAATAAAAAAGATAAGGTTAAATTTGTTTCATTACCACCTATGGATCCCACATATCTTCTTCAAACATTTGGTTTCTCCACAACACTTTGACAAGGTTCATTGTTTTAATTTTTACACAATATTTTTTCTACGATCTATTATTTTTACCATCTATTCTTCATACGAAAGCTAAATCTCCAATGTTACCACCTTTAGATTTAGTAAATGTGAGGGTTATGGTATGTACATCATCAAGAGGGTTATATTAGATAAATTAAGTACTTGAGATAATTTCTATGAATGTGAAAGTCGATAGGAAACCACTCCAATATGGTCAAGGATATCAAAAGTGACGATGTATCATTGACTAAGTTTTCTATTTTTCCCAAATATCATCACTTTTGTCCCTAGATTTATATGGAGGAATTCCATGTATCTAACATCAACCTCTAGGTCTCATTAGTGATTTTATGAATTTCTCTTTTGTTGACTCTGAGTAGAATTGATGTGCCGTAGAATGGTCTTTAATGTTTCATCCATTTCCTCAATCATTTCAGGACCTAGAAAATTTCATTCCCCAAATTTATCCCAACGTACAGGTGTTCTACACCACTTCCTATAAATTGATTCACATGAATCCATTAGGATGCATGAGTGGAAACTATTTATGTAAGAGAACTCGACCCATGGGATATTTTGTTCCCATACACCTCCAATGTCAATTGAGAATTCTCTCAACACCTCCTCTTTTTTTGGATTGTCTGATCAGATTGACCATTAGTTAGATCATGAGAAGCTATGTTGAAATTAAACATAGTATTTAGATAATATTGGATACCCTTATAGAAAATTGAGGTGAATCTTGGATCACAATCAGATACAATAGGTATTGGTACTCCATGTTTGCTCACCACTTCTCTGATGTAAATATGTGCAATTTGATCCATTGAGAAATCGTATCAAATTATAATAAAGTTCATAGTCATTGTAATAATATTAACCATACCCTATATATAATTATTCCCTCTTTATGTCTTTATAAGACCATTAATAATGTCCAGGTTGTGGTTTTTTAATTTCTATGTTGGTATTGTTAATGGTTGTATCATCCCCTTGGATTTTTTGCCTATCTCATTTCACTTATTGGCATATAAGGACTCATAATATATACTCTTGGTTTTCCATAATCATATTTTCCCCCAAATATTTTTCTTGTAGATCTTGATACATAATTGTTCTTCTTGGGAGGACAGAGATGTTTGAGCTATGGGATTCATGAAACATCTCATTCTTTGACTAATGATTTGATGGTACACATAGTCTTGACAATAATGTCAAAACTACTTCCTCATTGAAATGGAACTCCAAGGATTTCCCTTTTTACATAGTTTCCACATTCATATGAATTCTCCTATTATACACTTTAGAGTTTTTTAATCTCTTCATAATGGTTGTTCGTGAAATCATTTGTTAAAGGATTAATAATATTCTTTCCCTTTTGAATAACATGTCCATCATTTCTAAATCTAAGATGATCAGATCACTCTAAATTCTCATTAATGATATTATTTTCAAATCCATTATACGTAAAACATACACTACTTTATTCTCTATAATAGGGTAGTAGTGGATTAAAATTTCTTACTCCTTGATCATCTCTGGCCATCTTAGTTGGCACATATTTACCTCTTTTTTGTGAATATATACTTGAGGTTTTTTTGATCGGTATATATTTCACACTTATCCAAAAAGTGATAATTGCCCTATATTTTTAAATAGAATATTATATCATCCAACTCCATTATATACATTGGGGGGTTACGTTCATGAACCTTGAATATCAATGAACAATAGTCTATGACATTTCCATTCCCTATAAACACATAGAACAATAACCTCATTGAATCATCACCGAACACCACAAAATGTTCTCCACTTTTTTGTAGTGTGAGCAGAATTTCAGGGATAAGTCCTCAATTTCAACTCCTTGAATCTCTCTTCATATGAATCGTTATAATAAAACAAGACACCCTTCTATGTTTTCATGGTTATGGTCTTGACAATCACGATAAAGTTCTCGAAAATCGACTATAGTACCTAGCTAATTTAGAGGAAACTGTGGATATCTACCATAGACATTGGAAGAATCCATCCATCATATTATTTTTCCTTTTAATGTTTCATATATATCAAATTTCTTATGATGATATACCCAAATAATTATAATTCCTAAACACTAACTCACATTTATTATAAATGGTAATGATCTCCTCCTTTCATAAGGTCTTCCTCAAAATTCATAGATGCACCTCAGGATCCTCCTTGGATTTAGACATTATTAAAATATTATCTATAAAGACTACAACTAATTTTTTCAAGGTGATATTTAAAGAATATATTAATCATTCCAATTATAATTTATAGAGAATTAGTGAGTCTAAATGGAATTACTATGAACATATAGTGCTCATACATTGTAAGAAAAGAAGCTCTGTAGATATTGAGCTACTTCACAATAACAAGAAAATATCCCAACTGTCGATCCACCTTAGAGAATTATTATACTCTATATAGCTGATGGAAGAAGTCATCAATCCATGGAATATGTTACTTATTCTTTATCATGATCTTGTAGAGATCATGATAATCAATGAAAAGTTTTATTTACCCATACTTATTCCTTATGAAGAAGACATGTGAACCCCAAGGTGAAGCACTTGGTTGAATGATTTTGTTATACATAATATACTATAGTTGTTTCACTATAACCTCATGGTCCAAATAACCCATTATATATATATTATATTATAATAGAAATTCCCCTATTATAATCCCAATTTAAAATGATTCCTCTCTTTTAGAAGGATGACTAGGTTGTTCTTCAAGAAACACATCATTGAACTCCCTCATAAGAGGCATGTATTCGAGGATGATTATTTTCTAAGAATAAATCATTTTAGGTAGATACTCTTTCTCATAGGGGAATAATATCCAAGCATGATATTATTGTTCTAGAGATGAGGCAACCTTCTCTATTCAATTGTACATAAATGGGGTACTATTATAAATATTTTGATTAATTTACTTCTCATGGAAATTTTTGTTAGGTCTATATAAATAATGACAATTCATGCCCATAATAGAATCAAATTAAACTAGCGGGGGCGCGACAAAGAACATTGGGATGTTTAAACCACAAATTTTGACAAGGGAGGAGTTAAATAAAACAGATGCATTAATTTTTCTATTTTCCATTTTCATCGATAAATCCTATTCAAATATTTGTGGTGGTTCGTGAAGAGTTTTACTAAACATTTTTGAAATTAAGAAATGATTAGTATCAGAATTAAAAATTATGTTCATTGTTATTGATTTAATATCTAGAATAACTTTCAGAAATTCATTTTTAGGATCCAACTAATAAATTGTGGTGGAAAAATTTCACACTTTCTTCCGTCGAGGTTGATATATATCAATAAAAACACTTTACTTAGTTAATTTGTTTGTAATGTGCCATTATTCATTGTATTTGAAATAATGAAAAATACAATGAGGGGTGATTGGGTAATTTTGTTCCTCCATTACATTAGTGGGTTTCTCCAATCAAAATTCTTTAGCTTGTATCCCTTCCTTCTAATCCCTAATGCATTTCCTCATCCCATGAGTAAATTTCTAGGGTGATTCTTTCAACACATTTGAAATGTGAGAGGTTGAAATTTCGTGGAACAATTAGATTTATCTATCGAAATTCCATAATTAAAACTCAACTTCCAATTCGTATCTCTGTGATTCCATTGAGATTTATTTATCTCCATTTTTACTTTGATGGAAGATCGTACAATTTTCACATATCTATCAATGTCATGGATCTCTATGTATTTTTGTAGATAAGGCTTTATCCATCCCAAGATGGGTTCATCCAAGAAATTAGGGGTAACAATAAAGCTGAAGGATTATCATGCATGTATTGATAATTTTTCATTATATAAAACAATAGATTTTTCATCTTTTTTCATGGTGTAAGGAACTCCCTTTTTATTTGACCTCAAAGAGTGCGAGTAAAATATTTATCAATTTCTTCCATAATTCCATCCACTCTATATCTTCAGTCACTTCCTTAAGAATTATATTCTTGATTAATGTCCACCACTGATCCAATTCCCACATTATATGATAAACATCTAGAAAAATATCAAATTCTCATAATAATGAAGTTTAAAAAATATCATCTCAAAGGATTTAATCCAATGTTTCATGATTAATGGGTTATATTAGCCAATAAAAGATATAGGCCTTTGTCACATAATGGTCTTAATTAAAACATGTTCTCTTTTATGTTGATTTAGGATCTCCTATTGTTATAGCTTTTTTAGAACCTGAGTTAGCTCATAGATTATTATCATAATGTTTGAGATTCCTTCTCTTATAATTGTGGGAATCGCGATGGGACAATCATCACATTTCTTGTCACTTTGATTATTTACCTAATTCCTCCTATTTCTAGAAATTGGATAAAATAAATGAAATATCGTGGTTGATTATTTTAAACTATTAAACATATAATGGTGGAATAAAATGAAATTAATAATCCAATTGATATATGCACATGAAATATTTGGTATGTCTTCTTATACAGAGTCTTATACCTAATGATTTATCTTGTGTTTTCTAAACCTAATACAAAGAAATAAATAAAAATTTCCTTTGATACCAACTATAAAAACCCTTATCATTATTATACATTATTTAAAAATTTATTACATAAATGAAAACATAATACAATTACAGTTATCAATATGTATATTTTATATTGTAATTTTTTATATAGATAAACATCTAGAACCTTGGATACAATAAAATTATTGAAAACATCCATAAAATGCTGCAAGAATTCAATGGCTTTGGAAACAACAATGGATAACCTGGTAAAAAATATAATAAATGGGCGATCAATAAATTCTCGTAATTGAATAAACATGGAATGAGGTTATACATGGGGTAAAATATGAATTTATGCGGGGGAATAAAAAGAGTATTAATTATTAACATGATCAGTGAGTCATGATATATCATGATAATCATAACATTGGAAATGTGGAAGCAACATAAAACACTGCATCACAAACATATGTAGAGGCTAAACCTCCAATACATCATTGTATAAAAATTACCATAATGTGTTCAGGTTTACTAAATTTCTCAATATGAATTATCCTAATAATAAACATTACCCAATGCATTTGAGTGCTTTATAATTTCAAGATTACCTATCACATTAATTTAATTATCATGCTTATGTGAGTCACCATGATCATAAAACATGGATTCATTCTTCATGATAATTTTTTCCATGGTGAAGGATTGTCTAATATATACATGAAAGCCAATTTAAAATAAATAGAAGTGTATTAAGGTGAATACCCTTTATAGAAAATGGGTTTAGATTTATCTATACAATTGTTTTGGCATGGAAAATATAGGTTAAATTTTAAAAGCATAATGGTTTTTCATTAAAATTACAAAAATGGGTTTATGAGAAAAAAGGGTTATCTAATCATTTAAAGAAATTTGGAATGTAATAGGGTATTTAAACACATATACAGACATAATCAAATGAAAATTTAGAAATATAACAAAAGATGTTCTTGAAAAAAAGATGAGTGTGGAAGATCCTTTACATGTTTGCATGACTAAAAATGATTTGGTGGGGATTCTTGAGAGCCTTTAGGTGACATGGGAGGAATATAAGAGTACTAGAAGAGTATTATGTTCTCCAAAGAGTTAGAGTGAATATAAATGGGTTATTGGTTTATATTATATATAAAAAGTGGTAGAGTTCATTATTATTTAAGTATTTAAATCTACATAAATTAAATCCCCAAAACCCAAATACATCCCAAGGTTTGTGCCCATGTTTTATACCAAATGGCGGTGGATATAATTATTATACAGGGAAAATAAAATAAATTTAGGAAATAATTCCCTTTATTATGTTGAGGTGAGTTAAGTTCATAAACAAAGGATTTTAAAACCTTAAAATACATTATATGTTTTGGAGGATTCATAATAGATTTTTTAAGATAAATATAAAAAACAAATAAAATTATTTTTCATTATAAATATATGTTTTTTCTTATATCGCATTTATAATAATTATTACATCACTTTTCAACTAGTATGATGTCATAATACACAATTTATGTTTATATGATGTTTAATTTTTATCTGAAAAATTTTACTGACTAAAAAAATTATGAATAATGTTATTAATGAATTTTCTTACATGGATATCATGATTAACAGAATTTTGCATTTAAATTTCACTGAGTAAAAATTAAATGTATCGTAATATTTTCAAAATTTATTTTAAAATGGATTTTATCTTATAGATAGAAAAAATTGCATTCATTTGAATTCATGATTTGGAAAATAAGTATTTTTATAGGAGTCTCCCTAAAAAAATTATCTTGTAATGTATGTTAAAAGTATTATGTTATAATTAAATTATTTTATGATTTTACGTTGTAAATATAATATCTGATTAGAGGATATTTATTTCTGAAATTTTTAAAAGAACCTAGAAGGATATGTTTATTAAAAATTTGAAAAAAAATATCCAGTGAGCTCACAAAAAATATGATATGATTTATAGAAAATGCTATTTTCTTATGTGGCTCAAAAATAATCATATAGTAACGTAAAATATATTTTTCGTTGTCAATTTTTCATTATGATATTAGAATTATCTATTATGGATAGTTTTTATAGATAATATTTTCTTTTGTTAAAGGGTTTATCATCTATGGAGTATTTATCACACCAAAATTTGAATATTAATAGAGATGAATTTATTTCAAAAGAAAAACATAATTCACCAAAATCATTAATTTCACTGGATAAAAGACATAAGAAATAAATTTCATCAAAGAATAAATTTTATAAATATGAATATTAATTTCAATATTAAATTTACATAACAGGGATCATGTTATCCTTGCACTGTTTTGAGGAAATTTTAACACTTATTTTTTTAATAATAAATGGTGATGAATAAATGGTGAAAGATAGAATTAAATAATGATTCCATTTAAATGAAATCATATAGTTTCAAAGAATATCACTACTTCTCTCCATATCAAACTCCCATTCTAGATTATCATATTGGAATTTAACCTAAAAGAAAGTTTCTTCTCTGTTTATATTATTATATATTCAATCTCAACCGTTGGTGTATATTAAAGTGTTCAAATTAATATATATGTGTTGTAAAAACTAAAGAAATTTTTTTCAAAGATAAAAAACATAACACCACATACTTTTTAACAACTTGCATTTTCCTAAATGAATCTCTTGAAAATAAACATTCTCGTGTTATATTGGTGTTCTAGTGACCTAAAATATCATTGTTCCATATTCTAATATAAATCATAATTTTTATCATATTTATTTTATATTTTATGTCACATTCAATATCTGATAAAAAATGGAAAGAACATTTTCTATTTCCAATTGTATGGTTTTAAGAGTGTGAAAACATTTAGAACTTAATTCAGCCCATACCTGTGTCATACCTCAATATAAATGGGAAAAAATACTTTACTAATTTCCCCTTTTAATTTTGATGGTTTTTGGTTTTTTGTTTTCCTATGATTCTCCATTTTGAAATATAAATAAAATACCCTAAAAATAAAAAAAAATTATTGTATAATATTCTATACAATAATAAACATTATATATAAATAGAAAAATGTTTCCTCCTAGTAAGAATATTATTTTATGTATAGAGATAAATGTATATTTTTTATATTAAATATAATTTTAGGTTGAGAATAATAATTTTTAACATAGTATCCATTTAGAGATTTAATATTTTCCCATTGAATATGAACAATCTCATGATTTTTTATTTATGAATTTCTTCTCGGTAGAATATTTTGATCATTGTGAATAAACATGGCAAAAAAAATTACGATTTTAAAATAAACAATTTTATTTTATAGAGAAATAAAATTTCTATATCATTGATCATGTTATATATTTAGTTAATTAATATGTCGTTATATTTCATATAATTTCCCTTGAATGTACTTCTACTCCCACAGGTACCCCCATGATTCCTTCTAATTCATCATGAATTAATAATCATTTCATTTTATGTTATTTTTTTCTATATTTAGCATTTTTTATATCCCAACAAGACTTATTATGAATTTAAACTAGGAAGTTAAATGGTTTTCTAAAAACTAATAGAAATATAATATTTTTATACTAACAATTTTAATTTCAAGTAGTTATTTTCTCTAATAAGGATTTTAAATTAGATAATAATTCTTTACCAAATTTTTATTTCATAAGATCTGATTATGTTATATCGTTATCTATATTTTTCTACCATAATAATCAATAAGTAATTATATATATCATTAAATACATCATGTATTCACACCATGGAATTACAAACTATGAAAATACAATGTTGTTCAAAAATGTATATAAGAATCCTCATTATATTCTTCCTCGTTACCTCATATTCCAGCCATTTTGAGAAATAATACACATATATAAGGATGTATGTGTTCTTAAATGAGAATAAGAAATGATCCATATAATTTATTCACTAAATATCAAAAGCATCAACTTCTAAAATATAGCTTTATGTAATTTCATTTAACATCCAAATATTTTATATTAATTATAATCTATTATAAACTATCACATATTCAATTACATCATTAAAGGGAGTGGGACTATATAATACAAATTATAAGACCATTTTTATTTTTATTTCAATTTCATGAATTCTTTTGGTAGGTTATGAATGATAAAATTATATATTATCCTCCAAATCTAGTTCACGAAAATTTCACAAAATGAGTTTATCTTTATATTACCTAAATAACAAATCTTTATAATGATGATAATTTACAATGTATAAAAATAATCTATCATTATTTTTTTATGTGGATTGAGGGTTGATGGTATTATTTTATAATTATTTTGTAGTATTGAAAAAAAGATAATTTTTAGACCAATGTAAAGAATAAATATATCAATGAAATCTTCATTAATTTTAATATTCATTTAATCTTCTATATTATTTACTATAAATCTTGAAATATAGTGATTTAAAAAATTATATAATCCCTTTTTATCATTAATATTGTTTCAAAGTATTTCAAAATAATCTTCCATTTTATATGCCATATATTTTCATTCCTTCTGTTCATAATGTATCAAAGATATTCCATATGCATAAATTATATCACATTGGAGAATAACAGATAAGTCTTATACATGTTAAAATAAATTATCACTAATAAGAGCTTGTTTTAGATGATACTACAATTGATTGATGAATTATTTATAGTGGGTATTTCATAGTATATTTATTATGATGTGTTAGTATGTCACATCCCTAGCTATTGTCCCAATATAAAATCACTAGTATCATAGATGATGTTCCCTATAATTTCAATCTTGGGTTCGATGAAAAAACACATTATTTACATGTGAAATTTGATTAAAGGTGACATGAACCTATCTTTATTGTATATAATATCTACATATAAAAAATTAAAACTCATAGAATTCACAAATTAAAAAAATTAGTCTTTTAGTATCTTTGAGGACAAATATAGAAAATACATTTTTAAAAATAGATAAAAAATTCTCTATAATAGATTTACATAAGATATCTATCTTGATTTATCAAAAGTTTAAATCATATTCATACCCTAGGGAAGGTGATGGTAATAAATTTGTGAGATAAAAAACTCAATATAGAAAAACATATAAAAGATTAATCAAGGGTTATGTCTAGGAAAAACCTGAATATTAGAGAAATATTTTATTAAAATGGACATGGATGGATAACAGTTATACATAATCAATGAAATAAGGAAATCTAATATCAAATTAAAAATCATATACCATGGAAAAGTGTGTGAAATCGTGTGATAAGAAAAATGATCCATGAAGAATAATCATTGCTATATTACATAAAGTTTTGTAGAAACATATTTTTTAATGATTTCATAAAAAGAATCATGGAAAATCAATATCTATTATTTTAGGTAACGAAATCATGTCACCAACTACTTGGTGGACCAGGCATTACTTTTTGTGACACATTCATACATAAGAATCATAACTCATAAAACATTAGTGAATTGAGTATCATAACTCAAAGTGCATTATTGAATCAAGTATAATAAATCACATCCCATCCTTGACTTGTCTATCGAAACTCATGGTCTATATTTGTCCCAATTATAAGAAATTTTGGTCCATTGTTGACTCGAGTATCCCAAATCAAGGTACTTTATTGACTAAATTTTAAAAACATATGGTCCATTAAAATTTAATGAGATGTAAAATAATAAACATATCCTTATATGGTCACATATGACCAAACCCATAAATAATCCATATATTTTTCTGTGATTATTTAAAATAATCATTCATGACATTGTAAAGAAACCAAATAATGAAAAATTGGTTTTCTAACATTTTCATATAGTATAAATAAAATTGAACTCAACAATGTAAGGACATCATACCCAAAATTTAATCACATGAAAACAGTACTTCATACTAATATTTAGAGGGTGATTAATGAAAAATAAATTATAAGGATATAAATAACTTTCAGACAAATAAATTAATGTTATTTAAATTATAAAAGATATTTTAATAAATTCATTTGTCAATTATGTAAAATATAAAGATATAATACCAACAATAATTATCTTTTTAAAATGTTATTAAAAATTATTGAGATTATTTTATTTTAAAAATATCATCTAATAGTGATTTCTTAAAAAAAATATTTTTTTCAAAGGGGAAGTAAAAACAAATTAAATAATTTTATTTTTCTAAAATAAAATTCCCTAAAATATTATTGAAAAAGGCATAATATATTAAAAAACATATAGTTAAAAAATATTTTAAAACTTTATATTTAATGAAACATTCACATTTTTAAATTTTGATATGTATATAGGTTTTTATAATGTAATATTGAGTGAATGAAAAATGTTTTACATTGATAGGATGGAAAATGTTTTTTATTTTTTGAAATTCATTTTTTGAAAACTAAAAATAAGATATTTTCAATTATATTAGTTTTAATTTTAATGTTTTTAGTCTAACCAATGTTTTATTTAAATATAAATTGTAACATTTTATTTCTTTAGAAGAGTTGTTTGCTCAATTGAAAAAATCGTCTAATTTTGGATTAGCTATTTTACTATCTTCCAATATATCAACTATAAAATTTTTATAATAAATTAAATTGTGAAATTAGTTTTATTTTTTTCTTCTATGGTCTTTTGGATACATATTATAAAACTGGAACTACATATGAATTCAATATTTGGAGGTCTAAAACTATTACACTCATCATCCCTAATAATCATTGTGTAGATCTGGATTCTTTTAAATATGGACACATATAACATAAATGGATAATAAAAATGACATAAAATTATACATGGAAAAATTTAACATCATAAGATGATAAGTCACATGAGGAATACAATGTGGAAGAATCATATAAAAACAATGATTCCCAATTTGGAAAGTACTTTTTTCTATCTTGTGAAAACTTTTTGAGAAGATTTTGGAGCAAAAATATTTCAATCCACTACCTATAAATTTTTATTTCCATAACCATTCATGGGATTTACCACTGCACTAATGATTTCTCCAATTTTATGTTTTATTTTAGTTTTAGGTTTTATTTTATTTTCATTCTAAAAAAAGTTACTTTTTTAATATTAGTATACCAGTTTCCCTCTTATTCTATATCTCTTTCCTTTTTCTCTCCACATTTTATTTTTCAATTTGAAATATTATGCACATAATCATGAGTAGATAACCTGAGGAAGTTTCTATGATAGTAATATAGTGACTAACCCATGTGTTTGTTCATTCATGCTTAGTGTTTCTTATTTTATTAGATTTAGGAGGAGGGGAATCTTACTAGGCACAGTTCTTTTCTGTCTCCACTTTCCGCTTGAGGATTAACTTTCACATCTATAAAATTCTCCCAAGAAAAAGGAAGTTGACATATAGTGTAGTTGATCAAGTGTGTTTTATATTTACAAACATGGGTAGAAGAGGATATTCACACATATGATGGATTGTTTTTGTAATTTAAATTTGAAAATAAAAATAATACAATGAAGGTTTAATTTGGGTTTTTTTTGTAGGAATATAACCTTCCTTTCTAACTTTATTCAATTTTCATTCATTGTGTCTTCATTTCATCTACCTTGTTAATTTTACTGTAGAATTCTCAATTTTAAAATCTCATTGGAATTACTTTTATTTCAAAAAGAAGAATATTTGAATTAATTAGTGATTGACCAAAACATCTCATTTTGATAATAACCTAGGTTAGCCCATGTACTAGACTTCATAAAAAAAATAAATATTTTGAGATCATGCATGTCAATGACTCATTAAAAACCCCAATTATAAAATTCGTACTGAAATTTTATTTCAAAAATTGGTTATTAAAATTAGTATTCTGACATGAATAATCGCATAATTGTTTTTAAAAATAGAAAATTATTTTTTGTTTATAATGATAATGAAAATGGTGTGTAAAATATAAATAAATACGGTATTGTTATATTTCAAAAATCAATATGATTTTATATGGAAAATTAATCTCTAAATAATATTCAAGTTAAACGCATTATTTTACCCAGTAATTAAAATTTAAATATATTACACAATAAATAATATAATTATTTATCAAACAAGAAGAATGATGCTGAAGGAAAAATATTTTAACTTAAAGAAAGGAAATATGAGTCTGCCAAATCCATTATAGAAATCATATGTGAAGAATAAAGGAACAATTAGAGTGCTGTTTGTACTATCGAAAGTTAAGTACTTATAAAAAAATAAACACTAAATACTAATATCAAAGAGAATAATGTACCCAAATTATATTAAATATATTCTAGAAGAACAATCATCTCTAAATAAATGATAATTTCATTTCAAAATACCATTTTAGTAGTGAAAAAATCAAAATAAAAGGGCGTCCATGAAATATACATTAAAATTTGATGAAATAAAATTTATTTGTTAATCTTTATTTCTATATGTTTTTTAATATATCATATAAAGGATATGATGGTTCATAAAATCATACATGTCTCATTGAAATGAAATTACAGGAAAATAACACTCACCCTATATTCCCTCTTAGCCAAACATATTTTGGAAACATTTATAACAAATATATCTATCGTAACGACCTATTTTTAATAGTTATTCATTTCTATGTATATTTATACAATTAAATTATTATCATTTTTTATAAATCTACTACATTGTTATAGTTTTATAAATCTACTCGCGGCCTTCCCTATGCCCCACACGGCCTGCCCATGCCCTACGCGGCCTACCCGCAACCTCCAAGTGCCCTGTGCGGCCTTGCCCGAGGCCTTCTCGGTGCCATACAAGTATTCCCGCGCCCCACACGGCCAGCCCACGACCTCACGTGCGCCCCACAGGCCTGATTGCGGCCTCCCGTGCGCTCTACATAGCTTCCTCCTGCCTCCCACACTCCCGATCGAGCCCGCAGAGCCCCTTGCGGTGTTGCTGGATGAACCGGTTCGACCTTCCAGACCGAGGCACCCGAGCCGCGCCCAATGCGGTGTTGGCCGAACTGACCCTGGCCTCCGGACTGAGACGCTTACGAGGAAACCTTTGGGTCGAACCTAGCGGGCTAACTGGGTTGACCCAGACCGGGTCGGCCCACACTGGGTTGGGCCGAGTCGATCCGACCGGGACATACTTTTTTGTTTATTCTTGTAGGATTTTGTGAGACCTTGGGGGTCTCAGGGTCCCTACTTTGTATCGTTATACTCACCCCTGCACGGGAAATACTCGCACCTCATTGTGTTGGTTACTGATGATAGACAATGCTGATTGACGATTAGAGTAACAAGACTGGACAGTACCTAGAGGTGGACCTTACGATGAGTCCGTACACAGAAAATACTGATAGACGTAGAGTGGTGAGGAGGCTATATGTACCTACCCATTAGGTAGGAATCGATGGAGGATGACCCAATAACTACTTTAACTTTTCTTCCATTGTAACTTTACTTTCTTGTTGGGCTTGTATTTCTGTCCCCTTTTACTTTTCAGCACTCCATTGTATACAGTTTTTCTTAGTGTTTTTCTTCCAGCTCATACTCTATTGTGTGTGTTTACACTTTATCATGGAAATTCCTTCCTAGATTTATGGAATTAATCTTTTGGGGATAGTCACCATCCCCTAGCCTATGGTAGGTGATCTTTGGGTAGTCATGGACGGGCCCCGAGGGACGGGTCGTGACAACAACACCACGCTAAAATAAAATTTCATTATTTTATATCAGTAAGGAGATCCAAAATCAATTAGATTTCATAAAAATTGATGTTATAAACTAATAAATATATAAATAAATTGGGTGATCTAAGTAGATCATTAAGATAATAAACATGATAATGAAACATATCATATGAGTCAAAAATAAATTCATGATATAATAAAAAAATTCTCATAAATAGTCATATGTAATAATACCATAAAAATTATTTCACAAGATCATAGAATCATAATTATGTGGATGAAAGATAGAACATAAAATAGTCGTAGGTCATTTGTCAGTACCCAGACATCATCACATTGTGTGAAGAGTACATGATTGGATTAATTTCTCTCTCTAATCCCATTCATAACATCTCATGAGAACGAAATACCCAATTAATTGGAGTTATCTTTTGGATCGTCCATTTTTAAATGAACATGATTAATCATTCCACAAATTCATATAAATAATAATAAATAAACATAAGAATACAACATTGAATGACATGAGATAGATAATCATATCTTATATCATAACCAAGGGGCACATCATACTGGTTTCCATGAAATAAAGTATTTAACCATTCTTCAATGTCCATGATTGAAAATAGAGTCATAGAAAATAATGATTAATACCACATAAATTGAAAACATCATAAATTAGTGGAGAATATATTTTATAAATATTCCATTTAAGTGGTATTTTAGGAAAAAGGTTAAAGAGTTTTTGATCAATTTGAGATCATACTAGTTTTTAGAAATCTATAAGTGAGATGAAATTGTCCTCCATAAGAAATTATTAGTTTTATAAAAAATTGAATTCTTAACCATTTTATAGAAAGGTACATTAATTGATGCCACAAAATCAAATATGTTACCATTACATTAATTTTGGAACGATCCTGTGAAGGGGGAACTCAAAAAATTTATATCTACACTAAGAAAACATGAAATAAAATAGTTATATATATTATATATATATAGAATTTGTAATTAGTGAATAAGAGTTATATAGATATTAATAGAGGTTAAGAGATAAAAATTGTAGCCTAAATTAAATAGAGATAAATAGAGAGATCATATACCTTATGTCTATATCCATTCTCCAGATTCACTTAATGTCATGGAGAATAAAATTTTATTTTTGAATATTATCCATATATATTTGATTTATAATTATATTATAATTTACATTTTTATCCATTTAATGAGATAAAACCTTTATGTTTTTCATTATCAGAATGTTCGTTTCATTGTTCCATAGTTGGATTACTCATGTATAATTATTGAAATTCTTGTCAAATGGGTATGAAACCCCATAAATTAGATTATATGGTATTAATTTCCTTCCAAAAACTGAATTGGTCACATGTATACCTATGTTTTATGATATAAAAAAATCATTGGAAAATAACGTTAACATTACATGGTAAGTTAATTTATAGATTTTTACCAACCATCATGAACTAGATTATTTTCAATTTATATTTTGGAATTATATTATTTTAAAAAATTAAATTAGTTATAATAATCATCTAATAATATTATTTAACAATAAAAATAGTTTTATTACAATACTTGAAGATGGTGGGGGGGGGGGAATTAAGTGTGATGTTTATGGACGGGTGTATAATCAATATTGTAAACAATGATTTCATTTAAAAATGATACATGGTTGGGTAAAATATTCATATTACATTTAAAAAATTATATTTTAATATATTTATGATACTGGAGTCATCATGATTAATTTTATGAGGGAGGTGAGTAGAAGGTATAACAATAAATCTATTTAAAAGAGGTAAATATTGAATATTACCTCTTAAATGTTTTCTTCTTGAAATACTCTTCATGAAACCATGAAATGGTATTTGGATGAGACTAAGAGCACTAAGAAGCGTGATATAGGTTTGCGGAGGTATTTGGGAATAAATATGTAATACTCCTAGGTTTAGATGTTGTGATGATTTGTAGTGGTGCGTGGTTGTATTTAAATGGAGAGTAGATTGGTGTTTTGAATATTATATTCAATAGTTTATTATTATTTTCCACATTTATTATATTATTAATTATTGTAATTTTATAAAGTAAATGGTGCTTGTTATTTCAAATTAATTTCTTCTTACATCACTTATTATTCAAATATATATGTATTTATTTTATAACATGAAATTTTATAATTTACCATATATAACAGTTAAAAAGAGTATATTATTTTATAAAAATAAAAAAATCTACCATAAAAATATTTTGGCATGAACATTAAACTAAATTAATTATTTTAAAAGAAATAAAAAAATTAGAATTTTAATAATTAACTAAAGTCCACATTATTTTTTGGGGAATATCAATTTTAATATTATAATCAATATATGGACCCTTTAAAACATTACTTATCATCTCCTATAAATATTTTATTATTATTAGAGAACATAATAGTAATAAATAAGTTCATTTTATGAATATAAAATTTCTTTTTAATCATTATGTTTATTTAATAACTTTCATTTCATTTTTTCTATAAAAATACAAACACATAATTTTCCATTTTTAAAAAATTTATTTACTTGTAACATGGTTAAAATATATCATATATTTATTTTATATGATACCTAAATGTAATTTTACGATTCCAATGGTCCAATTACTATTGTAATCATAATATTACTATTCATAATAGTAAGATTACTATTCTAGTGGAATTAATAATATTAGAACAGCTAGACTTTTAATAATCAAATGGGATCACTACATTCAATAAATAACATGTGTTTCATTAATTATTAGTTCAATTATATATTCTACTATGTTTATAAATATTTTATTTTTTAATATGAATAATTAATTACTAATATCATGATTCATTTTTCCAGCTTTTTTCTTGAGTATAGTTATTCTGTTGGATAGAGTAGTTAAAATTTTTCATATATTAGTTGTATTATTTTATATTTATTATACCATAGTAATATTTTCAATTATTAAGTATTCTTTTATTCTAAAAATGCAATGTTCATATTATTATAATGAAATTTAGATGGATTTTATATTACTAATTATGAAAGAATTAGATATTCAAAAGGGAAATTATATTGATAAAATTTCAAATCATTAAATTCTTCACCCCTTATGAAATTTCCTCCTTGATATTTAATTTCTATAACTATGGTGAAAACAAGTGATTTTAACTCTTATTCATGGATTACACAAGTTCACATGTCACATCCTCATACATATGGGTTTCCAAAGTACATTTACTAGGTGATTTGTCTTGTTTCATAGCACTTTATCTATAACATCCAAGATCATCATCACGTGCTCTTTATAAGATGAATAAATTTCCATCTATAATAATTATGAATTCAATATATTCTAAGGATTTGTTACGTATTTCCTCAAGAGGGATAAAAGGAATATATCTTCTAATTAATATAACGTTCTTGGGAATGAAAGTCGACATGACACAAATATAATGAGATCTAGAAACTAAAATGGGTCGATGAAACTAGGAATTATGTTGTAGTTCTTCCCAAATATCATCACTCTATTATATAATGATATATAAAGGAACAAATTATATCTAACGGTAAACTTCAGGTATCATACACGATTATAGGTATAACTATTATGTTGAATTTATAAAGCCTTGATGTGATGATCAATGATCCTGAACATGGAACCATTTCCTTGATCATTTTATATCAAAACAACTTTTGTTCTCCACCTTTAACCCATCATGTAGCTGTTCAAAAAAACTTCCCATCACTTATCTAATGAATACCCTTGAAATTTTATCAAGTGGGGTGTCATATTTAATTGAAATTAAATGAATAGTATTTATAATATCACACAACATAAAAAACAAATAATTATTTCATCTTGAGGAATTTGGAAGTCTGGTGACAAATTACATGGATATTTTTACCATTCTTACGTAGTTATGAGTAATCCTTACATCATACCCTTTTACTTTACTCCTCTCAACCTCACCCTTCTGAAATATTTAGAATTTTGATTTATATTCCATGATCTGTATCATTATATTTTCTTAGTAATTTTGATATCAGATATCTCAATACATTTTAATGATCCCTAATTAGAAGGATAATATCATGATATGTTAATAATTTAATATATCCTTCACTATTTCCAGATTTGATGGTACACATAATCATGACCCAAATCAAGTAAATAATTCATTATGAATTTTGATCTATATGGATTTCTATTTTCTTATAGATTCTATATACTTTTTTATTTCAACATCAACATATTAAAAATCATTTTTTTCTCAAAAATTTATTGTAGAGAAATATTTGAGAATGTAATGATGATTTTCATCCTTTATCATTGTCATGACTAACTTTTTCACATATATGAATAATGGATCCTTTTCAATTATCATCATTGATTTTTTTGGAAATTTCTAGTTAGAGAATCTACCCCATTATTTTAATTCATATTATTGATGTGTATTATGGACTCACATTCCTTAAAAATATCTAACCACATTAATTGAATAATATTAAGATCATTTTTTTGAGAATATATTATAGTATCTTATGATACATATATATTTCATACTTCCCAAATTGAGACAATTCATCTAGATTTTCAACATGAATATCACTGTATCTAACTCCTAACCATGTTTCTTAATGTTATGTTCATGAATTTTCAACTACCATGAGTTATAGGATATAAATTTATCATTTTAATTAGTTCATATCCCTATACCTTCTTCTATGAATCATTTTATACCATGAACTGATCCCCACTTGATAGAAGAGTTAGGACTGTTAAAGTGATAAGCCTCTTTTTTAATTAATTGAATACCTATTCAAATTCATCAATCTAGACAATCATCCCTGCCTTTTAAACCATCTTTGTGATTTTTTGAAAGTAATGCTATCTTTTATGAAAATCATAGAAAATAGCCATCTAATCCAAGGGAACTATGGATCTCAATTACTAATGTTTTTTCTGGACACTCCTCAATTTAATTTGTCATATATGGGTCCATTGTATATCTATTTACAGGTGACAAAATTCATCAATAATTATATTGCCTCTATTCAGAACATAAAATTACGATACTTTTTATAAATTCTCTAATTTCACAAAGTCTCTATTATAGTATTCAAATTCTATACATGCTCCTCCATTCATTTGTAGTATATCAAAATATAATTATAGATATTAAAAAATTGATAAATTATCTAATGTATCCATTCACTATATCCATAATTATTATTGAAGAATTAGTGAGTCTGAAGGGATCACTATGAAATCATAGTGTTCATACATAGTTCAAAAGGAAGTATTTGTGATATCATTATTCCTTAACTTTAATTGGTGATGGGTTAACCAATGGTCCACCTTAGAGAAATATTTTATACATGTAGTTCATCAAAATAGTCATCTATGTTGGATAAGAGATACTTGTTCTTTATTATGATTTTTGTGAGTTCATGTAACATCTAGTCCTGGGTTACACACATTGGTGCACTGATTCAATTAGTCAAATGATCTCAGGAACGCCTCCCTATACGATAGAGGATACAAAAAAATAGTGAAAGTATAATATCAATCATGTGGAGATTATAACCTCTTTATAAAATTAATTCCAAAAATGAAATAAAAAAATAATATTGAATGAATATAACAAAAAATAGAACACTAAAAATACCACATAAGAACAAAAATGAAATAAAAAATATCCAAAGATAAATAAGTGATATTACATTATAGATATGTGTCATGTGTCAATATGAAAAACCCCATATTAAATAAAAGAACCAAAAACTCCCATATTTGTTATGAAAACATGTCTAGATCACATATCCTTGCTCTATTCTGACTCAACCTTATAACACAGGGCCCTTTCAATTAACCTATCCTAAAACCATGAAATCTATTTTGGTATTTATTTTTCAGATCATGTTGGGTGTGAGTAAAACTCATTAGGTCACCACCAATGACATTTAAAACAATTTCCAGCCAATAAAATTTTATGAAGTTGTAAAATAATAAAATAAAAGAAATTCTTCTTAACACATAGTATTTCTTTATCTATTGCTTTTTAATTCATATTAAGTCCAATAAGAACCTTGGTATAATGACAACTCATGTGGGTATAACATCTTTTCTATCACTCCATTGGTGATTAGAGCCTATTTCCCAATCCAAAAACTCAATTATCATAATGTGATTTTAAACCAGTAGTTCTTTTCTCACATAAATTTATTAATATTTTTCAAAATGGGGCTTTGATGCAGCAGATAATATCTGACACACATTTATCACTATGGTCTGTTGATGTAGAAAACCATGTATTACACTTGATTATCACATATAACACAATATCTCAATATAATACATATCAGATTATCACATGTACCACGACATCCCATTAATTAATTCACAAAATAATTAATCCAATTCAATAATTTCATACTCAAATCATTTCATTAATTAATTCCACAGTTAATCAATCACATCAAATCCATTAATTAATTAATAAATTAATCAATAAAATAAATAATAATATTATCAAAATAATATCCATTAATTAATTCAACCATTAGAGAATACAATTCAATTAATTACATAATATCGATAATCTATTAGTTAATTAAAATTAATTAATTCATACATATAATCAGTATAATCTATTAATTAATTATCTAGTTAATTAATCCAATTCATAATACCAATATCCCATTAATAAATTCGATTCAATATTTCAATTTCTATGATTTAAACTAAATCATTAACACATCAAAATTAAATCTAATTAATTCAATTATCAAGGAAATGGTCTAATAATGGAAATTGAAATTTCAAAATTACATACATGTTATCAAATCAATAATATGGGATTTTAATTTGGAACACATACCTTAAATCATTGATGAGTGATCGTATAACATAAATTCTCATAATTGCAGGGGAATACCTAACCACAACTAATAATAGAATCATTAATCATCTCCTAGACAAAATATCAAACATATCATGACCCATTAAAACCACACACACACACAAACACACGCATATATATATATATATATATATATATATCAAAAACCAACATGAAAAACCATCCCTTCAAATGTTGTGAGAATATTGGGAGGAGAAAGGAAACCACACGTGATATCCTTCGCTTACTGGGAGAGGATTGGATCATTAATCTCAGCATTGAATCAAAAATAACATAGGTAATTAGGGATTAAAATCCATTTGGGAGCCTTAAAAATGAGACAAATAATTTAGGTTTGAGATACTATGGATATTGGATTAATATCGATGGTTTGGGTATTTTAAATCAGGTTTTTATGAAAATTAAAACAACATGCTCATTTTAGATGGCATGGACAAAGGGTTTTCCAAACCATGTTCCTTAACCATGAATCCCTTATAAGGGGTTCATAGTTTCTCCTAAAATCATGCATGGGTTGACAAGATGTGCATCAGCCAAGGAAATACCCTATGTTTTTTCTCATATGGTTTACTAGGCTTGGAACATAGTTTGAGAAAACTGGGATACAATCGTACAGAACAACTCATCCAAGAAATATTCTATAATATTCACTCAAAGTCACCCAAAATAAATACCTAACAAAATTTTGCTCAAAAATTAAAAGGTGTACCTATAAAAGAGCCCAATACATCATTATAAAGGATCAATATCTTAAAATCACCACACCTTATAATAGCACATCCTGAAGTTGTTATCCCATGTAACTCTAATATTCAAAAGTAAAAATTTTGGGAAATTTTGCCTATATATCTACATCCCTCTCCCATGTTTCCTCGTGCACACACCATTATGACCACAATACATGACCAATTGGCACAGTCTATCCCCACAACACTTTTTTTACTATAATCCAACACACATATTGGATTCTCCTCAATGGATGTACTTGTGTCAACATCAGCATTATTCAAATCAATCACATGTGAATGGTCTAAGTGATACCACCAAAGTAGTGACACATGGAAAATTTCATGAATAACACTATACCTCTATAGAAGAGTAAATCGTTATGTCGGTGGGCTAATATTTTCCACAACCTCAAAAGGGAAAAAACATGGGGTCCAAAATTCCCTATGCTTGTATATAGTGGTGACCAAATCTAAGATATAGAAGATGGAATGCGCGATCAACATCAAAAAACACTATTGGACGTTGAAATCTATTAGAATAGAAATTCTATCTACTCTGAGTTATATCCATTAGCTTCGGATATTAGATAAACATGCTTAGATGTCTCCTGCATGAGACATGGTACTAGTAACTCTAACTCACATACCTCCATCCAGTATATATGTGATCTTCATAGACTACCATAAAGAGACCAGTATGGTTCCATATAAATAGTTTTCTAGCAAGTTTTGTTATAGGTGAACCCCAACAACTCAAGGTTCATCTCAAAATATCAATCATAACCTATGAAACATTCCTGAATAATATCTTCAAGCACATATATAGTATGTTATGACTACCCCTTTTTCAGTGGGTATAATGACGTACTCAATAAAACCTATGAACAACGTGCATTTTTTACGCCATACTAGAAGCATGAAGCATAGAATGTGTCATTTTTTAAATCTGTAGTCTATGGAACCCTGTGTAGATGGACTATTTTACAAATATTATAGTATCCTATCTATTCCACTGAAATTCTCTCTCATAAAGGAAAAAAATGCACTACCTTTACCAAGTGGTCCACAATCAACCAAATAGAATCCTCTTTTCGAGGCATCATGTGAAGACCCACCAAAATATTCTCTATAACCTCAACCCACTTCCATTCCAGAATGGGAAAAAGTTGTTGTAAAACACAAGAAAATTTATTCTCATCCTTCACCTTTTGATTGGAGTAGGTTTAGGTCATAAACCCAACAATTTTCTTTTTTCCCACTTGGACACAATTTTTTTTTATCATAGTCATTATACATTTTGGTAACACCAATATACACTACTGACATTGAGGTGTGAAAATTATGAATCAACTCTTCCTGCATACATATTATCACAACAATTTAATTATAGAAATTGAAGAACTCATTCTCATCTATGGTCCATTTTGAAGGTGTATCCCCACAATCAAGGATCTTCCTCTTCTAAAAGCATTATAGATTCTCATAAATTTTACATTTTATCCATCTCAAAAGAGTAGACTCTAATCAAAATGATATGCGAGTCATCTTTTCCTGACACTCCTAAACTAAAACATTCATCTCATCCAATAAATTCAGCATTTTACACTCAATACATGACTCCTAAACTGCCTAATTATGAGTTTTCCTTCTCATAGAGTCTAAAACATTTTTTACCTTCCTGAACATACAATCCAGCTCAAAATATAAGAACCATATATACAAGACTCATATCTACATCATAATAATAAAATATCGGGATGAGAAGATTTGTTTCAGCTATTGTGATCTTTATAAAAATTAAAATTTTCTCCCTATATATAATCCCACAAACACTTCAAATCATAAACCATTACATCCAACATGAGGTAGTATGTAGTGTATTGCCATATATCTGGACTAAACATCGGTGACCCATATAACTTGATCTCTATGCATCAACATTACTATATTTCTATCTTAAAATCATCACAATACCTTGTATCCTCTTTTCCTGGCCTCAGTAGGAGCAAGATAAGTGATGATGTCAAGTGATTCTTCAAGTCCAAGAAGGAATTATTTAATGATTATAACCATTCATTATTTTTACCCTTATTTATCAATCCTAAAAGAGGTATATTAAAACAAGAAAATTCTTGGATGAACCTATAATAATATCCTGCTAACCCCATCAAACTATAGATATGAAAAACTTTCTTGGGAATCTACCAATAAAAAACAACCTAAACCTTACCTAGTTCTTCTAAAAACCCTTACTCAGAGAATATTTATCACAATAATTGTACATAACCAATACCAAAATAACACTTATATATTTTTCCATATATTAAATATTATATTAGAGTATTCAGGATGATGTAATGATATTGGGAATGATCATCATGAGTCATGTTTTAAACTAATACGTCATCCAAAAAACCACAAAAAAACCAATCCATGTAGAGATTTAATATTATATTCATCAAAGTCATAAATACTAATAGTACAATATCTATCCCGAATGATATCATGATGAATTCATATAATCCATTTCTACTTCTAAAAGCAGTCCAATATATATCTGAAAGTTGAACTCCCAAATAATGATAACCCTATATCAGTAAAATCTTTTAGAAAACATAATCTCCCCTAAACTGGTAAAATATATCATCGATATATCAAAGAGGATAATGATTATTCAAATTCACCAAGATCAACATCCAATAATCAATTGAAATTTGAAACGTTACATCAAAATGTTTTGAAAATATGACTAGAGAACCCAAAGTTGATGTACTCGATTGAATAAGTCCCTTATCATGTAACTCCTCTAATAAATTCCTGAGCTTCTATTGATACGTTTCTTCTATTCTATAAAGGAATAATATAAACTCTCTCTCCTATGTGTTTGTGATCAATCAGAAATTCCACATCTCTCTTAGGTGGAATCCCTGAGAAGTATTCAGGAAAAACATCCTAAAACTTGTCCACTATGGGTGGAAATACACCATGCTTTACACTGACATGATCCAACAATAGAAATCAAAAATAGATGTTAATACACATTTAGTTTATGGTGCAATGTTCCTGCCTAGCACTCCCTAATATCCCATTCTCCACAGTGAACATAATTGTCACCCTAATGGGACATAAAAGACACTCTCCTTCATAAAAAATCAATGCCAATTCAATATTCAACTATCTATTCCATAACCATAATTTGGTCAACGAATATAATGTCTAGTATGTAAATATACAAACTAAAATGCTAATCCAAAACCTCAAGAAATCAACCCATGCATAAATAGATCTCCCTTGACCACACTCACAATGGTGTATCTATCGTCATTACCCAACTTACAAACTCCACCACTAGTCTCAAACCTTCAAATGTTTTGAAGATATAAAATAATGAGATGCAGCAGTATCAAATAAGGCAGAATATATCATAAAATATATAAGAATACTACATCTAATAGTTGATGGTCCAACTGCTCTCTCCACCATGTTAGGATGAAATTAGTGAAATTATACTACCCATATTATGTGTGATGTAGTCTTAGTCTCCATAGTTACCCTGATCTACATATATGGGATATCCATCCAAGAATAACCTCACACACTACCTCTACCCCCATGACTAGTAGAAATCTAGATTCCAAAGTAATATGTGTTTCAATACTGCCTTCTAGTACTATGCTTCAACCTAGATCCTCCATCAATAAACCTATGTTTAGGGTTCCTTCAGAAACATTGTTAATGCGACATATTCCAACAGTCTCATCCGTCTTCCAGTGGT
Organism: Viscum album; assembly: GCA_963277665.1. NCBI lineage: Eukaryota > Viridiplantae > Streptophyta > Magnoliopsida > Santalales > Viscaceae > Viscum > Viscum album. The sequence continues at coordinate 1,179,922,242 of OY728128.1, read as the reverse complement.
TGAGGACATAGTCTTTCAAAGATACCTAACCTACTACATTAGTGATAGATAATCCTATTAGTTTCTATGTGACTTCCCCTTCCCCATGCATCATTTTTTATTATCATCACAGAAAACATTCTAGTATTGATGCTTCATACTATTGGAAGTTGCACCACATGACCGCCTAGGAGAATTCACATTTCCTCCATATAAAGCCTCTTTCCAATTCACCTCATATGTGAGATCTTGATTCATGACTTCGGAAAACTCCTCCATCTTGAAAATATTAACCTATGACTTAATCCCACATTTAATTCCATCCAGAAACCACTTTGTCATCATAGCCTAATCCAATGAAAAATGATGCACACAATCACTATAAAATATTTAATCTCCCTACATAGTTAATTATGAAAATTATCCCCTAATTCATCATCATAAACTCACATTCTATCTCTTTACTTTGTGTATTTATATAATTGTGCTCCCGTATTTTATCCAAAATATATTTCCATTACACATGGTCAGCATATCATGTTGGTCCGGAACATCCCACCAGAACTTTGCTAATCCCCATAGAATATAAATATCAATATTGACCCTCTTCTTAAAAAGAATATGCAAATGGTCAGGTATTGTCTCGATGGACTCAATCCTAAACTATGCTACAAGAGTTCCACCTATTTAGTAAATGATAAAAGGTGGTGTAACTGAAACTCCTTTGTAAGGATAGATATACACTTCTCCATCCACACTAGGCGTCTCTAAATAAATTTTATAAAGATATCAATGTTCTAATGGAACTGCCATCTTTCTTTCTTACTCAACACTATTGGAGCCTCGACTTCCACTAATGGTGGAGCATCTCCATCAGTAACCTTTGGTCATCTGATAAACAGGATTATTCTTAGAGGCACATCTCTATAATAGAAAACACATTCCTTTTGTCTAAAAACACAACACTAACAATGTTAAAAAATAAGGATTCACAAAATTCCCTAATAATTCATACCTCCTTCATCTGCCACATGGTCATAACTGTGGAACTATCACTACCCATGACCATTACACAACTAGTTATTGGTTAACAAAGGGTAAACGTATTCTTATTATTCGTGCATCCTGTTATACACACAATTCCACATTTTTTTTTATCATTTTATAATATTCAACTTCACATTATGCACCACATTATGTTCAAAATAAAAAACTAGGAAAACATTTCAAACTCAACCACTTAACAAAAAACTTATTTTCCGTACATTCATTAAATGATTCATGTTACATGATTATCTTATAATCCTAGGATGATTCTTCCACACTCAACTCTCATGCCATATCAATCCATGATTAAAATCATATAAATTCACAGAATGAAATAAAATTGTTGATAATGTGCATCACCCATTGTAGAATAACATCTAACTGTAACAAAAAATACCAATAACAACAATCCCACCCTGGGTACCTGTGGTTTCTCTAATAAATTGGTCAGCTACCCACATGAAAAAGCTGATAACCATGTCCCGAAACATCATAGTATCCTATCTATTATTTCAAAATTTGAATGAAAAAAAGAAAATAAAATATGGGTCTGATGCAACTTTGTAATGTTCTAAACCAGGTTCTAGAAAATGATACCCTAAATCAGTCGTCCACATGACCACATGTGTGCCTCCCCGTATACCATTTGAAATCAATTAGAAGTGAGGGTCTAATATTGATAATGGGGAGACTATAACCTCTTTATCAGATAAATACCACATCATAAATAAATAAACAATATAGAAAGGATAAAAAAATTAGAACAGTACCATTATCACATAATAACCAAAATGGGAAATACAATACCCAAAACTAAACAATTGATATGAAATTAAAATACATGTATAATTTTCATTATGAGAAACCGAAAATAAAAAGAGAAACTGAAAACTCCCCAGACTGTCCTGACAGCAGGTCTAGTTCCGTCATCCATGCTCTATCATAACACAACCATATAACATGTTTCACATTCCTTTAACCTATCAGGAAACCATGAAATATATTTAGGTATTTATCATACATCCAATTTAGTATGTGATTACATCTTCGTATTCCATCACCAATGTAATTCCTTGACCCCATAAGTCTTATGTCGATTCATTACATTATTACATTTCCATTGAATCTATATTCAAAACTCAATGGACCAAACTATTTATCATTTTTAGAAAACCAGATTACTAACTTGATAACGACAATACATTGAGAAAAATAAATAGCTCATAACTTATGTAAAATATATACATCCTTGAAGTATCATTCAAATTATTCTTATTCATATATTCGGTAAAGGGAAAAAACAAGGGCGGGCTCAAATGCTGAATAAGAGTATGTAGAACAGAATCAATAATGAATCAATAATAATAATAGACATGTTATGATAAATAATTGATAACACATTCAAATAAAATAACTGGATAAGGAATAATAAACAATTAAAGGTAAATAACTGAAATAGATTACATATAATCAATAAACTGATACTGAAATTCAATCATAGATATGTCGATGAAAAATATCCAAGATAAATAATAACTGATTCCAATTGAGGGAAATGTCTAATTATTCGAATCCATCTGTAACATCCCAGGTAAATAAATAATATTACATTCTAATTTTTATCAATATTTGTGAATAAAATGTTAATACTACTATAAAGGGAATGATTTGCTCGTTGGCGTACCCAATACGCAACAACGAGTTTCTTTGAAATCTTACGTTGCACACTAATAATATAATAATATTATAATAGTTAACGCCTAGCTATTGTAATGGAGGGAATGAACAGAAAAAACTACAAAATTATTACATATGTTTGTTAAATATTTTTACATTTATCCAATAAATGTTTGAGGCTTGAATGCAAATGAATCAAATTTTAAGCATAAATATTCTAATATTCTTTAAAAGGTCGATTAACCGCCTTTTGATGGAGAACCCTTTTTAAATATACTTCTGACAATTTTATATGTTTTATTTGATAGAATAAAATCCTTATTTAGAATCTGGACATCAAAATTTACATTTTTGTAAATTTTTGTTATTTTTCCGATAAAGATCATTTTTGGTGAAAATGTTTCATTTTAATTCAAAACCTCATTTTAATATGATTTATTTATATGGATATATTATCTTTTTAATGGAGATTAAATTGTATTTAGAATTTATTTTTACCATTTAATCCAATGGTGGACATTGGAATTAATTTCACATAGAAATTGGACTTAAACTAGTGTGAATCTTTTAATAGATATTAATTTTTAAAAACACTCTATTGGTTTTGACAGAGGGAATGAATTATTAAATTAATTAATGCACATTATATATTTTGAATCTGGTAAAATAGACATAATTTTTGAATTCAGAATATAAAATATAGCTTTGGGGGAATTTTTGGTATTTTTCTGAAAAACATCAATTTTTGATGAATAGTGAAACAACTATGTGGTAGTTAAAGAAACTGATTTTTCGTTTAAATTAATCATCACCACTTTTCTGATTTGATTTTCAAAATTCCGATAATCATTGTAGTCATTATGAAGTAAAATGTGGTTCAATGAGATTAAAATAATTTTTTGGTGAATAGTAACTTTTAAGTTTTATTAATCGCGATTAGAGGTAATTAGTATAATTTATGGTAAAGATAATGTTATAATAATATGAAATGACCATGACACATTTCATACCCTTATTGGATGATTCATGGACGACCAAGAAAATCCATGGGTAAACATGGGGACCCCATGGAGTCACTTTGGTTGGAAAATGACATTGATAACTTTTTATTTAAAGTTAAAATTAAAATGTCACAATCATGTATTGTTTTACTAAAACAATTTTTTCATGGTGTTATACAAGTCATATTTTTGACTATAAATATTCCATAGATATATAATAATATTTCCCACATCATGATTTTTTTAATAATTTTTATACTTTAAATAAATTATTTTATTTATGACACCATGATGATGAAGTGATTACCTCATAAATGAACGATTTAAATAAAATGAGAATATAAGGTGAAATCTAACTCTTAAACATGTCACAAACCTATTGGATGGGTGGAAATCGAAACCTTATCACCATATCCTCAAAATAGTTTCTTTTGGGACCTTTAAAATCCGAAAATCATTTTATAATAAAGTAATATTTTATGACTTTCCAAGAGTGACCCTCCTCTTCATTTATAAAAGGCCCCCACCTCTACCACCTTACCCAAACCTCTCAAGACTTTGGCTCATCCAACCCCTGACCATTTAATCTTTCCACATCCCTTTTTGCATCATTTAAGCCTCAGCTTTGGCAGATTTCTCTTAAAAAAACCCTTTTGTTTCAAACCAAGAGGAGTTACCGATTTAAAGGTAATATCTTCACTTGTGTTCTTTTGTTTTATTTTGATTCTCCAAACCCTTAAACACTTTTTATTCCTTTCTTTTGTAACAAAACTAGTATTTAAAATATACTAGGATTTTGTTATGTGAAGCATTAGAGCTACAATTACACACACCTCCGTCTAATGGTTAAGGAACAAACTGTTTCTGTGGATGGTGAATTACCGCCTCACCAAACGATGATTGTTCAATATTCTCTTAACACCTTTCATGGTGGCCATTATGATTTCACTGTATTTTATATATGATATATATGGTATTTATGTTTTCCATATTCTTCTGTATTTTATATTTAATACATACCTTTATGCTTTGCATGTTGTGCAAATGCGATAATTTCATACGAGGAAGTGTGGACTACCGCCCCCTCAAGTGATGTGACTCGTTCATGAAATACATGGAATGTATAAAGAACGAAATTAATGATCTTATGTGACCTATAAAATAATATATATTAAACTGTAATTGTAATATATATATCTATCAATTATTTTTAATTCCATTAATATTTCAATGAAATGAAAGTAGCGTTCATGAGAACGTATGACCTACCATCTCCATAAACGGTGCATTTCATTTATTTTTATCTCCAAATATTATGGCATAGTATAAAATGAATATGTAATGGATATATATGATATTTAAATCATTAATACTATTCTGGAGATGATTTACTTATAACTACAAGGACAATCATTGTCAAACAAGTTCATTTTTGACTCATGTACAAAACATCGACAAAAACATCTGATATGAACTCACATTATTAACCAATTATTATAACATTATAATATGTGATATGAACTAAAGAATACTGTTTAAAGGAGGAACATAAGCAATTATAAATTGACCAAAGTTTATTATTCAGGAATATAAAGAAACAAACAAGACAAGTCGGACTTGAGGTAAGGGACCCTACCTCTCTCTTTATTTTTAAGTACTCTTTTTATGTAACTTAATTTAATCTCCTATTTATTAGGTTGGGGTATGTTCTTTTATATTCATATATCTGTAAATTTTATGTTAATATGATGAGAGACCCTATTTTATCTCATCAATCCATTTTTGGATGTTTTATGTGGCGTTGTTAGGCTGCTGAATTTTCATAAGGGGATTTTCATCTCACTTTTTATTCCCGTGAGATTCATGCTACATTGGCCACTATTTCCTTTTGTGTGGTGTATGTAATGCCCATTATTTTACTATTTGTATAATATACTCTCATTTATGGGTAGTTACATCTTCATTGTATGACCCTTCTTTCCTGAGGTGTACGTTTCGAAGGTTGCCCAAATCGGGAAGGGAACCTTTGACACTCCTCTTTTAAAAAGACTTATTTTGTTATGTCTTTTAATTTACATCTTTTTATGTTGGGATATGTTATTATATATGCTTATTGATGTAAATTTTATGTCCAAGTGATGAGATACAATTTTCTTTCTCATCAAAAAATTTTATGAATTTTAAAGTGACGTCGTTAGGCTGTCAAATTTTACCAAGGGAACTTTTTAACCCAATTTCAATTTCATTGGGTTCAACATGTAGTTATTGAATATTTCATCATTTGAATATGTGTTAATTACCTTTGATTGTTTTACACTTAATATCAACTTATATTGGGTGTATTTATATTTTTCACACATAATTTTGAGGATGATTTATCCTTAATTTAAGGATACCTTCTTTATAAGGGATTTCATCTCATTTTACATTTCAATTGAGACTTTATTATTGTTATGTAAAAATTCACTCTTATATGGTGAATATACTATCCTTTGGAATATTATATCATGAATCCATTTATTCTCATGATATTATAATGTTCTTATTATATGTTATTCCTAATTATTGTATTCAAGTGTCTCTAATTTTGGTAAAAACCCTTTAACTAAAATATCACTTTAAATGTTTTAATGATTTTTCCTTATTAATATCCATGTTTTCAAAATGGTTTTAAGGATTTATTTATATTGATATTAATGGTTTAAAATTTTAAAAGTTTCAAGGTGGTATGGGACACTTTGATACAGAAAAATCTCTTTATTAAATGTTTTAAATGGTTTTGAAAATGGTGTTTTTGAATGGATTCAATATTTGAATATCATAAAATGTTTTATTGTTATTGTAATGTGGGAATGTTATATTTCATTTATTCTTGAGTTATGTTCTATAATTATGTTTTGTTTCTTGGAAATAATTAATGAAAATGGGTGGTTCCGTGATAAACTAAGGGCGAGTGAGCCCCATATAGCTCTCCAATGATTTGGGTAACACGAAGGGGTTAAATGATAAGGTTTCTCCAAAGAGATTTAGGGAATATACTGTTATGGGTATTCCAAATGTAACCATGAGGGTTAATCCCTACGTAATATTGTTATGAGTTCCTCAATTTACCTTTATGTCTTATTATTTCTATGAGTTATTCGTAAATATTATGATTTCATGAGGTTTTTTAAATTGCTTATGTTTTATGAGTAAAGTATGAGTTTATTGATTCTTATGTATACATGGAATAATGTTTTCTTTACATATTATTATAACCCTTATTGAGATTTTTATGCTCATCCAATGTTTTTTTGAAATGTTTTTCACAGGACATAAAGTTGAATAGGGTCAAGGAAGGGATCAAGGAAATGTCAGGATGTCTAAAACAAGGAACTAGACATGACTCTTTTGTTCAAGAGTTTTTTTTTGTGAAAAAAAGGAAGTTGAGTAGATGTGTCTACTTTGAAGTCTTTGAGATGTAATACTTATGTCCTAATTCTCTAAAACTCTAAACCTGAAAAGATCCTCAATGTGAATTATTCATTTAATTCAATAATAAGTAATGTTTAAGGCCCGGTCCTTATAGTTGGTATCCAAGGACGGTTTAGATAACTTTAGAGGTTAGTGTGTTAGGTGACAAGTTGTGTATAACCACAATGGTTATTATATTTGACAGAGTCAATGTTATTTTTGAAGGTTGGAATGATTTTGAGACAAATTGGATAAGTATATCGTAGTGTTTATCTTCCTCTTTAGTACATAATGATTTTTTTGATATACTCACACTGACATTTCTAGTTTTAGTAAATGGATGGATCTAACAGGAAACAAATTGACAATGGGTTTGAAGGAAAATGTGGTGGTTCTCTGATTAAGAGACTGGATGAAATGGGGGATTCAATGAGAAATCTCGTGGTTATTCTAAACCGACTATCAGGAGTCATGATCAACCACTTGAACCTTGGTGAGTTCTCTAATGCATCATGTACGAGAGAAACATCTCGACATGGAAGTTCAGGTAATAATTATAAAGGTAACAATTAGGGTTTATATGATCCTTACTTTTGAGGTAATTATGGGTTACTATACGTTATGATGGAATATGAATGACATGAGATAAACTTGAGGTTAAATTATGTTATAGTTATTTTTGAAGATTTTATCTCATATTGGGGAATGTTTTAAGAATTATATAGTTTTGGAAAAAGGACAACATGCAAACCGTGTGACAACCCGTCGTGTCGGACAAAGCTTCGGGAATCTAACCCACATCCAAAGTGAGACTGGTATTTATCGCCTACCACTAGACTACGTGAAGTTCCTAGTAAGTTTGCCTAATTATTTTTTAGTTAGATGATTTTATGAATCAAGAGTAAGTTGATTTTGGGTTATCTATAGAAATTATTAACCTATCGTGGTGGATATGTGATTAGGTTAATTACTTTTCAGTATGAGACTTTAAAAGAAACTAATGTTATTTGGAGATAATTGTTAATTTGTACCTTGGGAGACTGTCTGATTAAATCCTTCAAATATGTGGGTTTCAATATTAGTTGGGTTTTCATTGAATAATTTTATGGACATGTTTTTTATTGAATGGTCTTCATTGAGCTTTGGGTTTTGTTGAGAAATTTTTTGGAGATTAGGAGTAGTTTTTATTTTTTTTAAAGAAAATATCCTTTTTGGGTATTATCTGATCTCGTACTAAACTTTTTGGTTTGGTTTTTGTTGAGATCTAAAGAAATGGGAAATATATAGTTCTCTTTTGTGGATTAGGTGATTCTCTAGAAGTTGATTATAGTACTATTAATGCGAACATGTCTTCCTAAATACTCGTCTTTTGGAGAAAATATGAGTTTGATTAAAGAATATAGTAAAAGTTGAAAGTCTACGTGACAAGTATTTTTCATTCTTATTTAGTTAAGCTCAAAAATAAATTCGTCAATGAAGTGAAACTTAAAATAAAAATTTTGTCTGTTAACTTTTCCTATTGGGGAATCGAATACCGTTTAACCCATCACAAGTTTGTGATTTTCTTGTGGTTAACTTTCTCCTAGACATGTTTACTGTCACTCTCCATCAGAACATGACCGTTTTTTTTCTCCACCATATCCATATTTTTATACTTGGAATCCTAGTATGGGTTAACTTGGGTGACCTTTGTACTTCTCTCCCTTTCTTTTAAAGTGATAGTTTTACTGACTCTTGTTTCGATGTGGGACTTTAAATGAAGTTTCCAAGCCCAATTTTCAAATTGTGAGGATGTAGTTTCTAAAAGGTGGGAAGGATGTAACAACCCAGATAAATAAATAATATTACACTCTAATGTTTATCAATATTTGTGAATAAAATGTTAATACTACTTTAAAGGGAATGCTATGCTCGAAGACGTACCCAATACACAACACCGAGTTTCTTTGAAATCTCAGCTTTCAGACTAATAATATAATAATATTATAATAGTTAACGCCTAGCCGTTGTAATGGTGGGAATGAACAGAAATAACTATGAAATGATTACATATGTTTGTTAAATATTTTTATATTTATCCAATAAATGTTAGAGGCTTAAAATGCAAATGAATCCAATTTTAAGCATAAATCTTCTAATATTCTTTAAAAGGTTGATTAACCACCTTTTTATGGACAACCCTTTTTAAATATACTTTTGAAAATTTTATAAGTTTTATTTAAATGAATAAAATCCTTCTTTAGAATCTGGACATCAAAATTTACATAGTGTAAATTTCTGTTATTTTCCCGATAAAGATCATTTTTAGTGAAAATGTAGCATTTTAATTAAAAACCTCATTTTAATCTAATTTATTTATATGGATAGATTATATTTTTAATTGATATTAAATTGTATTTAGAATATATTTTTATAATTTAATCCAATGGTGGTCATTGGAGTTAATTTCACATTGAAATTGGACTTAAACTAGTGTCAATGTTTTAATAGATATTGTTTCTTAAAAACACGCTATTGGTTTTGACAGTAGGAATGAATTATTAAATTAATTAATTCAAATTATATATTTTGAATTTTTTAAAATAGAAATCATTTTTGAATTCGGAATATCAAATATATATTATGATGAATTTTTGGTATTTTTCTGAAAAACGACAATTTTTGATGAATAGTGAAACCATTAAGTGGTAGTTAAAGAAACTGATTTTTCGTTTAAATGAAACATTACCACTTTTGTGATTTGATTTTCAAAAATCCGACATACATGGTTTTCATTAAGAAGTAAAATGTTGTTCAATGAGATTAAAATAACTTTTTGGTGAATAGTAGCTTTAATGTTTTATTAATCGCGATTAGAGGTAATTAGTGTAATTTAAGGTAAAGATAATGTTATAATAATATGAAATGACCTTGACACATGTCCTAACCTTATTTGATGAGTCATGGCCTACCAAGACAATCCATTGGTCATCTTGGGGACCCCATGGATCCACTTTGGCTGGAAAATGACATTAATAAATATTTATTTAAAGTTAAAATTAAAATGTCACAAACATGTATTGTTTTACAAAAACAATTTTTACATGGGGTTATACAATTCATATTTTTGACTATAAATATTAATTATAAAGATAAAGATATTTCCCACATCATGATAGTTTTTTATAATTTTTAGACATTAAATAAATTATTCTATTTATGACACCGTGATGATGCAGTGATTACCTCATAAATAAATGATTTAAATAAAATGAAAAGATACGGTGAAATATAAGTCTTAAACATGTCACAAACCTATTGTATGGGTGTATTTCGAAACATTATCACATTATCCTCAAAATATATCCTTTTGGGACCTTTAAAATCTGAAAAGCATTTGATAATAAAGTAATATTTTATAACTTTCCAAGAGTGCCCCTCCTATTCTCTTATAAAAGGCCCCCACCACTACCACCTTAACAACACATTTCAAGCCTTTTCCTCGGCCAAACCCTACCCATTTCATCTCTCCATATCCCTCTTGTCATCATTTAAGCCTCACCTTTTCCAAAATGCTCTTCAAGAAACCTTTTTGGTTCAAACCAAGAGAAGTTATCCGATTTAAAGGTAATGTCTTCTCATGTGTTCTTTTGTTTTATTTTGCTTCTCCAAACCCCAAACTCTTTTTATTCATTTCTTTTTTAACAAAAACAGTATCTTAAATATAATAGTATTTTTTTATGTGAAGGATTCAAGCTACACTTACACACACCTCCGTCAAATGGTTAAAGAACATACTGTTTCTCTGGATGGCGAATTACGGCCTCACGAAACGATGATTGTTCAATCTTCTCTTAACACCTTTCATGGTGGCCATTATGATGTCACTGTATTTTATATATAATATATATGGTGTTTATTTTTTCCATATTCTTTGGTATTTTATATTTAAAACATACCTTTATGATTTTCATGTTGTGAAAATGCGATAATTTCATATGAGGAAATGTGGACTACCGCCCCCTCAAGGGATGTGACTCGTTCATGAAATACATGGAATTTATAAAAAATGAAATTAATGAAATTATCTGACCTATAAAAACATATATATTATACTGTAATTATAATATATATCTATCATTTATTTTTAATTCCATTAGCATGTCAATGAAATGAATGTAGCGTTCATGCGTACGTACGAACTACCGTCTCCATGAACGTTGCATTTCATTTATTTTTATCTCAAAATGTTATGAAATAGTATAAAATGAATATTTACTGGATATATATGATATTTAAATCATTAATACTATTCTGGTGATGCTTTACTTATAACTACATGTACAATCATTTTCAAACAAGTTGATTTTTGACTCATGTACAAAACATCGACAAAAATTTCTGATATGAACTCACATTATCAACCAAATATTATAACACTATAATATGTGATATTAACTGAATAACAATCATTAATTGAGGAACTTAAGCAATTATAAATTGACCAATGTTTATTATTCTGGAATATAAATAAATGAACAAGACAATTCGGACTTGAGGTAAGGGATCCTACCTCTCTTTATTTTTAAGTACACTTTTTATGTAACTTAAATTAAGCTCCTCTTTATTATGTTAGAGGATGTTATTTTATATTCCTATTTATGTAAATTTTATTTTAATACGATTATAGAACCTATTTTATCTCATCAATCCATTTTTTAAGGTTTTATGTGGCGCCGTTAGGCTGCCATATTTCCATAAGGGGATTTTCATCTCACTTTTTATTCCCGTGAGATTCATGCTACATTGGACACTATTTCCTTTTGTGTGGTGTATGTACTAACCATTATTTTACTATTTTTATAATATAATCTCCTTTATGGGTTGTTACATCTTTATTGTATGACCCCTATTTCATGGGGTGTACGTTTCGAAAGTTTCCCAAATCGGTAAGGGAACCTTTCACACTCCTCTTTTAAAAAGACGTATTTTGTTATGTCTTTTAATTTACATATTTTTATGTTGAGATATGTTAATCTATATCCTTATTGATTTAAATATTATGTTCAAGTGATGAGATACCATTTTCTCTCACATAAACTAATTTTATGAATTTTAAAGTGATGCCGTTAGGCAGTCGAATTTTACAAAGGGAACTTTTTAACCCAATTTCGATTTCATTGGGTGCAACATGTAGTTATTGAATATGTCATCCATTGAATATGTGTGAATGAACTTTGATTGTTATACACTTAATATCCACTTACATTGGGTGTAATAATATTTGTCACACATAATTTTGACGTTGATTTATCTTTAATTTAAGGATATCCTCTTTATAAGGGATTTCATCTCGTTTTACATTTTTCTTGAGACTTCATTGTTGTTATGAACCAACTAACTCTTATATGGTTTATATACCGTCCTTTGGAATATTATATCATGAATCCATTTATTCTCATGATATTATAATGTTCTGATTAAATGTTATTCCTCAATTATTGTACTCAAGTGTCTTTAATTTTGGTAAAAACCTTTTAACTAAAATATCTCTTTAAATGTTTTAATGATTTGTTCTTATTAAAATCCATGTTTTGAAAATGGTTTTAAGGATTTATTTATATGGATATTAATTTTTTAAAATTTTAAATGTTTCAAGGTGGTCTGGGACACTTTTATTCAAAAAAATCTCTTTATTAAATGTTTTAAAAAGTTTTGAAAATGGTTTTTTTGAATGGATTCATTATTTCAATATCTTAAAATATTATATTGTTATTTCAATGTGGGAATGTTATATTTCCTTTATGCTTAAGTTATGTTCTATGATTATGTTTTCTTTCTTGGGCATTTTTTATGAAATTGGGTGGTTTTGTGATAAACTAAGGGCGAGTGTAACACCCCAAGAATTCATAATGTGTTATTTCTTCAAAATAATTCAATAACTTGCACTACACGCAACACCGAGTTCAATTGCACTATGACTTACCAAAAAGCCATTCAAAAGAGGTTATGAAGAGTATTAACTAAATTTTAAACTTTATATAATCCTTATAATTTTTCCATATTATGAGTATCTTAGACATAATGCAAGAACAAATTCATTTTCAGAATTGCACTTTTATCAACTTTTAATAGTGAACCCTTTTTAAATACAATATTTTAAAATTTTTGACTAAATGGGGACATCAAAAATTTAAAATGAAACATCCCAAGCTTCCATGGTACACTTTCGTTGAATAATACAGTAGCGTGTGTTGTACGCAACCTTGAGTTTTAACACACACCACAACCAATCAAACTAGCCGTTATGAATAGTAATACCTAATTTTTGAAATTATATATATATTTTATATTTCAAAATGGACTTAATTATTGGATTAGGAATATCTAATTTAGCATAAGGTTAAATTTTGGTACTTTTCGGATAACTTTCATATTTTGATGAATAGTGAAAATTACTAAATTTTAATTAAAAACAACTTTTTTAATCAAAATAATTAATAGTGATAAATTATGAATTTGAGTGGTTTTAAAGTATATTTAGAATATATTTTTACCATTTAATATAATGTTGGTCATTGGACATATTTTACAATTAAACCAAACATAAACAAGTGTCAATCTTTTGATAGTTATTATCTCTTAAAAACACTCTTTTGGTTTTGACAGCGGGAATTAATTTTAAATTAATTTCTACCACTTCTGAGTTTTGAATTTAGGAAAATGGATTCCATATTTGGAATAAGGATGTTCAAATTGTGTAAATAGGTAACTTTTATTTTTAGATATTTTGAATAATTACTGCGGTAAATATTTTATTTACCATGGTTAAGGGTAAATCCGGTAAATAAGGGTTAAAAAATAATATTATAATAATACTAAATTACCCTAAAACGTGTCTTAACCCTATTGGTTGATACATGGTCGACCATGGGAATATTTGGGTCGATTTTGGGACCCCATGGATCCACTTGTAAGTGATAATGACACTTTATTTTAATTAAGTTAAAATGAATACAAAAATGACACAAGCTTATATCTTTTAGCAAAACAATTGTTACATAGGGTTATATATGTTTGATTTTATATTATAAATATTCATTAGAAATATAAAACTATTTCCTACATAATGATATTTTATTTATAATTTTTAGACATTAAATAATTTATTTTATTAATGACACAATGATGATGCAGTAATTACTATAATAGTGAAAAATTAAAATAATTGATATTATAAATACCCAAATAAATATAATATGAAACTTTCAATGAATTAAACTAATTTTCTAGGATAATATGATATATTAGGATTGATTTAATTGACTTTTTTTGAAGTAATCAATCTGTTATGAGTTTCACAAAAATCAACTATTGAATAGTGTCAAAATTGACATAAAAGAGTTCTTAAAACAAATATTATATTATCAATTGATATTAAATTCCTAAAAATCTAAGGTTCGGCCAAGAGACTTATATCATGATAAGTTCATTATTAATGGACCACTTGGGGGTCGTTTGGATGTATATATTATGTTTATTAACCATATTATATAAAAATACAAAGAGACATTGTAAAAGTGAAACTAATTAACTTAAAGTTAATACTTAAAGATAAGGTTAATATAAGTACAACAACCTGTCTAAATTATATTGGTTGAGTTGTTTTCGACCCATACCCACCTTAACCTTTGAATAGTCAACTTAGGATCCATTAGAAACCGAATATGAATTTATTATAAATTAATATTTCTAGCTTTTCCAAAGGTGCCCCTCACCCCTCTTATAAAAGGGCACTCCTCCTTCTCATTTCTTCACACCTTCAAAGCCTTTTGGTTCGGCCAAACTCTGCCCAAATACTCTCCCAACATCCCTCAATACAACCTAGTGGCCTTTTTTTGATCAGAAATCCAACATAAGGAGCCCTTTTGATCAAATCAAAAGGAAGAACCCGAAGAAGAGGTAATGTTTTCACCACCCCTTTTCAAGTTCATTTCTTCTTCCACTTCTTCTTCCTTTGTTGTTACCATTGTAAAATAATAACTCCAGTATCATATATATACTATGATGTTATTATAAATACGGTACAACCATATTCAGTATTCTATCCACCCTTTGAATAACATGTCACCATACGTGCGTACGTACGACTTACCGTCTCCACGTCGTGGTGTAATTGTTATTCAATTTAATATTATTTGGATGGGTATAATAATGATGTGTAACTCATGTAAATAATAAATATAACATGTTAATGATTCTGTATATATTATATACCATCCATTTATATATTATTTTAATATCAAAAGAATGATATTGTCGCTCGTGCGTACGTACGGACTACCGTCTCCACGAACGCGATGAGATTAATTCTCCATCGTAACCATTAAAGTATAATTATCATTTGATGATTTAAAAATGATGTTTAAGTACTTGATATCATTCTGGATATGAATAATATACAACCTATCCTTTACAAACATGTCTTATGTAACAAAACATATGAAAGAAAACAAGTAAGTTAACACCTGAAACAACGATAATACTAAGATATTATTATCAAATCAATATTAAAAGATCATATATGATATCATATTAATGTATATGATTCTTGTATAATTTAATAACAATTATTTCACCATTATACAGGAGGTTAACCTACCCCAACCAAGGAAAAGTACAAGGTAAGGGTTATTTCACAATCTCTTCATTATCCGAGGTTGTTTATATGTAATAATCTACTGGGATCTCTTTATCATCCACATCCATGTTTCTTAAAAATGTATTTCAAAACATTTTTACTATTTACTAGAATATGAGTTAAAGTCATTTATACCCTTTTTGACTTTTATAAGTGGTTTATAAAGGAATCTTTCCGTCGTTTTCAAAACAAGGTCCTTTTTAACCTTTTCGACAGAATTAAGGTAAGAATGTTATTTTTAACTTATACGGCGGGTGCGGCTATTTTACACTGTTATAAAATCTTCAAAGCTTCCCTTACAAGCTTATAAGAATATTTTCAAAGAAAATGTTTTATTTTATATGGATCTTAAATGATTTCAAAATAAAAGGAGATTTTTCTTTAAAAAGAATTTTGATTTCATCTATGTCAACATCCTTTGATGGATTTTAAGATTATTTGAAGTTGATTTATTATGATACAAAACTTTTATATTGTATTGAAGGTTTTGTGATATGTTTGACTATGGATGTGCTATTTTTATACCATTCATATTTTATGGTGGAAGTATTGACATTTCGTATGCTTGTTTTAATACGAATGTTTATGTTATGTTTAAAACTTTTCATATGGGAATGCATTGGACTTAATATGTGATGGGTGGAGCTCGTTATAGCTCCTCGATGCATCGGTAGGTCTCATGAGACAAACTAGTGTCTTGGCATAAGGCCTTGACAAAATCTTATTTGTAGTCTTGGCACGAGGCCTTGACTAAGTGGTTATGATAGTCTGGCATTATGCATTCCAACATTATGAAAGTTGTTATTGATATTGCATGTGATTATTCGATTAATAGAATATCCATGTGAACAAGTAAATGGCATTATTTCATTTTACTTTTGCCATACTATGTTGAAGTTCAAGTTTAAAAGGCTTTTGTTTTAGTTATAAATTGCCTTAAATGTTTATGCTTATTTTTGAATGTTCCGCTATATTGTTATCCTTACTGGGCATCTGAGCTCACCCCTTTCTATGTTTTATTTTTCCCAGGATGTGAAGATGTAAGTTATGAATGACCTGTAGGGATAGTATGAGGGGATATGAAGACAAGATGTTTTTTATGATGTAATGTAAAAATTTATTGATGTATATAGTTATTCCAAGGCTACTAAACTAATCGGTCTTTCGAGACTTGATCTTTCTCGTGATCATGCCAATGTTATGTAATAATGCACTGACTCTGGGTAACTGGGGTCGGGGCGTTACAGCGAGTGAGTCCGATATAGCTCTCCAATGAATTGGGTAACGTGAAGGGGTTAAACGCTAAGGTTTCTCTGAAGATATTTAGAGAATATACTGTGATGGGTATTCTAAACGTAACCATGAGGGTTAATCCCTACGTAAGAATGTTATGAATGCCTCAAGTTACCTTTATGTCTTATGATTTCTATGAGTTATTCATAAATCTTTTGATTTAATGAGGTATGTTAAATTGCTTATGTTTTATGAGTAAAGTATGATTTCATTGATTCCTATGTATAAATTGAATAATGATTTCTTTCCATATTGTTATAACCCTTACTGAGATTTTTATGCTCATCCCATGTTTTTCTGAAATGTTTTTCATAGGACATAAAGTTGAATAGGGTCACGGATGGGATCAAGGAAATGTAAGGATGTCTAAAACAAGGAACTAGAAATGAATCCTTTGTTCAACAGTTTTTTTGTGAAAAAAAAGGAAGCTGAGTAGATGTGTCTACTTTGTAATCTTTGAGATGTAATAGTTGTGTCCTAATTCTCTAAAACTCTAAACCTGAAAAGATCCCCAATGTGAATTATTCGTTTAATTCAATAATAAGTAATGTTTATGTCTGGGTCCTTATACCATGTTTCGAGGTACATGATACCTTTACCATAAACACTATTTAAAAGGTATTCCAGTGTAATGGGTAAAACCCCATCTCACTTGGCCATCTATTTTGTGTAATGGCAGTAGTGATGTATTGATGGGATATCTATAGCCAGACCCTACCAGTTCCATACCTATCTAAATCAATCCTTATATATATATATATATATATATATCTAAAAATAAATTTGTTTCATGAAAAACGTGTCTTATAAAATATATTTATGGATTAATATGTATATATATATCTATAATTCCCCAATGGAGGATAATTAACAAAAGAGTTGCTAATGTTTATTAATGTAGACAACATTGAAATATCATTAATAATATTCATGAGGAAAATATTCTTTAAACATTCCAAATTGTCTCTTCCCACTTTGAAACATTTGAATTAAAATCCCAATGAAAAAAATATAATGAAACATAAAAATTATGAGAATAAAGATATTCAGGATATAACATGTAAAAGGGAAGTATATAAACATTATAAAATTGAATTGGTTCATAACAACAAATAATTGTCAATCGAATGTAAATTGTGTTAAAATCCCTTACTTTGAGTTTGACTTTTCATGAGAATATTTATATTTTTGAATAATAAAAATATTTTAATTATTTACTTCCCTACAAAAAAATTTGATTTTTATAATTAATTTTAATTTACTTATTAAAATGTTTTAAGAAATGACGTAAATAATTTTGTTTACGTCAGGTGATTTGAACATATTCAGTTTATGTGTCAAAATTTACTTTGTTAGGTCAATTATGGATAAAGGGTCCATTATATATACATACCCAAAATAATATATGTTACGTAATTATTGTATTTATAAATAAATTATACTTTTAAAACAAAAAATGAAATTTGGATATGAAAAATGAACCGTCATTACAATCATGGAGATGGAAGGCCATACATGCACATGCGTAATGTTCCCATTTATCCATGATAATTATGGAGTGAAGGTAAGTAAATTTATCTGAAAATATAATGATAATTATATTATAAATACATTTTCCTTTTAATCATATATAATTATATTAATAATTCTTGTGATTTAAAAGGAATCACATCGGGTCGAGGAGGCAGTAACCCACATGTCCTAGACCGATGTTATCACCATTATGTGTGTGAAAAGGGTGATAATTAAATGATATATGATATTTATATAATGTTAATTATTTTATTAATATAATATAAATTTCATTTATGTTAAATATGTTTTAATAAACCTATCCATAACAATTTCCATGTAATGTGTGAATGTATCACATCACTATGAAGAGGCAGTAGTCCACATGTCCACAAATGATGTTATCATATTTACACAAAATGGACGTGTTAAAACAAATTAATCATAAATTAATCATTAATATCATATATTAATATAGTTTCCATTATAATTCTAAACCATGGGAAGTTGTAAAGGAAAAATTATGGACATCGTTTTGTGAGGTCGTACTTTACCGTACACACTATCGGTAAGTTTCTTACCCAATTGATTGGATTTTTTGTAAGTTCAGGTCATAAATATATATAAAAACATATAGTTAAATTGGTGACCTTATGTTTATTTTTTATTAAATAAATAACAATATTTAATGTGGTGGATAATTAAAATAATACAAAATATCTTGATGCATTATGTCACCACTTCATTGGGAAACTCATTTCAGTTTTCACCAATGGGATTCCATGGATGGATTTCCACCTAAGGAGGTGATTATAGGAAGTGGGTAGAGATTTTTAGAGATTATTTGAGCATATATTTTGTTATACAAAGTGATTTATAAGTTTAAATAAGTGGAAGGGTTAGTTCATTTTTATAGTAGAGGAGGTTTGATGTTCTTGTATATTTTACAAAATGGAATTTGACCGAAGATTTTCCCCTATATATCATATACAATAATAGACCAATTAGATCCTAGGAATATAGGGTTTAAATAATAACTCTCAAAGACTTTTAGAGAAGTTTCAAGTTCATTTTGGTGCTTGCATTTAAGGATTGTCCCTTATAAAGATATATTTCCTCTTAATCTCTGTAATTAATTCAAATTAGTTACACAAATATTTTTGTTACAAAACTATGTTAAAATTATCAGATAATTTTAATTATTCTTATTCAGAATATTGAAACCATTTTTCCATGATTCCAATGACACAGTTTTATGAAAATAATTTAAAATTAATCCTATTTTATGTATGATAATACATAGTTTTAGTGTAATGAATGTTCAGAAGCATGCTATATTTTTATATATGATTTCAATGTGAAATTGATTAAAATGAACAAAATTGGTTAAATATATTTAAATTTTATTAGATTAATATTTAAAAAAATCTAATATTATATTTATACGTATAATTAAATTATATGAAAACAAATTTTTGAATTAAAATTCAGTATTTTTCATTATTCATAAAAACATGAAACGTTAGCGAAAAATACAAAAAATTCACTCTAACCTACTTTTTAAATTTATCAGAGAAAATGATTTTTTTCATATTAAATTCATAAAATTCTAAAATTTAAAATTTTATGTAGGTGTTCTGTTAAAAGGTTGTAATATTTCATTTAAAAAATATATGGTTTTCTGCATAATAATAGATTTTTTCTTATCTTATATTTAGTAAATATATCTGATGATTTTAAAAAATAATTGACCTAAAATATAGTGAATATATTTTATATATATCCCTCAATAACATTAATCAACTCAATTTATTAACATAAAATTACATTGTTAGCAAAGAAATAGTTTTTTATAAAAACATTACCATTATATTCAATTGGTAAATATATTCATGACAAATTTATTTGTAACCAATGAATTCAACAATATATTTTCATAATTTAGTTAATCTTGTTAATAACATTAAATTTAATGGAAGCTTTGTATCTTATTTTATTTAATAATAATATTTTTAATCATATATTATTCTTTGGCGAAACACTGTCTTCTATGTTATACAATTCATCAAGGAATGTTAGTATTGTATGTAACAAAATACAGCCTCGGTGTCCCATCTTGAGAAAGGAAGTTTTTTTGTTACATTTAACATACTCATATCTTGGGTTTTCATATAAATAAATATGGGAGAAAATAAATATAATCTAAAAGGAAAAAATTATAATCTCTTCAGGGGTTATATTCTCCCCACCTAAAATAAATTGCATCATCACAATTCCCAAATAATCTTATTAATAAAGGTAATGACAATTGAAAATAATAAATTATTGAAAAAACAAAATCATGAATAGGTTTAATAAAAAATATTCTTAATAAGAGATAAAGGAATAAAAAATGGTCACAAAACTATGATCCCTAGTTGGAGAAAATTTTTGGGAAATGAAAACATAGATATGGTTAACAAATCTAACAATCATATTCTGATAGAAAATGATAGATAGCCTGTTTAGATTAATGTTGATGACCATAATACGTTAAACAAATTTTATTAAAAATTTCATTGATATCAACAAAAATGATGATAATATGACTACATTTTTTTCAAGTCCATTTTCCATATAGTTTATGAACTATTTCATAGTATAATAATATTATAAAATGTATGTTTATATTTTTTTAAAAAAAATCATATCCATCGGTTGTTCATTGAATTATTTCTACATCATTTCATAGCCTATGATGTATCATTTAGTGAAGTAATACATTAACCTCTAAAACCTCATCCAATTATCAACTTAATCCATTTCATAAATGGATAACTATTCAAAAATGATTATGATCCAACACATTATAACTAATTTCATCTAATTTTCAAAATGAACTTGTAAAATAATATGAAGTGACTTTTAATAATCACTTAACAAATGTATAACTATAGTAATAACATAAATTACTATAAAACCATAGTGAAAAAATGAATTATTTTTATTAATTTAATATAACATAGATTATTTTATATGATCCTTACGTCCAATAATGATCTAACCTCCATCAATGATTGAATAAACCATTAAACAATAAATCGTTACTTAGTAACAATGTAGTCATCACTTATCTGATTAACGCTATCCAAACAAATAACTTTTTTATATAAAACTAATTTTCATAACCTGACAATCATATTAATGTGTATCTTTCCCTTAACCATGGGTTTTTGAAAAAAAATGTACCTTATACTAAACAAATTCTTTTCATATAATTTAGTATATGGTCTAAATTCCTTAACTAAAAAGTACTACATAGGAATACTCATTTGATTTATAATTATTATTACAAGAATCTTATTGATTAAATACTCAACTGAAATAATTATTTAATCTATAAATATTATCATTAATCATTCCCCATTATCAGTGGTAGTATAATAATATTGACCATGATTCATTATCCTCTTTAGGGGTATATTCTTTTCTCTTGAGAAATTGATTTTTGTAGTGTCCCATATCCTTGTAGTGGAATAATTTAATATTGGAATTTTATTTATTTCCATTATAGTCAAAAAAATTATCCTTTTTCTACACACTAATTACAAATTATCATTCCCATAAATAATGTACTATGGTGTTTCATTCCACATTAATCACATGTGCTAAAATACATGTAACCATTATTACTTTTATACATATTTTCACATACCATCATGTTTTTTTATTTCATTCCTTTAAATCCATGGAAATTATAGAATTACTTATCCATATATTTATTACATAATATTATGTACTAATACGATGATAATTTTTGGAAGACTATTTCCCTTTTAAATATTAGTTGTTGACCATAAAAGATAAAATCATTTTTACTATTTGGATCATTTACATTGGTGTGGAATACATTACTTCTAATAAGAACCATTTCTTAATGAATCTGTGTAGTAAATTAGTTAATATCATTATAAAACATATTTTAGACTCCCAAAACAAGTAAAATACATAAAATAAATATAAAAAATTATTCATAGCTAATCTATCAATCATAACCATGGTTTCATTGGGGTAATTTTTAAATTTAATTGTTTCTTAATAGTTTATAACAAATTTTAATTATCCTAATAATATCCAAGTGATTGTCAATCAAATTTAATATTAAGGTATAATTTTCTATGGCATGTTACACCCATATAAGGTATGACTTACCTTATCAGAGTTGTTACCCCTAGGTATATCTTTTCTAGAACTACATCAACCTATATTATCCAGACAAGGATGAATTTCTTGGAGGACCACATATTCTCTACCTTACAAATATTATAATAAGTTAATCTATATTTGGGTTTAATTTATATCATAGGGTTATTTTCCCTAATCTATGTTTTAAAAATAGAATTTGGATGGTTTATTATAGAAATTCAATGATACCAATAGTAAAACCCCAACCCTGTAATATTGGATCTAGTTCATTTCATTCTGACTTTGTCATAAACGAGTCATTAAAATATCAAATGATGTATATTTTTAGAATTTTTGGAAAACCATATTACAAACATGATACTGATAATATATTTGGAAAATTATATAAAGGGAAAAAAATAAGTAAAATCCCATCATCCTTGAATTCTCATTCCATTATTTCTTCTTCATATAATGAGAAATGGAAAAATATAATTGTCAACTCAAATTTTCTATAATGTCAAATATAGTGTAATAAATAATGAATCAATATAAATAATAAATATGGGATGGTAAATAAATGAGGAGAAAAGTCACTCAAATAAATTGATAAGGAAAAATCAATATGGAAAAGTGAATAAATAAAACACATACTGTATAATCAATAAATATAGAATTAAATTAATTTGTAGATATGCCAAAGGAAAATATGATTGATAAATAATAAGTGGTTCTAAATGTAGGAAATTCTTAATTATTGGATGTCATGTTTCCTAGGTACAAAATACCTTTACCATAAAGTTATTTAACAAGAGATTTCAGTATATGGTGTAAAAACATCTAATTTGGCTAAATTATTTTTCTCAGGAGACTATCGATGCATCCAGGAGTTATCTATAACTATGCCCCACCAATTTCATACCTATGAAAAGCATTCCTCATATATCTAATAATCAATTTAATTCAAGAAAAAATTTCTTATAATATTTCCCTATTTAATTAAGGAAACAATTTTATCAATAATTACCTATTGTGGGATAATTAAAAAATGTTAATTGATAATGATGAATATAAATATCATAGAAATATTATTAAAAATTTCTTGGGGAAAATAATCTATAAACCATCAAAAGTATCCTATACCATATTGAAAAATTTGAATAATAGTCCCCAAGAAAGAATAAAATTAAATGACACAGGTAATATCTTGAAAATAAGTATATTCAGGATATAACATGTCAAAGTGATGTATATACACTATATAAAAGTGAATTAGTGAATAATAGAAAATTATCCTTAATGGAATGGAAATAGAGATGAAATATGTTACCATGAGTATGATTTCTCACATGTATAATTATACTAATAAATAATAAACATATATTAACTATTCAATAGTTTCAAAAAAAATTAATTCTTATAATTACCTTTGTATTATTTATTATAATTACTAAATAGATACTTAAACAATTGTGTTTACAAAGGGTGTTTCGACCACATTCAGGTTTTTTTCCAAAATGAAATTGGTAGGTAAATGGTGGTAAAAGAGTCATTATATAAACATCTATAGAATGGTAATTATTGAATAATTATAATATTTATATATAAATTGTTCTTTTCAATCCAATAAAAAATGGTGGTTATGAAAAATTAACCAATGTTTCAATCAATGAGACATTAGGGAATACGTACGCATGAGTAACATTCCGATTTTCTATTGATCATTTGGGAAGTTAAGTAAAATTAAATCATTCCATAATTATAATTATTTCATATATACCATATAATTTATTCATCTAAACACAAAAATATATATATATCTATATAAATTTTTTATTTATAAGTAATAACATCGTGTCAAGGAGGCGGTAGTGGATAAGTCCATGACCGATATTATAAGATTTTTGTTTGTGAAAAGTGTAATAAATAAAATGGTATAGGATATTTACATAAATCATACTATGTTATGAACAAAATATACATGTAATTTATGTAAAATATTTTTTATTAAACTGTTCCATAATACATTCCACGTAATTGGACAACATATAACAACGCTTTGAGGAGGTAACACTCCACAAGTCCACATATTATTTTATCAGGTTTACAAAAAAATAAACGTATAATGGTATGTTTTAAAACATATATAAACATAAAGTATTATTAAATATAATATAAATAATATAAAAATATATTTTCCATCATAATGTACAACCATTATAGGTGGTAATAGATAACTAACGACATCCTTTTGTGGGAAGGTAGTTCACCATACACAGAAATGGAATGCTCGTTACCTAATTTAGGGAAGTGTGTGTAAGTGTATGTAAATACCTTAATATATCAACATATAATTAAATTTAACATACCTAGTTCATTATATATTAATATAATAATAATATTTTAGGGGTTGTATAAAGAAAATAATCAATAGATCTTGAGGAAGGGTGTTAACTTCTCTTTGGGTAATTCTTTTGGGTTTGCAACAAAGGATTTCATTGGAAGGTTTTATGACTAATTATATAATTCTTGGAAGAGGGAAAGGATTTTGGGTTCTTATAGGAGAAACTTTTAGGTGATCCAAATGGATTTAGAGGTGTGAAGATGTTGGAGTGGTGACAACCTTTTTATAGTGGAGGAGGAGTGGGATTCTAATAAATTTTGGAAAAGGGAATTACACAAAAATGTTTCACAAATAAAATGTCTCCAATAATTAAAAAGATAATATCATTGGGATTATAGGGTCTAAATATAAACATTAATGGATTTTGGACAATTTTATATGTCTTTTTAGACCTTATACTGAAGGATTACTCCCTTATTAAGATAATTTTCCCTTAATTAATGTAGTTAATTGTATGTAAATTTACCATGATTTTTGGGGAAAAGATAAGTTGATAAAATTAGAAGTTATATATTATTCTGATTCTAAATATTGAATCAATATTTTAAATTTCTAATTATAGAAGGTTTGAGAATTAATTTAAAATTAATCCCATAGATGGAATGGCAATACATGTTTATAAAGAAAAAACATTCAAAAGTTTGTTAAGTTTTTATATCCAATTTTAATGTGATATTGATTCAAATTACTTAAATTGGATAAATATATGTAAAATTTTCTAATGTGTATTAAAAAGAAATATAAAAATTTAATTAATATATATAAATAAATTAGATAAAATTGTACATTTGAATAAAAATTTGGTATTTTTCACTATTTAACCAAAATGAAAACATTAATGAAAAATATAAAAAGGAACTCGTAACATTGATTTGAGGTTTAATTTAAAAAA
The DNA here is from genome assembly GCA_963277665.1 of Viscum album. Taxonomy (NCBI): domain Eukaryota; kingdom Viridiplantae; phylum Streptophyta; class Magnoliopsida; order Santalales; family Viscaceae; genus Viscum; species Viscum album. The sequence goes on along the minus strand of OY728128.1, from coordinate 1,179,896,140 downwards.
TTGAAGTATATTATCTCATGTTAAATTCATTAATACTTTTCAATTCATATTTAAATTAGTCATTCCATTAAAAGGTGTTAAAATTATCTGTATAAAAATTGAGGTTTTTATTCATAATATTCGGTTTGATATTATCTTATTCTTATCGAATCAATTGAATGAATGTAAAAAATAGTTGATATAATATATAATATATATATTATGTCAATATAATTCAATAATTATAATTAATATAATTTTAAATGTCAAACTATATTGTTATCATAAAAATATTTTTTTTATAAAACATTCTATTTATATTCAATTGGATCTTATATTAATTTATAATTAATTTCCAACCATGATTAAACCCATATATTTTAATAATGTTGTTTATCTAATTAATAAACATGAATTTAATGTCTAGGATATATCTTATAATGTTAAATAATAATATTTTCACTAATATATTATTGTTCAGTAAAACATGATCGGGCTTGTTATGCAAGTCATCAAGGAAAGCCAATATTGTGTGTAAAGAAATTTAACCTCAGTGATCCATGTATATAAATTTTATCCATATGTTTCATATAACATATTCTAAACATATTTTTTTGTATAAATAAATCTAGGAATAAAAATTAAATTTATTCTAAATGGAAAATATTGTAAAGTCTTGGGGGGTTACAACCAATGACATGTAAAAATATATACTCAATGAAAGTGTATGCAATTGTATAAACAATAAAATACAAGAAATAAAGTAAAAAATTTAACATTACTTTATATTTTAAAATTTATCCACATAAACCTCTTAGTTCTCGAGGACAACCAATCTCTAAATACTAATATGACTCATGTCAGAGTCCTAACCATATCATATTAAATTAAAAATTAATTAAAATTAATGGTAATTCATTATACATTTGAACATAATCCATAATAAAAATAATCAGAATCATGGCCTAATTCCATATAATTGGCATAAAATGTATGGTGTGTCACCCCATGGTTATTTAGAGCCTTGATCCTTGTCCCACACCTCAATTACAACTATGGTATTTTTTTAGCAGTTGTCCTTGTCCCACACACATTTATCAGTATTTATCATATTTTAAATTTTATGTAGTAGACCTTATCCAAAACACATTTATCAATATGGTATTTTGATACAGAATACCTTGTTCCACACCTGATTATTAGATATATATATCACAATATCTCAATTTCAATGAAATCATAATATCAAATGTACCCCAACATCCCATTAATTAATTCACCAATAAATTAATCAAATTAAAAAATTTCATATTCAAATCATCAGCTAATCAATCCAATAATTCATTAATAAATTTAATTCTATTAGTTAACAAGACCATTAATTAATCACATCCTAAACATTATTCTCAAGAAAATATTCATTATTTAATTCAACAAATAATTAATCCAATTCAATCAGTTACATAAACATGGAAATAAATTAATTAGTTTAATACCACATTCACTATAATCCATTTTTTAATTCACAAATTGATTAATCCAATACTCAATCCCAAAATCCCAATAATTAATTCAATAATTAATTATTTCAGTTAGATATTATAATTGATCCAATTCAACTTAAATCATAATAACATTGAAATTAAGACCAATAAATTTAATTATCAATGAAATTTCCCATATCATAGGAATTAATATTTCATTATTACAAACATATAATAAATTCAATACTATGGGATTTATTTTATACCACCTAGCATAAATCGTTGATATGATATCTCCCATCGGAAATTCCAAAATTTTAATGAGAGAGTTCAAAATCCAGATGAAGAATGAGATCTTGGACCAAATGATAGAATGATGATAAAAAGATCATGATCCATCAGTAACATATATAGATAAAAACTCATCATGGTAAAATCACAAAAGAAATATGGGAGAAGAATGGGAAGAGGGATGAAACTGCATGGGATATGATTTTCATATTGAGAGATGTATATATATTCATTCTAGGAAATGAATCATCAAGAACGGAGGTCATTATTAATTAGAATACATATATGTTCCTTCAAAAATGATAGAAATCATTTACACTTTGTCTAGGGTCGATTTGAGGTTAACACCAGGGGTTAGGGTATTTATAATCAAATTTTCAGGATAATTAAAACTACATGAATGGAAACCTAGATAGGGGTGAATGGTTTTCCAAACCATGAACCTTAACTGTTGTCCCCTTCTAAGGGGAAACAATTTCTCTAAAAGGGTTAAAATTTTGGAAAACTCTATTCCATCTAGGTTAATACCCTCTATTTTGGTTCACATAGTTTTATGGGCTAGGTGAATAGTTTAGGAAAACCATGAACAATCCATCATCCATCCAAAAATTATTTAATTTTCTCCAAAACTCCCCCATAATAAATCACAACACAAAATTACTCAAAGAATTAAAAAAAATCCATACTTAAATGTGGTTTATAAATCTCCAAAAAGGGTTGAGATATAATAATTCATGCGAATAAATTCATAGGCACATTATTATATCTTTCTTCTTGATGAATTGATCAATAATACGCTATACTAAAGAACTCAAGAATATAGAATGCTTTTATAGATTTTCGTGTAATTAATTATTCAATTATACTAACATAGTGGTGACCATTTTTTTTGTTTTTTCATATATATATATGAAAATATCTCTGTATAAGTTCAATTATGAACTCAACCTATCATTCATGATATTTAATTGAAAACTCTCCCTAAAATTACATTAGTGTAGTCCCTCAAAATGGCCATTATATTAAGAACAATTCACTTATTTTTCTTAATCATTTGAGCTAGATTTGAATTTTGTTAAAGAAAGAAAATTCACACTTGATGTGAATATTAAAAAGATAATATAACCACTTTCTTAAACTTGAAAATGATTTTATGAGGACCCAGGATGTGAAGAGTGATCCCCCTCTCCAAATAGTCAGTATTTTTTATATAAAGACATCCAATCTTTGACAAATATAAAATCAAATATCAAAAAGGGAATTATAAAACGATTTTATGGAATTTATAGTGAAACAAAATTGAAAAAATATGGGTGATAAACATTTGGTGAAATAATTCATATGTTTAATGTTCTCATAGATAGCTCATCACTAAAGTTTTGAGGTGGTGTTCAAATATTTATAATAAAATTTCAGATAAGAAATGATGTCTAGAACCATAATCAAGATGAATGTAAAAAAAATATGGATTGAATAACCATTGTACATGTCCCCACATCATTTCTGAGATTCACCTCAATAGTAGTTATACCATATTACCTGATTTTCACACTTGGCCATGGATTATCATATCGTTGATTATCTCAAAAAACCCTTACCTTATTGTATTGGTCTGAAAAATTTTGATCTTACATTAAGTTGAACCACTATAACTCTATATGCTTTTTGATTAGAAATATATTTTACTCTATCCCATTGATGATATTCTTTATATCCACTTGGAAATGATTATCCTAATAACCCTGATTTCCATGTTTGAACCATCTATTAGTTCCCTTCAGACACTTCCTAGGGTTCTTCTTCCCAAAAGTTTGACACATAGGTTGTTATGGTTTATTTTCTCTAGGAGATTTTTCTATTGATCCTCTACAAGAAAAATTAAACTTATGCTTCCATACTATCAGTCCATGATACCAATTAGAGTCACATATCTTGATATGAAATTCAATAGGATAAATAATAATCTCTTCATGGTTTTCAAAGTCATGAATTGATAATGAGTTGTATTTAATTTTATTAGACCCACTAATTTAATGCTAAACCATGCGTTCAGTGTCTATGAAAAAGATAGAGGCATATCATGTGAGGTTTATGAGCTTTTCCTATTTTTTCTTTGTAGACTCAACTTTATATTTATTCTCCTTGAGGAACATACATTGAATTTTACGATATATAATTTGGGAAAAAAATAATTTATTGAATTCTTCCCATTCCATGGATTCAAATTCATATTTTGAAGTTGGATTTTTGATAAATTTATACTACTGATTGGATTAACCATTAATATGGTAGACATATTGCATGACATTATCATTTTTCAATCAAGGGATGATGGAGAATATTCTATCAATGGATTTGATCCATTTATCTACGAGGAGGAGATCTTAAGAACCACAAAATGTAGGAGGCCTTTATTTTAGAAAGGTATCTACCAAATCATTACCTTTTAAGGGAATCATTGGGAGTTTATCATGTTTTATATTAGTATTAATACCATGAGTTAGCTGACCTAGAACATATGTGATATTCCAAATTGTTATTCACAAAAAGTTGGTCATATCATAAAAAAATTAGCAACATTCCTAGAATATTATTTTTTTCTACGATTTAGTTCATTTGTAGCTAAAGTAAGTGAAAATAGATATGATAAAACTTTAGTCATTAATGAGTAAAAATAGAGACTCGGAATACCAAGTTAATTACATATAAATGAAATATAAATCCTAAAATAGTGGTTATAATGATTAATTCTTATTTATCCATGGTAATTTCCACATTTCCTATTTCTAGAAAACATTTTTATCAAGTTCATCAAAATTTTTTTTTAAATAACTTTAGAATTTTCCAAATAAAATCCAAAGGTATTTTCGAACTATGCGTGCAACAAAGAGAATTTTTACGCACCTATCGATGGTCGATTAAATTCCAAATTCATTATTAAGACCCTGACCCTAGTATCCTAGATAAAGTGGTTACATTATTATATTGGAATAAGATAATTGGAATTGAAATCCAAAGTACTATAGAGTTTATTAGTCATGGTAAACAAGATACATACTTGAATAACACATTGGAATTGAAAACATAAAACCTAAAATTTCATATTATTTGAGTTTATCATTATTTATTCTATAATAACCCAAAATCTCCATCACAATACACATCTAGAAATCTTGGAAAAATCCATACAGAATGTGAGGGCTCAAATGATAATAAAGGGCATGAGTATATTGAATTCTATCATTAAGACATAATACAAAATCAATATTGAATATTATATAATTGAAACACATTTCATTTAATTCATAATCTGAACATGTTTGATAATATGGTATGAATTAATGATTATTAAATAATTATATATAAATAATTACATGATCCTAAATCATAGCCATTTATATTATAATTAATCAAATAATTACTTGTAATATTAATAAGTAAACACATATTGATGGAATTCATAATTTGGGACATATAAAACTAGAATTCAAAAAATTTCAAAAGATACATTATATCTATTGGTAAGACCCCCATTTAGTTTGGTTAACTAATTTATTTCATGACACCTATAGATGCATCAAGAGGATATGTAATTTGAGTCCCCACCAATCACTTAATAATTATAATGAATTCCTCCTATGAAAGATGTGAAACATAATCAACATGAAAATTATTATTAAAATACTAACATATGAAATGTTAATACATACCCCAATAAATAAAAATTATCCTAAATGGTCTAGAGTAATGTGAGGATTGGTAATAAAATTCAACATCATTAATAAAATTGAACTTAAAATGTACATATAAATAATTACTATTTAGTTATTAAAACATATTACTAATAGAGTATAAGTTAAAATGAGGGTTTTTAATTTATAAATAGAAATTCCAAATCATTTCATTAAAAATAGTCTTGAAGAAAATATCCTTTTCAATTTTTAAATTCCAAATTTAATATTTAAAGTATAAAAACATAATAAAAATAATTTTATATGAAAATAAAATTGGAAACAAGAAGTATTATCTTTAAAACATTGAGTGGCACTGAAGGTGGAAAATTCAGTTCATTTCATACATGATAAAGTAATGATTTCGTTCATATTTTCATGTAAATCAAAATAGACCTTGTTTGGAATATGACATGAATATTTCTTTCAACAAAAATTGTAAACAAAAGTTAATCAATATGAAAATATTCTCTATGAAAAAATTCATATAATGTATAAAACATTTTTTGAAACATTTTAAGAAAACACTATTTTGGAAGAATAATTATTTTTGTCTAAAGTTATAAATGAAGTCATATTTTATTAAAAAAAAATTTTTAACAATTTTTTACTTCCATAGTGATATATATGTTACTATTAATTTAAAATGTAATAAAAAACTAGAGGGTAATAAAAATAAATAAAATTATTATCTAATGATCAAATACTTTTCTTCAAATGAAATTCAAGTATAAACAATCCCAATAAAAATGAGATAAAGAGATAAAACTTTTACAACATTGGATATTTTTAATCATAATCACCATAATATTAATATTATAGAATGAAATATTAAATACTGTGTAGTGAAATATATTCAAGATATAACATGAAACAATGGGAAATATATTCACCACATAAAGGAATTAGTAGTGAGCATAAAATATATCTCATAAAGTAAATATGAGATGAGAAACCCTTAACATAAGTATTATTTCCTTCATACATGTTAAAAAATATGTATAATAAATATAGGTTTATAATGAATCTATTAATTTATTATACTAATATATTTCCTGTAGCACCATAAAATTGATAAATACGAACATTGTATTTGTTAGCGTGTATGACATGAAACAACAAGAACATAATGAAATATAATATACTATGACTATAAAATATAATTACTATTTTAAATAAATTAAATATATTTCTTAAAATGAATGAAATTCGGTGTTATCTTGTGTTACATGGAATAATGAATTTTGTCGATAAGTTTCATTACACACAAGAACCAGTTTTACAGAACAATAATATAATAACAAAACATTATTATTTATTATAATAAAACATAAAAAAGGCATTGAGTTAGAGTTTGAGGATATTTTTAACTTCCCTATCAAAATATATTTTTAAAAAATATAAAATGAATTCATTGGTTATTGATTATTTATAAATTAATATTAGTAGTTATTGAATATAAAGGATATGTTTTTTAGAGAAATATATTTATGGCCACAAGGTATTTTTATAATAATTAATAATTTTATTATATTCATCCAAAATATTTGACAATCCTAAGATAAGAATAACCCCAAAAATTGGCATAATAATCAATACTTTTCTAAAGGAACTTTTGCAAGCTTTTAATTGAGAACCTATTTTAAATAAATTTTGTTGGAACTTTTATAAAATGAATATGTAAAAATAAACATAATTTTTAAAATATTAACATTAAAATTATCTTATGACTAATTTCGGGTATTTTCTATGTGGTTTAATTTTTTGATGAATAGTTAAAATACTTAATTCTAATTCAAAACTATTGTTCAACTAATTTTTTTATAAGGTTAAATTATATTATTAATTTTTTTAAAGATAAATTACATATATTTTATATAAATTAATCCAATTTTGGATATTTTAATCAATTTCACTTTCAAAACATAATATAAAAACTTATCAAACATTTGAAAATTTTACTTTAATACATGCTTTATCATCTCGTGTATGGGATTAAATTTAAAATAATTCATTCCTCTTATATTATGGGAATTTGAAAAAATGGATTACCATTTTTAAATCATCAAAATTTATTATTTACATTAAGGTCAACATATATTTTTATAAAATTGTATTCTGAAAGTATCTACAATAAATTACAGCGATTAAGAGAAATTTTATATTAATAAGGGGGATAAACCTTAATCTTATGTGCCAAAATTATATATAAACTTCTCTAAAAGACATGTTAATTTACCATTTCCACCAATACATTATTTTTATAGAATTGGAATCACTTTTTGAGCCACATTTCCATTGAAAAACGTGGTTGGAATTCCCTTTTAATAAAAATACAAGAATTCCACTCCTCCTTGACAATAAAAATGTACTCACACCAAACGCTTCCTCACACCTTTCAGACATTGTTTTCTTGAAAAATAAATAAAAATTATATCCATAAAATACCAATCACTGAACTATAATCTGATCATTATTATGTAAGACATCCAATTATTTCCTTTGGTGAAAACAAAAAGGAGTTACCCGAATAAGATTTAACATACATCCTCGAGTTCTTTTGTTTTATTTTCATTTCCACCCATGAAACTCTTTGTATATAATTTTTATAAAATAAAACAATTATAATTAATATACTAATATGTTTTTATTATAATGTTAGTACCTTCACTTTCATACACTTTTATCTAAAATCTAACGAACTTACCGTTTTTGTGTACAATGATAAATCACCTATAAAAGAATGTCATTTTCCCCTACCACATTTCATGGATTGGAATTATGATGGACCTGCTATTTATATATAATATATATGATATTTATAGTTTCCTAAATATTCCATAATTTATATATAACAGATAATCTTATGATTTCAATTTTTTGAATATGAAAATGTAGTTTGTGGAAGTGTGGTCTACTGCCCCCTCAAGGAAATGTGATTTGTTCACAGTGTACATAGAATGTATACAGGATGGTTTTATTAAAAAAATCATGAAATATATAAATTATATATGATACAAAAATTATAATATATATATATATCATTTACTTGTTTTTTTTATAGGATAATGAAATTAAAGTAGATTTCATGTGTACATACGACCTACTATCTCCATGAATGGCGTATTTTATTTTTTATCTCCAAACATAATGGATTATTTTAAGTACATATATAATTAATATATAAGATAGTTAAATAATTTCTTAAATTATTGATATAATGAAATAATTTTTTATGTAATTGGAACAACAAGTAACATGTCAAAACATACTCAAAGAACACAGAAATTTTAAACTATTGTTGTGTAAATAATGAACATTTTCTATCAAATGGGTAGTAAGCTATTATAAGAAGATAATTTAATATACAATATATATTTAAAATGGTGATGGAATAGTTTAGTAACATTTTATAAGACAATATAATTTAATTTAAAGTACATTCACCAAAAAAGGAAACACAAAGTATGGGATTATCATCTCACTTTTCATATCAGTGAGATAAATGAAACATTCAAACTATAATTCTTTTTGGGGAGTATCTACGGAAAATTATGATATATTATATTATAAAATGGTTTATCTTCTTTTTATTTTTAGTTTCTATTTGAATTATTTTTTCTAGGGTTATTTTAGTTAAACATTTCCATGTGGTAAGAAAATCATAACCTAGGTAAGCTTCACATGGTTATATTACATCTTTTTTTTCATTAACATTATAATAGTATGTGTGTAAACATTTTTTTACCATCGATAGTTTTTTTAATTTAAATTTGACCCACATAATCTATTCATTTATTTATTCTCATATCAATTTTAATGTCTTGTCATGGGTCTTCTTCACAAACTCATATTCTTTGGGATTATTTACACTTCAATTCACATCAGGGGAAATTATTTGAACATTATATAATAAACCCCTTCATTTTCATCAATGAAAAAAACACTATATTGTTAGTACACCAAATGTGATATGTTTTATTGATACCATTATTATTCTGACTCTTGATGATTTATGATTTCTTTGACCGATGATATTATTTAAATTTACTACCTTAATTATTTTCAGTCTCTTCCAAATATTTAATTTCTTATGATTAATTTAAAGTGAATTTACCCAAATTATCCATATAATTTTTCATGGATATGTTTATTTTCTAAAACAAACATAATATTTACATACAGTGTTTACATTGACTTGTTATGTCATGAATTTCCTTGTTCTGATGATATTATAAGATTAATTTAATTAATGAGGAATTATGATTTACATAATTTAATGTGGTAGGAGATGAATTTGAATGTTAGAATATTAGTTTCCTCAAAAATATCTTTACCATCATTCAATGGTATCTCCATTCGTCAACAAAAATAACCATTATTATTAGATATCAAACACTATGGAAAAAATGATAGATTTGTAACCTGTACTCCTCATGAGTAGTGGATAATTCACATTGATAATCAATTATTCTATATTTGAGGAATTATTTGGATATATACAACATCGGTAGGGTGTGGTTCTCGATAGCCCCTGATACATGAGTAGTGTCATGGGAGAAGATAGTAGGCTGGCTTTTTATGGTTTTTTACCCGACATGATAAATCATCTTATAAAATGTCTTATTAGTATAGCTACCATCTACCTAGGAAACATATTATTAAATTGTTAGTATTTCTCTCATATAGATTTAGTTATTATTTATGCATGAGATTTTATGTCGACATATCTATGAATGTATTTCATTATCAATTCATTGATTAAATGGAATATGTTTTAGTAATTTTTTATTTCAAATTGATTATGCATTATCTTGTCAATGGATGTGATTTTTTTCATTTATTTTAACTTTCATATTTTTTATGCACATCATTATAATTTTATTGATTAAATTTTATGGCTCTTCTATTGTTACCTTTCCATATTGAATATTCTCTTTAATTCAAAATTTCTTCCACTATACATTACCCACACTGAGCATTTAATACCACCCTTATTTAATTTCCAATACACAAGATCCGAAGAGATGTACTAAGAAAGATATCCAAGGATAAACTATATAGAATAATGTTATTATACAAGAAATAAAAAATAAAAAATATGTTTAATTGGAGTATTTATTTGTAATACAATTCTCTTGTATACATATAGTTTACCAAGACTATTAAACTCTTTGGTACATCTAGATTGGATTCATTTTAATAATTACAATCTAATGGTAGTAGACACTGGATCTGGGGTTTCTGATTTCAGGTATTTATTTTTGGTATCAATGTATTTTTTCTAGAAACCATATGAAATGGATGTTGGAAAATGTATATTAGATAACATAATCCTAAGGTATAATATAGGGATAATTATAGAATAACATCATATAATTTTGGTAAGGTAGTGACTATATGAGACTTTCTTGAAATATATCCCTTTATACATACTCTAAGTGCACATTGTTCTATCACAAATGTATTTAGGGGTAACAACTCCAGTATGGTGTGTCAGGCCTTACTCAGCGTAACCTGGTACATCACAATGGATCTTTACCATGTAACTAGATTGACACACCTAGGGGATATTCCCAACATAATTCACATCATCATTACAAATAATTATAAAGGATTTGTGGAAATAATAATAATGAATGGTTGATTTTAAACTGTAGAACAAAGAGTGGACTATTTTGTAACAAAATAGTTAAATTATTTATGTATTGAGTTTGTCTTGAAAACCTTATTTTAAATTCTTTTTATTGATTAACCTTATTTCAAATAAGTATATAATATTTATATTTGAAGACAGATTAAAATGGTTTTAGAAAATGATGACATGTATTTTAGGTGAAAACTCATCAAATCTGACAAGAATATTGGACTTGAACCCATGACCAAAGGATGATAAGGGTTTCATGACTACCACTGGCCTATGTGATGTCTTGGAAATTGTGTAATTTTTTATAGTTAAAAAAATTAATGAATAATGATCAGTGCTGAACCACTAGTGTTAGTATTTTGGACTATAGATTTACTTTTTAACTATATTGAGTTTAAAGAATAGATATAGGCAAATAGTTATACTTGTGACTCTTTTAATAGATATTCGATCCACTAAAAAAATATTTTAGTACTTCAAAATGGAATTCATTCTTGGATATCCATTTTATAGATCAAGAATGACTTATAATTTGATCGAGTGATAATAAAAATACAAAATATTTCAAATGAAATTTAACCCTTTAAAGTAAATATGTCTTATAATATTATTGGTAAACAAAAAAATCATAAACATGAAGAAAATTATATAAAAAATTGTTTTTTTAACAGCTTAATTTTGTTTAATCGATAGTATTTTGAATCATCATGGATTTATTGATTTGAGGGCTTTCAGTTTCCATTTATCATTTAGTTGATTGTGAATTATGATCTCAATCACTCCCAATAAATATATACACTTTTCCACAACATATGTATACCCACTTTCAACTAATTTTCTACACATAGAGACCTTGTTATATGATAGTGCATGTCAAATTTCTTACTTCAAATTCTCTCTTTTGAAGAGGATGTTTTTCTAACCATTCACATGATGTCATATTTAGAAATAGAAAATATCAAAAATATTATTACCATGGGTGAGTTTAAATAGTGAGTACATAATTTAATTCATGTTGGATGAATGTAATGCACCAAAATTCTAAAATAAAAACATTATATTCGATAGTGTGTATGACATGAAAAAAAGATCGTAATGGAATAAAATATATTGAGACTATAAAATAGAATTAGTATTGTAAAAAATTAAATATGTATCATGTGATGAAGGAAATGTTGAGTTATCTCACGTTACATACAGCAAAGGCATTCTTCTATAGAATGTATTACATACAAGACCGCATTTCACTGAACAATAATATATTAATAAAAAATTAATATTTAGATAAAAAAGATATAACATTCCATTAAAATAGTGGTTATGGATAATATAAACTAAATTATAAAAATAAATTTCTATAAAAATTTGAAAATGAATTCATTAGTTAATGATTAATTAGAAATAATTATAATAACTAATTGAATTTAAATGGAATGTTTTTATTGAAAACCATTTTTATACTTGGAGTGCTATTTTATATTAATAATTTAAAATTATTTAGTGATAATAATATAAAATATATACTAAATATTCAATAAAATATTTCCTAGATTCATCCAATAGATTTTATAGTCATAAATAATATAAAACACATTACCTCACATAAAAAATCAATATGTTTCTAAATTCACTTTTAAGTCTTCTAATGGAGGAAAAAAATATTTTTTTTGATCTTTTATAGTTATTTCATTTCAATATATACTTATTTTTTGAAATATTGTTGTTAAAATAAACATAGGGTGGATTTTTTGTGTTTTTTATGTTGTATCATTTTTATAATAATTGTGTAAAATAGTGAAATTTAAATCAAAACAGTTTTTTTATCTAAATTATTTATAATGAGAAATTGAATATTTTACTATTTTTAATGTTTAATTACATCAATTTCATATCATTTTCACTAATATAGGTAATTTTAATTGTTTTCATTTTCATATTTAATTTAATAACCTAGAAAATGTTTGAGTGTTTATACATTAAAACCCCGGTTTGTTGTGCCATCACTGAGATTAAATTAAAATTATGTTTTGTAAATTATTTGATTTTATTTTGGAAAAAAGGATCATATATTTTTAATTATAATAGTTTATAATTTCTTATGAGGTCATATTATTTTACTCAAAAAAATTTATTGAAGGTTTTTAAAATTAATTTTAGCGATTAAGAGAAAAAATAACTTAAGAAGGTACAAAACCTTAAAACTATGGTGAAAATGAACTACAAAACTCTCGAACAACCATTTTATGCTCTAATATAGACCCTATAATACCTTCTCTATACTTTTTTCCAATTTTGGGTCAGTTTCATAAGAAAAACGTGAGTGGAAATCACTTTTCAAACATTTATAAGATTGACAATCCTTTTCCAATATAAAAAGCCACTCACCCGTTCCACTTCCTCAAACAAATCAAGCGACTTTGGATTGAACACGCTCCACTAAAATAAATCAATAAAATAAATACTTTGAGTCTAAAATCCTACCCTTTTTTAGTAATCCTTTTAATGAGTCAATTTTTTAAAAATCAAATGGAGTTAACTAAATTAGAGGTAAAATCCTTACTCAAGATCTTTTTTTTATTTTGATTCTCTACCCCTCAAATAATATTATTAAATGATTATAAGATTAAACAATTATAAAAAAATACTATGATATTATTAATATATGGGTTATACCTACCCATATGTACACTTCCATTATGTTTAAATACAACAACATTGTTAGTGAATTTGTGGACTACCACCCACTTAAAGAGATGTGATTCATTACCATAATATCTGGAAGGTATAAAAGATGGTTTTTTCAATCCTTTGAAAAAATATATGAAATAGAAATGATATTGGAAGGAAAATATAATTATATATATATAGTTTACTTTTCACTATTTTACTATGACAATGAAACGAAACTAGCATTCATGTGTACGTATGACCTACTGTCTTTATGAATAGTGCATTTCATTTCTTTTCTCCAAAATTGTTGGTTTATTATGAATACATATATAATGAATATATATGGTAAAAAATAATTTTTATCATTATTTTGATAATGAAACAAATATATATGTAATAAGAACAACAAGTAACAAGTTAAAACATATTCGAAGCACCTTGAAAATAACTACTGAATTAGTAGAAATAATGGAAGATTACTTTTAAATAGGGTGTAATATATTATAAAAAAACATATATGATATCATAAATATTTATATAGTTCTATAATAAATCATTAAGATGTTGAAAACCCATATATATGATGTTAATGGGTATTCATTGGAAAAGGAAACGCACCATAACGAAATTTTTTCTATCTTTTTAAATCTGTGAGATAAATTTCATATTCACCACTTAATTATTTTGTGTGGTGTATATAATACCCATTTTAATATATTCTATCATTATATTTTTTATCATCATGTTATTTTTTATTTCAATTTTAATTATTTCTTGTATGGTTGTTTGTGTTAGATGTTAACAAATTTTATATAATCTCAAAACCGTACTCATTTTTAATTGGTTATATTGCGTCCTAATTATTTTTAGTAATATTAGATTATATGTGTAATAAATTTTTTCTATAAATTTTTTTATATAAAATTTTTAGGTTTATATAAACATTATATACATAATATATTTATTGATTTATTCTCACATCTATTTTATGGTCCTCTTGAGGGTTTACCTCGCAATGTTATTTTTTGGGGTTTACTACACTTGAATTTCCATCAGAGGAAATTATTTGATCATTTGTTAATATAACCATGAATTTTCTTATTTTTTGATAATTATTAATAATTTCCAAATAATAGTACCATTTTCCATTCATTTTTACTCAAAATATTTTTGAAAATGTTTTTAAGAATACAATACTTCATTTTCCTCATTAGTTAGAGACCATATTTACTTTTAAAAAACCAATTTTTTCAAAAATGAATTCAAAAATCTTTTAACCTTTAAAAAATGTTGTAATAAATAAATTTTTATCATTTATGTGTTTTAAAAATATTTTGAAACGAATAATATTACCTCATTATAAACATGTCACTTTGCTAACCATTCTTCATTCAAAAGGAATGTTCATTTTACCTTATACGAAATATATAGATTTACATTCATCATTTCATGAAATCATTCACTTATATTTTAATGGTTAATTGTTTTTAAAAAATTATCAATGTTTGTTTTAAAGGGAATTTATTTTAATTTTTTTCCAAATTAAATGGTTATTTTCCTTAAAGAGTGATTCTAGCATATATTCTTATAGTATTTATATTCATCAATGAAAACAACCGTTTAGTTTTTATAATATTTTAAGGATATGTTTCATTGATAATATCCTTATTCTTCCTCTGGATGATTTTTGATTTCATTAACCAAGGTTAGTATTGACATTTACTTACTTGATTCATTTTGGCCGCTTTGAAATAATCAATTTACTAAGACCATTTGACATTAAATTTCCCCTAATTATCTGTATTATTTATATAGAATATTTCCATTACCTAAACCGTATATCATTTTTACATATGGTGTTTTCATAAAAATGATATATAATAAATCTAATAATTCTCATCTTATTCTATGTTTCATTTTAGTCATAGAAAATTATGACACAAATGTTTCAAAGTTGTGTGGGACACTTTTAAATGTTTACAAATTTATTTCCATAATAATTTCTTATTGATATTTCCATGGTATCTCCATTAATCAATATAAACCACTCTTGTTGTTTTTTAACATCCACTAAGAATATATTGATTAATCTTTATCGTCTACTTCATAGTGGATTTTGATAAGTAACATTTTTAAATTAATTATTCGATATATGAAAAATGATTTGGATAAGAACGTCACATGTTGGGATCGATTATAGATGTCCCCTAGGTATATCTTTAGTATCATGTAATGAGATAGTTGGCAAGACTTATATGAGTTTTTAATAGATATGTTAAAACATATTGGAAAAGGTGTTAATGGTAATGGTACCATTACCTAGGGAACATGGCGTAAAATAATTAATCATTTTCTACATTTACATACAATTTTTATTTATACATTATATTTTTATTAGCCATATCATTGGATTCATTTCATTATCATTTCATTAATTAAATTGAATATGTTTTAGTTATTTTCTTTTACATGTTGATTATACATTATCTAGTTATTTTAATTAAATATTTTTTAAATTATTTACCTTTCCATATTTATTTAACACATACATATCATTTTATTGATTTCATGGCATGTATCTTCAGTTATGATACAACACTCTTTTATGTATCTGATTTACCATGACTACAAAAATCTTTATTCCAACTGTATTTGATTAATTGTATTAATTTCAATGTAATGTTATTAGATAAAGGCTTCAGGATTTTTGGGGTTGGTTCACCAAATTTCATAACATATATGATTTACATATAATCATTTCTGACCTTTTTATTAATATTTAATTTTTAAATTCACTGTTTCAGTTGATAATTGCTTTATTTTTCATCTATGTTTTTGTTCATTATGTTTTATCATTTTATATGGATCATGGTAAAATTACCTCTATATAGATAAAAATGATATAAAAATATTATATATTCACTATATTTTGAGTTTTATCAATCTATGAATGTTAATGATAGAGAATGGATTAAACTGTTCATGGAGACCGAATGACCTACCAACTAGTGAACAATGATTCCATTTTCGTTGAAGGAAGGAATGAATAAATTGAAAATAAATTTTTATCAATAATTCAAAAATAATTTTTTTAATATATAGATATATTATTAATAATATTCGTCTTTATCAATATCCGTGTCAAAATAAAATGAAAACCATTTTACATTGTGATATGGTGGTGGTAGTCAATACCTATACATGAGTGACGTTATTATTTTCTAGTGTATAGGAAAGTATGATGTTATATGTGATATTATATATATATATAGTAATTTTTAATTAATATATATTAAATATATTAATTAATTGTATCATTTATACCATCCACATAATGTGTAAGAGAAAAATGAATTGCATCACTTTGTGATAGAGAAGTCTATCATACACAAGAGAAAAATTATCATATCATCCCAAAAATATATATTAAGAAGGTATATGTGATATAATAATCATATAATCATAATAAAAAAAAATATCATATAAAATGTAAAATCATTTACTATATACAACCATAAATGTTTATGTTGGAAATAAAATTACATTTGTTCGTGAGGTGGTAGTATTTCATACACAAGACCGATAGATTCATTTCCCATTTGATGGATTGAACATGGATATAAGTTATTTAATTAACATAATAAATCTATGTATATAGGCTATACTTGTGTTATTATATTATAATAGCTGATATTTATTTAAAGGAGCATGAATAAGAAATAAAAAATATGCATGTTGAAAAAATTTACCTCTTCTTCAAAGATCCTCTTTATGTTTGTTTCTAAATCGATCGTAGATGAGATTGATAATAATTCAAAGAACTATATAATTTTGGGATGGAATTAATGAATTTATTTTGTTATGTATTTTCGGAAAAAATGGATTTAAATGTGTTAACATGGGAGGATAGGGTATGGCCTTTTATAAGTGCTGGATAGGAAACAAATAGAGTTATTGAAAAAAGTTATACCCATGATTTCATTAATGAATAATCATTTAAGATGGGAAATTATCAGACCATTTAGGCAATAAGGGTTTAAATATATCCCAAAAATGGAATTTCAATAGGTTAATTCCATTTTAGTACATATATTCTTAGTTTAACACCATGTTAAGTCATATTAACGATAACTACATGAATTTTTATATTTTCACTATTAATTATTGATAAAAATTATATAAAAATGATAAATAATAAAAATAATATAGATTAAAAAAATGGAATCTATTTTTCAAAATTTAATACACATTAGTGGCCTAATCCAATTTAACATTAAACCTACTTAAAGGTTAAAAAAAGTCATTTCCAAAGAAAAATATTCATTAGTTTAAAAAAATAATTTCATAGATCAAAATAATATTGATTAAAAAGAAATAATTTATTTAAATATAAGTATTATTAAAAATATATACTTTGAAACAGTTTTAATACATAATTTATCATTGAAAATAATTTTAACCAAAATGAAGTTATCAATATAAATCAATATTTTTCGCTTTTCATCAAAATATTTAATCCTTTCAGAAAAATACAAAAAAACCACTCAAGGATAATATTTAAATTTATATTTTAACAAGTAATTTTATTTTCTAAAATAAATCTTCCAATCATGTTAACTATTAATTTTAAATTACGTGTGTACAGAATAGTTAAACCATCATTTATAATAAGGCAATTTTGCAAAAAAAAATTCTTTCTAATGGTTCTTATTTTATATATATTTACTAGATAACAATTAAATTTATTTTATAATTATGAAAATAATCTAATTTTGATAATTTATTTAATCTTATTAATTCACCCTGACCTAATGTGTTGGTTAATTTAGTTTTTTCAAAATAAATTTTTTTAATATAATATAAAAATTCGTTTTTAATTAGTGTTTTGTTCATTAGATGATGTCTAAGTGATAAAAATTATTTAAAAATAAATATAAAATAATGTTAATTTTTGTTAAATATTCTTGAATGAATGATATTTCATTTCATATTCATTATCTATGATGATATTTCTATTTTAAAATCATGGGGGTTCACAATCTACCCTGATAAATTAATTCATTCATCATAATTTAATCATAGTTTTAGAAATTAAGGGTTTGAAATTTGAAGATTTTTTTTTTAAAAATCCCAAATCATAATAAGGTTAATAAAACTTCTATATAATAATAGATAAAAATAAAATTGAAAGAAATCTTGAATGACAAAAAAAAATTTCTTGTTATGAAAAAAAATTGTCGGATGCGACATTCTGGCCATCAAATAAAAACATAAATAATTGTCTAGAGTGATATATATAATTAATCAAAATAAATTTGGTGAAGTAGATAAGGTTAAAGAAAAAAATACTTAAATATATAATGTGCTAAAAGTCCATTGATTTGTTATAAATAAAGGTACTAGGATAAAAAAATTTCAAGATACCTTTGCTGAAAGTATAGGTATTCATTTAAAATATATACTAAGAAAAAAATGAAATATATTTATGTGAGATGTATAATTTCATCCATAATTAAATTTCAACCACCATCATTTGTTTTTCTCCAATCAATGAGTATTTGTGTCAAATTTTTCATTCTTAATGAACTAAAATTATGTTTCAACAGGACATAATACTGGTAAATGAATGAAAAGGCATTCTTAAATTATTTTTCAAAACCAAAATGGTCAGAATGAGATATCCAATAACAATAAAATTATAAATTCATCCATTCTGTAAATATTCAATCTTATAAATTGTCAAATGTATTTCTAAAAAAATAAAAAGTCTAAAAAATTATAATGAATTTCACTAAATCGTTATTAAATTTTCAAAACAATTTATAGTGGATATTAATGCCATATTCCAAAAACTAAAATGCCATTATCACCTTTGAAACTTAACTAATAAAATCATTGCTTCAAAAATAAAATCTAATATTTTTAAAAAACAATTACAAATCCAAAAATATAGTAAACACTAGGAAAAATAACATAAACCATTAAATCACTCAACAAATTAAATGTCACATATATTATTCCATAAAAATATCCTTATCATTATAATATCAATATCATTTTCATACTAAGGTATATCTTACATCAACAATGTGATTCCTAAAAGGAGCAGATTTCCCCAAAATCACTTTTAATGGTCATCGGTACCATTTAACACATTCTAGAAAATCTATATTGAAATAACACTATAGTACAATCCTCATATGTTGGATTATTATTATAAAAATATTATATTGATAAATTAATCTTGTTACATAATTCTTGATTACAAACAAAATTAATTTAATCATTCAACATCATATATATTTATATCATAATCTTGTCATTAATCTTTTATCTTAATCTGATGTATATTCCCTTGATGCATTAGAAATCAATTTTCATAAAACCCCATATCATTATAATTGAAGCATTTACCATTTTTAGTTTCATTATTTCATTTAAAATCATGAGCATAGTGGCATTTCTCTCTACACATGTAGAAAACACTCATTCCCTTCAAGAATTTAATACTATGTTACCTTTTGTAATTATCACATGTGAGAATGTAATTCTTTCCCTTCTTCTCCTAATCTGTATTTTTCTCTGACGTCTTCTTCTTCTCATTATCTGTATGATGTCATAATACTTGGGTAATTGTTTATCTGTCATGATACAAAATTATATTATATCCTTATATTATGATAAATATTAGTATAATAGTTCCATTTAAATATTTCTATTAATACCTTCAATTAAATTGTTAACAATTATATTTTGATTATGTGTGTAATCTCTAAAATTCCATGAAACCCTTGAAATGATTTCTTCAAAAGTAACAAAATTATCATCATCTTTTTGTCCTAGATTTTGGAATTTTCTATCCATACTTATTTCTCATAATGAATATACTATTATAAGAAGAGTGACTTAAAATCCTTCTATTCCATGTTAGTTATTTTGTATTCATCCTTAGTGTTTTTAATGAATAACAACAATTGATCATTATCTCTTGAGAGGATTTATACATCCTAGACAAAATTCTCTACTTCATTACTTCCCAAAGTGAGAAATATATTCTATAGGAAAATTATCCATTTCATTTCTATGAATGGATTTTTAGTTCCATTAAATTAAAGTGTTTTTTATTAATTATTCAATCAAAAAAAATTAAGCTTGAGGTGGATTAAAAGGATGATTTTTGTGGTAAAGGTTAGGGCTTTTTACTTGAACTAGTATTCAAAATATGTACCAAATATGGTCATTTAAAAATGTATCTTTATATTCATAATATTTAATAGTATGTAAATACATATATTTTGTATGTAAATTGATATGGTCTCCATTTCGTCTACCTTGTGCAATTTCTAAATAATGCAACATACTATATTAGATCATAAAATTATTGCAGAAAATGTAAAATCAAAAAACTTGTGAATGACATAACATAAACAATAAATTTTATGCATGGAAGATATCATAATTATTTTTTAGGATTCATTGAGAATTTATTCTAATATTAATAATATTTTCAAATAATTTATAATTTTTAGGACATAAAATGTTAAATATATTAAAATTATAATCGTATAATGTTAAAAAATGTGCATTTTATGTCCATTTTTATTTTACTATGTCATTATCAATTAAAGCCAAACATTCCTTTTTCTGTTTTATTACCCCTAGCTATATATTTTACATAGCCATGTCCTCTAGTAGTATATAGATAGATATATATTTCTAGTAAAAGCCACATAATCTCTAACTTACAAAAAAATTATCATGTTCTTATGTATTTATCTAAAATCACTATAAATTAATCTTATTCCATAATCAATGTTTTTATAAATACATATCACAAGGTTTCTAAAAAATCTCCTATAGTGACAATAGTATGGACCTCATTCATTGTATCCCAGAGTCAAATGTTACATTATTATATTAGTTTAAGATATATGGAATCACATTTCGCTGGATGATATAGTTTTATATTCATAATAAAATAGATACATACTCTATTAACATATTATAATTGAATAGATAAAATAAAGCATTTTATGTTCATCATGTGTATCATTATTTATTCAAGAACAGACTTTCATATCGGTCATGATAAAATCATGGAATTCTATGGAAGAAAATTAAATAAATGTGAGATCTTAAATTCTCATTAATGGTATATATACAATAGATATAATAATCATTACATAAGATATAATCAATATAAAATGGTAAATAAGTGAAACCTGTGTCATTTAATCTATAATATGGGCATGAATAATAATATGGAATGAAAAAATAATGATATAATAATTCCATATAAATAATAAGAGGAGAATGAAACTTAACCATGGGGATTATATATAATCAAATAAATACATGTTAAATTAATAACTAATCACCCAATGAGGGGATATAGAATTTCATAAATTTGAAACAAACTGTTAGTACCATTAAAAAGATAGTTTGAATATATGGGTAAACCACCATTAATTTTGGAAAAAAGAATTGTCTCCTGAGTCCTAATAATTCATAAAGGGGTAATATAATTCTAGGCCCCACCAATCACATTACATGTCAAATTCATTCAACATATCAATTGGGTAAAAAATAAATAAATAATTTTATTTTAAAACATACATATGAAATTTTAATACATACACCAATCAATAAATATAATCATAAACCATCAATAGTAAAATGAGAAATGGTAATAAAATTGAAAATCCCTGATCAAACTGATCATAATCCTTCCAGATAAATAATTAATATTTGACCATTAAAACATATTCTCAATGGTTAATATGGTAAAATGAGGTATTTTTCATTGATGAATATAAATACCATAAAATTCTAGTAAAAACATTATTGGGGAAGTGAACCTTTTAATTTTAAAATTTATCATTTAGAAATGAATTATTCAAAAATATTTTGATTATTATTTTTCTTTTAAATTACCACAAGAAACAAGATATATTATATATAAATTATTTAGTGGTCATGGTTTCAAAAAATACATTCTTGATATACATTTTAACACAATGATTCCTTTTTCAATTTTGGGTAAAATACTAAATGTCATTGTATAAAAACCAAAATGAATAATCCTATAATTTTATTAATATTCCAAAATGGGAATTAATTTATGACACATTTATATATTTAGATGTTAAATTAGATTAATAAAATTATAGATCATTACACAAAAGTTTGGTACTGTCGAAAAATTTGGCACATGTGTCATTTGTACATAGTAAAACATTATAATTACATAAAAAAATTTAATCCCTTCAAACCTATCATGTTCACCTTATTGTATATAATCACCTAAGGATATACATCTATGAAAGTAGTAATCTAAAATCATGGTAAGGGGAGGAATATCATGGGAGGAATAATGGATATGAATCACTTGTATGAGGGTGAGAATAACCAACATCCACATATCATAATCATGGGATACTCATCCTAATAGTAAGAGAATAATTTTAAAATATATTTTAATGTGACATATATACAATAATGAATCATCACAACATAGTGATTAAATAAGCACAAATTATTGTAAAAAAAGGAATCATTTTGTTCATACATAACAAATGTGCATAAATTGTAACATCGTAATTGTCAAAAAAATATTACATCAAGTTTATTCATAAAAAATATATCATGAGATACATCACATTATCTAATTAATTAGAGGAATATATAATCTTATACCCACCCATTAAAATAAAAAAATACATAAAATCATGAATGTGATATGGAATGATAAAATATAAGAATAATAATAATAATGTAAACCAACAAAACTAAAGGGGTTTCATAATGTTTTAAAAAATAATACATTCATAAATAAGATTTGATGTTCCAAAATTCATTTAGTAAATCATACATTTTCACAAAACACCATCATTATTTAGTGTATAATATACAACTTAAATGGAGTCAATGTAATGTTTTGGAAGTTAAATAAATTTCAAAAAAATTGTAAATCTGTTAGAAAACATTTCTAAAGTGTAGAAACGTGTATTTCACTAAAAATATAATTGAAATAATAGTGGAAGAAAGTTTAATCACATTATACAAACATACATAGAGAAAACAATGTTATATAATGGTTAACTTGGAATGTTAGAGTTGGAATCGAGAATCCCCTTTCCATAAATCTATCTTTATTTCATTGTTTTTTTACTTCCTTATTAAAAACATTAGTTTATTAAATAATTTTACCATGAGTGAATTATATTTATTTTTATGACTAGTTATCAGTTAAAATCATTGTATTTTATTAATTAATTCTCATTATTAATCGTTAAGCATTTTGATATCATATTTGACTAAAAATATCCTCTCTCGCTTTGATTTTTTGATCATTCTTTATTGAAAATTATAAAATAAAAATATTAACACCAAAGTAATATAAATAAATATGATTAATTTATTCATTTTATAAATAATTTTTTATATTCATCCCTAATATTTTTGATTCATAGGAAGTTGAGAATTTCCTCATCGGTGGTTAATCGACCATTGACAAAACATTATCAAAAGGGGAGGATGAGAATTAAAAAATATAAATACATTGTAAATATAATAAATTAAATAGGTTTTAATGATTATTATAATGTTGTAATACTACTTAATTATTCTTATTAGATATTGATTTGACAAGAATTGGTAAAAATAAGAAGAGAAGAGGAAAATAATAGAAAGAGTCAATGATACCATACCATATTCTCTGTGTTTTTTAAGGTATTAGAATCTTTTTTGGTTTGGAGTTAGTTTAATATGAAACATACATATGTATTATAAGGTTATAAACAGTGGAAATATGGGAATATATTTGGCTTTAGTAATTGACGGTGGATGAGTTTTCTAAGGGAGGGAGAGAGTGTATTTATACTTGAGGATAATTGTATTTTTGTGTTATTATATTGAATAAAATATTATATCCTATGTAAGAATTTCCATAGTAATATTTTCATATTATGAAATATTTTTTAATTAAATAACCTTATTTTAAGACTTACAAACACTTTATAATCCTAATATATTATTTTAATCAAATAGAAAAGAGAAAAAAGAAGAAAATAATTGTTCAGATTAAGGGACACTTTAGCCTTTCAAAAAATGGAAGTTATATTTAGAGTTTTAAAAAAATATATTTATCTACATAAATATATTTTGGGATAAGGTAAAAAAATTAACATATGTTATTTCATTGTTACATCATTATTATGTCAAAAAACACATTATATTTGAAAAATAGTATTTGTTAGTTCATGATAAAAATTATGTTTCTGAGAAACTTTTCAAAAATAAACACTTAACAAATATTTACATGATGATTATAAAAATTATATCATATTTATAAAATTATTATTATTACATTTTTATTTTTAATTATTAAAATAATATTTTAATATTTTTGTGAAATACATTAGAATTCAATTTCTTAAAAATTAAAGATAATTTCTTCATGTTTTTAATTGTGATATTTATTTTTTATAATTAAAATATTTGTATTTATGAAATTTTTAAGGGTAAATATTATTTATATACCACAATTCTATTTAATATCAATTTACTATTTCACTTATTAATTTACTATTCGAAATATCCATTTGTTTTATTCCAAATATTCATATTACTATTCCAACAATCACATTAATATTCCAATAGTCAAAATACTGTTACAATAGTTATATTACCTCATATAAATACCACTTAATTACTTCATAAATAACTCAATACTCTTCTTCCCAAGGTTACATATTACAATTTTTTTAAAAAGCCAATTGGTTTGCAATTTTTTGCTTTTTATAGTGTTTTTTGTGTAGGCAATGATTCTGCTATATTAATACGACCAGAATCTACCTACTTTTATTTTTTATTTTAGTTTTTCATCCCATATTAATATTTTTAATTTTCACAGGTTTAGTTGTTAAATAATGTAATTATTTTCATTAATTAAATAAATTAGTCTCCTATTTTATATGTGTGGTATGTTTATAATAATATTCTATATAAAATAATAATTTTTTTTGAGAAAAAATATCCTTAATAATTCAAGTGTCCTTAGATTCATCCCCCTTTTCAAAATTCAACCCAAAAATCTTAACACATTTTATCAATTGAGAATAGCTGACAGTACATATGTTGAATTATTTCCTCTACTTCACTTGTCGACTCATAATATTTATAGTTTCTCCAAAACACTTTGAAAATGTTATATTTGTTTTTCAAAGAATATTTTCTATGGCTAACATCAGTACTGGGGATCCTCATAAGAGAGTTCATTTTCTAATTCTACCACCTCCTAATTCGTACAAGTGAATAATTGATTATGTATATCCTCATGAGTTAGACCTGGAACACATCATGAACATGGCCTATATTTTATGGAAGTTCTATATTATAGGATACTACTCATATGGAATCGAGGAAATCAATGTGAACAATATACCTAGGTCTAAGAATTCCATTTTTTCCAGATGCATGATTCACTTACATCATTATATTCGATGGAAAAGGTTCTCTCCATAATCAATCTCCAAGTCAGTTCAACGGTTATTAAGATATATCTTTTTCTAATGTTGACTATCTTATTACATTGTTGGATGGTCTATACCTTCATTGTCATTTATTATATATGATTAGTACGAAGTATCTTTCATTCAGATACATCATCCCAACATAAAGGATTTATATATTTCTTCCCATATAGTGCTTCATATAGGACCATTTAAATACCTCATTGGAATTTTTTTCTTGTAAAATAACACAACTGATGGAAGAAATTGGTCCCATCCTCCCATAAATTTCATTTATTAGATGATAAATATATCCATGAGATTATGAATGGTCCCATTATATTGGATATTAGTTTGAAGGTGATAGGACATACTGAAATTCAATTCAATATTTAGTGCATATTGAATACTTCTACAGAATATATAGTTGATCAGTTGACCATTATAAGATTTGATTTACATTGGTTCTCAATGGGTTATCACCACACCATTTATATATATCATATATTTTTGTTCAGAAGAGAAATATTCCCATATAATTATGAATTGTCAATTCCCACTATGATTATACCACACAAACAATATCAAATTTTTTCCCTTTAGGTTGTCCTAGAAAACAACTGACAAAGATCATAGTGATATTCTCACATTTCTATATGGGGTTGAAATTTTTTTTTTTCATCTCCTTGGATACCTCTCACTCCTTTTTAACCAACTATTATAGAACACACATTTAGGACTACTCCGCAATATCATTCTTTATATTTTACCAAAAGAAGTTCTCTTCAGCTTCACAACGTATAATATCACTTCAAAGTGGATGGATAATGATGAGTTAGGTGAATTATTCAAGATTTATTTCAATATCTAAGTTAATTAAGGTAAATTAAGTTTTTTTACACATTGAGTTACATCATACTAATCAAAATGTAGTTCATGAAGATTCTGTTCTTTTATTGATTTTACCCTTTTCAAACTCCAATTCATCTATTAAAGCTTCATTGATAATCTATTTGATAGATGTTTAGGATATAAATATGGTATGGTAGGATGTATTCCCTTCCATTTTGATTTCTAGATCTACCCATTAATATTCATTATGATTAGGTTTTTTCAACCTACATCATTGATAGTGAATAAGGTTCCTTTCCACTAAGTGCCTTAGCAACCTTTTTCGCCAATCCTAGATTGTCGGTAATTGAGAATTCATAATTATTGATCATATCTAGAATTATTCTCTGATGCATGTTCAGATATTTCTTGGGGATTATATAAATTACAATATTTTATTATATATATATATATATTTCATACTTCTCATCATATAGGTACAAGTATAAAATAGTCAAGGAAAATATCACATCTTTTGACTCTAGATCATGAATCAATTTACTATTTTCATATATCATCAACTTTCTTAACACATAGGCTATCAATTTATCTCTATACATGTGTAAAAAATCCAATCCTTTCTTTGATTCATTATTTTATATCACATACAACTCATTAATTGAGGGTAGAGGGTTTATAAGAATAATGATTATTTTCTTATTGTATTAATTAAATTATTCCTCATAGTATTCCATATAGAAAATAATTAACCATTTTTATATTAGCTTAGTTATTGGCTAGAAAACATAGAGATATTTATAAAAAAAATTGAATGTACCTATCTCACCCTAGAAGACTATGTACTTTCATGAAACTTGAGGGTGAAGTCCATTCCTGGATTTCCTTTTCCATTTATTGGACCACAAACATTTCATTACTTATGATCTAGTTCTCAGACAATGAGACTTTGTACAACTAGAAATAAAACAATCTAAAAATATTATAAATTTTATCCATTATTAATATCAATATCACCATCATTATAGGCTATTTATATTCGGCCTTAGCCATAGAGTAAATGAGAATATATTAAATAATGAATATGTGAATGTTTTAATTGTATAATATGAATACTATATTCATCAAATCCAAGAAGATTTTTAGTTTATTATTACATTTGAAGGGTGTCACTATGAACTCAAAGTCTATGAATCTCAAACTAGAGGTTTAATTATAATTTACATTCTTCTTATGCTTCATCTGATGAGATCAAGAATGATGATCCACCTTTTTGTATTTTGGGGCACCCTATGTTGATAAAACAATTCATCCATCCTTGAAAATGCGTAGTTGTTCTTTATAATGATTTTTGAGATTCTGGTAATCCATGTATTGCTATATTTATCCATCATTTTTCATGGAAAAGTTCGCTGGAATACTGACAATCAGTACACTCACGAATATGAATCCTTTCTCCAAATGCTCTTCATAATACTTCCTTAACTCCTACAATTCTATTGGAGGAATTCTATAAATGTCTTTAAAGATATAAGATGAATCAAGTATAAGATCAATTCATAACTCTACCTCATGAACATGGGTAAGTTTTTCAAACTACATAGTAAATACATCATTATATACCATTATAATGAGAAACTTCTCACGGATGAAGCTTTCCTTTAAATCAATTTTTTTTACAATGTATTATATTTTCATTGGGTATAAACGAACACAAATATTTGGTATTTTCCAAAAGAGATTCACGATAATAATTACATATGTACATGATAATGGGATGGGAATTAATATAGAAAATATTTCAATTTTCTTCATATTTTATGTCATATCTATATAATGAGACCTAATCCATGTCATGTATAGCACCAAATTCTAGTGAGGGAAGAATTACATGATTCACTAAAAGATTATTCCCACGAGTGCTAATATTTGATGAGTCTAACTCTTGGGTTGAATTGATCACACCACATGTTTTTTTATTAATATATCAACATAATGTTATTTTTGTTGAGATTAAATTATTGTAAAAAACATGCCTGAAATAAGTGAATTTGTATAAACAGAATCAAATAAAACATTTTTACATTCTTGATTGAATCAGATGTGTAACCTGTATGATCTCATTTTGATGCTAACCATTGTAGTGGTGATGGAATCATATTTCACTTACTACCTCATCTTTGATATTTTAGACACTGATTACCCCAATTCACCTATGGTTTAGTGTACTGATTTGAATAGTGTCATTTGTACTCATAAATGAAGAATTGAACCATAAATGGTGCATTAGGAGGTTTCTTCATTTCCTCTATAAAAAATGTTTACTACTTCATGTCTATTCACTATTCATGATTTTGGAGGCCTTACCTCACTTACATATACCCCTTACTTTCCCCCATGAAGAAATATACATGATGTTCCATCCAATATTTTTTACACGTGGGTTGTTATCTCTTCTTTACTCCATTTTCATTCAATACACTAGCTTGAAAGTACATTATTACCTTCTAATAACCATGTCCATGGGTCTATTATCCAAAATAAGTATCTTTTTTCAAAACAAATTTTACTACTTCTTAGTAACTCCCAAAATCATTGAATATATAGATCCCATTAGAGGTGTTGTTTTACACCACTAACGTGTTTATCTATTTTCCAATCACTATTTATAATTAAACATGTGGTGTATCTTAAAATCCTTTGGGTATTTTCATCATTAAAGGTCAAGGATTCAGTATCCCATTTCATAATCATTATGTTGTATCTGTCTATTTTTGATTGAATATTTTATATAAAATTAATCTTATAAAATATATTTTTAAAATATTTCCACTTTATTTAATCTATTTCAACATTTAGAATTGTATTCAATATTGAGACTGACCATTTATTATCCTCCCCCTTAAAACATAAACATGGAAAAAGAAAAATTCACATTATCATAATAGTGGTTCACAAAAAAAATTCCATTAGAAAACACACTCTTCTATGAAAAAAGTATCAACATATACCATAAACACATATGGTTGTTTCCAAAAAGACGACTTAACTGATAGTTTTTTCATCGTGGTTTAAAGGGGAAATTCAAAATGAATAAGGTCATTGTTTAGAACATGATATAGTTGGGTGATAATCACTATAATTTTTTTAACTCCAAGTCCCTTTGCATTGGGAATTCCATTCGGACAATATTTTAATTATCCATAACAAGGGTTGTTGTTCTAGTTTCTCCTAGTTTTGACCATTGTCTAAAAAATAAAATTATTGATAAAAAATCTTAATTCAATGAAGCATAAAAAATATTTATTTATGTGAATATTAATTCTAATATCAGATATTATAAGATATATTCTTTTAGAATAATATTTTTCTATATTTATGCATCTAGTATCATGTAATTTAATTATTTTAAAATAAAAATAAATTATTTCGTTAACTATATATCCTTTATAATGGTTTGTATATATCCTGTGATTAACCAAATAATATTCACTATTAATGTCATATATGATGTATTGCAAGGAAACTTTTTTCCTTCTCTAGAGGATTATTGATTTAATACCATATCTTCCGATTTTATGTTATTACCCCTTGTTACATTGGTTCCAGATCCATATCTACATCTAGTGTTTAGATAGGGATTTTATTACTCACAAACTATGTGTTAGTATACTTAACCAAATCATATGGTGTTTCCTGTAAAAATAATAATCCACTCAATTGTTTCCACTAGGATTTCTAGTATTAATTAGAAAATTAACTATACCTTGATTTTATTCTAACTATAGTGACCGATATTTTTCATAAAAGGCTAATATATCATTATTTTGATAAGAAACATTACAGTAATAAATTCTAGGATTCCAATGTCTTGTATTTTTGAAAATTATGATCCTACATCATAAATTCATTTGAAAACAATCCTTATTATTTATTTGCCTATAATATCTCACATTCTCTTTAATACAAGTAATCACAAGAAAATATGAATTAATATATTATGTAGGCTAAAAACATAGTAAGGGGATAAAAATCCTAAGAAGAATACGAGAAATGAATTAGTAGTATATAAATGAGAATAATTAACATCATCATATCATAAGAATAGGATTATAATCATCAACATAAGGGAAAAATGATAAAACATCCATATAATATGGTATATATAAAATAATTAAATATTATAACATAATGGTCGAATATAACAAATAGTTATGAATAAAGATACATTCAATTTAATGTATAACATTTGTGAATAATTATTAAAATTATAATTTTAAACAAATATAACATCATTTTAATGCATTATACATATAATTACATGAGATATATCATATTACCTAATACATTAAAGGCTTACATAATTCTGGTCCCACCCATTAAATAATAACATGTCCGTGATCATATTTTAACAATAGATAGAATGTATTTAAAAATCATGGTTATGAAATAAAGTCATAGGATGTATGGGTTTCATATAGGTTTTAAATAATTTTTTTTAATAAACGTTATATTTACAAAATTAATAAGTTAAATCATATTTTCAAATAAAACATCATTATTCTTCAGTAGAGATAAAAAATATGAAGAGGATTCATTGGGATGTTATGGAAAATAATATATTTTAATAAAAACAATTTTAAATGGATTAAAAAACATTGAGAAATGGTTGAAACTTGTACATATATAAATGGAAAAGGTAAATAATTTTGGTATAAAATTTTTATGATAATAAATTAATATTCATATTGAAAATACTATGAATGAGGTGATAACACAAAAATAATGAGTCAGGTTCAACAAATCCCCTACATTAAATTACACTTCTTTTCATCAATTTTCCACCTCATGAATAATAAAAATCAGTTTATTAAGACATATAATCATAATTAAAATATATCATATATAAACGGTATTAATTTTGTTTTATTCCATAGTTATACTCATTAAAGATCAAATGTTTTATTTCATAATTTTCATAATATATATTTTCTTGTTTCAATTTAATTATATTATTTTACTAATACTTATAAATTATTAATATTTATTAAATAATTATATAAATACATATATTTAGCTATTTTATATTATAAATAACTTATTATAGTCATCGTTTATAGTTTTTATACATATAAATTTAGAAATTTCTTCCAGGGTGGTCAACAAAACATTAATAGAACGTTTTCCAAATAAGAGGAAGAGAATTATAAAATGTATATACATTATAATTATAATAAATACAATAAGTTAACATAATTAATATCCTTTTAACATATAAAATAATTAATCTTATAAAACATGGGTTTTAAATGTTTATTTAAAACAACAAGAGGAGGAAAATCTGAGAAAGAGTTGTTCAAAATGTATCCTCTTCTTATTTTTGTTCTTTTATATTGAACTAAAATCTATTGATTCATAAGTATGGTATAATAATAAAAATACCAAATTATTATAATTGGATTAAGGGAGATAATAGAACATTGAAATTGGTAATTGAGGAAGGACTAATTTACAAAATCATGGGATAGTGATAATTTATACTTTAGGAGCGGGGTATTTTTGAGTTATATTAGAGAATAGAATATTATATCCATGTTAATAGTTTATATAGTAATATTTTTGACATTAGGAAATATCTTTGAATTAAATAACATTATTTTTTAATTTATATTACTTTATAATTTGTACTTATTTTTATAATCAAAAGGGAAAGTGAAAATAAAAAAAAATTATTTGAAGGGATACATTATACAATTAGACATTGGTAATAACTTTTTAGTTATGAAATTTATTTTAATTATATTTAATTAAACTAATTGTAATAATAATTTATTTAGTATTCATATAATTAGTATAAAAATTTAGTATGTCATTATTACATCATTATTATGTCATTAAATATTCATTATTTTAAAAACAATATTTTAACTATTCATGTAAAAAATTATGTTCCTGTCAATATTTTCACAACATTAACCATGATAAATTTAAATTAAATGAATCAAAAAAATATATAAATTTTATAAAAAGTATGGTGATTTTAATTATAAACATAAAAGTTATAAATTTCACCAAATACATTAAAATTTATTTATTAAAAAAGATATTATAATTTCATTGAGTTATAAATCAAAATATTGTTTATGGAAATAAATTCACTATATTTTATCAATTTAGTATGGAAAATAATATTTTTATGACAATTTACTATTTTGAGGTAAATTCTTAATTCCAACAGCCAGGTTGCTCATCTTAATGGTGAAGTTACTATTCTAAAGAGTCAATTTACTATTCCAGTGGCGAAATTATTAATCTAATAGTATAATTACTATTCTAAGAGTAATATTACTTCCTATTGATACACAAAAATTATTGCCAAAGCATTAAATACAATACCTCACATGTTTTTATATTTTAATTTTCTAAAACATCAATTGGTGTATAAATAATTTTCTTCATTCCATAGTGTTTTTAATGGGAAAGATATTCTAGCAGACTGAGATGAGACAAAAAATTTATTATAATTTTTTTATCAAATTTATCTATTTTTTATTTTCATTGGTTAATTTTTTTATTAAAATAAATATTTAAATAAATGAAATAATCTATTTTTCATTTTTTATGTATTTTATATGTATACTACTATAATATATAATATAATAGAAATTTTTTCAAGAAACAAATATAATTAATAATTTCAGGTTTCTTACTATATTGGGAACCACCCATTATCATTCATGCATATACTTTTCAATTAAAAATATATATTAATTATAAAATATATAACTTATGTAATGAAAAAGGGTTTTATAACATTTCAACATGGTATCACATAAAATGACATAAATAATGAAAAATTTTAAAACAAAAATCCAATCATCCAAAAATATTATTCAACATGAATAATTAATGGTTTATTCAATATAAATAATATTTAAGGAACTAATGCCTTTAGAGATAAATTAATTTAATGAATATAAATTATAATATAGTTTTTAGAAAATTCATTGTTCTTTGGACTAAATGATAGTGTTTTGATCACTTTGATAATAGATTTTAGAAAAAATACATTTAATATTATTAAGATCATATAATTTCAAAAAGAAAATTCAATAGTGGTTCCTATAATAATACAAAGAATATTTTTCTAAATGGTGTAGTGGAAATATCAGGAAAACATTAAATTTTTTAAAATTAGATTCAATAATGGATCATTGAAAAAGACATAATGGTTTCAAAAATGAGAAGTGAAAAAATCCCAGACTCTATAATTTTTAAAAATAATAATGAAATATATTGTTTTTAACGTATATAAAGATTTTTTTATCATTTTTATTAGAATATTAAATGTTGAATTTTATATTATTGAAAATTTATTTAAATATTTTAAAGAATCATTGTTAAAAACTCATAACATAAAAAGATGTGAAAAAATTTAATTTTTTTGAAAATGGAAAACAACATGGTAACATTGTTAATCATATACTTTTATATAAATTTTTTAAATCAAAACACTTTTGGGAATAATGAATACAGGAATGGACACAAGGCTATCATTAAAGGATATGGTATTTATTCTTCAAAACAATTCACTTTTAAGAGAATAAAATTCATCAAGATGGAATATTTTGGTAAAAAATTTCATTTTCACTATAGAGATAACTGAAAATATCTTATGAAATTGAAAATAAGAAAATTCATCTCACATAAAAGAATGATACTCAAGGAATGATATTTTGACTCAACAAATAGATATTTTTCTAGACCAAGTTTATTATGGATATCACAATTCATGAAGCATGTGACTTTAAGAGGTGGGTTTATATATTATTAATTTAAATAGGGAAAATTATATGACATAACACAAAATAAAATTAATTATTATAATATTCCAATCTTATATAAAATAATTTCAATGAGAAAAATCATAACTCAAGGAAGAGGAATTGAGTGTCCAAAAAACCTTATGGTAATTGTAATGTTAGAATAATAACCTATATATACAATATGCCTAAAAATATAATGAAATTAAATATATCCATTATTATTGAAGTTAATTGTATAGATAATATACCATATAAGATAACTGAAAGTGAAAAATGTCAAACATATCTCATGGAATTGAAAATATGGGCAAATAATCCTTACATATTATTCCTACATAGAAAAATTCAATCTAACCTATTGTATAACTGATGTAAAAATATTAATAACATATTTTATAAATATATATATATATATATATAAACATTCATAAAATTCAATTATTATCTTTTTTTACATATACTACTGTTTTATCACTTCATATCATTATTAGATGGTAGTAATTCGAATTGATTCATGTATTCTCTAATGTGTCAATATTGTTACTCATTCCTTGATAATAACTTCACCATTTATATATTATTTATGGTATGCTAATATAAAACATACATTGTTTTATAAATATCTTCTTTCAAACAATTATTCTTTTAAATATTTTCTATGAAAATAGAATTAGGGCCCGATTATTTTAGAAATTTTAACAACCATGGATGATATTTTATTGAAATTATATTTAAATAATCATACAATTAAATTAAAATAAACAGATAATTATTTAAAAATTAATTTAAAATAATATTATTATCTATTTTTGCATAGTCATCTGTGATATATTTTTATATCACCATACATATAGGTGGTTAAATCAACCCAAACTAGAACATTTTATAACATCATGGGAGATAATGGTTAATGAGGTTTATAATGATATTTTAATATAATAATAATTATAAATTTGATAATGTTTTAAAAATATTTGAGTCAAATTTGATTATTTTAGGATAATATTGAAAATAACATTGAAAATTGAAATTCATTTCGTTTAAGGGTGGTTATCCCCACGTACACCCTATTAACGTCCTTATTTAACAAAATATGATATTTGATAATGTAGATAATAAAATAAATTCTATATTAATAAATAAATTTCATATATAAAATTTATTCATCAATTAACTCATTGGATCTATTCATACAAGTTAGTGATGAAAAACAAAAGATGCAATTTTGTGGTGGTATTAGTCTACACAAACGAATTATCTAGATTCTATTATTTTTATAAGTGGAGGGGACGTAAATATAGAAGTTGATAAATTGATATAATAATACGTAATTATAATAATTATACTAGTTTTATCATAGTACTATGAATTGGATTGTTTATAAGTTAAAATTTAAGAAGAAAATGTTATGAATTATTCAATTCTCACATTGGGACCTTGAACAATTTTATAAAAGTATCCTTGGAAATGAATGGATTATCAGAACTAATTGAGAAATGGAAAGATGGAAAATTATATTTTAATCTATGGGGTGAGTAATTATAGATTTTCCGTATGATGATTATAAAATAATGTTGGATAGAATGGGTGGATATGTTCAAGTTATATATGTGAATAAAATGGCACTTTTGTGAATACCCTTTTTTGAATAATGGAATTAAAAAATAAATGTTCAATATCTCTTAAATAAATAAATAATTTCATTTGGGGAAATATATTTTTAATCCAACATATATCCATTATATTCTGATATGTTTTTAAAAATTTTAATTTCTTTTACCACTAGATTTTTATATTTTACCATTTTTGTTTTTTTCTTTGTTAACTAGTTGTGGTGAAAGTAATTTATATTTAATTACAAATATAGAGTAATCAATATTAAAAAATTTAGAGTGGTGAAACTAAATTTAATCCCCCTATAATAAAATTCAATTTATAAATATTATATATTTCAATTAAAAAACATTTGA
Source organism: Viscum album (assembly GCA_963277665.1). Lineage (NCBI taxonomy): Eukaryota > Viridiplantae > Streptophyta > Magnoliopsida > Santalales > Viscaceae > Viscum > Viscum album. The sequence continues at coordinate 1,179,859,181 of OY728128.1, read as the reverse complement.
TATAATGAAAATATGATTTGTAGAAACAAATTGGTGTTTTTAAAATAAAATGTTTTTTAATTTAGTTTGTATTGATTAATAGTCAAATGAGTAATAATATGATTATATATAGTATAAACTATTTTTATTAATGTGATTTTTAGAATATATCAATTTATTTTATTATATAAAAATTACTCATTATTAATAAAACAATTATTTGACAATTACAGTTTCACGATTAACGTTGTCACTGTCATTAATCATATTAAAGATAGTTTAATTCCTAAAATGAAAATTGATATTATTAAACCCAATTAGAATGTTTATCTATTTTATGAAATAAATTTTTTTATTTAATTTATATATTTTATGAGAAATTGTTCTTTATTTAAGAGGAAGATAGTTTTCAGAGTAAAATATTGTAATGTTTCAAAAACATTAAATATTGGTTTAATATATTCAAAATATATTTTTAAAATTCTTTATAATTCATCATATATATATATATATATCATTTCAATAAATTTTTAGTCATTCTAATGTCATTAAAGTGATAGTATTAGAAAAATTATTCTTCTTTACTGTTTATATAAAATAAATTATTTAACAAAAACATAAAAAATAAACATTGAGGTTAATTTTATATTTGTAATTAAAAAAATATGTTCAATTTTTAAAATAAAAATATAAAAAATATAAATTTATCTATTAAATTAAAATGAAAAATATAATGAAAAACTAAATTATTCAAAAATCTATTTTAAAACATTATGTATTATTGATATTATTCTGTATACATTTCTTATTTATTAAAATTATTTTATATAGAGATGGATTCATTTTTTTTAACTTTTCTAAATAATATTAATCTGATATGTCACCTCTCATTTATTTTTTTATACATGAGAGAAAAGCTATCGAACAAAGTATTAATTTCTAAAAATATAAATTTTCCAAAATATCATGGTGTTATCCCACATGAGTCCAAAAATGTTATCCCAATGAAGGGATATCCGGATTATAAATTAAATGAACATTATTTTATGTTCAAATAATTATTATTAACTGATATTTATAATATTGAATGTAATTTTAATTAATAATTTTTTAATGATAGGATAAGATATATTGGGAAAATATTTGAAAAATCCTTAATAGAAACTCAGATATCAAAAAAAGAAGTAAATTCCCTACACTATAGTAGAATCCGAAAACATATGGTTCACATTTATTTTTGTAGGGTCATCCTATTTTTCATTACTTTAGTGTTAGTTTCATCAAATTATTCCTATTTGAACCATGGAGTGGTAGTTCCCGCAATTATGTATTAAGTACATTTCATCATATTATTTATGTGAAAAACTAATAATTTGATGGTATACAACCAAATATAATCCTTAACATAAAAATATATCCAAGAATATTTCTCAAATATAAAATTATATGTCATTATAAATATGTTCCATTCCCTATTTTCATGATTTCTTTTTATTTCACACTCTAAAAGATAGTTGATGATATAAAAATTCTACATAAAAACTTTTGAATTATATTTTGGATTAATCTATTAGATTCACCTATATTTAAATTTAACCAAAACAACCAAAAAAAACAACAGGAATCATATTTTTTATCCACCTAATAAATTGATCTATAAATTAGAGTTGAAATTATTACAACTTTGAAGATTATTTAAAAAACTATTAATTGATACTCACTATTAATCCAATGGCATTTTCTATTTAGATAAATCAATTACCCTAATTCTTAATCAATGTTGTGCCTCACATTTTTTTTCAATGATTCATATGTGATAACACATTCACTATCTAAAATAAAGAATATAAGACACCTATAATTGAGCTTCAAAATACCCTTTGTCATAACCTATTCTATTATGGGTGTAAGTCTCTTTTATTCTTCATGAAATTTATTTTTTTCAAGAATAACTACATATGTAATAATTGTGGCCTTAATTCCCATTATATATGTAATACCCCCACATTATGGATTATTTCATTTTTCTATGAACTAATAATATTTCTTCATTCACCAACAATATTTTATTAATGTAAATGTTATAATTTATTTATTTCCTAATATTAACAAACTTATTGTTTGTGGTGGTGATTTCGGCTGAATATTTATTAGCGTGATAAACATGGAGATTAAAATTTAGTGAGTCCATTGATATGGGTTACATCACATATATACTGCATTTTCTTCTTATGAACCATATAAATTCTTATTTACCTAATTTCAATACACCCTGAGATCAATGATTCCATAATGTTTTCCTCTTCCTCATTCGTTATATTTAATATGGTTGAATGTTATTTAGGGTTCAAATTAATAAAGAAGTCATTAGTTATATCTTCATGATTTTTGGATATTATAATATCCAAGGGTATTTGTTCATAACCAACTGTAATTATAAAAATTTCTTGATTTAAATTATTTATTTAGTCATCCATGTTTAGGAATCATCTCTCAAAAAAAATAAGAACATACCATACATCTTCCATCTCAAGAATAAAAAATTTATACCCATAATTACAATGAAATTTTCATAAATTACCTAAAATTATGTTAATGAGTAACAAAACAATATAAATATTTACTTTAATTATTTTTAAATCATTCAAAACCATATTTTATAACACACATAACGTTATCAAACTGAGACTGCCTACAAATTTAAAAAATACCTTCCTAAATATGAAATTTGTTATTTTTAATGGTATATAAAAGCTTCACAGATCTCTGACAAAAAAAAAATTATGTATCAATTATATCTGAGTACTAAACACTAATTAATATTAAGATTAGATTCATTAATTTCAATTAATTATTTTGGTATCCTTCTATGATGGCAGATAAGATTGAAAGTTAGAAACTATATTTACAAAGGTATGTTTATATGTTGATTCATGAATATCTGTAGGAAATTGTCATATTAATTTATTATCATTACCTGCAGTATCCTATTAATAAATTAAAGAGAGGGTTTCTATGGATTTGGATTTATATATTTTTCCATAGTTTCCTCTTTTTTTTTATATTCCATATTCTGATGTTTTTTATTCTCATTTTCCACCTCTATTTTCGTAGGACATAGTCACCTAGATCATTTTTAAAAAAATCTTTTTATCCCATTGTTATTTATTTTCATCCAAATATCACCCATTTTGAAGTGTCATTTAATTCAACTCATTTGTGGTATTTTTATTTATCTTACCTAATTGTGTACGTAAAAATTGACCTTAAAATAATGGGAAAATGTATTTCCATTTCTGAATGAGATTTTAGAGTATGTATTTTTGAATAATATTATAATTCTCTTTTATATTCAGTGACTATTTTTTTTTGAATTTATGAAAAGATCATGTCCTTAAAAAAATTTCTTCCACGTTATTATTATTGTTATAACTATTATAGTATCTGATTAAATTACAGCCTTAATCGCTAGAATTATTATAGAAAATGGATTTTCCTTGATATTAAAGAGTATATATGGGTGGTAGAAATTATTCATTTAATATTTTCTTTTTTTTTATTTATTACAAAAAATTATTCCATTTTGATTCCACGACCTCCCATTTATAGTAGACAAAATAGTATATGAGTTATAGTTAGCATAACTACAATAAATTTATTGATTATCTTTTCAAATATATTGACACGTGGAATATGTATGTTTCTTTCCACATATCTCACAATATTTTGAATCATGAGTGAGCATCGATGGTTTAGGTTCTTCAAACATGAAATTATCCATCTTTTTCAACAAGTCTTTCACGTGAGAGACAAAGAATATTTTTTTATCACTTTTGTATTATTATCCTTGATAAATCATTGTCTCTTTTTTAAAGGAATTAATTATGGGATATTTCAAAAAGATAGTCTCTATAAACAATAATTTTTTTCAATATCGATCCCCCATCTTCAAAAGAATCAATGACAGCATGAGAAATTTGATAAAATCTACAATAAATCATATTCAATTTCACCCAAATATACAATCCATGGTGTATGATCTTTTCCAACGTCTCATTTAATATATATCATTCATTGAAATATTAAATATTTATATTTAAATAAATATAGAAATATTATTTCTTAACTTCATTGTCTTGGATGAAGATAAGTTATGTTTAAAAAAATCCTAGCCACATGTCAAAAGTGGTGATTGAACCATCTAGAAAAAAATTCAACAAGTATTTGAAACATTCCATTTCTAAGAGAGATATTATATTCATAATAATTTATTTTAATTAGAAATTTCATATATCACTATATTATTAGACATGTTTTCATATAAATATTAATATTTAATATATGGAAATTATCTAATCTTTGCAGTTATTTGGAGTATTATAATTAGAATTTAAAAGTTTTTTTCGAAATTAGTGGTTGAAAAATAATTAGTATATACCCATATTAAAATTGTAGAATATATTATATGATGGTTCTACCATGTTTAAATTTTTAAGCTCCTACTTGATTATTATCATGGGTGACTTATTCAAGTACATCATCATGCACGAAATTAATATTATTTATAATGACATCTATCATTCTAACGATGAGACATTTACACTTGACCTCATTATTAAAATATAAAGAAACACATGAATCAACACTCTATGTTCAACTAGTTGGAATCATAATCACACACCAATGAAAATTAAAATGAAAAAATAACTATACATATAGAAATTATAAAATTTAAATCTAGGATTAGAAGGGAAAATTCAAGTGTTTTCTAGCTATAAATTTTTTAACATATGGGTTTACCATTGTTTTTAGAGACAATGGTAAAAATATGAAAAATAATCTAATAAACAAATTGAAATGGATGAAAAGATTTTTAAAATCTTACACATAATTAATAACTAAAACTACTAAGAAATTTTTCGGTTTAAATACTATATTTCCCCCAGGAGGAATACAAAATAATCCTTATAATTTAGTTATAAATTGTTTTTCACCATTCTTCAAAATGTTCAAAAATATTAAAAATCACAAATGAAACAAAATAATATAATGATAAAAAACAAATAAAATGGAATAAAAAAATATTTCATGGGATAGTTTCCATTAAAATTTAGATTCTCATCCATTCATAAATTAATTAAATCATTTTATTAAATCAATATCACTGTAAATAATTTTAGTATGATCAGGTCCACTATTTCAAAATAATTAAATATAAAAAAAATTATCAAGAAACTAAAAAAATATATGCATTATATTTAATGTTACAAACAGAAATGAATCTAAATTTTTGTTCAAGAAATAATCTAGAAAATCATATTAGATATCATTCCTTAACAATTATCTTCATAAAATATTTCTAGGGAATGATATTTGAAATAATCCTCGAGTAGATTCATAATTATTGAAATTTATTTCTGAATTAATTAAATAGAAAATATTTATTATCCATTCATGTACTCTCAATACCTTTCCCCCTATGTGATTATGAAGACACGATTTAAGGATAAACAATCATCAATGTGTTTATCATATCAAGATAATAAAATTAAATAAATAATACTAGTAAAATAAAAATGAAAAAAATAAAAATTTTGTAATAAGATTTTAATATGTTGAATTTAAATAATAATATTTTAATTAAACTATATTCACCATTGAATGGTATGTTAAACCATGGAATATTTGTCCTATCGAATACAAAAATTAGACAAATTTTCCTCCTGAATAAACAATACCAAAAAAAATTCTCTATCTACTTATCGTATGAAATGACCATGGTGTTTTATATTTAATACTCTATATTCCATTAAATTTCATGAGACTCATGGAGTGAAAATGTCAATTTACACATATAATAAATCCTCATTTAAATTCAACACATGAACATTAAAATAATGGCTTTCTTTCTCTATCCGTTTTATGTGTCACATGTTTTGGATATTCTTTATCAAATATTTTACCCTATCCTTGGTGACCAAGAATTTTCTTCAATCATCCCACAATTCATCCTGATTTTTTTTTAGAATAATTGAAGTAAACTTCTTAATAAAAAAATTAAATTATTGAATATAAAATCAATCATTACACAGTAGAATATGACATAGTTAAAAAAATATTACAGAGCCTTATTTAATGAAAGAAATTTTATAATACACATATAACTATTTAAAAATAACTCCTACATGAGTAAAACCATGAAATTTTACATTCCAATTTTTCTTATCCATATTAACCATGAAAAATTATATATCATGTTCTACAATCCAATGAACTTGAAAAAAACATGACCTGACTATATTAACAATTACGGGGATATCATGATATTTTTCATTATTTTTCTTCAAACCATGAGCAATCATTAGTTTTTTATAGTTTCATATATAACTATAATTCTTTCTTTATTGAACTATGACTCATTTTGTTAAAATAATCTAACATAGTTTTCTTACAAATTGATTTTCAAAATACCTATAAAATCTCAAAAAAAATTCTCTCTACTATAGATATACATCTCACACTCTTTTCATGTAATTGTGTTAAAGTAAAATCAATCACCAGAAATTTTTTCTAAAACAAATTTCAATAAACTTCCAATTTATTACATCAATCAAATTTTCATTAATAACATAAAAACACAATATGATCCTAAAAAACCTTACCAATTTTTAAATATATAAATAAACTAATAAGAAATTTTATTTATATTGATAAAGAAAATAATACACCACATCCAACAATAACCATTGTAATTACATCAAACAATCATAACAAACATCTCATTATTTAGAAACATCTCGCTAAAAAATTTGTTTTCCATAATAATCTCCACCGTTGGATTTTATTTTCAACTAATGTATATTGATCATATTAATTACAACTATATTAAATTACTGTAACTTATTAATGATAAATTACTCAAATACTTTATGTATATGTGCGTGTAATTTATATAGGACATAATAATGATGAATAACAATCAAAATATTAACCATAAGAGAGAATAATGAGATATTTAAATATTCTATTATCATAAAATCACCCCTATATATGTATAACACTCATTACTAACACACATACCCAATTAAAATTATAAATTATTTATCAAAAACTTCACACACACAAACATTGAAATCATAAATTCACATTATAAAAATAGATAGTACAATTAAAAAAATTAAAATTTAGTAACATTATAATGAAACATGTATTTATTGAATAATAAATTTCTTATTTTCTAAAAATATTTATAAATAATATATTATTTTTACATTAAAGGGGATTTATCTCCTGATAGTGTGATCAATATGCAACAACGAGTTTCTCTGAAATTTTCCGTTTCACACAACATTGAAATATAACATAAAATAATATGAAACTATTATTATTTTAAATGGTAGTTAATGCCTAGCCATTGTAATTGATGTAATGAAAAAAAAACCAAACTATAATATTATTATACATGTTTGTTAAATGTTTTTCATTTATCTAATAAATTTTATAGGCTTAATATGACTTAGATTCAAATTTTAAGCATGAAATGCAATAATATTTTTTAAAAGGTAGGTTTGACACCTTTTCATGGAGAAGTAATTTTAAATATAGTTTTTTTTTCACTTTTATATGTTATATATGAAAAAATAAATATATTCCATAGAATAGGAACATCAAAATTTACTTTGGATGGTATTTTGGTATTTTTTTGATAAAATTTAACATTTTACAAATAGTGAAAAATACTGCATTTTAATTCAAAACTACCTTTTAATATAATTTATTTATATAGTTTTATTTTACGTTCAATTAGTTTTAAAGATTAATTGGATTATATTTTTTTCATTTATTCCAATGTTGTTAATTGGAAATAATTTAACTTGAAATTGGATATAAACACAAGTTAGTCTTTTGATAGTTATTATTTCTTAAAAACCCGCTTTTTGGTTTCGAAAAAAGGAATTAATTTTGAATTAATTTCTTCCAATTTTGTGTTTTTAATTTGGAAAAATGGATTCCATATTTGGAAACAAGAGGAAAAAATTGTGTAAATAGGTAAATTTTATTTTTAAATATTATTAATATGAAACTCCAGTAATTATTTTATTTACCATGGTTAAATGGTAAATTTTGTAAATAATGGTTAAAATTTATTTTATTATAATATTAAACTACCCTAAAATGTGTCCACATACTATTTTATGAGATCTTTTTGACTATGGAAATCCTTGGGTCGATTTGGGGACCCCGTGGACCCACATGGATGTGAAAATGACATTTTATATGAATTAATTTATTGTAATGAAAAATGTAGCATAAACATGTATCTTTTATTAAAACAATAATTATATGGGGTTTTATAAGTGATAATTTTGAATATAAGCAGTAATTTTTAATATAATAATATTCCATACATCATGTTATTTTATTTATAATTTTTATACGACATATAAATTTATTTATTTATGACACAATGATGATGTAGTGATTGCCTTACTAATAAATGATTTAAATAAAAAAGATTATAAATATTAAAATAACATTATTTTGAAACACTTTTTGCAATGTTTGAATTTTAGGGGTGATTATGACTTTTTATATTTGAATTAATTATGTTTTTCAAAATAATGAATTTGTTATGGATTTTTAAAAAGTCTTGATATGAATCGTACAAAAATTGACATAAATGGGTTTTTTTGAAACTAATAATATATTATTAAATTATATAATAGTCATAAATATATAAAATTTATCCAAATGGAATGTATAATGTCAAAATCGTCATTAATGAACCACATTATGGTCTATTATAATTTTATAATATCAATACTAACCATATAGTAAGAATATACAAGAAATATGGTAGGAGACAAATTAGTTAACTAAGGGTTAATGCTAAAGGATAAGGTTATATATGAGATCTAGACTTTTATAAAACCTCTTTGTGGATATTTTGGTGAATCAAAATCATATTATCTTTTAAATAAACGAATTTTTGACAACATAAAATATAAACTTGTTTTATAATAAAAAATATTTCAATACCTTCCTAAAGGGCCCCTCCTCACTATTATAAAAAAGGGATCACCTCAACCAATTTAATAACTCCTATAAACCCCCTTGGCTCAACCAAAATCTAAATAAATAATCTCCCAATATCCATATATTCCTATAAGAATCCTTTTTTAGGCATAAGGGAATTCAAGAAAGCCCTTTGGCACAAATGAAATGGAGTTACATGTTTTAAGAGATATCGTCTTCTCTAAAGTTCCTTACCATTATTTTACATCTCCACCCCATTTTATATTATTATTATCATATTAAATAACAAAACAAATATTCTCAATAAAATAGTATGTTTTTATGAGATGTATTTGAACTAAACTTATACAAACCTCCATCTAATTGATACGAACATACTCTTTATGGGTACAACAAACTACTGCCTCACGAAACTATGATATTTTGATTTTCCAATACCACCTCTCATGGTGGCCATTGTTATGAAATTAAATTTATATATGATATATACTATATTTATATTTTCTATATGATAATGTAATTTTTATTTACAAACATACCATAATGATTTTCATGATGTGTAAATACGACAATTTCATGTTAGAAAGTGCGGACTACTGCCCCCTCAATGTTTTATGACATGTTCCTTCCATATAGGGAATGTATAAGGTATGGTTGTAATGAAATTATGTAACATATATATTATATAATATCAATAAATCTTCTAATCTTGGCATTTTTCCACCTATGTGTCACCGCCCAAGATAGCCACGCCTCAACCCCACAAAAACTGCCTAATATCCTCCTCCGTTTTTCGCGACTCCCAACCCCGACCCTCCCGCGTATCCACTACCCAAAGTCTAGGGTTTCAGCTCATCCAGATATCTAGTTTATTTTGCCTCTATGTTCTGATCAAAACTCTATCCCATCGGTTCCTATCCTCCTCTACTCCGACTGATCCATATCCATCCCAACTACGGTCATCGGCTTCTCTGGTTTCTAATGCCTCGACGGTCATACTAATCACAGGTATAAACCTATGTAATTATTTCATTTTTCGAACTACATCTAGGGATTGCTGAGACTATGGTACATCACGCATCATCCTTCTGTACTACACACAGACGACCTATTCTGTATTATGTTGTTGGTTAACCTGTCGAAAATCTACGGTTTGAAGTTAATTTCTATATATCCATCTCCACTATTTACCAAAGCATCATCCTCACTGCTGTTGGTAATTTCTGCTGATAATTTATATGTATACCTCAATATACAAAATGGAATGTTTAATTTCTCCTATAACATTATTTATTTTTGAAAGCCTATTTAATTGTTTCGCAACTATTTACAATTACTCTTACCTAACCTTTATGCAATATTCTTTGTTTATGCAGACCTCTTTCTATACTTTAATGATAGTTTCAATTTCTGTGTAATTATTTATTTATTGTATTTAACATTTTTTCATTCCTTCATGGAAACAAAACTAATACATTAAATTTTTTTGTATGAAAATGAGGATGCTAGTGAATTGATGATATGTGTACTTTCATCCATTGACCAGCAGAAATTCATTCAACTACAAAATTAACGGTAAGCCTTAAAAAGCACTCTGCTCCTTTATGCTGGTTAATCCATTTGAGTGTGTACTAATATGAATGGACAATTTACTCAGTATGCCCTTGGTTCTACAACTGCACTACCTACAGCAAGGTATGATATCAAAGTCCATTAGGATATCTATCCATTCAATATTACAATATATTATTAAAAGGTTTACATTACTGTACTAAACTATCATATTACTTAATCCTATTTCATTAGGATTAAGTCTCGTTTTTTTGATGTCCTCTATGTTGTTATATTCTTAGTATGTGTATAAAACTATACAACCAACCATAGAATTTACTACAAGCACAATATAAGTACTACTTAATTGCAACCTTTACTTGATCTATGTTATTTTCACAGTAAAACATCTAAGCATACATGTTAATTATTATCGAAGATTTTTACTATGAATAAACATTACTATAATGGTTTACATTATATTCTTCATATTATAACTTTTCTGTAATGAGATCACAACACTGTTTAGCATGGTTATGCAGTCCTGTTCAATTTCTTAACATTCAAATAAAGAGATAAAGAGAACAAATATGCACTCCCCGTCAAGATATAGAGATGCATGATTTCAAAGAATATTACTACAGAAATAACGTCAATAAGGATGTATTCTAAATACTATCCACTACTTAAATTGTTTCATTATTTATGAATCAACATCTTACATGTTTACTATATTACCAAATTCACAGGTAGAATGACCACTGAAAACATTACTTCACCTGAACCTGTGATGCCATATGAGAGGAGACAAACACAATGGGGTATGTCTTCATTACCCATTACTTTTCAACTATGGTCAATATAGAAAAACATTAAATTCAAACTATTTCAAAAAATACAATTTTGTATGACAAGGTATAATATAACAGTAATGAATGTTTTACATTAATAATGACTATATGAAATTTTTTCACACCAGAACTGGTCACACCAGCTACTAACACTGAATTACGTCGCCTCATTCCATTAGCATCTATATCCATCAACGATTTTTTCTGCTTACTGTCTCCCATTTAATTATTTTGATTACTATTTGAAAATATACTAACCATGTATTCCTAAAATTATGCCATTCTCTATTCCACAGTCCCTCAAGAGTATTCAGAGCTATCAATGATATATGGCGGATCAAAGAACAAAAAAATGACAAAACACCACGATACGACATAGTCTTTCATTCTGTAAACATTTATTCATTTAAACTTATATTACATTTATTGTGAATACTATACATTACAATTTCACAAATTACAATCCTAATATCACTCTTATAAGGTACATATTCAAATGACTGTACTATTACGGAGTAAACTGATGCATCCTCATCACAGTAAGCACTAAGCAACCCACTATGTGAAGTCTTCTATGTGGTAAAATATTCACTCTTACACATATCACTACATTATGAAATAGTGCTAATTATACTACAATTGGAAACTATATACTTCTGTCATCCAGAGGTATGTTTCACATTACAACTATCATCTCACATTTATTATGTATAAATCCCTTCATATATACACCCTTTTTAATATCGTCTAACATCTTGACATATCATTTCTTCTAAAGGAGATATTACCAACCTTGCAGGTTCTACAGAAACATCTGATAAAGAAGTTTTAATGAGAGGTACATTCAGGGATAATACTCCTTCTACGACCTCTGAGATATATCCTACAATCAACAATGGAGGTATGTCAACTTGGACATACTATTACCAACATTCCACTTTTTAACTCTCTTAATTATAATACTAAATATTCACAATAACAAATAAATTGATGATTAATGATGCAGATATGTCAATACATCATCAAACGGTTGAACAAATAAGTTGTTTACAATAACTAAACACATTTATTACTACACAGTTTCTGTGTGTAATTTAAAGTTAAAAAGACTCTATATTTTTTATTTCATATTATCTATTCCAATACTTTTCTCTTCAGAATATTTCTACTGTGGAGACACTTCTAACATATGTGAAAACTGCAGTTCTACCATTTGGTTTTAATAGAGGAATAAAAAATATAGCCACAAACATGTCCCTCATTACTCAATATGTTGCTCAATGGAAAAAATAGCATTGCAGTCATTTCATTCATGTCCTGAATACCTTAGAACTTTGTTATTCAGTAAAAGTTTTCCAACTTCTAAATAATTCCAAGATCACATGCACATATACAACTCTATGTTTGAATTCACATCATTGAGAGGAAAAGTATAAAAATATTTGAACTGTGATGGGTCTCCAAATATTTTTAGATTAAATGGGAAAAACTACCATCACATTGGTAGTTTATGCCCTTCTGATGGACAACCACCCAAGTTTGCTCAACTATATGTATATTACACTGTAAATGAAGCTCATAATATAGTAATTGCAAAAAGGTATGTAATGCAGTAGCTGGTAATACATAAACATTCTCTCTTGTAATTCTCACCACTAATTGACACTTTCTTATGCTGTTTTGATGACAAAAACAACGACTCTATTATTGATGTCAGTATTGTTCAAAAGATACAAAATATGATTCATGAACATAATAGTTTATCACATCATTTTAGAATAGAAAGGGATGTTATTGAGACATAGGGGATTACAAATTTCAAACTGTGACTTCTTAGAAAATGAGGAATGGATGCAAGGACATTAAACTTGCCAACTACTTATGAGATTGCAATGCTCATTATTGGAAAAAATGAAGATCTAAATAATGAGAGAGATATCATCATTCAAGGAAAATATGGTGGATATCAACGCATTGATGAGCTTCACCTTCTATACCTTCCTCTTCAATATGCATGGGTTTTCGTGGGTGGAGATGATGGATATGTTGACAACATATCCCATCACAATACACATTTTAATGACAATGCAAAATTCAGGAATGTTACAATGCAAGAATATTTCTCCTTTCACCTTCAATCTCATTCCAATGATTTATCTAGCCTTATTTTTTCTAGGAGGCTTCCTCAACAGTTTATTGTAGATGCATAAAAAATGATTGAGTCTCAGAGATTATGTTTTATTCACTACAACCAGAAGCGCTGAAGGGAAGAACTATACAATGTGTTGCAAGATGCTTTCCTTAGGGGTGATCGAGATGGTTCCTTATGTGGGAAGCGTATAATTTTACCTTCGACATTTACAGGAGGCCCAAGATATATGATTCAGAATTTCCAAGATGCAATGTCAATCTGTAATTGGGCAGGGTATCCCGATCATTTTTTAACATATACATGCAATCCAATGTGGCATGAAGTTTCTTGATATATTAAAGTAAACAACCTGTGCCCATCGGACTGCCATCAAATACTGTCGTGAATTTTCAACATAAAGTCCAACAACTCGTGAATGATTTTTGAGAATGTTCCTTCTTCGGAAATTCTCGAGCAGGTATGTAACTACATCTCTACAATATTCATGTTTTTAAATGACTACCTCAACCAGAATTTGTTAAATGTTTTTGAAATTTTCTTCTTCTATTAAATATCCAATGTAGTTGTTCATACGGTGGAGTTTAAAAAAATGACTGCCGCATGTGCACATTCTATTATTTCTTTGTCAAGAAAGCAAGATGGTCACTCCATCAGACATTAACAGAATTGTTTCTGCAGAAATTCCAAACAAAGGTGACTTCCCTAAACTACATGAAGTTGTCGGTAATTTTATGATCCATGGACCTTATGGTGAAGTCAACAGTCACTCACCTTGTATGAGGAGTGGAAAATGATCCAAGTATTATCCAAAGAAATTTTTTCCCCAGACAACATTGGATTATGATGGTTATGTCTTCTATTAGAGAAGAAATACAGGTTATACTTTTCTCAAAAATGGTTTAGCATTGGACAATCAGTTTTTTGTGCCGTACAATCCTACTTTGCTATTAAAATATAATGCTTATCTCAATATCAATGTTTATAATCAGTCATACTCTATCAAATACCCTTTTAAATATATTATCATGAGGCATGATCGTGTTACCACAACACTCTTTGAAATCAGCAATAATGATCTTCATGACAAGGGTGTTGATGAGATTAAAATGTATTATGACTACTGGTACATCCCACCTTATGAAGCTTCTTGGAGGAATTTCTCTTATGATATCTACTATAGATATCCTCAAGTTGATAGACTGAAATTTCATTTAATAGGGGACAACCATGTCATATATGCCGACTGTGATAAAATTATGTATATATTGAATAAGAGAAACATTTCTGATACAATGTTCACAGCATGGTTTAATGAAAATAAAATATATCCAGATGGAGAAAATATTAATTATGCATAATTTCCAACACGGTGTGTCTACCACTGTCGTGAAAAGAAATGGTACCCATGCAAACAGTGTTTCAGTATTGGCAGACTATACTATGTGGCACCCTCTTCTAGAGAACTACATTACTTACCTATTCTATTAACAAAGGTCTGAGGATCAACTTTGTATGAATCTATCAAATTAGTGAACAACATTAATCATCTTACATTCATAAAAACATGTTCATTATTGGGACTTCTATAAAAAGACAATGAATTCATACAAGCACTACAAGATGTATCTGCTTGGGGAATGGGATATTCTTTGCAAAGACTATTCGCCAAAATGTTATTCTCCAATTCCATTTCTGAATCTGCCATTGTTTGGTTTGAAACCTGTAAAATCCTAACAGATGAAATTTTATATGCCCAACAACAGTGAATTCAATTACAAGGTACAAACATCTTACTTTCTTGACGAGAATAGATTAAAATTATTATATTTCTTTATAATATTAATACACTATCTTTTAGACTTGACAATGACATATCATCAAAAACAAATGTATGCACTGTATGAAATATACAACATTATTCTCATCAATGTAAAATATCTGCGGTTTTATCTTCCAATTCCCTTTCCAGAGTATATAGTGTCTCTTCAACCAAATCGACTGATTGCCGAAGAGCTTAATTACGATACCGAAAAACTGCATATTGAATACACAAAATTACACAATATGCTTACTGATTAATAGAAAAAAGTAATCCAGGAAATTGTTTCTTTGTTATCTTATTATGATGGTGGATTCGTTTTTTTCATGGAATTGGAGGTACGGGTAAGACTTTCATCTAGAGATTTTAACATGTCTACTAAGGTCTGAAGGAAAAATTGTTCTAGAAGTTTCTTCGAGTTGAATAGCATCATTACTCTTACATGGATGGAGAACAACTCATTCAAAATTTCGAATGCCAATTTCTATAAACGGCCAGTCGGTCTGTAACATTAAATAGGGGTGTGATGTTTCACAACTACTACAGAAAACCAAGTTGATTATCTGGGCTGAGGCTCCAATGATTTATAAACACTGTTTTGAGGCTCTTTATTGTACATTAAGTGATATTATGTCATTAAATAATGATAGATCTTCTAATTTAACTTTTGGTGGTCTAATAGTGGTCCTGGGTGGATATTTCAGACAAATACTACCACTGATCCCAGGAGGAGGGAGAAGTGACATTGTCTTTGCAAGTATAAGATCATCATATCTATGGCAGCACTGTTGGGGTTTAACAATGACTCAGAACATGAGGTTGAAATCAACTAATATTGTTGACGATCCAAACGAAGTTCGAGATTTTGAATAGTGGATTTTAGACATTGGCGAGGGTCGTATTAGAGAGCTTAGTGATGGGGGAACGTGCATTGAAATACCCTCCAACTATCTTCTTACAATAAATAAATCACCTCTAACAACATCTATTGAATTTTCTTACCTAGATTACATTGAAAACATTTCAGATGTTTCGTATTTGAAAGGTTATTCTATATTGGCACCCCTGCGTGACGTTGTGTAGGATGTAAATGACTACATGTTAACGGTTACCACTTCTGAAGGAAAAGATTATTTTAGCTCTAATTCTATTTACAATGCCAGTTTTGATACAGATCAGCTAGAGAACATATATACAACTGATGTCTTGAATGGTATCACTTCCTCTGGGCTACCTACACATAAGATTACTTTGAAAATAGAAGTACCCATTATGTTGCTTATAAATGTTGACCAATCAATGGGGCTATGCAATGGTACATGTCTTATCATTAGACATTTGGGTAACCATGTCAAGGAAGCAGAGATTATAACTGGTTGTCATTCAGGATATCTTACATTCATCTCAATAATAAATATGAAACACAATGACATAAGATTGACATTCAAATTAAAAATAAGACAATATCCTTTGACTGTTTCTTATGAAATGACTATTAATAAAAGTCATGGTCAGTCTCTATCTTCTGTATGTTGATATCTTCATAAGCCTGTGTTTTGTCATGGGCAAATTTATGTTGCCGTATCTAGAGTGATGTCACCAGGTGGTTTAAACATTGTAGTTGATGATAGAGAAAAACTCTCCACTAACTATACAGAAAACGTTGTCTATAGGGAAATTTTTGATAACCTATGATAGGTATCTTTTAAGTTTAAATTTATACAATTCAATGCATTTATTATTTGCGTATATATCGGCAAAAAACATTATAATGGATGCTTCATCTGTCATATCTGTACAATATTGTAAACATGCAGAACTGTAAGCATGCCACGTAGAATCTTCCCTCTGAATGAGATTACTGTTGATACTGACGAAACTTTGAAAATAGAAGTGCATGTATTGAATTTTTCGTTGAACTCCTCACCGAAATATGGTGTTGCTGCTATCGATATGATTATCTATGATGCCCAGGTGAGGTTATCCATTCCAAAAATTACAGTTCGTGTACTATTTCCATAACACCAACAATATGTATTTATACTGTATTATGAATTTTCATATCCCTTAAATGTGACAGGTAGTTTTTAAATATTTACTTTGAAATTTTATTAGTTCATACAGGAGACAAAAATACAGTGTACAATTAACAACCGCCATGCAATCAACAAGTACAAACCACTCCTGCGTGAAGGCCTTTGCTACATTATATAAAACATCCATATTTCTCCTAATCAAAGAAGTTACTTGTGGCCAAGACATGCTTGCAGATTGTTTTTCACAAAAAAAACATTTTTTTGACCAATGGATGCTCAGTTACCAGTATTCTATTTCGACTTCATTACTTTTGATGACATCATTAAGAAAACCATTCTATAAAATCATCTAATAGGTACATTGAATAGCACCGATTTTTTATTAAAGTCTATGATTCAAAAAATTTTAGTTACTACATGTTCAAATTATTTAGTTACTAAAAAAACTGTTATTTACAATTGTATTCATTTTCATTAAATTCTATAATCTTGATACAATAGTTAACAGTAATGCTCTCTTCTTGAAAAACTACTCCTTCCTCATTATTCATACCTGTTTTAGAAATTATTGGACATCTACGACAATCATACCCCACACAGTCTACTGGTACTACAAAACAAAAGCTTCAAGTCATTTTAGAGGATGACAGGTTACCATTCTGCTCTTTCCACTACATTTTACATGTATTATTATTATTACCAAAACATCTACTATGATTTCTTCCAGAGGCTTGAAAATAAACTATAGATTGTGGGGGGAGTTTGCAAACATCATGTCAGAGTACTTGGAGAACAACATGGAATCCTCTATAGTAGTGATCTTGTAGTTGGTCAGGGAAAAGCGATTGACCTGTATGAATTCTATCACGCGTTAAAAAATAATCATTACATGTTTAACTTGAATCAGTGTATTTTTTTCAATTTGCAAACTTGATTTTCATCTCGTTTTGATCCACATGTCCCAGCATATGTTATTATAAACACATCAATTAATGCTTCTAAAATACTACTCAACCTTGATAACCTAGTTGTCCATGAGTTTAGAAGCTGGTAAACTATCAACTCCCATTATTTTCAAACTTATTCTGCCTTTAAATACAAGCAATATGTCTAATATTAACATTATTTTTGTTCTTGAATAATGGTTTTAATTCATTAATCAGAACTGGATTCATAAGTCATTCCCCATTTTAAAGTCCTCCATCAACACGATCAAACAGATGCATTACAACGATTCCTTATTGAAATAACAAAAAATGCATTTCTGATGTTAAACAATTAATGCAGGTAAGTATAGTATCCAGTTTCCATTATTTCAGGATGTGAACTATAATGCACTACATGTAATACCTGCTTTGATAACTGTAATAATATTTGTAATTATTTCATAGCCTATAAGGTGTCTGATTGATGCAACAATAGTAAAACATTAAAGCACTCATTACTGGTATTTTGAATCATGAAACTCCTGCTAAAAAAAATACAAGTTGCTGATGGAAAATTTTGGTGCAAAAATTGTATGAAAACACCAGCCTTCACTACTCCAAGGTATTCATCTAATTTCTACCATCATTGCTAACTATTTATTCATTAGTATGCTTCTTATACGACATAAGTTGTAAAGACAATACACAAATATAAATATATCAGGTTTAGAGTACAACTGCTGGTTAAAGATGACATAGACTCGCTATCTGTTGTTCTCTTTGATAATCAAGTCATGCAGTTTATAAGCAAATCATCTTCATAGTTGTGAGATGATATGATACAAGCAAGCTTCTTCACCTATGTGTTTTTTGTCATGTAAATTATATTTTTTAACTCACATTCCTATTTTATTATAACATAGGACCATGATGAGTTTGGTTTCCCCCTTGGGATAAATGTATTCAAATCAAAGAAAGTTCTGCTTTCACATGACTTGATAATGTATAACGTTCAAAATAGAAAACGAAGTTCAGAACAGAACACATAGAGAGTGCTCTTCATCAGTGATAATGAATATTATATCAGTAACTATAATCAGAGTTCTGTAGACAGCCAGGTATACATTCTCAAACATCCACGGGAATTTCTGGGCAACATACTGAAGATTACATAACAACAATATTTTTAATGTACATTATTTACAATTCAATTTATTAAAAAATCATAGACTACATACTTGAACTTTTCTAACCTCTTCTAACCATCTTTATTAAGAACATCAAAGCACTGCTTCTTTAAGACTCATCTTGAACAATTGTGTTGTTGTTTATAGAAGTACTACTGCTGTCTCTTCCACCCAGGTATAAATTTTCAAAATTCTTACTCTATAACACTGATGTTGTACATGTTTTATATAGTAATTTATCTTTCTTCATTTTTTTTCAAATTACCTATAATCTTAATAACACTCAATTTATGGTGATTTTCCGTCTGTAAAAAAATAATTTCATGTTAAATTGGTATTATTAAAAAGTACTGGCTGCATCTCATTCGTTATAATTGACCCTTAATGCAGAAAAATTGATGACTGAAATCGATGCTAAATCTACTATGGAAGGCTCCCTGTCTCCAGACCCGAAGCCAACATCAACTATCTCCAATGAACATCATCTCCAAATATTGGCAATGAGAAATACAAAAACTACCAAAGTAGACTAAATGTATCAATTCCTGACCCAAGGTAGTTTTTACAACTAACTCTATATAATTATTTCAAATTTCCATTAAAAATTTAACTCCATACATAATTCATGTGAAGTATCTTTACTTGATTAAGGTTGTGTTTATAAACCTTCTTTCAGTAAGTTTTTCTTGTCAGTTTGTTTACATTTCATATCTCAAAATTTTGATGACTACTACATTCTGAACTATATAATTATTTTACTTATGTTTAGTTTGTCTCATTAATTAGCATTATTGTGTGATGTACCATGTTGTTTTCTATATTTCTTAGGTTTTCTTCATTTTTAAGAAATGAATAATGTCGATCAATATATTAATTTTTTTTTCATTTCTAGCTAACTTTATTTAATTATATTTCAATGCTTGCTATTTGACTTTGGTGACTAATTGGGTCTGTGAATTACAGTGTAGATTTTCCTCTTCATGTGGATGTCTACCAATGCCATTCGACAACGTCTCCCTAAGACCTCTTAAAGGAATTTTATGTTCACCCTATTAAGATGAAAGATTTCGATCTGGTCATTTACTTTTTGGATACATGACTATTATGTAATCTAGATACGTTATCGTATAAGTTTTTTAAGGATCTTTATGGATATGTTTCCCTATTTATGTTTTTAATTGCTGTTTGGTTGATAGTCAAAATTTATTATGGTTTTTTAGTTTTCAAGGTGAATTACATTGTATTCATCTAAGGTATAAACATGTTATATGAATACTAAATCATTTGGAGACCATGTCATTTTCCATTTCTTTTCACAGGGATTCTGCATTGAGGTACCAAAAACAACCATATTTGGAGATGGTTGTAATTTATCTGGGTGAATAGTATGACGACTCTTAAAATTTAGGATACATAAGGCTGTTTCACTTTGTTAAATCGGTAGTATTTATTTACCTTTGGTTAGATTCACATTGTATATTTAAATATTATGATCTTCTGGGATTGAACAAAAACATTCTGGAGTAAGCACTATTCAAGGATGGGGTTTTTCGATACTGAAATGACACGGTACTGTTTAAATTTGCTTATTTTAATTTATACTGCATTACTAAATAGATTAATTTTAAATTCGAATCTTCATTTTACTATGAGTAACACTATTTGGACACATAATTAAGGGTACCTTTGTGGTTCCCATTTATAGTTATCATTTAAACCTAAATATGTTTAAAGTTTTTTTCTTAAATGGTTTGTTATAATATGAATGTTTATTGTTTGTAAGGCTGCTAAGTACCAAAAGCTTCTTACAAAGAGGCTCAAGGAACAATGAGAATGCTTGAATGGATGTCATTTCTAATTTAATGTCCACGGATCTCTAAAAGTCATTAAATTTGAAGGTTTTATGTCACTGTTATCCAAGATTTGATTTACTCATATCTGTAATGGACCTTTGAAATACTATATAGGTAAATATCTCCATTGGTGGTGCACTCCATTACTGAATTTTTATTATTGAAGAACATATTTAAGGATAACAGAACATGTGTTCTGTACCCCCCCTCCCCACCACCCACATGCATGTCACCGTCTTACTGTCAATACCTTGACATCCTCTTGTATGGCATGATTTTAGTACACCAGATTTTATCATTCCCATTAAAAATTCGTTGTTAATATGTAAAATAGTAACTAAATTTAGGAAGACACACTAATGTGTTTATTTTATTATGTTTTGATTTGATCATGTGAAATTCTATTATAGGAAATAATTGTGTTATGAACTAATAATTTTCAGTTTCTCATTATATCAGTGCATGTGAAGTGGGTGCATACCTGGATGTGGTGGTTCCTACTCTTAAGAGCACACCCACTAATGGACTGGGGTTGACCTGCAGGAACTGTCTAGCTACTGAAAATTAACTACAACACCTGTTTGGGGTTATAAACACAAAAATTCTTCTCCCTTTCATTTAATTATATTTCATTTAGTTAATTTTATTTTAAAGAACAGTTTTTTCCTCTTTTATGGGCTAAACAAAAACTGGACATCACCTCACGCAGTTGGTGAAGATCGATTCATTGACGATCGATTCATACTCATAGAAGCTGAAACAAACATCCAGGTTCATGTTTTTACATTGATTTCAATGCAGTTTATGGTTTACAGATTCCTCTTGAGAGTATATGTGAGTCATTTCCCATTAAGTGTATAGGTTTCTTTAAAATACATTTAATGTGCAGGTATAGGGGAGGGGAGAGGGGGATGATGGCAGGGGAGAGGGGGCTGGGCAGGTTGGAGGGGAGGGGAGGGGAAGGGAGAATGAGGACAGGGGGCTGAGCAGGTTGGAGGGGAGGGGGGGGGGAGGGGTGGATGAGGGTAGGGGGAGGGGGCTACTGGGAGAAGAGCATGGGCACAGGGGGGGGGGGGGAGTGGTGGGGGAAGGGGCTAGTCAGGGGGGGACTGAGGTTGGAGGGGGAGCTTCTGGGATTGGGTGGGAGACAAGCATTTGAGGGGTAAGGGGAGGGGTTGAGCTGGGTAGTTTTGAGGATGAGGTTAGAGGGAGAGCTTATGGGATTGGGTGGGATATAGGCATAGGCCGGGGAAGGGGTAGGGTGGGGGGATTCAATGCAGTAGAAGAAAGCGGAAATCCATGTAGCACCTAAGTATATGGGGTGTAGCTGGGCTATGAAGACATCCATGTGGCACCATGCTAATTTTCGATGCAGGATTCAAAATGTAAAATTCGACTTCTTTTATTTTTCTTTCTAATTAATAATTTTATGTTTTCGTTCTTTTAATCAAGGTATGAATTTACTTACATGATTTACAATTTCCACACATTATCATTCTGAACTATATCTTATTTGCTATAAGATAATATTTTCAATTAATTTGTGTTGGTTTACATTTTAATGGGAAAAACTGATAAGAATAGTTGTTCTTTCCTGGTGTATTAGAGATTTTGAGGCACTTTTTTATGTTTTAAAGGCTACTATTTGATGATGCGACAACGACGTCATTTTTTGGTGATGTTTCTTAGACATTAACTTCACCCATTTAGGTTATCAAGATCAGATACTATGTTTGACTTTACTTAAATGTTTTTAAATTCCAACACAACTGCATTCTAAAAAATATATCATATTCTATGTAAAAAATATTTTCAATTTCATTGTATTAGTTTTCTTTTTAAGAGAAAAACATAGAGAGAAAATCTAAATTCTAAGACCACCAGCCCTTAGTTTTTTTATTAAATTGATCAGTTTTTCTTCAGGATAGAGTTTTCATGAATTCACGTAACATGAATGGTAAATTTATGGATGATTCTATGAAGGGAAATTTATTTTCAAGGGTTTTTTGGAGAGGAAATTTCCCTTCAAGACTCATGGTCCTGCCATACACAACTATACATTTTTCAGTGTTATAAAAGCACAAGCTAATTATGGCTTGCTCATCCACAAGATAATGACATAAATTAACACACCCATGGATAATGACATATCCCTCTATAGATCACTAGTAATCATTTCCAACTAAAAATTGAATATCCAAAAACATATATCAACAAATAAATAAAAAATCCAAAAGGGAACCAATATTCCATAAGAACCAATGAAAACACTGTAAAGGGGATCCTCCTCAAAAATTACCTCAAGAATATTTAGCCTGTGATATACCAAATGACAATTATTAATCTATTTACCATAGACCAACCTGATTTATCATTCCATTAGACACCAGAACAATCATATGATGTACCTGAGTGGTGTCCCTAACAACCTCAAACTGAATAAAGGAATCATATGAATCAGAAAAATAATGTTTGATGATTTTAACTTAAATTAAATTTGATTATACTATAATCGAAAGAATAATTCTTCTAGAAAATTTGAAAATCCCTTCCATTTTTTATATATACATGACATGCATAAATTAGTAGATAAAAATTATTGAAAATTTTATACAAGTATTAGACAACATAAATATTTTTTTTAAAAAAATCCTTAGATTGCCCTCCAAATTCTCTCAAAAATATAACACTCCCTTATTAACCCCAAACATTTAAAACACAACAACATAACTAAAAAATGATATATTAAGTCAAAACAAAACAATGTATCTACGCATTAATAAAATTCTTCCTAAAAATTAAAATAATTTAATAGCATATTTTTCAACTACCGCACTCAATTTTAATGAAAACGAATAGAAATTTAGAGTTATTATTTCCATTTTAATGCATTTCTAAATTAAAATGGTTATTCATTAAAATATTCCATGTAAACACAATTTTAATAGAAAACCATTCAATAAGTGTATTAAATAAAAAATAAATTTATAAAAAAACACCATTAAAAAATGAAAAATATATTTAAAAAACCCAGTAAATATAATTTAGAAACCTGAAATTTTGGAGAAAATAATAAAACATCATTTTTCACTACAACAAGTAAATAATTTCTCTTAAACACTATATCAAATTCACTCCAATAACTTTAAAATAAAACGTTATCTATTAATTCCCATCAAATAAGTAAAGATGAACATTTTTCATGACTTAGTAAAGAAAAGTTGTAAGAATAAAATTAAAAATAGTATATAAAAATACATACATGATTATTAGAGTACTTATAATAATAAACATGGTCTATTCAAGGTTATACTAAGGGGGTGATCCATTAATTTGTTTCACTATCACATAAACCTCTAAAAACCCCTCAATATCTACGAACTCATTGGGAATCCAAAATCATTTTCATATAAAACATATAATACCAATCAAATGAAAAATGAACATTCAAGGCACAATCCTAGAATACCAATGAAAACATGAGGCCTTAAACAATAGAGAGAATTTGTCACTCTCCCCCACATGTACATGTCGTGCACATACAATCTAACTCCATACTACCCTTTCTGCACAAATTATTAATTTAAATTTGAATCCATGTCCCTCTAATTGACATGGCCTCATGTACGATTTAACATAAACCATATCAATTCATACATTCTTGAGACTTATGAAATTTCTCGTGATGTACACGATGGGCTTCCCTGATCCCCTGGAAAACAACAAACATCATAGGCATTGGAAATAATCATTGATGACCCCATCACCAAAAAATAGATTAAAATAAAATAATAACTAATAGATTATTACTATAAGAAAATTTTACACAACCCAGATTTAGATCAAACATCCATTACAAAAATGAATCAGTAGGATTAAACAGTGGACCAATTTAAACAAGTAGAAGAAAAAGAATATTTACAAATAAATTCCTCAACTCACCCTCTAAACTCCATTACCCATCTAGCACCTTCTCCTCAAAACCAAACACCATGAATATCTTATTGTTCCCATATCACAATTTTTACACATAAATAATTAAATTCATTAATATCCATAGATTAATTTAGATAAGAACTCATTTAATGGAACAATTATCAATAAATTATACAGAAATGATTCATATCCTGAAAATCAAGTAATATGATCCACATGTTGAATGTACTAAATAAAATATAAACTGACATATATTCCTAAATAAATAAATTCTGTATGATAATTTTGGAGATTAATAAATTTTTATAAAAAGGATAGCCATTGTAATAAAAATAGGTGTGAGAAAAAATAAGATTAAGAAGTCACGATCTACCATTCCACGTGCATAAAATTTAATTAAAGGACCACTTTAAGATAATCATAAAAAAATAAAAAATATTATTTTCATACATAAAAATATTTAAAAATAATATCTCATAAATAATTTTTTATAATCATTTTTCAGTCTTTTTAAATGAAAAAAATGCACCTAAAACCATAAAGATGGTAATCAAACTCTCCATATGAAATAAGCCATTATTAAATATTAAAAGATTTTTTAAAATTTTATTACAAGTAATCTATAATACCATCCATAATTTATTTAAATGAACAATCCAAAGAGTAGGCATCATTTCATAGATAATATAAAGAAATAATAAAATAAAAAGTTAGGTGCCACACATGTTTAGATAACGTGGAAGTCTAAATAAGAAATATGATTTTTATTATATCAATACATCTTCCAATTTGGAGGTTTCATGGTTTTTACCCTAAAGTTACTAATGAAATGTGACCAATAATAATATAACATTCTAGGTTTTTACCCTCAATTAGTGTAATATCATATCCCACTAATGGAAAATTGAAAATTTCACATCCTTCACTATAATAGTTAGTGGATAGTGATCCCATCTCGACTATGTTAGCATAACCTATAACTTTGGATCCCTTGAAAAAAATAATTATATGGTGATAATGTATAAAAATACCATAGAAAATAATAATTACTGCCTAATAAATGATAATCAATACAATCATTATCTAGTAAAAAAAATAAATCACCCTCACCACCATCTCCCTCTCAAGGAAAATCCCCAATCACAAATCCACTATCAATATCAATAAAACCCAAAAGGTATCAAAGGGTATTATTGAATTAAAACAAATATATAAACCACTTAATGGCTCAAGTGGACCTTCTTCAAAACTACTCAGTATGGTGAGTCCATAAATTATAAATTCAAAAAATAATTAAAAAAAACTCTGCAAAATATCATATACAATACCACCCAGTAAAATCAATTTACTTACTTCATGAATATTATAATGGTCCCATAATTTTTTTCCCATTAACAAAAAGGGGTAAAACCACTATTAGAATTCACATTTTATTTAAAACAATTTTGTGAATGAGTTAACAATAATTGAATTTCAATTACCACTAGAAATGGAAAAAATATATTTAAAATATAAATTAAAAATATGAAAACCATTTTAAAAACATTAATATAATTTTTAAATATCCATTCAATGATATAAAAAAATTAGAATGCATTGAAATGGAAAACAGATTTATAACGTCAATTAAAATATGAAAAATCATTATTTTTTTAATACAAAAAAATAAATTTTTATATTTACTGATTCATTAAGCATAATTCATACTAACATTAATAAATTAAAAAATTAATTCAAAATTATGTAAATGAGGGTCCTAACAATTTAAATATAAAACATGGGGAATACAATCCTAGAATCCATCATTGATGGATCAAAACATGTCATATTTGATATCAGACACCCCAAGAAGAATGAATGACCCTATATGATCCCTATAAGCACAAAAACCCCAAAAAATATGTCATTTCTAGATAATATATATCTAATACAAACCCAATCATGATTATGTGGAAAAATAAATTGAATGGAAATTGAAGAATATTGGTAGAATATATCATACCAAGGATGCTGAACCATGGATAACTTTGAATCCTTGAAGAAATCTCAACAAGAGAGGGATGTCGGTTGAGATGTGCTCATGTTATAGGTATTCATCTAAAGTATAGTAGATGCATGACATAATTAGATAAATGTGGATTAAAAAATATATAAAGGGATAGAGTAAAAAAAATAAAACATTAAATTTTTTGTAACCCAAATGATTTTTCTAACCATGTGGTAATTGTGTGGAACCCACAAGATAGAACTAAATGGCCTCACATGGTTTCATAAAGGGACCTATATGGTTTATTAAACATGTGATGATTAGTAAAAAATAAACCCTATGAGAAAGATCCTACAACATAGTTTCTATACATTATACTAACCATTTTTTCTAACCATGAGATGCATAAATATTATAAATTTTTAATATATAAATTAAAAAAATACAAAAAGTAAATATAAATAACATAAAATAAAATAAAATACCAGAATATAATGTCATTGTGACATTTAAAAATCAATATCACGCACTATCTATTAAATCCTTTTGATTTTAATTGCACCAAATCCCTATGTGTTTCTTTATCTATAGAATTTTGAAATGAATGTTATTTATAATTAAACATCAATTTTTTAAAATTATTTATGACTCAAAAGAAAATCTATATATTTTTTATAAAATGGTTATCCATGAGGATTATTTGTATTATAATCATTTCATCTCCCTTTTTTATAATTTTATAAAATAGTTGTTTATAAGTGGATCTAAACATTTCTCTTATTTTAGGAATCATTCTACTCCATAACCTAATTCCATATATTTTTTTAGAATCCTTTATATTTATTTTAATAACTGATTAAGAACATTTCATTTTAAATTTTACTGTCATTCTAATTTATTTAGAAGTTGGTTTTTACACATTTTTTGTAAGATTCATTTTTAATATCTTTGACTTTATATAAGTAATTGTGGAAATAATATTCTTTTTAACACTTTCATAATAATTCCTTTTCAATATTTTATTAATATTTTCATTATGATTATTCAATTTCAAATTTTCTTAGTTCTCCAACATAATATATATAATATTTTTTTAAATAACTTTTATCCAAAAAAATCGTATTTATTGTTTTTATAATAATTATCTATTTATCTTATAGAATGTTATTTCATATATGTTGATATAATTTGATATTTATTATACTTAACTAAGGATTTTATTTATTTATATTGTCAAACTTTTTATCTGGATGTACGATTATCATGTATTATGGAAATTTTCATGAAACCTATTTAGTGATACGATGGATATATAAATGTATTTATGCTGATGTTGAACATGTGTTTATGATTTATAATTATAAGAAGGGTGGTTATGTATTATACCAAAAATTATTTTTGTAACATGATATACATTATAAGATAAATTATTTTCCTAATTTTGTTTCCTCCCAATGTAATATCTTGGAATCATTACATTTATATACAAAATAATTCATGTGAATAATTGTTTTTGTTCACAATGTAATGTGTTCAAATAATTAGGGTTTTTTATAATGTTATTATTTGTAATCGTTGGTTTTACTCCCAATTTTGTTCATGAGAATCATACGGTTTTATAACAATGTTTTCATTGTACGACATGGTCTTTTCCTATAATGTTAAGATTCTAGATGGGGTTTCTTCTACAACATCAATCTTTTATACCAAATTAATTTGTTATACCATATGGATCATGGTTATTGACTCAATGATTATCATTACTATGTCACATTTTTTATGTTTCCCCTAATTATTTTTTACATGTATCATAATTTATTTTATTTTTTATTGGGTATGATTCACTTATGTTATGTCCAGACACCTTAATTATATACTCATAGACACATGATATTGTTATTTTCACTTACATTCGTTGAATATTTTTTACTATGTTTACTACCACTCAGAATGTGAGCACAAATCCTTATTACATTTCTAATCCCTAGGTTTTGGCGAAATGTATTAATTATAATATATCTGAAAGGGTATCATGTGAGGACACTAATTATTAGAAATATTGATAACATACTATAAAATAATAAGATAATGTACCAGATCAAAAATGACACAAAACATTAGGGCCTTATGATTTTTTTACTTTCCTAGAAATTATGAGTAATGAAGCATTATATATGTGAGTTTTGTTTATGTCGTCTCACATAGAACAAATAACCATGTTTTTTTCACAATATCCAAGGGTTTTAGTTTTTGTTGATTTTGTTGGTATAAATGTGAGGTTTATTTATTTTTTGGAATTTTGTTATGAATAATGGGATGATAGAATATAAAAAATTATTTTTATTTAACCTACAATATCGTAGGTTAGAGTAAATGGGTCAAAATTTTGGTTAGCTCCAGATTGATTTCCCCTATAAAATAATTTTTTACTCTGATTGTTAATTCTTGATACTAAAACTAATATTTTCTTATTTAGTCTATGGATGGATGTAGTGGAATGGTTTTAACAACATCAACATTTTTAAAATATGAAAACCCTAAAAAAGAGTAAAATAGAGTTGTATAGAAACTCGAATAATATTTCACACGGAGGAAAGAAATATACCCACCAACATGGCCAAAATATGGAAACATGAAACCATTGTAGTGTCTCAAATGAACTAAGATGTGTTTTAGGTGTTTTTAGTGATGTAATAGTTTAATGAACTCATTGGAACTAGTAATAGATCCAATAACAGGATGGGTTAACAAAATAGTTCATCCAAAGATTCTATTAACAATTTAATCTTTTAAATGTGAGGAATATAGTCACTATATTGTCCATTTCACTAATACATGGGTTAGTGTTGATAATAAGCATCATAACCTACAAATTAATTGAACAAATTCAAAACCTATGAAGACACCATCACAAAAGTGGGAGATAGATGTAACACCCCGACCCTAGTTACCCAGATTCGGTGCATTATTGCGTAACGTTGGCATGATCACAAAAGATCAAGTCTCGAAAGACCGATTAGTTTAGTAGCCTTGGAAACACTAGATACATTCATAAGTATTACATTAAATCATAAAGTAAAACAAAACTATAACAACATATTGTCTTCATATCCCTACATACTATCCCTACAGGTCATTCATAATATACTTCTTTACATCCTGGAAAAATTAAAACATTTGGAGGGGTGAGATCAAATGCTCAGTAAGGATAAAAATATAGTGGAAGCTTTCATAAATAAACATTAACATTTAAGGCAATGTATAACTAAAACAAAAGACTTTTAGACATTAACTTCAGCATAATATGGAAAAAATAAAATGAAATAATGCTATTTACTTATTCACATGGATATTCTACAAGTTGAATAGTCACATGCAATATCAATAACCGCTTTCATAATGATGGAATGCATGATGCCGGACTATCATAACCACGTATCCAAGTCCTCGTGCCAAGACTACAAATAAGATTTTGTCAAGGCCTCGTTCCAAGACAGTAGTTTGTCTTATGAGACCTACCGATGCATCAAGGAGCTATAGTGGGATGCCCTCGTCACTTATTAAGTCCAATGCATTCCTTATATGAACAGGTATAAACATATAATAAACCATAACATAACCGTATCACATAAAACATGCATAAAATAAACATCACATTTCCACATTTCAATCACAAGATATCAATACAACACATTGATATAATAAAAAAATTACCAATACCATTTTCAATACCAAAAGAAAAGAAAAGTAAACATGGTATTTTTTTCATTAAAAACAGTTATGGATTGTAGAGGAATCCAAAAGTCAAATAATGGACACGATGGCAGAGAATTCGTCGTCGCCGCATACATATGAGAAGAAAAACATTCATTTTTGTCATCTAGTAAAAAACTTCGTATAAAAACATTCCTTTTGAATAAAAGTAAAAGTCAAAGGGGTTTATACACCATATAAAAGAAAATTCTGTATAAAACAAAATTTGCCTCAATGAATGGAGATTGAGACGATGTCCCTTATAAAGACCATTTTTTAAATAAAATAGATCTATTATGTGTATTAACCATAAGTACACATAATGAAAGTAAATTACTAGATAAGACATAATAATATCATGACATAATTTGAAAGTAGGAGATTATCCCAAAGTACAGAAATTTGGTTAAAAAGTTCCCTTACCTCGTGTCCGACTTGACTCGACCGTTCTTTAACATCCTGAATAATAACCTAGTGTTAATTTATTAATTATTAAGAACCTTTTTAAAGTTTATTATTCCATTTATATCACTTATTACCATGTTATGAACATTGTGTAATTATTTTTGTTAATAAGGGTCGTTTTGTCGATCTTTGGTACTTGAGTCACAAATAAACTTCTTATAATTACAAGTTGTTCATGTAGTAAAAATATCAATTATATCCAGAATTATATTCATGATTTAGATATAATATATATCATACATATCCAGTATGTACATTCATTTATATTATTACACAACATTTAGAGGTAAGAAATAAAATGTACCGTTCATGGAGACGGTAAGCCGTACGTACGCATTAACACTACTTTCATTTCTATTTGGAATTTAATGGAATGAAATCATAATGATATAAATGTGTATTATATTTCCAGTATAATATCTTATATAATATCATTTACTCCATCCTTTATACGTCCCACATATTGCATTAACGATTCAAATAACTTATAGGGGGTGGTAGTCCGCACTTCCTAAAATGAAATTATCGTGTTTACCCATAATGAAAATCATAAAGGTATGCCATAAATGAGAAATACAAATGAATAAGAAAAACATAAACATAATATATATATCATATATGAAAATATTGTCATCATAATGACCACCATGAGAGGTGTTAAAAGAAGATTGAACAATCATCGTTTCGTGAGGCATTAATTCCCCACCCATAAGAAACAATATGTTCTTTAAACATTAGACAAAGGTATGTGTATGTGTAAATAAAATCATTATCAGGAAAAAAAATCCTATTATAATTTAGATACTGGTGTTTTTACAAAATAATGGAATAAAAAGAGTTTAAGGGGTTGGAGAATAATAATAAAACAAAAGAACATAAGAGAAGAGATTAACTTAAAATCGGGTAACTCTTTTTGATTTGATCCAAAGGATTCCTTGGGAAGACTTCTGCCCAAAGTGAGGCTTCTAGGAGTAAGATAGAAAAGTTGATAGAGTATTTGGGCAGAGTTTGGCCATGCAAAATGGCTTTGATGGTGTAAATAATGTGTTAGAGGTGCGGGCCTTTTATAAGAGGAGAGGAGGGGCACTCTTGGAATGTCATGAAATGTTACATTATTATGAAGTGCTTTTCGGATTTCAAAGGTCCCAAAATTATATATTTCAGGGATAAGGTGATAAGGGTTCTAAATATACTCATAAAATATGTTTTTGACCAGTTTATTTCTTAGATTTTACATTATCTTTTCATTTTATTTAAATTGTTAATTAATGAGGTAATCGTTGCATCATCATGGTGTTACAAAAAATATAATTTATTTAATGTCTAAAAATTATAAAAAAAATACCATGATGTAGGAAAACTTTTTATATTTCCAATTAATATTTATAGTAAAAAAATTAACTTATATGGCCCCATGTAATAATTTTTTTAGTAAAACAACACATGTTTGTGACAATTTTATTTTTACTTTAAATAAAAAGTTATTAATGACATTTTCTTACCCATGTGGCTCCATGGGGTCCCCAAGTGGACCCATGGATTGTATTAGTTTTCCATGACTCACCCAATAAGGTAAGGACAAGTGTGAAGTTAATTTCATATTATTATAACATTATATTTACCTTCAGTTACACTAACTACATTTAATCGCGATTAATAAAACTTAAATGTTACTATTTACCAAAAATTATTTTCATCCCATTGAACCAAATTTTAATTAATAATGACAGCCTTGTATGTCAAATTTTTGAAATTAAATTCACATAAGTGGTAAAGTTTCATTTAAACGAAAAATTAGTTTTTTAACTACCACTTAGTGGTTTTACTATTCATCAAAAATTGATGTTTTTCAGAAAAATACCAAACTTTCACCCTAAGATATATATGATATTCCAAATTAAAAAATGATGTCTAATTTACAAAATTCAAATCATATAAGTTGAATTAATTAATTTAATAATTAATCCCCGCTGTCACAACAAATAGCGTGTTTTTAAGAAACAATATATATCAAAAGATTGATAATTGTTTCTGTCCAATTTAAATTTAAAATTAATTCTAATGGCCACTATTGGATAAAATGGTAAAAATATATTATAATTATACTTTAAAACCACTCTAAAGTATAATTTATAACTATAAATTATTTTGATTAAAAAAGTTGTTTTTATGTTTTTTATCTGTTCATCGAAAATTGGATGTTCTCAGAAAATTACAAAAAAATAAACTTAGGATAATTTCGTTATTCTGAATACAAAAATGAAGTCCATTTTGAAATTGAAAATTTATATAATTTCAAAAAGTGGGTAATACTATTCATAAAAGATACTTTGATTGGACGCGGTGTGTTAGAACTTGAGGTTACGTACAACACACGTTGCTCTATTATTCAAAGAGAAGTGTACCGCGGAAGATTGGGGTGTTATAATAGAATTTATATGTTTTAACATACACTCATCATCCAATAAAGAGCACCAAATTTCTTTTTTGGTCTAGATCCAACCACTCTTTCATATCATGGATGTTTTCTAAGTGAATAAAATCAAATCCCCAATTATTATTTATTTATTGATCAATGATTAATGTTTTTTATGATGATTTCATTCCATGAATATATATATTCATGGATTTATTTTTGTTGGAACATAATTCCAACAAATCTTATTAGTCTTATTTGTTCAAATTTTATGGGTTTTTAGACAAGAATTAGGTCTCCCTCTATATAACCCATATCTATTATTAGAAGAAATAAATAAAATTTCATATCACAAGTCAACCTATTATTATCTATCAAAGAAATTCCATCTATGAACTCCTAGTGTGAAGGACTTCCAATATATGGGTACTTAATAAAAAATCATGAGGGATATCTAGTACAAATTGTTGGGGAGAATATCAGATTTTTGAATGTACAAATTATGATGAAAAATATGAGTTTCTTAGTATTTTATATGATTATTACGTTTATAACTCATTAAAAATTATATCTTTAGTCTTATTAATCATATTGATTCCCTGAGTTATTTTTATCATTGAAATATAATTAAAATTAGGATGATGTATTTTATTTTAGTGTACAGAATATTGCACCCTAGGACTCTATTATGAATTTTCATTCAAATAAATTTTTTATTTAATCGCTTGTTTCATACGTAAAACTATCCTAAAAAACCATGATTGATTTTAATGAAATTTAATATTATAATAAAGATAAAAAATTAATAAATTATCAGGATAAAATATATTAAATATTTAATAAATGTAAAGTTACAATAAATATGAAATTAAAGAACAATTTTGTCATTATAAAACAATACTCATCATTGTCTGCATTGAAGATCAGCAAAATGATGGATATTATATATAGAAGTAAAATAATTATAAATATAGTAGTCATGTTGAGAGAGATGTAAATTGTTTGAATGGTTCTAGTGCTTTTTCTAAGGATATATATTGGAATGAAGTGTGTCAACTATATATGGTAATTGGATATAAATCCATTCACAATATGTTCATTGAAAATATGGTCATAGGATACATGGTAGTTGGTTATCAATTTATCCAAAAAATATATTAGAGACCTGTAATTTTTATTAACATATTAAGAATAATATTTTCTACAAATGGGAAATATGTAAACAAATAATTACAATTTAATATGAATATTTTATCATAAAAATATGATATTATGTGTTACATAAAATTTTAATAGTTTAATTATTAAATATTTATTTGAGATACAGTTTTTCCAGAAAAAATACTTTGATAAACCATTTCAAAATCGATTTTAAGCTCTCTAAAAATCAAAATTATTTTAAAAAATGTTCAAAAAAACCATCTTTTCTCAAACACACATTTACACAAACAAAATAATAAATAAATTATTATTAAAATTATTTAAAAAAAATCATAAAACCAAGATCAATTATGGTTTATCCACTGTATTCTAGGTATTGAACCACCTACCATAAACTCAGGATTCGCACCACCCAAAAAATTATAAACAAACACAAAGAGTGGAATGGGAAATATAGACCACTAAAAAGTCTATATAATAAATTCTAACATCTTATAATCAAATTCCATAAATAGTGTGGTAAATATAGATGTTATATCAACACATACCTTGAGAAAATCTCAAATCAAACTACAACTAATAGCAGAACATGACCACAAAATATGATTAAACAATAGATCTATATGGGATATAAGAAGCACTATGACATGATCACAGATATCTTAACCATATAATAACACAATTTCCATTACTAATATTTTAATATAAAACAATCACACATAACAAAAGAAAAATAAAATGAATAAACCAAAGATCAAGTGATGAATTGAGAAACTATAAAGAGTGGAAACCACTCAATAGTGTGTGGGGAAGACATAGTGTTTGAAAAATGTATAAGGAAATTAATACAGAGATATAAATTCATATAACATGATAATACTTAATTGTTAGAATACATTTATATCATGAATCATGGGTTCATAACATGATTCCCTTGGGCATCATGTATACTGAAAAAGGAATTGCCGCAATTAAAAAAATGAGGTTGATGAACCCATTTTACAAATTGAATTAAGATCATAATGCTTTTCCACATCATGATCTATACTCATAACCTCATATCTGCAATAGGTTTATGTCGTAAACCACTATCATAGTGTGAAATTTCTCTATAGTAAATTCCAAGAAGTATTCCTATAGAAATATGGATGATCTCTTCCCACACAATTCCAACCTAAAGAACACAAATTAAAAAATTAAAATAGTGTGTATATTTTATAATGATTTTGTAGTTTTCCCGCTATAGAACATTACATACCTATAAACTCACATGGAATAAGGGGTCTCCAAAAAGAGGTGATTCCACTACTCCCTTGTCGATGATTTTTTCTCCCAATACACATGATAATTTTATTAGTTCCACCAAAACACCATCAATTGTGTAATAGAATAGTCAAGATAAACATTAATATGAGAATTAATTCTCTCTACTTGTTTCTCAGCAAAAAACAAACGGAAGGATCTAATTCAGTCTCCCCCAACTCACAACATGAGTGGGATTTTGATGGAACTTGATGATATAAGATATATGGAAAAAATAATGAATACCCATTAAATAAGATATAAATTATAACTTATAAGAATATTTATAGAGATTTTCAGGGATCCCAAGTGATCTAAAATATCATGAAGCTATATTTCCAAATTTTTAATTCCAAAAGTGCCCCAATCGTATAGAAAAGTCCAAGATATCCCATTCACTAATTTAAAGCTCCAACATAAAATATAAACAATCCACAAAATATCTCTAGATATATAAAAAATTAACCAAGCATATATATATATATCATGAATCATTTCCAATATATCTTAAATGATACCTTTTCCCAATAAATTTTCATAACCCATTTCTAACCAATAATGAGGCATCCTTCACGGGTGTCCTTACGAAGCCTCAAAGTGATACACTCTAATCGATGATTTAAAACCTTTTTTATTAGAGTACTTGACAAACATCATATAGAAATATAATGATCTACAAAAATCTATTATGAAGGAATAGATAATATATTTTCGAATATAAATAGAATTCATTGTTAGATTTTTCATCTATGGATGGTATGTTTTACTCAACCTAACCTCAGTCCCCATCACCTCCTAGAGACTATTCTAGAATCTAAAAGTAAACCTAGAATCCTAATCAAATACAATGGTAGAGAGAATCCCATACAACCTAAAAAACATTAATAAATATTTATTTCATAGATTTTGAACTATGTATATTTCCCAGATCAGAAAAAAATTCTAATTTCATTCACTAATCAATCACCCCAGATCACATTTTTTCCATGGGAATCTTATGGTTATCCAATAACTATGTCTATGGACAGTGTTCCCCACTTTCAAACTAGCACCAAGAGATACTAGATAAAGAATAAGGATTTAGGTTATATCCCATTATTTATTGGCTAGTGTAACAGTTGGACATATAATCTGAAATATTACGCATAATATCTAGGCACTTGAAATTTCATCTCATAACATAATACATATTTTTATTTCCATAGTGAACGGACCATGATGAAATACTAAAGTAAAATTTGTATTAATTTCATATAGATGATGGGGAATCAAATATATCCTAAAATAGGAGAATATCATCAATATAGTCATAAAAACCAGAAATTCACTCCCAAAAATAAAAGGTTTCAATGAATCATATAAACACATCATCCATAAACTTGCTCTAAAAATAGACAAAATGAGATATAATGATAACAAACACTAATAAAAATCATACATATATCATCCTCTTGTGCATATGGATGAAACTAAGTGAAAATCCTCATCTGGTTCGACTCTTTCATCAATTCCAAGGATTCTATAGTAAAACATTCCTACTGAGTGTACCGGCAAAGAAATTCCCTTTTATGGGAGATTATTTAATATAGAATTAGAATTTATGGATGTATTAGACTTACAATATCTATTTGGTATTTAATTACTTATAAGAAAATATATTTCTCAAACTCTTATGGAAATAAAAGACATTTAATCTTTCCCTATAAAGATTGTTTCATAATAGAGTATGTGAATTCATGTCTATGTAAATCTATAAATCAAGAGTGGGTTGATTTTTCTCATTTAGGAATAGACAATAATAACAGTAGTCCAAAATGGGTTTCTCTTCACAATCACACAACCCATATTAGTAGCACAAGAATCACAATATTTCTCAAAAACCTTATTAGTCTTAGGAATGCTCAAAATAGGAGATAACATCATAAGTTGTTCTAAATCATCAAATCAATGATAATATATATAGTCAAAAGTGATTTTCACCCCTTTACGTTTAATATTAGTCAAAGGAGATACAAACCTTGAGAAATCATTAACAAACTAATGATATTATCTATCGAGGTAATGGAAATTATGTATCTTGAAAACCATATGTGGTTATTACCACTAAAAAAAGCCTCTACCTTCTCAAGATTGACTAAAAATAAATGTTCAACTATTATTTAACCTGTTAAAATCACATCTATCATATGGAAATTTATTTTTTTATAGATTCCCATAATGTTTGTGAAAAATAGGGTTCTCCATAACTATGTTTAGATGGTGTTCATGCTCATTCTCATATTTTTCACAAAATAGGTCAATGTATGCATATACTTTGAAAAATTATTGAGATAATGATAGAATATTTTGTACTTCAAGGACATAAAAACTGCAAGAGAGTTTTTTCAACCAAAAGTCACCATAATATATTCATTATTTCCATATATTCCCCTAAAAGTGATATTTTGAATATCATACTCTCATGCACGGAGCTAATGATAAACCTACTGATGATACATCTTTGAAACCCACATATCCTTATTTAATTAATAAAAAAAGTCATCCAAATGGGGATAATGGTATTTAATCTTAACCATCACCTTTTATATTTATCGATAATCTACCCAAAATTGAACACACCATAATAATTCTCAAACTCTATTATAGGGGATTCCCAGAGTGAAACACTAAAATGACTAAAGATATTCTCAAATAGATCATCAAACTATACCTCATGATCTTTTAGCTCAGTAGTTTCCATGTGATAAGAGGTTATAACTATCATAAACATACCCAAAAGTAAGTCAATTATTAACTCTACCTCCCTCTCAATAAAAATACTAGAGAATCCATCTAGATAAAAATGGTGATTTAGTAAACAACTAAGTTAAGATCAATAATATAAGAATAATTATCATAATCAATTTATCTTGTGATTTTTATTTATTTTATAAAAAGACTATACTGGGAATTTCATAATCAATTTTTTAGTATATATAGATGATAATATTATATTTTATAAAATAAAATTAGAGTATGAAGAAAATTTTATAATTGTGCTAAAGGGCCTGAGGGAAGAAAATTTGAATGAAAAATTTACTATGGGTGTATTTTATAATTATAACGTTTAATTAATGGGTTATATAATCTTAGGTTATGGTATATTGGTGGATCCTTATAATAAATTATTTTTTGATAGATGGACTAGACTAACCTAGGTAATATAATTATATAATTTGGTTTTGACTGATGGGAACTAATGATGTTTTTTGATATATATCTTACGACTATTTAATTGGCTCACCATGTTGACATTGACGGTGGTGATCTTCATATAAGAAGATGAATGTGAGTAGATCATAAATAAACTGAAAGGAGTCTTCTTAATAACACATGTCTATACTCTACCATAAAATAGATGATTTTTTGTTCTATATAATGATTCCGAAATTAATGTATTGGGATTCATACTCATTTATAATGAAATAGTGAAATAATATACCTTTTATCAAATGAAAATTTAGGAACAAACTTACCCACATCATTATTTAGAGTTAGTATTGGTAAATTTTTCATTTAATATATTGAAGAATTATTTTTTTGATGAATGATATGATATAAATACTGATCATAAAAGATTAAATCATATATTCGAATAGAAAGTGTTGAATTTTCTTTGAAGAATATCGTTGGAGTTGATCAATGATTATGATTTCTCAATACATTACCATTTGGGGGGATAATACGTTGAGTTGGAAATGTCATAATGTTTTCCTATGATGATGATTGGATGGTATCCAATATTTATGGATTTACATAAGTTGGGTTTTGAAATACTGAGAAAAAAAGACATATCACATCTTTTGTGGATGAATGTTCATTCATACATCCAATATAGAATGATCAATGAGTAGATTCAATATTTTGAATTATAGAAGAAGGTGAAGAATGATCCCGAGTTCTTCCATGATCACAATGGAATGACAATGTTCACGAACTAATCATTTGTCTAATCAACACCAGAGTCGAAGATGAAGCTATTTGATGAATCCCATAGTTCATTATTTATTATTAATCTTAGAAGTATGGTGATGTACATAAATATGAACAAATATTTATGGAGGGAGTAATGAACTGAAATATTGTAGAGTCTATATCTGAATACCTAGTGTGTTAGTAAGTTAATGGTATGAGATTGAAGTCAAAGGGTATATTATAACCATTACCTATACCAAAACGGAAATAAGAAAACATTACATTGGTTTTCATCATATGACTCTACATATATTCTAATGTATATAATTTTATTTGGGTTTTTTATGACTACCTTATAATGTGAGAAAATTTCATTATATTTATATAATATTTCTCCCATGATTATCTTACTTAGAAATAAATTAAAGTTGTTTTAATATTATATGGATTGAAACTCATAATTATTTTTTTAGGATCCAAGGATTACATTGATGTTCTTGAGATTACATCAGTAGGCTCTAGATATAAAGTTTTCTTTCATTACTTCTTATCATCCTCAAATAGATGGATAATATTAAAGGACCATTGAATATCTATATGAAATGTTGAAATATTTCCCTATATATTTCATATGTTTTTTGTAAGAAAATATTCCATTAATATATTTGTCATACCCCAATATCTTTCACTCATGGAATCAAATAGATCTTTCTGAATAGATCAATAGAATATACTATAATAATACAATGTGTTGGTACAAATTGGGAAAATAAATCTATTAGGACCTAATCTCTCTATATA
Source organism: Viscum album (assembly GCA_963277665.1). Taxonomy (NCBI): domain Eukaryota; kingdom Viridiplantae; phylum Streptophyta; class Magnoliopsida; order Santalales; family Viscaceae; genus Viscum; species Viscum album. The sequence continues at coordinate 1,179,818,016 of OY728128.1, read as the reverse complement.
AATGGAAATATGGATAGAATTAGTCAATGAATCTTAAAGGCGGCTAAGAGTTTTCTAAAAATGTTATTCTAACAATTATCAGTGAGACATATAGTTTAACATTAGTGAAAAAGTATTTCCCTGAATATATGAATGGAAAAAGATTATTAAATTTATAAATAAGAGAAATATGATCCCTATATATATCAGTCTCTTTAAAATTAATGATTGTATCCATATGGTAGCTTGTAGTTTGGGTATTCCACCAAATCTCCCTCAAGTCCTCAATTTGTTCCATGTATATCTCATGATTTAGTACATACCTAGTCCTTCACATTTACAAAATCTCAAAGTCAAAATTATTTGTAATGATCAATATAACTAGAAACAATAGTGGATATTCTAGATTTTTTAGATAATTTTCTTTGTAACAAGACCACATATTGGGTAAATGTATTTTGGTGACACTATATTTTTGAAGAAGATGTTTAGTAACCAAAGGATGTAATTACATAAATTTTTTATTGGTTTTTGTTTCAAATTGATGGAATTTTGAGGTTCAGATTCTTATAAGGAGGTAGAATATAACATCCTATGATTTTATGATATATTTCTCTATAAATAAAATTTTTTTGACGAAATAATTTATATGAAACACACTGTTTAATAGAAAAGTTTCATTATATTGAAATATTATTATATAAAAATCATACCACTTTTTAAATCATTATGTAGAAAATTTAATTAGATTATTTTTTGTAGAATTTTATAAAAAGGTGTATTTTGAGGCAAATTATTAAAATAAATATTTAAAAAAAACATTATTTTCTAGTATTTTACATATTCATTTCTATTTAAATTTCTTTAAAAATTACATTAGTTTATTTTTAATATAATTTATTTTATTTATTTATTTTTTATCAAAATTATACGTGATCTTGGTAAAAAAATTCACTTAAACATGCACTTTTTTAAAAACTATATTTCATAGAGATTTGTGGGATTATTACAAGATGATTTTCTTCCACTTATACAGATTGAATTTGAAAAAAAAAATTATTGAATATTTTGAATTTGGAGGTTAATGTTTTTTAAAATATATCTTTTTAACTTATTAGAAGTATGATTAGTAGATGTGTTAAAATTTACCACCTCGATAAATAAATAATCAAGTAATTGGGGGTACAAATAGTGTAGTTAGGAATTTAAAATATATCAAAAATATTTCATTATTTTATTAGATGATTCCCTTACATTGACGACCATTCAAACATCCAAAATATGATAATTTTTGTATATTTTCATTAATTTAAACCATTACAATATTTTTTTTAATTGATAAACTCATAATTTTAATTCCCTTTATTTTAATATTTATAATTTTCTTGATAGGGATACAATCTAATTATATTAGGTTATAAATTCATATCATAAATATTTTTTACTTATATTTATCATTGTAATTTATTTGTCATTTTTATCAATTGAATAATTACCTTAAATGGTAACTCTATGTCACAAATTATTTATTCAATTTATAGAAAAATAAAATAAATTATTTTAAAAATATTATATGTAACATAATTTGGATTCATTGTTGTTTTAAAATAATTTAATGGATAAATATAACATATTACAAATATGTGATAGGTTTATATTATAATATCTTGGAAATTGTGTTTTTTCAAAGTAAAATTTATTATATAGTATGAATAATTATAATATTGGTATTTTATTTTAAATAATATTTTATTGCATTATTTAGAATTCATAAAAACAATGTATTTTTTTAATGAATATAATATCATATAAAATATCATCTAGGGTCCATTTATGGGTCATTTTACTTTTCATGATTCCATTATTGACTCTTCAATAATATATATAATTGATATTGTAGTCATTGTAAAAGGGATAATAGGGGTTTTAAAACTAAAAAATAATGGTGAAAACATAAAGAAATATTTTAAATATTTTATATTATGGTAAAATATCAAATAATCCTCTTATAATATTTTTTATATCAATTTTTAACCTTTTAAAAATGAAAAATAATTTATATTAATTAAACATTTTAACTAATTCCTTGAATATCCATCCCCTCACTTATAAAACCACACCCCTTATATCTTTTCATTAATAAAAATTGAGTGGGAATGCTAAAAAACCACTATAATGTTCAATTATCAAATTCCATGACCATTATGTATAAGTTTTGATCATCTTAAATAATGATTCTAAGGGATATTAAGAATGTTTCAAAACAAAGTTTACCAAATAATATATTATCATCTTTTCTAACTCCTTCAAGATTATATCATTTACACATCATCTATATCTTTTATAACAAACCTAAAATATTAACATTAGTATAAAAATTAAATTAATATGTTATTATATATATATTGGATCCACATTTCATCTTTTTCCCATACTATAAAAAGTGAAAGCAATCGTCATGTATACTTACCACACATCATTTTGAAATAGTAGCATAATTAGATTCTCATCACCATATTAAAAGGATGGTAAAAATTATTAAAAAATTATTAGATGTTATATATATAAATTAATTATTTCTTTATAAATACAATTTAATATATCCATTTTACCATCAAATATACTAAAAAATTGTAACAATTCTCATGTGTACATGTGGAAAACCACATCTACGAAGTGATGTGATCCATTTTTCAATTCCAACATACAAGGATAGTAATAATAATCAATGTAGTAAATATATATGATAAACATTATATAATAATAATTGAATAAAAGTGAATTATTATTTAATTTTCTTTTTTACAGTTAATAAAAATGAAAATAATTCAAAATATTACGTATAACCTACCATCTCTAAGAACACTGTATATCATTTTTTATCTATGTATTTTATTGATGAATATATATATATATATATATAATTTATAAGATATATATATCATTAAAAAATTTATTTAGATGACGAAACCATGGACAAGATCCAAGGACCAAAACAACTAAATCAATACATACTTGGAAAAAGAAGTAGTTATCACCTAAAAAGTAATAATAATATAATAATAATTATATATAGATGATATAATGTTATAAATTGAGAATATATAATATTTTAGATATGAATATGATTTCTATATGTAAATAAAATAATGTTTTTATTTAAAATGAGGTTAAAATCACTTATGAGGATTGTCGAACATGGGGTAAGGGATTTCATCTCAATTTCGAATCAATTGTGTTATATTCTATATTATTAACAAATTTAAATTAATGTGGTGTATATAATACCCAATTGAGGTATTTGACATGAATATATAGTTATTAATTATGATTAATTATTTAATTCATGTTACAATTTCATCGGAAATTTATAAAATAAAATCTGATCTTCTTTCTCTTTTTGATCAGATATATTCTTCATCTCTATTTTTTTTCAAAATTAAATAAATAAGGTCATAGAAATTGAATTATTAAAGACTTTTTATGTTATAGTTTACATGTTTCACGTTTTTAAAGAAATATTTATAATTTTTAATGGTTATTTTTCCAAATCCATTGAAAAAAGTCAAATTGAATGTTTTTTAGTGTACATGACATTAATCAATTTTTTCACTACCATAACAATTTTAGGCTCTTTGCCTTATTTTATAATAGTTATATGGTTTTACATACAAATATCTTTCTAGAAATTTTATTAAAATTTTTCTCTTCCATTTTATTTAATTTACAATGGAACATGATTATTATAAGAAACCCTACATTTACTATTAATTGATGGTCATATTTTATCTCTTATTATTTTTCAGTTCATTAACTTTATCTTGAAACATTTTCATTCTTGTGACGATTATACATAAAAATTTCCTTAAATTTCAATAATATATAAACTGTGGATATGATTATATCTTAAAACGTTAATAATTTTTACATAAAGTGTTTTACTTTTATTATTATTATATTGACTGAGAAAATATTAATATTCCTTATTCATTAATTAATTCCAATATTTATTAATATGAGTTGTTGTTTATGAATTAAAATTTTCATTCAATATAATAAAAATTCATTAAACATGTAGTGATTTGTGATGCCTAAAAGTATATAGCCCCTCGATTTATCTACAAGTCTCATGAGATAAATAAATTGACCAAATTAAATTGTTTTTTGGTATATAGAAACACATAGATTACACTTTCTTGAAATAATCTTTTTATAGTAAATATATCACAATCACTAAAATCCTTTCATCTACTATTACAAATTTCTTTCTTTGAGAATTCCATATTTATTATCCATGAGATTACTACATTGATGTAATCGTTGGAAGATTATCATTTTTAAATTATTGATTAAATAGACTGTGTTAACAATAATTTAGTTTTGTATATTTATTGTTCCTTGATTATTGATGATATCATTTATTGTAAAAAACCATTACTATATGGTCTGGCATTAAACATTTTATATTCAATTTATTTAAACTAATTTGCAATTCATTACATTCCTAAAGATATTTTCATTTTAGAGTTTTTGAAATTTAAGACATGATTCATAAATATCATCCAACGATCATAAAAAGTTGGTACTATTAATATAGTATTCATTTCATCCAAAACATAAAATTCTAAACACAAATCAACGACATGATTCCTTTGAAAAATATTCAAAACATTTTTCATGACATTATTGTTTATCTTACACATCCTTGTGACCTATGAATGTCCTTTAAAAACATGGGATAAGCACAAAAATATCAGTAAGGGATATAAAAAACCAATTAAAACTTCTGTCCATCAATACTTGTAAACATATGAAATAAATTTCAGAAAGACATACATTCCACCCATATATACTTACTTAGAGAAACTTGATATCTCTATGAGATTTACACAACTCATAAAGAATATAAATAAGACAATAAAATTATATTCTGTCATTAATTACATAATATTGCAACCCTATCAGCTACTTAATTATTTTTAACCCTCACGACTACCATCTAGTGAAACCCTTTTGGCTACCTTTGTGTGTCACCGTCACAATTATACTTTGAGTAACCATACGGACAAACTCCATCTTTCACATACCCAATAAATTAACGGAAAATATATTTCCCATGATTAATCATAAAACAATGATCATGTAATATAAAATAGTCATACAACATGAATAATTTCATAAAAACATTGCTTTTTAATATTGAAAAATATAATTTTAAAAGGGGATTTGAAAAATAAAATCCCATTAAAATATCATATAGTTAAAATGTGACTTAATATGGTGAATGGATTATGTTTATACACTATAAATACAAATAATTAAAAATAATATAAACAAAATTAATCACCAAAGAAGTTTTAACAATACAAAATTAATGATGTAAAATGTTTACCCAAAGAATGGAAATTGGGATAAGGATTCACTTATCTCGGCTTTGTATTACATAAAACAAGTTTAAAAATTATATATATTGGTTAAAAAAGTGTTATTTATATATTAAAGTAAATTATTAATGTTTATAAAACCATATATGATCATTTCATAACATCATTTAACCCTTTAATTGTTAGTCTTTGTTTCATTCTATTGTTTCTGGTGTGTTCTTTTCATGATTTACATGGCCGGTTTGTATTTTATTTCCTTGTCATATGTAAATAAAATTACTGAATGGTAATTAAATGGAATTAATATCATTCCAGAATATTATATGATTCCATTAATCATTTTGGTTTTATGGTATTTGGATGAATCATTAGAAAAATCATTACTAGTATCCATTTAGATAATGTTAACAGTTTATTGATAATCAGGAACTATTTTCATTTTAAAACATAATATATTGTACATATGTTAAATACAGAATAAAAAATATGATAAATAATGCAATATGAAATCTATTTCAACCATTAAAATGGTTTCATTATTATTTTTGAATAAATTATTAGAAATTGAAAACACATTGTCTATAATTTTGGTAAATCAACATACCACAGATGATGTTCTTATTTATAGAATAAGCGGAAGGGACGAGGATGAATGATAATGATTTTTTTAACAAAAACATGATAAAATACAGAATATATACGATTATAGAGATTTCATACCTCTTGGATAAGGGTAGTGGAAATGATTATATGAAAATAAAATGAATTGGAATGAAAACATAAGAAAATGAAAGAGGATTCTTACCACTTGATCTATTCTCGTTGGGATTCACATTAAGGCCTTGGTTTTGGCCTACTGGTGAGACCAGGAGGTCATAAAAATGGAAAGGAAACTTATTAATGGTATTGGATATAACATATACATTGAAAAAATCATGAGAAGTGTGAGTGGAAGAGGGGGTGAGGGTGGTATTTATAGTGCAGGAGAGGAGGGGTTTTACATTATTTTAATCATTAGTTTAATATTTTTTCTCAAGACCATAAAACTTTTCTATTTATTTGACCGAAAAAATAATTAAGTGCATGTATATTCAAAGAAACGTTACTTAAATCATCCATGATGCAACAAGTAGTGTATTTTCTAGATAATTTATATATAAGGTATATTAAATATTTTACTATTCATAAAAAATTCACGAATTTAAAAAAAATCTCAAAAATTCAACACAACCATTTTTCGACGTGTAGAATTCAAAAATGAACTCTATTTTGTTAAAATAATTTTGTAAATATGATTAATTTTATTTTTAATTAAAATCATATTTTTTTCCAAAAATTTCAATTTTAAAAATATAACTGATTTTATATCACGATAAAAAATTAATCGTCATCTCATTATATTATAACGAAAATAATAAAATAAAAATATGATTTACCATTCATAAGGGTCCAATTAGTATTCATATTAATATTAATAATGGTATGTTACTATTCTTAAAAAGTCATGTTTGTTTTTTCGGAATCTAAAAACCTTACTGATCACAACCGTAGATGTCTATTTTTTAAAATTAAAATCATAAAATAAACAAAATTAATTTTAATGGATAGTCTACAACTATATATTGATAACAATGTTTTATTGATTCATACATTTCATTTTATTTATTTAAAACCTTGGGGTGTTAAATTCTCCCAACCTTCTACAAATGGAATCCTCACAATTTTATTTACATATGAAACAAATGAGTGTATTTTCCCCTCATATCATTTTCAGATTCCCATGCTTCTTCATCACCCATGTGGTTTATCATCAAATCTATTACCTAGTGGATTACCTTATTATGAAATACTTGTTGGATTAAATCATATCTACACAGTTTTCTCTCCATAAGAAATTCTCTCTTCCAACTAAACTATTTCTATCCTAAAAAACAAAGATGAATCTAGAACATTCTTTCTCAACATCGAAACATGAAAAACATTGTGTATCTTAGTTAAACTCCGAGTCCAATCTACTAGGTAGTCAACTAGTTTATCTATCTCAAAGATTTCATAAGGTCTAATGAATCTTGATCTCAGCTTCACTTTTTTCCAAAATTAATAACATTTTTCCATAGTTAGATATTATCAAAAACATGATCACCTACCTCGAAAGAAAATCCTTTCCTCCTATTATCTTCATAATTCTTTTTCCTTCTCTGAGCTGTCCTCATGTGTTGTTAGATCATCATCACTTTCTCAGAAAACTTCCTCTAGTAATTTTGGTCCCATCAACTTCCTTTCTCTAACATCATCACAAAATTATGGAGTTCGACACCACTTCCCATATAATTCCTTGAAAGGGTCAATCTGTATACCAGAATGAAACTGTTATTATAAAAAAACCCAATTAATAAATGATTATAATGCCATCTTCCTTGTTAATCCATTATAAAATTTCATTGGATATCCTCCAAATTTTAAATTGTCTATTCTATTTACCAATCTAATTGTGGATGAAAAGATGTACAAAAATTTAATTCTATTCTAAATGACATTTGGAGGCATTTCCTAAAGTCGGAATTAAACTTGAGATCGTGGTCAGATACAATGGAAATAAGAACTCCCTATAACCTGATAATCTCTTTGTGTTATTATTTAGAGAGAAGAACCAAAGCCATAGTATCTCAAATTGTAATGAAATGAGTTGATTTAGTCAGTTTATCAATAATAACCAAGATTTCATTCTTACCACTATAGAACTGGTAAATACTGAAGCATCACCTTTGAAAAGTACCTATCTCCATTAAAATGTTAAAATTCAATCATTTCATAGTAAAATCGTTAATATATCATTTCATTCCATCCTACTCATAACACTCCTGATGTTCTTTGTAAATTTTTGTGCTCCCAAGATAAACTGAAACTAGAGAAAAATGAGCTTTATACAACAACGTTTTCTTCAACTTTGAGTCAGAAGGAACACAGAATATTCTTTCAAATCATAAAAAACAGTATTTATCAATGTTAAATTCTTGAAACATACCCATTTTTACCAAATTTACCTTTTTCTATAGCTCATTGTCTACCTTCTGTGCTTGCTTAATTCTATCTGAAAATGATGACTACACTGAAACCTGAAACAAAATAAAGGAATTAAATACACCAACAACTTATAATAAAAAATTAATCAAATCATAAATCAAGGGGTCATGTTCCAAATGTAACATGGTTAATGATGCATGTTTTTTTGACTTAATGAATCTGCCACTTTTTTCCATATATTAATTGATCATGAAATAAGAATTCTTTATCAACTCAAGACATCTTATCTACCTCCTATTTAGTTCATTTTGAGTCAATATATACTTCATAATTTCATGTTTGGTATATATTTAACATTAGGATCCATATATATGATGCCTAAAAAATTTCAACGAAAAAACACAGTTGGTGATTCCAAATCATGTGTTTGATATTTTAACTCATGAAGTTTTAGATTTCTTAAGTAATAATAAATCACCTAATCATTCTACAACAAAACACATCCATGTCCATTCAATAAATCATCATTGATGATTTCAAAAATACTATTTCTGGTAGTCAATTCCAATACTGGAGCATTCATTAATCTCTTCATCAGTTCTTAAAAACAAACACCACATTGATCTATTAAAACAAATTTAACCACTTTTTGTGTTAAATTTATTAACAAGATAGATAATTGTTGAAGGTTTTTAACAAACCATATTTAGTAACCTAATAGTATAAGAAAAAAATGAATCTATGTAACATTTTTAGGTCATGTCCATTCATCGACCACTTTGGTTTGGGTAGGATCAATTGATATTCCATTCTATTTTACAATGTCCCCAAGAAAAGAAATATATTGCAACAAAAAATCACACATGACGAAATTTCCATTCAGTTTCTCTTCTTTTTAAATTTTAAAAACAACCCTTATATGTTTTTCATTCACTTATTTAATTTTTGAAAATACAATAATTTCATTCATAAACAAAACTACAAACTTATCCAAGAACTCATGAAATGTTCTATTCAGAAGATCCATGAATACAATTGGTTAATTTATTAACCCAAATGTCATAAAAAATAATTCATAATGCCTATATATAGTATAGAATGTAGTTTTCAGGGTTTTCGCTTCCTTTAATTTCAACTAGTGGTACCCCGACATATGATCAACCTTCAAAAAAATATTTTTCTCCTTAGATCTAATCAAAATATTCATCGATGTGAGGTAAAGGATACTTATTTTTAATAGTGATTTTATTAAAGTCACTATGATCATTGAAATGTCTCATGGAACTATATTTATTTTTATTGATGAAAATAGTAGCACCCCTATTGAAGTGCAATGATGAATGGATCCTTTATTAAGAAACTCCTGGAACTGATTTTTCAATTCAAGAAGTTCCATTTGATCTATTTGATAAAGGGGATTCAAAATTGGTTTAGGAATAGGAACTAAGTGAAATGTGAACTCAACTTCCTAGTCTGGTAAAACACTGAGTAAATCATTTGAAAAAAACAAGATATTCATTTACCTCTATCACAACATTAAAATGAACAGTTACCTTGTTTTAAAAAATATTAGAATGATAACTTTCATTTCCATATTGAACAATTTATCAACTTCATAGGATTTTTTCAATTGTATAGGTTCATTGTTGAGTACAAACAGAAACTATTTTTGAAAAATGACTTATTTAGTTCTAAAATTAATCATAAAACGATAATAAATTCCAATATATACCCTTAATTTCATCAAACTATAAAAAGGAAAGACAAAAAGGTTTTCTGAGAATTTATTTTCAATGATTATAGTATGAAGGATTATAAAATGTTTTTTTGTTATATCAATTCCCCATAGTGTTTTAATAATAATTTTGGGTGTCATTTATTGAGGTGATATTTTGAATTTACCAAAAACAATATCAGAAATAGAGGAATCTATTGACCCAATATCAATAAATAAATTTTCAAAATATGTGTATACAAATATATTACCGAATAACACTTAATTGGATGGATGGATATCTGTTGATGTATTTGCAAAGGATCTCACTACACCTCTCTACTTATAGTCTGACTGCTTCCCATCATTCAGAACTTTCTTTGGGCATGCATTTGAAAACCGACCCATCTCACCACATTTGAAACACATTAAAATTTTCTTAATTAGGGTTAATATTATTATTAGGTTCATTTCAACCTTTATCCATATGTCCAAGAATACCACACCCAAAACACTTCCTAGTTTTTGTAATGCATTCCCCATGGTTTTTTACGACTCATTTCACAAACTGAAAACTAATCTTTTTTTACCATCAAATTTCTTTGATTTATTCATACCCATATATTGACATCTCGACCTTTTCTTCTCTTTGTTCTCAAAGTAAATGTGATTTTCAACAAACCCAATTTATAACCTATCATCACATTAGACATGTTTATTTTAACATTTGAACTCTCAGGATGCCAATTCCCTTCGATATCATGGCTTCAATCCTAAGTAAAAATATTTTATTTTTAAATCAAGATCCTGAATAAGATTTAGAGTATACCATGCTATTCATGTGATGTTTTATTCACACACATTCCGTGAATCTTCCTTCTTTTTCCTCAATTACAAGAATTTATTCCTAGTACTATGTTGAACCACCTTTGGAAAATATTTTCAAGGAATATACTTTTATATTCATCCCAATCTAAGTCATCAATCTCCTCTATATCAATTATATTCACGACCATTGACAACCACTGATTGTATTTTCCTTCAATATTATAAATGAAAATACATACCATTTAATTTTCTAGAATATCCAATAATATTGAATATATTTTCATGGGATTTAATCCATAATTTAGCTGATATAATGTCAAAAGATCCACTGAAAAAAAGATGGTATTGCCTCATAAAATGTTCTTATATCATCATGTTTCTTTTTGGTTGCTCTAATTTTTGCATTGAATTAATTCCACCTCCATTTATTTGTTTTTTCATATAATCCATTACCATCACAAACTGCTAAATTCCAATTCCCACCATTCAAGGATGTGGATTTTGAATGATATGAGCCTCTTGGTTCCTTCCAACTTTAGTTTCCATGTTTCCCCTATAGAAAACCATTCTGAATATACATATCCTAGATGAAGAAACACAGTAATATATAAATTCAATTCCATTTCAACATAAACATAAGGTAAAAATCATTTTTTTTCTATAAATATCCTACTAACTCCTAATGTTTTCTAAACCATGCACAGTTACCGACTATATGGTCTCATCCTTAATCATTACATATTCATGTTATTTAAACTAGATTTCCCTTAATTACATTCCCAAATATCTTTTTGGGGAAGTCTTTTAGAATGTTAGTACCTGACTCAAACATATCAACACAAAAGAATAAAAAGTTGGTACCATTAAAATTGTATCTATTTCTTCCAAAACACAAAATTTTAAACACAAAAATAAAATAAAATGATTCCTTTTAAAATCACAAAAACATTTAAATTGAATACTATCTATCTCATACACATCCTTATAAACTGTTAAAATCATATAAGAACATGGGCTGAGCACAAAAATATCTGTAACAGTTGTTAAAAGTACGAAAGAAAGCATTAGTCTATGAGTACTTGTAAATGTATAAAATAAATTTCAAAGAGTCAGACTTTAGACCCATATATACTTTCTTTGTGAAACTTGATATTTCCATCATATTTCCACAAAACATAAATAACAAAAATAAAAGCATAAATTTATCATGGGAAATTAATTACATAATATTTTAACCCTCTCAGCTACATTATGATTTCTGACCCTCACAACTACCTTACAATGTAACCCTCACAGCTACCTTATTATGTACCATCATATTTACACTTAGAAAAACCATACCAAAGACCTCCAATATACACATAACAAATGTGATGGAGGGATATATAGGTCCCACCCTTCATTATAAACCATTATTAATATCCATAACATAATCTTACAACATGATTAATTTTATAAAAATGTTTCTTTTGAACATTGAAAAATGGAATTTTAAAAGAGGATTTCAGATGAAAATACCATTAAAAATATAATATAATTGAAATGAGAAATAATAGAGTATATGGAATAGCTATATGAACATTAAATAAACATAACCCCTCACAAAATAAAAATTAACAACACATAATTAATGTATTATAATGTTATCCCGATAAATGTAAATTGGATTGATAATTCACTTACCCCGGGTTTGTCTTAATTATAATGTGTTTAAAAATCCTTAATAATGGTTAAAATAGTGTAATTAATATCTTGAAGAAACATATTCATTGTTGTAACAACCCAAAATAATAAAAGGTTAAACTGATAAAAGATATGACTAATGTCAATAAGCTTCACCTTTCCCGTTAGGAGCCTACCAGATAATAACTCCACCGTTAAACTTGTTTTTCCTAGATTAGTGATTGGGATGGGTGACTTTCTTGGATTTTTCCTAGGGTATAAATGGGGGAGACTATAACACCCCAGAATGATAATTTTTTAAATGACTAAAAGATATGACCCATGTCAAAAAGTTTTACTTTTCTCATTGGGAGTTTTCATGATTAGAACTCCACAGTTAGTCATGCTTAGCCTGCAGTAGTGATCGAGATGGGTGGCCTTCTAAGAAGTTTCCCAAGGTGTGTGTGGGTAAGGACAAAAAACACTTGAAATGGTATGTGTTACCATGCCTAAATTATTCATTTGGTATTAGAGGAGGAAGCTATACATAAGTGTGATGCACTACCTGGGTTGAGATGTAGGGTCCACAAAAAGGATATTGTGATCTAATGGTGGTGAATATAGCACCCGAGAATGATAAGAGGTCAAATGGATAATAGATATGACCCATGTCAACAAGTTTCACCTTCCTTTTTTGGATCCTACCTGATCATAACTCCACAATTATGAATGCTTGGCCTATAGTAGTAATCAAGATAGATGACCATTTGGGATGTTTCACATAGTCTAAAGGGGGAGAATGTAATTTCACAGAATGATAAAAGGTTAAATGAATAAAATATAGGACTCATGTTAACAATGTGAACCTTTATTTTTGGGAGCCTACATGATTTGAAATCCATAAATAAGTTTGTGTGGCCTGGAGTGTTGGTCGGGGTGGGTGACCTTTTGGGCGGTTTCCCATGGTGTGTTCGAGTGAGGAAAAAAAATACTAAAAATTACATGTTTTGGAATGCATAGTTGTTACATTTGGTGTAAGAGGAGGAAACTATCCATAATTGTTTTGCACCACCTAGGTTAGGACGTAGGGCCCCCAACGAGGATGTTGTGATCTAAAAGGGGGGGTGAATGTAACACCCTAGAATGATAAAAGGTTCAATGGATAAACTATTTGACTTATTTCAATATGGTGAACCTTCCTTTTTGAGTTCCTACCAGATTAGAACTCTGTAATTAAGCATGTTCATCCTGGATTAGTGATTAGGAAGGGTTACCTTCTAGGAGGATTCCAAGGGTGTGCGTGAGTGAAAAAAACATACTAGAAAGGACATGTGTTGGCCTGTGCAGACTGTCATTAGTTAGATGGCCTGTTTGGGAACGTAGGTGGGCCCCAGGGTAGGGACCACTTGAATGCGGGGAAACAAGTGGTACCTAGTGGGCCAGGACCTAGAGGCTATAAGATATGACTCATTTAAATAAGGTACACTATCCTTTTTGGGATTCTACCTGATTAGAACTCCACAATTAGGCTTGATTGGTCTGGAGTAGTGATCGAGATGGGTGAAATTATCAGAATTTTCCCAGGGTGTGTGTGAGTGAGGACAAACCACACTGAAAATGCCATGTGTTGGCATGCCGAGTTGTTACATTGGGTGTCAGAGGAGAAACCTATCTGTAAGTATTGTGCAATGACTTGGTTGAGATGTAGGGTCCCAAACGAGGACATTGTGACCTCAAATAGGGTTAATGTAACTCCTCATACGGATAAAATGTTAAATGGAAAAATTATATGAGTAATGTCATCAAGGTGCACCTTTTTTATGAGAAAAAATGATTAGAACTATGTAGTTAAGCATGTTTCTCTAAGATTAGTGATTTGGATGGGTGACCTTATGGGATGTTTCCCATGATGTGTGTGAGTGAGGAAAAAACACACTAAAAAGGATCTGTGTCGGCCTATAAAGACTTTCATTAGTCAAATGTCTTGTTCGGGCATGTGGGTGGTCCTTATGAAGTGGACCACTTGTCTGCGGGGCAACTAGAGGTACCTGGTCGGCCATGACCCAACAACCATGTTAATGTAGGGTGAATGTGGTATCATCATGACCCAATTGTTTCACATTTCATTGTATTCTTTTAAAACCATTAGTTGTCACTCATGCTGAGCATTTGAGTTCACCCTTTATTTTTTTCTTTTCTCTAGGATATGAGGATGAATATTATCACTAATATTAAGGATTAATGAATATTTATTTTGGTATTTATTTTTAAATTATAATGTAACAAGGGAATCATGTATGTATCTATTTTTTCAACATTATTAAATGACCAATCCTACAAAGTTATATCACTCATGTCTTTTACCATTGTAATATAGTATGCATCGCCTCTCAGTTACTATAGTTTGGGATTCTATAGTTTACATGTGTCTTATAGATCAAATAGATTATATATCATGAATCATATTTATTGATGGTTTATATTATATAGTTTCTTGTATTTTTATTTTATCAATTCTTATATTCATTAGAGTTAATGACTCCCACATCAGTGTGGATTCCACAATATTTTTTTCTACCCATTTACTTAGTGGAATTATGTTTACGGTGTTCTCCAACTATTATGTAGGGAAATGTCGAATTAGTATCATAACATTAGATAAGGGTTGATGAAGAAATAGTAAGTGGATTGTTTGGTGTAACTTAAATGAATAAATCTAAGGGAATATTGTTTTTTCTAGCAACAATATTGAATAAATCAATTGTTGTGGTGGTTATCATACTCCTGAGTGGTACTCTTAATAATAACTAACAACTGAGAGCATGTAACACATAACCAATTATATATGTATCAATTAATTTATAGTTTTTCTAAACCTCATATATATTTATGGATTCAGTTCATTAGAGAAATTAGAAGAGGCTGGAGGTTGATTTCTATGCCTTTAGACAATGTACAAGAGGTATATATTTTTTTTATAGTCAAAAATGGGTAGCCAATTCTAGTGGGTTTTGAACCCTATGTCCATTGATGATAGGGGTATGCCATTGATATCTTACAGCTAGCATGTGTCCCTAGAGTTCAGATTATGTTGGGAAATAGGTACCCAACGAATGTTGACCAGGTACCAAGTGGGATAATTGGCTATTTTTTTATAAAAAATAATTAATTTCAATTAAATTATTATAAAATTTAAATTTTGAAGTACATTTATTTCCTTCTAACCTAGACACATGACCCAATACTCCCTCCTCTAATTTCACACTATTTCAACATGTTAATTTTTATCATTCATTGTATAAATAATATTATGTCTATATTAGGTAATGTGTGGTAAAAAGTTAGTCATCTACCTTATAATCCTATTGTCTTCCACTATATAACCATTATTTTATTCATAGTCCTTGATTTAGGTGTTTATTGTAAGATTCATAATTTTTGTTGTTTGATGCTATAACATCTTGTGACATTCAATGGTAAGTCCACTACTAAGATGAAGTTGGTAACTCATTCAATGTCACAACGGTTTATATCTTTTTCATGAGTGTTAGGGTAAGTACGAACTACCAATCATGTAAAATTACAATAATATAAAACTAAATGAGGTTACTAATTATATAAAATTTGAATTAATAATGTATATGTACATAATATATAATTATTTGATATGTATATTTTCATGTCCAATAATAAAATTATTACTGTCCAATGATTTTGGTAAATGGAAATAAGAACCTATGAGGCGTGTACTCAGTTGTACTATAACATATGGAACTTTGAGAAATTTTCTAGATCGTTCTTTAGTGATGAGGAGTAGTTTGATATTGGTCCAATATGAAAATATCATTGAGAGAACATGGAAGTTGGGATAAAGGGTTTTGTGTGGTAAATCATCTGAGCCATACTGACACTTATGAGGTATACCCATTTATGTGTTATTCATAATTATCCTTAATATACTATATGATTTAATTTTTACCATAAGGTTGTTCATGTATAATTTTTATATTGATAGAACTCGTGCTATGTGTTATTATGTGATATCAATAAGGGGTAATGTCTGGAATGATGTTGTTGTAATTAAAATATAGGTAAATATTTAGAATGTGGTTGTGTGTAATGTGAAATTGGGGTTTTATGTGAATTTTGGTATGGTTTTATGCCAACCAGGGTTATTGATCAATATATAGATGGGTGTAATTTAAAACCATGTGTATTTTAGGGAATGTTTTTGGTTTTAATTATATCTTGGGGTATTGTTTGGGATTTTTTTGTCTATAATTCCAACACAGGCCATTGTGGGTGATGTTGAGAAGTTTGGGTTTTCAAAGTGTCACCCTCTATCATACATGTGATATAGGTTATGGTAATTTCCATCATAGAGATTGTTTGTTTAAGGGTTGGTTATACTACCTACAATGGTTTTTTGTGGTTGTGAGTTGGGTGTACTCCAATTTAAGCACATTAGCCTTTACAAGCTTGGTATGTCTTTAAATATTATCCTTAAGCCATTGGATTTTTAATTATGGGAGTATGTTCGATCGACCCTAGGTATCATTATATGTTATTTTCATACTCTATGTTTGTAATAGCCATTTAAATCATGTATATTTTCAGAAATTATAGGTTTCTTCATATATTAATTGATTATTGAATTATATTTATAAAAAGTTAAATCATTTAATTAATTCGTATTCATTTATTAATTTACTATTGTATATATCTTTATCCAAAAAAAGAGTGGGTCTGTTTTGATAGACTGTTATTGTGTAATGTGATACCTGAACATTATAATGTGTGAGTTCAATGTAGCAATATGTTATTCCTATAACTATTTAGTTGAATAAATGATATCAAGAACAATGAAACAAATGTGTTCTAAACAATATACTTGGTATTATAGATGCATTCCCTAATATAGGCATATTATTGAGTTCCAAGAGGGTGGATACAGGTATTCTCCAACCAATTATCATACCAAAACATATGGTTGTACCATTATCGATTATAGATGAATGGATCTAATAGTGTGTGCTACATGTTGTATTGTTTATGGATAGATAGGATCCATGGGTTGCACATTCTGTGTCATAGTTAATGTGGGAGGTATATATATTAAATCAATCCATTTATATTATTGAAAGGTTGTTCAGAAGCTTCCATGTTTTTGGTTGAAACCCAAAAGTATATTTTCAACCATCTTGAAACATATCCTAGAAATTGGGCTATTCATACAACAAACATGTTAATGCTAGATGAAAATTATATGGTGTTGTCCTAAGAGGATTTCCATGCTTAGTTTTATGATCATTTCATTTCCCTAGAAATTAAGGGAAATATGGGACCAATATTTTATCCATATCACCTATTGGGATATGCTTGTTGTGCATTATGAACCATTATTCAAAATGATATCTATTTTGGTTAGACATGAGATAGTTATGTTTTAGTTCTTTGAAGAAGCCTGTGACACATAGTTTGGGTCCTGATGAATATTATTTTAATGAATTTTTTTTCAAATCATAAATATGGACCTCTTAGTAGAGAGGATCTAGAATGATGTTATGGATTAAGGGAAACATAAATATTATATATGGAACCATAATTTCCATTTGTGTAGTATGATGAAAAATTACGATCATTCACACTAGGGTTTTGATGGAAAGTGTAGCCAAAGTGGTGGACATCTTGTAACACCCCGAGATTTTATGAAAAATATTCTTTTTAATTTCATTAATGTCTTGTGTTGTACACTACACCAAAATGATCTTGCATAACACACATCATTGACTTGCCTTGCATTACACGCAATCACTACCTTCCTCGATAGCATGTGTAGTAAGTAATACCGAGTTTCACTAAACAACGATATGCTATTTAAATATTATTAAAACTAGCCATTATGAATAGTAATAACAACCTTTTAAAATTTTAGAAATTTTATCTCTCAAAATGGACTTCATTTTTTGATTCGGAGTATCAAATTTTGCCTAAGGTGAAATTTTGGTACTTTTCGGATAACTTTCATATTCTGATGAATAGTGAAAATTAATAAATTTTAATTAAAAACAACTTTTTGAATCGAAATAATTAATAGTGGTAAATTATTAATTTGAGTGGTTTTAAAGTATATTTAGAATATATTTTTACAATTTAATACAATTTTTTTCATTTTATGTAATTTCACATTTAAACCAGACATAAACATGTGTCAATCTTTTGATAGTTATTATCTTTTAAAAACACCATATTTATTTTGACGACGGGAATTAATTTTTAAATTAATTAATTCAAGTGATATGTTTTGAATTTGGTAAAATAGACATCATTTTTTATTTCATAATATCAAATATATCTTAGGCATAATTTTTGGTATTTTTCTGGAAACTTTCATTTTTTTGATGAATAGTGAAACCACTAAGTGGTAGTTCAAAAAAATGATTTTTTCATAAAACATAATTTTACCGCTTTTGTGAGTGGAATTTTAAAAATACGAGAGACACGGTTGATGTCAGTAATTAAAATGTGGTTCAATGAGATGAAAATAATTTTTAGTGAATAGTAACTTTTTAATTTTTTTTACCACGGTTAAAAGTAAATCGGGTAATTAAGGGTAAAAATGATATTATTATTACCCTAACACATGTCCTAATTCTATTGGATAAGTGTAATTCAACTAAAAAAACCGTAGGAATAAAATATGACCATTTAGACCCACTTGGATTAGATTAGGACATTTATTATTATTTAATTCAAAGAAGAGTTAAAAGAGTTAAAATCAATGTTTATTTACTAAAACATTTTTAATATAGGGTTATACATAAGATAAATTCGATTGTAAATATTCATTAGAAAGATAATAATATTTCCTACATTATGATATTTTATTTATAATTTTTAGACATTAAATAATTTAATTTATTTATGCCACAATGATGATGTAGTAATTACCATAATAGTGAAAAATTAGAATAATTGATATTATAAATACCCAAATAAATATAATATGAGACTTTTTATGAATTAAACTAATTTTATATGTTAATATGACATGTTAGTATTGATTTAATTAAATTTTTTCAAACTAATCATTCTGTTATGATTTTCACAAAAATCAATTACTAAATAGTGTCAAAATTGACATAAAATAGTTTTGAAAAAAAATATTATATTATTAATTGTTATTTTATTCCTAAAAATATACGGTTCGGCCAAATGACTTAGATAAGGTTATATATATTTATAATAGAAACCTTGTGGTTCGTTCGGCTTATTATAGTATGTTTATTAACCTTATAGTGTAAGAACACAAGAAGACACGGTAAAAGTTAAATTATTTAACTTAATGTTAAATCTAAATGATAAGGTTAAAATAGGAACCTAAACTTGTCTAAATTCTATTGGATGAGAGGGTTTCGACCCATCCCCACCATAGCATCGAAATAAATCAATTTGGAGATATTTAAAACCGAATTTGTATTTATAATAAAATAATATTTTTAGTTATTCCAAAGGTGCCCCTCTCATCCCTTATAAAAGGGCACCTCCTCCCTCTCTTCCTCACACCACTTTGTGCCTTCATGCTCGGCCAAACCCTACAAATTTCTTCTCTCCACGTCCCTAGAGACATCCTAGAGGTCTTGGTATTCTTCAAAGACCAATTTTAGTTCCCTAAAATGAGGTCTCAAAGAAGCGCTTCAAAGAAGAGGAGGTTCGGACACTTACGAATCAAATCAGACCTAAGGTAAGGGATAATTCTGCAAATCTCATTTTTATCTGAGAATGCTTATTTGTAAGTATTTACTGGGGATATTTCTATCATCCATGTACATGTTTTATAAAAGTGTTTTCATAAATGTTTAAAGTCCTTTTTAACCATTCTTGACTTTTACTACATGGTATGTAAGGAATCTTTCTTTTGTTTACGTTACGAGGTACTTTTTGACTTTTCCGGAAAAAGTATGAGAAGAATGTTTTTTTAACTTATACGGCACGAACAGATTTTTACGGTTTTATAAAGCCTTAGTTTCATGAAGCTTCCTCCAAAATATTTCATGACTATTTTCAAAAAAACTCTTTTCTTTTAAAATTGCATGACATTTTGTATTAAGAGAATGATTTTGAAGAAGAAATGATATTTTCCTCAAGAATTAATTTCAAGTGTTTTATCAAAACCATTTTCTATCTATGATGACATTATTTCATATGTGTATCATGTCTCTATGATTTACATGGTTTCACTTTTCTTATTATGAAATGATATCCATTTCTTTTATAAGGATTATTTAATGATGGGATGATGTTTATGAAACCCATTTTATTTATTGGGTTTTTATGAATGATGTATGATTTATGATTTTGTGGAACACGAAAGAATGATTTCATTATGAGATGGGTGGGACCTATATCGCCCTCCAATGCATTGGGTAAAGATTTATATCTCATGAGATAGACATGGCTGGAACAGCAGGTTCAACCGGTTCAGTAAAATAGGACTGAAACGAGGAGTGAACTCGATTCAGAAAGGGACTTTGTCCACTAAGATGGTCTTGGAAGCAATGCCTTGGCTACTATGGAAATAATTACATGTGCTTAATGGATGCCACAATTACATGTTTTATTCCCATGCTATTTTATCATGATTTATGTTCCATTATGATCTATACCTTATGTACTTCCATGTTTTATGTCATTGTTCACGATTTTTAATGTTCATGTTTTTTTACGTTCAACTGTATATGGTATTTTTTATTTTATCCATGCTTACCCTTACTTAGCATTTGAGCTCACCCATTTTGTGTTTTCTTTTCCCCCAGGATTAAAAGAAAGATTTTAGGTAAGGAAACAAAAGCAGGAATACCTTTATGGGAGATGTTTAAGATCTTTCACCACGATTAGAAGATTACGTTCTGAGTTTCCAAAGACACTAAACTATTACGATCCTTATGTGTAGGTTATTGTTATGTATTAAGTATTCCGCTAAAGTAATGTAATATCCATGTACGTCAAGCTTTGGGTATCTACAGTTGGTATCAGAGGAAAGGTTTAGTAAACCTTTGGAAACTAGGATACGAAAACGTTAGTGAGATCCCTAGAGATATTTATAAGATATATCTAGGGATGTCCCTAAGGATAAGTATACGTATAGGATACAGTCCTAGAACTACGGTAACGATCATAGAATTTAACCTAAGATGTTAGATATTGAGGTTACTCCCCCTTTATTATGTTGTTTTCCCTAGCATGATTTTTTCCTCTCACGCTATTCTTTTTGGGTTTTAGAATATGGCTAGAAAGAGGATGATTCACGATAATGGAGGATATGATAGACAATGGAATGATTTTATTCATGAGAATCCAAATGAAACGGGATCTGGATGTCCAAACATCGTTATTATGCCTAATCAGTAATCTCATTATATGTTCAATAATATCAACTTTGGTAAGTTTCCTGACTCAGATAATAAGAGAAAGATGGAGTTTCACGATGATCATAGAGGAAAGAAAGTTCAATTTACCTCATGTAAATCATGTGGGAAGAGGCATCAGGGAGATTGTTTCAAAGGAACTGGAAGATGCTTTAGGTGTGGAAAAGAAGTACACAAAGCCAGTAAGTGAAAAGGAAAAGGTTCAGTTAACACCATGGATGAGGATAATGGTATTTCTACGACATCAACAATGGTTAAATGTTTTAAATGTGGAATTTATGGGAATTATCAAAACCAATGCCCTAAGGGAATGTCTCATGAAGAGAATCAGTACGGTCGTATGGGTAGTATTTATGTTGATGATGATGAAGAGACTATAAATGATATGTAAGATGAAAGAATTGTTGAAGTTTAGTCAATGGTTTAAGAAGGTAGTGGAATGATTACATATTTATCAAGTGTAATGTTGTATAAGTAATCTCATGGTACTATGGAAGAAAGATACATCTAAGGATTATTACACTTTTGTCTTTCCTTATGTTTTGAAAGTGTATGATTAATGGTACCAGTAACCATGAAAGGTTATTTAGATATTTTTGGAAAGTAGACGATATGCACATAATGAAGGGATAAGGAGAAAATTAAATGTTTAATAGTATTCATGAGCTCATGAATAATATAAGGAAATAGTTATATCATGTTTTGAGTATATAGAATTTTGGTTTTTTGGTATGTGGAATGAGTTAACTTTTGACAACACTCATGTTTTTACTAACATTCAACAGGTATTAATTTTTCAAGAGAATACATGATTAAGGACTTAGAATATTTGTAATGTGACCAACAAGACATATATTATGATATATGGGGATCAACGATGGTATTAACATGCTTGTTATATGAAATCTCTCGTAATTGTTTTCACTATATTATGAGAGTGGACTGCAGTATTTTGGATAAGCCTAAAGATTGGAATGGATTATGATGGAGATAAGTTAGTATTGTTTAAGGATAGAAGTTTTTTTCGATATTATTTATGGGATGTTATAGTAATGTAGTTTTAGAAAAAGGACAACCTGCAGGACGGACGACAACCCATCACGTCAGACAAGGCTGTGGGAATCAAACCCACAACCGAAGTGAGACTGGCCTTTACCTCCTACCACTGGCCTACAGGAAGTCCCTGTTTAGTAGAAACTAGTTTTATTATATTAAGCAGTATGATATAGGAATTATAAGTCCATTTTAGGAACCATATATGATTAATCTCACTATAGATGGACTTATGTATTTTTGATGATTTTTATAACCTTTTTTTGACAGATGGAATGACCCATCATTCTATCACATGATCTACTAACACTTCACGAATGAAAAATTCAACTTTATTTCTTTAAAAGATGAAGTGGAAATTATCCAAAGAACGACCAACGATGAGACTGTACCAAAATCACGAAAGTATTTCTTCTAATTCTAATTTCAACTTTAGGGAAATGATCTTGAAAACTAAAAATGTTTTCCTAGTCCCCTTATATCCGATAAATCAGATGGTACCTTAGATCATCACAAATCTATGGCTTTGTGATCGATGGCTTTTTCACAGACAAGTTCTCTACCACTCTCCATCGTAACTTGATGGTTAGATTTTTCTTCCATATCCATATTTTCACCTATATTCTCCTACGTGGAAACCCAGTGATGAGTTACATAGGGTAATCATTACGTTTCATACTTTAGTTTTTAAAATTAAGTTTCAGTATTCCTATTTACGATGTTGGTTTCTATGAATAGTAAACGATTTATAACCCCGACGAATTTCGAGGGAAAAATTCATTTTAATGGGGGTAGAATGTAACACCCTGAGATTTTATGAAAAATATACTTTTTAATTTTATTAATGTCTTGTGTTGTACACTACACCAAAATGATCATGCACAACACACACTTGACTTGCCTTTCATTACACGCAATCACGACCTTCCTCGATAGCGTGTGTAGTACGCAATACCGAGTTTCACTAAACAACGATATGCTATTAAAATATTATTAAAACTAGCCATTATGAACAGTAGTAACACCCTTTTAAAATTTTAGAATTTTTATCTCTAAAAATGGACTTCATTTTTTGATTCAGAGTATCAAATTTAGCGTAAGGTGATATTTTGGTACTTTTCGGATAACTTTCATATTCTGATGAATAGTGAAAATTACTAAATTTTAATTAAAAACAACTTTTTTAATTGAAATAATTAATAGTGGTAAATTATTAATTTGAGTGGTTTTAAAGTATATTTAGAATATATTTTTACAATTTAATACAATTTTTTTTCATTGGATGTAATTTCACATTTAAACCAGACATAAACAAGTGTCAATTTTTTGATAGTTATTATCTTTTAAAAACACTATATTTGTTTTGACAACGGGAATTAATTTTTAAATTAATTAATGCAACTGGTATTTTTTGAATTTGGTAAAATATACATCATTTTTGAGTTCATAATATCAAATATATCTTAGGCCTAATTTTTGGTATTTTTCTGGAAACGTTCTTTTTTTTGATGAATAGTGAAACCACTAAGTGGTAGTTAAAAAAATGAATTTTTCATAAAACTAAATTTTACCGCTTTTGTGAGGGAAATTTCAAAAATCCGAGAGACACGATTGATATCAGTAAGTAAAATGTGGTTCAATGAGATGAAAATAATTTTTAGTGAATAGTAACTTTTTACTTTTTTTACCACGGTTAAAAGTAAATAGGGTAATTAAGGGTAAATATGATATTATTATTACCCTAACACATGTCCTAATTCTATTGGATAAGTGTAATTCGACCAAAAACAACCTTAGGAATAAAATATGACCATTTAGGCCCACTTGGATTAGATTAGGACATTTATTTCTATTTAATTCAAAGAAGAGTTAAAAGAGTTAAAATCAATGTTTATTTACTAAAACTTTTTTCATATAGGGTTATACATAAGATATATTCAATTGTAAATATTAATTAGAAATATAATAAGATTTCCTACATAATGATATTTTACTTAGAATTTTTAGACATTAAATAATATAATTTATTTAGGACACAATGATGATGCAGTAATTACTATAATAGTGAAAAATTAGAATAATTGATATTATAAATACCGAAATAAATATAATTTGAGACTTTTTATGAATTACACTAATTTTATATATTAATATGACATGTTAGTATTGATTTAATTAACGTTTTTCGAACTAATCATTCTGTTATGATTTTCAAAAAAATCAAGTACTAAATAGTGTCAAAATTGACATAAAATAGTTTTTAAAACAAATATTATATTATTAATTGTTATTTTATTCTTAAAAATCTAAGGATAGGAAAAATGACTTATATAAGGTTATATATATTAATAATAAACAACTTGGGGTTCGTTTGTCTTATTATAGTAAGTTTGATAACCTTATAGTGTAAGAACACAAGAAGACACGGTAAAAGTAAAATTATTTAACTTAATGTTAAATCTAAATGATAAAGTTAAAATAGGAACCTAAACTTGTCTAAATTCTATTGGATGAGAGGATTTCGACCCATCCCTACCTTAGCTTCGAAATAAATCAATTTGGAGCTATTTAAAACAGAATTTGTCTTTATAATAAAATAATATATTTAGTTATTCTAAAGGTGCCCCTCTCCTCCCTTATAAAAGGGCACCTCCTCCCTCTCTTCGTCACACCACTTTGAGCCTTCAAGCTCGGCAAACCCCTGCCTATCTCTTCTCTCTACTTCCCTTGAGACATATTAGAGGTCCTGGTCTTCTTCAAAGACCAATTTTAGTGCCCTAAAAGGATTTCTTAAAGAAGCGCTTCAAAGAAGAGGAGGTTCGGAAACTTACGAATCAAATCAGACCTAAGGTAATGGATAATTCTGCAAATCTCATTTTTATCCGAGATTCCTTATTCGTAAGTATTTACTGGGGATATTTCTATCATCCATGTACATGTTTTATAAAAGTTTTTTCATGTATGTTTAATTTCTTTTTTAACCATTCTTGACTTTTACTACATGGTATGTAAGGAATCATTCTTTTGTTTACGTTACGAGGTACTTTTTGACTTTTCCGGCAAAAGTACGAGAAGAATGTTTTTTTAACTTATACGGCATGAATGGATTTTTACGGTTTTATAAAGGCTTAGTTTCATGAAGCTTCCTCCAAAATATTTCATGAATATTTTCAACAAAATCCTTTTCTTTTAAAATTGCATGACATTTTGTAAAAAGAGAATGATTTTGAAAAAGAAAGGATATTTTCCTCAAGAATTCATTTCAAGTGTTTTATCAAAACCATTTTCCATCTAAGATGACATTATTTCATATGTGTATCATGTCTCTATGATTTACCTGGTTTCACTTTTCTCATTATGAAATGATATCTATTTCTTTTTTATGGATTATGTGATGATGGGATGATGTTTATGAAACCCATTTTATTTATTGGGTTTTTATGAATGATGTATGATTTATGATTGTGTGGCACACGAAAGAATTATTTCATTATGAGATGGGTGGAATCTATATCTCCCTCCAATGCATTGGGTAAATATTTATATCTCATGAGATAGACATGACTGAAATGGCAGGTTAAACTTGTTTAGTAAAACAGGACTGAAACGAGGAGTGAACTCGATTCAGAAAGGGACTTTGTCCAGTAAGATGGTCTTGGAAGAAATTCCTTGGCTACTATAGAAATAATTACATGTGCTTAATGGATTCCACAATTACATGTTTTATTCCCATTCTATTTTATCATGATTTATGTTCCATTATGATTTATGCCTTATTTATTTACATGTTTTATGTCTTTGTTCAAGATTTTTAATGTTCATGTTTTTTTAAGTTCAAATGTATATGGTATGTTTTATTTTATCCATGCTTACCCTTACTGAGAATTTGAGCTCACCCTTTTTATGTTTTATTTTCCCCCAGGATTAAAAGAAAGATTTTAGGTAAGGAAACAAAAGTAGGAAGACCTTTATGGGAGATGTTGAAGATCGTTCACCACGATTAGAAGATTACGTTCCGAGTATCCAATGACACTAAACTATTACGATACTTATGTGTTTGTTATTTTTATGTATTAAGTATTCCGCTAAAGTAATGTAATATCCATGTACGTCATGCTTTGGGTCTCTACACATCTCTTCCAAATCAAAGTAGAATCTCTTTTGAGTGATATTAGAGTTATAATACTAGTCATGTTTTATCTTAGTTCCACTAATAGAGTAACATGTATCATCAATTTGGATTGAATGTGTACCTCTTAGTTTTTTTTATGAGTGGTCTAATGTTGGTTGATGGTCAATTTGTTTCCTTATTATAGGATCAGGAGAAGGGTTAGAGGTGCATCAAAAAAAATATTATGGTTCTTCTAATAATTATAAACATTGAGGTGGTACAATTCCTTGGCTAAAGGTTATAAATATTAGTATGATGTTACCACTTATGTGATTTAGGATACATAGGCTCAATGATGCGGTTAATTCTAATTGATTTATATTGAGACGACATCAATTGTTGATGTAGAGGGGCCATTAATGGATCATGTCACAATTATATTTCACGCACTCTATAGTATTATTTTTTTAATTATTATTTTTTTCATTCATTTAAATATTCTCAATTTAATGTTAAATTGGGGTTTATGACAAATTATTAATTTGGGGTGATATCTATTGATATTCACTTTGGAATTTATTTGAGGGTATTTGGCATTTTCTAGCGTGTGTTATCCCAATCAATAATTTTAGGATTATCAAGAATTTCATCAAATTATATTTGTGTAGTTATGATACAATAATTATTATGGATTAGTGGACACATCATAAAAAAATTATCATTGAGAGGTATCATTCACATATGTTTGGGGTTACTATTATACTAATGTGAGATAGTGGGATTTATTGAAATACTATTTGGTACATGGTCCTAGTAAAAATGGAACAATTTTATCCCAAGTTTATAGTCTTGGTTTAATAGATGATAATATATAACAATGATTATTTCCTCCAATCAACCACTATTTCTAGGATAGAATTCCAAAGGAATTATTAGGAATATCCCCTAAAAGAGAGAGGGATAGAGAGATATCATATTCAATGTATAGTTGATTTATATTATGAATCCCAAACACATTCCTCTATTTATGATTGATATTATATATCTTAATTAGATTATGGTTTATTATGTGGACTTATAAGTGAAAATGATTCATTTACCCAAGTATATACCCTTATATTTTTCTTTTCTTATTCTCCAGTAAATTCTATAGTTTATTCTGATAATGTATAGATTACATGTGGTTTAACAATGTAATAGTCAATTACCAGTACACTCTTCCTCATATAGATAATTATTATAATAAATTTTGAGGATCTAAGTGGTTATCTATAAATTAATAGATATTAGGATATTATTATCTATGTGTGAGAAAATTTTACGTTTTTGGTACTACTATGCGGAGATATAATGGTTTGAATGAGTTACTCATGATGTATTTCTTGGTGAAGAATACATTGACATTTTTCATGGACCTAATATATTGGATCTTCTAATCATACTTGTATTCATTTCTAGTCATCTTATAAATGATATTCTAGTATAAACCCAATCATGGAATTATGGAACTTTTAATTTCGAGATTGTATTAATTACACTGAGAGTGAATCAATTTTATACCATTATCTCAAAGTGTATTTTTTGGATTTTTTATGTTCCCTTATTATAAACTTGTTTATTTCGGGCTGAATATTAGTGTACGTTGAGAAGATAAATCTTACGGTTTCCTAGGAGTGAAATAATAAAATTTTAAATAAATACAGCTTCTTTTGATTGTAAGGATACTAAAAGAGGTTCATTAAGGACTTATTAATATTTCCAACACTTATTAGGGTCCCTACCATGAAAGTAGTGATGTACCACCCAAGATATACATTTCTATGATAAATTATTTAATTATTAATTTTATAGGGATTAATAAATTTTGAGTATGATGTTTTCTAAATATTATGAGTATATTCCCAATGGAAAGGTTATCACATAGTATGACAATGGCTATAAGTAACATTGAGGATCTATCATTCATATAAATAAAATCACATGGTTAGTATGTGGTCAAAATTTAACATGTTGATAAATAATATGTATATATACTAAAAACCATGTCATTTAATTTCAAATTTGGGATTTTGTATTCATTGGAGGAACATGGTTAGAGAAATGTTTAGGGTGTCATGTGGTCCAAATATTGCATGAGGTTTTAACAATCTAAGTGTTCAAAATTAATTCTAGCTATATTTACATGGTTGGTTCATAGTTTGGTAATCCATATTTCAAAAAAATGTTACTATTACAGGGTGATTCAATGAATCTCACAAGATCAACACATGGTATGGTAAACCATGCACCCAAACCATGTAGGCTTCCCAAATGTTTCATTTTAGGAAATTCCATTTCAACTGTGACTTTTTAATACTATTTTAGGTTTCTATTTCATTATTATTCATTTAAAATAATTATGATTAATTTTATCATTCCTTCCCCTTTCCCCCCATGGGTTTTTAGATTATTCTACTTTATTACTTATCGGTTCATCAATGTATTTATTTTTTTGCTCATTCTCTTTGATTTATTCTTCTTCTTTTTTAGTATTTTG
Source organism: Viscum album (assembly GCA_963277665.1). Taxonomy (NCBI): domain Eukaryota; kingdom Viridiplantae; phylum Streptophyta; class Magnoliopsida; order Santalales; family Viscaceae; genus Viscum; species Viscum album. Next base: position 1,179,788,297 of record OY728128.1, on the reverse strand, counting down.
TTCTTCCAATCATTCAATATGTTTAATTTTTCTATTCTATAAATCAATAGTTTTATAAAAAAAAATATCAATTATTTCTGGGGTGTGAGGATTACCCATTTACTGCTCTCCTTTATATAATATAATGTTTACTGTTGTCCATTCAAGTCATATGTGGGTGTTTCTTTAATATTTATTATTCCTATAAGAATTTGAACTAATTCTATTTTTTAATGTCATAATTTATAATATTATTAATATTTATATAATAATTCATGTTCTATAAATTATTAGTTCATGTTTTATGATTTCATGTAATTGAATAAAATGGTTTTCATGGATTCATAATATTATATTTTTCAAATGATAATTTTTGCATGTTAATTATTTAGTTAAATTATCAATATGATATTTTCAGGAAAATGTATAGTTTTACTGGGTTGTTTTTATGTAATGTTTTTTAATAACTAATTTTCATAATTATGTGCTTTATTTTTTATTTAATGACTGATTTGGCTACTGATTAATTTGTATTTCTCATTATAAATTAATTATTTATATTTCTATGTTTCATGTGCTTTGGTTGGACTTATAATCTGTATAATGAATTATAAATTGATGATCGTTACACATAAATTTTACTTATAAATATTTTTTTAATTTAATTTAATTATAAATGTTTCATGTCTTTTACAATGAGGTTCTCATTGTGATTTGTTTCGTTTAAGAAGGAATTATTGTTTTTAATTATTGTGATACTATTTTCAATATTGTTTAGAATATAGATTCAAAAATAGATTCCATGTCATCACACTTAAAGGATTATTAAATTCACATTTAGATCCTTATATAAAATATTTTTAGGATACTTTTACTCCAATATAATTATGATCCATTGAACTATAACACACCAAGTATTACTTACTATGTGAAGTGTAATGATTATTAAAATGTTTATATGAATCCCTATAAAACCCCAAAATGTCCTTGTCAATATTTAATACTAAATAATGATAAATAATATCTAGTAGAAATTTATTAGATCATTAATTATATGTCCTATGGAGTTTTTTATCCCTCGTATATCATTTATAACAAGACAAAATACTATTGCATGGGCTCTCAAATCCCGAACATACCTTATATGTCATTCCCTATATGGGAATATTCTAGTGAATGGAAATATGTGGCTAGTTGATATATTTTATTCATATCTTATATGAGAACATTTTAGTTCATAGAAATACAAGTATAGTGTTGCAAACCTATCATTTTTCACATATAACATTACACGATTTTAAGCATAATTACACATCACAATACTTGCCAAGGATCGTTAAGTCTGTTTTCTTGGAAGACTATGCATATAGAATATAAATCATGGGGCTAAAATACACATAATTATTTAATCACCATAAAAATATCCTAACTTCTCGTGAGCCCTTGCATCTACATTTGGTACCCTGCAGAACACATGAACAAAGGGATGAGCTAAAAAGCCTGGTAAGGGACTGATCATAAGGATCCATCTTAAGCACATGATTTATGTTGCATGACATAATGATATCCAAAGCCTGGAACATATTAAATCATATCATATATGAATGGGGTAATATAATCATGGATTCATATAAATGTGGAAAAATAATAAAGAATGTCTTTAGTATGGGTCAAGGCTAACTGATAATCCTGTTTCCCATTTTACTACGGGTTAAGGCTAACCGACAATCCCGTTACACATGGCATCTCATGAGACATAAAATTACTCAATGCATTGTAGAGCTATATGGAAACACCCATATCAACATTTTCATTAATATTCTTTCCACATAAATAATCAAACATAATCAACCATACATAAACATAAGGGTACCCCTGGAAATAATTGGGTACTACAATCATGACATAAAGCATAGCCAATGGGTGTATCATGAAAGTGTCCATGAAAGAAATAGATTAGAACATACATGTATTTAAATAAGCTAAAATAGGACTATAACATGGAATGTGGTGTCAAACAGATGTGACAACATATAATAAATGTATATGAGAAATAATAGCATTAAATTATTTTTGTGCGGCTTTATGAAAAATACTATTGATATTTTAGAATAGAAAAGAAGAGAATATTTTATATAAAAATAAAGTTGAACCAAGATAGATTTTATAATAAAAATTCTGATTTTATAAATACAATGGTTTCTAAAAAATATGATATAGTGAACATGAAATTGGGTATTTTTTTTGGAATTTCCCATAAAATTTGTTAACTTATAGGAAAGTTATAAGGAGGGAATATATTAAAAACATGTATATCCCAACAATTGAGGGGAAAATGGTATTCATAAATGATTTTTTGTAAATATTAACATAATTTTTTATATGTACATAAATAGATAAAATAACAACACTTTTATATAAAGAATGATAGGGCTACTCGAAAGAACGAAGAAGGTTTGGGTAGAATTCGTTATGGTTTATCGACATGATGTTAGGTGTACCTAAGAGGGATTTAAGAGAAGAAAAATGGGTTTCTCATCACTTATACATAATGAGGGAAGTATGGGATAGTGTGGAAACATATCCCATCCTTTGGGTTTATACACAAAAATTCATAGCGTATAGAAAAATCATGATTAAAAGAGAAATGGAGAGGATCCCATACCATAAATCTAATGGTCTTATCCACTTGTTATTAATTACCTGAATAAATAAATTAGGTTTATTAATTAACAATTAAAGAACCTATTATATATGTAATTTTTTTATTATACCCCTTTTTGGATCAATCAAGACCTTTTTGATTGGTTATATGTTTTAATTTCATTGTTCGGGCCCGTTTTCTTACACAGTTTTAATGTCTATTTCGCTTATTTTCATGTTCAGATACACATGGAAGATGAAAGTGGATGTCAAGAATTAGAGTTATATTCTATTACTGAACATCCTGGAGATGAAATGGTTTCAAATAAAATTTTATTACTTATAGTGAAGTTGAATTATTATATAAAACCTTAGTGATAACTATTTTGGTTAATCGGTGGGTTTGATTACAACAAAAATGCTTTGATTTATAACTTAATATCATCTATAAAAAAGGATTAAAACACCATAAAATTGTTATATTAAATATATAATAACCGTTTTCAACCATAACACAAACTGATTCATGACCATAATTATAGATGACAAAAGAAATTGATTAACTATTGTCCTTTAAATTGTTAAAACTCGGATGATGTTTTCATTTCATTCAAATAAATGATGGGGAAAGAAGATATGATAATGAAACTTTCAATTAGCATAAAAAAATTTGAGTACATGTATGTTATCAGAGTTATAATTATATTTATGGGATGGGGGTGAGGAAATAAATAATAAAAAAAGAACTTAAAATAAATATATGAATTTGAAAGATTATTTTCCCTTTTGAGTTTATCTCCTTTTAGAACCTCTTAAATGGAGAGTTTTTGGTATTTCGATGACTCTAGGGTCTATTGGAAATGGGATAGGAGATTGGTTAAAGATTTTTGCAAAATATTGGCATGGTTAAAGGCTTTAGAGTAGTTAAGAGAATAGGTAGAGGGGGGGTGTTATAGTGGAGGAGAGGAGGGTTTTCATAATTTTTTAATCATTAGTTTATTAATTTCTCTCAAGACCAAAAAAATGATGAATCCATGACCAAAAATAATAATATATGTATGTGATTTCGAACCAATTGGTTTTATATCATCAGATCATCACCAGTTACTCCATAAATAAATTATTTAGCATTTATCGTAAATTGTCATATTTTACTATTCATAAAAATTTCATGTATTTTAGAAAAATCACAAAAATTAACACAAACCATTATTTGATGTGTAGAATCAAAAAATGGAATCCATATTTAAAAATTATTTTTCTAAATATGATTATATTAATATTTAATTAATCTCATAACTTACTATTAAAAAACCAGTTTTAAAACATTCATTTTCTTACTCTAAAATATAGGTACATCATAATTTCACATGAATATTTTTTTTATACTATCATAGGTAAGGTTAATTTACTTTAGGGTATATCACTATTCATAAGGAGATGTTACTATTCATAATGGTAGGTTAATATTCACAAATAATTATGTTTTTTTTTCTCGGACTCTAAATAAAATAGTGATCGCTACCATGTATGTTAGATTTTCAAAATTCAAATCACATAAGTGACAAACATTTTTTTAACGGTAACATAGATCATATAAGTTCATTATGTTGTGATTTCATGTGATTATGACATATGAAAGTAATTTCTATTGAAAAACATTGGGTTGTTATAGATAGTAAACACCTGTTATGTCAATCCCAATATGGGATCATGCTAGTTCATGGTAATCTATAGAATACAAGATATGTTGTTATTCTAGTTTAATATGAATTAATGATATATTCGGAATATAAAAATACATAGTGGATCCAATTTGAATTTTTTTAAATAATATATGCATACATTTTTATCTCATGTTTTCTTTCTTATGAATCCTCTCATGATTATTTTTAGCTTTATAATTTTTCATGCATCAATTTTTTAACTAAATTCTATTTTTATAATTCCTATTTTTTGTTTCATTAATGATTAATCACTATAATCTATGTATATTACTATGATACATATTATTTTACATAGTTATCATTTTTTCAAATATTTTTGTGTTATTATTTTACAATTTCATTTACTACACTTCCAAGATGTTAACAACATGACCTTATTTCCACATATAGCCTGTTTAAATGTATTTCTCATTTTAATGAAACCTATTGAAGATTATCATCATTATTTAGATGATTTTAATATTTTATTTAGTTTTATTTTTTCTAAATAATACTCATTTATTCTTATCTTTTACACTAATTATCTTATTCTATAATTTTTTTTCTCAGGGTGTTTTCAGATTAATTCAATAAATGTTTTAGAAAAGGTATATAATGATAAATATTTTTATATATAAAGGATATAATAAACATCATATTCATTAAAAAGGGGACTTAAAATTGTTTATTTTCATAAAAAAAATTAGTGAATTTACTTTAAAATAATTATGTTCATAAAATGTAATTAAAACTAGATTATATATGATATCTTATAAAAGTAACTACATGGAATTTCTTTTGGAATCTAACAAGATAAATTTCCCCCCCATCTAACATATAACACTCAGTGTTTATAGAATCATGGGATTTAATATGTTCTTATTCAATTTCCTGAAAACATAACCATTTATATTATTTCATTGTGAATTATCATAGAGTGGATCATGTTATGATGTTGGATAGTGACCTAGGGTTTTGAGGATATCATTAGTTCAGAATTTTTTGACCATTTTTTGATTTCACCTATGTATGTGTTAGCCACTTCACCCTTCCTTTAGTTTTTGGATTTTTATATTGTTTTTCTATATGTATCAATGAATAATGTTATATAAAACTAGGAATATAATTATGGTTATTATCCACTTTTTATCAATTAATTTGAGAACATCTAGTTAGATTTTATATAGAAATCTAATATATGGACACACTATGTCATATTCTTGGAATGTTTTATCTCCCTATTTAAAATTTATTATTATGTGTGAATTCATTTTTATGTTTTCATATATGGTTCTCTTGATGATTTTTTATTTCAGTGTGATAAGTGAGATACTTGAAGACATGTAATTAGCTGACCCCAGTACCATGTCGTGGTATGGGAGGTTAGTTTGTGAAAGAGTGGTATTTGATATTTTTTGTTATTAGGGAAATAATAAAATATTATAGAACTAAAATATAAAATGTGAGAGGTAGGTGTGTGGTAGAATAGATATCTCTTTCTTATTTAAATCCTTGAGTTTTCATGCTTAGTCTTGTTATGAGTTAAATAATTATAATTCATTTGTCATTTATTTTGTATAATTTTATTTACATTAATGTTGTTATAAATTATATTTAAATGATAAATTGTATGTTGGAAATTAGAGGTTAACTGATTGTGAATCTTTATCTTTTATGGTCTTAGGAACATTGTAGATCCATACTCATAGTTCTGAGTTACTACTAGTGGAAGGTTCATGGTTGGGACATGGATGAAAAAAACTATGAAACCAAATCATTAACACTTATAAACCACTTTAATTATTGGTTTACTCACCCTTGAGTTTCCATCATGACTTATTATATGTTTTTATATTTTCTAGGATGACTTAAAGTCAGTTATTATAATGATTTCATCTTAATTAGTCATATTTTATTAATTTTTTATGTTGAAAATTTTCACTTAAATGGTAAAACCCATGAATTAAAATAAGTAAAATATTCATTAAAAATATTTGAAAATATTTTTATGTTGTAGATTAAAAATTATTTCAATGATGATTTGTAAAATTAAAATCCATTTTTAGTGGAAATTTATTATTTTATAAAGCATTTCATAGTGAGTTTTCAAATTATAAGTGGTTTTGATATATAGTATTATCGAAATGAATGTTCTAAATATTGTGTATATGGTTTTTTACTTTGTATATTTTCTATTTAAATGTGATTTATTCATATCGAAGTTATTATATTTTGGAGATTCACATATTGTGTCACATTCTATTTTTTTACATTTTTCCTCCTATAAAACTTTAAATGAATTTAGGGATGTATATACCATTGTTTAATCCCTATATTATCAACAATCATGGTTTGTGTAACGTATTAATATTGGTTGAACCTTTGAAAAATCTAGATAATAAGTAGATAAAGACAATTCTCAGTGCAAAGACAATACTTGATAATTCTTACCAAAATAATTCACTAATCTACCCTGGTGATCAAGGATAGAAAATTGAATTGGAATGTTTATAGAAGATTTAATGAATATTAATCTAATTATAAACTCATAAATCTAATAGAGTAAAATAAACCATAAACCTTTCTAAATGAATGAGTCAATAACAGTAGGATTCCAATATTCCACTGTACGTATCGAATGATATATATTGAAAATTATTTAAGACCATATTTATTAAGATGTTTTATCGTATACGGATAGATTTTTTTAATGTGTTAGATCTCTTATAACAAAGTAGGGAGAGTGATCCGTGAAGTAATATACTAATGGTTTCATTGAACTGTTTCATTTTTTCAATATGGATGTTGATGAAGATTCAATGAAAGCCCAATTGTAATAAAAGGAAATTCATTCCTACCAATATCTTAATGTTTTTTCATACATATAATATTAATTTTTGAATATTGTCAATAAGTTCTATATATTCAAATTATCCTATAAAAATAAACCTATGATTGTTTGTTCCACTATCTATATTTGTTTAAATAAATATCTAATCTAATATGGGATTTGAAATCATGAAGAAACCATGTTTTAAATTTTAGATTATTTGGGTCAAAAATCTTATTATTTTATCATTACATATATAAATATAAAACCAAATATATAATTATAGTGTAGTCATCTAAGGAATTATAAAACCTCTTTTCTAAATTTTTATAAATGTTTCCATCATTTAAATCGATAGGGTCATTTTTTTATAATCTCATAAAATAATGTATTAGTATAATAAGATAGCCCAAACATAGAAAAGTATAGTTAGTATACAGAAAAAAACTGTTTTAAGTATCCCTTATTCCCCTTTTTATTACTTTAATGTTTTTATTTCATTACATTAAGACTTATTATTTAAAGATTTTTTAGATTTCATGTACTCATATAGGGAAATATTATATTTGTTTTCATCTTGATGTAGATATACATCATGAATGGTTATTCAAAATCTCCATATTATATTATGGGGATTAATTCATATATCATGGTGATTTCCATGGGATCAAATATTTTTATTTTTCAAAAAATGTTATCCTAATGTTTAAATTATGTAAATAACTATAAATGGTATCATCATTCCAAAAAATATTTTTTGGGTTTCATATCCATATGTTTTTAAATGTGAATATCATCCATGTTAAATAATGTTTCAATAATTATACCTTCTAGTACTTACTTTTTTAATATTCTTAATCCTATAATTATTTCATTCTATATAGGGACAAATTTATCATTATTTTTTTATCTACATGTTTGGAATGATTTCATTTCGTTTTACATATAAATCATTGGTGGCTTTCTGGGCACAGAAACATCCAGTTTAGGGTAATTGTAAGTCCCAATATCACTTATGTGGGTTATTTTATTTAATTACTAAATTTAATAGTATTGTAGAATATCAAGTATGATTTATTTATTAATTTAATATATTTAACCATTCTATAGGAAGTAAATGTTTGGAGGAAAGTAAGTACTAATTGTGTCGCCTTATCATTAATATGATTACCCCTCCATGATTGGGGATGATTATACCTCCATGTCTTGGGAGTTTCTAAAGGTAACCATTCATATTAATCATATGTATGGTTATAAAACCCCATAATGTTTCATCTTGCTTGTTTTATTATCATTATAATTGTGTCACATGGTTATCTCACAGTAATGGGAAACCAATCGTATAACATCTTATATAGGGATTTGACATTGTATGTGTTTAAAATTGATTTTAGTATCCTATGAGATGTTGTATAATGGTTTTTGTAAACGACACTTCTAGACTATGTGGTAGCTCTCAGATAATTTAGTTGGTCTATCACATTTTTCAAATAGTTTTGTAAGCTTTATGTGTAAGCCTTATATGATTCCCTTGTTTTTAATTTTTTCAAATTTCATGCAACCCATATTGGTTATAAACCAATTTTTAGTTTCCTTCTCCTTAATATTTAATGAATCTAACTACAAGGATTTATAGATGACTTCAACCTACCTCTCATGATCTTTGAGCTCCCTCTCTTGTATTCCTAGTTATTTTTTCAAGGTGATGCCTTCATTTATCTTGTTATTCTCTCCATTTCTATTAATTTTTATTATTTCATTATTTTCTTTATTCCATGGGGTTATGGTGGATGATCCTCAGATTTGAGAGTGTCTAAACATTTAGATTATTTATATCTAGTGGGTTGGGACAACTCATTTGGTGATCTTTTCTCAGTATTCTATGGTTTCAAGTCATTAGTGAAAATCAATGGTAGGTGTTTTTGAGATATTTATTTTCCATGGAAAACCATGTGATGAATAAATTTTATAAACTTTATTTCCTCAAAATTATATCTATTTAGTAATAGTATATTTTTTTATTATTAAAAGATTATGATTTCATGTATTTTAATAACATTTTGTATGTGTTTATAATCATATATTTTAATAATAAAATTATATATATGCTAAGTGTAAAATATAATTCATTAAAGGGTTTTAATATGATAAAAATTATTTCTAAATGGGTTATTTCTTTATAATGTTTCTATAAAAATATTTTAAAAACATAGGAATTTTGTTCATTTTAATGACTTGTTTAATTTTCAATTAAATATATTTTTATATATACATTATTTTTTATATTTCTATGGTTCTTGGGGTTTTTTATTTTTAATTGATATCAATATCTATAAATGGGTGATTCAAGCCTTTACATGGTATTTATATAAAAATTTGTATAGTTATTGTGGTGGATAAAGATAATGTTGATTAAAATATGATTTTCATTCTAATTATGATTATTTTAAGAAGAATTTAATGTGTTTAATTACTGGGATGATTTTTTAGATTACATTTGGAAAAGATATTATACAATGGATTTCATGGTTGTAATATTAAATGGTAATTAAAATCTTTTTTTACCATACATAAAATATATTCTAAACACTTATGAATCCATGGAATTGAGACACATTTAATTATATTCCATAAAATAATTGTAATTATATAATGTGGAATTTTTATTAAAATCCTCATAGGAAGAAAACTACATCCCTGGTAAATACTAATTGACATGATCACATGCTAGTTCATGATAAATTATATCTAATATTAATATATTTTATCTTCCTTAATTTGTCATAATCTAGTGTATATTAATTTTTAGTATAAACCAACATGGGTGAACACAAGTTCATGGATATTCATGGCTACTGGATAGCTTTTATGTTCTACCCAACATGGGAACATGTTACTTCATGATAATCTATGGCTAGTGGAAACCCTTTTAGTAAAACTTATATGGGTTCACATATTAGTTTTCTGGGACAATAAATTGTAAATATTATACATATTTTTATTGATATTCTGTTTCCCTAGTTTATCTCAGGTTTTTCATAATAGATCCTCTAATTCTTATTTATAGATTCTTAATTTTAAATGAATCATATTGTGTACACATGGTCAATTTTTCGTAGTTCTAGTTTAATACTTCATAAAATTCTTCTCACTATATTCTACGAAGTTTCCCATTATTCATTTTATTTTACATTTTTTCTTTTTTTACAAGCAATGATTATTTTCTTATTTAAATTTTATTTATTTATATAACATGATGTATACTACTTGATTATTTTTATATTATGGGGTGTCTAAATGTATTTCTCAATTTAGTGTCACATGCTGGTGACTATTACTGTTATATAGATTATTTTGGTATTTGATTATCTTTAATTTAAATTTATAAAACATTCATGTTCTTTAGTAACTTTTATACATGTCAGATCAAATTTACACATATAGGTTATATCGGGTTTAATTAATTCTTTTTCATTAAAAAAAGATAATATTTAATTTTATTTAAAATGTTTTATTTATAAAGGATTTGTTTTTTTGGAAATTAGTACTTTATATTTAAAACCATTTTTTATATTTTCATTTAAACTCATTGATGTGTTGTATTATAAAAGGAACCTAATGAAATATTTTTTTAGCAAACCTATTGGGATTCTGTTCCTAAAACCTAAATATAAATATATTTCTCATTAAACATGGTATATTTCATAGTATTTGGTTCTTTGGAATCTACTTCTTTATATTCCTTTTTTATAGATTATCATATAGTGGATTATATAATGATATTAGAGGGTTACCTAGATTCATGAAGAGATTTTCAGTTCAATAATATTAAATATATGGTTTTATTTTGATATGTGTTTCCATTGGTCACTTTGGATTTTTTTTAGTTTTTGGATGTTGATTTTATTATGTAATATGCATCCTTGATTAATGTTATTTTAAATGTGCTTAAAATCCATTTTCATTATGAATTTATTGGATCTCATTTTATTTACTGAATTTTTTATATTTTATAGGTAAATCTAACTTATCGACAGGTCATGATGGATTCATGATAATATCCACCTTACTATTTATTATTTTTTATTAATGGTCAAATCATTCTCACATGGTCATGTTTGGAACCCCTAGTTCTTATCTCTCAACTATGGAGATAGAGACCATTATTTGGGGCATATCATTGGAAAACCATGGTACTATGTCATGGTAGACCTAAATGGTTCATGTAAAATTTATGTTTAAGTTGTGTGGTCTTTATGAAAGATCCTTACACTAAAAATTGGTAGGTTTTCATCTGCCCTGATTGTGGACATACCTTATATGGGTAAAGTAGAAACCCAATATTTGTTTTTGTATTTGGACATGATATTAGAGTCATTTGGGATCATCAAAAGTAATTATTCTCTTATATATATAGGTAATTGGGATATTTAGAGATGAATTATTTGATATATAATTTACAGGTAGAAGAGGTGGTTCATAAAATAAGGTTTTTGCATCAGTACCTTTTTTGTCTTTGTTTTTTACTTTATATTAACCATATGATTCTTAGATGTGTATTTTATTATCATTATATGAACCTGTGACAAATTATGTTGGTCAGGTATCACTAGTATTTTAACATAAAGATGGAATAAATCCTTGGGAATGGAATGTAGTGGTTGATGTGATGAGAAACAATACATTATATTATGTTTTTTATTTGGATAGTAGTGAGTGGTAGGTGATGATCCCATTAACAATGATGCATCTTGATGTTTAGGAGTATCATGGTAGAGGTACAGTTATATCACTAGCTATCACTAAATCACTTATTAATAGAGTTAAATAGTGTCATTTATTCAACATAGATTTTTGGTTTATGAGGCATATTATATATGGATGGTATTTAAAAATATACTAGGCCCAGTATGATGATGGGATCATATATGTTCAGGGTATAATTATGGTTCTTGCAAGAATGATTGAGTAGTGGATATAGGATTGACATACCTTGAGTTTTTTGGTTCACCTAGGGATTACTATGATATATCATGATATCCATATATAATTTTGGTGAACTGTTATTAAAAAGTATATAGATAATTAGTTTCATGAGTATTTACCTTCATCTATGTAATGGTTGAGAAAAAGTTCCCACATATCTTTATTGGGTTTTACCAATTCTTGAGTTGAAGTGGGATGATATGACTATGAGTTTTATCAAGGGATTATTATCATCGAACTGAGGTTGTTATTTCATATGGGTGTTAGAACATTGGTTAACTAAGTTGTAACATTTCATACCAATCAAAGAGGCTGAATTTTTTGGCTAGTCGGTCCAATTATAAATTCATGAGATAATACATATTTAAGGTATTCCATGGATTATTACATCAGATTTTGATTTTCACTTTGTTCTATGATTCTAAAAATTATTATAAAAGGTTCTTCAAAAGTATGTTATTTATAATAATTCATAAATTCTTTATATATATTGTAATATCGAGCAAACCATCTGGGTATTAGTATACTTCCTCCAAGCATATGATCTCAATGTTAGTTGTTCATGTTAAAGTTATCCCACTCATTCATATTTTTTTATAAAAAAATGGGATGGGGAATTTTTTTGATGTAATATTTTAAATTATTTCTTATGTAGGTCATATAGGTCTCCCCTTAGAATTTTTTATGTTTCAGAGTCCCCTTTTATTAGGATGAACGTTAAACAGAAGACATTGGAATGTATTTGGTTGATTAAAGAGTGGTTGGGGACCAATTAGAGTATATGGTCATATTAAAATAACATATGACATCCTCCTCCAATTATTTATGTTGAAAAGTAATTTTTTTTATTTTTTCCTTCATTTGGTACTTATATGGATTCAATGAAAACTAAATCCCATTTCTCTGGTTTATAGGACAAATCAAGGTTATTAAGATGATTTATAATGTGATATATCATTTAGATATTCGTTTGAGATAATTTTTTATATTATGTATATTTTATATAACAAATATTAGTAAATACCATATTTTCCCTTCATGTATGATCATTTTCAATGACTAAAACATACATTTTGATGTGTTGTTCAAGGAATGACATGTTTTTATTATGCATCTAAGAAAAAATATTCTACATGGGATGCTTATTGTAAAGAACCATAATTTTTAGGTAATTTTTTTTTAAATATATAGGAATTTTATGAGTCTGTAAAATCTAATGACGGACGATTCTAAGGCTCGGAGTTCCCAGAATGATCTGCCAATGTTTTGTGGAGCTTATGTTAATGCGCATAAGTAGTTTTCTTGAAAAAGTGGAATAAATATTAAACAGTAACTTGGATCAGAAATATGAGGTCACCAATGCACTCAGAATGGCGGGTTTACCCAAGGTGTGGCTTAAGATTGGTCCACGTGGGCCTCCTGTGAGAAATCTCAAAATTGGCATAATCGTATATAAAATAATTAAATAAATTATTTTAATTTTTAAATGCTTATAACTCACAAATGGTAACTCAAATTAAAACTCTGAGACCACCGCTGAACTTTTTAGGGTGTACTTTCTTTACGTAGAAACTAACTTTGGCTGGTGCGGGCCACCAGAGAAAGTTAGTTTTTGGCTGGAAATATAATAATTAAGTGAAAAATATATTATTATAATATTCGTAACTTCTAAATGATAACTCGGATTCAAAATCCGAAAGTACCATTGGGTTCGTTTGGGTGTGTTTCACCTAGGCGTAGCCTAACCTCAACCGGAGTGGGTCGAGAGTGTCTAATAATAATTTTCCGAACGTTTTTTCAGGTACGTTCAGTAAATGCGCATGTGGCGTTTTGTAAATTTTTAACTGGTGCTTGGAATTGAAATCGAATGGCACCGTTGAACTCGTAGCGCCGATATTCGCTTAAGAAGACTTTCACCTCGACAACAGTTCGTCAAGGCTGGATGATGATTTTTGGGCTTTTCGTGGAAATAATAAAATAAAATGATGCATGTTTTATTTTATTAAAACCACCCAAGTGGAAGTTGGAGGTGGGGACCACCACACCTTAACCTTCCAGGATAGGTTATGGTGGTGGGGCCCACCCGAACCATAACCTCCAATGAGAGGTTATGGTGGTGGGGACAACCCGAGTATTTAAACCTCCTTGAAACCTCCCATTAATTGGGAGAAACCTCTCAAGTACCTATTAAATGTGGGGGGAGCCTCTTGGTATCCTCCGAATAATTATACCCAATGATCCTCTTAAATTGTGCCAACATAATTTAATTAGCTTGCTCTTATTAAATTTAACTAACTACGTCATTGGAATTTAGGATGTTTCCTAATAAATGAACCATCATAAATTTCAATGATCGTTACCCACATCCCTCCCTCTCTACATATAGGAATTTTGGGAGGATGTTTTGGGATGGCTTCACCAAGCGACAAAGAGATGGTAATGTGATGTGATGCCTTTGACTACGATGAAATATCTCCTTCGAACTTGATCATAGGACTTCTACTGACGTGCGATGTATTCGATGACCGACCATCCATTCTCATCATCATCAATGAGCCGACACGCAAGCTAAGGTTTAGAAGTGTGCGGCGAACGTGACGAATGTCAACAACTCTATCTTATTCCCCACGACTCTGTCAACGGACAACGAACAAGTAGGATTTTTTTAATATGATATTTTTCCATTAATTCTTCCCTTATATGACAATGAATTATTGTGGATGATTTTATTTGCGGTTTGGGAATTGTTTTCGTGGGAAGATACGTGGTGTTGATAGACTTCTTCTTCTATCTTCTTTTCTGGTTAATTCTTTGAAATTCAAGAATGAATTGATCTGCTTGCTACCACCCTAAACGCAGAGGTTGAGGGCCAAAAAAACATGGTCTGACCCCTCCACCATTCTTGTTTGTGATGTTATTCGGCATGGAGACGAGGCGACGAGATGACGAATGTGACACAGGCAACGACCACGTTGTCTGTGGCATTCATGAACCGCGCCGCCCACCGACTGCACCTTCCACCAGCCAAACCTGTCCCAGCCACCCTGTCCACTGGTCGTACTAGCTCTACCACCCCGGGCCAAATAGCAGCGCCCACTCGCGTCTCCCGGCCCTACTGGCCCGCCTTTCCACGAACACCCCTCCTAGCTCCCAGCCAAACTGCACTGGCCCACGGCCACCATCGTGGGGCCTCGGCCGAACCGCACATGCAACGCCGGCCGAGCTGCCCTGACCTCTCGCCTCTGTGCGCTCCGCGTTCCCCATGCACCCCATTCCACTGCTAGACGAACTGGCACTAGCCTCTCGGGCTGAGCCGCCGAGCCATTCCCCATGCGCGCCTAGCCGTGTCGGGCTCCTTGGCCCCTCATGGCGCCTCTGGGCCGAACCTCCTTTACCTCAACCTGCGACCACTCCGCGCCCTCTCCCTACTCGCGACCCTTCCAGCCTTCTGGGTTTGGCCCAGTGGCCCGGGCTGAAGCCGAACAGGGTCGGCCTAGACTAAGTCAGCATGGTTCGGTCCGACCGGGTCGGACTGGACCCAGGTCAACTACCTACCCCTTACTTTCTTTTGGATATATCTTGGGCACCGAACGTCCGTTTGATGAACTGTCAGTGAAGCTGTCATTCCTGGAGCATTAAGGTCTCTTGGAGACTACCCCCACTGATGTTTTTTATATTGTTGAGATACGATCAGGTTGGATCGAGCATGAATCCAACCATGCCCCCGGAACTAAAATGCTAATAACTCATAGATCATGCATCTGATTTATGCGTCATTAGTTGCAGTGATACCCCTATGACATGGAATAACTTTGGGATACGTCTTTGTGGGAATTCGTAGTATTTGATGTATCAAAACTTGGCTTGAGGAGAGGACCTTCCCAAAATCAAGCATTCCTTGTGTGGGAACCTTGTGGCTGACTGCTCTCTGACTACAGTTCCGGGATCTTACGTGATTTCGATAGCTCTGACTACTATTCCAAGGATCTTTCATGGGTTTGACTGCTTTGATTTCTGTACCAGGATCCTATGTGGTTTCGACAGAGATTATGATTTAGGGGATACATCTAATCATCTCTATCTCTCTACATAAGTTGTACACTTGTGTGAGCTATGTCAGTAACATTTTTGATTACCTCATGATTGAGAGATATTACTTGATAACATAGGTATATGTATTGGCATATACCTAGGTGGGGTTATCTGTTGATTTCATACATTTTGGTTTATCCATGATGGATTTTGTGAGACCTTGAGGGTCTCGGGGTCCCTATTCAGTATCGTTATACTCACCCCTACATTGGCTATTCCCGCACCACGCTGTCTTGGATGCAGACAATAGGCAGCGCTGATCGAGGCTGAGAGTATCAGGACTGGACGGTACCCAGTGGTGTACCTTAAGATGAGTCGGTACACAGAGGAGACTGACGAACATGGAGTGATGAGGAGGCAATCTGTACCTATCATTTAGGTAGGAATTCCGGAGGATGACCCAGTAGTTGTTTTTCCTTACTTCAGTTGTACATATATTTCCAGCTTCCTTGTATATTACAATTGGTCTTGTATTTCAAACCCCATTACTATTTAGTACTCCTTTTTTATACAGTTTTACATATTTTTTCGTATCTATATGTGTACTTTGTTGTTTTTGTTTACAGTTTATACAGGCAATGCCTTCCCATTTATAGGGAATTACGCCTATGGTACTAGTCACCAGCCCATGGCCTGTAGAAGTAGGGCTTGGGGTAGACACGGAACATGCCCCAGGGTACGGGTCATGATAAATTGGTATTAGAGGATTCGGTTCAACTGAAGAACATTGGACTATAATCTTTTATTTGAAGCAATAGTGTTATGTTTATTGAGTGTGGTTTTCAGATCAGTGAGTCCAGTGTTGGTGCAGTGGTCGACGTATCCCTAAACCAGGACCCTGACTTCTGATGTCCGACTCAGTGCATGAAAACACTGATTGCAGGTGTGTTTAATTTTTTATTTCATATGTTAGCTCACCATGTCATATCACCAGGTATAATATTTTTACCATGTGGTGTCTATTTCTTTCAGTATGCCTCCACACAGATAGCCAGTTAGAGATTTGTGAGTTCTACACCCTGATAGCCCACCATGCGATTAGGCTCTGGTGCCGTGCCATATTACTATATTGGCAGCTTCGGGTTGTGTACTTGCAGCACCACAACCCGTTGGGTAAGAGATACCACCAGCCACAATGGAAGATGATGCATGGTAACTGATCGTGTTGCACAAGTTCCAGCAGTAGATCCTTCTGAGGTTTCAAGGCTATACAGATTCCCACGCAGCTGAGGACTGGCTGGAGATGGTTACTAAAGTTTACCATCTAGTTGAGACACCGGTAGAGCAGACATAGATATTAGAAACTAGTCTTTTTTAGTGAGTGACCATGAGGATGGTCCACTTAGTGATGAGGCTTTGGTAAGAGGAACGTTGCCTGAGATAGTACATTCGGGTATTTTTCGAGCTATATCACTACCCATTGGTCAGCAGTTTCAACCGGTGGTACTGGTAGAGGAATCATGTAGGATTAGTTCATTACACATGTTTCAGCATCAGATAACCCTTAGGTTCTGAGGCGAGCCCGACTCACAGGCGGCTGAGTACTGTCTCGATGAGGTTGCTGAGAGTTCTCTAGAACTTCTACAGCTTCAATAGAACAACAAGTTGGTAGCTGAGTATTGATCGAAGAGTACCAATATTTACTGGTACTCGATGAATATGATAGGATTAGTGCTTTAGGGATCTTAATTCTGATCGAGGTATTTTAAAGGACATATGTGTCATAACTATTCCTCTATGCATTCTTACTTATGGTAGGGTTATAGAAAGAACCTTTGTGGTTGAATGTTCTCTGGATGAACGGATACACCAAGTGAATGTTAGCCGTGGGAAATTTGGGAACTGGCGCTAGTCTCAGAGATTTGGGTTTGTAAAATTTTTCAGGAAGAGGATGTGTTAGGGTTAAATGAATCTACAGGGTATCATACGTGGAAGTAGTGATAGGAGAGAAGCATGTGGTGGTGTACTTTTCAATATGTTACAACCAAACACTTTTTAGTGGACCCCACTAGGCTCAGGGAGCTAGAGGAAAGGGGAAGAGTGTTGTTTCATGCAGTCAAGGAATGTGACCCAAGGGATCTTGGAATGATTCGTGGTACGGTCTATGTTTACTACTAGTATTCGTATCAATATACATATGTACGAATCATTCCTTCCTTCCACGAATCATGTCCAGGACCTGGAGTTTCTATATAAACCGTTGACTTGACCCTCCCGTCTAGAGATACCTTTGGGAGGAGACTCAATAATAACACTTATGCTGACAGTGTGATCTGACCGTTGAGGTGAGAGTTTTTGTTGGATCCTCTTGGTGGCAGCGTCAAATCCTTGTGACGTTAGTTTGGGTTTGGACATGAAATCCACAGTTCACACTCAAATTCATTGTATTAGGAAAAGATGTTGTGGTTAATCTACAATGATGGGATGGGGTTTTCCTTGGTTGGTGAAAAAGGAAACCCTGGAAGAATAGGATAATCTCATTCATGGGAGGGTGCATCGAATCAATTGTGAGTCTGCCAAACTCACCCTCATGGTAGTAGAAGTAGACATTGAGATAGTCTATACTCCAGTGAAGGGGAACATGGTAGCAGATGCATTCAACAGGAGGTCTGGCCTATATCTACTGTGGTAGGTGACAGAGAAGCTAACTGCTTTATAGATATCCATTGTGGATAGAGATGGAGCAGTTTTTATAAAGTCTCTTATAGTCACTCCCCCACTTCATCAGCGAGTCAGGGAGGCGCAGCGTAGGGGCATTGACTACAAGACACGACGTGCCCAGATATCCACAGGGCATGCACCTGATGGAATTTCTGAGGTGGGGAGCACTTCATCCTATTTAGAGAACATACCATGTTACCAGTGTCACTTTAGGAGGATGTGTTGAGGGATTTCCACACATCCCATCTAGCGGTACATCCAGGAGTGGAAAAGATATACCAAGATCTCAGACGACAACACTGGTGACTGGGAAAGAAGAAGGCAGTAGCAGAGTTTGTCTCTCGATTCCTCACTTGTCAGTAAGTGAAGGTAGAGTATCAGGTATAAGCAGGCTTCGTTCAGCCATTAGAGGTTCCAGAGTGGATGTGGGATGGGATATCCATGGACATCGTGACTGGACTTCCACATACATCCAGGGGTCATGAATGGATTTGGGTGATCATTGACTGAATCACCAAGTCGGCCCACTTTCAACTGATCAGAGATCAGGGTTTAGTTGAGATCATGGGATGCCTCTATGTGTATGAGATTATGTTGTTACATGGAGTAACATCAACAATTGTCTCTGATCATGACACACGTTTTACTTCTCCGCTATGTAAGGGGTTGAATGAATCTTTTGGGACGCAACTTCATTTGAGCACCGCCTTCCATCCTTAGAAGGATGACCATACCAATTAGACTATTAAGACCCTCGAGGACATGTTGCGTGCTTGTGTCCTAGACTTTGGTCATATTTGGGAGGATCACTTACCATTGGTGGATTTTGCATACAACAACATCTATCACTCCATCATTGGGATGACACCTTTTGAGGTGTTATGTGGGTGACCTTACAGATCACCTAAGTGCTAGACTAACCTACGGGAGTCAGCACTCGTGGGACTAGAGATGGTATGGGCTACCATAGAGAAGATACAGATCATCCAGAAGAAGATAAAGACTGCAAAGAGCAGGAAGAAGTCGTATAACAGCAGGAGACAAAGACCTATATAGTTCGAGGATGGTGACCAGGTCTTTCTACGGGTCTCACCTCGAAGAGGTTTGGGAATATTTGGCCAAGGGGGCCAGTTATCTCAGAGGTTCATCTGGCCTTTTCAGGTCCTCATCAGAGATGACGAGTTGGCTTACCGCTTAGCTCTTCCACCTTAGTTGCACCGGGTGCACGATGTCTTCCACATATCCCAGTTGAGGAGATACGTGCATGACCCCTCTCGCATCATTATCCATGGAGAGCCAGACGTCGATGATGGGGTGACTTATATGGAGGTCCCATTAGATATTGAGGATTGAAAGGAGAGGGTCCTTCAAGGACGATCGATATCTCTTGTACGCATTCACTGGAAGCACGAGAACCTTCATTATAGCACTTGGGAGAAGGAGGCTCAAATGTGTGCTCAGTACCCCCACTTGTTCACTTAGTTATGAGTTGTGAATTATGGGGACATAGATACTTGAGGTGGGGAGAATGTAATGACCTGGAATTTCCATATAATTGTTTTTAAGTATATGTGATTTTTATGAGTCCGCGAAATCTGACGGCGCATGATTCCAAGGCCCGGAATGATCCGCCGAAGTTTTTTTGAGCTTATGATAATGCGAGTAAGATGTTTTCCTAAAAAAGTGGAATAACACATAAATAGTAACTCATATTAGAAATCCAAGGTCACTGTTGTGCTCATAATGACGGTTTACCCTAGGTGCGACTTAAGACTAGTCAGCATGGGCCTCTTGTGAGAAAACCCTGAAATGGAATAATTGTAAATACAATAAATAAATAAATAAATTATTTTATTTTTCATATTCTCATAACTCACAAGAGGTATGTCATATTAAAAATATGTGACCACCGTTAAACACATGAGGGTATTCTTTCTTTAAGTTGACACTAAATTTGGCTGGTTCGAGCCACTAGAAAATTTTAGTTTTTCGATGCAAATAAAAAAATTATGTGACAATTATTTTATTTTAAAATTCTTAACTTCTAAAAGGTAGCTCGAATTAAAAATACGAGAGTACCGTTTGGTTCATTGGGGTGTTTTTCAGTTATGAAAAGACTAAACTTGACTGGCGTGGGTCAAGGGTGTCTGATAATAATTATCTGATTTTTTTCGGGTACGTTCAGTAATCACACATGTAGCATTTTGTAACTTTTGAACCGGTGCTCAGAATTGAAATCTAAATGGGACCGTTAAACTCGATGTGTGAGTATTCACTTAAGAAACTTTCACCTCAACGATTGTTGGTCGAGGGTGGAATATGGTTTTTGGGATTTTTGTGGAAATAATAAAATAAAATGATGCATGTTTTATTTTATTATAACCACCCAAGTGGAAGTTGGAGGTGGGGACCACCACACCTTAACCTCCCTTGAGAGGTTATGGTTGTGGGGGCCACCCGAACCATAACCTCCCATGATAGGTTATTATGGTGGAGACCACTCGGCTTTTTAAACCTCCTTGAAACCTCCCATTAATTGGGAAAAACCTCTCAAGTCCCTATAAAATGTGGGGGTATCCTCTTGGTATTCTCCAATAAATTATAGCTAATTCACCTCTTAAATTGCTGCAACATAATTTAATTAGCTTGTTTCTTTTAAATTTAAATAACCATGTTGTTGGAATTTTGGAAGGTTCCTAATAAATGAACCGTCATAAATTCCAATGATCGTTACTTACATCCCTCACTCCCCTATATATAAGATGTTTGGGAGGAGGTTTTGGGACGACTTCACCAATGGACGAAGTGCTGGTAAAGTGACGCGATGCCTTTGACTATGAAGAATGACCTCCTTCGACCTTCCTCCCCAAACTCCTACCGACGTGGGACGTATTCGACAACCGAGCTTCCCTCCTCATCATCATCAACGTGCCGACACATGAGCTCGGGTTTGGAAGTGTTCAGCGGACACGAAGAATGACGACAAATCTGTCTTCTTCCCTACCACTCCATCAACGGACAATGAAAAATTAGGGGTTTTTTAATATGATATTATTCCTTTATTTCTTCCATTTTAAGACAAAGAATTATTGTGGATGATTTTCCTTGTGGGTTGGGAATTGTTTTTGCGAGAAGATGTGGGGTTCTGATAGAATTTTCTTCTTCTATATTCTTTTGTTGTTAATTATTATAAATTCAAGAATGAATTGATCCTCTTGCTACCACCCTAAATGCAGACGGTGTGGGCCAAACCAACATGGACCGACCCCTCAGTGGTTCTTTTCTGTGATGTTCTACAACATGGAGGCAATAAGAACCCATGTTTTGAGCCTGTAAGACTTTGAAACTTTATTGATGTTATTCTTGAGCAGGGCGTTCAGACGACATGTGATTCCGAGCCCCGGTATGGCCGGAATTTAATTTTAAGTGCGTTCACATTGGACACTCCAAATAAATAGAATAAATACTAAACCGGTTCACATATGGGAAAACCGAGGGCACCATTGAGTCCAGAGCATTCCATTTTCCCTAGGAGGGGTGTAACTTTCGTGAGCGTGACCCTTCTGTGGAAAACGCCACCAGGGGCATTTCGTAATTTAGCAGCCTTGGGAATGAACTTTACATCTTCTTAACAGAGGATCAGATTAAAATTAAGAGACTACAGTTGTGTTCAGAATGTGGATTTTACCCAAGAGGTGACTTAACCTCGACCCCACTGAAAGTTCGGGTACAGGGCCTACTGGTGGGGGTTTAAGTGTTTATCTAATTAATCACATCTACCCCTACTCCTTCTCCTCCACATCCTTCTTCCCCCTTGACTCTCCCTAGAGAAATCCCTATCAACAAGTTTCAAGCTTCCCCTCCTCTCCAGAAAGGTGGTGACGACTCCGGCGGACCGTTTGTGAAGCTACGGCTATTCCCAGTGAGGTAGGAGTTTTCATTTTTGTTTTTTTATTTCCACATATTCCTTAAATGAAATTCATTGCTTCTAAATGCTATCCAATAATTGAGAGATTTCTATATTTGTGTAGGATTCAATACAAGCTTTCTAATGCTTTTCTTGGATCAAAAATCCAAGTCCCAGGGCACCTGGGGTGGCCCCAAGAAGATTTCATTCCAATTTTGTAGTTTTCTACTTGTTCCAGGGGTTTTGGTGGGCTTCAAGCAGTCCAGGACTGCGGCAGTCAGTGGAGGCAGTCCCAGGTGGTAGAAGTCCTAGGCGGCGGCGGTCCCAGGCAGCGGCAGCTGCGGCGGGCTCCCATGTCGCCGGTGCGGGGCGCGACGAGGGTCGTGGCCCATGAACCAGAGCAAGAGACTGAGACCTAACGAAGGTGGGTCTACGCACTGGATAGTGACCAGACATGAGGGTCAGTCGGCCGGGGGACCACATGGCAGTGACGGGGCTGCGCAGAAGGGCCACGGGCTGGCCCAGGTCAGGTGGACCGGTGGGACTGGCAGGTCTATCCCAAAGGGGTTAGCCCCCTTAACATCAGAAATCCGTAACATCCACTACGGGTTTCCATTTTGCGTTAAATCTATGGAAGAACAATCCTCGGCTCGAGATGGAGTTTTTGAGATGGTCCCATGGATTTTTAATTCCAGAGATGGGGGCTCAGTGGTGCAACACGCTCATCAAGTATCTCACCGGGATCATTCTTTCAGATGGCGCAAACACATCCAATGTCCGTTTTAGGCGCTTTTAGTGGTATTTTCTCCCTAGCATCGAGACGATGTGGACTATGGTGGTTTCAAGCATTGAAAACGCAGTTGAGGTTTGGGCCCCACTGGCCTTCTTTTAAGCTGTGAGCAGTGTTTTCTGACTTTTTCATCAGACATCCGTTCAGACTGAATATATAGTCATTTTCGAGTGTTTCTCTGAGAGAATCATGATGGTGGAGTTCGCCCTAACTTTTTTGGGACCAATGTGTGGGCCCCACGTGATGCTGTATGGGCGTAAAGAAGTGTTGAATAACTTTTTCATCGGGAGTCCATATCCAGTGAGTAAGTAGTTTATCTCGCGTGTTTTTCCACGAGGATTACGATGGTGTAATCTTTTTGGGCATGTGGATCCTATTCCGAGATCTCATTAAATATGGAATCATGAAAGGGTGTTGGTAGGAGGTTCATTTGATGCAATCCGAACCAACACACGGTAGCGATGTTAGTGACACCCAGAGAAATTTCGGGCAGTGCAGAGTTATCATACCAGTTTGAGGTTTAGCCTTCGGTGGGGATGGGCAGTGGGTTACCCACCGGATTATCATGGTTTACCCTACAGTGAGGCAGGATAGTGGGTTACCCATTGTCTCTAGGGTTTACCCTCTAGTAGGGATGGGTATTGGGTTACCCGTTGACTTTAGGGTTTACCATCCAGTAGGGCTTGACAGTGGGTTACCTTTTGACTTAAGGGTTTACCCTCTAGTAGGGCAGGGTAGTGGGTTACCCTACGACCTTTTAGGGTTTACCCTCCAGTTTGGCTTGGCAGTGGGTCACCCGCTAGCTTTTGGGGTTTACCCTCTAGTAGGGTTAGGCTGTGGGTCACACGCCATCCTTTTGGGGTTTACCCTCCAGTTGGGCTGGGCAGTGGGTTACCCGACGTCGTGTTTCAAACTCTGCCCCTTTCTATGGGGCTTGTCAGTGACTTTTCTCCATGGTTACCGAAGTAGGATCCGTGGTTGCACGATTCAGTGATTAGACAACTTTTACGTGTGGGACATTTGGTAATCCTTGATTGATATCCTTAGAACTGTTGGAGACTTATCCTGGGCTGAGCTTGTAGATGGAGATCCCCTTACGAACTCATTGGGGTTTCTTGTTGAGCATATATATATACACCATATTTCTGTTCCCACTCCTTGGTTTCTGTTACTCTCCTTCTTGGAGGGGCGGAGACACACGGGGTATGCCACGGGTGTTCCGTGTCTGGGTTCTCTTGATTGGGACGAGTCTACATACTTTATTTTTTTGGGTTGAGCTGCACTCTCTCTATTTTACTCTTTCATTGTTCTTTATTCTGTATAATGTTCACCATTTTAGTACCTCTTTTGTTTCTCCCTCGAGCTTTCGAGGCATCCTAATTAGTATCTTTATACTCACCCCTACTTGGGATTAGCCCGCACTCGGTGTGCTCTTGCAGACGACCGACAGGTCGATCGAGACTACGGAGGAGCGTAGAGGACATAGGAGATTGGTCTGAGTTCAGTGGTCATAGTATGACTTTCAAGAGTGAGACTCCCTAGTTTTTTACTTTTTTTTACTTCCTTCCTGGTTTTGGCACCTTCCGGGTTGGGCGCGTGTTTTTCCATTTTTTGTTCAGTATCTTGTCAGTACTTTTCATCACTTCGGTTTTTTTCAATTTCGAGGTTGATGCATGACTGTGGTTGGGTTATATTAGTTTGTCCTTTGGTTTTATTTTTTACTCTACACATCTGTATTGAGTGGGTTGTGTTGGTGTGTACGAGTACTTAGTTAAAGGCCTCCCCAAGATTGTTGTGCCTTCGGTGCATGTCGCCAGCCCCTGGCCTATGGAGGCTGGATTGGGGTAGTTGTGTCTCGAGACCAGTAGGTTCGGGTCATGAAACAGTGGTATCAGAGGTGGTTCATTCCTCGGGGAATTGTTCGAACGTCCCTAAAAAAGAGTTGTGTGGGATTTAGGAAAGCAGTTTCGACATGTCCCAAGAGCAGCTCTCAGGCCAGGGAGTCCAGTGATGGTACAACCGGGCAACGTATCCATTAACCAGGACCTTGATAACCCACTTGTCGACATGGCATGCTGAGACACTTATTTCAGGGATCATTGAAAGATGAATCTAGTAGGATTGTGTCTTTGACTTTCCTTTTGAGTTATCTCCCCTTGTTATTACTGTTATATATATATGCTCATCTGATAGCGGAAATCCTTCATAATTCTTAGGATGACCCCACAATATCAGCTAGCCAGGTTACCCTCTATAGTTTATGAAAAAGACCTTCCGAGTGACGAGGCATATGTTCAGGGACCCTCATGTGATCCCCTTTCACCCAGTGCTTCAGCAGTAGCCCCTCTACCTGGAGAGTCGTAGTTAGTAACGGCAGAATAGGCCGAGGTTGAACGCAGGATGAGTGCGCTCCGAGACATCCACTATCAGCGGCCGCCGAAGATCTGTGGGGACCCTGATCCTTAGGCAGCAGAAGGCTGGCTAGAGTCCATGGACTGACATTTCAGGCTGGTACAGACACCAGTGGACTAGATGGTAGCCCTATATGCCAACCTTTTCCTCAGGACGACCCAGCATTGGTGGGGGTTGGTTACACAGACCCACGACGAGTCATCTCTCATATGGGATAGCATCCAAAATCTCTTCCAAGAGGATTACCCCCCCTCTTTTTTATGCTCTGTTCGGATTCAGGAGCTTTTGGAGCTAAATTAGTGGGCGATGACTATGGATCATTACGCAACCCTGTTTATAGACCTGACACGCTACTCACAGGATATGGTCCTTGATAGTTACATCCATGCATGAAAGTTTGAGCAGGGTCTTCGTAGGAAGATCTGTGATAGTGTAGTGCACCCATGCATCCCTACATATTCCAGGGTTCTAGAGCGGGCACTCGTGACTGAGAGCTTCTTGGATGAGGGACTCCAGCTCATAGGGCCTAGCAGGGGCTACTTCAGAAGATAGTCTTCGGTGACAGGAAAGTGGAAGAGAGCAGAGCCTCGTTTAAGGAGGCCCTTCTATGAGTATACATAGGGGAAGGGTTGTACACCGGAGTGGTGTCGTGGAGCACTGAGGTAGTCAGGAGAGAGATGATTATATGCATGTAAAGGATAGGGTTACCTAGTATGGGACTGCCTGGCCAAGCGTACCAAGAATCCATGGTAGGCAGTTGGTGCACCACACCAATAAATGCAGCGCCATGACCAGGGATCCCCCATTTGAGGATAGGGTGGTCCTCAGAGAGGAGGCGCAGGCAGAGCAGAAGGAACAAGAGGTCCATAAAAGTGTTTTGAGGTCCTTCCACTGCCACCACCGGGCAGCCCATGCCATGCTCAGGGAGCGGGCGGTGGGGTTCGCAGACAGCATCAGGCTATAGGTTCTCGTGACCCCTAGCACATGGAATGGTCCGAGGTACGCTTTTTGTTTAACCTTTTCTTACTTCGCTACTGGTAGACACATACGCCAACCACTCTTTTATATCAATACTTTTGGTATGGGAGATGGAGCTTCCAGTAGAGGTGCTGACACCTACACTTTGCCTCGAGGTTCCTATGGGAAGTGCCTCATTGGGGACCTTTATCTGCAGATAGTGCGAAATGTCATTCGGAGGAGGGAGCTTCACATGGGACCTACCCATCATCATGATGAAACCTTACAATGTTATCTTGGGAATGGATTGGCTTTCAATGGTTCATGCCCAGATCGACTGTAGTCATAGACGATCCAGAGGTGTGTTTTCTGATGGGACAAGGTTCACCATCCATGGTGAATGAGACCTCATGGAAAAGTAGAAGGGTACTCTGAGCATGAGACCATGAACTTTTTCTCATCAGTTGGCGAGCTTTGTTATCGGAGCAACAGATACTACAGGCACCTGGATCCCTACCATTTTAGAGGAATACATGGACGTCTTTCCCAAGAATGTCTTGGGACTACCTCTGAGGTCTGATATGGAGTTCTACATTGACATGAAATTGGGGACTGCCCTGATATCATGTTCATCATATCAGATATCACCCATAGAGCTTAGAGAGCTATGACTTTAGTTGGAAGACCTTTCTGAAAGGGATTCTTCAGGCTTAGTGTTTCCCCCTGGGAAGCTCCAGTTGAGTTTGTGAAAAAGGTAGATGGGAGTCTGTGGCTTTGTGTGGATTATTATCGCCATAATTAGACTACAATAAAAAAAAGTATATCCTTTACCGAGTATCAATGAAATCTTAGACCAGTTGAGAGGTGCGAAGTGGTTCTCCAATATTTATATTTGATCAGGCTACCACCAGTAGCGGGTTCGTGAGGATGAAATCCCAAAGATGGAATTCCAATTTTTCTATGGGCATTACGAGTTTCTGGTGATGCCCTTTGGCATGACGAATTCACCCACCATTTTCATGGCTTTGATGAACCAGATATTTCATTTGTACTTCAACCAGTTTGTTGTAGTTTTTATTGACGACATACTCATCTACTCTACGATGGAAGCGGAGAACGCGAAGCATTTGAGGATGGTCCTAGACATACTCCGAGAGAACCATATGTATGGAAATCTCTTGATGTTTAAGGTCTATAATCATGAGGTTCACTTTCTGGGGAAAGTCATTACGCAGCAGGTATTTCCTGTAGGTCTCGCAATGATAGAGGCAGTGCTTGCATGGTATCCACCCATGAATGTGAGAGAGGTGAAGAGCTTCCATGGGTTAGAAGGGTACAACAGGAGGTTTGTGGAATATTTCTCTAGGATCGCTGCCCCTATGACCACAATGACATGGATTGGATGATCACTCACCTGGACTGATCAGGGCCAGAAGGCCTTCGAGGAGTTGAGGCAGAGGCTGACTAGTGCTCTAGTGTTGAGACTGCTATAGGAGGGCGTTGAGTTCGTGGGGTACTACGATGCATAAGGATATGGGCTCAAGTGCATGCTGATGTAGTAGTAGGTAGTGATTGCATATGGGTCTAGGCAGTCGAGGCCTCAGGAGAAGAATTATGTGACTCATGATTTGGATCTGGCGGCAGTGGTCTTCGCCTTCAGGTTATGGAGACACTACCATCTGGGTGGGGGTTTTGTAGTCTATTCAGACCACCAGAACCTTAAATACATATTGGCCCAGAGGGAATTGAATCTTAGGTAGAGGAGCCGGCTGGATTTTCTACATGACTTTGATTTCAATATATTCTACACTCTAGAGAAGGGAAATGTATTAGCATATTCCCTTTTAAAAAAGTCCCAAGCTCATCTAGTGTGGGAAGCATCAGAGCAGTTGGCTTCCCTTCGACTGACCTTGGTGGAATAGGAGGGTAGAACTTTTCTGCAGTCGATGGTGTTGGCTCTTTCACTCCTTGAGTGTGTGAGAGATTCACAGCTGGGGGATGTCGACATCGATGTGTTGTGTGATCATATATCCACGAGCGACGCACCCTATGGGTATTCTGAAGGAGGGAATCACGAGATCCTATTATAGGCGCGAGCTGTAGTACCAGTGGAGATGCCGGAGGATGTGATGTTGGAGTTCCATAATTCTCCCTCGGCAGTACATCCCGGTGTGGGGAAAATGTACAAATACCTTTAGCGGTAGTCTTGGAGGTCTGGCATGAAGTAGAGCGTAGGTGAGTTCATTTCTCAGTGTCTTACATGTCAGTAGGTGAAGGCATAACATCAGGTTCTGGCATGGTTATTGCATCCCCTTGATATATTGGGGTAAAAGTGTGATGGCCTATCTATTGACTTCGTCACAAGTATTATGCACCCATTTATGGGACACAATTCCATTTGGGTGATAGTGGACCGACTAACAAAGTCGGCGCACTTTCATACCATCAGGGAGCAGAGTTCGATGGAGAGTCTAGGGAAGCTGTATGTTCAGGAGATTGTTCGCCTTCATGGAGAAACCTTGACAATCATCTCCAACTATGAAGAATGGTTTATGTCATGTTTTTGGTGAGTCCTGTAGGAGGCATTAGGGACTCAACAGTAGATGATTACAACTTTTCACCCCTAGACGGATGGGCAGAATGAGTGCACTGTCTAGGATTTGGAGGATATGCTCAGGGCATGTGTGTTAGACATTTTCCTAAGCTTGTAGGATCACCTGACCTTGGTAGACTTCCTGAATAACCATAGTTACCACTCTACTATCAGCATGGAACATTTTTATGTCCTCTACGGGAGACCCTACAGGTCACCATTGTGCAGGACGAGGGTTGGTGAGACCTCCCTCATGGGCCCAGAGTTGGTGAAGGGGACGATGGAAGAGGTGCAGGTCATTCATGAGGGAATGAGAATGGATAAGAGCACACATAAGTCCTACATAGACCATATTCACATGCATTTGGTGTTCGACCAGGGGGACCATGGATTTTTTAGTGTCTCTCTGCGTCGTGGAACACGGAGGTTCGGTCGGGGTGGCAAGATATCCCCGAGGTTGATTAGGCCCATTGAGATCATGTGAAGGGTCGGTGAGGTTTCCTACCATCTTTCTCTACCCCCACAGCTAGAGAGGGTGCATAACGTCTTCCATGTGTCATCATTGAGGAATGACGTGCGCGACCCCGAGCACGTTATCGACTGGGGAGATAAGGACATCGAGAATAGAGCCAACTTTGTGGAGTACCCGGCGGCGATTGAGGACCGACAGGAGTGGACACTGCATGTATAGACCATCGCTTTGGTTCATGTGTTGTGGTAGCATGAGAGGGTGTAGAAGAGAACTTGGGAATGGGAGATCCAGATGCAGGCTCAGTATCCTGAGTTTTTTTGAAGTTTTTTATTTCAGGGATGAAAACATGAAAGAGGGAATGATGTAAGAAGAAACATTTTGAGCATGTAAGACTATTAAATTTTATTGATGTTATTCTAGAGTAGGGCATTCTGACGGCATGTGATTCTGAGCCCTGGTGTGGACATAAATATATTTTAAGTATGTTCACACTGGATAGGAAAAATAAATAGAATAACCCCTAAATTGTTGCTCTAATCCAAAAATCAAGGGCACCATTGTGTTCGGAGCGTGTTGTTTACCCAAGGAGGGGTGTAACTTTCATGGTCATGAACCTTCTCTGGAAAATTACACCTGGGGAATTTTTATAATTTAGCAGCCTCGGGCATGAACTTTACATCTTATAAACAGAGGCTTGGATTAAAATTCCAAGACTGTTGTTGTGCTCAGAATGTGGATTTTACCCTAGAGGTGGCTTAACCCTGACCCCGCTAAAAGTTTAGGTATGGGGCCTACTGGTGGGGGTTTTAGTTTTTATCTACTTAAACACTTATCCACCTCCTACTTCTCCCCCACCCCTTATGCCCCTTCCTCTACATGGAAAAAGACCTTTGAACATGCATCAAGCTTACCCTCCTCTTCGACAAGTTGGTGAAGGCTTCGGTGGCCCATTCCTAAAGCTACGGGATGCACCCATCGAGGTAGGAATTTGTGTTTTTGTTTTTTATTTCCCCATATTCCTAGAATTTAATTCATTGTGTTGAAATGTTTTCCAATCGTCGAGTGAAGCCAATAGTTGCGTAGGATTCGATTTGAGCTTTCTAATGCTCTTATCAGATCAAAAATCCCAGTCCTGGGGCGTTTGGTGTGGCCTGAAGAAATTTTCCTGGTAATTTCCCTATTTTTCGGTGGTTCCAGGGGTTTCCAGCATGCTTCTGGAGGTCCTAGTCAACGGCGGTCCTAGGCGGCATCGGTGGCCTCCTAGGTCGCTGGTATGTGGGGCGACCCCATGTGGGAGAACGAGACCCGCCGAAGGCGGGTCTCCGCATGTGATAGAGACCGTCCATGAGGGTCGTTCGGCCACCTGGACCGAAGGTGAGCGGCTGGGCTACGTAGAAGGGCCACAGGTCGGCCCAGGCTGGGTGGATCTTCCGGACAGGGCCGGTCCGGTCCATAGGGGTTAGACCCCTTGTCCTCGACGTGTCTCGAGGATTTTTAATTCCCATTATGGGGGCTCGATGGTGAAACACGCTTGTTAAGTACCTCACTAGGATCTTTCCTTAGAATGGTGCAAACACATCCTAAGTCCATTTTAGGTGCCATAAGCAGTGTTGTAACCCTGGTGTCAAGACGATGTATACCAGGGTTGATTAAGGTGTTGAAGACGGATTTGAGGCATGGTCCCCACATGCCTTCTTTTGAGATGTGAGCAGTGTTTTGCGAAATTTTCATCAGACGTCCATTTAGGGTGAATGAGTAGTCTTTTTGGCATGTTTTTCCGAGAGCATCGTGATGGCGTAGTTCGCCCGACCATTTTTAGGACTGAGGTTTGGGCCCTATGTGACGACGTATGTGCGTATAGCGGTGTTGAATAAATTTTTAATCGGGAGTCCATTTCTAGTGAGTAAGTAGGCATTGGTCGAAGGTTCCTTTGACGCAGTTCGAACCAACAAACGATAGCGATGTTAGTGACACCCAGAGATGGTTCGGGTAGTGCAGAGTTATCGGACCAGTTCCGGGTTTACCCTCCAGTGGGGCTGGGTGGTGGGTTACCCTACTAGATTATTAGGTTTTACCATTCAGTGAGGCTCAGCAGTGCATTACCTATTGACTTTAGGGTTTACACAGTAGTAAGGATGGGAAGTGGGTTACATGTTGACTTTAGGGTTAACCCTCCAACCGGGCTGGGAAGTGGTTTACCCATTGAATTTAGGGTTTACGCTTCAGTGGGGATAGGCGGTGGGTTACCCGACGACCATTTAGGGTATACCATCTAGTTGGGCTGGGCAGTGGGTCATCCGATGACCTTTTGAGGCTTACCCTCCAACAGGGCTGGGTAGTGGGTCACCTGACGACCTTTTGGGGTTTACCCTCTAGTTGGGCTAGCAGTGGGTTACCCGATGACTTCTTGCAGACTCATCACCTTTATATGAGGCTATTCAGGGACTTTTCTCCATGGTTACTAGAGCGGGATCCTTGGTTGCACGATTCAGCGACGAGACAACTCTGACGTGCAGGATTTTTGGGCACCAGGGATGGATATCCATAGAGTTGTTGGTGACTTATCCTAGGCTAACCATGGATATGGAGATCCCCCTACACAATAATTCGTGTTTCTTATTGAGAATATATATATATACACCCTACTTTTTTCCCACTCCATATGTTTCGTTACTCTCCTTTTACAATGGGAAAAGACACGCGGGTATGCCACGTGCATTCTGTGTCTAGCTCCTCTTGGTTCGGACGATTCTACTTCTTTTATTTTGTTTGGTTGAGCTGCACTCTCTTTACTGTATTGTTACAATGTTCATTATTCTGTCTATTTCTACCTATTTTAGTACCTCCTTTGTTTTCCCTCGAGCTTTTTGGGGCATTCTATTGAATATCTTTACACTCACCCAGCTTGGGCTTTGCCCTCAATTGGTGTGCCTTTGCAGATGACAGACAGGTCGATCGAGACTATGGAGGAGCATAGAGGGCACATGAGTTTGGGCTGCGTTTAGTAGTCATAGTAGGACTTTCAGGTGTGAGACTCACTAGCTGTTTACCTTTTTTACCTATTGTCGGGTTGTGGCACCTTTCGGGTTGGGTGCGTGTTTTTCCCCTTTTCTATTCAGTATCTTTTCAGTACCTTTCAGCCCTTTACTTTTTTTTTTCTATTTATAGGTTGATTCATGACTATGGTTGGGATATAGTTTTTTGTAATTTGGTTTTATTTTTACTCTGGACTTCTTCAATGAGTGGGTTGTGTGTGTGTGTGTGTACAGGTACTTAGGCAAAGGCCTCCCTAATGTTGTTACACCTTCGGCGCTTGTCGCCAGTCCCTGACATATGGAGGCAGGATTGGGGTAGTTGCATACCAAGACCTATAGGGTTGGGTCATGACAGTAACGAGGAAATGAGAAGACGAATGCGATGCAGGATACAGCCGTGCAACCCGCACCTCCGTGACCCGTGCCGCTCGCAAACCGCACCATTCACCAGCCGAACCGGTCCCAGACACCCACTCTACCGGCCGTACCGGCTCTGCCACCCCATGCCTAACCGTGGTGCCCTCCTGGCCATCCGCATCTCCTAGACCCGCTAGCCCTCCTCACCATGGCTGCTCCTCCCGACTCCCGGCCAAACCGCGCCGCCCCATGGCCCCCCCGCATGGCGCCCCGGCCGAACCACGCCGACCCACGACCTCCCTCGCGGCACCCCGACAAAACCGTGCCAGCCCGCCACCCCCTCACGGCTTCCCGACCAAACCGCGCCGGCCATGCTAGCCGGAGCCGCCCCAGCCTCCGGCCTCCGCATGCTCCGTGTGCCCCGTGTCACTGCTGGCCAAACCGGTCTCGACCTTCTAGGTCGACCCGCCAAGCCGTGCCCCACGCGCGCCTGTCGAGCCAACCTCTCACGCCCCTCGTGGCGTCTCCAGCCCAAACCACCGCTACATTGACCCATGACCAGTCCATGCCCTCATGCTACTCATGGCCTTCACGACCTGCCAGGCCAGGCCCAGTGGGCTGGGCCGGACCAAACGGGTCCGGTCGACCGGAACCCGAACCGGGTTGGACCGGCCCTGGGCCTACTACCTACCCTTTACTATCTTTTGGCAATATCTTTGGCCCCATGAGTCTATTTTATTAAATATCCACGGCGTAGGTATTCTTGGTGCGCGATGGTCACTTTGGGTATACTGCACTAGATTTTTCTGTATAGTTGAGATACGATCAGGTTGGATCGAGCACAAATCCAACCGTGCCCCGGGACTAAAAGGCTAATAACTCACAGACCGAGAATACGATTGATGTGTCGTTAGTTGCGTTGAGACCCCTATGACGTGGTGGACCTTTGGGATACTTCTTCATGGAACGTTGTGGATATTGATGTATCGAAACTTGTCTTGAGGAACATGCCCTCCCGAAATCAAGCGTGCTTTGTGTGGGAACCCTGTGGGTGGCTCCTCTATGACTATTGTTCCTGGATCCTATGTGGGTTCGACAGCTCTGACTACTGTTTCAAGATCTTACGTGGGTTCAGCAACTCTGATTTACATACCAGGATCCTACGTGAGTTAGACAGAGATGACGATTCAGTGGCTACATAAAATCATCACTATCTCTATACATATGTTGTATACCTGTGTGAGCTGAGACAATAAATTTTGGGTTTACCTCATGATTGAGATGGATTACTTGATAACATAGTTATATGTATGGGCATATAACTATGTGGGGTTGTCTATTGATTTCATACTTTGTGGTTTATCTTTTATGAATTTTGTGAGACCTTGAGGGTCTTGGAGTCCCTACTGAGTATCATTATACTCAACCCTACATGGGATATGCCTGTACCTCATTATGTTGGATATAGATGATAGACATCACTGATCGAGGCTGAGATAGGACTAGTTGGTTACCGGAGGTGGACCATATGACGAGTTTCCACTCAGAGGAGAGTAACAGACATGGAGTGTTGAGGAGGCTTTCTGTACCTACCCTTCATGTAGGAATCCCTGAGGATGACCCAATCTGTTTTTTCATTTTCTTTAGTTGTAAATAAATTTCCGGTTTCATTGTACTTTACAGTTGGTCTTGTATTTCTGGTCCCTTTACTTTTTAGTACACTTTGTTATACAGTTTTACTTAGTGTTTTGTATCCAACTGTGTGCTCTGTTGTGTTTGTTTACAGTTTATAAAGGCAATGCCTTCCCAGTTTTATGGAATTACGCATTTGGTGCTAGTCGCTAACCCCTTGCCTATAGAAGGTAGGCTTGGGGTAGTCACGACACAGGCCCAAGGGGATGGGTCATGAAACCTATAAATCTAGTACAAGTGTATTGGAGGAATTATAATATCCTATAGGTGATTTGTATATAGTAGGATGATATGAGAAAATAGTAGTTAGAAATATAATCTAATGACACCCTATAATGCAACTCAATGATGATTAATTATTTTGAAGGGATTTTGTAACACCCATCTTATATATAAAGAAATTAATTTATATATGTTTTCTTTAATACAAATTTATCTTTAAGGGATTGGGCTAAAAGAGGAGTCAGTTTTGGTTTGGGGTTAGATTTTGGAAGTTTTAACATAATGTGGGAGGAAATTATTTTATGAAAAAATAGAACCAGCTACTTTGGGCTTATAGATTGGGTATCTATAGGTCATAATAGAAGGGGTATATTCGCTAGTTGGACACCAACCACCATGTACCCCTCTAGTTGAGCACCAAATAGAAAACCATGTGTAGAATGAAAAGTTACCAGGTACTCAATAGTTACCTAATGAGTTTTTTAAAATATTATTTAACTTTAATTAAATGATTTCATTTTTATTAAAATTACAAGCCCTCTCAATTTCTTCAACAGTGTAGAAAAGGAATTTTTTATGTTAGTTTTTTGGTTTTCAATGTTTTTTAATTAGATATTTCATTATATTAGTTGTTATTAATATTTTCAACATCTCTTATTTTCATCGATGTAAAAACTATTGTATACATCTGTTATTATAAATTCCATTGTAAATACTCCTTCATAAAAAATAACCATGTACGGGTTTTTAAATCGGTTAAACAAAACTCATGTATATTAATTTTTTTGCATCTTTTATATAAAATATCCTATGTAAACAATTAGTTATTTTACATCGTTTATTTTATAATTGTAACACCTATACAATTTCTGGAATATTACTTTTAAAATAAATCCAATCTCTTTGATAATTTCTGATACACACAACCTAGAGTATAAATGAATCATAATATAGAATATCTTTATAACATAGAAACTAATTTTTTGGTATAAATAGGATGAAAAATTATATAAGTAAATATATTTACAAATGTATAAAACAAATTTATTGGTTATTAAATGATATCTAATTAAAATTTAAATGAATTTAATGTAAAATAAATTCCTTTTCTTAAAAATTATATTTACGAATGGAAATTGTTTTTTAAATTAATCAATATTGGAGAATGGTTTTATTGAAATTTATATATTATATAGTTAATAAATGTTCTGTGATTCATTTAATTTTTTTCTATAGATTATATAATAATAAACCGAGTTTTAGGCACAGAACTGTGTTTTTTATACAAAATGATTTTTTTGCTTTCAATACAATTATTATAAAATGAATCTCTACCAAATTTAAAATTGTTTGTGAAAAAATAAAATTATAACTATAATTCATAATTTGTAAATTATCTTGGAGATAATTTGTAAAATAATTATCAAATTTATTTTGATGAATAATCTAAAATAATTATTTTTATAAAAAATTTCATTTTCATTTTAATAATTTACAAACCTAAATTTTGTTTTCAAATATAATGAAAAGATAAATTAATTAAATTATATTATATTTAATCTAATTTATATGATTATAATATATTTTATAACTAATTTTGATATAATAAACTTTTTTTAATTAAGACAACATTCTTTTGAAATCTATATATTTCTCACTCTTATAGTTTTTATTTTAAATTAATTTATAAAAATTATATGAATTTAATTTGGTAAAACAGAATCCATATTTTTATTTATAATAAATAATATTATTTATTATGGTCAACTAATTTTGTTTCATAAAAAATAATGAAATGAGAAGAAAAATTAATTATTTTGGTTCTGGTTGAAATGACTTTACCGAGGGTTAATCTCAAATATAAATGTACTCTTCCAAATTAAACTTGTTAAAATCCAATTTTCAGGACACATTTGGATTTTATACTATATAAATTTCAATTATATATTTATTATGATTAATTTTTTCATTATTACATTATCACATTGTTTTCATTGAAATTTTTTTTGAAGGGGGTCTCGACCCCCATTTACTCTCATATGAACAACTATAGTACTTTTTATTCCTACCAATTAATTCCATAATACATTACTAAAATCCCAAAACATAAAATATATTCCCATTTTTAATCATAAATCCTTCCTGAGAAGGCATTATGTATAATCATAAAGAGGTTCTCTAAAGAAGAAGAATAGTTCATAAATTCTGTCTTCCAATTATTTCATCCTCTACCCCCTTAAAATATTCGACAAATTTGATAAAACAAAAACACAGTTATATTTTATTTTATAAGATTATATTACATTTCTAGAATGAAATTTATCTAACCCATTTCCATCAAATGAAAAATGACACATCTGATCATTGTTATGGAAGACTATCGCCTTAAGAACCAAATGTAATTAGTTTTCCATCTCCACCACTCATGAATTGATATAATATGGATTTAAAATATATATATATATATAAGATATTATTAAAATAGTGATACTTATAATGTTATAATTTATTATCTACCTTCATTCCATCTCATTCGTTGAAAAATGATAATGATGATTGTGTGTGTGTGTCTTCTACCACCTCTACAAAGTGATGTGATATTTATTGCCATTATTTTTACATTGTTGACAGTAAGGATAGATTTAGTGAATATATATTTAATATATGATATAATAAGGATTATATAAATGTTATTTATTAATATCCATTCTTTCTCTCCATCCATTTAAAAAGTAGAAACAACTATCATCGATTTTTATGGCCTTCCATCTCAATGACCCGTGTAATTCATTTTTCAACATATAAAATTTATGTATGAATATAAATATATATATAATGATTATATGTTATGTTTAATTTATGATTATAATTATGTATATTTTTGAACAAAGATCCATGTATAAAGAAAAAAAACTACTAATCCAAAATACACATGAAAAAATGAAGTTGTTATTACCTAGAACAATGATTTTAACAAAGAACAGTTAATAAAAAATTAATAGAATAATACCAATCAATAATAAGAGGTATGATATATGTGATTATTTTTCTTTAATATATTTATTGTATATATTTATTTATTTTAAATATTTCTTATACACATATAAATTAATTAAGAACTAAGGTATGGTTTTATTTCACAATTTCATCATTATTTAGGATTATATACATTTGAGTCATATTTGTGGGAATTTATAATAGTTAAATATCAAACCAATATATTTTATTCTCTTATGGTTATTTATATAAATTAAATATATTCCATCATTTTCCATTCATTAATAACTAATGAATCTGAAACCATGTATTTATGGAAAACATACTTTTTATATCTACTGGGTCTATAATATTTTTACTCCATATCCATATTTTCTCAAAAATTATTTAATGAATATTCTATATAATTCTACAATGATTTATAAAAGAAGATTTTATAAAAAATTTATAAAATGGGTTTAAAATAATAATTATGGTCTTTTCTAAGTGAAATACATTTTTTGTTTTGGTAAGTGTGCGAATGGAATGTTTTCTAACTTATATGGAAAGAATAGAATTATCTATTTTGGTGAACACATATTTATTTAAAGATTACATTACATATATCCAAGGTTCATTCCATTGAAAATTTCATCCATAATATTTGGGAAGCTTTTAGATTCTGAAAAAAATAAAAAATTTTAAGGGTAATTTCAATAAGATAACTTACAGAGATATTTTTAATTAATATTCATATATGTCAACATTATTTTTTGGGTATTACACTTTAATGAGGATGTATAATTTTAATAAAATTCTCCTTATTACTCAGGATGGTTTATGATTAAGATTTTTGATTGGGAAAAGTGTTAACATTTCATTTTTTCCTATAAGAATTTTTTATGTTGATTATATTTTACTCATTACATATAAGGAATGAATTCGAATTTGTATGTGATGGGGCCCCACTATATCCCATCACTACAATGGTAGGTCTCATGAGACAAACTAGCTTGGGTATTTTGTTGAGACTTTACCCTAGTAGGAAAAATTCCTTTGGATGATTCCTTGATGTTATGTTTTTGATGTTTGGAATTATGCATTCCCTCATTATGATATTAGTTATTTATTCCCACATGATTATTTGAAAAGTTATATTATCAATGGATATGTTTAAATGTAATGTTATTGTTTACGTGGAATTATTTTATCATTCTATGTTTTCCTTCTCTATTATTCTCCATGCTCTTATTATTCATTAAATGTAATATGTTTTCATTTATTTATTATTCCATATCTATTGTGCCTTATTTATTAATTATATATTTTTTATACACATACCCTTATTGAGCATCTAAGACAAAAAATTTATTGTGATTCATTTCTTTATGATTGACAGAAATTTATTACCATAGATATGTAGGGATATATTTAAGGTAATATTTGTGTTATGAAATCAAATACAATGTATTAGTAATTATTTTACAGTTTAATATTAATTTCAAGTATTAATCTATTATTCGAAGTCAAATAAACTATTTGGACCTTTGGGATGTGATCACTTGTATCTAGTACCAGTATAATAATGTAACCATTGGATTTGAGATAATAGGTTCAGGTTTATTATTGTTTGAATCCAAGCAGGTTTATAAGAAAACATAGGATCATTATTTAAGTAAATATTGATTATGCACTATTTAAATATGACATAATTTGATGATAGTTATAAAAATATGATAAAATACCGATGTTTTGTTAAGGTATATATTATGTTGTTTTCCATGAAATACATACTTGTCTAGATAATACAAGTGGATGTGGTTTTAAAAAATCATTAAAAGTATATTTCCTTAAAAAGAGTTGGTTTGGGTACAATATTATAATAATTATAGTGTACAACGAGTGTGTCCTTACTAAACACCTGGTTTATCACTCCTAGGATATTATTATGATAACTAAAATTTTATTTATGAACCATTATAAATCATTTGACTACTGATAAGGAACGATATTGGTTAAACCTAAGGTTTCATTGATTTAAAAGAATATCTCATGATTTAAACATCTTGTAACATGAATCATCTCCTAAATGGGTATATAGGTAATTGATATGACACTTGGTGTA
Source organism: Viscum album (assembly GCA_963277665.1). NCBI lineage: Eukaryota > Viridiplantae > Streptophyta > Magnoliopsida > Santalales > Viscaceae > Viscum > Viscum album. The sequence continues at coordinate 1,179,747,862 of OY728128.1, read as the reverse complement.
TGAGAAATTCCAAAGACCACATGTGATGGAAATAAATTCCATGAGATTTTAATACTATTGTGGGGTATTTTACAACAAATATAAAATAACTAGTCAAAAATAAACTATAAAAATTAAATCCTATAATATGAATCCAGATTAATGTAATAATTCATCCTAAACTAAATTTATTAAAATGAAATAAATATCATAGTACCAATGGAACATGAAATATCAGTGAAAAAACTAAATGATAACATAAATCATAGGCCTCAAGTTACATGATCTCAAGTAATACCTGAACAATATCAATAATCCAACCCCTCCAAAAATTTACAAATAATCAAGATGCATAAATATAAAAAATATATCATTCAATTACATGAATCCTGGTAGAAAAAATCAATAAATGAACCGATGTACCCAGAAAGGGGGGGGGATTATGAACTAAGTAGGATTTCCCAAAAAGAGATCCTAACTCATGCCACAAGAAAAAGAACCAGTTATCACATTTATAAAAAAAATTAAAAGAAAATAGTTTCATCATTTTATATCAATTTTATAATGATTTTCGAGGAAGAAATAATCATTCCCATAAATCATTTCTCGAAATTCAGTATACCAATTCACATGATTCCAAACCCACACATGCATGCCAATTGATAGTTGCATACTCATTAGTTGGAGCTCATAAATCCACTAATTCATAATAATGTAAATAATATGAATGTTTAGAAATTCAACATTCCCCTTCTTCATGGTCATATCAATAAATAAACTCACACTAACAATATAATCAAATCCATTTCACATAAAACTCAATATTTTTTAAAAATAATTTTATCAATCACATTGTGTGCATCAAATCAACACCATGATTTTCAAACCACCATTTTAATATTATATCCAAAGGGGTTTTTCCAAAAAAATTATCCAATATCACAAAATTTATAAAACGATTACCAAAAGGTATTTCCATCAAATATTACCCAAATATTTCACAAAAAAATCATTGAAAATAATTTAATCATAACATATCCATTGTTTTTTAGAATGGTTGAGAAGATAGATAATCCACCTACCTCTCAACATTTAGAAAAAATTTAAAATAGTACTAAGATCATCTATATATAGGCACTAAACTTCTTCACTAAATTATATTCCAACATATCTCATTAATATTCACATTATGGAAACTCTCCTACTATGTACAATGAATGAAACAAACTAGAAAATTGTTTCCTATCTTTATTGACCTACTATTAGGTGTGGTATTTTAGGACAAACTCCATAAGTATTTCCCTCAAGTATTTCTAGTAAAATTATTTTTCAATTCCATGTACTTATTTTTGATTACAAGATAAACATCTCATACTGTGTGATGTTAGGAATTTAGATGTTATTTTTAATTACTTACAGGAACCATAATCTGATATATAAGCCACAACATTGATCTTCCATCTATCATCCACTTATTTATTGTCTCCCCATAATTTATTTTTCACATAATGGTCAAACATTCTAGTTTATATTTCTTAATATCTATTACATGGAAAAATAAATCATGAATAAATGATACTAGAAAGAAAAACACAACATTATTTTCATTTCAAAATCCAGAAACATGACAATTATAACTGATAGGATCTTCTGTTGATCTGAATATTCATTAGGCATCTGGTTATAGGACATCAGACTCAATTCATCTACCATGGAATTCAACTTATAAGGGGAATACATCAAGTCAATGTAAAACATAATATGATATTCAATCCATATTCATTATCGTAAGTTCAATCCTCTTTTAGTGAAAATGTGTTTCAAGCACTTATGATTTTCAAGCACAATAAATTTATGACGAAAGTGATAGTGAATCCATTTTTTCAATGAATTCACTATATAAGATAGTTATTGAATCATGTTTCCTGTATCCTTTTCATGAACCCATAACTATATTGAATAATTGGATATGACATGGCCTCTCTATATGTAGACACATTCCAACCAAAGTCCTACTGCATCACAAGAAACTGCACAGCCTTAAATTATAAACTGAAATGGAAGGATAGGTGATGAAATAATTCAGAACATTATCTATTGGAATTATTTTGGGAAAACATCATTACATTAGAGACGAACACCATTATGTGTAAAGAAAATCACTTGTGAGGAAAGTCATGAAAAAACATCAAAAAAACATTTTTGTATCCCTCAAATATTAGGAAATTATATAACTCAATAACATTTTTTTGGTTTCAATGAAAGGAAAACCTATATCATTTTAGAGTCCATTATACACTATTTGAAGGATTTAATGACCAAATAAATATAACTCTTGATCCAAATGTCTAAATTGAGAGGATTTATATAATGGTCATACTCCCTCAAGATACCCAACACTATTCCCCAGTGTTACTAATGATTTCATTTACTTATCAAATACATATGTATGATATCAATGAAAACCACTAAAAATAAATAGAATTATCATTGAATTATTTTATTCATCAATATCATAATCACATTTGGTTAATTAATTATTTTAAAAGGAGTAAGAAAATATTTATAATGATTATAACATATCTAAAAATCATTTTTTGGAATATCCTCTTTTTGAACTCTATGGAATTGATAACATGGATTTATGTCAATTTTTTAAAACCACTAAGATCCCATTAGTTGACGAGATATGTAATAATTTCATGGGATAAGATATATATTACATAACATTACATGGTTAATTGTAATATAATCCATACAAATCCTAATAGTTCAATCAATAATCTTCACAAAATGGAATGGCTCTTTCCATGAGGACATGCTTGGTGGAATGAACATTTCTCTCTCCAAATCCTCAAGTGGATTTTTTAGTTCCATCAATTATAATTGGGACATCCAGAAATATAAAAGTGAAATGTAATTAATCACTACTATGATATCAATAAAACTGTCCACATCTCATTCCAGAGGAACATCTGAAATTGTTTCAGAAAAGTATTAATAAACTAGTCCACAATAGTTAGAAACTCTTAGTTTTTGATTCAATCCATAGATTAAAATTTAAAACATTCCAACTAATTTGATATGGTTTCGATCAATGGTCTTAATGTTCCTTATATAGTTTAATTTGGATCACATTTTCCATTAATGAGATGATTACTTCCGTTTGATTATGTTGAACACACATGCCTTGCATAACAATTGATATGGGAAATAAAATTCATCAAATGATCCAACCCCAAAAATAATTAAGCATGTACATAAAAAAGTTATATAAGTCCCACACTGATTCATCCCAATCAATATTTATCATAAAATCTACACACTAAAATGATCAATACTCTTTTTTTTCAAGAGGACATTACACTTTTAAAACAGATGTCATCCTATGAACAGGAAAACCCATATGGTCAAAAACATGAGGATCAATAAAATTTTGGCATACACCAATATCATATAGAGAAATAATGAGGGTATAATTAAAAAATAATCATACCTAACACTGTTTAAATGCTATTTTGATCATCTTTTGTCCCCTCCTTATCACCATATAAATTCTCACTCATTTTCACATGAAAATCATTGACCTATTTATATTGTCTATGCTAAGGAGTCATGTTGTACCTAGAGTAACCTTGATTCTATTGGTATTTAGAAAATAATTTATTGAAATGATATATCCCCATTTAAACAAAGTAATATTGATAAAAATTTGATACATTTCTACTATAAGCCCTTAGAGTACTACAGAAACAATTTTGGGGATATCCAATTGGGTTAATATTATGACATGCTTTAGGATGTGTTGTATAATCTGTCTTTATATTCTAAAGTGAATGAAACTGGAAATTTTTTTTCCTACACTTGGGTCATGGATGAAAATTTCTCTACCCTATGGTCTGGTGTCAACATGCACCACCACATTGGGATTTGGTATCATTCATCCACATAATCTAATCATTTCTATTCACTCCAATTCCCATTTTAAAAAACACTCTTTATGTAGATAAATTCTAAAAAATATACATTTTTAAATTCATTAATCGATTTTAAATTATTCTATAGTATGAAATACGAACGATAATAATATTCTGGAAAATTAATGGTCATAGGCACAACTAAAAAAATGCTTATCATCGACGAATCACTTACAAAAACATCAATTGAAAAGTAGTCTAAGTTAATATATTTAGTTGCCTAATATTTTATCAATAGATCCTATTACATTTGTATAAATATACATATTATTCAAGAAATTATAACATGTGAGGATATAATTTTTTGGTTGAAAAATTATTCAAAATCCTCCATTATAATGACCTGGTCAGCTTTACCCTAAAATGCAAAATACCACTATTGTCATTCTAGATGCTCGTAAATGATTTTTTCCAACATTAATTTAAACTCCATTGGTGTTCACACTAATTCAATGCTTTGATTAATCCTATTTATCCACACATCTTATTTCTTATGTTTTGAATCCCCCAAAAATATAGGTGTACTCTTCTGAAAAAACTAACCCATGTGGTCCACCAATCGAGTCTCATCATTCAGTTTTCCTTCTTCCATAGAATAAAAAGACTACATGATAGGGTAGGCCAACTATTGGTTCACTTGTGGCTCATGAGAGACAAAATGATTTGTTTCCTCATCATATTGGTTTCTAGAATGTCTACCCGTTTCAAATTATATGAACAAAAAAATCCTTATATAGTCAACACTCACAAGAAACTAAAATCAAAAAAATTTCATGTGTTATTAAGAAACATTAATTAAAAGTTTCTTATTAAAAATTCATCTATTATTACCATATTAACAATTTTTTATAAGTCATACAATTCCCAATAAATAATATAATCCTATTCGTAAGTCTTATTACTAATGTATTATAGGCTACATTGATCAGATAATCCTATAACAATAAGATGAAAACATACAGAGATGTTTCTTATGACACTTTTGTTCACATAACACCCTATTAACTTATATTTAGACATAAATGGGAAGATACTTATTTCATGCTATAAATTTCATGTTCTGACAATCATGTCTCCTTATTAGCATCAGAAGACAATAGATTGACCAACCAAGAATGATACAATTTGAAACATAATGACTTACTAGAGATGATATCATTTCGAAGTCAAGGATAAAATGAAACTATTAATATTTCCTAATGATGAATTGGACAAAGCCATTACCATTTTTAATACCTCACCCCTTCTTATGGCCATGGGATGTAATGGAGGTTCTACTTATCTTAGGTGACATCCCAGAGACACCAAAGGCTGGCGTCAAATTCTGAGGGCTTCAATGATTTTTGGGTGATGATTTTACATTACATATATAATAACATGTCAACATTGATTAATAAAAATGAATCCTTCATATATAAAATATGAGTAATGTAATAATAAAATAAAATGTAAAACCAGTAAAATGACAAAAATATATGAGTGTAAACAGAGTATAGAATATAAAAGACTAAACTAAAATACTACTGGACTCATAGGCATCAATAGACATGATCCCAAAAAACACTTGACAAAGATCCAAGATCCAAACCCTCATAATATTCCCAATTAATGATGAAGTATCATTGGAGAAATATGATATCTTTTAATTGTATGTATCCTGGTAGATGAAATGTTTAAATGAACCAAATTTCCCAAGAAGGTGGTGACTATAAATTGAGGGAAATTTCCCCAAATATTTCCCAACCTCACCTAAAGGATAAGAACAAATTAAAAAATTTATATAAAACTAATTAAAATAAAATATTTTTATATGTTTAAGTCCTAAGTATAATTATTTTAAAGGAAATAACTAAAAAATATTTTATATTATTTCTTATAATTTGACTCTCACATTCTCTTGTCTCCACACCCACCTTTACACACCCATACATTTATTCCAAGTGACAGGTCATTACTCACAATCAATCACTCATAATTGCACCAAGTAATCACATGATGTCCAATATCAGTGTGCCCCAATGGATCATTACCATTACTTAGTGACTCATCAAAAAATAAACTCTTTGCAAAAAGATAATGAAAATTCCATTAAAATCAATTTCACATATAACATAACCATTTTTTAAAAAATCTTATCAAACATCGTGTGTCTATAAAAATCATAAAATTATTTTCAATCAACTATTTTACAAATATAACCAAATGGAGTTTCTAGAAAATAATCCAATTTCCTAGAATTTATAAATCCCTCACCAAAAGGGATTTCAATCAAATGAGAAATAATTATTTCATAACAATTTCCCTGAAATTCATTTAATTAAAATGATTATTATATTTATTAGAACATTAGAGGTGAGGGAGAAGCCTGATACATCTCAACATATAGATAAAATTAAGAATGGTTATAAGATATTCTATATTTTACCTAAAAACATGTTACCATAAATATATTCCAACATATCTCATAATAACCACCATCATAGAACATAGATCACTCCATAATGGTCTTGATCTATGGTTTTGGGAGAGAGGATAATAATATATCTTAAAATAATGGAAAGAGTATGGATTAATGTGTGTTTTATTTGTAATTTTTATTAAATCAAAAATTATTTTGTCCTTAAGAGTATATCACATATTTTTGTCACATAGTTTGTCAAACCCTGAACCAATCGTGCATGTACTACTAGAAAGGCTTGGAAGCACTATGGTTCGGTTTGTATGGGTTTTCAAACCATGCACAATCTATGATAATATCATAATAAAAAAACCCACATGGTTGGATCACATTCATAGAAAAATTATTTTCCAACCGTTATTTTCCCTCTTTTCACATTAAATGGTTTCCCCTAAGCACTTTATGGGTTTTCCCAAACTATATGCTAACCAAGGAAACCCCAATTATCCCAAAACATGTTTCAAACTTTTCTAGAGTTTTTTTTATTTTTTTACAAAAACTATGCACGTCTAAAATCACCTAAAAATATGCTAAAACCTCCCCAAACATACAAAAAATAAAACAAATCTTTATATAAGACCGAAATACATTAAACAAATAAATGAACCTAAAATAGGGGGTTTTCACATCTTATAAATTACTTTTTGTTTTCCCAATATGACTATTTTTACTCATATAATGATTTATGGTTTTAATCAATGACTATGACTAGAATTAATCATGTAAACATTTAATGTAATGGGAAATGTAGTGATTATAATTAACCAAAAAAGGTTTATTACTAGAGTGAAAGAGATGGTGATTTTTTCAAATCATTAATCATGATACATGATTTAAAAACTACACCTTATTTTACAATAGTATTACCAAAATAAGAGAATAATTATGTCCATTGAGAGCATGGGGGTTGATACCCTGGTGGAAATTGTGATCAATTTAATTTAGGTTAAAAATTTTAAAGAGACACCTAGGATAATGCCTCAAATGTGTTGAAAATTGTTTTTAAGTGAAACATAAATGAGCAAAAAAATAAAATGATATATAATAATGAAGATACTTATGGATGTAGATATATTTCATCATAGGGTTCCATTTATAGATTTTTATTAATTGTGGGAAGCCTAGGAATTAGGAATCTCAATTCCCTCTATTAAAGGATAACTCCTAAAACAAGGATTATTTTTCATTATTCCAATCACTGAAGTGGAATCATTGAATTTTTTACCTATTTTGATTTAATAATTATTTTATAGAAGTGTTAGATCAATTAATTTATGGTTATAAGAATCATAAAACATATAAGTATTGTTCTGCTGAATTTTTAATTAAGTATTTCTAGGCATATATTGAATAGTATGGATAACCAAGAAACGTGATATATTTTTACGGTTATATTAATATAAATACAAATTTATTTGAAATATTGCACATAATTGTCCCTAACATAGATTTAATAATGTTTAATTTTTTTAAAGAGATGATTGAAATTGATGATGTAAGTAGGACTATATTTGGGACCTTGAAATTAGTCAGTGATTTAATTACCAATTTTCTTATGTTATGTTTTATGTATTTATCATCATTTTTATTTATGTAATATATTTAATAATCATTGATATTATTCATTTAATAAAGAGAGTGTTAATTTTTGGAAGAATGCATGTTTTCATTATGGATTTATAGTGATTCTGGTTAATTCCATTTATAAAGTTAAATTATAATCAATATATTCACATACATGGTATTTAACATAATGAGATAATTTATATTTTTTTGGGATGGGTTTTTTATTTCATATTTCATATTTTTTGTTTTGAATTGGGTAAGACATATTTTGGAGAAGTCTTAACTATTCATAGGTAACCGTATAAAGCATTATAAGGAAATATATTTCATACTGTATCTTTTTGTGATGAAGTTAGGGAAAGAAAAATTATAGTATGTTAACATGTAGAGAAGAATATGGTAAAGATAAGGAAAAATCAAACCCATATCAATGTAGATAAAATCACGATAAACAATAAAGTAATAACCAGATTAATGATTTTCAATTTTTAATGTGAGGTCACGTTTTATTGAATGTATATCCTTTGAAGGGTGTTATAATGTTTGATAAGAAAGATAAATTTATTCCCATGTACATCAGACATTTAGAAATCCTAGAAATATTTGGAACATTGGTTTACTATTTTGAAATTCCACCTAGCCTCTCTAATTTACATGATTTGATTCATATATAATTTTTTAAATAGGTAGGGGGGAAACACTCTCATAGAATAATGGTATGGAATAATTATTTTCTATATTCATTATATTTAACAGTAAAATTACCCAATGACCCATTCTGTTGGAGACACATTATATTTTGATGGCCTGAAGGCCCCAATTGAGTAGACATGCATCACATCATGATCTGCATAAGGGTTAACAAGGAAGTACATGGTATACCGAATTCAAGATCTCAACTCTATATAAATTTAATTAGAACATGATCTATCATTTTTTGAAGAGCATTTCCTGATTCTAGACAATACAAAACATGTTTTGAAGTATTGGATGACTTTGATGGTAAAATTGCTTTGGAGAAATCATAAAATTGAAGAGGCAACATGGGAACCTGATAACATTATGATAAATGGCTTTAAAAATCTATTCAAAGGTGACATTATGAATATTTTTAGGATAAATACTTTTTGGAAAATAATTTAATAACTCATGATTCTATTTTATATTTCATTATAAATAAATTATCATTGATTTTTGTCATTACATGAAACCTCAAGTCTAAATTAACTGTAATATAATATAACATTAAAACCTAGCTATTAGATTGGTGGGAATGAATAAGACAAACTAATTTATGAAAAATATATCCTGTACACATGTATAAAGTAAATTATTTCTTTATCGATTGATTACAAAGGAAAATAGAAATCATTTAATGTAAAAGAAGTATTTTTTTCTATAATAACAATGTTTATGCACACAATGTTTTATAAAAAATTAATCACAAATATTAAATGATATTAATGAAATTTATATATTATATATTAATGTATTTTTTTAACATTTATTTAATATTTTTTCATAGAATGAGAAAATAATAAACACATTTGTTTCATAAAAAACATATTTTGTTTCCTAAAAATTGATTCATCACAATTTTCAAAATTATTTTAAAATTAAAACGTTCACAATTTGAGAAAATTTATTTTAAAAAATAATCTTAATTTTTGAAATAATAATGTTGAAATTATATTTTAGTTAATTTTTGGGAATCATATAAGAATAATAATTATTTCGATGAAAGGTGAAAAAAGTGATTTTTATTAAAAACAATGTTTTCATTTAAATCATTTACAATGTTAAAATTTGTTAAAATTATTTTAATTGTAAATTTAATTAAATTATACTATTATTAATCCAATTTATTTCATTTTAATAAATTTATTGTTTAAATTTTATATAAAAATATTATGAACATATGAAAACATTTATTTGGAATACCACATTTTGATTACTCTTTCTTGTTTAATTTTATGTTAAATTATGAAAATTTAATGAAAGGAATTTTTAAAAATTTATTCCTTATTTTTAACTAGAATAATTAATATTATGTAATATCCTCAACTAATATTTATGAAATAATTAATTGTTAAAACTGTACAGAAATAATTACCTTAGTTTTGGTTAAAACAGGTTTACTGGGGGTTAATAAAAAAGGATAAGGTTAATTATTCAATTTAATATATCCTAAATACTATTTCCATTAAATATTAAGTCATTATAAAATCCTAAATTATGATATATGTACATTTGGAGGCATTTTCTTTTATATTGGATTTATCTTTTTGTATCTTTTTGAGAATTTCCAATGGGTTCTCATCCCACCTCTTATAAAAGGGCACCCCATATTCTCTGTTATCCACACCTCAAATAACCATTGGTTAAAAAATTTAAAAAATTATTTTACGGTATATAAAAATATAATTTATTATCCTAATTTATCATAGAAGATGACAAGGTACATCTAACTTGAGAAACATCGTAGTCGATTCAATCACTAACACTATTCGAGAATATCTAATTTTTTTATTTTTTATTACTTAAAAAAATAGAGATTTTTTATAGGAAGAGTAAGTATATAGGAATATAAAACATAAATGTAGATGAATATAGAATATAGTTTTAGAAGGAAATTGATGATTCTAACTTGTGGTTATATAAGTAACTTCATTATTGAATCTAATTTAAAAATCAAGTAATTTTAGTAAATGAAATTCTATTCTCTAAATTGAGAAGGATTTTTAGAATAACAAGGAAAAATCATTACTAAATAATATCTCCATACCCTGGGTATAAAGTTAAATTGAAATTGTGATCCACACCATCATGGTCTACCGAAACACCTATTCAATTCTTTCACGTCCACCACAAATAGAGTTAAAACAATTTAAAAGTAAAGTGAAATAATTAATAAATTCATGAAACATCTCTCATTTCCAATCATTATATTATTCACATTGAATTTATAAGTAAAAATAAATCATGGTGGATAGATGAGAGAGTGGTAGATTATGAATGAGAGAGAGATAGATGAATTTAATTCTGATTCGAAAAAAATAATAATTGAACACAAATATAAATGAATTACAATGTAAAATAAGTTGTGATTAAAAATAGAAATGAAAACACAAGAGATAGTATCCCAATAGTGTAGTGTAGTAGAAGATCCTTGGGAACAAATCCATTCTCCTCTATCCTGGTATTTTATTTATAGGGTGTATTGGTTCTTAATCCATCATAAATGGTTCCATAAAAGGGTTTTTGTGGGCATAGATCATCAAAGGATCATATTATATAAACTTTTCATTATGGACTATTGATTTTGATCCCATCATGAATTTTCATATTTTAACTTGTAGTCACAATGGGTAATTAATGGGGGGAAAATTATTTCTTTAAATTTTCACTTTCTAAAACCGATCATGTTTCACATCATTAATTGCTTTAAAAATGTGAATTTTTGTTTTCTAGATTGTTTTGTCTGAATTCTTCTGGTTTCATTAGTTTTGAGTATTGGACTTGGTCCTTCACATGTCCTTCACTCTGCTAAAAAATAAATCTTCCTTCAAAAATTTTGTGTCATTCCATATTAACTCTAGATGTATTGCGATGCTTCATTAAATTTTTAATTTAATTCTTTTTTCAAATTGTGTCATGCTACAAAAAATAAAAAAACCACATATAGGATAGAGTAATAATTTAACAAGGATAAAAATATCATTTATATTTAAATATTCTTGAATAATTATAGTCTATAAAAAATATTTACATAATTTTTTTAACCCTTCCCATTAACTTGAGGCCATTTTTTATCATAAAACAATCCTACTAAGGCTTTAGGTAAAAATATAAAGTGGTTCTCTAATGAAAATGTATAATTCCTGACCATGTGCCTTAAAATTATATATTCCTCTACATCATTATAATCTTCTAAAACTATGATAAAAATAATAACACCAGTATTATTAATATATATAGATTTTATTATGTTCAGTTTATAACTTATATCCATCCATAATTCCATCAAATGCGAAATGCAATTGTGATCATCTGAACAATAGCCTACCACCTCATGAATCGATATAATTTATTTTCCCTCCCAAACTACCATATATTGATATTATAAGGTATTTAATATATATATATATTATCATAATAAAAAATAACTATATATCTATACTTTTGATATCAAATAACCTTTTTACTGTCCAATCTATTAGAAAATGATAACATCGATCATGTGTACATGTGGACTACCTACTCTAAAAAGAGATGTGATAAAATTTTCATTTTATTTTGACATAGATGGTAATATTGATTGATTTAATGAATATTATATATATATATATATATATATGTTGTATAATAATGATACAATAATAATGAAATATTCTTTTCCTTTATTTTGTTCAATGCATCGAAATATTGGAAATAATGTACATGCATACATACGACCTACCATCTCCAAAAATGGTGCGACTAATTATTCAATATCAATATTTTATGGATAAATATATATAAATATATAATTAAAATATGTGATTTTTAAATAAATTATTATATTTTATATGTTTTTTAACCAAGATCAATGTAATAGGATTGAAACTACAATACCAAAACATTCATGAAGAATGAAGCATTTATTCCCAGAAATGGTGATTTTAACAAACAATTGTTAATAAAATCATGATAAATTATTTTTAGTAAATAATATAAGGTATGATATATATGGGTACAGTTATATAATATATTTATAATAAATCTTAATTTTTAATAAATTAGGTTCAGTAAAATACAAAGGAAGTAATACATGAGGTAAGGGGTATATTTCACAATCTCATCATCATTCAAGATTATCCATGTTAAATTATTATTTGGAGGAATTGATTGATAATTCTATTATAAACCCAATATATATTATTATTATCTAGTTATTTAGTTAAATTCAAAAAAATTATTCATTTTCCCTTTTTTATGTAATCAACATACAGAAACCATGTTTTTAAGGGAACTTAAAAATATTTTTTACTCAATCGTGAATATTTTCTTCTAATATAAAAATTCATTAAAAAAATTTCAAAGAATTTTTTTAAAATTTCTCTAATTATTTATTAAAATAATTTCATTCCAGGTTTTTTTACAAAATTGGCTATAAGGAATCATTTTTTCGGAATTAAATACTTTTTTAATTTTTATAAAAGTGGTAATGGGATGTTTTTAACTAATATTGGTTGAATAGAATATTTTTTCAACATGAAAACTCATTAATATAATGATTCATTTAAATTTTCCAATGGTTCTTGTCAATGAAAAATGTATTCCACAACATTTCGAATCCTTTTTTATTTAATTTTTTTTAATATGAAAATTGTATTTTCCATATGAAAAATCTAACAATAATTTTAAAGTGTATTCATCATTGTCAAAATTATTTTGTGGATATTTTTATTTACTTAGAATTTAATACTCTAATAACATTAGTCATATTACACTTTATGGTTTATGAATTTTATAAATTTATTCTAGAAAGTATTAACACTTCATTTTCAATTTTTTAAATTAGAAATTTTTCATTGATTATGTTGCAATTATTTCATATGAGGAATGAAAATGACATTTTAAGTGATAGGTGGGTCCTAATATAGCCCATTTAGGCATTATAAGGTCTATTAGAGAAACTAGATCATTTATTTTTCATTTCCATACCCATTTTTGTAAGATGTATTGGTATGGGGATTTGATGGTATATTTATGATGTCAGGAAATATACATTCCTTCATTATGTGAATAGTTATTAATTTCCATGAGATTATTAGATTAGTTATGATATACATGTATATGTTTCGAGATCATCTGATTATTTATATGCCATTATTTTACTATCATTTCCTCATGCAATATTATTCTCCATAATCATGTTATTGATTAAATGGACTCTATTTTTTGTTATTTACATCTCCATATTGATTATTCATTATTAATTAATTAGTGATTCAATTGAATACATTCCAATAAATAGAATCTAAAAACCACCATTCATATGTTTATGTTCCCTAATATTCATGAAAATATATTATTATTGTTATATGGGGATATACTAAATAGAATATTCATGTTCTGGAAGAAAATTTTATTTTTTGTATTATATTTAAAAAAAATTTGATGTTTAAGTATATATCTATATTTACAATAATAATAAGAAATTAAATCCATTGGGATGTGATAAATTTTATCTTGTACTAATGTAATAATGTAACTACTAAATTGTGGCAACTAGGGCTTTTGTATCTACAACTATATATAAAAATATTGAAAATGTGGTTCTTATAATGGTTATAACCTAATCAATATAATCAATTTTCATTTTTTATAATCTATTTGAAAATAAATTATACCCAACATTTAGTAGGTCAAAAACCATCATAAATAAGATAATTATAAAATTCAATAAAATCATATTTTCACCAGAACATTTTATAATTTATAATAAATTTGATTTTGAAATTTGAACCAAAAAATATTTATTACAAATAGAGATAAAATAAATACAATTAATGTTTTATAAAACATATGTTAATGATCCTTATATTTTAATTAAATACATTCTATCATAATTGAGAGAGCTAAAAAAAGATACAAACTAAAAGGAAACTATTAAATATGTTCTTCAATATAATGATAAGGTAAATAAAAAAATATAATAAAATATAAACTTACAGGATTTTCTAACATTATCATTTAAAATTATTCAAAACAATAATCTCATTATATATTATCCATATTTTTTGATTCATTATTTAAAATTAAAAATCATTATGTAAATAATTTCTCAATTCAAATTAAATATTTAGTATCCTCTAAATTTTAGTAATTATAAATGAAGTTACCATTTTGCAGAAATATTTGATATTTAATTTTCTATTTCTTATTGTCTCTATATAGTAGTCTTATACCCTTTTTGAAGACAGAATATATGATATTAAATTATAATTTTTTATACTATATAAATATTAAAATATTTATACATATGTCTCTAATACTTATTTAATGTTTTCTCACACATTACTATGTATAGAGAAATACTATTCAGTTTTATTTTCATTAAAAAGCCAGATAACATCTGATGCCCACTAATATAAAAACGGTAATTTCATTGGTTATTTAATTAAGATAAATACCAATTTTTGAAAATAAAATTATCAAACTTATCAACATAAGGAATATTTCAACAATAAATTAAAAAATTATGAAATCATTCATAAATATAAATTGTTATATCATCATCCTTTATTACGTTTATTACTGGAAAAACCAATTCTGTGTGAAATAATCTACACCCCAATATCGTGACATACTAAATAAAAAATTTTGTAATGTAATATAATTGAAAAATATAAGTATTATCTTAAGTCAAGAAAATTATTATAATTTAAATAAATATAATAATAAATATACATGGGAAAACTTATTTCACTATGATCCCCAAGATTTCAAATTTCATAAGATATATGATATAAATCTTTATAATAATCAAAATAATATTGTGTAGAATCCATCAAAAAAATATAAACATAAAACCACATTTATTAATATATTTATATTTTATAATGATCTTAAGAAAATAAATAATATGATATTGACGGAGGCTCGATATTTTTTTCAACCATAAAACATTTCTGTAGCTTTAGTTTACCACTATACATATATATTAATAATTTAAAATTAATATGAAATATATATTTATAAGGGTAACAATATATGTATATCTAAACGATATAGTTCCATAAATGTATAGATATCCAAAGTAAAAAATATCTAACTCTCTCAAACTATATAATCCTTATCTCTAGGGATTGGTACACTATTTTATTCACATATCATATAATTTAAAATTACCTTACAGTAATATATCTCTATATTTTAATTATATATAGCATCTTCAATATGATATATATACTCATATTCAAATATATGATACTTAATAACCTTAATTTATAACTAATAGTTTATAGGAAGTTGTGGAGGAGGAGAAGAAGTGGAATATATAGGGGTTGGTGGAGGAGTAGGACATATTACTTGATGTGGTGAAGTGGGATTTGTTTCCTAAACTTTTCTCATAAAATCAACAAACCTCGATTGTAATGAGGCTATAATAATCACCTCCATTGTGTTACCCATCCCATAAATTTTTTATTCTAAACAATTTATTTTTAATTTATATACATACTCCTGTGAGGATGTTTCTGGATGGCCAAAAAATATTGAATTAGTACATTTACCACATATCATCATATCTGGCCTGGGTTTTAATTATTTCTAAATGCAGTAGCTAAAATAACCATCCCAACATCATTTATGAACATCCCATAAGAGTATTAATCCTCAAGGTCATCCTAAATAGAATATATCAAAATTTTAATTTTGAATTAACCAAATATAGTGTTTAATAATAAGATAAATAACAACATAAAATAATCTCAATTATGTATATCGAGTCTTATATAAGATATGATCCCTTTTTGGTATTCCATAAACACTTATATTTTTCATGGCTTGGTTTGGGGGATTGTTAATATCTTTTTTTATGATGAATTTTCTCAGAATTCTACAAATTTCCTAGACATTGTTTTATCTTCTATTAATGGATACACTCTATCTGACAAGGTTTGAGGATATAAACATTTTAACTAAATATTTTGATGAGATCTCCTCAGTCCCTACTAATTAAGGATAAATAAATAATTAAGATGGTCATTTTTAGTGATTTTACATAACAATACTTTAGAATATTAAATTTTTACGTACCAAACTTGTTTTTTCATCACCGTTAAATAAATTTCATCCAGATATTATAATATATAAATGTATCTATCTAATGGTGGGTTATTTGTTATTGCACCAACTAAAGAAATTTGAAGTCAAGTTTGATTTAAAAACCTTTTATCTCCTAGTGGAGAAACCTAACAATTTCTTCCATACATCATTAATGTTAGTTATATCATATTTAACTTATTAGAAGAAAAAAATAAAATATATTTGTAAAATCATGTCTTCATAAGTAAAAAATATAATAAAAGGAATAAACAAACATTCCTCACTTAGCTGAACTACTTTCATAATTTTTACACTTACCAAATATGAAATAAAAATGATGAATTATTATCTAACATGATTTTACACAAATCTACTAAATTATTTTAAATTTATTCCCATAGGGTTAATATTATCTTTAAACCCAATGGATGTCCTCTGTTCCTAACTATGATATTGTGATAATCTTCATAAGAATTTGCTACCACTTTTCTCGATAGTGGATTCATTTTATGCCCTTGTGGATGTAAAATGCTTCTATGTAGAATGCTGGGGAGGCCCCTTGGTCATTTTTTGTATGATTATACATATATTATCATGGTAAATAAATAGTTTGATATGAAATTATCCTATAAATAAAATTAACAAACTATTGGAAAATTATTATACAAATCCAACTATTATAAATAAATGTAAATATAAATAGAAAAATTATCAAATTAAAACTAGACTAAATAATTTTTTTTCATACTCCTCAAATTTGTTAAAAAAAATTTAAACATGACAGAATAATTTATGAAATAGGGAAGAAGTCAAATAGAAGAATAAAAAATTTACCAAAAATATAATAAAAACTAAACTATTATACTGAAAAATGAGTAATAATTGGAAAATGATACAAAAAAATCTAACATAATCATTATTGTAGTTACAATAAATGATAATATATAGTTGTAAAATTTTTAAAACAAGAAAGGATTTATATTTAACTAAAAAATATTAAATGAAATGTTATAAAAATCTAATAGTTACATAAAAAATTGAATAAGTATATCAAGATACACTCAAAAAACTAATCTAAGTAAAATAATTATCATTTTTTTCAAATATTTTATATAAGTAACATAATAAAAATAAAAATATTATATTTAACAATTAAAATTTTAGATAAGTTAAAAAAAAGTATATTACATAGGATATTAAGAGATTGAAAATTATTATTTCCCTTATTCCATTCTTTTGATCATTATATATGGAACTATACTTTTCCTAAACATGGACATCAATATTTCATCATAATCATTCTAATGAAGTAGGTATATCACATAATTTTTCATATTCTTCTTGTTCATTATCACCAAAATGTGTTTTCCTTACACAAAAATTGGCCACTGCATATACGATTGATAAAAACATTGAAAATTTTATTTTAATGTGATTCTATGATAAACTGTTCATCTATGTATTCCAATCCATATAGATCTATAAGTACCACGCAGAATTCATCAGGTTTAACCGGCTTTTTTATGATAAACCATTTATAGTCTAACAATGGAACCGAATAATTCATGTAATCAATCACCCATATTTCATAAATATCTCCATAATATGCACTTTACATAGATATTTGGTTTTTTTCGTTCACTCTAAACTAAGGTGTTTCTTTTGTGAACATAAGTAATATAATATTCTACACCTCACTGATTATTCTGGTCATTTTTATAAAATGTATTACAATTAATTATATACTCATTGCATATTATCACAATAACACTTGGAACACCCAATATCTATATCAATTCTTATAATACAACTGATCCACTATGATCGATCTCTTTTTCTCATGAAAATTTTTTTTCTTTTATTCTTATTTAATACTCACAAATCCTTATTCCTTAGATGTAACTATTTTAACCTAATAATATTTTATTTTATATATGGTTAAGATTCATTTACATAAATCTATATATAAAAATTTTTTTCTTTTATTTTCTAACCAATAAATGATTTTATTATCAATAACTGAATATTATTTCTCCTGCAAATAAACTCCTTATTGAATTATATAGGAAAATTAATATGCTCTATTAGGAATCCATCACATACACAATGCTTTATTACCTCCTTCGAAATATATTTCTCAAAATACAGGATTCTTGTCGATATGGATTTTTATTTTTAACATTCAATATCATCATATAAATTTCATAATGATTCATATATTATAGATATATAACACCATATATATTTATTTATTGAACTAATGTAATGATTAAATACTTCATTTTATTAAAAAATGATGGTGGAAAGTATATTTCAAGTTAAAAAAGTATATAAACTGAATTATTCTTTGTATTTTTCAACGAATTCGAATCCATTACTATTTTAATAATTGTATTTAAAAAATTAAACACCCTTATGATAGTCATTATAACATATATTAGAAGTAATCCTTGTCTTGAAAATAGTATTATTTATTTCAATATAAAATTAGAATCATGATTTTTCATTCTTATTAACTTCAAATATTTTAGAGAGAGAACCATTTTTATATATTAAGTATAACCTTAAGGGCCATTGATGCCGGATAGGCACTAATAAAAATTATTTTCACCCTCTTGGATGATTAAATACAAGAAGATAAGAAATATGTTTTTTTAATTTTAGAGTGAGAGATAAATAAAAAAGTAGTGACATTGATAGTGAATACAGTCTTTCATTCAGACCATTAATCATATTTCCTGAAATAGGTAACAATGTTCTAATTAAAATATCACACATATTCATCTCAACATATATCAAATAAATGTTATGTTTTATCTCATGATATCTCTAATATGGGAGGTCAAAATCATTGATATTGGGGAACAAATAATATTGATAATTTATTCTATATTATTTACATACTGAATATTTTTACCTTTCCAAATATGAAATAAATTGTTCAAAATATGGTAATTTATTTCGGTTAAAAGCTTATTTTTAGATATATTAAACTCTTATACTCCTTTAAAGTCATTTAT
The DNA here is from genome assembly GCA_963277665.1 of Viscum album. Classification (NCBI taxonomy): domain Eukaryota; kingdom Viridiplantae; phylum Streptophyta; class Magnoliopsida; order Santalales; family Viscaceae; genus Viscum; species Viscum album. The sequence goes on along the minus strand of OY728128.1, from coordinate 1,179,728,048 downwards.
ATCCTTCAATAAATGTTTTCCATAGAAAAACAATATTGGTAACCCATGTACATTGGTTTCCTCAATTATATTTGCTGATAAACTGAAGTCACATATTCCCAAATTAGTCAACTTGAATGACCCTTAAATTTGTACCTGGGAAAATATCAATACGATGGGATAATAATTTTATAAATTTTAAATATTATTTTTATTTGAATCATAAAATCTGATACCATCCTCTCAAAAGAGTTTTAAATCCTAAATTAATGGTATAAATTTAACATAAAAATCATTTCCCAGATGTTTTGGTTGATAAATCCATAAAATCGGTATGATATAATTACACTTTATAGACAAAAGAGGGGATAAGTTATATTTTTCCAACAAGAAAACCATTAACTTTGTCTTCTACTAGGGATCTGATATGGATTCATTCCATTTGTTCAAAACTAATGTATGAGATTTCTAAAATCATTTAAAAAATTTAGGAATTTTTAACCAATTTTCTTGAAGTGTTGAAAATCAATAGATTGACACAATTTTCTATTATATATTCACTCATATTTATTACATGTTTACCTCTTAAATCATTTGAATTTAAAAATAAATTTTAGTGATGGAAACTTATTGGAACATGAAATGTTTCATTAATATGAATCTTGTTACTTAACATAATAGAAGAATCAACTTATTATTTTTCATTCAAATTATTTCATATTGTACCACAATGATGATACTTTAAAATTAAATTGTATTTCTTATAATATAACACACAATCACTAGGGTATGAATTTATATTTTTATACCGGGATCACATTAGTCATAATATTTTTCTCACATCATTATTTTAATATAGAATATTACTAAATTCATAATTTATATACTTCAAAAGTCATGGAAATAATATAAAACTATTATGACTCATTCAATACAATGTTTTATATTAAATAATGATATTTTTTTTAATTAATTGGTATTTTTTTAAATATGGATATGTTGGTTTTTAAGGATCACCCTATAAGTTCTCAATAGATGTTGTTTTTTTCAGTTGGGTACACATAAATATCATGAATCATTTCATAAATTTTATCAAAGATATCATTTTAAAAATAAAGATCACAATTTGGTCTCAATTTATATGCAATTTTACCTTTCTTATTCTAAGGACTATAACTCAGATTAAAAAAATTACAACTTAAATGATCTATTATTTCACTAATTTATAACATTATCATATTTAAAAATTTAAAGTGTAATATATTGACACCAACTCATTGTTTTAAGAAAGGATGGGGTACAATAGTCTTTAGGTTAACCTATAATATACATCCCACAATTTTAAAAAATAATAATAATGCATTACATAAAACCAAAATCATAATCATAGTCACAATACTGAAATAAACACCAATAGTCTTAAATCAATAAATGACCTAAAGAAACTAAGAGAATCCAAGGTATCATTTTGGCTCCATAACCAACTCCACTATATGAAATCTCTAATCAATAACACCCATGTAATAAGAAACCAATAGAATGATTCTCTACCAGTATGGTATAAAACCCTCCCCTTACCTATATGATGATATATAATTTCTACATACATGATGTGTGTATGTCGACATTGATGGAAATCCACTAAAAGTTTCAACACATTTCACATAAAGAAGGATATGTTATTTTTTATTTATATTAAACACCAATGATGTAGCATATAATATTTTATCCATGAAAACTATATATTTTCTTATCACTAAAAATATTTATTTTCTTTTGTAATCCATTTTTCTTGTAAAAATCCAGGCCACAGAACTCACTCATTCCGTGAATCCATATCCATAGATTTCTCTCCCATTATTGTTGACCCACTGACTAAACAATATATGTGGGCTTTACCCATCAATCTTGACCCAATATGTTTCTTGTTAGTAATATCCCGTGAGTCTGAATATATCCACATTATAATGAACAATCGAATAATAAACTTTCAATTCTTATCCCTGAACTCTTGAAACTACAACAAATGAATTTTTTCAAGAATTGTAACAAAATTACAAAATCCTCACTTTGAAAAAACAGACCATATCAATATTTCACCAATCTCATTAAGTGAATCACCCACATCATTTAATTTAATCCCATTTTACTCCAAGATAATATCATGAAACAATATCCCAAACATTGAATATATATCAATGAAATAATTTCGCATTCAAATATAAAAAGCTCTAATTTTCTTCATAGAGGTATAGATAATGAGAATCCACCCACCTCAAGTATGATCACACAATAAAAAGAAAGATGAATTACTTTGGCTACCAAGGTAAATCACTCAAAAATTAATCAAATAATGATAGGATCAAGGTATGAAACAATTAGTAGGGTTGATTCTTATTATAGTGAAAAATAGGTCAAAATTCACATTTAATATCCCTAAAAATCTCTCCGCTATATTTCCCCTTGAATGTGGTTCCACCGCTTCCCAAAACCATTTTTGGGAAATTAGTCATTCCAAAAATAGTGATGATCATAACAGGACCCTAGAATAAAATATGGGGTATCTTCCCAAAATTTATTGAGTTTCCCTCACAACAATACCCTTTTAGAATAATTATTTTCACCATTGTGTTCTTCATTCTCCTAGTCTAATTTTTGACGGTTCCAAGGTGAGACTGACTATGCCTAATAACCATTCCTAGAAATGGTCATTTTTCCATATCAATTTTATGTAGGAGGCCTCTGGGCACCTATTCCAAAAATAAAATAATTCCATAGAGTTTTGTGACTTCCCAATGGGATAGTCAATTCCCACACCAAGAGTAAATTTTTTTTTGGGAACCTGAATATTCCCATAGCTTTGTAATGTCCTCAATGAATCATAGAAATCCCAAACACCACCACTTCACTATAGTTCCATACAACACTTCCCCACCCCAAAAGGAACTGATTTATTTCATTAAAATATAAAATTATATATATATATGTCAAAACATGGGTGTCAACTTCTCCCCACCACTAGGATTTCCTTACTCATAAAGCATTAGGATGTCGATTTGTTAACAAAATCTAAAACAAGAAGTCTATAATAAACACATACCACTCCCAAAGAACTCAATATAATAATGATCATACTAATATGGGAATAAAAACATTACACATTGACCTAAAAAAGGTTATCATGTTAATTTCAATTTTCTATGAATTTTGGAAATATAGAGTTCATTTGGCCATGCACAAAAGTTCAACTCACACCCTAACCATAAATATGTACAAGGAAGAAATGTAATGCATTGAATTGTGAATGAATTTTTACCTAATATAAAACCATGTATGTTTGGAAAATAATATTTTTCCCCCACCCATAAATCGAATAACTACCTTCCATCAATTAACTGGGATACAAATTTTCAACCCCAATGATACTCGACAAAAACATGTTACTTACCATTAGATAATATAGAACAATGATCATTCCCTAAACTAACAGACATTAATACATGCATCCTTTGAGATTAAACAATATTTTAGTTTCCACTTTTTAAAGAAAGTGGTATCATGTCCTCTTAAATAACCAAGTTACTAAAGTAAATTTCATTATCTACCAACCTATAAGTGAAACTTGTCCTCATTAAATGATGAGGGTAATTATAAAATGATTCAAGGTTATGACTTCCAAAACATAAGCCACTACATGACCTTCGTAGACATTATCCCCAAAATAAGAATGAGACATTCCTACTAAAATAGATATCCAACTTCCACTTTTATGACCTCATAGGATTGAAGATAAATGGTATCAAAGAAAATGAAAATATACACCACTAGTTATGAAGGTATATTCAATAGTTTATCTTTTCCCACTGGTTGTTTTTCATCATTCCATACATTGTGTACCATCTAAATATCTGAATGAAAAATTATCTTGAGATTTTCCAAATGCAAGGATGAAATAGAATTCCATCTTAATATTTAAGTGAAATAATTTGAGCATTTTCTACCATATAGTATATCTCTATAATTAATAGTTTAGATAATCATAGAAGAATAAAAATTAAACCGTTTAACATCCCTATATTTCGCCTCCAAAGTGATCCAGAATGAGATCCATCTAAGAGAAAACTATACCACCATCTTCGTCCATTTGACCCCAAATGCATGTTAGTGATTGATCTCTTAAATCATTCATGATCCATAATTACAATAACGTGAAACCAAGAGACATGAAATATTATATAACCACTACCCATTAATTATAAACTATAATACCTTGTAAAATTATTTTTTGGTCGGTCCATACATGAGAAGTCATGAGTGAGGAACTAGAAAAAACCCACTAACAATAATGAGTAATAATCCATAAGGTACCTAAGAAAATATATTTCCCAGTAAAAAATATAGAAACAAAATATTTCACATGAACCTACACAAGAAAATATCAATAGATATTACCCATCCTTAACTAAAATAAATGAACCACACAAAGAACAATCATTTGACCAATATCTGGTGGCCATAGTCACAAAAATGTTCAAAATTTACCCAGGTACACATTCTAAATTCATATTGAAACACTATTGAAAATATAATCCAATACTCTATTAGATGTGAGATTAAATATAAATTAATATAAATAAATATAATACTGAATTATAAGGAACATTTAATTCAAAATATTCCATGAAAAACACTTGTAAGTTAGAAAATTCCACCCAAACAAAATCATGTCAATGGTAATTAAGTTGGGTGACCAATCTAAATCCCAAAATATACTGCTAACCTTATCATGTATTAATTATCATTATGTGACATTTCATTACCAAATACATACATTTATCTTCTATTAATTACATCTATTATTGATTGACAACCATATCCATTATAAAAATGAAAATGACATGCAAGAACTACCATCACAACAATCAGCAGCAGAACACAAGCACAACCTGAAAAAAAAATCTCATACACAACTCAATCAAGATAATATCTACCAATATATTTTATAAAACAATACTTTTTTACTATAAATTCCACCCATCCATCATGAGTATTACACCCACCAACTCACCATATTTTAATGGTCTCAAAATACAATAGACAATTTTGATGTTCATAAGAAATGACAATGTTCCCAAGAAACATTCTTATTTAAATGAAATAATTTTAAATATTCCATTTAAACCCTTACTAATGTTTGAAGACAGGTAATATCATTTAGAAATTATTTTATAATTATTAGTCAAAAACGGAAAAAGTTAATTCCATATTTAATAACAAAACATTTTAAAAATAATCATATTATAGATTTCAAAATTTAGAAGGATTCTAACAAAAAATTGTATTCTCATGACCTCCATTTAAAGAAGTTATTTTTAATATAAGTATATTTAAATAATTTATCTAACCCAAAATACATAAAATGTTTCATGAAACATCAATGAAAATAATTTTTAAAACCATCATATAATCAAAAAAATCATTATAAAACCCAATATACTAAAGAAATTCATTATTTTTAAACAAAATTATCAACAAATAATTATACTCAAAAATTATTTCACATAATTACCAATAAAATTATTAAAATATAATTAAGTAATAATTCAACCATAAAAAACTAAATTTTATTTTTGCGCAACAATTTCAAATTTCATAATCAATTCATGATCCCAAAACAATGTAAATACAAGGATTAACATCATATTTTCTATAAAAATAGAAATTTATTAATTTATTACCAACCAAAAAAACTTGTTTCGATAATAAATAACCTTATGACATGTTAATTTCATTATTTTATGAAAACATTTCACATAATAATAATGATCCATAGTATAAACAATAATAACAACCATTTTTAACATGTTATTTCGTTTCATTATGTTATAACGTTTATTAATCTAAATATATGGAAAATCAAAGCATATATATAAATAATAAAATATAACATTTTAAACATATTCAGAACTGTTCATTTTATTCTAATTTTTATTGAAAACATGCTTCACTAACTACAAACATAACATGGCATAACACTTACTGCTATGTTTTAAAATATCATGAAATAATTTAGAGAAAAATACTTTAATAGTATAGATTTCTCTTTATCTAATAATATTAAATATTTATCAAATTTTCATATCATTAAATTCAAATCAATTTGTTTCATGTCATAAAAATATTTGAATTCCAGGATAAAAAAATAATGATACCATGTGTAAACATTATATATAGTATAGTAATATTACTAATTTTTATGTAAAAAGGACACAAAAAATGTTAATACTTCATAGTGTAATAAATTTAAATTTTTTAAAATTATTTTAGAATATTATGAATTACAATTACTTTTTAATAAATCAAAATCTAAAAAACATTACAAATTCATGTTTAAGATTCACATCAGATTCATATTCTTCCACATAAACATAATAATAATGGAGACATAAATATAAATTAATACCATCTAGAATCAAGCAATAAATACTATAAATAAGTATCAAACAACACACAATCACACCATATTTGAATATTTTATAAAGGGTTTTCCTAAAATATTTTAGTCTTATCACCAACAAGAAAAATCACAATTTTTATAAAACAAGGTCATAGTGTTTCCATTCTACAAGTCTTAACCAAATAAATATAACATTTTTAACGAATACCTAGTGGTAAGTATATTTAATAAATAATGATACAATACTCTCATCAGCTAAACCCATAATGACGGGATGATGACACACATAAAAGTAACTCATTACATTCGTAATACCTAAACCATCCATGTAACATTAATTATGTTATAAAAATATTATCAACCTCTTTTTATTAAATACATATCATATTCTAACACATCCTCTCTCCATTCCTACCATCCCAATTGATAGAGCGCACAAAATTGATATCATTTGTAACATCATGACCCCGACTCATTAGCATTGGAGATTTGAGGTTCCACTAGCCTTGGGTGAAATCCCTAGTAAACCGAACACTGGAAATAAATTCCAAGGGGTATATTAATTCATTATGTTTGATTTTAAATTATATAAATATCTTACAAAAAATAACCCATGATGAAATAAAAATGAACATATTTCATGGTATAAAACTAAAATCATGATCATATTCATAAAAGTATTATAGAAACTAACAAGTTTAAATTAATGCAATAACTGAAGACACTAAGAGAATTCAATGAACAAATGCGGCACCATGAATAACTCAACGACAAAACATCTACAAGATCTACTCCCATATAACAAAATTATAGCATCAAAATGCTATACTAGAAACATTTCAAACCTTCCCCTTACCATATCTTGACTAGCACTATTTTCATACTCACCATGGAGCATATAATGATAGTGAGTATATTGATTTAAATAGAAATGAACCGAAGGCTTCACAAAAATGACAAAAAAAATAAAATTCTATCTTAACGATATATATAATAGGTGAAAAGTATAATATAATAAATAAGACCATAAGACCATATAATTTATTCACAACAAAATCCTTATTTATTTTATAACTAATTTTCCACATAATGAATCACACCAAAACACAATCCAATTGCCTAAACACACATCCATCCATGACTATTTATTAAAATAATCTCAACAAAACAACACATACTTGAGATTAGTTTTCGTCCCTCTAGGCCAAATCTGTTAGTTGGTGGTAAAAATCCTTAATACCAAAATTTTTGTTTCTACCATGTATAACCTAAAATGGATCATTCCATATGAATTTATAAACTCAATGAAATAATAAAAATAAATTTTTTACAATCCATCTGAATATGGTAATAGATTCATCAACTTGAAAATAAAATCACTGAATATATATTTTATCAAATATGTTATACGAATTTAGGAAGAACATTATTTTGAAACCATTTTCCACCAAGAGAATATGACGAATGTTAATAAAAATTAATGAGTAGAGGGAAAACTATTAGATTTTATAGTCACAATAATTTATTTTCTTAAAACATTTATAGATAATGAGAATCCACCGACCTCGAGTCTAATCACGCAATGAGAAGCATTGAGAAGAAAGTTAAAAGTAAAGGTAATTGCTTTAAAATATGTAAAATAACACCTATATTGACGCATCAAACTTGGTGAGGGAGACATATTTTTATTATTTTGTTAAATAACATAAAATATTATTTTATATACCAGAAAAAATATCACCCCACTCTTTCCTATTGAGTACTCCCCAATATTCATCATTTAGATTAGACATTTCAAACAGAAAATATTAGCGCCATGGACTCGACCATAGTGTGGTGCATACACACAAGACATTTTATATATACCATGAAAGATTGCTTCTACTAGAATGACTACTTATACTATAGTGTGTTTTATTTTCTTGGGCGGTTTTTCGATGGTGCCTATGGGAGACTACAATTCCCATACATAACTCCTGGCATTGGTCATTTTGGTGTAGTTATTTCCCATAAGGGTTCCTCCAACCCCCCATGTTGAATAAAATGGTTGGTGATAGAGCACAGTGATTCCCTAAATTCATGGATGACTCACTCACCCAGAGTGTGAAACCCTTTGGTACCATGAACACCCTTCAATCACATTCCCTCCAAAGATTCCCAATATATAATGTAAAAAAATTATTACATAAAAATATAGAATAATATTTATATACCTCATATGCGGACTTCCTCATTATGGGTAAAAAATATTTTATTTTTTGAATTATTTCATTTTTAAAATTCCTAATAAGATTCCAACCTTTACTAATATTCATAATTATTTCATTGTGCAGTAACTCATCTTGGACTCATTTTCATAAATATAACATGATAATAATTAAATACAAGTATCTCTTTTGAATTTTAAATTCATAATGTCTTTAATAAACAACAATGAAGGAAAAAATGACCAACTGATTTCTAGTCATTGTTCGTTATGCATTGAATTTTTTTTAAATCTAATTGTGTTATTTACAAAATAAAAAAATATATATTTATCAACATGTTAACTTTTAAAATTTAAAATAATTTTTTATTATAACAATTTTTTAGAAAAACAATTTTTTTTAATATAATATTTTTATTTATGGATTTTTTAATTATTTAAAGAATAAATAAAACCTTTTTATAAGTAAATTTAAATAAAATATAATTTTGAAATTATTTATTTAAAAATATAAAACATACAATTTAATTATAAATTTAATTATTTTCCCATATAAAATTAACAATAAATAAATAATTTTATATAAAAAATAAATTAGAACACAAAAGATAGACAAATTATTATTAATTATTAAATTTAATAAAATATAGTAAACTTAAAAAACAATTATAATGTTCATAAAATATATATTAATTATTTAAAAAATTAATTTCATCTAATTTAAAACATTTAATAATTAAATTTTATTTCTTAAAGACTAAGCTATGTAAAATAAAATAAATGGGCATACATTTTTTTATAAATAACTTTCTCATATTAAAATCTAAATAACTATATCATGTTTGTTGAATAAAATATTTTTAATAATAATATCATGTAAAATATATATTGGACAACCAATGATGAATAGAATAAAACACTAATAAAAGGAGAACAAATCAATACACTCCAAATAAAAAGACCACTATAAAAAGGGCATATGGGATTTGGACAATTGATAAAATTGATGCAAATAAATATCCACAATAAGGTTAGTAATAGAAATAAATAATATCAACATAAAAATAACTACTGAACACAAAATTCATCAACATGAAATAGTGAACATTCTACAAATGAAAAAATTAAAATAATGGAAAAAATTATGAGATTCAGTTGATCATAATGTAATGAGTGTGGGAAAATCCCAGAACAATCAATCAAAGATAAAAAAACACTAGGAGATGGAAGTGGAATCAGGAGATGGAATTGGCATTAAGAGATGGAAAAACAGTTTGGAAGATCACAAAAAATTAGGTTTAAACTTCACGCAGCTACAAAATTCATAGGATTTCGAGTTATTGAAATAAAATATGAGGTCATTATGAACAAGTTATATTCATTATGTGGTTTTCAAAATATGGTTAATTTTGAACCATTTTTAGAAAATAGTTCTCTTATTTTAGTTAGTACATAATTAATATATAATAACTTCAGTTTATTTCAATAACATTTTTATTTATACAAACAGTGTAAAAGAATATTTTAACATTGTTTTTTAAATATTGATATTATAAATAGAATCGTTTTAATTATTTTATACAATATTGATTATTACCCAAATTCATTCCCCTTGAATCTATCCCCACATGTTTTCCATTTCATATTTTCGATCTCATTTGTTCTTGTTTGTAATTTCAAGTAATCTATCCTAGGTTATCATTAAAATTTATGATGTTTTTCCCCTATCATATATTATATTTCTAAATTATTTATTATTTTCTATAAAATTATGACATAATTTAGTTTTTTATGTAATTTTACTTGATTTCATATATTTATAGCTGAATCGTCAAGCTATATTCAATAGGAATTCCTCTATTAAGAAGAGATAGGTGATGATTATCATTTTTATGTATATTGGCATAATGTAAAGTTTGTAATATTATATTAAGGTATGAAAACCATGTTGATATTTATTTGAAATTTTTGTTAACGTGGAATTATAAATTATCATTTTTATATTGCATGACGTGATTATTAAAATGTGGGTTTTCATGCCTAATTAATTATATGGCTATATGACATGGTTTGTAGTTTGTTGTATTACCATCATAGGGATATTTTTTGTATTTCTTTTGGAGTAATGTCGAAAACAATATATGTTCAGTATGTTGTCTTTTAATTAAATCCATAGGAATTACATGAGATATGTTTAGTTGTCATTCCATATTAATGTTTTGATCGATATAAGGTTGTGTGTAATGTCATCCCAAGGTTATTTCATGGAATGTGGTTGAGTGTAATGCCAAACATGACAATTCTGGGGTATGTTTTTATATGGTTGTATATAATGACAATATGGGTTAATGTGTGGAACATGGTTGGGGGTAATAAATTTATAGTCTATTATGGGTGATGTTGGTTATTATGGTTTCAGGTAGATATAACATTCATTACACATGTGATATGGGTTAGAGTTAATTCAAACCACAGATGTTGTATTGTTATAGATTAGTGGTACTTCAATCCAACGTTACATGATAAAATTAGTTAAGACAATAAAATAATATTGGTTTATCAATTTTTTATCTATTTCCAACTGGTTACCGTGAGTCGTATAATGTGGAATTATATTCAGATATTCAACTGGCCCATTTTTCACTATCTAAAATTTTAATACTTTATAGTATCACTATTCAAGGATAATATGGTCGATTATTAGGGTCAGGTTGTAACTCAGAGATATGATGTGTATTTATTGTTAAAAATATTATTATTATTCATATGTCACATAAAAATGAACATATTTAATTGGGATATATTTTGGGACACTGTTAGAGATGGAAAACTGAGTTATAATCACACATTTTATAGGAATATTGGTTTCTATATAGAAATTATATATAAGTTTCCTATAAAGGAAATGGATGCAGATTAGTTAGACGAATTGGAGTAGCACGGTTGTTGTTGGGTGATGGGACTATATAGGTATCATATCCTCCTTTTTATTTATCAATAATATTTTATATATTTGTAGACCAAGCATATATGTGATAAATCCAAAATAAATCCAGTATATTTATGTATGAATCAATCAAAGTAGTATTATTTCATTTCGATATAGTGTGTGGTATGTTATATCCTGAGGATTTATCAATGTTTTAATGTCTATATTAGGTCATAATAGTGTGATGACTAATATATAATATTTCTCATGATCCTACATAAAGTTACCCATAATAGAGTGCATTCTTTGATATTGTTACCCATTGATCCTTGATGCATTTCAAAAACATTATGTATATAAGGAAGTGTTCTAAAGGTCATGTGACACCATTGGTTCAACTACTATTCATGTTAGTTAACCATGGATGGTAAAAGACTTTTCACTTATTAAATATGAGGTAGATATATATATATATATATAAGGGATTCTTGTATCATGTATAATTATTATATTTTTTCTTCTAATTTGGGTTTTATATAACGATGTTAAATTACACATCATATAATATGACAATGAATCTAATTAACGGTAGAATTTCTTATTTTATAGGATTTTTATAAACACTAATGTTTCCATGATGATTGAGGTCTAGTCCGAAAAATTCTGATTCAGTGAACCTAGCCTCAAAAGTACTAGTCTTGGAGGGGACTGGTGCAATCTGAGCACTCGATTCCCCATTGTAGAAGGGGTGTTATTTGGAATGACAGATTCATTAGCCAAGATTTATGATGGTTAAGTTATAATTCCATGATGGTGGTTCATATAACATAGAAACAATCCATTTTAATAGGCTGAGGTTTTCAAGGTTCCAGCATCTTAATTTTATGTATTGTCATTCTATAGCTTGAAAATGCATTTTTTCTCAGAAAAGATATTTTTTTAAAAAAATTTGATAAATAAAATAAATTTAATTTACGAAATATAAATTTTATCTGAGAAAATTAAAATATTTTTTTGAAATAATATTCTTAAAATTTTTTAATAGTTAATTTTTAATTAATTTTCTAAATGATATACTTTTTGATTAGTAATGAAATGTAATAATTTTTATTAGACACCACCTTTTATTTATTGAATTTTCAAGATCAAATTTGTTTTCAGATGAATTTAAAATTAAAATTAGTAATAATATATTATTATTAGTCCGATTTATTTCATTTTATAAAATTCAATATTGAAATTTTAAATTAAATAATTTTATACTTATGAAATATTATTCTTTGGAAAAAAGATTTTTCATCACATTTGTGGGTTTAATTTAAAATTAATTTTATCAAATTATTTGAATGAAATTTGGAAGCATTAATTCCATATTTCCATTCATTATAATTTATATTATATAATAATTTAATACTAATTTTTGGTCTTCATTAATAGAAAAAAGTAAAAATAAATAGCCTAGTTATGGATAAAATGGATATATTTGGTGATAAACAAAAAATATATGGGGTACAATGACCTAATTAAATTAAAAAATCCTTTTTTATATCCATATATAGATCTTATATAATCTAAGTTTGTATAAAGAGATTATTTTATATTTTATAATGTGGGTGTATCTTTTTTACTTTCATGAATTTCAGTGTATCCTCCACTCTACTTATAAAAGAGAACCCCCTCTCTTATTCTCATCAATCATCCAAACCCTTTTATTTCATCAAATATCTATAATAATAAATTCCATATATCTTTATATACATCTTATAGTATTTATACTTATTATGAAACAGTTATAATTATTGTATATGTGTAAACCTAAAGAGGTTCTGCAAAGTATAAGTTATAATCCTTAACCATGTGTTTTCATTTCATTTTCTCTTTTAACAACTTAATATAATATAAAAATGTTATCATGTAAAAAAATAATTATATCCCATTTATTTATATTTAATTATGATAATGGAATCCCCTATATCCATATCGTCTTCTATTAAATGGGAAACACAAACTTTGATTTTGTGTGTGGTGGATTACCACCTTACGAACTCATGTAATCTGTTTTCCATCATGTCCTGTCAGAATTGGATATAATTATGGATTTAATGTATATATATATATATATAAATTTATGAAATTATTATTCTCCTAATATTATAATATATTATCTACCTTCTTATATTATAGTCTTTTGTAAAAGAATAATGCTACTCATGCATGTATATTGATATCCGACTCCACGAAGCGATGTACATACCTTTCATTTTATTTTGAAATGAAAGGTAACAAGGGTATATTTAATAAATATATATAATAATTAAATAATTATTAAAATTATTGAGATTATGGAACCATAATCAATATATAAGGACCAAAACTACCAAACTAATCATTTCATGAAAAAGATGCAGTTATCACCCCGAACAATGATGTTAATAGTGAATTGTTAATCAACATGTGGTAAAAGGATTATGAGTAATAAGAAATGGAATGATCTATATTATCATAGATATATAATAGATTTATAATAAATAAATAATCATTATATAGGAGTATTTAATATTTGTTAAAGATGTTGAGACATAAAGTAATGGAATTCTAGTCTCTCATTAATTTTTGAAAGACATATTCCAAATTAAACACTTCTTTCTTTTGGGTGGTGTATTTATTTCCCCTTGTAAATTTTAATCATGAATCTAAATAAAAAAATTATATTTAATCTTTAATTGAATTTATTATTTAATGGGTCTTATGAGTCAATCTTTTCTATAATGGTATAAGATTATCTTCCGACTTTTACTTAAATTAGACACATGTCAAAATCCATCATTATTTATTTTGTGTGGTTAATATAATTAGTATGAATTTAATTTCTTATTATTCTCATTAAAATTATGGGATATAAAAAAGTAATATATTTTCCAATCCTGGATGGGGATTTCTATTAAAAATTTACAAAAGTGATAAAGGTTTTATGTTATGATCATAATGTTTATTAGGATTGTTTTTAATATTTATTCTAAAGATGAAATATTTAAATATATCTCTCAAAAAAGTAATTAATTTTATTATGAAATGGTTTTATTCTAGAAAAAAAGTATTTTCAGTTCATTTTACTATCTTTATTTACTCATGATATTTAAATATATTTTTTATGGGAAACTGATGTTATTTCTCTCTTTAGTTGAAAATTATTTCACTTCCATGACTATGTTTTCTGAAAACAATTTCCAAAATTGTTTCATAGTCAACAAATATTTATTAAATTAATTTTTACCCATGTTTATATTTTTTAAAATATTTTCTAAAAGAAATATTCAGGTTGTTTTCTAAACGATTTTTTCCAGAAAATGTGAAAAGTGTCCTAGTTTATTGTGTATTTCATGAACTATATTTCCCGCTCACATAATGGACCAATTATGTTAAACATATTTATAATTTTCCTTGGTTATTATAAATAAAAATTACTTTCTTTAGTATTTGTGTAATTTTTTTAAATATTTTCTTATAATTTATAATAGATATCTTCATCTAGAATGTTTTAATAGTCTTTTAACATTATTTCTATTCTTCAATGAAAAAAACTTTTTTTATAAATATGATTTACTTTGGATATGATCCAATTATTCCATATCTATTATTTCTCTATATAATATTTTCTTATAATGAGATGATGTGTATGAAACCCATTTTTATTTTATGCATTAAGCTATGATGAAATATTTGTAAACAGGTTTTTATTGTCTTTTATATATGATGATGAATTGATGATCTTTTGGAACATATATGTATGTATTAGGATTGTTTTATTTGTGGTATTGGAATTATATACCCCTTCAATGTAGTTGTTGATGATTTATATCTCATAAGATAAATTGGATTGGAATGGGCAGTGAACATTGGTAAACAAGGTACACTATCCACTATGATAATATTTGGATAAATATGTGAATGATATGAAAAATTAGGGAGTGAACCCATTAAAATATAAAGTTATTGGGAGTGATCCTTGTTAATTAAGGAAATGATTTTCTATTCTTATTTGTATGAAACTATTCCACATCTTATTCCAATGGTATGATTCCACGACTTGTATTCATTGAATATTTATAATTCATGTCTTAGGTACTATTGATATTTATACCATGACTCGATATTATGATCATTTATATAAAGGGTATGTATTTTAATAGTAATATCTATTTCTCATACCATATCCGGAATTTATGCTTATATGATCTTTCATATCTCCTTTTCCCATTTCTAAGAATCTCATATCATCCCCTCTTATGTTTCCTTTACATAGGTAATGAAGAAAGTTGTTATATATGCTATTTTTAATAAGGGTTTTAATGTAGAAAAACATAGTTGGAAATGACGTGGTTCACTTATAAGGTCATTGTTTATATATCCATGTTTCCAAAAGATACCAGTCTTATACCATTATGGAAATGATTTTTTTAATGTAATGAATATTCTTCTAATAAGGTGTTATATCTATTATGGAAATGTATGGACTATTATAGTTAGAATTAGATAATGGTTTACATTTCCTTTAGAAACTAGTATGGTAAACCATTAGTGACAACCATAAGAATAATATTAAATATTAGAAAATTTATGGTAATTTTATTTAAGGACATGGTAATTGTTTTTTCATGTGATTAAATCCTAGTCTATATACTACATTATGATGTGGATTTGGATTATTTTTAAATAGGGGTAGTGACTTTTAAAAGTTTTCATCTGTATTGGACTCGATCATCACCCGGTGCATGACAATGAGCCTCATTACACACCTATTTTGACACTCATGGAGGATTTGTTTTGGAAATTTACAACCTCTTTGTGAGCCTTCATAAATAATTTTATTAGATTATGACCATTAATGACATTGGATAAACCTAATGTGTTATATATTTAAAATTTGGTATCAAGATTTAGATATATTATGAATGTTTTTCAAGATTAATCAATCAGATTAATAGTTTCTGATGGTCATGATTTTTTTAGTATCTAATTTAAGATATAATGGTGATTTTGAGGTGGTAATAAGTAATATAAAATATTTATGTATCCTATTTTATCTTAGATATTGGAATCTTGAAAATTATATTTGAATTTTAATTCTTATCCTTAATGATTATATGTTTTATTAGTAGTGAAATCCCATTATGGTATGATGATTTTATTTCAATATTATGATTGTTATCTGGATTATTTTTTTAGAATACACTTTATTAATATCTTATTATACTATTTTATTTTAATTTTTTTTTATTATTTTAGGCTTGGATGGGATTTCTAATATAAATGTCAAATCAATTTTCTGGTAAGGGTGGTCATTTTTTATATTTATATCCAACCGATAAATTAATACTAGTGTCATGATATGTATGAAATTATTATGAATATGACATGCATTGTATAATTAAAGATTAAAAGAAAAAAGTTTTTTCATATAATATTATTGGGTATATAATCACCATTGATGATATTCCTAATATGATGTAGTTTTTTTATTTCATTCCAAAATAATTTTTTCACCTTCCACTGAATCTTCAATTTTAGTTTTCAATAGAACTGATACATGGTTCTATACATATTTTAATGACTCATTATATGATTTAATTTCTTGAGTTGCAAAAAATTAGTAATAAAATCTATGAAAATATTTTAATGGATTATTTGGCCATCTGTGTCTCCTTAGGGTTGACCAGTTCGTTTTGAAAAAAGTAGGATTGATCAATATGACTCTTTATTGATTATCAAGAGTTAAATGTTATCATAATCAATAAAAATTATCTTATATCCCATATTTATTATTTATTTGATCAAATTGATGGATCAAAACACTTTTCCAAGATTGAACATCATTCTCTATATCATAAATTGTGGTTCATGGAGGGGAATATACCCAAGAAAACATTTTGTAAAATCTATAGACACTATGAATATATTGGTATGCCATCCGGTCTTACTAATCACCCAAAAAACATCAGGTATTTACTAAATATAGTGTTTTTAGATTACATTAATTAGTTTTTGGTAGTATTAATAGTTAATATTATTATAATTTAGAATTGTAAGGAAGATTATGAATATGATTTGAGAATTCTTCGGTAGACCTTGAGGAATGATTAGATGTACGAAAAATTAACTAATAGGTTTTCTTCTAAAAATCTTTTCATTTTTGGGACATATAATTTAAATAGAAGGAACATCTCTTTATCCATGAATTATTGAAGTTATTAACCATTTGTACAAACCAACCACAGTGATTGATATTCACAATTTTCTTATTTTGGATAGATATTATCGTTGGTTCTATATAGTTTATCAAAATTATTTTCTTCCATTAACAAAGATAAATATAAAAGAATCCATATTACTCAATACATATTATTGTGAGGAAACCGTTAATTAACCAAAGGTAATATTATTCAATTCACCTATGCTTATATTATCCTATAGTGGGGAAGTGTATGTGATCTATAGTGACATATCAAAGAATATATTGTGATGTGTTCTCATACAAAATGAGATGTTAGTAGTTTAGGCATCAAAATAATTGTAGGCACGTGAGGTTATTACCCAAATCATGATTTGGAGATATCTACAATAATATTTCATTAAAGATATAGAGGCATAATCTTTATTGAGAAAGAAGAGAAATATATAATGATTATAAAATTTTAATGTATATTTTCACCTCAAAATAATTAAGTATGCACCAAATAAGATGGCTAGAGATAATTAAATATTATGATCTCCCAATATATCACCAACCCCAGAAAGATAAAAAGTTAAATGATTCATTGAGTTTAAAGTATCATGATATATTATCTTTTATGATTATCATGAAATATCAAATATTTATAGATTTACCGAGAATGGATCTTGAAATATTAAAGGAAGGGGAGAAATCATATCTATATTATTTAAGAGTTAAACCATATATCCATGTGAAGATTGAAGTGGAATAGAGGGAATATTAAAATCTAGATAAGAAACTGATAAATTTTCGAGAGTTTAACCTTGACTGCGATGGAATGATAGGGTTATATAATTATGTATGTGTTCCATCTATACCATATTTGATGACGGGTCTATTAGGGGAAGATAAATGTTATTATTCTCTATTTATCCAGGAAGTGTAAATATTTATACGTATCTAAACGTGTATTTATAATGGTGTATCATTAAGAATGATATTGTAATGTTTTTATCTCCGTGTTTGGTATGTCAGTAACTTAAGGATGGTAGAAAAAGTTATACGGGAACGTTACAACCAATACACATAACAACATGTAAATTGAAAAACAAAACTATGTCTTATTCATTGGACTCCAAAAATATTTAATTGGCACATTGTTATATAGGTTTTAATTTATCATCTTACCATGTCATTATATTTCATTTCTATCAATGAGTATTTCATTATTAATTTGATTTATAGAAGATATAAAAATGAAGTGGTAAGGATTCATGGAGTACCACATTATATTGTAACTAATCTAGATATGATTATTACATTGTTATTCTAGTGAAGTCTCCCTCAATCTATTGATATATATTTGTCTCTCAAAAATGTGTTTCATCCTTAGAAATAAGGTCAATATGATAGAGTCATTCAAACCCTATATGATATTCTATGATTTCTTTTATGGATTTCAGATGTGTTTGAGATCAATACTGACCTCCATTTGAGTTTTCAATCAATAAAAAACTTCACTAAAACATTCATATCTATCATTTTGAAACCCTCTAAGGAAATAATCTATAAATACAATGTGATAAAAGGAAGTGGGAGAAAGAAAGAGATTGGGATTTAATCTACCTAAGGAAAGGGAATAAAACTACATATTTATTCAATAGCACATCAAGGAGTCTCAAAGTTGATTTAATGGTTATGCTGAAAATCATTAGCATGATATAGAATTTAAATTTAGTGAGAAGGTGTTTTTTGTGATTTTTTTCGTTGAATAATGTTATAATATTTAAAATTAAATGATTGTTGACCCCTGGTTATATTTTTACTTTTGACATTATTTATCATGTTAGGATAATGGTATATTTATTGAATGTTTCACTCATCCTATCTCAAGATCGTGATCTGTTCCATGTATCTCTCCTGAGGAAGTACATACCTATCCCTTACCATGTACTCAACATACTGTTAATACTATTAGAAAAAGATATTGTTGATGGGGACCAACCAATAGAGATCATATACCATATATATAAAGTGCTACAAAAAATTCCATTCAACATGTCAATTTTTTGGGGTGAAACTATATTGACTTCGTATTTTATCTATAAAACTTTGTAATATTTCTAATAATATTTTCCAATCCAAGAACTAAGTCGGTATGGTATTATAGGGCAGGAGTATCCTTTGTTGTGTGATATTAAAAAATATTTAATATATTTTATCATGTACATATGGGTTCCTTGGAAACATTTCATAACTCTCACCCATCATCTCAGATTGAGAATTTGTGGTCACTATTGTGTTTATAATCTCATATTTACCATAGGTGTCATAGAAATATTCTCATCATCGCATGTTCGGTCAGAGGCGTGTGCCTGAGGGGTGTTAAATAGAGGGTTATTAATTTAAATTAAATATATAAATACTCCCAACTCCCTTTAGTGTGAACAAAATAGCTAATAAAAGAACAACACACCCTTTGGAGTAATAGATGAACATATGCAAATGCATGGAGAAGATTCACCCCCAATATTTGTCCATGATGGTGATCTCTCCTATATCACGGTTCAATTTTTTCAGAGGATGGATCTAACCCGAAATATTTGGGGTTATGCCACGAGGTTGGTGTATTTTTCTTTTAATCCTCAATTGAAATTATCATGCATTATTTTAATTTTGTAAATACTAGTTACAAATTATAGAGATCCACTTAGGATGATCTATATACTTCAAGAAAATGTGGGTGATTTTGCCAGACCATAGGGAATTCCAGTTGTAAATCTTGAAGCTACACATTTTAGTCTAGTGAAGCATGACATGTGTTCATCCCATTCAAAAAATATGTCTTTTCGGGACCAAAATTCATGTACTATTGATGCACACAATGTAGTGACCCCGTGTCATGTGGCCATGGGATATGGTCAGGGTAGCCATTTTAATAAAAATGGTCATGTGACGGTACCCGAACAAAGTAAACAGACATGGGGAGCTAGACAAGGATATTAGAAATGGGCATGAGCATGTGGCTAGTATGTCGGGACACATAATGTTCCGGTGGTACACAATGTGTGTAAAGACACAGTTGGCCAAGTGATGTTGGTAAACGTATGACCAGGGACCTTGGTGAGGAGTGACACATTGTGTAAACTCAAATTTCCATACAATTCATACAACAAAAGATACAATCGGGCATTCATGCATGGTCACATGATATGTAGACTCCCATACATTTCATATAGTCCTTTTCAGAGGAACTACAACTAGGAATACCAACTTCCCCAAGATAGAGATTGAGGATTGTGACTAGCTTATCCAGATCATTTTTTGATATAGAACATGATGGTAAGATTCATGGTGGTTTTGGATATATGATGTGGCGTGATTTGAGCACCACACTACAATATCTATGCTAAACCATGGGGATTGATCATGGTGGATCATAGGGTTGATGTGGAAGTTGGTTTCCTTCCCGATAATCTCAGGATATGGGTCCCCTAGACTCATTAATCTGTTGGAGTGGCACTCCACTATAATAATTGGGTGAGGGTCCCCTACCTATCACCATGTAGTGACATGAACCCTGATATACCTAGAGATCCATTGATAAACTATTGACTAACATGGGGGATTCGTTTGGTTTATTAGAGATACCCTAGATCTAGTACTCCCCTATCATAACAGGTTAGAGGTTTCTGTTACCTCTCAAATTAGTAAATCCAAAACTCCATGAAAATGGGTGTTGGTCCTCTACCCACTGATTAGTTCTCCTGAAGATTGTACTTCTCTATTGGACTATAGAGGTGGTCCCCCATATTGTTCATGTATTTGGAGACAATGGTTCTATATCTTGGCATGGTGAGGGCCCCCATACTCTTTTTGCATATAAATTTGGCACAACATTATTTCTCTACGGTGTAGGTCCTCTATATATAGAGTCGGTACTCCCATGTCATATCGGGCTATGGGTATACCCTATATGATGTTTAGGTAGAGTCAATACGCCCCTATAATACCAGGGTGTGGGTCCTCTTGCCTGGGGTCTATACTCCCCTTTCGATTAATGGTTCAGGTCCCCCATAGGGGATATACTAATATAGATGGAGTTTAACTCCCCAATATTTCTAGGTTTTGTGTCCTCTATGTCTTGATTAGGACTCCCTTTTTCATTCTAATGGGGGTTGGTCCTCAAATATTAATTCAATCTCCTCCTCCTCTGAGTTTCTATGGGGAGGGGAACATCCAATGGATTTTGTGCTCCCTTAGTTATGGAGCGCAGTTCTGAGGAAAGGAAGGTCCCCCTTATTATGCGATGTACCTAGATTTTATTTAGTACACCCTCAGTGTGGTGAGGTGTCTTCCTATCCCTATGGGTGTTACTAATGTGTCAATGAATGATTTAGAGTATGTTCTATCTTATCAATAGGGAATCAGTGAGGTGTGGGTCCGTCGTTTTCATCTCTTTAGAGAGGTTTTATGTGGTGCATTGCATAGACTAGGGATCCCTTGACTGCTTGTTGTGGGGAGGGGGGTGTATCATCAATTGGGATTCTGTTATCTTTCATAGGGTGTAAGGTAACATTTATGGGACCTCTGATAGTGTTAGACCTAGAGAAATTTTTTGGTTTATATCATCTCAAAAGGTACATCAGGGATGGTAGAGTTGTTATTGAAGGAGAATATATCTTGGAAGATATCTATATAGAATGGAAAAATTTTAGAGTGTTCTCTCCCTGAAATATTTTACCTTTAGAGGCTTGAGTATAATCATATAGATGAACATGACATTAGAACCTCATGAGACTTGTAGTATGAGATTAGTATTTTTGGGTGATTCTAGTAGTACTTAGAGGTTTATCATATCTTGGTTCACACACCATGTATATTGAACTGACTAGTCTTATATAATAGATGATGTCTTTTATATAGAGTTTTTGTCTCATTAGGGGTTTCCCTAGACGGGTCGAGCCGACTATTACATTTTAGTTACTCCCTTTTATCTTAGGGTTTTGTGAACCTAGTGAATATTTTTATACTCACTCCTACATGAAATTTTCATTCAGACGTTGTGGCTTATTTATATCGTATTAATTTTGACAGAGTCCTAGGAGGATATTAGGTAAGAAGAGCTTAGTGTTCCAGATCAACCCGGGAGTTTACAGGAGCATGGTCTAGGGGATTTCTAACTGGTTCATTTCATAGTGACCTAGAATTTCTGAGTAGATTCGATGATTTTAAAATTTTTGGTGGGATTTTATTTTTTCCTTTTACACTGTAATGACCCATGTTGTAATTTGGTTGTGGGTTAGATGTATGCATGAAATTTTTTCTGTTTATATTATCTTTATACTATTATATAGAGAAGATTGTGGTGTGTTTGTCTAGGTACCATAGAAAAATACCACCCATTTGTTTGATATGAATTCTAGTCAAAAAACACCATCCCCTTTAATATTGTATGAGATCCTGGTATAGTCATGGTTCGAGACCCATTTGGTATGTTTGTGATATAGTGGTATCCGAGCGGGTTCCACTTTAGGTATGTAGTTTCAGGAGTTTTCTTTGGGTTTCATAGTGCAATTATATGGTTTTTTGATTTCAAAATTCTGGAAACCTACACCGGTGTTGGAGTGGTGGATGGTGTATCCATTAAACAAGACTTTGATAAATGCTATTATACTTAGTACATTATGAAAGAAGTTACAAGGAAATTTTTTATCAAGCACCATATAGGACCAGGTATTTTGTCCAATGTACTTCTTGAGTCATCTCCCCAAATATACACTTTGCACATGGTTATTTATGATTGTATTTCAGGATTCTACTATGATGAAAACTAGAGAGGGTTCCGTAGTGGGATTGTGATAAAGATCTTCCCAGATATGAGGCATCACAGTAGAGTACTGTCCCAGAGGTAACACCTTCAGAAGGTCTCCCAATTTAGTTACCAACCATTATACAACAGGATGTAAAGGTACTGCAGGATGATGATGGAGACAGGCAGAGTTCACTCTACAAGTTTGGTAGGTAGTGACCTCTTATGTATTATGGTGCTCCAGACCCCTAGGAAGCTGATTACTGGCTTGAGGTAATCACACAAGTTTTCTTCCTTGTTTGGATTCCCCAATAAAATATTGGTCATAGTAGAGATATTTCTTTAGGGTTTACACCAAAAATGGTGACGTCGTGTAATGTAGTCCCATGATGAGGTGATGATCACTTGGTTAGAGTTTGATGAGAACTTCCGGAAAGATTTTTACCCATCCAAATTGTTATTAGTCTGTATAATATATCCTCTTCATCATTGACAGTGAAACATGACAATGTAAGAGTATAATTAAATGTTCACAGGCTATTCATGATACTCCCTATATATGGTTTGATTCGCATTTGTCATAACATATAAATTTGATAAGGGAAAATTTATAGAAATCTATGAAAGTTTAGTCTCTTCGTTCCTTCCCCCATATGTGGGTGTACTGTAGTGAGTTCTATTGGTGGATATCATCATGATGAAGGGTTACAGAGATATTCCTGATAGTGTTGATCACGAGGCTGATTATTCTATAGAATATTATAGAAGGAAGTTAAATGTATCACCGAAGAGGATGAAAACCCAATACCAGAATCCATCATGTGGGCCTGATGCCTATGATCTGCTTCTGCCATCTGGTCAACCACAATAGAGTCGGTAATATTCTTGAGATGGATTGGGACATCTTCATCATGATTTTCTATCCCATCGTATTGGTGAGATTCTATCGGTTAGTGGACCACCCAGGAAAATGAAACATTTGGAGCACATAGTTATACATAAAATATTATGTAGAAGAATAGTGGGGAGAGAAGTAGGAGGTGGAATATGGTTTGATTTTTTCCACCACCACCCATAGTGGACCTCATCTGACACATGAAGATATAGAAAGGGGAGAAGATAGATGTATTCTAGATAATCCTTTAACAAGGAGGCTCTGAGGATGAATAGATGTATGAAATTTATCCTTTATACTTTTATTTGTTATATTGTTATAAAATGTTGTGAGTTATGTTTTTATTGAAATTTTTTATTATAGATTTTTCTATGTTGATGGGGGAGTGGGTAGAACCTTGTGTTATTGTTGTTTGATATAGATTCAGATTCATGATGAAGAGAGATTCTTCCCACACAATATTAAATTTTTTGTGATGTGATTAAAACCATGTTGGTGAATCGGGAACTCCTAAATAAGATAGAGTTGATTTGTGGTGGATATGTTCTATTGATTTTTTTTGAGGTCTCGTCACATGTTAGAGAATTGGTGATTTCCATGGAATTTTGAGCAGATCCATTATTCCCATCCCAAATGATTAGAGGCCCTGGTGGGGGAGAAACAATCACAGAACCATTAATTAGTGTAATATAAATCCCCTAAATGTTTTATATGTGTGGTTTGGTTTCTTACAATCCATTATTAGGTGTATTTACACATGTCGAAGTAGTTTTTGGATGTTCACAGAAAAATAACCCTATAAGACCATGTGTGTGAACTTGGGAATCGCTATCTTATTCGTTGGTACCAGTATGTGAACATTTTGGGATTTTTTTGTGAGATAATTTTGGGGTATGTGGAGGATTTCATATAGGGGTGGATGATAACTCTTGGGTTATGTCAGTATCTAGGTTGACTTATAGAGATGGTGTACCACTATACACTATGACTACAAATGGACTGGGTGCTTGACGTTTTCCTTATGTATCAAATGAGAAGAATGTGGCCACTTTTTTCAATATTTCAACTTGGTTAGACATGTATTTTGGTAGGTTTTTTCATTTTTGGATCCCTTGAGTGCATGTTGGTAGGAAGCACCAGGACCCTTGAGGAGCATACTATCATGTGAGTCCTAATGGGGAGCTAAATTTTGCACCTTCTTCATCGAGCTTTTCTTTCCATGGTTGAAAATACTTATGCTTGGGAGGATTTTGTGAATTTGGTTTTGAAATATATGAAATTTTGATAATTCAACGAATATTTTTGATGCTAGGATCTATTTTTACGTGTGATTTTGGGGTAAGGAGATCCTCAACATGGTGATTTTAATAATATTTATTAAATTTTATCATTTACGCATTGTTTTTTTGGAAAAATGGAATAAATCTTATGAAAATTATCTGATAAAAAATATGAGGTGGAATTTGAGTTTAAAATGTTGTGATTACCCAAGGCACAACATAGAATTTGACCGTATTGGGTGTTCGGTCATGGGTGTTTGTTGGATGGGTGTTAAATACAGGGTTATTGTTTTAAATTGTATTAATAATCCCCACCCCCACCCCTTTCTTGTAGTAATGGAAGAGAGTAGGTGAACTAATCCCCCTTAGGAGTGACATACGAATATAGTCCAATCCAAGGGGAATTGATGTCGCTAATCTCTGATCTGGATGACAAGCACTCTCAAATCGTGATGATTGTTGCATTGATGAATGGATCTGACACGAAAGCTTTGATGCTTCACCATGTGGTATGTGGATTTTATATATAAGTCCTGATCAACTTAATTATGTATTTTTAGGGTTTTAGATACCTATTATAACTTCTTGGGATCATGTGGGGTTTATTTGATGGTTTAGGGGAAAACTGGTGTGATTCGGGAGGCTCATAATGAATTATCATTCAAAATTCTGGATCATACAAGATATAGTTATATAACAAATGTTGTTTGTTCTTCCTATTCGTGGAAGATGACATTGGGGTTATATAGACTATGTACTAGGGTTACATGCCTTGTATTGATCCCAAATCATGTTTTCATGGGAAATAGATAGGGAAAACATGTCAAGATACATGCCCAAGTAAAATTACATGGAAAGAGTCCACAAACACAAGATTCTAGACATGGACATATGAAAGAGACATGGGAAAGTGGTTTTTTGTCTTATACATGTCATATAATTTTTCTATATCCCATGTGTAGATACATTTCTAGTTCATCTATGTGAATAAATTCATGGTCGGGGCCTGGGTAAGGCAATACATGTCATGTACTACCGGTACATGCCATGTAAACTCACATACATCCCTTCTCGAAATCATAGGACACAACCGGGTTTTCATGTTAGTCCACACACTATATGGACCCCAATAATTGATGGGCAGTTCTTTTTAAAGGGACGTCCACCCAGTGCATCTCCTTCTCTAGGATTCCGATTCAAGATTGCAGGTAGTCTATTATACACTTTTTCTAATGGAGAACACAATGGTTGCCTATGTAGTGTATTTGTAGATAAGATGTGGAAATATTAGATCATGAAACTATACAGGAGGTGCTAGACCTTGGGGAGGGATCATGGTGGATCTGTGGGTTGATTTCATGGTCGGTATCCATACCTGTTAACTCAGGATGTGTGTTCCCAAGACAATTTAGGCATGTTGAGTGGAGATATACTATCTTAATAGGTAATAGGTCATCTTCCCATTGTTTTTTATGATGTGAGGCATGACTTCTGTGGACCTCCACTGAGCGATGCTTGATGGACATTGGATTTTGGATTTTTTATCGGAGATACACTATGAATATTACTCCCCATTCATAATAGCGTGTGGGTTTATCTTACCTCTCAAATTAGTAGAGATGGAACTCTCCTATAGTGGGTGTGGGTCCTATAATCGATGAATATTTCTCCCAGGTTTTGTACTCCCCTATTGGACTAGGGCATACGGCCCCTATATTTTTCACGCAATTGGATAAAGAGCTCCGCGTTATATCGAGAGTGTAGGCACCCCATACTGATTGTTCACATAGATTAGTTAATCACCTGTTGGAATAAGGTGCAGTTCCTATATTAGTGGAGTCAGTACTCTCTTTTCATACCAAGGTGTGGGTCATCCATATATGATGCTTAGTTAGATTTTTTACTTGCTTATCAAACATGGGTGTGGGTCCTCTGGCTCATGGTCTATACACCCATTTTGATTAAGGTTTTCGACCCCCCATAGTAGATATAAAAATTGAGACAAGGTTCTACTCCATTGTTGTGACAGTGTACAACCCGGACCCTAGTATCCCAGAGCTGGTACAAAACATTATTACATTATTACTAAGAACAAGTGATTGCATCCTAAATGACTGAATATTTTATTATATTTCGAAAACCATATACAAACCTATGTTTCACATTACAACATAAAATGGAATGCAGCATAGTAACTCCATTGGAAACATCGCTATTCTCATAGATTATCTCTACATGTCAATCATAACATAAATCATTCAATCATGGGAAAAAATAAAACATAGTGAAGGGGTAAGATCAAATTCTTAGTATATTTAACAATGTTTCATAAGGTATCTTAAATTAACATAATTATTAATTTAAGGAAAATAACTAAAAACACATTCCATTAAAACATAATTTTGATCACAATATGGCTGGAATACTAGTTGGTAAATTGACGCTATAAAAATAAACACAAGAGATTGATACTTAATTATTGATATTATAATAGTAAAATAATCACCTGAATTATCAAAAAATATTCTCATAATTATGTATTTCATAATGTGGGACATCATAAACATACCTTCATAGTTTTGGACAAGACATCGTACATAATCAGCTAAGACGTCGTCCAATACTAAAAATAGTTTTTCTTATCAGACCTGTAAATGAATCAATTGGATATAGAGGGATAAAAAATCACATATTAAGTCTAATTAATTCCTCATATTAATGGGGTGAAACATAATCTACATATACATTCGTATTAAAATTATAAAATTATATTATAATGACATTCCCCTTATAAAAAATAATCATAAACCATCCAGTGTAACATGGTGAATTATATCAAAATATAACATAATTAATCAAACTAATCATAATCAATTAAATAAAATTTAAAATATATAATTTTAATATATCAAATTCAATTAAACTTATGATCCCCAAAAGGGTGTTACCAATGATGAAAATAATCTAATAAAATCATTGAGATATTATCACAATAAATACAACTTTAATTTGAGATAATATATTCAAAAAGTCTCACAATTATAAAATAAATAATTTCCTTGAAAATAAAACTATAAAAATATAAAGAATTTATCAATTAATTAAGGCATCATGATAGATGTACATGTTTTTCATTCTATTTAAGTTTAAAATAATTCTTTTTAAATTTTTAAATAGAAACACATAAGTGTCTATTTTTTTAAAAAACGTTTAACATTAACCAAATGAATCAATTTTTTGTATCATCTTTAAATCCACATAATATAAATGGTATTAAAAATTAAATTAATAAAAATTCACTTCACACTTAATAATAGTGCGACATAATCAATGGGGTAAATGTTTAGCACTATGAATTGAAATTGGGTTATGAATTCTCTGACCAATTGTAATCAGCTAAGCCATATGCCCTATATAATAAATGATCATAAAATAAAAAATTAAATTA
This sequence comes from Viscum album, assembly GCA_963277665.1. Lineage (NCBI taxonomy): Eukaryota > Viridiplantae > Streptophyta > Magnoliopsida > Santalales > Viscaceae > Viscum > Viscum album. The sequence continues at coordinate 1,179,698,831 of OY728128.1, read as the reverse complement.
CATGAAAACAAATATATCTATGATATGATATATAAAGTTCAGAATTTACACAAACCCCAATAAATAGATTTTGAATAAGGAATATATCTTATATAAGTACAAGTGAGATGGGAAACTCATACCTTATGTATGAAACTGTTCTTCACATGTACATAATGTCCTAAAAATTAAAATTATCTTAAATGATTAAATAATTTAGAAACAAATAAACATTTATTATATTTATTATAATATTATTTAGTTTGTTTATTTATATTTTTATGAGTTATAATGTATTGTTATTGTTATTTTTAGAGCGTTTGTATAATTGTTTTATGGTTGGTTTCCTAGATTATAAATATAATAGTTCTTGTCAGATAGAAATAACTTATCCAGAAGTGAAATTATTTATTATTAGTGAAATTATAGATATTTACATCATCTCATATATCAATAACATATATGTTATCCAGATGATTCATTAGATAAAATGATGACGGATGAAATGATTATTTTATTTTGACAATTTTTACGACCATCACGAATTAGTGTCAATATTTTTTATTATATGTTCATATACTTATTCCAAAACATTAAATATGTTTTTAAACACATATTATATGTCGTTATCACCATTAAAATGGTTTTTTGACTATCCTTTATGGAAATAATGAAAAACCAAAACCCGTTATCCACAAAGGCAGTGAATCGACACTTCATGGATGATGTCTTCATTTTTTGAACAAAATGAGAGGAGAAGATATTTGATAATTAATATTCCTTAAACAAAGTAAAATTATAGTATAGGAATCATAATTGTATTACCATAATGTTATTTATTGGGGAGGTTAGGATATGATAATAAATGAAACTAAATTAAAAGTGAAATAATGTCTTTTTACCTCTCAAATATTCCCTCCTTTGGAAGCTCCTTAAGGATCGTAAAAATTGTATTTTGGTGAGTCCTGAAAGAAAAATACATGTAAAAGAGAAACTGCATTGTAAATGAGAAAAATATTAGAAATTTATATGGCTTAGATGGTTTGGGGATAATAGGTTGTTAGGGGTGGTAAATGAGAATGATATTAGAAATTTTATTCATTTTTTGTTATTTTAGCTCAAGATTATAAATAGTGTTGATTAATGGGATTAAGTACATTAATTAGTTCATGAGTGTTTTAAGTAATGTATTTTTTATATTTCATGCCTCAAAAATTCATTTATTTTTCTTAAGATGTTAAATATCACAAACAATCATATTTAACAATTCACCAAAAATTTAACATTTTTTTGAAAAAAATAAAAAATTCACCAAAAAAACTTTTAAAATTCTAAATTAATAAAAATGGATCAATTTTATGAAATTAAATTTCTAAATATGATGTCGTTAATTTCAAAAATATCAGTATTTATTTAAAAAAATATAGATTTTAATTGTGTAATAAATTTTTGGACACTTTGAAAATTTGATTATGGGCTCATAAAATTATATTATAATTATAATGAAACAAAATAATCATTTTTAATCAATTTCATGAAAATAAATTTCGTTTTCTTTTAGTATATTAGTTATAAAATTTTAGATACACATTTAATTTTTGCAAAAAACCCAACACTTAATTTATCATATGGAAGACCATTATTTACTTATTCCATGGTAGAAATATATCATATTTTCAATTATGATATAAGTAAATATTATTGATACTTTCCTATGTGAGTTTATTATTCTAGATTCCATATTAATATTCCTAATGGTCACATTACTACTCTAAAAGTCATTGTATTATATTATAGTATATCACATTTTGGTTAAGATCATTGTTTTGCTCAATGTAAGCTACAGAATAAATAGAATATATTTATGATGACATATAATATAGTATATTATATTGTCACATTATTCCCTATATCAATTAATTGCATCATCAAAATATGAAATTACACTTCAAAAATGAACGGTTTATACTTGAAAAATTTATTTTGGGAAACCCACATCATAAATAAGGTCAATAAAATACATATTAATAATTGCAAACGAATATGAAAAAGTCTCAAAAAAAATATGCATTATAATAGGAGAACATTAGTCAAAAGTGAAAATATGGTATTCGAAGATAAAAATAACTATAGATTTTTACTAGAGAGTGATATAGAACATGGAAATTATAAATTTCATGACATCAAAACCATAAATATTTTATTGGTTTAAATACATATTATTTCTCATAAACAAATATATATAGATGATGTTTTTTTTCAAAATCCTTATCATAGAGTTGAGATTTTATTTTAACAGATAGAGAATACATTGGTAAAATACATTTAAATGATTCCTTCCCATGTCCCAACATCATTATTTGGTTTTTCTTCAATCTATCTCCACTTCAGTTCTTAAATATGGAGATGGATATTCAAGGAAATTTTTTATTCCTGTGACGCTTTTATGTTTCATAATATCCCAAAGTAAATCCATTTCCATTTAAAATTTTATTTAATCCAAAATGGGTAGAAGATGTTATAAATAAACAATAATTTCCAAGGTTTTACTTAATCAATTCCACTCATATTTAATAACAACACTACTAAAAAATAAGGTTATACAAATTAAAAAAAAAGGAAAATAAAGGAAGGTCACTAAATTAAAAAATCAATATAGCATATGATTTTCCAAAATAATTTTGCTCTTATTGTCACACACTGAATATAAAAATACCTTAATCTCAATTACAACATTATGAAACAGGAATTCATTCGAGAGTAACATCTCATTTTGTTTAATATATTCCATAAATCCAAACATATAACAATTATAGTATACATAAACCATAAAATCACAAACCCCATTCATGGTCACCAATAATTTTACATAAATATATATTTATTATTATCACAATATCAAGAACTTGTTTAGAGTTATATTTCTTGAGCCATGTATTTTGAAAATATCACTTTACAATATAATCAATTCTCTTAATTAATGGTGATACTTATCACATGATTTGAATTCCATAAAATAGAATTATTTCAATTCAATCCTTATATATCTCATGATTCATATAACTAGAATATCATAACCTAAATCTTCTATAAAAATACACAAATACTTTAACTATTCCACTTTGGCTGTAGTAATATCACAAGAATAACCTTTCTCCCTTTTCATATTAAAAGCTATATTTTGTTCATTCCTGGGACATTAATTGTGTAGTGAAACAATTAATTACAGTTGAAGCATTGGAATGATTATTTCTTTCCTTTGAAATAATGATCATAGTGGCCCTTCTCTTTATACATGTAGGAAACTCACTTTCTCTTCATGAATGTACCAGGGAGTTTCATTATACAATTATCACATATGGGAAAATCATTCTTTCCCTTGTTCTCATTATCAATCATTTACAATATTCCCTCTTCTTTCATTTCTACATTTCGTTGTAATAAGACTTGGATAATTCTTTCTCTATCTTGATGGTACCTAATATTATATCTTTATATGATTAAATATTTTGGGAGGCTAGTGACCAAAATAGAATTTTCATAAGTCCTTTGAATAAATGGACAACCTTATTCCTTGGGTTCTGTTTGTAGTCCACATGATGCATTTCATTCCTTGAATAGTTTCCATCACACATAGAAAACTTTTCTTCCTCCATTTGTCTTAGTCCGAATAATTCCCTCTCGATATCTTTTTTTTCTACACTAGGAAAACATTTCCTCTAAATTTCCCTTAAAATAAATCCATTCAACGTTTCATATTTCTTATTCCACCTAATTGTTTTGACTAAATGATCATAATTGATCAACATGATCTAATAGATGCTAAAATTACAAGAAAACCATCTCGATTTCATTAATTACAATAGTGATAAATATCTTCACAATGAAACTAACACATTTCTCTTCTTTAAATGGATTTATAGTCACATTGAATAATTTTGGTTTTTGTCACATGATGTAGATTAACATTGTTATGCCACATTGGAGATCATAATACTCCATGTAGGTAAGGTTATTTCTAATAACCAGAGTCAGTTGTCCCAATATGGTTTTATAATTTTTTTCTCCAACTATTGTTCTAGATAAACCACTATTATATTTTGTAGGAGTGAAATCCCTACATGGATTATGTTCTAGGATATGGTTCCCATTCCTTCCACTAGATGTCATTTCTTAACTATGGAATTAAATAGATTACATAATATCATTATGTAACATAGTGTATAATATAATAATAGTAAATAACATTACATAAATAGAAAATTTAGGTATAACTAATCTCCAAATAATATTATTGGTTACATAGGGAATATTCTCAATAGTGGTTATAGGGTTATATTTCTCTAATCTATATTTTCCTAAACCTAGGTTCCAAATATTCTAATAAACATTATACGATACCAACTATAACAAACATAACAACATTATCTCAGATCAGATGCCTTACATTATTTGTTACATGATACAAGTGATCACATCCTAAATGAAGGAATATGTTTCTATCTTTGGAAAACTAGATACAAAAAAATGTTTCCAATTGAAACTTAAAATGGAATTTTTCATTGTTACTCTATTTGAAACATCTCTATTCTCTGAGCTTATCCCTTCATGTAAATCATAATATACATCTTATCCTCTTAGAAAAAAATAAAACACAATAAATCTGTGTGATCAGATGTTCATTAATAGTATGCAAACAATATAAGATACCATAAATAATAATAATAAATAGGGAAAGGATAATAAATATAAACACATTCCATTAAAAAAATCTTTACCATAATATGACAAGAATAATATCAGATCAAATAACTCCATTTAAATAATCATATTAGAATCATACTTAACCATGAATATTATACCATTTGTATTATCACATGGATTATCAAAAACTAATCTCATATTGAGGGAATGAATAATGTGGGACATCCTTAACATACCATTAATGTTTCAACCAAGACATGAAACATGATTGGGTATGACATCAGCCAATTCCTAAACTAGTATGCCTCATGAAACCTACTGATGCATCAAGAGGCTATAGAGGGACCCACTAGTCAATTACTAAGTATAATGAATTCCTCATATGAGTAGTTCAAAACATAATAGATATATATATTCATAATTAAACATTCACTTATTATGTTAATAACCCTTCCCAAACAATATGAAAAATCATAAACCATCTACCGTAATATGATTAATGATATCAAAATAGAACATCCACAATAAAACTAATCCAAAAATTATCCAAAAAAGGGTAGATGGTATCAAAAGATTTTTTTCTCAATTAAGAATAAGATCCAAAAACAGGGTATTGAAATAGATGAATATACTTTAATAAAATCATTGAGAAATACTTGAGAGAAATACCACTATTCATTGAAAACATTTATTTTAAAAGTTCCACAATTATAAAAGAATAAAATTTATTTGAAAATAACATTGTATTGTAATAAAGTATTACTCAACACATAAAGAAATAATTAACACTGGAAAATACACTCAATTTGTTTTAGATAAAACCATTCCTTTAAAATTATGAAAAAGAAATATTTAAAAGAGTATTTGAAAAATAATGTGTGACCATAAACCAAATAAATTCAATACATGTATCAGATATAAATCCATATAAAATAAGATTAAATGAAACATAATATAACAACAATTCATATAAAAAATAATCATGTCATGACATAATCAATGTAGTAAATTTTCATCCTAGATAATGGAAATTAGGTTAATAATTCCCTTACCACTTCGTAATCAGTTAAACCATATGCCCCATGAAATTAATGATATTAAAATGAAAAATTGAATGCAATGAATATAAATAGGTTCATGACATGATATATTTAGTTTTATTATGTACTATAGACTCATGAAATATAGGTTGAATAAGGAATATATCTAACAGAAGTAAAAGTGAGGCACGAAACCCTGATCATATGTCAAAACATATTTTTTACTTGTAATTAATGTCATAGAAAATAAAAAAAAGTTCATTAATAACATAACTAAAAACATATTATCCATAAATTTGATATATTATAATTTTATTACATTCATTTATAGTCATTTATATGATTTAAAATGTTTAATTAGGTTTTTTGGGGCCATTTTCTACATGGTTTTATAATCGTCTTCTATGACTATAAATATGGGAGTTCTCCTAAACAATGAATAACTATTACATAAATGAAATAATTTAGTATAAAGAAACATATAAATGTTTATATGATCTCATATATCATTTTTTATATGGTACAAGGATGATTCATTAGAAAAGTTGTTGATGGAAGAAAATTCATTTGTTTATATTGGAAATTTTTACGACCGTCTTAAATTAGTAACATTTTCATTAATAATGTATTTATATACATATTATATAAGATTAAATAAGTTTCAATACACTTATTATATTCTTTATTAACTATAACAATGTTATGTTGTCCATCTTTGATGGCAGTAATGAAAAATGAAAACTCATCATCCAGCAACCTCATGCATGATGTTTTATTTTTTAGAAAGAAATGTAAATATAAGAGATTTGAAGATGAATATTAAATTATATATATATAATTATAGTATATATATAATACTAGATACACCAAGATATTTTTGGATATGGTCTCTAATTATAGGATAATAAAAGAAAAGAAGTTAAAAGAGATAGAAGAATTCATTTTCCTTTTGAATATCATCTCCTTGGGAACCACTTTAACGAACATAAAAATTGCATTTTGGTGAGACAAAGAAAGAAGGATATGGGAAAAGAGGACTTGTAACGCCTCGACCTGAGTTACCTAGACTCGGTGCATTATTACATAACATTGGCATGATCACAAGAAGGATCAAATCTCGAAAGACCGATTGGTTTAGTAGCCTTGGAAACACAAGATATATTCATAAGTCTTACATTACATCATAAAAAAGAAAACTACAACAAAATATTTTCTTCATATTCTACACTCATATCCCCACATACTATCCCTGCAGGTCATTCATAATTTACTTCTTCATACCCTGGGAAAAATAAAACATAGAAAAGGGGTGAGCTCAAATGTCTAGTAAGGATAACAATATAGCGTAAAATTTCATAAATAAGAATAAACCTTTAAGGCAATGTATAACTTAAAACAAAAGCCTTTTAAACTTGAACTTCAACATAGTATGGAAAAAATAAAATGAAATAATTCCATTTACATATTCACGTGGATATTCTACTAATCTAACAATCACATGAAATATCAATAACCACTTTCATAATGATGGAATGCATAATGCCAGACTATCATAACCACATAGTCAAGGCCTCGTGCCAAGAATACAAATAAGATTTTGTCAAGGCCTTGTGCCAAGACACTAGTTTGTCTCATGAGACCTACCGATGCATCAAGGAGCTATAGCGGGCTCCACCCATCATATATTAAGTCCAATGCATTCCCATATGAAAAGGTTTAAACATAACATAAACATTCGTATAAAAAATAGCATACGAAATGTCAATACTTTCACCATAAACTATGAATGGTATAAAAATAGCACATCCACAGTCAAACAAATAACAAAACCTTCAATAAAATATAGAAGTTTTGTATCATAATAAATCAACTTCAAATAAGCGTAAAATCTATCAAAACATGTTGACATAGATGAAATCAAAACTCTTTTTAGAGAAATATCTCTTTCTATTTTTGAAATCATTTAAGAGTCATATATTTATAAAATAAAACATTTTCTTTGAAAATATTATTATAATCTTGTAAGGTAAGATTCGACAATTTTTTTGAGGCGTAAAATAACTGTACCCACTGTATAAGTTAAAAAAACATTCTTACCTTAATTTTGTCGAAAAGGTTAAAAAGCACCTTGTTTAGAAAAAAAATGGAATGAGTCATTTATAAACCTCTTATAAAAAGTCAAACAAGGGTATAAATGACCTTAAACCATATTCTAGTAAATAGTAAAAATGTTTTGAAATTCATTTTTAAGAAACATGGATGTGGATGATAAAGAGATCCCAGTAGATAATTACGTATAAACAACCTCGAATAATGAAGAGATTGCGAAATAAACCCCTACCTGCTGTTTTTCCTTGGTTGGGGTAGGTTAACCTCCTGTATAATGGAAAAATAATTGTTATTAAATTATACAATAATCATATATATTAATATGTTATCATATATGATCTTTTAACATTGCGTTGTTAATAATATCTTAGTATTATCGTCGTTTCGGGTGTTAACTTACTCATTTTATTTTATATGTTTTGTTACGTAAGCCATGTTTTTCATGGATAGGTTGTATCTTATTCATATCCAGAATGATATCAAGTCCTTAAACATTATTTTTAAATCATAAAATGATAATTATACTTGAATGGATACGATGGAGAATGAATCTCATCGCGTTCGTGGAGACGGTAGTCCGTACATACGCACGAGCGACAATATCATTATTTTGATATTAAAATAATATATAAATGGATGGAATATCATATATAAAGAATCATTAACATGTTATATTTACTATTTAAATGAGTTACACATCATTATTATAACCATCCAAATAATAATATATTGAATAACAATTACACCACGATGTGGAGACGGTAAGCCGTACGTACGCACGTATGGTGGCATGTTATTCAAAGGGTGGATAGAATACTGAATATGGTTGTACCATATTTATAATAACATCACAGTATATATATTATACTGGAGTTATTATTTTAGAATGGTAATAACAAAGGAAGAAGAAGTGGAAGAAGAAAGGAACTTGGAAAATGGTGGGGAAATCATTATCTCTTCTTCGGGTTCTTCCTTTTGATATGATCAAAAGGGCTCCTTAGGTTGGATTTATGATCAAACTAAGGCCTCTAGGTTGTATTTAGGAAAGTGTTGAGAGTATTTGGGCAGAGTTTGGCTGAACAAAAGGCTTTGAAGGTGTGAAGAAATGAGAAAGAGAAGTGCCCTTTTATAAGAGGGGTGAGGGGCACCTTTGGAAAAGCTAGAAATATTAATTTATAATAAATTCATATTCAGTTTCTAATGGCTCCAAAGTGGATTATTTAAATTTTATGGTGGGTATTGGTCAAAAACCACTCATCCAATAGAATTTAGATAGTTTTGGGTACTTATATTAACCATATCTTTAAGTATTAACTCTAAGTTAATTAGTTTCACTTTTACAATGTCTCTTGGAATTTTTATATTATATGGTTAATAAACTTACTATATACATCCAAGCGACGCCCAAGTGGTCAATTAATGATACAAATGTCATGATATAAGTCTCTTGGATGAACCATAGATTTTTAGGAATTTAATATCAATTAATAATATAATATTTGTTTTAAAAACTCTTTTGGGTCAATTTTGACACTATTCAATAGTTGATTTTTGTGAAACTCATAACAGAATTATTAAGTAGAAAAAAGTTACATAAATCAATCCTGATATGTCATAGTATCCTAGAAAATTATTTTAATTCATTAAAAGTCTCAAATTATATTTATTTGGGTATTTATAATATCAATTTTTTTAATTTTTCACTATTATGGTAATTACTGCATCATCATTGTGTCATAAATAAATTAAATTATTTAATGTCTAAAAATTATAAATAAATTATCATTATGTAGGAAATATTTTTATATTTCTAATGAATATTTATAGTCGAAAATCCAATATATGGTGCCATCTGAATACTCGAATGGAAGCTATTGTTATAGGAACATTCTACCAAAGGTAAATATTGATCCCACATACCCTGAAAGTCAAGTGAGAAAGATCTCAACATGTCTTTTAAGGTTTGAATAGTCTGTTCTGATTGTCCGTCTATCTGAGGGTGCTAGGCAGTTCTGAAATGAAGTTCAGTATCCAGGGATTTCTGAAGACTCTTCAAGAATCTTGAATTAAAACGGGGATCACGATCAGAAACAATCGATAGGGGTACTCCATGAAGTCTCACAACGTCATTAATATATAGTCTTGCTGGGCGTTTCAGTGGTAGATCTTCTCTTATAGCAAGAAAATGTGCTGACTTGGTAAGACAATCAACAATAACCCATATTTCATTATTCTTTATAGGATTCTTTGGTAGTCCCATGACAAAGTCCATCGTAATATTGTCCCATTTCCACTACGGTATGGGAAGAGGTTGCATGACTCCTCCAGGGTGTTGCCTTCCAACTTTCACTTATTGACAAACCATACATCTTGACACAAAATCATCAATCTCCCACTTCATATTGTCCCACAAAAAATGTGCCTTGAAATCTCTATACATTTTGGTGCTCTAGTGTGTATAGAGAAATTGGAACTATGAGCATCATCCATAAATTACCTTTTTAGATCAGGTATATCAGAACACAAAGTCTCCTCCCAAATTTCAAAATTCCATCTTCATACAGAAAGTCTCTCAGTCTCCTATCATTCACAACTTTAATCCTCTTTTGAAATTCTTCATCATCGGTCTAAGAACTCTTAATCCTTTCTAGTAAATATGGTTTGGAAAACATTTGAAAAAGCATTAATGTTTCTCCTTCCCTGGTTATTCCCATGTTCATCTTCACTAGATCCATGAAAATTGGATCCCTTTCTATTCTCATATTGTTCAAAACTCCATGATCTTTTCGGCTCAAAGCATATTCCACCTTGTTTGCCTTCCCCGGGTGGTAGTGTATCGTGTAATCATAATCCTTGAGTAATTCAAGCCATCTCCTTTGCCTCATGTTGAGTTATTTTTGTGAGAAAATATACTTCAAACTCTTTTGATCAGTATAAATATCACATTTTTCACCATAGAGGTAGTGCCTCCATATCTTCGAAGAAATGATCATAGCTGCTAACTCGAGATCATGAGTAGGATAGTTTTGTTCATTAATTTTCAACTGTTGTGATGCATAGGCAATAACCCTATCATTCTGCATAAGGACACAACCAAGTCCTTTCTTCGATGCATCGCTATAAATAAATAACCCATCATTCCCCGATGGTAGAGTCAATATAAGAGCATTGACTAATCTTCTATTCAGTTCTTCAAAACATTCATCACATTCTTTTTTCCATACAAATTTAACCCATTTACGTGTGAGCTTCATTAATGGGTTTTCCAATCGGGCAAAATTCTGGACGAAACGTCGATAATAACCTGCTAAACCAATAAAACTACGTACCTCAGTTATACTTGTCGGTTTTTTCCATTCTTGGATTGCCTTGTTCTTAGAAGGATCAACAGAGATTCCATATTTAGAGATAATATGGCCAAGAAAAGAAATCTCATGAAGCCAGAATTCACACTTTCTAAACTTCCCATATAATTCATGTCTTCTCAGAGTCATCAGGATAATGCGCAAGTGATTTTCATGATCTTCGTTGCTTTTGGAGTATACGAAGATACCATCAATAAATACCACCACAAATTCATCGAGATACTCAATGAAAACTCTATTCATCAGATCCATGAATACAGAGGGTGCATTAGTCAATCCAAAAGGCATTACAGTAAACTCATAATGCCCGTACCTGGTTCGAAATGCTGTCTTCGAAATGTCTTCCTTCATCACACACAACAGATTGTATCCAGATCGAAGGTCAATCTTTGAAAAGTATTAAGCTCCATGCAGTTGGTAAAATAAATCATCAATGTGAGGTAGGGGATACTTGTTCTTTATCGTTATAGCATTGATCTCCCTGTAGTCAATACATAACCTCACAGATCCATCTTTCTTTTTAACAAAAAGAATAGGGTCTCCCCATGGAGAAACACTAGGGAGAATAAATCCATTATTACTCAATTCCTCTAGTTGTTTCTTTAGTTCAACTAATTTTACAGTGTCCATTCTATAAGGGGTCTTTGATATAGGCCTTGATCTAGGAATTAAATCAATGCAAAACTCAACTTCTCGTTCTGGAGGATGTCCAGGTAAATCGTCCGGAAATACATCTACAAATTCTTTCACAATAGGTACATCCTCTATTTTAACATTATTTTCCTCACCCACAGTTATTTCATTCTCTTCCTCCACAATAATTGAATTTAGTTGAGCTATTGGGGGTATATAGAGATAAGAATTAGGTGGTGACGATTCTGCTCTAAAGATAACGTGTTCCTTATCATCATCCTCAAGAATCGTAACCTCTTTCTTCTTACAAAAAATCTTCGCATCATAGTCTGAAAGCTACACCATACCGAGGATTATATCAAACTCAATCATAGGTATGACGAAGAGATCAGCAGATACAGAAAATATATGTGCTCTAATGGGGACTGATTCACAAAACATTGTTGCAATGATACTTCCCATAGGAGTTTTAACTGACAACTCTCTTGTTAAATCAAATTGGAAATATCTAATTTTCTTAGAAAACTGGGAAGATATGAAACAATGAGATTATCCAGAATCGAATAATTCATTTCTTAAACTTGAGGAAACTATTAAATTACCTGCCACCACATCTTTCGGAGCTTCTACCTCAGCAGTAGTGATAGCAAAAGCTTGGCCTTGATCCCTTGGCCTTTTATGAGGTAAGTTCTCATGATGATTAGTACATTTATTTTCATAATGCCCCATCTCCCTGCAATTGTAGCACTAAACATTGGTAGCTTCCTTCTTCCCCTTGCAATCATAAGATTGGTGGCCTTTTTCACCGCACCTGTAACAGACTCCCATTCCCTTCAAGCAAGTACCGAGGTGTTTCTTCCCACATTTACCACATGATGGATATTCAACCTTTCCCGTCTTCCCCTTATTTCCATTCCTAGATTGATCAGAATGTATCTTATTCTCTTTCATTTCTTTAAAGTTATAATACTTAGAGAATTCCTTTGTGTTCTTGATAGCACATGAGACAATGTCTTCATACGATGAAATGGATTTTGAGACTAATGCTCGACGGAGAAATGGTTTTAACCCATCAAAGAAACAATCAATCTTTCTTCATGGGTTATGTATATAATCTCCAGCATACCTTTCTAACCTTTCTAACCTTGTAAATTTAGCCTCATACTTTGCGACATTCTCATCCTCCTTCTATCTCAGACTTAGAAATTGCCTTTCCATATCTGCTCGATGGTCGCGAGAAAAGTATTTTTCTAAAAAAGATCTTTGAACTCCCTCCATTCAATATTTGATACTTCATCATCTTCCTTCGTATTTTGAATCAATGACAACCATTGATCAGCATCTCCAGTGAGGCGGTAAACTTCCCTGATAACTTTTTCCCTTTCACTACTCCCCAAATCCTGAAATATTTTCTATAGGGAAAATATCCATTTCTCAGCTACTAAGGGATTTGTACTCCCATTTAACGTTGGTGGTTATTGCCTCATGAATCGATCTAACATTGATCCTCCATGCTGCAGATCAGGGTGCTCCATACGGGTAAGGTTATTATTCATAAACTGAGTGAGTTGTCTTAGTATAGTGAATAGCTGATCGGCACCAGTTGCATCACCAGCTCCACTATAATTATCTTGAGTTGGAGGGAAATCTCTACATGGAGTGCATGCATTGATACCGTTTACATTTCTTCTGCTAGGTGCCATTTCTAAACAATAGCATAAACTCGATCAGTTTATGAATCAAAATACATAATCCCATACTTATAAAACACTTAACATAAATTGAATTATTTATGGATATAATCCATAATCATAAAAATGTTTTCTTTGAGGAAGTATATACTCATAAACCCTTCATAATGATTTGTAATGAAAATGAGAGTTATCCTAAGCATATCCCCCGGGAGTGTCATAACCAAGAGTGCAGCAAGGCCCGTTGTCGTGCACCAGTTCCCGTTCGAGTCTATCTCAAAGCTGTGTTTTCGGGTTTTACCCCTAGGTACATCTGTTCCAGAGCTGCCTCTACCTACTAGTATCTAGACAGGGATGTATTCCTTGGAAAACTCAAAAAATCTCTACAATACCAAAATCCTAGGAGGTTCTTCTATTCTAATCCTCAAAGTTCATCTTAGGTCTACGTGCTCTAATCAGAGTTTATCTAAATCTAGCTTCCAAGGATTGTACTAAAATTCCTCTGATACCAATTGTAACTCCCCGACACCAGTTACCTAGAGTCGGTGGTTTATTACATAAAATTGGAATGATCACAAGAAGGATCAAATCTCTAAAGACCGATTGGTTTTGTAGCCTTGGAAACACTATATATATTCATAAGTCTTACATTACATCATAAAAATGAAAACTACATCAACATATTTTCTTCATATTCCACACTCATATCCCAACATACTATCCCTGAAGGTCATTCATAATTTACTTATTCATACCCTGGGAAAAATAAAACATAGAAAATGGGTGAGTTCAAATGCCCAGTAAGGATAACAATATAGCGGAAACAATCATAAATATGAATAAACATTTAACGAAATGTATAACTTAAAACAAAAGCCTTTTAAACTTGAACTTAAACATAGTATGGAAAAAATAAAATTAAATAATTCCATTTACTTATTCACATGGATATTCTAATAATCGAATAATCACATGAAATATCAATAACCACTTTCATAATGATGGAATGCATAATGCCAGACTATCATAACCACATAGCCAAGGCCTCATGCCAAGACTACAAATAAGATTTTGTCAAGGCCATGTGCCAAGACACTAGTTTGTCTCATGAGACCTATGGATGCTTCGAAGAGATATAGCGGGCTCCACCCATCACATATTAAGTCTAATGCATTCCCATAAGAAAAGGTTTAAACATAACATAAACATTTGTATTAAAACTAGCATACGAAATGTCAATAAATTCACCATAAACTATGAATGGTATAAAAATAGGACATCCACAGTCAAACATATCAAAAAACCTTCAATACAATATAGAAGTTTTGTATCATAATAAATCAACTTCAAATAAGCGTAAAATCCATCAAAGGATGTTGACATAGATGAAATCAAAACACTTTTTAGAGAATATCTCTTTCTATTTTTGAAATCATTTAAGAGTCTTATATTTATAAAATAAAAATTTTTCTTTAAAAATATTCTTATAAGCCTGTAAGGGAAGCTTCGATGATTTATTTATGGTGGAAAATAACTGCACCCGCCGTATAAGTTAAAAACAATTCTGACCTTATTTTTGTAAAATAGGTTAAAAACCACCTTGTTTGGAAAACGACGGAAATATTCCTTTATAAACCTCTTATAAAAAGTCAAAAAAGGGTATAAATGACTTTAACCCATATTCTAGAAAATAGTAAAAATGTTTTGAAATTCATTTTTACGAAACATGGATGTGGATGATAAAGAGATCCCAGTAGATAATTACGTATAAACAACCTCGAATAATGAAGAGATTGCGAAATAAACCCTTACCTTGTACTTTTCCTTGGTTGGGGTAGGTTAACATCCTGTATAATGGCGAAATAATTGTTATTAAATTATACAAGAATCATATATATTAATATGATATCATATATGATCTTTTAACATTGCTTTGTTAATAATATCTTAGTATTATCGTCGTTTCAGGTGTTAACTTACTCATTTTCTTTTATATTTTTTGTTACGTAAGACATGTTTTTCATGGATAGGTTGTATCTTATTCATATCCAGAATGATATCAAGTCCTTAAACATTATTTTTAAATCATGAAATGATAATTATACTTGAATGGATACGATAGAGAATGAATCTCATCGCGTTCGTGGAGACGGTAGTCCGTACGTACGCACGAGCGACAATATCATTCTTTTGATATTAAAATAATATATAAATGGATGGTATATAATATATAAATAATCATTAACATGTTATATTTATTATTTACATGAGTTACATATCATTATTATACCCATCCAAATAATAATATATTGAATAACAATTACACCACGACGTGGAGACGGTAAGCCGTACGTACGCATGTATGGTGACATGTTATTCAAAGGGTGGGTAGAATATTGAATATTCTTGTACCATATTTATAATAACATCATAGTATATATGTGATATTGTATTTATTATTTTAGAATGGTAATAACAAAGGAAGAAGAAGTGGAAGAATAAAGGAACTTGGAAAAGGGTGGTGAAATCATTACCTCTTCTTCGGGTTCTTCATTTTGATTTGATCAAAAGGGCTCCTTAGGTTGGATTTATGATCCAAATAAGGCATCTAGGTTGTATTTATGGAAGTTGGGAGAGTATTTGGGTAGAGTTTTTCCGAACCAAAAGGCTTTGAAGGTGTGAAGAAATGAGAATGAGGAGTGCCCTTTTATAAGAGGGGTGAGGGGTACCTTTGAAAAAGCTAGAAATATTAATTTATAATAAATTCATATTCAGTTTATAATGGCTCCAAAGTGGATTATTTAAACATTAAGGTAGGGATGGGTCCATAACCACTCAACCAATATAATTTAGACAGGTTTTGGTACTTATATCAACCTTACATTAAGTATTAACTCTATGTTAATTAGTTCACTTTTACAATGTCTCTTTGTATTTTTATATTATATGGTTAATAAACTTACGATATACATACAAGAGACCCCAAGTGGTCCACTAATGATACAAATATCATGATATAAGTCTCTTGACCTAACCTTAGATTTTTATGAATTTAATATCAATTAATAATATAATATTTGTTTTAAAATATCTTTTATGTCAATTTTGACACTATTCAATAGTTGATTTTTCTGAGACTAATAACAGAATTATTACTTGGAAAAAAGTAAATTAAATCAATCCTAATATGTAATATTATCCTATAAAATTATTTTAATTCATTAAAAGTCTCAAATTATATTTATTTGGGTATTTATAATATCAATTATTTTAATTTTTCACTATTATGGAAATTACTACATCATCATTATGTCATAAATAAATTAAATTATTTAATGTCTAAAAATTATAAATAAATTATCATTATGTAGGAAACTTTTTAGCTATCTAATGAATATTTATAGTACAAAATCCAACATATATAACACTCTATAAAATTTTTTTTTCTAAAAGATATATGCTTATGTCATTTTTGTACTTATTTTAACTTATTTAAAATTTAGTGTCCCTATCACCTAAAAGTGGCTCCATGGGGTCCATAAATAGACCCAATGTTTCCTATGGTCGAACATTTATCAACCAATAATGCAAGGACATGTTTTAGGGTAATTTAGTATTATTATAATATTATTTTTTTAACCTTTATTTACCGGATTTACCTTTAACCATGGTAAATAAAATATTTACCGAAGTAATGATTCAAAATGTATAAAAATAAAAGATACCTATTTACACAATTTGAACATCCTGATTTTAAATATGGAATCCATTATTACAAATTCAAAACACAGAAGTGGAATAAATTAATTTAAAATTAATTCCCGTTGTTAAAACAAAAAGTGTGTTTTTAAGAGATAATAACTATCAAAAGATTGACACTTGTTTATGTCTGGTTTAATTGTAAAATTATGTACAATGACGAATATTGTATTAAATGGTAAAAATATATTATAAATATACTTTAAAACCACTAAAATTCATAATTTATCACTATTAATTATTTTGATTAAAAAAGTTGTTTTTAATTAAAATTTAGTAATTTTCACTATTCATCAAAATATTAAAGTTATCCGAAAAGTAACAAAATTTCACCGTAGGATAAATTCAATATTTGGAATCCAAAAATGAATTCCATTTTAAAAAATAATATATATATAATTTTAAGAAGTAGGTATTACTATTCATAACGGCTAGTTTGATTGGTTATGGTGTGTTAGAACTCTGTGTTGCGTACAACACACGCTATCACATTATTCAAAGAGAAGCGTACCATGAAATCTCGGGGTGTTACAGGATTGATGGAGTAACTGGACATACTATTATCAAACTCCATGTATTATATGGTCTTAATAGGATGGTTATTATAAAATGTGGAGAAGAGGTATGTTTCTTACTTATTTTATTTAGTTCATTATTATTTTGGCCCAAGAGTATCAATCGTGTTTTTTTACTAAGTATAGTAACTAGTTAATATGAGTGTGAAGTAATGGTCTCCTACATAATATCTGAATCAAAAATTCATATATATGGCTTAAAATGTTAAATATTGTAAATTACCATATTTCAATAGTCACCCAAATTTCTACAATTTTAAAAAAATATAAAAAAATAACCCAAACCATTTTTGACATGAAGATTCCTAAAATTGACTGTAATTTATAAAAATACGTTTAAAAATATGATAAATTTAATTTTTACTTAAAATATTAATTTGTTCAAAAAAATTATTTTAATATTGTAATCAATTTTATGTCACATTGAAAAATGAATGACAGTATATTAAAATTATCTTATAATTATAATGAAAAAAACTCATTTATGAATATATTTTTGGAAAATAAATTTTCATTTAAATTTGAATATTTATTATAAAATTGTTAATAAACATTTACATTTCACAAAAATACTAACAATTAAGTAATCATTTATAAAAAAATTATTTACTTATTAAATGAAATAAATATATAATATTTTATTATTTGATATAAGTAAATTTTATATATAATTTTATCAATTTGGAAATTATTCTAATGGCAAGTTTATAATTCCTAATAGTCACAATTCTACTCCAATAGTTATGTAAATATTAAAAATAATATCACGATTTATTTAAATTTAGTTTTGTATGTAATGTAATAAATGAAATAAATTTAATTTCATTAAGAAGATACCTATTTTAAAAAATTAAGGTGTTATTTATAGGGTGTGAATGCTCAATTTGTTTTGTGGTACTTTCCTATCATATCAAGGTGTGGGTCCTCATATACAGAGTTGTACTCCCTTGTCACCATGTAGCAGCTAGGAGTGGGTCCCCAACTGAAGTGGGATCTCCCTTATATGTTTAGTAGAGTTACAAGTAGTTGGCCCCTCAACCTGTTATGTGTGGTACATATATAATATTTAGTTCTCCATCTATGTGGTGAGGTGTGGGCCTCTACCTACGTTTGTTATAGAGGATTCATATGATGGTTACTACCTAGTTTTCCCTTGGATGTAGTGTAGTAGCAAGGTGTGGGTCCCTAATTTCTCTCTCTCTATAGAGGTTTCATGTGTTCATGGTCTGCATCTATTCTCTGTTAAGAGTGTACAGTTGAATGGGGAATTCCTATTTATATGAATTTCCTTTAGATTGCGTATTGTGAAAGGCACTGTTGTTGGGATCTATTGTGTTAGGACATAGAGTGGGACCTAGTAAAGTATTTTATGGAGTGTACCATCTCGAATGGGCCATCAGGGATGGATAGGTTGTTACTGATGAATCCTTTCCCTTGAACTAGATCCATATTAGTTGGAATATATCTTGGAGATTGTTCTTGTGGACATGTGTTACATTTAGATATTTGAGTCGAATCATGTGAATTGCTATGAGGTTGAACCCTCATAAGACTTGCAGTATGAGATGAGTATATATGGGTGATTCAGTTAGTGATTGAAATTTCGTCATATCTTGGTTTACAACCCATGTGATTTAGAATACAAGTCCTGTATAGTCAATGGTGGCATTGAGATTGAGTTTCTCTCTCATTTGGCTTCCCTATAGCTCAGTCAACCGAACTACTGGATTTCAGTTTCATCCTCTTCTTTTGGGTTTTGGGGAGCTAATTTATAATTTTTATTCTCACCCTAACATGATATTTCACCACATAAGTTTTGTCTAATGCAGACCACATGCCTAATAGATATTTCCTAGAAGGACCTATGGTAGGAGGAGCTTACTGCACTAAACCGACCGAGGTGTTTACCAGAGCATGGCTGGGAGCATTCTAGTAATTATACTTGAAACTTATCCCCTATTTATAAAAATGTAGGATTATTTAACATTTATTGGTGGGGTTTTATTTTTCCCTTTTATTATTTTTGTACCCCTTTTTTACTCTCTTAGTGAGATATATGTATACATGAATTTCTTTTTTAGTGTATATTATATATACATTATTTTATTGAGATGTTCGTTGGTGCTGCATACAGGTAAAATATAAAAGGCCCCTCATTTGTGTGATATTCTTACTCGGTGCTAGAAGTTATTCCATATCTTATTTGATGGAGGCTTCAAGTGGTCACGGATGAAGCCTTATTTGGTCAAGTCGTGATACAAACCACTAATTCGATGAAGTTATATGAGAACCTAAAGATATGATGAGGAAAGAGTATCCTTATTTTTGTTGGTATTGGTTTGATGAATTTAGAGAGAAAATTAATTTTATGAGTTTTATAATGAATCATAAAGAAATTTTTTATATTTGTTTTTTTATAATAAATGTTATATTTATGTTACATTGTGTTAAATGCCACACTATGTTTTAATGAACAACATTATACAACTAGGATTTTTATTTAAACATAACCATTGTAACCTAGTTGTTAAACTGGGAAGTATTAATTTTAATGAATACATTTTCAAAATAAGGTATGATGGTTTTAGATAAATAAAATATATTGAGAAATAATTACATAATTTTTAGTGAATCCTTTATTCACTTTGAAAATACATTTTTACAAAATATATTATTAGTATAGATTTTTCTGAAAACATATTAAAAATTAATTTTTAAAACATTTTGAAAATTTATTTGAAAAAATGAAAATATTTTTTTTAAATGAACATTTCAAATTTATATTGGGGGGAATGTTTGAGAATTTTTGGGAATGAATAATTATTATATGAATTGTGAAAAATATAAAACAAATCCTTCACATTTAAAGAATTTTAATTTTCTATTTTGCATTAAGATGTGTTTGAAAGGGATTACATAATTTGAATTACAAAAATATTTATTATATAATAAATTATAGTTAATTTTTTACAATAATGAACATTAAAAATAGTGAAAATTAATTATCATGCTTAAGGTTAAAAAGTGTTTACAAGTTGTTAGACTAAAAAAATAAGGGTTAAAATGAGATAAAAATATCTCCACATACTATTGGATTGAAATATTTCAACCATATATCATCAAATATT
The DNA here is from genome assembly GCA_963277665.1 of Viscum album. Lineage (NCBI taxonomy): Eukaryota > Viridiplantae > Streptophyta > Magnoliopsida > Santalales > Viscaceae > Viscum > Viscum album. The sequence goes on along the minus strand of OY728128.1, from coordinate 1,179,677,848 downwards.
TAATGATTATCTATTCATGAGCCTTCTGGAATGTGTCAGATGTGGGTATATCTTTTTTTCTTTTAAAAAATTCCAATTTTGTCCTCTCCCCTACATATAAATGGGCACCCAATCTCTTATCATTTCTACACATTAAAATACACTTTTTTTGATGACCTACCCAAACAAATTCTATAATTACCTCCCCACATATTATATGTAATGTTTTTACTAGTATACCCTCCTATTAATTCCATATGGTTAAACATAATGACATTCTTCGATGAAGTGGTATAATTCTTAACCATTCATTTTCATTTTCATTCTTCTTATAACTCTAAAAAATATTCATAAACCATGATGAAATAAAAAAATAAGAATATTCTATATAATAAAATGTTATAATTTCAATTTAAATAATTATATCCCCCTTATATTCCATGAAATGTTAAAAGAAACCATCAATCGTGTTTACTTTGAACTACTGCCTCACAAATTGATGTAATTAATTTTCCATCAGCCACTCTCACGATTTGAAATAGTAATGGATTCAAATTATATATATATTTCATATGAATTAATTGTAATTACATCTTTATAATTATATAATTATAATATCATATATACCTTATTATCTTAATATCTATTGGAAAACAAAAATGTCACTTGTGTGTACGTGAGGGCTACCTCTTCTATGAAGCAATGTGATATATTTTTCATTTTATTTTTATGTGGATGTAAATAAGTGAATAATTTATGAATTTATATTCTGTATATATAATTATTTACATTATACATATGAAGCAAGCATACTCAAATTTAAAGGTTGAAATTTTCTACTCCAAAACAAACAGGAAAATAAAGTAGTTAAAACTAGAATATTTATTTAAATCATGAATTGTTTATAAATAGTTGGTAAAAGTGTTATAATTAATAATACATTGTATTAAATATGTTATTAAAGTTCTCGAATATATTTAAAATAATCTTATATTTTTTATATTGTAGGTTATAACACGTGTGAAGGAATTCGAGACCCGAGGTAAGGTATTTCTATTCTATCATTATTTCTGGGAGAAATATTCCATAATTGAACACATATTTCTTTTTGGGGGTGTATATACTTCCCCTTTTATAGGTTATAAATGAATCTCATTATTTTCATTGTATTGAATGTTTCAAAGAATTTAGTTTTTATTGTGTATTATGATTCAATAGTTGTCTATGTGGTAAGTGATTTTTATTTCACTTTTACTTCAATGAGGCACATACCATATTCACCGCTTGTTACTTATGGTTTATATACATCCTATTTTATGATTATTATCATGAAAATAATGATACATTAATATCAAAATAAGTTCATTTACTTTTTTGGGTCTTATGATATAAAAGATACCAAAATGATAATGGGTTTATGTTGAAATCTCTTTATGTGTTGTGATTATTAAGGATTATGCTTATGATGATGAATGTTTATGATATATCTCTAATGAAACTCATGAATTATATTTTACTACAATTATTTAATCAAAATAAATTTTTTTATTAGATTTTCCATTTTTATTTATTATGACATATCTCACATAAAACTCATGAATTTTCTTGTAATACATTTATTTCATCAGAATAAATGTATCCCTTTCATTTTTCCTTATTTTCATTATGTTTTGAATTTTATATATTATTTAATTTTTAATTTTTACAAAAGGGATTTAGGAAATAAACTTGTAATTTTCATTACGAGTTAATTCTTTACTTTTTTTTGGGAATTTGAATGAAATATTTGTTTTCACATATATGACATGATTACTATTTTCCACCACTATAAAATATTAATTATTTAAAACAAACATTAAAATTTTCTAAGTTTCTTTTCAAATGCTTTTTTTATAATATTTAGAAATTTATTTTTATATTTTATAAAATTATTTTAAAAATTTAAATGAAATTATATAAAATAATGTTTTAATGACCTTTTTTGGTACTTTTATTTATTAATGATAAATAACATAGTTACATAGATTCCCTATAAAGGAAATAATATATTGATATCATCACTATTCATTCTCTATATGGTTAATGATCATGATTACAGGATTTGTATCAAACTTGTTTCATTTCTATAGGTTATGTTATGATGAATTGTTTAGGAAACACATTTATTTTTCATGGGATATGATACATTACGATGGATTTATGATATTTTGGAATGCATATAAATGGGTTATGACTGTGTGATGGGAGGGATAGAAATTATATAGCCCTCCATTTCATTTAGTAATGATTTATATCTCATGAGATTAGTAGGACTGAAATGGGAAGTGAAATTAGTTCAATAAAGGAAAATTTCCATAGATATAGTAATCATAGTATATTATCACTAATATGATGATTTTGGAATTGAATAAATCACCCTATGATAGTCATCAAAGCATAAAAGTTTAATAATACATGGAATTCTAGCATACACATAATTAAACAAAATCACTATTCATTCTCTAGATGGTTAATGATTATGATTACATGATTTGTATCAAACTTGTTTCATTTCTATTGGTTATGCTATGATGATTTTTTTATGTAACACATTTATTTTTCATGGGATATGATACATTATAGTATATTTATGATCTTTTGGAAAGAATATAAATGGTTTATGACTGCATGATGGGCAGGCCAGAAATTATATATCCCTACATTAGATTTGGTAATGATTTATATCACATGAGATTAGTAGGACTAAAATAGGAAGTGAAATTAGTTCAATAAGGGAAAATATCCATAGATATAGTCTTCATAGTGTATCATCACTAATATAATGATTTTTGAATTGAATAAATCACCCTATGATAGTCATTGAAATGAACCTACAACTATGGAAATGATATTGTTTAATTATGTGTATGCCAGAATTCCAAGTATTATTAAAATTTTATGCTTTGATGACCCATATTCTTTGATTCCATGATGATACATTTTATATTTAATGTGATGATTTATGACATAACTCAAGATTATGATCTTTGAAATACAAGGTGTGGTTTTCAAATGTTATACTAATTTTAGAAAACCCTTAATATCATTTCGTGCTTATGTGATCATTGATATGTCCCGTTATTACCCTTACTGAGAAACTGAACTTTTCCATTATTATGTTTCATATTCTATGGTTATGAAGATGTTTATTATGTATGATATTTCTAATAATGTTTCTATTAATATATAAATTACTGAGAGTTGATGTAGTTTACAGATGAAGCAATTATTTATGTGTACATGTTTCCAACGATACTAGACGAATATGATTCTGGTGTGGATCATTATGTTATGTAATTAATATACATCTAATAATATGCTATATATATGTTTGAAAGTTATTGGCCACTATAATAATCTAAAATGGCTTATCACCATATAAGGATATCATGAAAATATCACCTTCCTTTGGGAGGGGTTGTATACCCTATTTTGAGGGGAGTTCATAACAATGGAATTATAGAATAAAAAACTATAGTGTATTTTGAAATTTCTCAAATTATATTCCCCAGTTTGACATTTCACTAGAAAATTCATGTATATTGTTCAATATTTGGATGAAAATATTGGTTAAAAAGTTATTGGATAGAATAATTTATGTTGAATATTAAGTGCCAGCTTTGTTTTTTTATTACATACATTGTATATTTTCCTGGATAGTGCAATGGTAGTTGATAATTCATTCAAGAGGACAGGTGGAATTTCATGTAATGGTAAGGGAGGTATTTCTAGTAATCATATTTAGGAACCATATTATATTGTAAGTTCTAAATCTTTAACAAAACCATATCTGTGTTGTGGATTATGGGATTCACAATCAGGTTCTTATCCCCTTATCCCATTATCATAGTCATCAGATGAAGGAGGAACTCGTCAATCATAAGATACAATAGTAAGCTATGTGATATGATTTACATTCAGAATGAGTGTTCATGGGAAGGATTGTTTCATCAATGTTTTTGTTTGGGTGATAAGGTAGTGTGATAGTGGACAAACCCATAAGAATTCATTGTTATTTTATACCCCAACACCAAATTTTATGTCTAATAAGAGGATATCATTACTCATATTAAGCTAAAGGAGATGGAGGGATTTCATATAGCACATATCATGAACCACTTATAAAAAGTGGATATTGTGTAGGGTAATGCATACCATAAGGTTATAGAAGTGTTGGGGGAGTAAAGAAATAGAGAGGAAAGAAAGATCATGGGAATTTATATATGGTAGGAGTAGCTATTTTTGGGGATTCATTAAGAGAATATTTGGTAAGATATGCCATATTTCCATTCACTACCTTATCTTCTATATTAATATAAAGTGGTTTTATCCATTCATTAAATATCATTATACTCATAGAAAAACATGACCTTTCAACATTTAGGACAAACAATTATTTTATTATTTTACCATAGATGAATGTGATTTTATCCAATCATAACTCTTCCAATGTTATGTAATAGTCCTTTCTAATGACTAGATGACATAGTATCAAATAATTATATAGTTATGTTCATTTAATTTTATTACTGTAATCATTTGGATAAAATCTATTTGATTTTGAGTTAACTATTTATATCATATGGTCTCCAATATCATCCATAATGGAACCATACTAGTTTACAATAGAGATAGAAAATATTTTCTTCAGGTGAGGTTTGATGGAAAAAAATAATGTTATATTAAATAATTTTCATGAATTATTAATATTCATTAATTATATTTTATTATGGAGGATTCATTATTATAATTATAATTAATTTTCTATCTAAAGGAAATAGATTTATTTCAAACCAAATTGGGTTCTCATAGATTACATGATTTTCCTTAAAAAATTAATCTTTAAATTTTTTAATCTTATTTAATAATATATATAATTTTTGAATTAAATTTGTAAAAATTATATTTGGATGATTTTTTAGTATTTTTCGAAGAATATTGATTCCTTGAATGAATAATAAAAAATAGGTATTTTAATTGAAAATTGTGATTCTATTTAAATAATTTAAAAGTTATATTTCATTTAAAAAATTTAAAACGAGTAAAATTCTATTAATAATAATAATATTTAGGTTATATTAGTCAATTTTAATTTTATTTTGGTGTAAAAAGATTTATACTTATGAAGTAATTTTTATAGAAAACCACTTTTCATTATGTTTTTGGTTTTAATTTTAATCAAAATTATAAAAATTATGAAAATTTAATTTAATGAAATATATTTAATATTTTTTATTATGATAACTAATATTATTTAATAAGTAATACTTATTTTTTGGTCATAATGAATATTAAAAACGATAATAATATGTCACAACGATTAAGGAGAAATGGGTTTACGGTGGGTTAAACTAAAGTGATAAGGGATAAAATGGATTAAAATTTTTATAAATCATATTTAATGGAAATAAATATATCCTAAATGAAATAATATTACAAAATGGTCCATTTTAGTTCCATTTTTAGTAATACATTGATATATTTTAAATTTTTAAAAAATTCAAAGTGTATCATCTCCCTTACATATAAAAATAAATCCCCTATCCAATATACAGTTAAAAACTCATTTGGTTCATCAACTACCTAACCAAATCCATTCCAAATATACCTAAACACTTCCTAGAGTGTTTAAGGTTTTAATAAAGGGAGTATGTTCAAAAAGGTTGTTGAACTTTTAACTTAATGTTTAAGAGTTATTTCGTCTTATACCTCCTTCAAAGCTCATTTATCCATATTAAAATAATAGTATTTTCACTTAAAATATAATATATTTTAATTACGTTGATTTATTTACCTTATTTTTTCTCTTTATTTTCCTAAAGGGAAACAAAACCATGGTTCATGCTTATTGAAGACTTCCACCTCGCGAACCGATGTGATTCATTTTCCATCACGTCGTCTCATAGGTGGTTATAATTATCGAATCAATGTATATATATATGATATTCCTGAAAAAAATATAATTTTTTTAATATTATATTTCATATATCTCTAATTATCCATCCATTGAAAAATGATAATTTAGGGCATTAGTACGTGTAAATTACCACCTCCACGAAGTGATTTGATTCATATTTCATCACCTCCTCACATGGATGGCCAATATAAGTGTATATAAAGATATAATATCATATTATTAATGTAATAATAATTATATAAATATAAAATTATATTTACCCTTTCTCCCTCATTCTTTTTGAAAAATGTAAAATGTTTCTCAATTGTACGTTCGACCTATTGTCTCCATCAATGCAACATAACTCATTTTAAATAAAACTTTTACCTATTGGTTTTTAATATTATTATTAATTAATAAAAATGATAATTATTTCATGATTTTTATTATGGTAATGATGGAGTAATTACCACTTTGACTGTGGTCAACTTACCCAAGTCCTTTTGAAAATATGAACTGAAAATCTTCAAAACACATGATGTGGACTTAACTAATGATGTAATTAAATATGAAATCAGAATAAATGAAATAAAATGTCTAATGATAAATTATTAAAATTGAATAATGTTGTTAAAAAATTATATAAATAATTAAATTTTATTATATAAAAGATAAATTACATACATTACATGTCAGACTTGAGATAATGTCCAATTTACCTTAAAAACATCATTTTAAATATTTAAAAGAATTATTTTATAAATATTTTTCATCCATATTCTACTATAAAAAATTATTCATTTAATATATTTATATTAATGTGTTTGATCTATAAAAGAAGAAATAAGTATGTTTTGACTTTTTTCATAGTTTTTCAAAATGAATATTCTTATGTGTTCTAAATGAAACGTTTTGTCAAAAATAAAAAAAGATTGTTCTATTTTAACATATACAACCTAAACTATTATTCCCACCTCCATAATAGTTATTTTTTTTCTAACATTTAAATATTCCTTGTTTTCTTAAAAAAACTCTTCTTCATATTGTTCTAGAATTTTAAAATATGGTTTTAAATGTAATAGATATTAATATATATGGGAAAAAAATTCTTCTGTGTGAAAATAATATTTTTATGTGTATAATTATAGAAATGAATGTTTTAATGTTTTATTAATATTTTATAGTTATTATGAATTTTTTAATTGATGGAAAATCTTGATATATATAATGAAAATAGGTGGGGCCAAAATATATCCAGATGATATGTGATCTCGATATATATATCTAATGCATTGGTAAAGGGTGTGGAGTTAACCGGTTATAGGATTATCTTTAGATATTATTATAATATACTATTTATGTTATTTAATTTATAAGGGTAAAATTAAGAGTGGTATGAAATTGGTATCCAAATTTACCTATATAATATATCTATACATTCTATAGGTTACCATGAAATCATGTGATTTTATAGTGTACTATGATGACATTAATCTTATAGTAATGTTTATGAAAAATATTTTTCATGAGATAAACAACATTGTGAAAAATATTTCAATATATTTTCATTAATTTAAAGAATTTTATTTTAGTTTTATTTTCCATTTTATATTTGTTATGAAATTTTTTCTAAAATTCATTGGGTAGTGAATTATATTTCTTGTGTAATAAAATGCTTATTTAAATCTCATATATTATAATGGAATAGGAAAAAATTTATAATGAGATTTCTTGTTCTGATGGTTTTCATTATTTATTTGTATATATCCTTTGTAAAGTTATTTTTTCTCAGGCCATGGTTTAAAATTTTTTCATATTTTTTTATGGATATGTAAATATAAGGATGAGGTTTTGATAAAAAATTTTATTATATTTCAGGAAAATAAAATTTATTATGTCAAAAAAGTGTTTTATTGTGTAAATATGGATAATAATTATAATTGCCTAATTTTTCATATAATATTTAATTTTTTCATAGTGCTGACCAAATTCTAAAAAACTCTTCACCAAAAAAGTCATTAAGAATGTAAGAAAAATCATTTCTCTCTAAATATTCAATTTATCAATTATTAATCATCAGGTCCTTATATATTATATCATAGGCTATATTTACATAATTTTATAGGGTAGGATAAGGTAATTAAAATCCCATAAGAAATTATAATTTATAATTATCCTTATATAGAATTTAAAGATTAATATTTTTATTCATCTAAACAATGTTTCTTCAGAGTGATTTTCCATAGGGGAAATATAGAAGCTAATGTAGAAAGATTGTTATAGGAAAATATCCATCCAAATCAATAACCTAGAATAGCTAGAATAATAATGGATCGGTTTTTTTGTGATGGATCATTTATTCATGTTACTACTATGGGTGGAATCTATTTTAAAGGGCACCAATTCAATAGAAAGGAAATATGTTGATAGTGCAACATTTTATGATATAGAACCCTTAATTATTTATTTATTATTTTAACCTAGTTTTGTTAATCGATGGATTAAATATCTATAAAATATATTTAAATTCATTGGATGTTTAGAGTATAAAAATTAACACTTTTTATTTACCATTTTGAAGGTGAATCTAATCATTATTGGGAAATGGTTAAAAATACTCGAGAAATAGAATATATTTATCCCAGGAAATGACATACATTTAATAATTTTATAATTAGGATATATTTTTCTGTGGTTTTTTATCATAGGAAGGGAAACCAATTCTTATAATTAATTTAGAATAAAAAATATTTAGTGGTTGTGTGTGGAGAAGACTTAACCCAATTCGAAAGGTACACTTCCGATTGTATCCAAAATATTGATAGTAAAATGAATAGTTTTTACTCATGATAAAATCCATTCAAACAAATTTCTTTTGACTCTATTAAATTGAAATGTTATGAGAAACATTTTACTTGTGCTAAGTATATAGAGATAGATTTTTTGAATCAACATTTTTTCCATGAAAAAAGGTGAAAATTGGTCAAGGCGGATGGAAATTGGAAAGAATATATTGATGAAATATGAATGTTATAAAATCATGTTCTTCATTATTCATATTTATGGTAAAAATCACATGGGGAATATCTTGATAAACCTATTATTTTCTTCTTATCGTGTTTTTTTGGGAAAATTGATCTTCGTTATAATGAAAAAAATCTTGCTAGTGGAAAGACTAATTTTGATAATCACGAAGTATAGTGTTTTAAAGGTAATGATATGGTACATTAAGCATATATGTGTTAGAATAAGAGAAGAAATTGGGAATTAGGAATACAATAAGTAAAATTGTGTGGTGAAATCATTTTCAACTACTTCTTAGTATTTTGGGTCCTCAAATTATGTGGTAATAGTAATATTAGATTTTGATTCATATTACCCCGTATTCTGGTTTGATTTTGGGTCTTTACATTCTTTTAATTGTTTTAATTTTTCAGGTAAAATGAAAAAAATCACCTCAATAAATAAATTCATGACTACTAGTAAAAATAGTCATTTTTATTATTAAAGAGATAATAAATTAAAACTATATTTTTATTATTATATCCGGATGTTTTTACCATAAAAACATTCTCATGATTATCATTGCATAATTTGATAATATATTTTGTATGGAGTGGATTTCAATTTATCATGCTATGATAGAATATAGATCCACACAATTAATTTCCTAAAATTAGTTTCATTTTTTATAATATAATGAATTCATACCATTGATAACATATCAATAAGATGATAAACTTATAAAAGATGGGAATGAATTTTACCTTACAAATATTGTAAAAAATAAAGGTAATTTTTGTAATGCCCTGACCGTAGTTACCTAGAGTCAGTGCATTATTACATAACATTGGAATGATCACAAAAGATCAATTCTTGAAAGACCGATTAGTTTAGTAGCCTTGGAAACACTAGATACATTCATAAGTCTTACATTACATAATAAAGTGGAAAAATAAAACAAAATCTTGTCTTCATATTCCCTCATACTTTCCCTGTAGGTAATTCATAAAATACTACTTCACATCATTGGAAAAATAAAACATTGAAAGGGGTGAGCTCAGATGCTCAGTAAGGATAACAATATAGCGGAAAATTTCTTAAATAAACATAAACATTTAAAGAAATTCATAACTAAAAGAAATTCCTTCTAAACTTGAACTTTAGCAATACATGGAAATAATAAATTGAAATAATTCAATTTACTTATTCACATGGATATTCTACTAGTCGAATAATCACATTCAATATCAATAACCACTTTCATAATGATGGAATTAATAATTCTATACAATCATAACCATGTAGCCAAGGCCTAGTGCCAAGACTACAAATAAGATTTTGTCAAGGCCTCATGCCAAGATAGTTGTTTGTCTCATGAGACCTAACGATGCATCAAGGAGCTATAACGGGCTCCACTCGTCACATACGCTGTCTAATGCATTGCTCATATGAATAGGATTAAACATAACATTAACATTCATATTAAAACAAGAATATGAAATGTCAATACATTCTCCATAAACCATGAATGGTTTAAAAATAACACATCCACCATCAAACATATCACAATGCCGTCAATAAAATATGGAAGTATTGTATCATAATAAATCAACTTCAAATAAGCTTAAAATCCATCAATGGATGTTGACATAGATGAAATCAAAACTATTGAAGAGAAATATATCTTTTTTGAAATCATTGAAATGTCACACATTTATAAAGGAAGTAATTTAAAAGATATTTTTGAATCAAAGTGTCTGATACCACTTTGGAACTTTTGAAAAGAATTATTATTTCAAAACATTCATGTCCATATAAATAAATCCTTAAAATCATTTTGAAAACATGGACATTAATTAAAAATATTTAGTAAGATAAATCTTTAAAACATTTAAAAGGCACATAATTGTAAAAGAAAATATTTACTATTAAAATATTCTTATAACCCTTTAAGGGAAGCTTCGATGATTTTATAATGGAAGAAAATATCCACACCCTCCGTATAAGTTAAAAAAGACCGTCTTACCTTAATTTTGTCGAAAAGGTTAAAAAGGAATTTGTTTGGAAAACGACTGAAATATTACTTTGAAACGATTTTATAGAAAGTCAAACAAGTGTATAAATGACTTTAACCGATAGTCTAGTAAACAATAAAAATGTTTTTGGATACATTTTTAAGAAACATGGATGTGGATGATAAAGAGGTCCCAATAGATAATTACGTATAAACAACATCGGATAATGAAGAGATTGTGAAATAAACCCTTACCTTGTACTTTTACTTGGTTGAGGGTATGTTAACCTCCTTTATAATGGTGAAATATTTTTTATTAAATTTTAAAAGAGTCGTATACATTAACGTGATATCATATATGATCTTTTAACATTGCTTTGTTAATAATGTCTTAGTATTATCATCATTTGGGTGTTAACTTACTCATTTTGTTTTATATATTTTGATATATAATATGTGTTTTTTATGGATAGGTTGTATATTATTCATATATATAATGATATCAAGTCCTTAAAAATTATTTTTAATCATTTAATGAGAATTATTATTGCATTGATATGATGGGGAATGAATCTCATCGTGTTCGTGGAGATAATATTCCCTACGTACGCACGAACGACAATATCATTATTTTGATATTAAAATAATATATAATTGGATGGTATATCAAATATAAAAAATAATTATCATGTTACATTTATTATTTTCATCAATTACATAACATTACTATACCCATCCAAATAATAGTGTTTTTGAATAACAATTACACCACGACGTGGTGACGGTAAGCCGTACGTACGCACGTATGGTGAGATGTCATTGAAAGGATGGATATAATACTGAATATGGTTTTACCATATTTATAATAAAATCAAAATATACAGAATATAGTATATTTATTATTTTAGAAAGGAAATAACAATTAAAAAAGAAGTTTAAGAAAAAAGGAACTTGAAAAAGGGTGGTGAAAACATTACCTCTTCTTCGGGTTCTTCCTTTTGATTTGATCAAAAGGGATCCGTAGGTTGGATTTATGATCAAAATAATGACACTAGGTTGAAGAGAGGGATGTTGAGAGAATATTTGGGCTGTGGTTGGCCGAAACAAATGGCTTTGAAGGTGTGAATAATTTGTTAGAAGTTCTGTCCTTTTATAAGGGGGAGGAGGGGCTCTTCAGAAAAAACTTAAAGTATTATTTTATAATAAATTAATATTCGGTTTCTAATGGATAAAAAGTTTATTAATAAAAGTATAAGGTGGTTATGGGTCGAAATAATTTCATCCAAAATATTTTAGACATGTTTGGGTCACTATATTAACATTATCTTTTAGTTTTAACTCTTAGTTAATTAGTTTGACATTTACCATGTCACATCATATTTTTATATTATATAGTTAATAAACTTAATATATACATCCAAGAGACCCCCCAAGTAGTCTAATAGTGATACACATTTCATTATACAAGTCCTTTTGCCGAACCTTATATTTATAATAATAGAATATCGATTAATAATATACTGTTTTTTTAAAACTCATTTATGTCAATTTTGACACTATTCAATAATTGATTTTTATTAAAGTCATAACAACTTTATTAATTCTAATAAAATTCATTTAAGCAATCCTAAAATTAAATATTAACCAATAAAATTCGTTTATGGCATCAAAACTATCATATTATATTTATTTTAACATTTATAATACAAATTATTTGATTCATGCATTAATAAGAAAAATACTGCATCATTATTATGTCATAAATAAATTTAACTATTAAATATATAAAAATTATAAATAAACTACCATTATGTTGGAAATCTTTATATATTTCTGATGAATATTTATAGTAAAAAATTCAACATATATAACCTTATGTAAAAAATTGGATTTCTAAAAGATATATGCTTATGTCATTTTTGTATTTACTTTAACATAATTAATATAAAGTGTCATTATCAGTTACAAGTGGCTCCATGTGGTCCCAAAATCGACCCAAATATTTCCATGGTCTGAAAAGTATCAACCAATTGGCTTAGAACACGTTTTAGGGTAATTTAGTATTATTATAATATTATTTTTTACACTTATTTACCAGATTTACCCATTAACCATGTTACATAAAATATTTACCGAAGTAATTATTCAAAATGTCTAAAAATAAAAGTTACTTGTTTAAAAAAATTTCAAATCCTGATTCTAAATATGGAATCCATTTTTCTAAATTCAAAACACATAAGTAGAAGAAATTAATTTAAAATTAATTCTCGTTTTCGAAACAAAAATCGTGTCTTTAACAAATAATAACTATCAAAAGATTGACACTTTCATATGTACAGTTTAAATATTAAATTATGTCCAATGACAAACATTGGATTAAATGGTAAATTAATAATCTAATTATACTTTATAATCACTCAAATTCATAATTTCTCACTATTAATTATTATGATTTCAAAAGTTGTTTTTAATTAAAATTTTGTACTTTTTCAATATTCACCAAAATATGAAAATTATCAGAAAAGTACCAAACTTTTACCCTAATATAATTTTGATATTCTGAATCCAAAAATTATTTCTATTTTACAAGATCAAAAACATAAAATTTACATTTATTAATTTAAAATTAATTCCCACTGTCAAAACCAAAAGACGTATTTTTATGAAATAATTACTATCAAAAGTTTGACACTTTTTTATGTCCAATTTCAAAGTGAAATTGCTTACAATGACCATAATTGGATTAAATGGTAAATATATAATATATTTATACTTAAAAACCACTAAAATTTATAATTTGACAATATAAATTATTTTGATTTAAAAAGTTGTTTTCAGTTACAATATAGTATCTTTCACTATTCACCCAAATATGAAAGTTATCAGAAAAAACAACAAAACATTATCAATAATAAATTATTATGTCCCAATTATATAAAAGAGTTTTATTTTTTCAAATTTAATATATAAAAGTTTAAAATATTGGATTAAAAATTTATTCACCATTAAAAGGCGGTAAAATTGCATTTTTTTGAAAAATATTCTTTTATCTGAAAGAAATTTATTTGTTCATTAATTATGTCTAAGAAATTCATTATATAGATTCTTAAATTATAAGGATTATTAATATATCAATATTCAGTTAATACTATTCATAACCACTTTTGAACAGCTTGTTTGGTAAGTCATGGTGCGCTAGAACTCGATATTGCGTGTAGTGCAAGTTATTGAATTACTTTGAACAAAACAAACGTACTATGAAATCTTGGGGTGTTACATTCTTCCATCCTACAATAAATTGATTCCTTGCCATTTGAAATTATTTTTCGAAAATAAAAGGATGGAAATATATAATACATTTGGGAACACCCACATCAAAAATTAGGTTAATAAAATTTTGTCTTAATAAGAGGAAAAGGGAAATGAAAGTGTCACAACCAAATTATGATCTCGATTAAGAGAACATTGGTTGAAATTAGAGACATATAATTAGAGGGAAAATGTAAATATTTATTGGTATTTATTGAGTCCATCAATCAAAAACAAGTGTAAAATTTAGGGCCTTAAATTCATCAATCTATGATGATTTAAAATACCATCAGTTCAACAAAACATATAGTATTAAGATACAACATTTTTTGTTTTAAGATCCCCTTTTAATGTATAATAATTTATTTCCTCATATAATAAGAAAAGAGAAAAAATATATACTTGATAAGTATAGTCCCATCCTTTAACGAATTTATACCACAAAATCATCTTTCACTCAAAAAGATATTATAACTTAAAAATAATATTTTTTTCTCCTTTTCGTATAGGGTAAATAAATGAATTTATCATTCATTTACTAGAATTTTTTTAAAAATATACTACATTATTCAATACAGGACATCACGTGGGCCAGTGGAAGGTGATACACCCTTGTCGCCCTTCGGTTGTGGGTTCAAGTATCGTGGCCTTGCCAGACGCGATGGGTTGCCGCCCGACCTCCGGGTTGTCCTTTTATGGAAATCCAAAAATAATCTCAAACTAGAATTATCCAAAATACATTTTTCCAAACACATAGTCCAAAATTTATAAGGTAGATAAACACAATGAAGAACCTTTTTTCCACGTAATAGCTTGTGAACACCTTCATCATGTATTCTTATAAAACAAGACAACATCCTAAAATACCACAAAAGCATTTTGATTACATTCATGATCCCTTATTACTTATAGAATACTGGATATACTCTTTCTATCCAAGAATGTTTTAAAATCCAATAATGATGGAATATAAAAATCATTAATCAGGTTCAAGGTAGTCAATAATATTCAATATAATTTATCTAAATCAATCATGTATTATTCCAAAATCACTACCTCGGTATCAGAACCATATTATGGTTTATCTTTCTCTCAACCATATACTTTACAAAAATTTAACCTGATATTGAGTAAATTTTCTTGCTTCCACATAATCTCAATTCCTTAATGAAATAGTTCTGTAGCCCAATCCTTATATAGTCCATAAATATTATACCATTACATTGTTGATACAACACTCAAATGACATAATTATCTAATAACAACATAAAAAATATAATCATTCCTCTTCATATATGGTAGTATCATAACATGATTATTATCCAATATTATAATTTGGGGCATACACTGATGATTTGGACATTGGTTCGCGTAGTGTCCCAACTCCTTGCAGATGAATCATTGTACATTTGAAATTGTTTTTTTACCCGTGCAGTCATGTACATTGTGTCCTTTTTCTCCATAATTATAACAAACTCCCATTCCCTTCAGGAAAGTTCCAGGGTTCCTCTTCCCACAGTTATCACATATAGAAAATTCTTCTTTTCCCTCTCCCCTTTATCCATCTTTCACTATTCCATCCTTTTCATCTCTTTCTTCCCTTCAAAGCCATAAGACTGGGCTAATTCAATACCTATCTTATTGACACATGATATTATTTCTTCATATGTTTCGAATACATGGGTGACTATTTCCCTTCTAAATGTTTGATTAATACCATGAAAGATATGATCCTTCTTACTATTTGGATCATATGTATTGCTGGAGGTCACATTCCATCTACTAGCCGTTATTTCCATACAATAGCATAAACTAGTTTAGTTTATTAATTGCAATAAATAATTCCAAACCTGTAAAATACCTAACATAAATTGAACAGTTTATGGATATAATCCATAATAATAAATATGTTATCATTGTGGAAGAATATAATCATAAACCCTTCATAATGATTTGTAATGAAAATTAGAATTATCCTAAGCATATCCCCCAGGAGTGTCGTAACCAAGAGTGAAACAAGGCCCATTGTCATGCAATAGTTCCCGATGGAGTCTAGCACAAAGCGGTGTTTTCAGGTTTTACCCATAGGTACATCTGTGCCAGAGCCACCTTTACCTTCTCGTATCTAGACAAGGATGTATTGCACGAAAAACTCACAAAATCACTACAATACCAAAATTATGGGAAGTTATTCTACACTAATCCTCAAATTCCATCTTAGGTCTATGTGATCTAATTAGAGTATATCTAAATCTAGCTTCCAAGGTTTGTACTAAACTTCCTATGATACCAACGGTAACACCCCGACCCCAGTTACCCAGAGTCGTTGCATTATTACATAACATTGGCATGATCACAAAAGATCAAGTCTCAAAAGACCGATTAGTTTAGTATACTTGTAAACACTAGATACATTCATAAGTCTTACATTACATAATAAAGTGAAAAACTATAACAAAATCTTGTATTCATATTCCCTCATACTATCCCTGCAGGTCATTCATAAAATACTTCTTCACATCATGGGAAAAATAAAACATTTAAAGGGGTGAGCTCAGATGCTCAGTAAGGATAACAATATAGTGGAAACTTCCATAAATAAACATAAATAATTAATGAAATGCATAAATAAAACAAAAGCCTTTTAAACTTGAACTTCAGCATAACATGGCAAGAATAAATTTAAATAATGTCATTTACTTAATCACATGGATATTCTACTAGTCGAATAATCACATGCAATATCAATAACAACTTTCATAATGATGGAATGAATAATTCCAGACAATCATAACCACGTATCCAAGGCCTCATGCCAAGTATACAAATAAGATTTTTTCAAGGCCTTGTTCCAAGACACTAGTTTGTCTCATTGGACCTACCGATGCATCGAGGAGCTATAGCGGGCTCCACCCATCACATACTAAGTCCAATGAATTCCTCATATGAATAGGTTTAAACATAACATTAACATTCATATTAAAACTAGCATATGAAATGTCAATAATTTCTCCATAAACCATGAATGGTATAAAAATAACACATCCAAAGTCAAACATATCACAAAACCTTCAATATAATAATTAAGTTTTGTATCATAATAAATCATTTTCAAATAATCTTTAAATCCTTCAAAGGATGTTGACATAGATGAAATCAAAACTATTTGAGAGAAATATCTCTTTTTTGAAATCATTGAAAAGTCACACATTTATAAAAGAAGTAATTTAAAAGAGATTTTTGAATCAAAGTGTCCCATACCACTTTGAAACTTTTGAAAAGAATTATTATTTGATAACATTCATGTCCTATAAATAAATCCTTAAATCATTTTGAAAACGTGGACATTAATTAAAAATATTTAGAAAGATAAATCTTTAAAACATTTTAAAGTCACATAATTGTAAAAGAAAACATTAACTATGAAAATATTCTTATAATATTGTAAGGGAAGCTTCGATGATTTTATAATGGTGGAAAATAGCCTCACCCACCATATAAGTTAAAAAATACATTCTTACCTTTATTTTGTCAAAAAGGTTAAAAATGACGTTGTTTGGAAAACGACAGAATGACTTATTTCAAAACATTTTATAAAAAGACATACAAGGGTATAAATGACGTTAACCCATACTCTAGGAAACAGTAAAAATGTTTTGGAACACATTTTTAAGAGACATGGATGTGGATGATAAAGAGGTTCAAGTAGATAAGTAAGTATAAACAACCTCGGATAATGAAGAGATTGTAAAATAAACCCTTACCTTGTACTTTTCATTGGTTGAGGGTCGGTTAAACTTCTGTATAATGGTGAAATAATTGTTATTAAATTATATATGAATCATATACATTAATATGATATCATATATGATCTTTTAACATTGTTTTGCTAATATTGTCTTGGTATTATCATCGTTTCGGGTGTTAACATACTCATTTTCTTTTATATATTTTGTTACATAAGCCCGATTTATTATGGATATGTTGTATCTTATTCATATCCAGAATGATATCAAGTCCTTAAACACTATTTTTAATCATCAAATGAGAATTATAATATCATGGATATGATGGGGAATTAATCTTATCACGTTCGTGGATACGGTAGTCCGTACGTACGCACG
This sequence comes from Viscum album, assembly GCA_963277665.1. Classification (NCBI taxonomy): domain Eukaryota; kingdom Viridiplantae; phylum Streptophyta; class Magnoliopsida; order Santalales; family Viscaceae; genus Viscum; species Viscum album. Next base: position 1,179,659,484 of record OY728128.1, on the reverse strand, counting down.
AGCGACAATATCATTCTTTTGATTTTAAAATAATATATAATTGGATGGTATATCATATATAAATAATCATTATCATGTTATATTTATTATTTTCATCAATTACTATCATTATCGTACCCATCCAAATAATAATGTTTTTGAATAAAAATTACACCATGATGTGGAGACGGTAAGCTGTACGTACACAAGTATGGTGACATGTCATTCAAAGGATGGATAGAATACTGAATATGGTTGTACCATATTTATAATAACATCACAGTATATATATGATACTGGATTTATTATTTTAGAAAGAAAATAACAAAAAAAGAAGAAGATGAAGAAGAAAGGAACTTGAAAAAGGGTGGTGAAAACATTACCTCTTCTTTGGGTTCTTCCTTTTCATTTGATCAAAATGGATCCTTAGGTTGGATTTATGATCAAACTATTTCCTATAAGATTAAGTGAGTGAAGTTTAGAGAGTATTTGGGCAGGGTTTCTCCAAACTAAAATGCTTTGACGGTGAAATGAATTGGGTAGAAGTTGTGTCCTTTTATAAGGGGGAGGAGTGGCTCTTTAAGAAAAACATAAAGTATTATTTTAAAATAATTTCATATTCGGTTTCTAATGGCCCCAAAGTGTATTATTCAAAGTCTAAGGTGGTTATGGGTCAAAATAAGATCAGCCAATAGATTTTAGATAGGTTTGGGTCACTATATTAACCTTATCTTTTAGTTTTAACTCTTAGTTAATTAGTTTAACATTTACCATGTCACATTGTATTTTTATATTATATAGTTAATAAACTAACTATATACATCCAAGCAACCCCCACGTGGTTCATTAATGATACACCTATCATGATATAAGTCCTTTGGCCGAACCTTAGATTTTTAAGAATAGAATATCAATTAATAATATAATATTTGTTTTAAAAACTCATATATGTCAATTTTTACACTATTCAATAATTTATTTTTGTTAAAGTCATAAAAAAGTTATTAATTCTAATAATATTCATTTAAGAAATCCTAAAATGAAATATTAACAAATAAAATTATTTTATGTCATCAATACATTCAAATTATCTTTATTTTTACATTTATAATACCAATTATTTGATTCATTTATTAAAAAGGAAAATACTAAATCATTATTGTGTCATGAATAAACTTAATAATTAAACATCTAAAAATTATAAATAAAATATAATTATGTAGGAAATATTTTTATCTTTATAATGAATATTTATTGAAGAAAATATAACATATATATCCCTATGTAAAAATTATATTTCTAATAGATATATTCTTATGTCATTTTTGTATTTACGTTATCTTAATTAATATAAAGTGTCATTATCGCTTACAAGTGACTCCATGGGGTCCCAAAATCGACCCCAATATGTCCATGGTTGGAAATGTATCAACCAATAGGGTTAGAAAACGTTTTAGGGTAATTTAATATTATTATAATTTTATTTTTTACCTTTATTTACCGGATTTACCCTTTAACCATGGTAAATAAAATCTTTACCGAAGTAATTGTTCAAAATGTCTAAAAATAAAAGTAAACTATTTAAAAAATTTGGACCTCCTGATTCTAAATATTTAATACATTTTTATAAATACAAAACATATAAGTGAATGAAATTAATTTGAAATTAATTCCAGTTGCCGAAACAAAAAACGTGTTTTTAACAAATAATAACTATCAAAAGATTGACACTTTCTTATGTCCATTTTAAATATGAAATTATGTTCAATTACCAAAATTGGATAAAATGGTAAAATTATAATATAATTATACTTTAAAATCACTCAAATTCATAATTTATCACTACTAATTATTTTGATTAAAAAAGTTGTTTTTAATTAAAATTTAGTAATTTTCACTATTCATCAAAATATGAAAATTATCAGATAGGTACCAAAATTTTACCCTAAGATAATTTCAATATTCAGAATCCAAAAAAGAATTCTATTTTACCAATTTAAAAACATAAATGTTTCATTTATTAATTTAAAATTAATTCCCGTTGTCAAAACCAAAAGACGCATTTTTAAGAAATAATAACTACCAAAAGATTGACAGTTGTTTATGCCCAATTTCAAAGTGAAATTACTTAAAATGACCATCATTGGATTAAATGGTAAAAATATAATCTATTTATACTTATAAACCAATAAAATGTATATTTTAACAATATAAATTATTTTTATTTAAAAAGTTGTTTTCATTTAAAATATAGTATTTTTCACTATTCACCCAAATATGAAATTTATCAGAAAAACACCAAAACATTATCACAACAAAATTATTATGTTACGATTTTAAAAAAGAAGTTTATTTTGTCAATTTGAATAAATAAAAGTTTAAATATTGTATTTATAAAAGAATCTCCATTAAAAGGCAGTAAAATTTCATTTTTTTGAAAAATACTTCTTTTATCTGAAAGAAATGTATTTGTTCTTACATTATGTCTAAGAAACTCATTATATGGATTCTAAAATTATAAGGATTATATATAGTTCAATATTCATTTAATACTATTCATAACCGCTTTTTAACGGATTTTTTGGTATGTCAAGGTTGATAGAACTCGATGTTGCCTGTAGTGCAAGTTTTTGAATTACTTTGAAAAAAATAACGTCCTATGAAATCTTGGGGTGATACAATTTTACAGATTAAACTTTTTCAAATAGTAAAAGAATTCCGGTGAAATATTCTAGATGTGGTTCTTTTTATTATACTCATTTATGAAATTGAAATTATTATTTACTTCATTACTAATTCTACGCCATTTCCAAAAACACATTATCGAATGTCTCAATTAGAAATTAATTATTTAAAAAAATATTTGTTGTATTTTATTGTTAAGTGTTTCATTTGATAAAAACATCACCAAGTATCTGTCCTATTTTATTTATTAAAAATATTCATAGTTCCAAGATACATTGAATTTTTTATAGAGTATTAAATTATATTATTTTTTTGAATATGTATCTTCCTCCTCATTTTGATGGCTAGTTTAATTATCTCCAAGGAGCTAGTTATTTTTTCCATGGATGATTTAATGTTTTAGTAACACCTGTTGAATGTGAAGGAGGATCAAATACCTAATATAGAGTTTCATACTTGGTATGGGAATTATGAGTTGTTTGTCATTTAATTTGGTTGTATGAATTCTACACTTTTATTCATTGACATTATAAATAGAGTTTTCAATGAATATTTAAAAAATCTATTATTGTGTTTATTGAGTATATATTGGTTTCTTCTAAAATTTATGAGAATCAATAAAAACCAAAATGTAATATTATATAAACAATGATTGAAATTAATTAATAAATATTTTTTTTAAATATTTTTTTTGTTACAATTGATTTCATTCCTTGGACATATAGTAAAAAAAGATGGAATAACAATTCATATTTTTAAAAGTAAAGTGGTGGATAAATGGAAAAGGCCAATAAATATTTTGATTCTTTATATTTTTCATTGAATATCATAATATTACTAATGGTTTTTTAAAACTCTATTTTTTTCCCTATCCCACTAAAAAAGATAACAAAGAATTGAGTTGTGTTAATCTTCACAATGGAATGTGATGGATGCTTCTTAGAATTTAAATAAAGATTATTGAGTTATCTTATTTTTTCCCTATAATCCTAAAATTCTAATATCGTTATCTAAATATATGCTTTATTGAAGAGACTAGGTTTTTTAAATATAAATTGTGAGTTAAATTTTTATGCTACACCTCAACTAAAATTTGAAAAGAAAAATTATTCTATATATGACCTTGAACTAGTTTCTGTGGTGTTTGTTATAAAACTTTCAATACATAAATATATATGGAGTTAATTTTTGAAATATATACTGATAATAAAATTGTAAAAGATATATTAATATAGAAATATTTTAAGATGATATATTGGGAACAGATAGAATTTATATAGTATTGTGACTGTAAAATTCATTACCACCAAGGTAATGTAAATAGAGTAACATATTCTTTTATATAGAATCATAAATAAACATTAACCATGTTATGTTTTTTATTGACCACTTTTTTACTAATTTTATGAATGATTTATTAGAAATTAGGAATGAATGAACATCCACTATTTTCTTTAATGTGTTTACACAATCCTATTTTTTAGATAGAATAAATCAGTATTAGAAGGAATATATTTTATTTTTGTAAAAGGTAGAATGGGAAAATAAATATAATTTTTCTTCACTAAATATTGAAAAACAAGGACTGTTGAAATTCATATAAATTTTGTGTGTTCCTTGTTTCCCCCATTTGAAGGTATAACTGTTGATTAAGGCTCATTTACCCCCATTTTTAATTCATCCTAACATCAAAACAATTTATAGATTTCTTCTGAAAAATTCTAGGTGTGAAGGAATGAAGAATGATATTTCTAATTTTAATATGATTTAATTGAATTATCACAAAGTTAAAGATGAATTATAATTATAAAATAGAATTCCATATAATTTTTAAATTTTAAATAAGATATTTTAGAATATATTCATGGATTTAATTATAGGAATACCAAAGTCATATAATGGTAATAAAATGATTTTAAAAAATATTCATCAATTTACTACATCTTCTAATTTTCATTGCATTAGAGATAATATATATTTATAATAGAATTATAAACTCTATATTAAACTTATAATTAGATTATATAGATTCCATCTTACTATTGTATCTGATCGTGATCCCAGTTTCACATATAATTTCTTTAGTGGACTTCATATGTCATTCTATACTGAATTAAATTTAATTATTTTCTTTTCAACTCAAATTTATGGAAATTAGAGGATAATTATTCAAAAATTAAAGGATATTCTTTAGGATTATTTAATAAAATATCAATGAATTTTATTTCACCATCTTAATTTTGATGAGATTGATTATAATATAATTTTTCATTAAAGAATATAAGAGGAACCTTTTACGGACTTATATGGATTTTCATTCAACCATTACCTTGGTGGGGTGAAGTTTGGTAATGAAAGTAATTATGACTAGAATTAGTCGCAAAAATGGTTCATATGGTTCATATGATTCATCTTTATGTGAGTTTTGAATAAATTTAGAAGACAAGTACTATAGAAAATCTGAGGAATGATCATTTATTTGAGGCAGGAGGTCATGTTTTTCTTAAATTTCCTCCATGAAATAATTTTTTGTTTTTTTACTGAAAGGAAGCTTTGTGAATAGTTAATCAGACCATTTTATATTTTAGAAGAAAAAATATCAATTGATTTTTTAGTGGCCTTAAATTTAATTTTACCTATGTTAGATGATGGATTTCATGTTTCCTTATTACTATAATATACATAAGATATATATCATGTTTTTACTCCTAAAGTACTTCAGTTGAAGATAAAATTTACTAAATGGAGAAACCAGTGTAAATTTATGACCATTGAAATAATGTATTTTAGAATAAATTTATTTACCAGGTTTATATTTTGTTTAAAGAAAATATCATTGATGATGTAACATTGGAATCATAAAATTCTTAGAGGGAAGGACATCCCCACTTGTCTAAATATTAAATTAAAATATGCACACAGAATTTCCAAAAGGATTACGATTTTAAAAACCTAGATAATGTTAAAATAAATCTTATCATTACTTATTAATATTAATTAACTATGTTTTATGGAGTTATATTCATTATAATTACATTTGGTAATTTTTCTTATAGATTGGAAAAAAATTATTATTTATAATATTTTTTTCCATGAATCATATGATATTATTTTAAAATATAATTTATATATTATAGTAATGTAAGTTGAAAAAAATTATTCTTTTTTGAATCTAACTTGTGAAAATTATTTTAGGTTAACTTCTTATATAATTTTCTGAAAATATAAATTTTCTAATGAATAGTAAAAAATACTAATTCTTGTGGGAAAATATATTTCGATTTCAATAATTTAAATGGTTATATATTGTTTTTATAGGATATTCAAGGTAAAAATTAGTTCTCCTATTTAATAAAAAATTTAATTCAGATCATTTAATTCACTTTTATTGTTGATTTTGGGAAAAAATTATATTTTGGAATATATGTTTCAGGAAAATGTTGTTTCATCGCATTTTTAGGTTGAATTTTATATTAAATTATTCAACTTATATGAATTTAATTTTACAAAATATATTCCGTATTCATAATAATCATAATAAAAATTATTTTATAATTTTTAACTAATTTTTTCATAATGAATAGGAACTGTAGTAAAAAATAATTTCTATGATTGGTGTTAAAGGAGGTTTATTGGGGGTAAAAAACTATAAAGGGTTAAATATGACATAAACATTTATAAATCCTATTATGTAGAAATATTTCAACCCTATATACTATCATGTTTTCATATTTTCTATATTGTGTCCATTATTCATGATTGATGGATTAATATATTTCAATATTTTTTAAAAAATCAACTTGGTGCTCTCACCCACTTATAAATGGTCACCCCCTCTCCTATCCAATAAATTTTTTATAAAACCATTTCCTAGTCATATACATACCCAAATATATTCCATTCAACCTTACACACATCATATAAGTATTATTTCTAGAATAAAACCAACCTTTTAGGGATTATGTTGTTAAGACAAATTATTTTTCGGAAGATGATGTATGATGTTTTGCTAAATGTTTTAGTTTTATTTATTATTATACAACATTAAATGATATTCTAAACATTGGTATATAATAAAATCAAGATATACCATATACTATGATTTTAATTTTTTTATTTATTAAATTTAATATATCTTTATCTTTATCTAATGGGAAATGAAACAGTCAATCAATTGTATAGTGGACTACCACCTTGCAACCTGATGCGATTTTTTCCTCTCCACATTTCATGGTAGTTGATAATTATTATTTTAATTATATATATTATATTAACACAAAAATTAACTTTCTTTAATTATGATATATCATCCATTTTTTTATCTTTACATCAATTGGAAAAAGATAACATTGTTTGTGTATATGTATTAATAACCATTACTAAGAAGCTATGTGATTGTTTTAATCACCTCCTCACTTGGATTGTTTATATAAGTTTATTTAGTGATATAATAAGATACATTTTTTATAATAATCATCATGAAACTAAATAATCATTCTAAACTTATTTCACTTATCTTTTTCAGAAATTGAATTGTTACACTTGTGTTTGTATGGCCTACCATATCCATGATTATTAGGTAACTAATCTTTCATAACAATATAACATATATAGTTCTAAATGTATAATTAATATAAAAATATAATAATTATTTCCGGATTAATAATCTATCGATAATTAAATAATGGAAACTTTTACCATGGTCATTATACCTAAGTCGTTTAGAAATTATGAATCGAACAACCTCAAAACACATCTTGAGGACATAGATGAATTAATAGTAAAATATATCAATAAAATAAATGGAATAATTTTTTAAGTTATAATTGGATAAATATGGAAAATTTTATTCTAAAATTATATAATTGATAGTTTTTTATTAAACATAATTCGAATAATGTATGTCATAAGTCGGACTCAAGGTATGGGATAATTTACTTTAAAAACATCGTTATAAATATTTTAATGACATGATTTGATAATTTTTTATTCTTTTTAGATATTTTTAAAATTAATCTATTAATATATTTAAATGTATATATAGGAATTATATATTACATTTTATATGACTTTTGGATTTATTTCAATTTTTTCCAAAATGAATATATTTATGTGTTTTATACAAAACATTATGATAGAAATGGGAAATTCAATGCTATAATTTTATTAGAAAACATAAATGGTTTTTTATAAAAATATAACTTTTATTTAATTTTTTTTATTCCTTTATAATAAACCATGTTTCATTCAAAGGAGAACACTAATTACATTAGTTTTGGATATTGTCAAAACAGATTTTTAATGTAATGGATATTTCAAAATATAATAATGTTTTTCTTATGGAGGAAAAGAATATTTATATGATAATGATGATAGAAATAAAGTTTTTAGGTGTTTTTATTTTTTATGGTTCCTGTTTATATTATGTTGAAGGGCGATCCCAATATAGCACATTATGATGTGTGAAACTAATATAGATCATGATGATGAGTAATCATAACATAGAAAATGGTGACAGGTGAGATTGATATAGCTTTCCAATGCATTGTGTAAAGGGTTAGAGTTATGTAGTTATAGGTTTCTCAAAATAGATTGTTGTAATTTACTAGTAAGGTTATTACTTTTGTAAGATTGATTTTAATTCATATATAAAAATTATGTCCCATGTTATTTACAAAATTTGTCCATGATTTTAATCAGTTTCATAGAATTTTTGTGACTTTACAATATAATATAATGAGACTTTGTTTAAATGAATGTTTATGATACTTCTTAAGTGTAAAGTATATAAAATTGTGGAATAATTCATGAATTTTTTATGATTTTAAACAAAAAATTATTAATTTTAGTTTTCCTATAAGATATATAAAGATATGTTTTATTAAAATATTAGGGTAGTGAAGTTGGTTTCATTTCAATAATGTTTTTTATTCTGAACTCAAATTTTATTATGAAAATGAAAAATTATTCTAATGACAATTAATGTACTAAATGATTTATTTATTTATTTCTATATATCCCTTACAAATATTTTTTTCCACATCCTATTGTTTAAATGTGTTTCATAGGTTTTTGTAGATGAGTATAGAAAAGCATGTTTCCAAGATTAAAAATGTGAATACATGACATGGAATGGAAAATTATTAAAACATAGATGTTATTCATTGTTCGAAAAATTGATACCGAGAGTAATTTTCCACTTTTTTTTAAATATTTTACTTCTTATTGTTGATTACTTAATTCTATAAAACTATAATCCAAAAATGTATTGGGGAATGATTTATTGTGATTTTTTTTATCGAAACCCATTTTCAATTTATAAATGGTTGGGTCCTTATATATGTCATCATTGGAGGAAAACTAATAAAAATAATTTTCTGAGTCTCGTATTGTTCTTAAAAAATACAAAGACTCAAGATATAATAGTTGTTTTTAGAGTGTATAATGACATCATTCCTATAGATGTAGTTAGATTTCCCCCATGTGAGAGGAAGTGTTCAATATAAACCTAGTACTAGGTATAGTATCGGTATATAGGGATTCCTATTGGATTTATTCACCATGACACCCTGGGATAAGGGTATAAGTGGATGATATTTTCTATAATGGATTCATACTCCACATTTTTCCCAATGTGATGATCACACCTTATTTTAGAACAAGACAAATGTGATTCTATGGGATTTCATTTATTATCGGATGATAAACCAAGTGATTATGAATAAAATTTTTCCCATTCATTGAATTATATAATTAATATACTATTTTATGGGATTCATGTTTTTCTAAATGTTAAAAATATATCAATATGTGATCATCTATTACCTTGATAAGTTGAAATAGAGAAAAAAAACATAAATGATTATACAATCATTACTATTATTATTAATTTTTTATTTTGGTTGATGATTTACCAAGTTGTGTTCATGCGATTTTCAAATTGAGTATTCAACAACAGTTTAGAGATATTTTTAGTACTGTTCATTATTAGAATATTTGAATATTCATGGTAGAAGTAGGATAATGTGTACCACTTGTGGATTGTTTGAAATACAATTATGTTGAATAAACTATACAAGAAGATATTGCTCTATTTGTTATGGGTCTATCATGTTCATTTATTAGTTCATGTCATATCCAAGGAATGATGTTTGGTCGATCATATGAAATTAAATGATTTTAGAAAATAGGAAATACCTTAATGTGAATTTTATATTTGGAGTCTCTTGGGTTTATATTGATATTTTCATCATAATATCCTTAACATATTAACAATATCTATCCCTTAATCATCATTGAAAAATTAAGGGTAAGATTTCATATTGAGGGATTGTTGTTAAAAATATTATGAAATATATATTACACATACACTAATTCTTAATACTCTTATGAAGGGGGTTTCTTGTGAATTGTATTATGATGATTTTCTGTATATCCTTATCTATATAATTATGCATGATAATGTGGTCATAAACTCTAGATTTAGTTTTATGTGTCCAAATAATATAATTATTCCACCCATAAATTAAAGTGGTTACTAGTTTTTGTTTCTTTGTATTCATGGAGGCACATACTATTTTGAGTCTGATTCATGGTAGTCTCTAAAAAATGATATTGAGGTACATCTTCTATTGACTTGATGTGAATCTACAATAATAATGTAGGGTAGATTTTATCCATGAAAACAATATTGAGATCTCCTACACTCATATAAAATTGAATAGGATAGATAATTATAAAAGTAGGAATTCAATATGAAATATGGTTTATAGAGATATGATTATATTATAACTATGGAGTAGTTGTATACCTTGACTCTAGATATTAAAGATATTTATAGATGAGTGGTTTTGTTTCGAAAAATGAAATCTCTACTATAGTGAATGGATTTTTTTATTCTTATTTTGATGACCTTTAGTGTGAGGTGTTTTGATATCACATTTCTCATAGAAATTCATCATAGTGCTATAAAAACATTAGTAATAACTATATTCTTTTGTATGGGAAGTATTTTGCCTCTTTTTATTCAAAAGAGAGGTGTTTCATTCGTTCCACCATTAAAATTTGTCAATTCACCATAGTCTAGTAATGATGTATTGGGAACATTAGATTAATATTATATAGATTAACATGAATCCCTAAAAAAATTATTTTCTGGTTTTGAGGCCTCACCTTCTGGAGAGTGAGGGTAGAGTGTTGTATGTAATCTAGGTTGTTAAATTCAATATTTATTACAAAATGAAAGTGGAATGATATCATTATAGGCTATGTGATCGTAAGGCCAAATATGAAAGAAGGATTTAATGATATATTTTATACTTTGTATAGACTCCTTAAGGATACCATATTTCTTATTATTGGGATCATACCCTAGTATATTATATGGAATTTTTTTATCGATTAGACGGTGAATCTCTATGGTATGCCTCTGATGATCTATTGTAATCAGTATACACTTTTGAATTCAAGATTATGGAAGGAGCTATAGTATTCCATTAGATCACTTATATATCTCAGTAGTTCCTTTCTACCATGTACTAATAAGAAAACAAAGTGGAGTTTATAGAAAATAGAGGATATGATGAGGGAATGTGTCTTGGATTTTTGAGGTTCAAGGTCTGAGGATATTACCCATATAGAATTCACATATAAATATGGCTATCACTCAGGAATTGTAATTTCAATATTTGTGGATTTTTATTGGAGACATTTTGAATCTATTTTGTGACGAATTGAGGTTATAAAAGCATATTTATTAACCCATAATTTTTTTGGATAATAACATAATATATATCATTATTTCAAGATGATATGAGGGTTACTCATAGTCGATAAAAATCATATGAGGTTCATTGGAAAATTACCTAGTAATTCCAAATGGGTGTCCATTTCATCCTAGATTATTCCCCATATAGATGAAAAAACAAATTTGAGTAGAGGTAAAATATATATATAAGGTTCATTAGGCCCTTTGATATATTTGAGAAACTATGCGAGTCATCAAATTTTTTCTCTCTACCACCTCAACATCAGCATGGGAACAACATTATCAACATGTATCAACTTTGAAGGTATCTCTATGATCCATCCCATATCCTTTCCTCGGGTAATCACAATTCTAATATGGAGTCTATATTCAAAGAAAATGATATATAGATATGATAACATCATTTGTTGTGTCAATTATTTTTTATGATCTTTCTTGATAGAGGGATGTGGAGACATGGAGGTGTAGTTGAGAGTAAATGTGATCTGCAAGACTCAATGTGAGATTAGTATCCCCACCTCTTTATATGATGTATGAATCTAAACATTTTTTCTATTTATTAATTTTATATTTTTAATTATGAAATGTTTTTTGGTGTTTAAGATGAAATATTCCATGTTTAAGCCTAAAGGTTACTTTACCACTTGTGGGTAATTTAATTGTTTGATGAATTTTAATATTACAAAATTCATTTAAATAGTGTAAAATTGTTAGTTTACCCACTCTTAAAGATTTCATAAAATTTATTAGGGTTAATAATCATATTTAGAATTAATATTTTATATTTTAAGTCATGTTTTAAATTTTTTGGGAATATAATGTTTTTATAAAATTTAATGACTTTGAATAGTAATATTTAGTTTATTGATTAACACATCATTAATTTCTTAAGTGACTATATATTTCCATTTATGGAAATCCAAATTCCATAAAATATAATTTATAAATTTCTTCATAGTCTAGGATTCCTAATAAAGGTAAATCGAAGGAAATTCATGTGATTAGAAAATAATAGTTATTGTTCTTTGGAATTACTGTTTTCATTTTTTTAACTTCATGATTTTGAATTTATATCATGTTTTTCTATATCTAAATCAATTAATTTATTCAATATTTTTTAGTATGTTATTTGTGAAGTAAAAACAGGAAGAAATATTTTTATTGAAAAAACCCAACAATAATATTTTGATTAATCATAGAGATCACTTTTAGTAAGATCCACATATAATATTATATTTAACTATAAATCAAAAAAATATACTCTTAATATATTTTTATTTTTATTTTAATATATTTTGGAGTGGGAATTTTTTATTCTAATATTTGAAATATAATGAACTATAAAAATTAATGAATAATTAGAAATCAAACTATATTCCATAGCATACATATGGATAAGATGAAACCAACACAACCATTTTTAGTGTGATTTCATAAACGATTTATACTTTATTTTGGATATTTTTTTCATATAATCCCCCTTATATATCTCATTTAAATCCATTAATGACTAATTTACATTAAATGTCTTATTTTTATTTTATCCTCATAATTATATGAAGGTATAGTGGAAATTTATTTGAAAATAAAATCTTTCTCTCACTAGTATTTCACAGGGAGTGTGGAAATATAATGGTAGGGATGAATGAATGATGGTGTGTGGTGAAATTAATCTCAGTTGTCTAATGAATAAACAAAAGGATTGAATAGTGTCACTTTAGAGCTATCATGAATACATTTTTTCATTACCTATACAATGTGGTTTAGACTTGTATTTCCATATAATTAAATATTCTTACCACATAGGCTTCACAATGTGGAGAAGGGGTGATCAGGGACCAATGGGTTAATGTCATTATGGGGTTTTCAACTTGTTATAGTGGGGAAACTCTCTCTAAGATAAACCTCTTACTATGCTCACGGGGTTGTAGTTAGGCAATCAAGAGAATTTTCCCCTTGAGAAAGTTGAGACTGAATCACTTATATTTCACAATGTTTTTCTTAGTATTGGAAACGCCCCATGGTCTATAGAATACTACATCATGAGATTTAAGAGACGAGTGAACAATCCTACTACCCCTCTCCACATTTGTTGTGAAGGTAACACTGTTGCAGATTTCATAGCTTCTAAGGTGACCATTAGTGAGCAAATATCTATCTTTTCTAGTCTTGGTTCTATTCCATCTGATGGGGTTCTCTTTGTACAAGCTGGTGCCCTCGGTCTTCAAAAATATCAACCTACGTGAGTCCTTATCCTATATTAGATGTGTCTTGTACATTGTTTTCTTTTCTTTTAAATAAGTCTATAATAATGATGTATAGTCATTTAACTTAAATTATCATATATAATCCTACACAGCTACACCCCCTAAAAATTAGGTTCATCCAATTATTTGACGGAACTGGATCAACATAAGCCTAGTAACACATATATAGTTTTCTGGTTCATGATCAGGCATTCACTACATGATACTGAGATAGAAATAGAGACTTATTCTACGGACCAACAAGTTAGCACATTGGGTTCCATGTGGAATTCCCTTTACTAGTTGAAACAACACCTTGGAACATTTGTGAACAAACCAAATATATTTCTATCACCAATACATCATATGGACTCCTCTAGAAACCCTATAACCATTAGTATAATGTTTTGAAAACTGTGGAGATCCTAAAAATTTGAATTTAAGTAATTTTAATGGAATGATGGATTTATAAGTACATAACAAACTCACATTATTTACAAACACTATTTAGATACTAATTCAATGGTATTGAAAATAGTATAGTATTAATTGATCTACATCATCAATATTTGGATAATATATATACTTCATTGAATGTTAATAATATTTTTTTGTTATAATTCATTTATTTAATAAAAATGACTTATAATATTGATAAGCACAACTTTTAGGAAATGCTCTTATATCGGAATACAATGTTTCTAATTGATGGTTAGATTGTCATGTGATATATATATTTTGAAGTTAGTTAAATCATGAAAACTCCATCTATGATGCATAATTGCCATTCTCTCCATGAAATCCTTTCATGCATGATATCTTATTACATTGACGATACAGTTGGTTGAAAATGTTTATGAAGGAATCTATTGGATACTATTTAGTAATCACCCTTTGGAATGATGTGGATAAGGGTGGGAATATCTAATAGTTTCTTATATTTTCCATCACTACTTCAGGGGGAAATTATTTTTTATTACATTGATAAAAACTATTCTCAGATACATATTATAACTCAATTGTTTTTAACCCTTTAGAAAAGTGAAATATTTTCTTGGAATGAGGTAGACAACGATGCACCTGTTATCATTATCTTCACCAACATCAATTGGATTACGAGAATTGGTAATATAGACACAACCTTGTATATGTTCATTTCCTCATGTATTAATATATATTAATGAAACCATATATATGTTTATTCCCTCTAGTGTTTAGGTATATCATTATACTAAAGGAGATGATAATCTCCCCAACATTCTGTGGATAATTGGAGATGAATATTTCCTCATGCATCCAATTAAGTGCATCTAAGTTGAAAATGTGAATGGAGAACACATTAATGTGATGTGAGATATTTTGTTTTTTATATGGTCATTTTTGACTGCCTCTAAAAAATCCAAGGGGAGTTCAAAGATTCCAATAATTACTTGTGAATGATTAATATTATGTGTTGCAAATTCCATTATTTATAAAATATATATTCGTATTTCTTGTACCCTTTTTTATTAAATAAGTTCCAGTACACTACTTGGGATGAAAACAATAAGTATTTTTGTTCAACTCTATAAAAAAAATTGTGTTATTTTAGTTGTTCATATATAGATCAAGGATAAAATTTTGGAAACTCATTGGACCGGTAGTAGGTTAGAGGTGTTGGAGCTTCATTCATGAATTTTCCTTCTTACAGGCTTGTGCTATAGTTGATTTTTTTTACCTTATATCATTGGTATGGGATATGTTGTTGGGGTTTTATGGGTGTATTATGAATTTCATGGTTCTCAGTTTATGCATCATATCATGACCCATTCCTCAGGGCCCATGTCATAACTACCCAAACTCGCCTCCAAAATTATAAGGGTTCGCTCCAAGGACCAAAGTCATTTTCCTGTATGTGGGAGGAAATTCTACAAGTATCTATACGCACGTGCACACACACACCCATCCCACAATTCTGAAAAGTAACCATGTGTGTCACTAAAACAACCACTGAGAGTAAATATAAAAAACTGAATGTAATGGGGAAAAAATATGAGCCCAAAAAAATAAAAGTACAAGATCCTAATTTTTGTCTATGGTAACCCCTACCTGAATAGTTGGTGAATAGGTTTCTGCTTGAAGTCGTATAAGTATGCATATTATATCGGATCTCAATCTGCAATACCTAGTCCCAGAAAACCATGATCTATGTCAATGCATATGGCATATGTATAAGAAACGACACATGTGGGTAGAGACCCTGTAGGGATGAGAAACACAATACTCATTAATGAACCCATAAAAAAAGGTAATACAAAAATGGAATGTATTAACAATGTTTTTTTCACTCACTCAGTTATAATATAAGGAATATAAAATAGGAATATTAGTCGTAACACTATATTTATTCACTTCTTAATAACTGATCCATGATGATTTAATAAGGTCTATTTTGTCACCTAGACCCAGTTATCAAATAGGCCACTCAGTTACCTAGACCAGCTCATCATTATGTCACCTAGAATCTCTCGTCGCTAGGTCACCTAGATCCTCTCATTGTTGGGTCACCTATACCTACTCTTCATTGGGTCACCTATGCTCAATCGTGACCTATTCCTGTTGGGTAACCGAGACATGCACTCCATAGTCTTCTCATCACATCCAGCCAAACGATTCCCATCTTTAGAATGATTTCTTCTGAGAGAATATATTTCTTAATCCATAAATCATAACTCAATATCCACTAAGTCCCACTGAGTATATACTAAAAGTACCTCCTCATCACTAGTGTCCCAATACTGCAAATAACTTAGCAATCAGAAGTACGGTTTAGATGTTATGAACTATAAGGTGAAAAGGAGTTGGTGGGGTCTTGGTTCAGCAGGACCCGACCCGGGGATCACCCACCCGACCTCGCTTGTGGGTTCCCTCCAAGTCTTCTACATTGGCCCAACCCATTGGAGTGGCTTGGCCTGAGGCGATGGTCCCGAACAAAGGTGTTGGGCCTTACTTGAGGCCAGCACGCCTGTCCAACATGGCCCAATGGAGTGGACTAGTATGATATGCCTAAGACACTTTGGGTTCTGCATCTCCTAACCACTTCATGGGTCGCTGAGGGGTAACCCTCCAAAGAACATCTAGACTACAACCTTTCAACCATGTTTGCCCGCACAACCATTGGCCGCCTTCTGGTGGCCTCCGCTCACCACCCACAGTGGATGTCATGGGCCTCCATTGCGTCCAAAAAATTCCTCATTCCACTACCTAAGGGTTCTTTTGTGGGCTACCAAACGTGTTCCTAGGGTCTTACCACGTTTGGATTCTCCTAGAAAGAGTCTGACATGACCACAAGGGTCCGTCTGCGATGAATGTGAGGAAAAATAAGGATATCATAGTGTACACCCAAAGATATGAATTTTGTCCTTGAATAATGACATTAGGAAAATGAGATAC
Source organism: Viscum album (assembly GCA_963277665.1). Taxonomy (NCBI): domain Eukaryota; kingdom Viridiplantae; phylum Streptophyta; class Magnoliopsida; order Santalales; family Viscaceae; genus Viscum; species Viscum album. The sequence goes on along the minus strand of OY728128.1, from coordinate 1,179,642,375 downwards.
ATTAATTAGTAACTAATTTATAACCCATTTTCATTAATAACATCATGTTAATTACCATTCCCACATAGTTGACAGATCTGTAGGTCAATCTGTTAGTGGATTGACAGGTGTTCGTTGTTGAGAAAGAATGAATAGGGGAAGGGTAACCACAAAAAAACACAAATCCCAATACATGGAATCAAACAATTCATAGATGAAGAATAGAGTCACACGACATCGTTCTTCAATCCTCAATCCATAGTATGTCATTATCATTGGTGGTCCATTTATATGCCATTTTCGTTGGCGATCCTTTGAAAGAGAAGGATGAGAATAATATTGTTCATTATCATTCACCGTATGCCGGTGCAAATCCTTCAAAGAATCTAACAAAAACACCATGATCCTAGAAATGATCATGTATCCATGTAATGATATAAATTGATAAAACACATTTCTGAATTTATGTTATACTGAGCCACCCCGTTGCAACAGTGTTTCATTTATGAAATAAAATAGTATCCTTCTCATAATGTGGAGTTGAAACATTTTGGAATAAAATAGACTATTCAAGTTTATTGTATGCCTTTCTTAAAAAACCCAAAAAATAAATTTCTCTCCTGAACCGCATAAGCTATATAAATAAAACATGGATGAAAATTGATTAAATAGATAAATGACATTAACAATAACTATATCAACTGAAAATGAAATGATCTTATGTTGTGTCACTTGAAAACAGGAAAACAAGTATCCAATAAAATCGGCATATCATGTTCCTCAAATTAATGAAAATAATGTATACTCCATACATCACGAGATACTACTCAGTCATCTACTCTAAATCTCCAACCAATCAAAATGAAAATCATGTGTTGGAAGCAGTATGATTCAAATTATCAACACATGCAACCATGTAATCTACATTGGGTACCAAACAGCCCCAGAAAAGGTTGTGAGATAAATCTCATTAGGCCACCACAAATGTTGTCAATAGAGTCTATCTCATGCCACATAATATTGTGGTATGCAAGCATGCATATATAAAGTAAAGTAGTAAATTTTAACTAAATACCAAAGTACTTACTTCAGCCCATGGCTGGAGTTTGAACATGTAACTGGTTCATTAATTAGGTAATTACCATTTAATGTTAATAAGTCAATTTAGGCACAACCAGTAATGACATCACCTCGTGATAGTATAAGTAGTGAAGGACCCGAGACATGACAAGGCAAATAGTCAAATATATCTTGTGAGGGAGTTATAGGGTAATAACCAAGGTAACGTAATTCCCATGGAATGCTAACTCAGTAGTATCTGAGTCTAGATATGTGTTAAGAGTGTAATACAAGGAGTGTAATCAAAGGCATTCCTCAATAAGTCACATATCGTGTCCAAGGTGATTGAACTTGGTAAATCAAGGCTATGAAAAGGCAAATCCCTATGGGCTTTCACCATGGAACCTACAAGACAATGATGGATCCAAGGAGTGTATTTGAGGTATCATATAAATAAAAAAGGGAGCCTATAGTAGTATACCGTGAATCCAAGGAATATACAAGAATCGGATTCCAGGTGCATATCAACATTAGAAAATTGTATCCTTGAATCGTAATTGGGTTCTTGAGACTCATGGTATTCTCATCCCAGAAACCAAGGAGAGATAAAGTCAATCCATTCCATTTTGATATTGTAATCATGTAATAATTCATTTTGTTCAAGTCTTACCTTCCATTAGTGTGGATAGGTCATGTATATTTGAAACCATTTATTTATTGGTCCAAGCCATGTATTCCATTAGTATGGATAGGCCATATAGTTTTGAAACCATTTATTCAAGTCATAGTTAACCATTATGGCATATTCCATTATTGAAGTTCACTCCACTACCTTCCATCAACAAGGAAAGGGGTGCTACAGACATGTAACCATTATTTAATCACTTTTAATAAGTCCATTCTATAAACATAGTATACTTTCTATTACACATTAGATATTTAATAATCAATTTGAAAGCATTGACTTTAAGAGGGTCATGTGGTGATCATACAATGTACATTCCATTTTTCAATTCTCATTAATAACAAACATTTAATTATTGGATGGATTGCCTTTAGTAAGGTCAATAAAGGGAACACCCGAACGGTGGCTCAAACATGCCAAAACACTAAAAAATCCAATTAGGGGTTAACCTTCAACTTGAGGCATATTGAGTTGTGGTTATAACCACTAACATATAATCACATATTTGGAAAGTGAATAACCATGTGAATCTATCATGTGTATACATGGCATGTAAATTTAAGAAATGGTCCCCAGTGGAATCAGAGGGGCCCACACAAATATTCCAAAATAAACAATCTATAGGGATAAGTTATAGACCACCCACCATAGGGTTGTATGATCCTTATTCTCTTGTATTTTCCCTTGATTTTACACTCAGCAGAGAATTTCTATGAAAAGGTAAAAATTCTCAAATAGAGATATCTAGTTAGAGATAAAAATAGAAGATGAACAACTAAAGGGGACTCAATTACTTACTGCTGCGCACCCAATGTGATAAACGGAAGACCGGTCAGATGTTATACAAAGTATATATCTTGATTCCATATTTAGATCTTCAAAATGCGCCAAAATGAGCGGGAAATGGGTCAATCTAACATAAACTTGGACTAGGAAAAAAGTGGTGGCATAATTAAATCATTAAGAGAAAAACTGGAAAACTTCTTAGAAAAATTTCCTATGCATGGTTTGTCAGCACAATTTTGTCAAACTATGTGCAACCCAAGCAAGGATACCAGGGGGAAAGGGGTGCTCAGATGGTTAGCCATCATGGTAATATTCCATCCTTGTGAGACTGATCTTTCTAGAAAAACATGGTCTACACGGTTTACCAAACTATGCAGAATTCATACAGAGTTTGTTGAAAACCATGTATAAGGCATCTTTTCTCCAAAATGATGGGTTTTGGGCTCCGAACAAGCCCTGGACACCCCTGTAACCTTTTCTAACTCATTAGACATGCATATTAAGTCCAAAGTAGGTATTTAGATAAAAATATAAAGGAGCCATACAGGAGTGAAAAACAAGGTTCTTATAGTCTTCCCCCCTAGGAGAACTCTCCCAAATGTTCTCCATCCAAAGGTAAAGAAACAATGTATGAGAAACCCTCTAGCCATAGAGTATGTACATTGGATCCCATCTCCCAATCTTATCTTATACATGGCTGCATAGTCATAGATCCTATAAGAAATTGACAGACCTGCCTCATAGATCCTCTGTACTTCGGTCAACGATGTGTTCTAGATTCTCCTCAGAGGTAGCATCAGCATCTAACCCATCTTCCATGGGATCAAATCTATGAGATGGGTTAGAATGATTTTAGAGAATATATGAGACATGAAAGACATCATTCATGGCATGGTACCTTTATGGTAGAAGAAACTAATAGGATAGCATCCCGACTCTCTCTAGAATTTCAAATGTCCCAAACTAACGAGGTGATAGGTTTCCATGATTCCTAGACTATCTAAGCCCTATCATGGGTGATACCCATAGGAAAACACAATACAAAAACATGAAAAAAGAGGACATTTATAGTGATCAGAATAAGATTTCTATCTAGACTGAGAAGTAGACATACTTTTCTTGATCAGATAGACCTTCTCTGAAGTCTTATAAACAATACAAGGACATATTAGGGCTGCCTCGCCTACCTCGATCCAGTATAAGGGTGAATGGAATGGTCGACCATATAAGCCCTCAAAATGATGCATCTGAATCATCGCCTAGAAATTTTTATTATAATAAATCTCGACAATATGGGTATGGTTTTCCCAATAACCACCAATATCATGGACACATGCTTTGTGAATATCCTCTAAAACCTATATTGTTCATTACAATTATCCATCAGTCATAGGGTGAAAATATATTATTAGAATCACCTGAGTCCCCATAGATTACTATATACCCTACCAGAACCGTGATGTGAGATGAGAGTCCCTATCTAAAATGATAGTACATGGAACCTCGTGAAGTCGTATGATCTCACTAACATACTGTATTCCTAGATCATCAAATGAGAAAGTATTACATATAGGAATGAAGTGTGATGATTTTTTTATTCGGTCAATTACTACCTAGATGTCATCTCTACCCCATTAAAACCTAGGTAAGAAGACTAATAAATCAATAGAAACATCTTCCCATTTCTATTCTAAGACTGGAAGTTGTTGTAATAAGCCTGCAGGACTCTGGTACTCTACCTTCACCCACAAAAAGCTGGAACACTGAGTGATGAAAAATGAAATCTGACATTCCATTCCAAGTCACCAATACTGGAATCACATATCTCGATATGTCTTCAATAATCCTGAAAAAAATTACCCTTAGAAAAGAGTGGGACACTTTCATAAACTCCTCTCTCATATCTTTAGGAACCCAGATATGTCCACGTAGACGAAAAATGTCGTCTCTATTGAAAAACAAAACTGAGGTGTGTTATCTCTTGATATACTCTCATAAATAATTAAACCATCAGGATATGAAAACCATATAATCTTCACCTGTTCAGGGAATAGGTAACTGTTATGGTTGAGAGGTAAGAATTCTCAAGACTATCATGAAGCTCTAGATGATTTTCAGAAAAAAGATCCATTAACTTCCATTCATTACTTGATTCTTATGAAACATGCGTTTGAGTTTTTTTTGACTCAGTTTATCAACAACCAAATTGCAAATTCCAGGTGTCTAGGAAAGTTCAAAAACAAGGGATAATAGATATTTGACCCAAATCCATTGTCTGAGGTTCAGGTCTTGGTGAGAAAATATATACTTGAGACTTTCGTGATCTGTATACACCAAAAATTGCTCACCCATGAGATATTGTATCTATAAACGTATGAAATTGACAACTATGCTCGCTTGAGGACATTTTTTGGGTAATTTCCCTCGTGAGGCCTCAATATCCAAGATCTGTATGCAATGACTTTTTCTTCCTACATCAACACTTCTCTTAGGATAATGCATGATTCATTGCAGAAGATGATATAACCTTTACCTGGTCCTGGAAGAATAACAATTGGTTTCCATTCAATCCTCCCTTTTAGCTTCTAAAAAGTATTTATGTCATGATTCTGACCATTTGGACTTGACTAACTCTTTGTAATAATAGTATAAGGTGGAGAAAGTTGAGAAAAGCCTAGTATGAAATATCTGTAACACCCAGCCAACCCCAAGAAACATTGTATATCAAACACGTTCTTGGGAAACTCCTAAGAAAATACATCACTGAACATTTCATGGTCAACATATACTCTTTATTCTTAAATAATATGACCACGGAGTGGAACATTTCAATTTAAAAGTCACACATAGGAAGCTTGGCATAATGCTAATGCAATCTTAGTGTACTCATAATTATCTCAATATGTTTGGAATGGTTGTTACACGTGAGAGAATTAACCAGGATTTCATCCAAAAATACCACAAAAAAAAAGAATCCAAATAGGGGTGAGAAACCCTATTCATCAAATCCATGAAAACAGTAGGCGAGTTTGTAAAAATGAAAAACATAACAAGTTACTCATATAGATCATATAGGATACAGAATGTTATACATGTTATGTCTGATGGTATGACTCTCCCCTGATGATAACCCAATATCAGGATGATCTTAAAGAATACATTTTATCCTCGAAGATATTTAAACATATCATCTATTTGAGTGAGTGGATATCGGTACATGACTGTAAGCTGGTTCAATATTCTCTAATCCATTCATAGATGAATAGTTTCATCCACCTTCTTAGAAAAAAGCACATGTTATACCAAAGATAATTTACTAGTCTATACAAATATCATGGTCTCTATATCCTATATCTTCTGTTTGAGATCTTGAATCTTATTAGGATTCATCCTGTATGGAAGAATGGACACTAGATTTTCTCCTAGAACAAGCTCAATTGTAAAATATACCTCCCTCTTATGAGTTATGCCAAGAAATTTATCATGAAAGTCTTCCCCAAAATGATCAACCACAAGAGGGAAATCAGTTTTTATCAATCCATAATCCTCTACAAAAATATTTGCAACATGGGCAGTCACTCAACCTAGACCATGTTTCTTCGGTCCATATCTCCCATCCAAGATATCACGCTCACCTATGAAAAGATAACTTCTACATTTTGGTGATTTAAAGGAAACCCGACGATGATTGAAACCAACAATGGATCGATAGTGGACTAACTGGTCCATCCTAAGAATGAAATATAAGCTCATCATATCGAGTACAATGGGATTCTTCATGAAATGCTAACTGCCTGCCTCAAGGTGATTGTCCCGATATTGTAAAATTCTCTCCGTTGATATTCCCATAGGTTTATTAAGGGTCATTACACCATATTGATATTGTATCTCTAGTCGGAGACATTCCATGATAGATATAAAAATAAAAAAATTTCAAACACATGTGTTAAAAAAAGAAAAGACAATAGTATAGGCTGGTTGAATAACTCCTCATGCTGTAAATGGTCCCATAGCCTGATCCTTGAGTATCACCAGTAAATAATGCAACTGACCTGATCTGCAGCCCTATGAGACAGATTGACCACCATGATCATGACTACTCTGCTAGTGTTGTTGGTGATCTGTGGTTGAACTACCATGGCCATGACCTCATCCTCGACACGACCTGTCGATGCTATTCCAACTCCCCTCCTAACATAGTGAAAAATAATTCACTCAAGAAGGCGGATCTAATGTTGATTCTTTTCCACTCAAAGATGGTGGAATTGTCTTGAAAAAGAACAAAATATGACCCATACAACAGTATGATTGGAACTCTATAGGGTTTCTATCACATTGGGGCATATTATGCCACAGTCTTCCACACTGATGACACACCATAGAGCTATAGAACTAGATACTCTGGCTACCATCCCCTAAAATTGTTGGAGGATGTAGTTGCTGGAACTTGTGGTTTAGATCATCCATCATAGGTGAAACCTGCAGAGCACCTTTAATGGAATGAATCTAATGTAAGATGTAGTCAAGGACTTGGGAATTAGTGCCCTGATCCGGTATAGCAAGAGGTGCCTGAAGTGGAGCTCATGGAAGTAAGACTGTCAGCTTGGGGCCTACCATGTTTGATGCATGGTCATCACTGTTAGGTCCACTAGGCTGAATACCCTATGAGGGGGGGGGGGGTGAATCAGGGTATGACTAATTAAAAATTAAAGCCCGTTATGATCTTGTTTCGCTTTTAAGAAAAACACTCTTCTCTCTCTTTCCTGCTGCACAATATAAACAGAAAGTAAAGAAAGCATAGGACACATCAATTTTACTTGGTTCACCGCTAAGGGCTACGTCCAAGGAGCATACGCCGACAGGTTTCCGGTCGTACCAAGTATACTAAACTTCACTAGATGTGGATTACAATGTTCGGGCTAGATCACTTCTATGCCCAAGCTCACTGCCTATACAATGTTTAGGGTCAGCTCACTACTTTCCCAAGGGTCACTCACTGTTTCTCTCTCTCTGGCTCACTACTGGTGGAGAGGATCACCTTCTTCCTCTTCCTAAGCTCACTACTCTTGGAAGGGATTCACTCACAGTTTATAGAAATGTAGGTCTCTTCATTTTCATGAAGTAATGCATCCTTAACTGTATATAGATGCTCTGTTGAAGTCCAACTTTCATCCACTGATGAATACTTCTTTGCCTCTGAACACTGGTCAATTCCTTTTGGAAACACCTTCGCAAAGCACCATACAATGCGAGGCTCCCAATTTCACGAAGCTCCTGCCTTTTCGCGAAGCTCTCTCGCGAAGCTCAACTCGTTGCAAAGCAACTTCTCTCGCGAAGCTCACTGAGCCAATGCGGAGCACACAACTTTCGTGGAGCTAGAGTAGCCGCCGCGAAGCTCCCCTTTCGCGAAGCACACTGCCTTCGCGAACCACCTCCCCGAACCGGGAGGAATGGATTTTCTCTGAAAATTATCTCTACTTCACTCGAAGGGGTCAGCCTCTATTTGTAGGCGATTCCACCTACCCTCATCCCTTCCGCGCGAAGCCAATGCCACGTCATCTCAAATCGCGAAGCTCTAAAGATTCCGCCGGAATTCTGTCCAAATCGCGAAGCACCACAACACTTTGCCATTCATGAAGCTTGACGTAGTCGTGAAGAATCACCATCAACATACCTTCGCGACATCACCGCGAAGCACCCTCGCGAAGCCCAACATTCCTTTGTGCCTTCGCCGTGAAGCTCCCTCGCAAAGCCCTTCACCATCGCGATGCGCTTCAGCCTCTGCCGTTCGCGAAGCATGACGTAATCGCAAAGCATCACCGCCTCCATTCTTCTGGTCTTCGCGATTTCCAAACCATGCATCCTATCTTCGCAAAATTCATGCCTTTGCCATATGAAATTATGCTCTTCATGGAAATCCACTTTTTGCGATGCTCACCGAACTCCATGTTTTGGACCCCAAAAATTTGGCAAACACTGGGAAATGACGCCACCTTGTACTGCTCTTTTGTACCACCTCCAGATCATCCTTTCCTTTGTCATAGTTCTTTGTTAACATGGAATGTCAACAACTTCTCGGGAACTTGACAATTATCCATGGAAACCTACTTTTTCAACAAACACAATCAACCCAAAAATACATCAATGTTACCTTGAGGGATTTTTGCCCAACAATCACCACCCACATGGTGAACAACATGAGGATGTCATGATGACATTGGTCTAAAAATGAAAATCACACACCTCAGAAAACTCATACAATCAAGGACATAACAACACAAGAGAACATTTAATGAAAGAAAACACAATATCTAAGGCATAATACAAACTACCCTCTTAGATGGCCAGGTATTGGTAGGTTCTCTAGTATAAGTTTCATGTCATTTTTTCAGTTAATTTTAATGTTTTGTATTTACCTTTCATAAAAATTTCAAGGAAAGATAAGGATGCGCCACCAATTCATTTTATATTTTAGGATTCACTACATAATGGATAGTAATTTGCGATGAATTGGTTCCCATACACCTATCACTAGAAATGACCTGCATCTACTTATAGAATAATGCCTGGAATCATTAAATTACTCATCCAAAACCATGAGGACCATTAAACATCATGAACTGAGATAGAGAGTCAGTCAACTTAATCCATGTAAAATAATTACCAGCAACTATCACAACATCACCCAACAACTGCGGGTATTTCAAGCAGTGAAATGTAGTGAAACACTCACATATGGAATGAAAATATGCATGACATGATAATTATAGGTGCCTATAATTATTCATGTAGCAATGCTCCCTTCCCTCATATCATCTGGATAAGGATGAAATAAATTATCAACGAGAGTTAAAATCAACAACACCACAGAACAAGTGCATCACCCAATGGTGAAATAATATCAACAATAATATGCAAAATAGAACTACATTTACATGTTGGGAAACATGGATTTTACCTCAAACATAGGTTCACGATGCCCAAGAACGACTTATGACCAAATACCAAGAATATATATTCTCCAATATGTTGTCTCCAAATAGTAAATCAAGAAATGAAAGCAGCTCTGATACTACATTGTGATGACTGGACCCGGATGCCACTAAAAAGGTTCCCCAAGCCCGATGCTTCACATCGCCTCAAGGGCATCTTCATGAATGCTAGAGGTTAACGACTAGCAGTGAGGGGCTAGGGTGTGTCCTTAGGAAGACTATGCCCTCATTAGCATAGTGTAGCACAACATAAAGAATATACATGAATAGTAAATAGTAGAATCAATTTAAATAAATAGAAGAAGAAAATTTATGTGATAGATAAATGATATTATCAATAACTATATAAACTGGAAATGTAATGATGTAATTTATTGTAACTAGATATCCAGAATACAAGGATACAAGACAATAGGCCCAACATGATCGAAAATGGAAAAAACAAAGGCTACCCCAAGAATCGTGAGATCCAACTCGGTCATCTTCTATCAAGCTCCAACCTATCGGCATGAAAATAATGTGTTGGAAGTAGTATGATTCCCTTTTTCATCACCTTCAACCATGTAATCAACTCTGGGTACCAAATGGTGCACGGAGAAGGTTTGAGATAATTCTCAGTGGGCCACCACCAATGGTGTCTATAAAATTCGTCCCTTGTAATGGAATATAGCAGTGTGAAAGCATGAATATATAAATTAAAGAGAAAAGTATAGTGTAAATAAATACCCAAGTACTTATTTCATTCCTTAGCTGGGGGTCAGAACATGTAACCAATTAATTAATTAAGAAGTTACAATTTACTCTTAAGAGTTCATGTGAGGCATAGCCAGCACTAACATCAACTCGTGACAATATAAGTAGTGAAGGACCCAAGACATGACAACACAACCTGAAAATGATATCTTATGAATGAATTCCAGGGTAATATCCAAGGTAACATAATTGTCATGGAATTCTAACTCAGTAGTATATATGTCAAACTATAGGGTAAGAGTGTAATACAAGGAACATAGTCCAAGGCATTCCACAATAGGGCACCTACTTATTCCAGGGTGATAGTCCATGGTAAAATGGGGCTATGCAAAGATAAGGCAATATGGGAATTCACCATGGAACCTACTAGCCAATGATGGATCCAAGGAGTGTATTTTAGGTATCCAATAATAAGAAATGGATCCTATGGTATTATTCTAGGCATCCAAGTAATAGACAAGAACTGGAGTCTAGATGGGTATCAACCTAAGAAAACTGTATCCTTGAATTAGAATGGGGATCCTAAGACCCATGGTATTATCCCCTAAGAATCAAAGGTGATCTCAAATCATTACATTATTTTTTCATATTATAGTCATGTAATAATTCATTTGGTTCAAGTATTTCCTTTCATTAGTGTAGAAACGTCACACATATTTGAAAGAAATTATTTACTTGTCCAATCCATGTCTTCCATTAATATAGATAGGCCAAGTAATTTTGAAACAATTTAATCAAGTCTTAGTTAACCATTAAAGAATATTCAATTATTGATGTTCACTCTACTACCCTCCGTCAACATTTAACGGGGTGATACATACATGTAATATTTATTCGATCTCTTTTAATTAGGCCATGTTATAAACATATTATATATTCCATTCCACATTTCACATTTAATAATAAATTTGAAAGCACTGACATAAGGAGGGTCATTTTGTGAGAATACAATGTACATTTCATTATTAAATTCTCAATAATAACAAACCTTTTATTATAGGAAGGCTCACATTTAGGAAGGTCAAGCAAGGGAACACATGAACGGTTGCTCAAATGTTCCAAAACAATAAAAATTCCAATTATATAAAAACCTTCGACAATGAGGCTTTTTGAGTTGTGGGTGTAACCACAACAACTAATCACATATTTGGAAAGATTATAATCATATAATTCCAACAAGTATAATCATGTCAGATTAATTTAAGAAACAGTCCCTGATGGAATCATTTCGCACCACATGAATATTCCAAAATCAATGAACATTAGGGATGAGTTATAGACCACCCACCTTAGGGTTTTACGTTCCTTCTCATCCCATATCAGCCCACAACTTGCCTCAGATTAGAGTAGATCTATGAAAATGTGAAAAACAATCACATGGAAATATATAGATCGATATCAAAAGAGAATAACAATGGATAAAGAGGACTTGAGTACTAACCATTTCATATCCAACGTGAAGAACGAAAGATCGATTAGATACTGAGTGAAGGAGATATCTTGATTCCATGTTTGGATGTTCAAAATGACCCGAATTGAAAGAGAAATAGTTTAATCCCTCATAAAAATAGAATAGGGAGAAAGGGGTGACTTAATTAGATAATTAATTGAAAAACTGGAGAATTTCTCTAAAAAATATCTTGTGCACAGTTTTTCAAACCCAGAGTAACCCATGCATGGGTTTCTCACATGATTTGTACTCATAGTTGTGAACCAACCATGTTAGGTGTATCTGTACAAAAAAACATGGTCTGCATGGTTTACCAAACTCTGTAGAATTCTTGCAATGTTTTCTCTAAACCATGGGCAAGGCCCATTTTCACTAAAAATATGGGAACTAGGCAACAAACAATCCCCAGAAACCCTTGGAACCTTTACTAACTCATTAAGAATCTATATTATATCCAATTTAATGATTTAGACTAAAAGTTAAAGGTTCCACACGTGAGTGAAAAGCATGGTTCTTACACCTTCCTTGGGCAAATTCGTTGTTCCGAACGCAATTGCTCCCTTAGATTTTTAATCTAGGCACCCAAAATATGCTCATGCATTAAATTTTAAAAAAATTAACAAAAATTACAACATTTCTTCCATGATCACCATGCCTCAAAATCATGTGCCATCTTAGGACCTGGTCTTGAAATAATCCCATAAAATTTAAAATAACTAAAAATGATTTCTAGAACATTAAATTCTCCCCACCTTATGGATTTACATCCTTGAAAACCAAAACAAGGTATAAAAAATCAAATGGGTGTATTGATCACAAATATGAGCTTCCCACTCCCATGTTCCTTCCTAGAGATTCCAATTCTGCCAATGACTACACACCAGAGGAATCAACCATCCATGAGGGAGCCACTCCTCTTGATCCTCTATCTCTACAGGGAACTCCCCAAATGTTTCCCGATCATCAATGTCCAGCTCTCCTCAGTCGATGATATATGATGGGTCATACACGTTCCATATTATCTATGACATATGAAATAAATTACACACCAGATGCATCCTTGGGGAAGATCTAGGTGGTATTCCACCTCAGTAATTCTTCTTATAATCTCATAAGGGCTAATTAATCTTAGAGACAACTTCTCACCGGGCCAAATCTATGCAATTCTCATCGAGATGAGACTGGAAAAAACACATGGTCTCCATCCTCAAACTAAAAGGTCCTCTATATCCTATCATTATACAATTTATTCATGATATATGTAGTCCTCATCCACTCTTTAATGATATAAACCTTCTCAGTGGTATCCCATACCAACTCGGAACCTCTCAGTGAAAAAATCCCCTATGTTTGTCTAGAAAAATAATGATCTTCATTGTCTCCGATATAATCCCATGAACGATTTAATTTCAATGGTGTAGTGTTATATATTGTTAAATTAAAAATACACCACTAAGGGGGATGTGTTTAAATCCATTATAACCTCCTCTTATAATTCCACTGGAACAATGGTGCACCCTTATAAAAGGACGATGTTCTCCCCACCTAAGAAATATGTCTCAGGGGCTTGCCTTGTGAATAACTATGCACATCGGGTCTCACAGTCTACATCCCCAAGTTATTTCATCCTAACTCACTGTAATAGTGGTAAAGTGGTAACCATCAACTAATGATAGGTTTCTCTATCTATATCCATGAAGGAAATATACATTACGAATAACTACCCTGACACATCACTCAACAACTAAAATCTGGTTCTCCTGCTGAGCACATCATCCACCACATTCCCCTTCCCATCAGTATACACTATGTCAAAGTCATACTCCTCTAGAAACTCTATTCACCACCACATCCACATGTTCCTGTCCTTTTAGAATAATATATACATGATACTTTTTTTGGTTGGAGTAGACGGTAAACTACTCACCCATAAAGTAGTGTTGCAACATCATCAAAACAAATATAACTATTGCTAGTTCAAGATCGTGGGTCATGTAGTTCTTCTCATACTTCTTGAAATGACTCAAAACATAGGAAATTATTACTTGACCATACATCAGGACAAACCCCAATCATGTCCCTGAAGCATCTCATAACACCACATATCCAATTCCCTCCTCTAGAAGAGGTAAGATATGGGAACTCATCAGCCTCTGCCTCATCTCCTGGAAACACTTTTGGAACTTCCCTATCAACACAAATGGATGTCATATTCGTTTAAAAAATGATATGTGTTTTTCTACCCTTAAAGTATTGGAATGTACCTCTAATAAGTCCAAAAAACTCGTCACCTCAGTCGCCATTCTAGGTGTCTCTCAGGAAAGAACTACCTATTTCTTTGTTTGATCTAGAACAACTATATCCTCTGGAAATAACATTTCATAGAATGTGGACCATCCAACTCTTGAACTAACACTTAGAGAGCATCCCATAAATCTTGTGCTCTCATAGTGTATCTAGGACCATCCTCAAGTGTCTCGTGTGCTCCTCCTCAAATACCGAGTACACCAGGATGTCATCAATGATGACCATTATGAAATAGTTAAGGTAAGGTTATAAGATCATGTTCATGACTCTCATGAACACTACTAGGGAATTGGTCATGCTGGATGGAATCCCTAAGAACTAATAGTGTCAAAACCGACATCTAAAGGTTGTTTTCGGTAAATCCTTATACCATACATGAAACTGATGATAGATATCCCTAAGGTCTATCTTTGAGAACCACAACCATCCCATTAGATGGTGGAAGAGGTCATAAATTCTTGATAGTGTATATTTTTTCTTCACAGTCACCTAATTCTAGAATCGATAGTCTACAAATAGTCTTAAGCTCCCCTCTTCCTTCTTTCCAAACAGAACTGGGTCCACCCAATGTGGAACACTGGGCCTTTCAAAGATAATCCTCTACAATTTCTCTAGATGTACCCTCAAAACACGAAGCACTACGGCAACCATCCAATATGCGGGTGTGAATATCACTGTTGTCTCGAGGTATAAATTGATGCAGAGGCCAACCTATATGAAAAGTGGTAGTCTCAAAACATCATTGGGAAATATTTCCTCAAACTCATCCACCACTGTATGAAATTGAGGACTCCTCTCATCCATTGTACCACAGGTAATGAAATACAACAAGTGAGTTATATTCTACACCATCCTAGGAGAAATTATGTCCTATGTTACAACCACTCATTATTCAGCGACAAAGAGGAACCTAGTTCCATCTATGCAAACTCACTGCACTAGGAACCTAAAATAGTCACTTAGAGAATGGACTATACATAACCAGCCCATACACAGGATGACATCGTAAGGCCTCAATGATACTACTAGGAGATCCTAGCTAAAGCTGTCACCTTCAAGAGTAATCTCACACTATCTGTAATAGTGTCTGTTCATCGAATATCATCCCACTGGAGTCTCTAATCATAAGGATATGAGCCAATGTCACTACCAGAATATTTGTGCTCCGAACAAGTTATGAGGAAAAAATGAGCAAGTGGCACCTATGTCTATTATATCTACAGTTAAGGTGTGTAAGAAATAGATCATACCTCCAAAAATATATAGAGAGTCTTGATCATAGGCCACTATCATCTGATGCTGGGCCCACCTCTATCCACCTAATCTTGGAGCCTATAGTATACCACCAAGGTATTTTGGTGATAGTTACACAACCCTCCACCCACCTCATACCACTATGTCAGCTCCCTTTCCATGTCTACCTCTATACGAAGCACCTTGCTCGACCCTCTGACTCTACCATGGTGGTCCCTCGACTGTCTACTATTCATCTGTGTGGTGTGTTTTGCAGTCACAAACCTTGTGTCCCTACCCACCACTTGCATAACACACCTTACTCCCCTGATAACTCCCTCTTCCATGGGATCCTTGTTCCACCGACCCTATGTCATGTAGCCATCCTCAGAAAGGTGTGAACCACTTGGGTCTCTATATCTTTTGTCTGCTACCCACCAATGAAAACTCTGCTGCCTGATTTCTATTGGTAGCTCCTACTATAGGTACCTGCTCTGCTATGAATCTCTCCACAAGTATAGCTTTCTAAAGCACCCCATATTGGGTAGAGATTCAAATAATTACCATAGAATCCATGATCTCCCAGCATAGTCCACACTAAAAAGCTCGAGCCTTAAAGAATGGTCTAACACCATGTCTATAGAGTAACAAGAAAGCTCAGTGAATCTCACTGAGTACCTCTCCACTATCATTCTACCCTAATATAGGTAAAGTGGATCTGAGAAGTGTACTAAGCACAAACTCTCCAGAAATAATTCCTACCTAAAGAGGCACTCAAAATTATTCCATGTGACGGTCACCTCATCAGGCGTCCAGATCATTAAGATCAACCTTCTCCCCAACAAGCCCTGAAGAAGGTTCACGTCCAAGATCACCATCTGGTTGGGAGGAATCCTCATAAGACCTAAGATGCGGGTGACTACCTTCATACAATCCTCAGATATATAGGGGTCAATCTAACCCATGATCCAGGGAGGTCTCTAGCTCTATAAATCACGTAAGGCACTGATCCTACATGAATCATCTACAGAAAACACTATTACGATTCGTTGATCGATCGATGGTGGTAACATTGGCGCACCACTTGTTGGGGCCTTCTCAATACTTGTCCATGTACCAATTCCCCATCACCAGGCATACCTTCCTTGTAGTAACACAACAGAATCCGGACATTCTATTTGTTTGGTGTCATCCTTTAATAGATCATGATAAAACAAAATCAATAGATTATAACTGGTGAGAAAACATTGACTCAACAAATATATGATAACCCTATCAGTTCTTATATGATTCATGAACCAAGTGTTTACATCTACTAAGTGAAAAGAGTACAATTCAAGGTCCTGGTGTATGGATTTGATGACCACTACACCAACATTGGTCTTCCTAATCCTGAAAGATGAAATCAAAACATTAAATATCGTTTCCCCCAAACAAAGACACAAACACTCACTGCTTAAGATAGAACCAATATAATCTAATACCACTCTGTCACAACCCGTTCCCTGGGGCTTGTGTTGTGACTTCCCCAAGCCCACCTCCTATTGTTTAGGGGATGAAGACTAGTGCCAAAGTAATTTTCCCACATATGGGAGGCATTTTACCAATTACATGTATGCACACTCACATCCCCATCCCACAATGCTAAAATGTAACCTTTCATGCCACTAAGACAACCATTGAGAGTAAAATTACAAAACAAAATGTAAAAGGGAAAATCACCAAAAAAGACATGTGAAACCTCCTGATGTCCATCTGTGGTGAACCCAACCTGAAGCATAGTTTAATGGGGTGTGGCCTGAAGCTTTAGATTTATGACTCATTTGTGATATCTCATTGAGAACCGCCTTGTCCCGGACCACCAAGGTCTCTATCAAAGCATCGATCCTCTGAAGAAGACACAACAAGTGCGGGTAGAGCCCGTGCAGGGGTGAGTAATAAATAGCCAATAAGGACCATAAAACATAAAGGTAATACCACAAAAGAATGTATTAACAATGTGTTTTCATCTCACACAAGTATAATCTAATGAAAGTAATGAAATTCTATTAGTCGTCACATTGTACACCTTCTACTACTGAAACACTCGTCCCTGATGAGTCAATTTAGTCTATTGGTTAACCAAGACCCTATCATCAAATAGGCCACTGGGTCTCTAAGACTCCCTCATCATTGGGTCACATAGACCCGCCCATTTATGGGTCACTTAGATCCACTCATCATTGGGACACCTAGAACTACTCATCACCTAGGCCTACTAGGTCACCAAGACCCACTTGTCACATTCTACTCATCACATCTAGTTATAGGATTCCTGCTTATAGCATGAGTGATTCTAAGAGAATCTATTACACAATCCATAAGTCGAAAATCAACATTAATGAAGGTCGACATATTGTATATAAAAATGAATTCCTCGTCATGATCATCCTGATGTCACAAACGAACCGTCAATTGAACGTATGATTTGGTTGTGATAATACTTTTTTCTGAAAAGAGGATGGTTGGGTTAGGGTCTTTTCCAACCCAATTAGAATAACATGACCCAACCTAGAACAGGGTTCACTAACCCGGACCACTGGAGTTTACATGCCCGAGGTAGGCCTGCGTTTCAAACCGACCTGCTGTAGGGGGCCTGTCTTCTTCCCCCAAGATTCTGTGGGAGCCAAACCTCCAAACCGCCCCATAGGTCATTGGAGGGTCCGTCTCTATGGTCTAGCTAGACTGCTTCCCTCCATATACATGACACGACATGTTTGAGCATCTCTAAACCACCTCGCAGGTCACCAAGAGATCTTCCATCGTGGTCCAGTTGGATCGTGGCCCTCCATCCGCATGACACAATACAGCTGACACGTCCGTTGGCACTGCCGTTATCCAACATTTGGAGGACTTTGCTCACTACCCACAGTGGATGCCATGTACCACTTTCACCACCACGGTGTGCCAACTAGTTCATCCATAGGCCACCAGACTCTCTCTAGTGGTCCATTTTCTGAATAGTATGTTTCTCTATGATCTTCATGTCACCGCCTTCCACTGATGGGTGCTCTAATACATCATTCCATTGGTCAGGGGGTCTTACCACATTATGAAACTCTTAGAAAGAGTCCAATGTGACTAAAGGGGTCCATCGGTGAAGAACGTGGGAAGGAATAAAGAGATCACAAATAACACCCCATGCAATGAACATTGTCCTTGTTCGTTTGGCCTTCATTCATTACATTAGAAAAAAGAAGGTACATTCATAAATCACTAAGTTATAATCACTTTTATTTACTCCCTCCATGTCAGTTCACATTGTTGTATAGTCAACTGATCCATGGTTTAATATGTTAGTGGATTGACCCATGTTCATCATTTAGAAGGAATGATCAGTGGATGGGTAAGCACACAAAAATCAAACCCCCTTACTTGGATTCAGAATGTCCGTTCATGAAGAACATAGTCACACGCCTTAGTTCACCAAATCCTTCATCATCAGTAAACCGTTATCATTGGTGATCCTTTGATCCTCCATTATCACCGGTGATCATTTTAAAGGGAGTAATGGAAGAAGATTGTTCGACTCCATTCATCATTCATCTTGGGGAATCTTCCAAAGCCTCCACGAAAAACTCCAATATCATGGAAACGATCCCGCATCTACATTTGGATATTGATTAATGAAACGTGTTTGAGAATTTATGTTACGGTGAGTCACCACAACGTTAACATATTTCATTTATGAAATGAAATATTAGCCTCATAATTTCATTACAACCAAACATTTTTGTATAAAATAAACCTTTCATGTTTATTTATTTATTTTTTTAAATGCCTAAAAATTAACTTTTTTCCTAGACCCACGCCAGTCGAAGTTATGTCCTTGGGTGAAGTCACCATTCCAGACACAATAGTGCACTCATATTCTTAATCCAAGCACCCATTCACATGTTTTCAGGACCAAAAATCTGTGCTAGTTTAAAAAAACTAAACAATGTTAAAAAAATTTATTATAGGGTCATTGGGGCTCAGAATCACTTTTCATCTCAGCGCATAGCCTCGAAATAATCCCCTATAATTTAAAAAATACCATGGAATTTCTTGGACATTACACATCAAATTTTTATGAACATTATATTATTCAGTTTTTAGTTTTATTCATTATGGATAGCATATTGATTTCAATTACAGGTAATGTCTCTCATATAAATATCTATACCTCCATTCTTATCACTAACCTCGTGGCCTAGTGGTGATTGATTTTGATTATTCATTCCTTAAAATTTATTTTTTATTTTTCTGAAAAACACAATTAATATTTAAGTTGGAACCTCTCATAACTGGGGGCCCAAATATTATACTAGTACAAAAGAAACACTAGTGAATTTTTTTAAAA
Organism: Viscum album; assembly: GCA_963277665.1. Taxonomy (NCBI): domain Eukaryota; kingdom Viridiplantae; phylum Streptophyta; class Magnoliopsida; order Santalales; family Viscaceae; genus Viscum; species Viscum album. The sequence goes on along the minus strand of OY728128.1, from coordinate 1,179,622,750 downwards.
TGAAACCAAACCACAACACCATTAGAAATAGAACATATGCCATAAAATTTTATTTTAAACAATTAAATTCGTCAAGGAATCAGACAACACACATCCTCAAGAAAGGCACCCCGAAATATAATTAACTATTATCTATTCCCACGAAACGAATGAGGAACTACCAGAATCCATTGACATCGCCCTCTAGAACCACTAAAAATTAAGGGAATTATCCCAAGGCCGAAGAAACAAAAAAACTCATATAGCACACCATATTGAAATAACTACCCAACATTATGTTGAACTAGCCACAGATCACCAACCTTCATTGGATTGAACCACTATTCAAAAAAAAATTATTCTTATATATTGAAATTTTTACTAAGAAAAATGATATAATAAAAAAATATTTAAATTAATAATTATTTTATATTAAATTTTTAAATAAAATATGTCGTATCCTATTGCCACAATTGGATGAAACTACTTCCATTAATAAACTACAACCCACGGTGAGTTGTGACCTTTTTTATAAGGAGAAATATGACCATTAAAAGCTATGATAATGGTTTTAGGAAGGCCATTGGCAACTTACATCCATGGATAACTCTAACCATGGACATAGATAACATATAACCATGATCATGGTCGCACATGACCATAATTATTATTACATATTATTTATTATTAATAATAATTATTAATTAGTTATGAAAAAATTATTTTTAATTATTAACATTAATTATAAATTATTATTAAATAATTGATCATTTTTTATTATTTTTTATTTTTTTATTATAGAATAAAAAAAATTAAATTAATAATATTAAAAATTAAATAATTAATAAGTATCTATTAGAAATTTTAAAAAATTATCTATTTCAATCAAATTTGTTATCTCTTAATAATTACTAATAAATATTTTTTAGTTATGAATTAAAATATAAAATTTGTTAATTTCTATTTGTTATTTTTACATTATTTATTATTAATTAATAATTTCAAATTATTGATGGGTTTTAAATTATTAATACAATAATTTATAATTAAATAATTAACATTAATATTTATTATATCATAATAATATCAAATTATTTATAAATTTAGTTATTATTTATTTTATAATGTATTTTGTTTTTTAATTTCGTGAAATCGCATTTATTAACATATTATTACATGGAAATTCATTTTTCTTGGTCATTGTTTCTCAAACTGTATCTAATTTTAAAAAATTATAAAATACTAAAAATATTTAATCAATAAAAGTTATATTAGATAAAAATAATAATTAAATTTAAATGATTAATAATTAATTAATAAATTTTAAATAGTAAATTATATAAATTATAAAAATTAATTTTTCTAGTAGGAACCTATTATCATGGTCGCACTAATAATTTTTTAATTGATAAATTATAAAAACTATAAAAATTATTTTTTCCCAGACACTTATATACATGGTTATAGTGAGAACTTGATCATGTGTCATGGATCCTCATACCATTCATAAAAAATCTCAATCCTTTGGATAGTATTATTATTATTTAAATTCCATGTATTATACAAGTCCATTCATTATATTCTTCCCTCGTTGATCATCATGTCATCTGATCCCCCTCTGAACGCTACTAATTATTACCCAAATATCATATTTTCTATATTACCCATTATTTTTTTACCAAACATACTAACTCCATCAATAAATTTAAGATAAAAATAAAAAACAGTATATCTTATGTTATCGAAAAAAAATTCTCTCACTCGCAGACATGAGTTTTTTTAGAATCTCAAACACCTCGATATATTTTTTCATGAGACATCTCCAAAAAACACCATCATAATCTCCTATGACATGGGTCTTATTATTTATCTATTTATAATCTGATACCGAAAATGGGATTTTTTTTCTTTTACAAAAAAAAAAATAAATCACTTAGCAACCATCATCACAAAAATACCACCTTTAATTATTCCTTCTCATCTAAACCTAATTTGAAATCCTAAAACATAATTTAAAATCTTGATAACACATACACTAAGATGTTTATGGTCATAAAAAACTAGTCATCATAACACTCATTTCCCAAAAGAAATATTATACATATGATAATATTGAATAAAATAAAACATCATTCCAAGAACATTAATTTATCACATAATAGAAAGCATTTAAACCATTCCAAAAAAAAATGATGAACTTCATTCATTATCATAATCTACCAGAATCAAACATATTGTGAACATATAGTTACATCCTAAAAAAGCAATACATGTCTCCCATTTTCAATCATCATTTCAATCCTATAGTTTTTTTGTCACAAAGATCCTTTAAATTTCATTTCCTTCTACAGTATAAGCATTTTAAATAAATAATTATTATTTGTTATATATTTTTAGAACTACCTCCTGGTATATAGTAATCCTTAACAACTAATGTCCCAATATGCAGTTTCAACTTCTTCCCATAAATTTCCATTTATAATACAGATTCATGATATATGAGTACCACTTCATCCCCATCTAATTCATGATTTATGAACATTGAGTTAGATTCATGGAAAAACGACATGATACGTAATCATAAAATATCAAAAAAACCTATTAAAAGTGTGTGATTTGATGAATTTCTTCCCTCATTGGGATGATACAATGAAAAAAAAATTTACAAGTTTGTAGAGTATTCTTCCATAGATAACCAGGATTTTCAGATCTACATGAACTGAAAAAATATTCTAGTGGTATAGTCTATTTAATAGACATATATTAAAAGAAATAGTCCCCATCCATCATTTTCTAGATTTATGGTCTTTCCCCATTAATATGAATCCCTATCATGTTTAGAAATTGTCATGTCCATAATCCACTCCCTCATAGTACCATTTTATTCAAATGTGAAATGGATAGTCTTAACCTAATTTCCTATATCGTATGATACAATCCACATTCAATGGTTGGGTTTTGGAAGCTCTTGAAATACATGGATGTATTTATCCTCGACCATTACCCCTTCTATAAAACCATTATATATGGCCAAACACACACACATAATTATTGATAAAATAAATGTTTGCATCAACTTACTTCCCATTAGAGATGAATCCTTCACTTTCAATTTTGAATCCACCAATTATTACCACTCAAAAAATTTCCAATAAGAGAATATTCACCCATCCTATAACCTTTTCAATTTATCTCATCACTATATATTCCACTTAATAAAAATAATTCCATAAGTATAAACCCTTAAACACAAAACAAGGGTCAATTATATTGTAAACACATCATACTTAGTCAATATATATATATTTAGTCTTTTCACAATGTGAATCCACTTTTATATATTACCAGAACATAGAAACCATACATGGGAATCCTTATGTTTTTTCACATCCAACCCTGAAGAAATAATTCTTCAATTTAATTTAATAATAAATATTATTCATTAAATAAATTAATTAACTAATATCAACACACTTGTAAATAAATATTTATTTTAATATTAAACTCACATAAAATAGTGACTGAATATATGTGATCCATAAATCCATAAAAAATATTTTTCATCGATGAGGAAAATAATATTTTACCCCATAATTAAATTGAAATATAATGTAATTGTGATAAATAGAGACACTAACTGTGTGACCCTATAGGATTCATTCTATAAGTAATTTGGTAGGTTTTCCTAAAATTAAATATCAATATCTAAAAACACTAAAGGAATCCAAAAATGAATAACTTTATGATACAACATACACAACCACATATGAATGATCATTACGTAATATGATCCCATTCCATGATCTTTCATCAAATGGGTTTCATACTAGATTTATAATCCTATAGTATTTATAATCCTATATTAAAAACCTAAAATGAATTCATCAATACACAATTTTCATGTAATTTAGATTGACAATTAAATTCAAATAACTAGGAAACGACATCATCATCATTAATGTTAAAAGAAAAAAAAATCATTTCTTGATATATTCATTAATAATGTTTCATTCATGGTGCACCCAGTATACCCAACCTCTTCATGAAAAAACATCGTCAGAATTTATGGAAATACAATTAAGATTGTGATTCATGATATATATTAATCGTAATCTTAATATCTAAGTATGAATACAGATATTTATAAACATGATTTTCCATTGACATGAATTGCATGTGGAATTACTATAGAAAGTTCTATCCTCGTAAACACTCATCTGGTAGATTACTATATTAAATTTTCATGAGATTAAGCCATATCATTTTATGAGTACTCACATATAAGTTTCATTATTATCCTTTCCCAATCATATGGAACTATATAACTATCGGAAATATAGATTAAGAATATCATCATATCACTTCATTATTCTCATAATAGCAGGGAACTGGTATAATATTTTTTAGACGATAGATTTTTTCATAAATTATCTCAATAATATCATGTAGAATAATATTCAATATATAATAATCTATTTTTTGATATTTATGCCTACATATATATAGGCCATCTAACAAACATGGTGGGTTTTTTCTAGGGAACCAAATCAAACAGAGTACACATTCATTAGATTTTTCTATTAACTAACTAGATACATCTCACAAGGAATACATAATTTTGTGTGTGTGTGGTTATAGTGTATGGACATATTATTTATTCCATTCAAGGGTTGGTCCAATAAAATATATTTTTCCTAAAACTCTTTGCTAAAAACTCCCTATATTTAGAAAATCATTCAACTTGTAATGTAAACCTGTATATATATTATTCCATTGTTATAAATATTACATCATGAATAATACTATTTTTAAATCTTGTAATAAAATTATAAAACTACTATTATGTTTTTATAACACAAAACTTGAAAAATAATTACTAAAACACTTTTTCAAAACCAAATGTACCTAGTTATTTTAAATATAAATACTATATGCTATAATTTGTTTATATTAAAAATTATATTGTTGATGCTATGATTATAGATAAAAATGATCTGACGGAAAACTAGTATTATCTCCCCTTAAACACAGGTATTCTCATTTCTCCTATTACCAAGAACTCATCAAGTTCTACATTTTTAAATACCATCAAATAATTATATACTATAAATTAATGTAGTTTCACTGGATTTTTTTGGATACTTTTACTTCATTGATAATGCATAATTAAAATCAAACATTAGTATATTTTATGAAATATTATATAACTTCCCAACACCTGATCTGGTGAAATTCTATTCATAATACCCTCTTATTCCAACATTTATTAACATTAATATATTTCATACATTGTGACTAAAGAATAGAAAATTCTATTTTTAATTGTTACATTCAATTTTTAAAATATATATTCAATATATGTATTATGAAATGATTAAAAAACATTATGGATGCAAATATATAGATATTTTCTCCTAAAAATATTTCTGTTTTGTATAATTCATAGTGAAATTTAAATATTTAGTGATAATAATATATTTATATTGACTAACCATTTTCATTTTTTAGTAGCATATATTTCATATAGAGTATTTTTTCTACCACTTAACTTTTGTAGACACATATCACTTTATCATTACAAAAAACTATTTTAGGAACTCAAGGATTTCATATATCCATAAATGTTAATATATGTTTTTCATATCTTATTGGAATTCATTGTCATCCCAAACCATTTAAGTTATTTCATATAGACATGTTTCATAGGATCTCTATTAAATAATCTAGCATTAACATTAAACCATCCAATAAAATCATCATAAAATGATTCAATGACAGGTATTTTTCAACAAGATTTTAAAATTATGATCAAAGTAATGGTTTTTTGTAGACAATGTCTTATAAATACTTTTAATAATTGATCATAATATATTGGTTACAACTATCATTATCTATATATTGTTTCACTTGAATAGTAACTCATATTGTCTTGTCTAGAAACATTCAAAATATGATGCCCCTGAATTTTTTCATATGGATTCCATTAATTAATGAAAACCTGTCAGTACAATAATGATATTATTTATTACTTATTTATAAGAACATTTTTCAAATTGAATAATATATCCCTAGTATTGGTAGATAAAAAATAAAATTTTAATTTTAACATTCTACATAGTATGTGTCTCTTGTAACAAATCCTTTTACTAATTTTAGGGAATTTTATGTTACTATGTCAACTAACATGCATCTTTACATTATAATTAATCAATGTCTAGCCAGTAACCGCATCTCAAAATCATATGTCCTTCCCTCTAAAATATTTGTTCCCACTGTTAATAAGAGATATAAATATCCTTGATGATTATAGGACAATTCACTAATGTTTACTTGTTTTTTATGTTCATTATTAGAAAAAATATTTCCTTTATAAAAAGGTTCCCATCAAACACTAGGAGATGTATATAATGAATTTTTTATCATATTAAATATTTATAGGTTTTTCGTTAGTAAATATAACAGAAACATGGTTAGTGAATTTTTTCTAGTCTTGAAACATTATTTTATATAATCTATTGAATATTTGGGATATATATAAGAAATTTCATCAACCTAATTTTTCCACCATAAAAAATTGATTTATAATGTAATATGATATTGGTATTACATTCACTCTACATATTAATGTTCCATTAATTTTTGGATAGGATACACTCGAAAAATATATCTTAGAGTTTCATGTATCCTTTTATAAGTCTACTTATTAATTCATTTAGCATTCCTAAAATCACAAAAATGAGTCACACGAATTATATGAACTTATATGAATGTTTGGACTTTAGAATAGTTCTCATGATTAGGGTAAATAAACCTAGTAGATTTATAGCCTACCGATATTTCTAATGGATTATTTATTAAAAACAAGGTATTGAATTATTCATTATACAAAATGTCATAAAAAAAGAGAACACTGTTTTATATAAATGTTCCAAAATTATATATTCGATGTCTGGTATTAATATTAATATTTAATTATAGATTTATAACATCTATGATTCAAGAATTTTTGAATTATTAGTTGATTATGAAATACCATAAAGTCATCTATTTAATATGTGAAACAATATTTCATTATGTAGAATAGATAATAACATTAATGTTTTGGTAATAATCATTACATAGCAATACTTTAAAGAAAAATCTATTGAGAATTTAAGATGTTTTGTACTTCATTATACTAATATAGAATTCATACTTCATCAGATTCATTTTAGAATACACAAAACATCTAGTAATATTTTTTTCAGGATTGATTATCAAGTCTTATTACATATTCTTATGCATACTATATTCAATACCAATGAATTAAAAAAATTAGAATATATTAATATAAATGATGAATAAAATCATACTTAAATTTATTATAGATTTTTTCTTTAATGACCTTTCCTTCTATATAAAAAGAAATTTGTCACCTATTCATTACTGTAATCTAAAATCATTTGTCCATTTAAATTCCATTGAAAATGAACAACATTATTTAGATTGGTCAAAGTATTTTCAACCTTGCCTCTTTTATTTTTCATCATATGGATTGGTTAGCTTTTTACAATAAATATTTATAAAAATATAGAGGAATAGATATAATTTCATGAGACAAACATCTATAATATTCATCATATCTCAGATAAATAATGATAATCCAGGTGTTAAGGTTGATAATAAAAATTAAATGGATAATTTCTTATTGAAATGGAAGATTAAATTTTATAACTGATCAATGAACTCTATCATTTTGAAGTCATGATATGTTATTATGACCCATTTTACAGTTCATATTAATATATAGAATTGTAAATATTATTTATCTAAAGTATCACCTTTAATATTTTCAAGTTCAAGGAGTTAAAAATCATTGTTTTAAGCATGCATGTCTTATTGTTTTATTATCTCACATCCAAATACAATTAATAGTATAATGAAAAAAACAATAGAACCAACTTCCACAAATCAAGTTTAGGGAAGCTACTCACCATCACATACACACTAAATTAGATGATTATAAATACCATATTTTAACACATAGAACAAATTTTCCATTTTAAAATTGTTTATATAAATTTTTACATACTATAGAAAATTTCTATTTATAAACACAAGACTAATATCAAGGAATTATTAAAAGAAAATTTTACCTTGGACAGTAAGACTTTTATTTTCATTCCTATAATATAAAGGTCAAAATATGAAGTTTATCTTGATTACTAAAATATATGAGATGAAATTTACTAATTTAGTTATTATTGTCTCACCATTTTATCAATCCTTAATATCCCTACCCATTTCAATAAAAATTTCATGTTTCCCAAAAATTCTAGTAGCAAGGATCCAAATTTACCTTTTCATAACCCATATATCTTCCAAACAAGTCATTAAAATGTATTTAGGTGGGAATTAATATAAATAGTCATGTTATACTTTATTGATATATTGATTGGACTCCCCATTCTAATTTTATGGTTCAAATTTCCACATCCCATTCCTCAATGTTTCACCAATTCCTATTTTGGTAGTTTTCCATTGAGGTAAATTTTTCATGCCATTATGAAATCATTATTAAAACTCACCCTTGAGAGAAAACACCATTAAATTTGATAATATTATATTTGAACCGTGGATCCATTCATAACATCAATAATTACAGGATTTTTTAGCATAATATTTATTAGAGGGATTTTTTAAATATGAATAACATTTATTGTTAACATTAAATATATTTTACACAATTAATTAATTTTCTTTTATAAAATCAGTTTACACATAATACATTTAACTTTAATTTTATCTTGGATAAATAGTAACTCATTAATTTATATGATCAAAATAAATCATCAATAAAATTAACCAAATATTTTTTTGGAAATAAAATTATCAAAATGAAATGATCATGAGATTTAAAATGGTAGATTTATCAGGTGGAAAAAATATTCCAATGAACTCATTTGAGGTAACTCCTTGATATGCTCTTGGAATGACTTATATAATTACTCTATCAAATAATGTATATTCTTTTTTAGTTTCACCTATGCCCAGTCTCTTAACTACCTCCTCTCCTTAGATCTCTATCCTTTACATTTATTTACTCACTTGTGGGTGGGGTGAACCTTGGGATTTTAGTTACATAAATAAAACATGGAAACATGAGTCCTATATACTAAAAGTTAAATGGACGAAATAGATGAAATTATATTTAGTATAATAATAATTAAATCCAAAAAATATCAATAAATTAAATAAATATCCAATATAAACATTGTTTAGTCAATGGTCTTGAGCAGAAACATAGATTCCATGATATAACATTCGTATAAGATAATATACATTAATAATAAATCTATAAATTAAGATATATTTTACATGAATTAACAATTAATAGACATATTAATAAATTAATTATCTTAATTATTCATCTAAATAGTCTTTATGATACAAGATATTATTTATGCTATAATTTTTTTAAACTAAATTAAATTAATTACTTTTATTCAAAATTACAAGAGAACATAGCGTGTACATTGGAAAAAAATGACACAAACCCAACTGAATTATGTGGTGTCTCATCTCCTCAAAATATGTGAATTCAATCATTGTATTGTTTATACAGTATATCACATAAATTACATAGAGTTTTCTATTAATTATTGACCTAGAGTCTCCTGTTAATTATGTGACCTCCACTAATTTTAATGAATGCGGAGTAAATAATGTATATTAATGATCATATGTGATGCATAGTTCCCAATTTTATTGGGAAATTAGTTAATAAGATAATATTATTTAAGCCTCTTCACCTGGTCTATATTTTCAATTTATGACATATGAAACATGTTTTAATCTTATTTGATGGTGAAGTTAATTTTATAAATGAAAATTTGTTTATAGAGTGTATAGCCTGGCTTGGTATATTATCTGCATAAATAGGTACATGTCTATGGGTGCATTAATTAGAAATTAGTTTTATATTAATTAATTACACACCACAAGTATATTAAATATACAATATATATGTAGTAATTAATTTTGGAAATAATTTGTATTAATAATATAAAATGTGATAATTAATTAATTATGCATCAAGTGTCCATTAGTTATACATATCACGTGTATTAATTACTCAAATCATGTGTATTGATTTTACACCATGTGTGTATTATGTAATTACCCAACATGTGTGCATTAATTAATTACCAATCACATGACTATTAATTACACAGTTTGTTTATATTAATTTTACACTAATTATTTTTAATTACACCTCATGTGTGTATTAATTAATTTCACATGTGGTGTATTAATTAGAAGCATGTATGTTAGACCACATGATTATTGTATCGGGTGGCGTTACACGACATGTATGTGAGTTACACACCATAAAACTATAAATCTTTTTTCCACCTATGGGTGATTTGTGTTATTCATTTTTTATTATTTAATATAATTTTTCCAAAATTGATTTCTCAAATATAATAATAAAAATGGAAACCAAAGTGAAAACCAACAAATAATTTTAAAATCACATGAATAATATTTAAATATTTAAATGTGAATACTTAGATACCACTTGGATGTCCACAAGTTGTTATAATTAAATTTAAATCATTTATATTTATTAGTTTTTATTATTTCCAAGGAGTAAACTATAATAATATGAAGATGAATCATCATGTCCAGTTAATAGATCTGGAAAAAAACATGAAAAAAATATAAGAACACTAGAGAGAGTATATATTCATATTAAATGTATAATTAATTTAACCAAAAATAAATTACCTCAGTGTTGAGTTATCTGTTAGATTTAGATGTTGATTAATAAAAAATTGTTCATGTTCTACCAAAAATTGTTTTATGGGGTCCAAAATAGATCCCCTCTAGTAGTGATCCCCATGTGTCCCCTTCATCTCAATGAATCACTAATGGAACATTGGGTGCTAGTGTAGATCATTGTGTGTCTCTTTTCATTGATTAAAACATAACATTTAAGGATTAATGGTTTGATTCTTGAAATCTCATTCTTTTTAGGAGTGAGGGAGGTGGAAGAATACTCTTTGACTTGAGAGAATATCTAGAAAAGTTGTTGGTGGAGAGAGTTCTCTATAAAGAATAATTTTGTTTGAAACATTATTCTAACCCTTGGAAATGATATAATCAGTTATTTATAGAGGTGGGATGGAGAAAAAATTTCCCATAGGCCATAAACATTATAAAAATGTTTATAGAAACCCAAAAAAAATATAATTGTTATTAATGTTATTGTTATATTAATATTATTATAATCATATTGATGTGTACATAACTCATGTATAAAATATATATCAAATAACTTAATAAATTTTTTTAAAAGATATTTATTATATCACCCCAACTAGACCCATTATCTCACTCAACAATTCATTCAATGCATTTACTAATCCATGAATAATAAATATTTTTCAATCGATAAATAAATAAATATAATATTCACTGTTTGGTGAATAAATATTTATTTTAATATAAATCTCATATAAAATAGTTACTAGATATAACAGAACAATAAATAATGAATAAATATTAGTCCTCTGTATGGAAGATAATATTAATTTAAATAATTAAATTAAAATATAATTTAATTGAGTTTAATGAAAACATTGAGTGTTTGACCATGTAAGGTTCTTCCTCATGGACATTAGGTGTATTTTCATAAAGTCCAGTATTAGTATCTAGAAACATGTTATGTCACCAATAGTCGAATATGTTAATGAAACAACATTGACAAAAACATACTTTATTTCAATTGATAATTTAATATCTTGGTCTATATATCACATAGAGAAGGTTTCATACTCATTTTCTCAACATATATTCTTGATATTTATTTATTTGAATTTAGAAAATGATTCCATGAATATATTATGGTTATATAAATATGTTTTATAGTTCAATTAAAATAAAATTTAGTATATCTCAATATTTATAAATATGAATGGAAAAATCCATCCATTAATAACTTATAAATAACATATCATTTGAGACAAAAGAAACATACCAAAATTCACCACGAACAATTATAACCTTCATTTAAGGAAAAACATCTAAGTATAATCCACATGATATGTAGTAATAACAATTATAATTTCAATGTATTATCTCAAATGTTATGAAATAAGAATATTTAATTAAACATATAACATGTTTAATTCCAATAGGAGGGTCAGTTCTTATAAACACCAATCATTGAGATTTATATGTCGACACATTAAGAGATAAAGTCTCATCCACATTTGAGTACTCACACCCGATACTTTGTATCATCTATGTCCCATCAAATGATTTCATATGACCATATGTCATAAAATTTATAAATAAATTCATACTAATCATCTTTATCATCAATGTGTGGAACTTCTATGACCTTTTCCATCATGAGGTTAATTTATAATATTTTCATGTAAAATTTATATAGATTAAAAATGAATATGTGATATATAATTTTGTGATATCAAGGTATATTAATTTAAAGTAAATATAAAGTACGTTATTTAGGCTTCTATGAAAAAAATATATATAATATAAAGATATATGAGTTCAAATATTTTTATTGAGTAATGTTTATTTATTCTACTAATTCATCATTGATACCTCTGAATTCCTCTTATTGTTTGTTTTATAAAAACGTATACATTGAATTTAATTGTTTTTACGGAATTATTTTTACATCCACATTAATTATTATAATTTTTCATATTATTTAACAGGCATAAAATTCTTCTCTTATGGGTTATTTGATCCATTGGAGCCAATTTATGGGCATTGTTGATTAGGGTAGTGCATTTTAGGATACAGAACACTCAAATTCGGGACTCCATAATTTTATTCTATAGATTTTGTGTTACAAATTTATATTAAAGCAAGCATCTGAATTTATGTTTTGGAGTACATAATGAGTGTAAAATATAGTCATTAAAACTTAAAATTAAACCATAATAAGGTATAACTTACCTATTATATAATTCCAAATGTTGTTAATAATTCTAGGAAAATAAGACAATGATGATAACTTTTTAAGATGTTGTCATTTTATAAAAAGTAGACAAATGATTGGCCTTATCTAGAAATACTTATTGAAACATGATATGAATGTTATATATTTTCATTATATAATGATGGTTTTAAAACAAATGTATTTTATTTTATGTAAACTATTTATTCAATGACTTCGTGACATTAATTTTTCAGAACTAAATTTAAAATTAGGATATATAAAATGACATTAAAAATTCTTATAAAATAATGGGAAATGGAATTTTCCAAATAAATTGATAGAGAATCACCCATAAATAGTATGGAATATAATATTATGATAATTTTAAATGGGTAAATTATAAGGTTTTGATTGAATTAATTTATATTATGTAGTCATATATAACATATAAGGGTCATCATGATCTCAATAATTTATAGTGTTTGTAGACGGGGATATATTTTTGACTGAGTAACGTCAATGTTTATTGAGTTTTTGTAGTATGAAATAGAATATGTGAAAATGATGAAAACAATGAAATATTTTTTGAGATATAGTTTCAATTAATTTTCTAGTCAAGGATTATCATAATGGTTCTACCATGTTATACATATATTGTTAGTAGAATATCTATATTATATAGGGACATAATGTATACGTAGTGTGTGAGTAGTTTTCAGGGATATGTGAAAGGAAAAATTATTTCAGTGTCTGAAAATATAATCTAAAGAAATTTTGAAGAAATTTTTTGGATTAATCATCTCAATTATCTTAGGGGGAGATTTAATTACTATTTTTTAGTGTGGTGGAATGAAACATCTAAAAATCATATTCCCAGTTACACATAATGAGTGTTTCTAAGGAATGAATATTGGTCTCATAACAAATTAATATGTGAGATCATTTATAACAATTAGAGGTAGATAATTCAATTGAGTAAAGTAGCAAAATATATTTCTAAATGGGATGAGATATACTAATTTTAGGACACATAGATGAGTATATATACCTTCTCATGAGGTGAGGTTAGTATCTCAAAAAATTAGAGTAATTTACCTTATGGTTGAGTATAAATCAAAAGAGGTTGTGATTGATGATAAAAATTATATGTTATGATGAATCATTTTGATTTATTTTATGATTATTTATACTTTATTTACATTGGAGTATCATATAAATTTATCTCAACATGATTGTTTAGTAAAATTTTGTTAGGATGTAGTTGATTTTTTATATAATAAAAATATATATTCTATAGGATGAAAATAATGATCAAGTGTTTGATTTTATATCCGACTAAAACATGATTAGAAATAATCACTTATTATGGGATTTATTAGTTCTTGATATAAAAATTATGTTTTGATTATCAGTTTTGATTGGATGACCAAATTTAATGATCAAATTAATTGATAATTTAAAACAGTTCCCCTTATTAAAAAAACGACTCTCAATAATTTAAAGGGATATTTAGACATTTTTGGCAGTAGGGTGTATATAAATACAAGTCATGTTCGGTAAATATCATATCAATTTGATGGATAAATTCATCTATAAATGGAAGGAATGAAACGACATCAACTATTTGTGATGATGGTTCATTATTTAGATGTTTTCATTTATTATTTATTTATATTAACATCAATTAGGGATGTTAAATTTTCTATTAGAATCATTTTTAGAATTATTCTTATTAATTTACAATCATATGTCATGAAACAAATAAAACTAATAGAGTTATAGTTTAGTATATATGGGAATGAAAATAATGGATACATTCAATCAAGAATTTTTCCATGGGAAATGAAAAATTTATTTTCCATGAATGCCTATGACAATGTACTTTTATATATTTCTTTTTATAAGATAAGCTAAGTGATTGTATATATCATATATACCTACCATATATTCATGATTTGTTCTGAAATTTTGAGGGGATCGTACTAGATTTATAAGACAATTATTTGGTTAATATATCATTAGATAAACATAAAGGCAAAGTATATTATAATAATGTAATTTTTTAATCATTATATCCATTACATTTCTTCATTCATCCATTCAACAGTTTAAAAATCACCTATGATGTTTGTAAAATTGATGAACTAGATTATACATAAATTCTTATACAATTTTTTGGTAGTTTTTACAAGTGATATTGTTATTTACTAAATAAAGAATAAAAATTATGGGAAGAACTCATCAATGCTTCAGTGAATATTACACAACCATTAAATGAATTGAAATTCCATGAAGTGCTACATTTGGATTCATGAATAGAAATTTCATGGTAGCATTTTTTTATTTATTATTACAAGTTAATAATAACAATTTGAATGTGGTGTTGTTGTGGGAAAAACCCATGAGTTTATTTTAAAAAAATATTTTTCAAATTTTTTCTAGTTTTTATTGATGATTCTATTAGGATTTTTCATAATTTCATTCTCCCACAATAGTGATAACTTGGTAAGGTCATATGTTTTACTAGAGTTGGGAAGAAAAAAGAGAATTTTATGAGTCATATAATATATTTTCATTATCCCCAGTTTTAATCAATCATAATTTAGGATTTGTAATGTGATATTTTTTGAAATCTCATTACAGGACATATGATTTATTTTGATGCAAGGTAGAAATGTTTTTACATATGTGTATTGGATGTTAAGAACTCGTGATAAGAATTACCCCAAGAATGATTTATAGTTTTCTAATATGTTTCATCATTTGAATATTTGGAGGCATTATAATTTATAGAGAATTATTTTATGTATAAAAACAATTAAATTTTAAAGTGTATTATATAATTGTGTGATTTTAACATGAAACAGTGTAGGTGGGTACTATATTATTAGGCTTTTATTTTTATAAATTATGTACATGATAATAAAATAAACTATTTTAGAGGATGTTTTTAGAATAAAAACTCATAATACAATTTTGAATAAATCTAGAGAGAAAGATATATCACTTATATGGTTTGGAGACTCTGAATGGATGGACTATTATAGAAGATTTAGTGATTTATTTCAAATTACATATGATGGTTCCTGTAGTATTAATTAAATAATTTTTTAATAAAATAAAAATCTATATTAGGTGGATATATTAGAGATAATAGAATTATTTATAACATTAAAACCCATTTATAATCATCATTAATGACAAAAAATATAAGAAACTTTTGTTAATAAACATTCAACAAGAAAAGGTAAATGCATGTATATTGATAGAGTTGTGATAGAAATTATGTATTTAAACATGGTAGTGTTAATATATTTCTATGAATTTCGAAATTTTGTTACCAATAACACCATTACAGAGGGATAGTGTCTGTGTTTGGTGATTCTCATATAGCAGAATCCATGGCTATACAGAGGGAAAATGAGTTTTATTGTATCAATAAAATCAAGACACATGATCTGGTAACAAACTCAACATATATAACTTTTGGGAAAGATATAATCTCATCATTCAATCTTCTATCTTATAAGAGCATACAGGTCGGATATTAATAAAAAAATATAAGTATTGCACACTTTTCTTGAGTTAAATATGGTGGCTAGAATTCTTAAATTTAATGTATGTTAGGAGGAAACTTCAATACATTATTCTTATATTAGACCCCCCCCCTCCGAAAATATAATAATTTTTTTTGATATGACACCTATATCTCCATTAAATTTGGCTAACATGACTTTAATAAGGTATTCCCTTTATTTTCATTATATAAAAAAACAGAATACTCAGTGAGAGAATATGGTGGATTGGAAAATCAAATTGGTCTATTTGTTGATTATTCTAGAACCATTCATAATTTATGACCTTGGTATGCTTTATGTGAAGGAATATGATAAACATCATATTGTGATAATGTCTATAATTTTGAGTAGTGATATGTGATTTATAACTGGATTGGGCTTTATAAATAAATGTGGATATATATGTTGGTGATTAAAACATACCACCATTAAATAGATTGACAAACATGAAAATTTAATTAAAATTTGAAATAAATTCTTTGAGAAAGTGTTCTGTTATATGGGAATTCTTAACAAGATCATTAATCATTTAATAATTTTTTTATAATATGTATCTATCAAAAAATTTTATATATCCATTTAATTCATTATATTGTTGATTTTTTTAGCCAACATTATGATGGATTGAGATTATTGAATGGTATTTTATGAGACCCATTTCAGAATAAGGGAATAAAGGTTGTGCTAAATTTATTTATAAATAGTAGATTTCATCTCATGTTTATGGAAATACTTATTATCCAAAATAATAATAATGAACCATGATATTGGATGTTGCAAATTATGAATTTTTGAATGTTTCTTAATGTTTGGAACATCAAATATTGGTAAATTTAGTAAATTAATTACATTGTATATTGATCCTTATTTCTCCATGAAACAATTATCAAACTTTCTCATAAATTGGGATTTAAAAAATATCATTCTTTCAAATAATAATATTTTAATGTTTCTCAATAAAAGAATCATATAGTTGAAAAGATCCATATTTTTTTATCAAAAGGCATTTTTGTAAGAGCCTAATATATCATTCTTCAAAAGGGACATTATGGATTATGCAAAGTAGATGGAGGATACATGGAGGATGGAGTCCTCCATTTGTGAGACTATTATAGAAACATTTTTGGATTCCGAAGGCAACTTACAAAAGCGAATATTACATGGAGTAAGAGAGAACATTGATTTTTATAGATACTCAATTTATTTTTATGGGAAAAAATAAAATGGTGGGTATAATTTTAACACCAGTGCTCTTGATTTTATTTAATGATGAAAAAAATGATCTTAATTCTATTATTACTAATATATTTAAATTGAAATATATTTAAAAAATCTATTTAATTATGAGTTATTATTTTTATTGCCATGTGATTGATGGGGGATATATATTTGTGAGAATTGGATATTTAATTTGTAGAAATTGATTTATCCATTTGGTGTGTAATGATATACTTTAATACTATGGCTGTAAATTATATAGAATCATAGAAATAAGAAATGTAGAAAACTAATAGTCCAATGTGGATTTTAATATGTCAAAAATCAAATTTAATTCGGTAATTGATCATGGATAATGATAAAGACATATAAGTAGGTAAATTATTATAAATGAATTATGGAAAAGAGGTTGGATTATGAAATTATTATATTCATCCATAGAATAATTACAAGTAATAATATTACCTCATTAAATTATAATTATCTACAGTGGATTTATGATGAGACTAAATTGGGTGATTTATATATTAGAGTAAAAGTTTATTATATTCTAATATATTGAGTGTTTTGTTATGATTTTAGTGGGGGTGGGATTTGGAAGGAAGGTAACATAAAATATTATTGAAATACATAGTTTGGTCAAATTATTATATCATTTATATTATTTTAATCTATTTGTTTTATTTTAATTATTCATAGGATTTGATAAAAAGAAATTTATTAAAACTCTTAATTTATATGTCCTCGTGTTTGAGAAATTAAAACTGAATTTTACAAAATTTGGTTGGGGTAAATCCAATATTCACATGTGTTATGACATGTCCATTGTTGTCTCACCATTGATTCTTCATCTATACATAAAAATAAGTGACTTACACTGTGTCTATTCCATGTTTTTGCGGGTCGTCCCTCTCATAGGATGATGTGCACTCTTGTAAAACAAATTTATATAGTGTCATGAAAAAATGGAATCATGATTTTTCTAATGTAAATATACAATAAAAAATATTATAAATGGATTATTATGTTATTTAGACTTTAAATTTTAATTTATTATATATTTTATTGATAAAACCCAATGGTTTAACATGAAAGGGTCATTGACTTGAGAATTTTTTTAGTCTTGGAAATATTTTCAAGGTAAGTGGATTTATAAATTTATAAGGTATTATATAAAATATATTTTTCATTGATGATGATTACATGTAGAATTATTTGATTATGTGGTCTGTATGGTATGACATAATTTGAATGGAAATGTGGAATTTTTCTAGAAATTGATATTTTTCAGAAACACCATGGGAAGGGAATGGATTTTGATAAATGATTTGTATATGGTTTATTTATAATTATTGCCCGATGGACGTTCATATATAAAAAATGGTTTTAGATTAGAATTAATATGAAACCTATATTATTTATTCATTAAAAAATAGAGATTAATTGATGATGCTTTAATTTGATCAATGTTTTGTATGATCAGGGATAAAAGGATACACCTCAATAATTTTCATGGTATAATGAATAGTTTTGGTTTTTTCAAGCAGATGAGGACTTGATTTATATGATAGGAATGAATGAAATATAATTTGATTTTAGTTGAGAGATTTATTAATTAGGCCAGGTATACATATAAAAGTAACATGATTATATTATTCTTTTTCTTTTTTTAGCATGAGTGGATTATTAAAAACAAGTCAATTTTAGTGGGTCATTAAGTTATGTGGATTATATTATATGATTAGAAAGAAATTTGGAGTATTCATTTTGAACGTAACTAAATGATAGTTTCCCTAAATCGAATCATTCAATAATAATTTGGGGTATATAATATAATTTCAATATTAGAATATAAAAATATGTTTTTCTAAAAAATGATTCTGTAGAGATAAAGGAATATTCGAGATATAATGGTTTTGGAATTATTTTGGTTAATCAATGTTTTTTGATATAAATTTGTTTTATTTATCATTATTCATGAGAATCGATTTGATGGTATTTCTCATACATAGATATTTATTACTTTCAATTCAAAAATCAATCTAATTTTATACTTTCCACTTGTATGTGAAATGTAGCTGATATTTATATATGATTGTACATGTTACAAGGAAATGAAATCTAATATACTTATGAGTTAGTTTTGGGATTGATTAACTTATATTAATTATATTGTGGTAACATAGATACATAGAAGTATCTCTTATGATTGGTTTTATAAATATTATTTTGGTTGTATTGTGAAATTAATGATTTTCAATTAACAAATTACATCCATATGATTTTTTTTGGAATTTTTATTTGATGGAAAATCATTCCTTAATGGTTTATTCTATCACTCAGAACTATTTCCCAACCTATGTGGATTAGGGTACTGCACTCAAGTCCATGTGGAACTCTTATTTGAGTCTTGAGATTTGAGTTCCTAATAGAATCTTTTATAATAACAAATTTCATACTTGATATCCCTAGGAAAAACATTTAATATTGTAACCAACCCAATCATCCCTTAGTAATATATAACTCATCAATGTATGAGTTCATGAGATATTTTCGGCATGTATCCCATTCTAATTACATGATTCACCACTCATGGTGGACTCATTTTGATCAAATGCCATAGATATATTTTATCTTATTACTATTGGATGGGTTACTATTCATTATGGTTTCTCAATTTTCATTCTACCATTACTATTAAATTCATTTTATTCCTCCTTAAAATACATGAATGATCATTTGGTCCCTCTTTTAGTTTCTTTGAATGCCCCATGTCTGTCATAATCTTTATAAACTATCAAAACCAAAGCATTTATAATGTGTTTTGTCCATCAACGTTCTCAGAATCGTCCTTGTCTCTCTCAAAAAAACATGATATATTAACTTGAAATAATTTTAATTACACTCACATGACCATAACAAAATTTACATAGTAAAATGCATATATGATGAGGTAAAATATTAGGATCTTATTACCATGTAGTCATAGTAGTTAACTTATCAAATATCATCACATGATTCACACACATTTATCATATATAAAAGAATATGAAAAAAATCATCAATTGTAGATTTATAGTTAAATATATATGAATATAGATTAAAACCAGGAAAAGTTTAGTGTGTGAGGTTATCTTTACTAGAAGAAAGTCAATATCAGGGATATATTTATAATCAGACAATAATAAAGGAATTTAGATCTTGAATAACAGGTGTGGGTTAAGGGGGTTTTGAATACCTAGGTCTATGTATTGACCAAAAAATAAAGGAAAATATTTATTTTGTTTTTATCAATTATTTATAATTTAAAAAATTGAAAAATACATGAGAACATGGTACTGCGTATCTTGGGGAAACCATCAATTACAAGGTAGTCCACTAGCCATCTGACCTGGGGACATCAGCCACATAATGTCTAACCTACAGGTTTTTCCTCCTCCTAGAGCTATACCAAATACATATTCTACAACCATTTGGTACCATTTTATCCTTGTAGAATGATACAAACAATAGTAACCCCTTCCAATTTTACTCAAACTCATAAATATATATGTATTTTATAAATTTAAATAATAAACATTTATATTAAAATTTTATCAGTTAAAATCAAAATCCACAATTTCCCAAAAATATCAAGTATTTACACTTCAATTCATTTGATTTTTTTGTTATTGAAATTTGTTTTGGTTTTCATAATATTTTCTTCATTGGTACATATATTTTTTGGTTTTTACATAAAACACATAGGTGATTGACCACTTCTTTACCTTGATCGTTAACATGTCCAACAAATATTTTATTTATTTATCTACAGTTTGTTATATTGGTTTAGATTATATTAAGATTATTTTTTTTCTTTTGATATATATAATAACATACAACTTGTAACTCTAATAATAGAGGATATTGAATATAAAAAGATATTCTATGAACTCTTCTACACACATCACTTTTTTTATTTTTAATTTCATTTATTGTATCCTATGTTGTAATATTTAAATATTCAATTTGATATTTATTCCCCTCAAATTTATATCAATACATGGTAATTTTGAAGACATTATGCAATAAAATATTCATAGATATTATCTCTATATTTGACTAAAAACAAACTAGTTCCATTTCATCACGTATATAAAAATTCCCATGTGGTTATTTCATTATTGAACTTCCTACAAATGAGTCATTAAACATCATGTGAGTCTAATGGTCAAGGTTATATAAAATTTTTATTACTGAATAAGTAGTTATAATTTATAATGTGGAAGTTTTTTAGCATTGATTTAAATATCACACATACATTATAATGTTATTCATTCACATGTTATTGAAAATTAGGTTTATCATTTGTAAATATAAATATTTTAGATACAGGATAAAAATTAACATGATATTTTTTGAAAATATCATTTCATGTTGTGATTGATTATGTTATAATTCAATATAATAATTAATTTTTGTTAACCATTAAATTTAGAACAAAATAAATGAAATTTTATTGAATATTTTTTAAATATATTAACACTTAAATTTCCACATACATGACAACAAAACCTACCCTAACATCTAATATTTTAGTCTACCATAGATGTGAGTAAAAAACACTAAAAAATTAAAAATGGAATATCAATTTACACCTCATGAGTTTCATATCACCTTACTTAATACTTTATTCCATTTATCTTAACCCCCTTATTATATATCCTCATTTATCTATTCAATAGGATTCTTATCAAAATATTGCCTTTATGTTACTCGTTAATTACTTTTCAAAATTGAAAAATTGAAATATTTTTCATGTCTCAATACAAGATATGGAACATGTTATTGGCCAACTTCATTATTCCCTGAAATAGAAGTCTCCATAAATTGACTTAAATATTCCATTTTTTTATTTTACATAAAATCATTCTTAGGTGGATTATAGTTATGAAATGATATATTCTTTCTCCCTTTTCTAATATTTTGTAATGACTCTATTCTAATATTTTAGAATATTGTGAAACTTGTTGTAAACAAGTGGGGGTCCTTAATTTTTTTAATTCTATGTTTTATGAATAATTGATTAATATTCATATGTGAAATTTTTTTACAGAAGTTAAATATAAAAAATATAAAAATAAACTATAAAATATAATTAAAAACATAATAAATGAGACCAAAAAAATTCTCTCACACATATAATTTTATTTTTTTTAATGAAAATCCACAGGCTATTATCATATGTTATATATATCATTCAATTTTTTAAATAAATTAATAATAACAAAAATAATTCAAGAATATTTATATTAATAATATTTATTTTTAACAAAAAAAATTATCACAAGTTGTTTAACTAGAAAATTATGACTACTCACTTAATCATTAATTAATAATTCTTGGAAAATAAATATGAGTCATCATTAGATGTCAAAATTATACATTTTTTAAGACAATTAATTATTTATAAATTTTCACTTATTTATAATGATTGTAATATAAACACAAATTTTTTTTCCTTTAGTTTAGTTAATATTTTATTTCTATAGAATTAAAACATACTATTACACTGATTCTCGCCATAAAGTACCTCCAAAGTCTATGTGTTTTATTTAAGAGACAAATGAGAATATTAAAATTATATTTTTTAATCAATAATAATATGAAAAATTAAAACCAATAAGAAAAATTTATTATCATCTTCAATCACTTCCAAATACTATTTATTATAGTTAAAAAATATTGGTAAATGTGAACTAGTTAATTGAAATAAGAATGATTTTAATATATTTTCATGATAAATATCATATATTTCTAATGTAAAAATATATAATAAGTATCAATATAAAAATTTTATAATTTGAAATGGTTAAATATAGATGTATTATCCAAGTTCCTCTAATTTCAACCTGAATTTTTTTTATTCACATAAATTTAAAAAAAAAATCATTACTCGTGGTTTATATTGGATTTCATTGGACTATAAAACGAATTAAAATTATAAGTTTAAATTTTATTGAACTATTGTATGGGTTTTAGTGGTTTATACATGTTTTAGATGGTTTATTATAATGTTGTATTGAGGTAGTATTCTCTACATCATAATCCATCACCAAGTGTTTAATATAGAAAATGTGTATATATTTTTATCTGGTTATGTGGTTTTCTAGGATTGGGGGTCAAATTAAAGAATGTTTAATTTAATAATGTTACTATGAAATTAATTTTAATGAATGATTATTATTGGGGGACACATTAATAAAATTTTATCTAGTTTTGAATAGGCTACTAGCCCACATGAAATAGTATATCTATAATTATTTTAGTGATATACAATAGTTGATAGGATTATGTGAGCATGGGTTTGATGGTCATATACATACATGGTCTTCAGGCTATCAGTATGGTCATTAGGGTTGTTGAATTGCTATATTTTTTATTCAATGGTTTTATATGTATATATTATACAAATATTTTCATTAAATTATCTAAAAACACTGTTTACGTACCATAGTTCAATTTCCTTTTACTAAATCTAAAAAATGTTTATTTATATTGGAAAAAATAATTCAAGTTTGAATATATGTAGATATATGATTCTAATGATTATAAAATCATCCATGTAATGTGGAGAAAAACATAAATTAATGTTTAGGATATAATCTTTCAACTGATTTCAAATTACATACACAGAACCAAACTATTTTTATTAATTTCAATGGAATAATTTATTGGATTGAAGAGGAATAAAAAAATCTATGTGGATGTTATAAATAATATTCAAATGGAAAAATATAGACTCATATTGAAAGATATAAACAATATAATTTATTTAAAGGAATAATATACTATTTTTACAATGTTCTAGACCATATACCACTAAAAAATGTCCCAAATGGAATATCACAAACACTTTTGACCACATTACCATATTCCAAATCCTACCAACCAGAAGTGAGGATCTAAGGTGTTATCATGAAGAGACTAGACCCTCAAATCATATTAAATAATCAATTTAAATAGACTAATAAAATCCAAATCAATATTCGAAGAACTAAAAACAAATTAACTTATCAACACTATGAAAAACAAATACAAAATCACATAATCATACATTCCAAATTACCACCCCTAGTTTGATCAATTATACATATAAAAAAAATTCAAAAAAAAAGTTATTCCCACTTTGTGTATGTATTATTTTTTTGCAAAGGAATGACAATATTTTGAATAATTATCATGTAATATTAGTTGTCACACCCAATATTATGATGAAGAAGAAATTCCAAAGTATTGTGTTTAATAATCATTGGGATTATTATGATGAGTGGATTGTTGTTGATATTATTATGAATACTTTTATATATTTAAGATCATGGAGTTCTAATAAAGGTCCACCAATGGGTTATGATATGAATTAAAATTTTTAATTATTTTGAATATGTTTTTAATTAAAATCAATTGTATGTGTTTGTGGATGTAGAGACATTATATACTGCATATTTAATTTTTTTGGTTTTTTAAAGATAGTTTCAGTCAGTTTTTTTGTGGATTTTGATCAAAAAGAGGATACTCTAAATTTTCCAAATGGATATAGTAACAATCAATCAAAATTTTTACAAATAGGATATTGGAATTTTTTTGGTGATCATTTTAATTTACTCATATTTCAAATCAAATTATCGCAAAATTAAAATTGTCAAACCATGTTTCTATACCAATTTTTTTGACCCTTAGAGATGAATTGTGTTTGTTAACATGTAATGAATTGATGTTGGGTAAAGATTTAAATTTATTATGTTCATGTGTTCAATACCATCATGGTAGTTTCATATGATCTATCTTGACGTATAACATTCTTAATGAATTTTTTGGATGAAAACTTTGAGTTTTTA
The DNA here is from genome assembly GCA_963277665.1 of Viscum album. Classification (NCBI taxonomy): domain Eukaryota; kingdom Viridiplantae; phylum Streptophyta; class Magnoliopsida; order Santalales; family Viscaceae; genus Viscum; species Viscum album. Next base: position 1,179,597,140 of record OY728128.1, on the reverse strand, counting down.
AAAATTGTATATTTTGAATATTTTCAATCCTGAAGATGCTTTTATGTTATTCTTAGTTGTTTAAAAATAATGGGAGCACGAGATGATCGTGGTCTCAGGTACTAAGAATCAATGTTTCAATCAATAGATAATATGATAAGGGTGATGGAGATTCTATTTTGAAGTATTGAACATGAAGTAGTGTGGTTTTTAAGACGAACATAAGTATTTGAATCATAATCCTTTATTTCTTCAATAGACATTTATCCATTATATTACATGATTGTAAGAGATTATATCTAAATATATGACTTCAATATATATAATGAAATTTTTAAAGGAATCAATCAATGATACAAATATAAGATAATTATGGAAAGTGATGAATTATTCCATTCACATGTGTATTTTAAATTCTTTTTGTCTTTGCACATTTTTCAGAAGTTATTTACATGGAAATTCAAAAATCTTGTGTCATTTAAAAGGACATTTACTATGGAAATTTAATGTAATGTCATTGAATATGGGTTCTTAAAAATATTATGATATACTGTGAATGGGGAACACACATTATTAAAATAGATGATTCCAATCGAGTAGGAATTAAATAAAATAAATATCAAGAATAACAATATCAAGATTCTAGTATATTTAAAAAAATTAAAGAGGAAATGTTTCAAGGAAATCATTATTCCATGATAGAGGATCCACTAAAGCGTCAAGTTCATTCATTCATGCATGTATTTATGTTCCAATTAATATAAATTATATTTAAAGAAACTAGCTGAACCTGAGTACTTTTAATTTATTTAATATATTATATTTTGAATTGGGAGATATAAAAGAGTTATGTATCATCATGGATTTTATAGATCCAATGATGGGATATTTTGAAAATTAATACTCAAATAATGTGAAATAATTATTTATAAATAGATGAAAATATATTAATGCATTGTTTATATTTTACAGGATGATTATAAAACTAGAGGTAGGAGAGAATGTTTAACACTACTATTATGAGTATAAAAATACATGTGATAAGAAGAAGCATTGATACTGTACCATAATTTTCTGACATTGATTATTAAAGAAATATTTAATTAGAGTACCAGTTTTGTTTATTATATACACTGTATAATAAAATATAAAGAGGGGGAACTAGTTAATTATATATTCACCAAAGAAATAAAAAAATTAGGGGAGATAATTTATTGAAAATGACTATCTATAGTTGGTAATGAAGTTCATAAAGAAAAGAAGATATATGTGAACTTTAACTTGTATGGAATAAAAATAAGAAGATAAAAAATAATTTAGTCTAAGTTTTTTTTAAAATATGTAGTGTTATTGTGTGAACACTTAAATATACAAGAAAATAATATAAGTAAATACGTTTCTTTATTTATCATATGTGAGTAATATATAAATAGAAATAAGTCCTAAAAACACACCATTTATCATTGTATGTTGTTAGAGACACCTTTTCAAAAGAAAAAACAAACCACTACTAATATGTTGTAGTGAAAACATAGGTTCAATAGATATAAACTACCCACATAAAGCTTATATTTTTATTAATATTTGGGTTTCTAATCATGGGGTTTTCTGTTTCACAAAAAATACTATCCTTTCTAATTAATAGTTGAACCCTGTAAATAATGTAATTTTTTTGTACGTTTTGATATGGAAAAAAAGTGAGTAAAATTGATTAATATAAACATTCAACCTCACAAGTGAGAGGTAAAATGAATAATGGGTAAAATAAAATTTAGATTAAAATTATCTAACACTAAATCACACCCCCTGTGGGGAATAATTCCATAATCGGTCCTTCCAAATCATGTGAGAGCCTGAGCCACCCTAAATTAGGTTATCTATAATAGATGTTATATCATTTGATGATTTTATAATCTCTCCCATATTTATATTATAGTGTAGATTTTTATAAAAAATGTTATCTAGAATATGAATTTAATTTATACATAGACTATAATAAATGAATGAAACAAACAGCAGAATAATATGAAGATGTAGTCACACTCATTCTATGAAAAATTATTTTTAGTTCTTCCATGAAATAATGGTGTGCAAGATAGATATGGACATACTATATTAGAATTTGTTTTTAATTATACCACTGAGGAAAATGACATACCTTACACCTAAAAATAATTAATACATCTAAATTATAAATATGTATATTTTGATTTTTGTCAAATATATCTACACGAAGAACCATGAATCAGGTGTGGTGATCATACATCTAAAGTCTCTTATAAAGTTCCAATTGATGAATTAAGAGAAATTATGAATTTTATTCCAAAATAAATAGTCCCTTTTGTATGTGGGATCTTTGAAGGAATATAGGAAGTGGGAACCTTACATGAGGAGGAGGTAGAAAACATTGAGAATGTTTTAGGAGGAAAATTTATAAAAGGTTCAATTATAAATCAGTATATTCGAACTATATAAGTATGGGATGAGTATCATAAAGTGAGATTCCCCAAATATTCGTCTTAATGGTTATATATAATTCAATTGAATGAGCATTTCAATAATAATATCAATGATAAACCTCATGCATTAGAAGAAAAATTGAGAAACAATATTTATATCCAGGCTGGACAATTGGTTATTAAATAAAAAAATATGAAGGTATTTGGAAAGTCATTACATGAAAATTTCAACATAAATGATGATGAAATTGGAAATATGGGAAATGGATTAACAGATAGGGAGATGTTTAATGAATCTTAAAAATATTCTCCAAATATGAAGTGTCTATAATTTTAAATAATTTTATACAATCTTAACATAACTCATGCTGAGACATCACATTTCAAGAATAAAGTATTTTCAACTATAGGTTGTTTTAAGGAGGGATCTAATTTTAAAATTCCTCTATTATGTGTCAATTATATAATTACATCATCAACTAATCATTCTCAAGTAGGATTTGTGAAGAATGTTCCATCCTTAAATTTTTAAAATTATTTTTCCTAATCATTATCTTGGATAGTGAACGTTTAAAAATATATATATAATTTGGAATGATGATAAATAAAAAACTACCATGATGTATATGGTTGATAAATGAAATATTAGTAAAGATGGTTCCCTAATAACAAGATAACTAGTTGTTGATATTTCCCAAAAAAAATCTGTAGTAGAATTTGGAAAATGTGTATTTGTGAAATAAATATAGATATTTTATGGGGATTATTGGTATTGTAATTGGTTTAGGAACTATTTAATGGATTTTTTTATAGTCCTATAACTGTTGAATTTAAAAATAAGTCTATTTCAAGGGGTATTAATTTGGTAAAGAATAAATATTCAATATTAAGAAAAATATATATTCTATAAATAGTTTCAAATAACATTATAATTTTTATGACATTTGCAAAGGTGGGGGAAACCATAGTGATGATTTTTATTCTTAACTTTTTTATAAAGATAATGTTGAAGGAATGTCACTAAATATGGATACCAATGAAGTTCTAATCATGTAAAAGAAGTTGATCTGAGCTATAAATATGGTTAATGATTAGATGATTTCAAATAAGATTTATGAATCATACATGGTTAAAAGACCAATATGTCCATCTAGTTTAGATCATTTAGAAGTTTATATAATAATATAGTCACTCATAAGATTCAATTCTGATAACTCAAAAAATCATCCAATATAAAAAAATGATATTTTTATTTTCCCTACTTATGGAGAGAGACTATGAATATTGGAAAAGTCACAAAAAATATAGTTTCAAAGGAAAATAAGGGATTCAATAATACTATTATTAATTTCAAGATAGTTTTTATCAAATGACATCATTTTTTAAAATAGGAACTGTTTTGGAGATGAAACGAAGCTAGTCAAAATAATAAATCATGTGTTTCTATTTTTCCATCATAATAGGTTTTCTTAAATTGAATATATAGTGCACTGATCATAAATACTTCTAAATAAAATTGTCCTCAGTAATAAATTTTTCAAATTTATATAGTAAAATTAAGAAAAATGATAAAATATTTGAGATAAAATATGGAATAAATATGAATATTTTATAAAAAATAGAGAAGCTTGGTTAATAAAACTTATCAACCTTAATGTTCATTTTGGGAAAGCTGATGATCCTCATTGTCTTTATATATTTGTTTATTTCATGTTTTTTGTAAATTTCATTTAATTTTAGGTGTAACATGATCTCTAGAGAAGTACTTTTGATAGTGGATGAGTATTCAAAATTAGACAACATCTGTTGAAGAATCCACCATTATAGAAATGTTTTTCAATAGGTATTCAAAAAAACCATATAAATAAAAACATTTATTTAATGTGAAATTTTTGTTGTAAAATTTATATTTCCATATAAATTATATCTATTTTTTAATATTCTAAAAATGTAACTTCATGTTATTAAAACATAAAAGAGATTTAGTATTATAATGTTTAACTAAAGTGCATATTTAAGGGGGAGACAAGTAAAGAATAATTAATAAGCATCCTCATTTACTATTTCTTGAAGATATTATTATTTTATAATATTCCTAAAAATAATACATTGAAAATGAATGATCTCTAATTCTATTAATCATTAGTATTAAATTATGGTCAAAACATGAAAAAGTAAAAAAATTAAATAAATAAATAACACTAGACGTATAATTTCACTATGTACTAAGGTTATTGTAAGACCTATAGTTTTTTAATATTATAATCTATGTAGACATGTTCATGTATGATGTTTATTTTGAAATTAAATTTCTATCACCATTCACATGTATCAATTTCCACATCATGAATTAAATCGGAAAATCCTTGAAGATAGTTGTTCAGTATTTTCATTGAATTCTACATCATTTCAAGGATAAATATATGGATTTTTTTTTCTAAATCAAACCTTATTGTTTAATAAATAGATAATTTCATAAAAATTATTACTATAGAATAGTTGATGTAACTTTTATTATTTAATAATTTGACGGACATTCCCATATACATGGTGTTTCTTATGAAAAATTATGTGTGAATTTGTACTAAAAATAATTATAAAGGTCATTCCCCTATTATCCCAAATATGGTGATTATTAGGTCCACAAGGCTGAATACCCTGAGAGGGGGGTGAATCAGGGTATGACTAATTTAAAATTAAACCTCGTTCTGATCTTATTTCGCTGTTAGGAAATTCACTCTTCTCTCTCTTTATTGTTGCACAATATAAATATAAAGTAAAGCAAGCACAAGACACAACAATTTTACTTGGTTCACCGCTAAGGGATACATTCAAGGAGCATACGCCGACAGGTTTCCAGTCATACCAAATTCCACTATATTTCACTTTCTCTGGATTTCATTGTTCGAGCACAGTCACTCTGTCCCAAGCTCAATAACTTTACAAGGTTTTAGGGTCAGCTCACTACATTCCCAAGGGTCACTCCCTTTTTCTCTCTCTGGCTCACTGCCGGTGGAGAGGATCACCTTCTTCCTCTTCCTTCGCTCACTCCTCTGGAAAGGATCCACTCACAGTTTATAGACCTATAGGTCTCTTCACTTGCATGAAGAAATTCATCTTCCTCTGTACATAGATGCTCTGTTGAAGCCCAACTTTCACCGGTAGATGAATTTCACTTTGCACTAAAGGTATCAGGCAACCTTCTAGCTTCCACGCGACCCCAAAATTAGGCCAGGGAATCAACCTTACTTGGCACGCAAGTCTACCTCAGTGCACAAGTATCGGTGCAGAAGTCACAACTGGCATGCAATTCCTCCTCATACACTTGTGTGACACAAGCTTCTATGACTCCAAACTTTCTCGACTTACTTCCCTTTACGCCCAAACCAACATTGGCTCGCAACTACCTGCAGTCGCCCTTCTTCAAATCTGGCGCGCAAGTCCCACTTGCGCGATACAACACCACTTGCGTGACCACCAAACCTGTGTAACGGGAGCTCTGATTTCTCAAATTGTTGAACTCCGGTGAAGAATGAAGAGGGGTGGTCCAGTATTTATAGGCATTTGGTCACCCCTGCGCGACGGCGTGCAACTCTCCCTTCGGTGCACAAGTCTTAGCACATAGGCCTCATCCCATGCAAGTCACTTGTGTGTCCCAATTCCAAACTTGTGCGAACCTCTTTCCTTTTCCATATTTTTATCTTCTGATCTTGAAAAACCATAGGCGCACAAGTTCTCAAGGTTCCAAGTCATCAGCGTGCAAGTCTCTTCACGGCGCGCAAGTCACCTACACGATACCACCAATACTTGCGCGAAACATATCCCTTTTCTATATTTTGATGGTATTATATTGAAAAACATATGGCACGCATGTTTCCAATACTTCATGTACATGGAGCACATTTCCCTCTTCCAAATACCACTTTTCTTCATTTATTGATTTTTTGGCCCAAAAATTTGGCCAACACTGGAAAAAGGCGCCACCTTATATCTGTTCTTTTTTGGCTACCTCCAGATCATTAATTACTTTATCAATGTTCTTGAATCAAACATGGATCATTGACCACAGCTCATGAACTCGACATTCCATCATGAAATCCTCTTTGCCAACAAATTTGTATGTCATTTTGTTTCTTTCTCAACAATCACCACTCAGATGTCCACTTTGTCAACAAACATAATCACCTCAAAAATACTTATTTGATTCCTTAAGGGATTTTTCCCAACAATATTCCCCTTTGGGTTTGTTGAGAACTCTTCCATAATGATATACATCGTTGATTATTCAGCCACCATTCACCTTTTTCGATTCTGATAGCGATCAAGGATTTACTCAACGCATACTCTAAGCCCACATGAGCAATGCTCGGTGTGAGAAAAAAGAGTAAATGAAAAGTTCATCAATGAATCACTTCATCTCTGACATCCACTGTTGACACCAAACTGATACAAATTTTTTCCAAACTGATACCAATTTTTGTAAATCTTCTTACCACATTCCAACATCTCTCTTTTGCTTTTATCACAATCATCAGTTGTCATGATATTTTTTATTTGATCGATCACTTCTAGAATCGTCAAATTTTATACGCTCCCCCTTTCTCACAGAATCAACACCTCTTTAGCCCTATTTCCTGTGTTGTCCAATCTAAGCTCTAGCTAAGCACGTTCAACTAGCTTCAACTCCCCCTATCTGGCTGCTCCACCTGTCAGCTTATCCCCTTATCTTTCAATATTTCTTAAATAGCCACACTGTCTCCCCCTGGAACAATCACTATTTTATCCCCCTTTGTCAACGAACCCATAGGTTACTCCATTGAAATATTTAACAGAGTAGAGAACATATATCAGCACATTAGGGAAAACACATCATACCTCGGGGAGAGGGGGGTTTCACATCCACACGCTTTTATGTGCGGGGAATCGACTGAACTCTCAGAGCCAGTCGATGACTTTCGAATGCTTCCTTGGGTAAGGCCTTTGTCAGAATATCTGCAACCTATAACTCTGTAGGCACATACTCCAACTTCACAAGCCCTTCCTCCACTTTCTCCTTGATAAAATGATATTTGATCTCAATGTGTTTTTTCCATGAGTGATGAACTAGATTTTTGAAAATATTGATAGCACTTGAGTTATCAAACTGGATTCCGATCGGAGACTTCACTTCAACTCCCATATCATCAAACTGCTGCTTCATCCATAATAACTGTGTGCATTCTTGAGTGGCCATATTATACTCAGCTTCTGCGGTGCTTAATGAAATGTAATACTGCTTCTTGCTTAACCAAGAAATACATAGTCCGCTAAGATAAAATGTACCTCCAGATGTTGATTTCCTTTCATCTGCTGAACCGGCCCAGTCAGCATCAGTATATCCCAATAACTATGTCTAATATTTGTTGTTATATGTCAAGCCGAAGTCCATTGTGCCCTTGATATACCGATGTATTCTTTTCACTGTGAGAATGTGACTTTCCTTGGGATTACTCTGATATCTCACTGCTTGGCATGTGGCGAAAACAATATCAGTCCTTGTTACGGTCAAGTAAAACAAACTTCCAATAATTTGCCTATATTTTATGATTTTAACTTCTTTTCCATACTCATCTTTTGATAATTTCATCCAGGTAGCAACCAGAGTTTCCATATCCTTGGAATTTTTCATGCCAAACCTTCTTAACACCTCCCTGGCATATTTGTATTGAGAAATGAATGTTCCATTCCTTACTTGTGTCACCTGTAGACCAATTAAAAACGTTAGCTCTTCAATCATTGACATTTCAATCTCATTTTTCATGAATTTGGAAAAATGTATGCACTGAGCTTCATCTGATCCACCAAATATTATGTCATCGACATAGACCATCACCATCATCCTTTGATTATTGTCATTGCTGATATAAAGATTGTAATCAACTCCCCCACGCTAGAAACCAAGCTTCTTCAAATACTGATCAAGCCTTGAGTACCATGCCCTTGGTGCTTGTTTTAGCCCATACAATGACTTCTTCGGCCTGCAAACTTTGTTCTCATCCACATTAATGAGAAAACCATCTGGCTGCTCAATATACTCCTCCTCTTCTAGAACTCCTTTCAAGAATGCTAATTTTACATCCATCTGGAACACTTTAAAATTTCTTTGCACTACTATAGCCAAAAATAATCCGATTGTCTCCAGCCTTGCAACTGGTGCAAATGTCTCATCAACATCTACTCCCTCTATCTGGGAGTATCCCTTTCACACTAGTCGTGCTTCGTTTCGAATCACTGCACCATCATCATTCATCTTGTTGCGATAGACCCATTTAGTCCTGATAACATTCTAGTCTGCTGGCCTCGAAACAATCTCCCATGTCTGGTTCTCCTCAATCTGATCAAGCTCTTCATTCATATCCTGAACCCATTTTTCATCTTCAGCTCCATCGGAAAAACATTTTGGCTCCACCTAAGATAAAAACGATGTTTCCTATAAATATTTAATTCTTCGAGTCTGAACTGGAGATGTCTAATCACCAATGATATTCTGCCTATCAATTTCAGCTCGACTGTTCGGCTTTCTTGCAGACACAGACTTGACACTTTATTTTTCATCATCAGTATCTTCTTTTGAGTCAGCCTCTGCCACTTCTACTCCCCCTATGTTTCTTACCTCATCATCACTTTCATAAAAGAACTGTTCAATGGGTCGTTGAGTATTTTGTTCATTTTCAACTATAGTGACATCATTTCTCTCAACAATTTTTCCCAGCCTTTTGTAGAAACATTTATATACTTTGATTTTCCCTGAGTAACCAAGGAACGTCCCCTCATCTCCTCATGCTTCAAACTTTATATGATTTTATTTGTTGATAATGAAACACTTACTTCCAAAGATTTGAAATTATTTCAACATTGTATTCTTTTCGTACCACAGTTCATACGGAGTCTTTGCTTGCTTCGGACACAACAGAGACCTATTCGAAACATAGACCGATGTCAAAACTGCTTCCTTCCAAAATTTCTCTGGTAGGTCTTTATCAATAAGCATCATTCTGGCCATTTTGTTGATGATTTGATTTCTCCTATCAACCACTCCATTCTGTTGGGGAGTTCTTACTGATTAAACTTGATGCCTTATCCCATGTTTCTCGAGGTATTTTTCAACTTGAATGTTTGTGAATTATGCACCGTTATTAGTACGGAACTTCAGAATTTTCTGCCCAAGCATATTTTCTGATTCCATCCTATACTACTTTATGAAACTGAACACCTCTGTCTTATGGGTAATGATGAATACCCAGGCCATTCTGCTATAATAATCAATGAAAATAACATAGTACCATTTCCCATTTATAGCTCGTGGTGAAATAGGTCCAAAAACATCAGCATGTACCAGTTCGAGTACTCTAGTTGATTTCAGTTCCTTTTTCCTGTATGTTTTTCTGATGATTTTACCTTGTTAGCAAGAATCACACATATAAGTGCGATCATGTGACAGTTTGGGAAGGTCTCTAGCAGCATCACACTTCACTAGATCTTCCATGGGTGGTTGGCATAGATTACCAAGTCGCTTATGCCATAGCAGGTTTTCTTCCACTCTAGATAAAAGGCATGTATCTTTTCCCCACCTACAAGATAACGATTTCACTTTGTACTTTTTACCTGTAGAACAACTACTCCATATTTTCCTTTCACAACATACATATTCTTGGTAAATCGAATAGAATGCCCAGAGTCACACAGTTGACTGACACTGAGAAAGTTATGAATAAGACCCCCTACTACCAAGACATCAGCACGTTTCATTTCTTTGCCCCCAAACATGTATTTTCATGAGCCAACAATCTTCAGGCCTTCATCGTTTCCAAATTTGACAACTCCATTTTTGTTATATTTTATTCCTGTAACAAGATCCTTATTGCATGTCATGTGTGATGTGAAACCATTGTCAAGGATCCATATAACAGAACGATCTGATGCATTAAGGGAAATCTCTGCCACCACGGCCTTCTCATTTTTCTTATTCTTGGTTTGTACTTGTTCTTTCACACTCGGCATGGATTGAGACATCTAATCTTTCTTAGAGTATGATGAACCATCCTCATCTTGCAAAGCCATAAATCTATTCTGCATTTTTAACTCACCTGTCGATTTATTGATCTGATTATTGCGAACATTTTGATTCTGCTTTGGCAGATTTCTCTGAATGGTCTAAGTACAGTACCTAGCCATGTGCCCAAATCCTCCGCACCAAAAATAGTGTCCTTTAAAATATGTTCTGGAAAACACTTCTCTTTTTGGCTGCCACTATTGTTCTTTTTCCCTTTGATATCTATTGGCTATGAAACACACATACTGTAAATGTCCAATCTTCTGACAACAATAACACCTGATATATGGTGAATTCCTTCGTGACACTTCAGCACTCTGAGTTTCCCCTTGGGATATTTGAATATTCATATTTTTCTTTGTGCCCAAATCAACCTTCAATCTCGGGACGGGTGTTTGCGGTCTGACTTCAATTGCCCCAGATTTTTCTTTATGATCAAGACCTAAATCAGCCTTAACAATTAAAATAAATTGCTGATTCTTTTCTAATGAACTACTGGGCACCTATTTCATCTTTTCAGTCTTCGGAATGATCTGATTTCCCAAGAATGTATTGGGAATCAATGGATTTTTTTGTTCTTTAACTTTTCTTCGTAGACTGACAACTTCTTCTTCAAGCTCTTCAATATGCTTGACGTGATATTTCACTTTTCTGTTCAATCCATCGATCTCCCTTTTTAGTTCTTCAATCTTGAGCTTATACTCACTCACTGATTTTTATTTCTCTAGTGTTGATAACTTGTGTTTTTCAATTTCATCCAATTTGGCTTCCATATCAACTCTTCCTTCAACTTGTTCTTCCTCTACTCCAAAATCAGTTTCATCCTTTTCCTGAGAACTACCAATGACCTCTACCATAGCATTTTGTCAATTATCTTTACAATTTTCAAACTCTTCAACCTATTCATCCTCAGACTCATCTGAACTGTCTATTTCTTGTGAAAGAAGATTCTTCCTCTTGAAGAATTTTCTCTTGAACTGCTTCTTCCCTTTCACATAGGCTAAAGACTTCTTCTTGGGATTTTCAACTTCATATTCATCATTATCTTCTAAAACCCTTTTGGGGCATCTTGCAGCAAGATGACCAACCTTTCCACATCGAAAGCATGCTAGTGGATGTTTCCCTTTAAACATTCTTTTTCCACTTTGCAGATTTGAAGAAAGGAATGAAATCACCTCATATGTCTCTTCTTCCTCCTAAGAAAATTCAATAGTGAGATTATTCATGGCCTTAAATGCTACCTCTTTAGATTTTCCCTTTTCCATACCGTTGTAATAATCATTTCTCATTTCATACGCAACAAGAGTGATGTGCAGGTTATCCAATGTCTGCTCTTTCAGATATTTATCTTCCAAAACAGAAACTTTCAGATTGAACCGAGGTGGAAGTTTTCTCAAGATGGCGTTACAATTTTAATGTCTTCGATAATCTCACCAATACCTCACATGTCTTCTACCACGGCATTTACCCTGTCAAAGAAGGCATCAACAGACTCATTCAGGTTCATTCTCAGAACTTCATACTTGTTCCACAACATTTGCAGCTTTGCCTCTCTGACTTTTGTATCCCCTTAATAAATATTCAAAAAACTTTTCCAACATGAGATGTGACGATTTTCATGACATCACCTTTGTATAGATGCGATTGGAAAGGAATCTCCCTAAGGCATTGATTGCTTTGGCATCAACATCCAACTCTTTATGATCAGCTTCTGATAATGCACCACTAGTAATATCAGCTGTGATACCATGCATATATTCTGAAAACACATCCATTCCCAAGGATCGGAAATAGTGTTTCATTTGATTCTTCCATATCTTAAAATTACATACATCGATGATCAGAATCCCTCTATGATTAGTGGACTCCATTGAGAAAAGAAAAAATATCAAACCTGCCTCTGATACCAATTGTTAGGTCCACAAGGATGAATACCCTAAGAGGGGGGAGAATTAGGGTATGGCTAATTTAAAATTAAATCCCGTTCTGATCTTGTTTCACTGTTAAGAAAAACAATATTCTCTCTCTTTCATGTTGCAAAATATAAACATAAAGTAAAGCAAGCACATGACACAACAATTTTACTTGGTTCACCGCTAAGGGCTATGTCCAAAGAGAATACGCCAATAGGTTTCCGGTCATACCAAATTCAACTATACTTCACTAGTTGCGGATTACAATGTTTGGGCACAGTCACTCTGTCCCAGGCTCACTGCCTTTAAAAGGTTTTAGGGTCAGCTCACTACTTTCCCAAGGGTCACTCCCTATTCTTCTCTCTCTGGCTCACTGCCGGCAGAGAGGATCACCTTCTTCCTCTTCCTTTGCTCACTGCTCTGGAAAGGATCCACTCAAATTTTATAGAATTATAGGTCTCTTCACTTTCATGAATAAATACATCTTCCTCTGTATGTAGATGCTCTGTTGAAGCCCAACTTTCACCCGTAGATGAATTTCACTTTGTACCAAAGGTATCGGGCAATCTTCTAGCTTCCACGCGGCCCCAAAATAAGTGCGGGGAATTAACCTTACATGGCGCGCAAGTATCGGAACAGAAGTCACAACTGGCGCACAAGTCCTCCTCAGAAACTTGCGTGACACAAGCTTCTCCAACTCCAAACTTGCAAGAATCACTTACCTTTACTCCCAAACCAACATTGGTGCACAACTACCAACAATCACCCTTCTTCAAATCTCGCGGGCAAGTCACACTTGTGCGACACACCACCACTTGTGCGACCACCACACCTGTGCGAAGGGAGCTCTGATTTCTCAAAGTGTTGAACTACGGTGAATAATGAAGAGGGGTGTTCTAGTATTTATAGGCATTTTGTCACCGCTGCACGATGGCGCGCAACTCTCCCTTCGGCGCACAAGTCTTAGCGGGCTGGTCTCATCCCCTACAAGTCTCTTGCGTGACCCAATTCCAAACATGCGTGAACCTCTTTCCTTTGCCATATTTTGATCTTATGATCTTGAAAGACCATAGGCACGCAAGTTCTCAATATTCCAAGGCATAGGTGCGCAAGTATCTTCACAGCGCGCAACTCACATGCGTGACTCCACCAATACTTGCGCGAAACTTATCCCTTTGCCGTATTTTGATGATCTGATCTTGAAAAACATATCGCATGTAATTTTTCAAGCTTTAATCTACACGTCACACATGTCACTTTTCCAAAAACCTCTTTTCTTCATTTTTCGATTTTTAGGCCCAAAAATTTGGCCAACACTGGAAAAAGGCGCCACCTTATATATGTTCTTTTTATGCCGTCTCCAGATCATTCATTCCTTTATCAACGTTCTTGAATCAAACATGGATCGTTGACCACATCCCTTGAACTCAACATTCCATTATGAAATCCTATTTGACAACAAATCTGTATGTCATTGTTTTTCTTTGTCAAAAATCACCACTCAGATGTCCACTTGGTCAACAAACACAATCACCTCAAAAATACTTCCATGATGCCTTGATGAGATTTTTTTCCCAATAGTGATTACATTTTTACATTGGAAGTAGATATAGGTAATCGTATCCAAATGGATGAAATAGTTTGTTAGTATAGGTAAACTATATATATTCCTGGATATCTTATTATATTTCAAAATATAAAATAAAACATAGTATTTCTTTTAGATCTCCAATATTCAATCTAGCATATCCCTAAAAATCATTCATAACAAACATCTTGGTTTCCTATGGAATAGAAACATGATAATGTTGTTTGATTAAATAATTGGTAATTTAATCAATGTAGAAGAAGCTATCACAGAATAAATAATCCATGAAAATTATGAAAGGAATAAATTATGTACAAATAATTCCACATAAATAATCATATGATCTTGAAAATTATCCTTGGATTGAATAAAAAATCAAATAATCACATGGATATCAATAATAGATTTGATAAGTATGTAATTCTTAATTTCAGACATCTAAAACATATCATCCAGGCCTCATGACAAGATATATTATACAAATGGGTAATCCCATGGCAGAATACCTGACTTGTTTTGTCTCATGAGACCAATTAATGAATCACATACCTATAAAATTCCAATCACCTCCCATTACATAATAAGTAATATGCATTTATCTTTAATATAAATAATAAAACATAAACAGTATGCCTTAATAATCAATAGTGTCCCATATTAGAAGAGCTATAATATGAAATGTCTGTATACATCCAAATAAAAATGATCATAAAAAATATAGAGATTGAATATTGATGGAATAATTAAATCATATCCCTAGTAGAGTATATATAAAATAAATTATTATTTTTCATTTATTAGTCAAAATACAATAAAAACACCATTTAAAATATTCTTTATGAAAAATACACTTTTAACATTGAAATTATCATTTTAAAAAAATCTAGAATACTCAAAAGAAAATTCTTTAAAAAATATAGGAACACTAAAATAGAATCATGAATGACTTTTGGTCATAATAGAAAGAAATTATGTTTATGTTATAATCGTTACAACTAAAATTATGTGCACAAATTTTATTAAAAGAACCATGTTCAAAAATTGACATGAATATTCATTTGAAACTTTTTTATTAAATTCAAACACAATTAAAAATTAAATTAAATTTTTATTTAAGAAATTTTAGTAACATTTTTTAATTTTTCCACAAAAAATGGATATATAAGAAAAAAAATTTATCACCAGAAGAGATTAAATTAGACAAAATTTTGATAAAAACTTTTTCTGAATCATTTTGAGTAAAAATTAGTGGAAATAGAAAATAAAAAATCAATATTATAGAATTAAATAAATTAGAGTAAATATTATTAGGATTTATCTTATATATATCATATAATATTCTCAATGAAAATATAAGTATAAATAATCCTGATTAAATGAGATTGAGATATAAATCCTATACATTATGTCTTGTATTTATTCATACATGTTCAAACCCCTTAAGTAATAAGTATATTTTTATTATATAGGTAGTATAGAACCATAATCATAAACATCATACCATATTTTATTTACTTATAACACCTTTTCACATATTTTTTAAGAATTTGTAATTAAATTCACTGTCATACGAGATAATTGCTTCATTTCTCATGAATGTTTTGGTTTGGAGGTCCCTGTATTTATATTTTTATCTTAGTTCCATAATATTATTAATTTCAATCATTATATAAATATAATTTATTTGATTATATTTATATTATATTAAACCATAAATTTTGAAGATATAAATATTAATTACATCATTCAAGGATATGGTAGGTCGTTTGTAACATGAACGTTGTTTTCTCTTTTCAATAGAAGTAATGATATAAATCCAAATAATAATTTATATTGAAAAAATAAAAAATAAATCATTTATATTTTTCTAAATCTATCTTAATATCAATCTATGTGAATAAGAAATGAAAAAACGACTCAAATCGATTTTTGGCGGTGGTAGTCCAGTTGTACGCACAAGCGATGTTATCAATGTTCAACATATGGGAAGGTAATATGATATATGTAATAATATAATGAAAAAATTATAATGAAATTATCAATATCATACATAGACATTAAATCCATAATTATATCCATCCCTAAAATATAGTAATGGAAAATGAATTATATTTCAATATGGTTGTGGTAGACCACAGGTACGTGTGAGATATAATTTCACTCCACATTTGTTGGAATAAATGGTGGGTAATGAATCTAAAATAATCATAAAAATATTTAATTATATTCTATATATTTACTATTTTATGTCATTATTAATTCCATATATTTAGTGGATTTATATTAATGTCTAGATTGAAAGAGTTCAACTATGTCGATTAACTCAACATTAAAAGACCTCCATCAAATCCCTGCTTAAGGACCCTTGGAATAGACTTTTAAAAAGACAAAACCCTATAATTAATGGATATAGATGTCTATAACATAATATTATAATTTCTTTTAGAGATATGTAGCTCAATATGATGTAAATAAAAGATATAAGGGTTGACCTATTATAATTCAGGAGATGATCATTCTTGGGATTTATTAAAGTATGAAATTAATATAAATTATTTTTCATGGTCATGTGGATAAATAATGAAAACATTATAATATTAGATAAGTATTAGCCTATATAATATCATAAAATAAAATTATTACCTATTTTTTATTATTTTCACCCTTATCACATTGTTATAACACATTGTTAAACCATTATTCAATTACCATGATATCAATATTTTTACCATTTAGGTGTTAAGAAAATTATTATAAAAGAAAACATCATTCTTAAATGGAACATTGTTGAAATTTTAAAACATGGCATATTCACTTAACCTAATTTATTATTCTTATAAATTTAAAATCATTTAATAAAATATTGTTTATTCTAAAATGTCATTAACATCATTTTTTTGAAATACATGAAAATTATAATTAAAAATGTGTCTAAATAATATATAATTGTATCAAAATGAAAAAAATTTAGATGATAAGGGGTATTTATTAATTTTAATTATAAAATTAAATTTTCACATGTTTAGATACCATTTTCGAACATCTGTTTTTATTAACCCCTTGTTAACCATTTTTAACCATAACTATGCTAACATCTTATTCAATCATAATGGGTTATAATCTTTCTTACCACATAAAAATTTTATGCATAATATTAAATGGATTAAAATATAAACAATTAATCATCCTAACTTTATATTTAAATATTTTTATTATTTTCATAATTTTTAATAAAAATATATTTTTCCCAAAATATCATTAATGACATTTTTGAAACTATTAAAATAATTTAACATTAAATAAATAAATATAGTAATAAAAATATAATATTATGTCTTCATGCATCCATAATATGTTATATCTTTCTATAAAAAATATGAGGTACTATAACTCACCTAAATAATAATGCATTTATAGTTTTAAAAAAAACATTTATATGACTTTTCTAGTACTGGAATAATCATTGTGTTTGAATTTAAGGTAATTTTTTCATCACTTTCAAATTAAGAATAAATTAATATTATAGATAAATAATTAATATATCATATAATAATTTATTAAAAAATATCCTTGTTTTATCCTTATATAAAAAATGTACTGTTATTAAATTCTAGAGGGTAAAATTATGAAATTTTTGTTAAATAAAATAATATATATATAATTATGAAGGGATAATGGCACAAAACCGATATATCTTCAAATTTGTGATGTATAAAGTCAAATTTATCCCATAAAAAAATAAAATCACGTTTTTTGCTGATTTGGAGAACATATATAAACTTATTTTACTCATTTACCCTTACTAATGTGATAAATATTAATCACTATTACTATTCATAATGATAAATAATAGAGAGGTTCCATTTACCAAATTTGAAACACTTGATTCCTAATTTGGTATAAATTTCTCAATTTTTAATTTCAATATGTTTTAGAAATAAATTATTTTATAAATTCATAAAATGCAAGGTTTTTTTATAAAAATTTCCTCTTTATAAATATAAATTAACCTATAAAAAAGTCATGAAATAAATTAATCAAATGGAATTAATTTTATTGTTATAAATAAAATGGTATATGTTTCAATTGAATACGAAATACAAAATTTTATGTGACTTTTTAGTTATTATTTTTAATTAAAAGAAATAAAAATTTTGAAATTTTTTTATTCTTCATTGTTCATGAACAAATAAATCATTTCAAAGAAAATCACAAACAAATCACTATAATTTAATTTATATATGGTTATTTACAAAATTATATTCATTTTATAAAATAATATTTCTAAATTTGGTAGAAATTACTAATAATATCATTACACAATATAAAACGAAATCTATTTGTGAAGAACCCATATTTTTAGACAGGAAAATTATTTTACTAAAAATTGAGTACTTATTTATTATTAGTTAGTACAATTTATAATACCATTATTCAAATTTTTTAAAATTATATAACTATATTCAATCCCACTAATTTAATGGATAGGTGACAGTGGTTGCATTAAATTATAATATTTTATTGTCAGATCATGGTTTTCATTGATCTCGGTATTGCGTGTTATGTATTTTATTGAGCATAATATTCATAATATTCATGTTGTTACGCTGTACTCCGATTAAATGAATATCTCCATTACAATTTTATCTCTATAAACAAATGTTTAATATTTTAATATACCTTTATTGAAAAAAAATGTCGTACATATCAAAAATAAAGAATCCTTTTAATATGTGAAGTGTAAAACTAAAGGGTTACGTGAAATATCACATAATGTTGATCATAGAATATTATAACATTTTTGGGATATTAAACAGAATAATTGGAGGACAAAAATATTGTTCGTTGACTAATAGAGACTGGTGCATGAAATGTTCATGATATAGTTAAAAACCAAAAAATCATAAATCAATGAGGGGTGAAGAGAACATCAATTATATTAAAATAATTGTAAAAGAAAAAAACAATATTCAGATCCTTGTTCAAGAGTTAAGGGATTCATTACATATCATGATATAAAATATGGTAAAATATTCTTACATGATATCTTTTTATTTCATAATCACAATTTAGACCTTTATTTATGCTTCGATCAATTTATTATTCATGTCTTACTATAGTAAATGAATATTCAAGAAGAATTTTTAATGCTTTGTAAAGTAAAATATACATTTGATGGATAATAAACCTCATAAAATAATTATTACTCATTACTTATGTCTATAAATATTTACTATAACCAAATAAATTTGTCATAAGTTATCTAATGTTGATAAATATAACACGTTAAACTATAATACGTCAACAATAATATCCAAATTTTTTATGATTCAATTTAATTAATATTTAACCTTAACCCTCCTCTAAAATATGTAAAATGAAATTTAAATCCCAAAAATACAAAATATTTGATAAAAAATTTATCCCCATACAACATAAATTATCTCATAATGTCATATAAAAAAATGTGAATATCTTGATCATATATTCTGTTAAAACATAATAACAAATTATTTCATCACAAAACATCAACTAAAACATATATTAATCCAAAAATTTACATTATCCAATATATTCTATAAATTTGAAAAATGTGGTAGAATACAAAAAAGATGACATTAACCATTTTCTCCTAAAATCACTAATTAGTTCCAAGGTAAGTAATACTATTCAATTCATGTTATTAATATCATTCATCTCTTTATCTAAACTAAAAATAATTACTACCACAACTACAATATATTAAGGATTATATTTCCCTTAATCAAGTGTTATCCCAAAATATTATCTTACAACCAAATAATTTTTCATGTATGTCATGTCCATTTAACCTGTTATTTCAAAACCATACATAAAAATTAATTTAGAACATTCCACATATGTTTCTGGATTTATTTAACAACAATATCGTTGATACAACACTTCTATAACATAATTCTGGAATCTCAATACATAAAAACATTAAAAAATCCACTAAAAAGGTCAAAATAATATAATAAAGTAATTTTCCTCTGTGATAACACTTATATTAGTAATTTCAGTCAAATAGTTCCCAAGTTTCTCCCACATAAGACATTGAATTCCTTGGAAAATAATTTCTCAGTTTCCATCATTTAGCATTAAAATCATCTTCGGCTTAAATTGAGATATTCTCCTATGTCTTCCAAATCATATTATTTACATGAAAAAAATGTATAATTATTTCTTATATGGTCATTTTAATATGATATTTCATTAATTTACATCGTACTCTTATTTCATGCTTAAGGAAACTAACCAAATTTTATGTTTTTAATCATATATCATGATAGATTATTAGGCACAATCATGAGGTTATTTATTCTAGATCTTATTTGATTTTTGTTTCTCATGAGGAAAATCATTCCATTTTACATTGAAATCATAGTTAACATTCTTCCTTATAGTTTCATTTATTGAATAAAAGCAAAAACAATAGTATTGAAATAATAATAGTAATGGGATTTCACATAATAATTAAAATAATTTTTCTGATCTCTAAACTATGGAATCATTTTTTAAAAAAAACCTTTTGTATTTCCTAAGACTTTCATGGTAATCCTCAATTCAAGTTCAAAAATTTTATTAATAAAATATTATTTTTCACAAGAATATCCGCTAGGATATGAAAATCATGTACAATTTAAGGGATCATTCATCGAGCACCAGAATGATGGTTGATATATATCCAACCTACCATTTTTGAGTCATTACCCCTAGATGTATTTATGACAATACTATATCCACCTATTGTTTCCAAGAAAAGATATATTCTAATGAAAACCAAACAATCTCTAAATTACAAAAACATTTGGATTTTTTATGATGCATAGACTTATCCTCAATGTTATTTAGGGGGTTTTTTTTCTATAATTAATGTTTTCATAAATCTATTTCCAAAGGTATCTATTAAACCTTTCTATAATACCAAATATAATGACCTTGAACCTTGTACCCTAGAGTTGGTGGATATATTATTACATTGTAAATAGATATAAATTATCACTTATGACATGATAGGATTGTTTAGTAATCATTATAAATGTGATACATTCTTAGATTTCATATTACATTTTAAAAGATAAAATAAAATGTAGAATTTTATTTGATAACACAATTATTCCCTCTAAAATATTACTTCATATAAATACTATAAACTTCCTGTCATTCCAGGGAAATAATATATTAGAAATCAATGAGATCCGATTCTTTATAAAGGAATGAGTACATTAGAATCTATCATTTTATTAATAAGGCCTACAAAATATATAAGGAATAAATAATGATCAAATAATTATATATAAATAATAAAATAAGATTTAAACATATCCATTGATCAATTAATTATTAAAATAATTAATTTTATTTTAAAAAATAATTTACTAATGTTGGAATTAAAAATTACAAACATCTAAAACATAAATAAGATGCCTCGTTCTGTATCATCATACATAAATGGGTAAGGCATTGGATAATTTCCAAAAAAAATTTCTATAATTATAAATATGATTTCATATATGGGATATATATATATATAATTTAAGAATAAAATATTACATAATACATCAAATGCATTCATCATTTCAATAAATAATACCACTGAATCAGACTTCCTTAATAATAAAAAACTATAAGTATAGGAAGAACTAGAATACATATCTTCAAAAATTTCCTTAGTCAAACTGATCATAAACCATACAAATAAATGATAAGGATTACATTATTACAACATATCCTCAATGTATCATATTTAAAATAAAAAAGGTTTTCATTAAGGAATAGAAATTCCACAAAAAGATCAACTAAAATATTCTTGAAGAATCTAAACTTTTCGCTAAGAAATTCAATTTTAAAAACAAAAAATTTCTTGAATGTTAGGAAAAACAATTTATATTAATACAATAACAGAAAAAGTTAATGCATGATTCAAATCATTAAGTGTAAATTGTTGAATGAAAGTTCTTTCATGCCATCATTATTAAAATAATGATTATGTTCACACATTTGATAAAAATTACCTTACATATGAAATGATAAAAGTATTTTTTTAATCATATTTAAAAATTATAACATGGGTAAAAATTTCTTGAAATAATATTTTTATAATAATAAAAAAAAATTCTTTAATAAATTTGAGAAAAATTAATATAAATGAAAATGGGTTTCCAACCAAAACAGGTGAAATAAGGTTGAAATTTCATAATAAAACATTTCTGAACCATTTTGAGTACTAATGTGAGGAGGTTGTTTATGAAACATAAAAATAAAATAAATAGATAGATTAAAATTTAAATTTAATGTATTTAATAGATAATAATCATATAATTACTACAATTAAAAGTCTTGTATAAACAATCCTTAATAAAATGGGATTGAAACATAAATCCTTTACCAAATGTCTTATCTTTTTACACACAGGTTTCTACAAAAAGTATAATAAATATAGATTTATTATACATTTTTTCCAAAACCATAATATAAATAAATATATAAATATGTATATATATATCAAACAATATATTATATACTTATAACTTCTTATCACTTCATTATTAAATAAAATAAATTTTCTCTCCCAGTTGTTAATTTCTTCGTCTCTCATGCATGTTTCATTTTTTCAGTCATGGTCCTTGTACATTGATCATGAATACATAATCTATAAATTTTAATCTTGATAAAAATATCATATATATTCATTACAAACATATTTAAATCTATACAAAAAATGTTGATATAGGAAAATTAATAACATTATTCATGGAGATGGTAGGTCCTATGTCTGCATGAATGCCTTTTAATGTTTCAAAAGATGGAGTGAAAGAATAGTAAATGATAATTTAAATTTAAGAAATAATTATAATATCATATATATATATATAATATTCATTAAACATATATATATTACCATCCATTTAAATCATAAATTAAAAATGACACACATCTCTTCATAGAGGTGGTAGTTCATATATACGCATGAGCGATGTTATCATTTTCCAAAGGAGGGAAAGGTATGAATGTATATATGATATTTTAATTACATAATAATAATAATAATATAATATATAATATATAAACAATAAAATTGTCATAATAACCATCAATGAAACATGGTGATGGGAAGTGAATTGTATCGCAACACTGAGTGGGTAGTCCACACATCCACAAGAGTAATACTTTCACATATCATTTGATATAATTAAGGGTGGATAATGGTGGTTTCACAATAATAATATGATTTATATAAATTTATGATATTTATTTTATTTTATTATAATAAATACCATTGATTTATATGAGGAATAATATTGAATAAATTGAAAGAGGTCATACAAGACGATTACATATTCATTGGGAGACCTCCATTAGATCCCTTATTAAGGACACATGGAATGATATATTAAAAATAATAAAACCTATAATTAGTGGATATTTAAGTTGAAAATTTAATTTAATAGTTTTTGGTGGATATATATGGATATTTGTGTCATAATTAAAAGAGATAACCAATGTCCTTTTATAATTGAGGGGAGGGTAATTCTTAGAATATCCAATCATATTAAATAAATATAAATTATTTTTCATATTAATATAGATATAAATTGATATAATTATAATATTATATGATTATGAGTGACAATAATATCATAAAATATATTTTTTAAATGCTTTTGTGACTTTTCCACCTGTATATCATAGCTCTAAGTCATCATTAACCCTTTTGACATTAATTATGATATTAATGTTTTTTAAAATTTATTGGTCATTAAGGTTTCTATAAAAGGAAAATAATAAAATAAATGGACCTTGGTTGATATTTAAATTCATATGAAAATATTTATGGTTGATATTGGTTTTTTTTAAAATTTTATCTTATGTAAGAAAATATTTTTTATTATAAAATATATTCACTGTCATTATTGGAAATACATGAAATTTTATAATATAATATGTGTCTAAATAATTGAAAATGTTTCCAAAACTAAATTTCATCAAAGTTAAGTATTTTAGGGTCTTAATATAATCACTAGATAAAATTTATATAGTTTTATATTTTAATTTATACCTTATATTTTTTTATTAATACATTAATTTACCATTTTTAACCTTAATCATGGTAAACAAATTATCATTCATAAATGGTCATAATTTAAATTGTAAATCATAAATTGGATCATAAATGTGAACACGATAAAATTTTCAGAAATTAATCCTACTATGTTTCCTCTATAATTTTTTTATGATTTTTAAATAATTAAACAAAATATTGTTTCTAATAAGACATCCGCAATATCATTTTTGATACTATTAACATAATTTTTCATCATTGAAATTAATATACTAATGGAAATAAAATATAAACATCCAAAACAAAAATTATATGTGACATTCAATTTTAAAATAGTTGGGGTACTATAATTCATTTAAAAAAATTACTTTTAGAGTTTTAAATTTTGTTTACTTGATTTTATTATTGTTTTCACTATAACTAGGTCAACATTATATAATCATATATGATAATTATTTCATCACAAAAAATTAAAAATATTACTATAATAAAAAGAATAATTCATATTCAAAATAAAAAACTAAAACATAACATATATTATTATTATCCTTATGAAAAAAGCTTAGAGATATTAAATTCCAGAGAGTGGAAGTTTTTAATTTCCATTCTTTCAGAAAAATAAATGCCTTTATAAGCAGAAAATTTAATCAAAATATGATATATAAGATTTTTTACGGATATAGTAAAAATTGTATTATAAAGTGAAATAAAGGAATGTTTTTATGTATTTTTAGACCTTATCTCATATTTTACTCTGTTTTATCCATTTTACCCTTTCCGGTGTGGCGAATATTTACCATGGTTAATATTCATTATGAGAAAAGAATAAAAAGGTGAAATTTACCTAATTTCAACCTCATGATTGAATATATTTTATCCATATTTAAACATATAATTTCTATAATCATTACAAGAAAATTTTAATATAAATTCATAAAACACAATGAAAATCATTTTTTATAAAAAAGTGTCTTTTATGCCTAAAATTATACATATACCAATATCAGGAAAATTAATTATTAAAATGGAACTCATTATATTATTTAAAATATAAGGGATCATATTTCTTTTTATGATAATATTAAAAATACAATTTATCTCTAAAAATATTTGATTTAATGAATAGAAATGTCAGTATTTGAAAAATATGTATTTCACTATTCACTAAGAATCAATCAATTCATAAAAAATCTCAACGTTTCACCCAAATTTAATTTTTATATGGTGCTTTACAAAAAATATTTTCAATTATAAAATATAATTTTTAAATTTGTAGAAATTATTTATAACTTTCATTCATAAAATACAACAAAACCCATTTTTATGAAAACTTAATTTTAAAGTATAAAATGGTCTCACTTGAAATTGATTACTTACTTCTTATTAATAAATAAATTATATAAAAATGTATGAATATATTTTATAATTTCATTATCCCAAGTCATTATTAGAAATTTAATAAATCGTTGAAAACTACTACATTGAGTAATTAGACTCTAATTATATATCACAGTTCGCTTAAAAGCTAGTGTTGCATGTTAAGAAAGATATTGAGCATAGTAATCTAAATTTTTTGTGTGTTAAATTAATAATAAAGGAAAATAAAAATAATGATGGGAAGATTACATATTGTTATAAAATTTAGTAGTTACTTCCAGTAGATACAATGAGGGATTTTATTGATACCATTATGGGTAAGTTGTATTGATTATCAATGTAATTAAATAGATTGAATAGGTAGAAAAAAAGATAAGTTATTTCATCTTATCTTCATAAAAATCTTAAATTCAAAATATGTTGTTTTAAGATTTACATTCGATGTATTTTGTTATGAATATTATTATATAAATATTTGACTAAGGAGTAAGAAGACCCATCCATGGTTTATGAGAAGATCTAAAAAATATGATGAATTTGAATGATATCTTAATGAAACCAAAATGGATGTGTCAGTGGATATATAGATTTAATATATTTTGTTTCATGAATAATAGTGGAGTAAGTTAGACGTGTATCTTGTTGAAAAAAGTTGTGGTCAGAAATTTCTAGACTTATACTAACATTGTTGATTTGAAAGTATTATATATTGTTAATTGGAAATATTGTGAAGTGTATTGAACTTACTCACACATTCGAACTCCATGCCTTATCCTTGAATGTTTGATCAAGATTTGAACATATGGTTGACTTGGACCTTATATAAGAAAAGAGAATACTGACTCATAGGAGATTTATGGTTTTTAATTTTTTCAATTGTTGTTAATTTTATGGTCGATACCCTTAGTGATGTTTCTTAGAATCAATATAGATTTTGAAAAAAAATTAATGAATATATGGTGTAAAAAAATTTCTTTTGCATAATTGATATATTCTATAGAATTTCAAGACTTTTGGTTCTCACTCATGGTTTAGTAATCATGAGAATGAATGATTATCAAGATCCAATTTACTGAATTAAATAGCATCAAACTGAAGGTGATACTTTAAGGGTGAATGATTTTTAGGAAAGATTAATGTGAATATGATGTTTTCAAGTCTTTTCATGTGAATGCGAGTTATTGAGTCTTAACTATTCTCTATATCATTTGGATTTATTTAACATATTACTTGAATGAAATACCTTATATCATAACATATTTCATAGAATAGAGTTTTAGAATTGGAAATGGAATAAATAGATTCAATAAAGTAAGGATCTATATTAAAACCAATGCATAATTCCATGCACATGGATATTAAAAATACTTTTATGATGCAAATTTTTTTAGAAGTTATTGAAAAAAATATTCAAATATCATGTGTTATTTAAAGAATAATTCATACGTGGATTTTATGGAAATTAAAGGAATATAGATTTCTTTTGATCTTGTAACCTACCGTGAAAGATTCACACACATTATAAACATAGATGATGTTAGGAGAGTGGGAGCTAAATGAAATAAATATAATAATGAGTTATATCATGATTTAGGTAGATTTAAATGATAAATAAGGGGAATATTTTTTTTTGGAAATCACTGTTCCATCATTGTAGATCCAATACCACTAAATGTTCTTAAATTCAGGCATGTTTTTATAATAAGATTAATTTAATGATGATTTCATAGAAATCGTTTCATGGTATTAATAACCAAGTATGTCAATAATAATAAAGGAATGAAGAGGTCATGAGATGAAGGATAATATATAAATAAAATAATAAGTTTGTGATAATTAATCATGTCTATATTATAACGTGGTATTTTTTAAGAATTATATTATTAAGAAAGTGTTGTGATATTTTAATATCGCATGAAGGTGGAAATTCCTATCTTTTCTAGAAGTAAAAATAATAATAGGATATTTTAATATACTGAAGATACCATGTTTTAAATTGGTGGGTACCATAGTGTTAGAAATAATTATGATTTATTGAGACCTAGAGATTGAATAATGTGAAAAATAATAATCCAACCATGAAGAAGATCAATATAGAAACATATGATACTATATTATTTCTATATATATATATTTTAAATCTATAAGAAGATTATAAGTTAGGGACAAGGTTATAAAATATTATTCATAGAAAATAATACATGTGTTAATGAATTGGTTTTATATTTCTCTTGAATTTGATAAATGAGAGTATCAATGAAATTGTAACACCCGAGAATTTTATGTTATATAAATCACCAAAGGAATCTTTTTCTACACAACACTTGCTTGGCTTGCTTTACACGCAATCGCGACCTTCCTCGATAGCTTTCGTCGTACACAATACCGAGTTTCACTAAATAACAATATGCTATTAAAACTAGCCGTTATGAATAGTAATAACCACTTTTTGAAATTTTATAAATTTTATTTTTCAAAATGGACTTCATTTTTGGACTCAGAATATCGAAATTATCCTAGGGTGAAATTTTGGTATTTTTCTGAAAACTTTCAATTTTTGATGAATAGTGAAACCACTAAGTGGTAGGTTAAAAAAACTGAATTTTGCATAAAACTTAATTTTACCGCTTCTGTGAATGGAATTTCAAAAATCCGACAGACACGGTTGATATCAGTAAGTAAAATGTGGTTCAATGAGTTAAAAATAATTTTTGGTGAATAGTAACTTTTTACTTTTTTTTTTACCGCGGTTAATAGTAAATAGGGTAACTAAGGGTAAATATGATATTAATATTACCCTAACACATGTCCTAATTCTATTGGACAAGTTTAATTCGACCAAAAACAAACTTAGGAATAAAATATGACCATTTAGGCCCACTTGGATTAGATTAGGACATTTATTATTAATTTATTTAAAGAAGGGTTAAAATAGTTAAAATCAAAGTTTAATAAGTAAATCATTTTTAATATGGGGTTATACATAAGATAAATTCGATTGTAAATATTCATTAGAAATCTAAAAATATTTACTACATGATGGTATTTTATTTGTAATTTTTAGACATAAAATAATTTAATTTATGACACAATGATGATGCAGTAATTATCTTATTAATGAAATATTGACATAATTGATGTTATAAACACCAAAATAAATATTATTTGAGACTTTTTATGAATTCTACTAATTTTCTAGGTTACTATGATATATTAGTGTTGATTTAATCAACTTGGTTCGAACATATAATTCTGTTATGACTTTCACAAAAATCATATATCAAATAGTGTCAAAATTGACACAAAATAGTTTTTAAATCAAATATTATATTATTAATTGTTATTTTATTCCTAAAAATCTAAGGTTCGGCCAAATGACTTAGATAAGGATATATATTTTAATAATAAACAATTTGGGGTTCGTTTGGCATGTTATAGTAAGTGTATTAACCATATAGTGAAAGAAAACAAAAAGACACGGTAAAAGTAAAATTATTTAACTTAGAGTTAAATCTAATTGATAAGGTTAAAATAATACCCTAAACTTGTCTAAATCTTATTGGTTGATAGGATTTCGACCCATCCCCACTTAATCTTCGAAATAAGACCCTTTGGAACCATTATAAACCGATTTTGACTTTAATATAAAATAATATTTTGAGATATTCCTAAGGTGCCCCTCTCCTCCCTTATAAAAGGGCACCTCCTCCCCCTCCTCCTCACACCAAATTGAGAACTCAAGCTCGGCCAACCCCTGCCATTTTCTACTCTCCACTTCCCTAGAATAATCCTAGAGGTCCTGGTCTTCTTCAAAGACCAATATTAGCTCCCTAAGTGGAGGATTCAAAGAGGCGTTCCAAAGAAGAGGTAATATCCATTACCGATCTTTTCAATTTCTTTCTTCTTCAACTTCTACATCTTTAGTTGTTTCATGATAAAGTAATAACATCAGTATTACTTACATACTGATATGTTATTATAAATATGAAACAACCCTAATTCACCTTCTATCCATCCTATGGAAAAATGAAATCACCGCGCGTGCGTACGTACGGAATACCGTCTCCACGCCGTGGTGTAATCTATTTTCCACCATCACCTTACAAGGATGGGTATAATGGTGTAATGAGTAACTATTTATGATTATTATAAAGTAATATTGATACTGAAATAATATACATATACTCCAATACAATTCCATGATCATAGGAACGATATCATCACTCGTGCGTACGTACGGAATACCGTCTCCACGATGTGATGCGACTCGTTCTACATGATCATCATTACATAGTAATTATATAAATGAATTGAATGAATAAATATGATATATGTTACACTAATACCATTCTGGATATAAGGTATCTATAACCTTAAAATAAGAATAAGAATTTATTCGGCAAAACACGCATAAGAACAAAAGGCAATAAAGACCCGAGTAACAAGTAACAATTAAAATATTACTAACAAGAAGCTAAGAATATGACCATATATGATATCATATCAATATGTATGATTCTGGAATAAGTCAATAACATTATTTAAACCATTATACAGGAGCTTCGGACACGTACAAAGCAAATCGGACCTAAGGTAAGGGAAAATATCACAATCTCACTTTTATCCGAGATTGTTTTTACTTTGGTAATTACCGGTGTGTATTTTATCATCCACATCCATGTTCCCTCAATATGTAATATTATTTCCATCCTTCTACAATAGTTTATATCCAATTTTACCCTTCGGTGAGTTTTTAGTAAAAGATACGAAAGGAATCTTTTGTCGTTTTTCGTACGAGGTACTTTTTGACTTTTCCGACAAAAGTACAAAGAATGTTTTTTTTAACTTATACGGCATGAATGGATTTTTAAAACATTATTTCCAAGAAGCTTCCTTTACAAGTTTTCAAGTTTATTTTTAATCAACTTCTTTTATTTTAATGTCGTATGACATGTTATGAAAGGAAAAATGTTTTTGAAGTAGAAAGGATATTTTCCTCAAGAATGGAGTTCAAGTACTTTATCAAAATTATTTTCCATCTAAGATAATAAAAGGGTTCTGTTTTTATCCCTATTATTACATGGATTTGATTATGTTGTGATGGAAATATTTTTATGAATTCCTTTATCTTATATGAATTGTTTTATGATGTCATGTTGTTTAAGAATCCCATTTTTATTACATGGGTTACGTTATGATGTATGGTTTATGATTATGTGGCACACATAAGAAAGGATTCATTATAAGATGGGTGGGACCTATATCTCCCTCCAATGCATTGGGTAAAGATTTTATATCTCATGAGATAGACATGGCTGGAACGGTAGGTTATACCGGTTCAGTGAAACAGGACTGGAACGAGGGTGACTCGGTTCAGAAAGGGACTTTGTCCACTAAGATAGTCTTGGCAATGAGTCATGACTAACAAGAAATGATTTTCCATGATTATGTGTGCATGACACAAAGTTTAAAGTTTTATGTTATGATTACGGGGATCTCATTTTCACTTCTATGATTTGTTCCATGTTAAGATATTATGATCTCTTTTGCAGGTTATAATTTTCAAAAAGATATGATATGATTTTTATTTCCTGTATTTGCCCTTTCTGAGCATTTGAGCTCACCCTTTTATGTTTTCTTTTCCCCAGGTCAGGAAGATGGATATTAAGTAGAATATGCTAAAAGGGACCTTAGATACAATGAAATAAATGGGGGACACTGTAGAAGATTTCTGAACCAGTTGTTTATGTTTCCCAGTTTCTAAAGACACTATACCTATACGGTCCTTTGTGGTTTTGTCATATATTGTAATAAGTGTACTTCAATTTTGAAGTATTAACAATGTATGTAAAGTATGGGTCATTATAGTTGGTATCAGAGGAAAGGTATAGTCAACCTTTGGAAACTAGGATGTGAAAGCCTTAGTAAGAACCCTAAGGATAAGTCTAAGCATAGAACACAATCTTAGTGTTTTAGAAATGGCCTTGAATAACCTAGGATAAGACCTTAAGCATGAAAATTTTATTCTTGAATTATGTGGTTTTCCTATTATAATTAGTGTTGCTCACACTATTCTTCTTGGTTTTAGTCAATGGCTGGAACCCGAAGGAACCGTGTTAATGCGGAATGCGATGGGCAATGCAATGATTGTCCCCCTGAGCAACCAAACGATACGGGAGTTGGAATGAAAAATCTTGTAGCCATGCTCACACAACTTTCTCAAGCTATGAATAATGCAGGACTTCCAAACGAGCAAAGGAAGGAGCAACATTCTGTTGAATCCTTCATGAGGCAGCGTCCACCTTCTTTCAGCGGGTCTACTGATCCATTAGTTACTGAACAATGGATTAGTACTACTGAAAAGATATTTTCAGTTCTTCAATGTTCTGAACATGATAAAGTCATCCTAGCAGTGTATCGTTTGGAAGGAGATGCTGATCAATGGTGGAATCTTATTAAGAATACGAGGCAAAGGGATGAAATTGAGTCTATGGAATGGGAAGAGTTCAATAACTTATTTTTCAATAAGTACTTCCCTCGTATTCTCCGAACAAAGATGGAGAAAGAGTTTCTTGAACTGAAGCAAAGGGATGATGAATCTGTTGGTACCTATGAAGCAAATTTTACAAGACTTGCAAGGTACGCTTCTGGTATTATTATCCAACCTGAGAGTAAGATCGATCGATTATTTAGTGGCTTAAAACCAAGTCTTCGAAGGGCGTTAGCCATAAGGGACTTCAATAGCTACGAGGAAATCGTTCGATGTGCTCTCAAAGTCGAGATGGAGATTGGAGTAACCCATCAGTCACATGGGTTTGATAAGAAGAGGAATATGGAATTCAAAGAAAAATCTAAAGAGCACACGGAAAAGAAGATGAGCTTTTCCTTATGCTCAAAGTGTGGAAAGAAACATGGAGGGAGTTGTCTTAAAGGGACAAGTAAATGTTTTAAATGTGGAAAGGAAGGTCATCGGGCATTTGAATGCCGTGATAATGGGAAGAAGATGTCTAATGATGCAAACAAAGGAAGGGATACACAAAATGAACCTACTACACTTCAATGTTTCAAGTGCAAGGAGATGGGGCATTATGCCAATCAATGCCCAAATCCAAGGGTTGATGATGATGGTCGACGTCAACAAAATCTTAAGGCTAAAGACAAAGGAAAGTCACATGCAATTTCTATCAGCGATGTGGAGTACGATAACGAAGTGGTGAAAGGTACACTTACCATCCACTCTAAAGTAGAAAATTTTTTATTTGATTCTGGATCCACCCACTCTTTTATTTCTGAAGACTTTTCTAATGGTATCACCGTATTACCTCAACAATTATATGTTGAGTTAGCTGTGACAACACCTAATGGCACATCAATCGCATCAAAAGTTTATAATTCTTCTCCGATCGAAGTTTGTGGGAAAGTGCTTCCTGCAAATCTTGTGATCCTTCCTATAGTGTAATTTGATGTGATTCTTGGCATGGATTGGTTTTCTTTATACAGAGCTCATATCAATTGCCAAAGAAGGGAAGTCACATTTCATATTCCAGATCAATCTATGATCGTCTATCAATGCAAGGATGAACATAACCTTCCAGTGGAAATTTCTTCCATTTTATGGGTATTGATTCCACTAAATGAAGGTTATTTATCTCAAATGGTTGGTGAGAAACTCACGATTAAGAATATGCCCATTGTACGGGAGTTTGATGATGTCTTTCCGGATGAATTACCGGGTCTTCCACTAAATCGTGAAGTTGAGTTTTCAATAGAACTCGTACCGGGTGCTTTGCCTATTTCAAAGACACCTTATAGAATGGCCCCAATTGAGTTGCAGGAATTGAAGAAGCAACTCCAAGAGAATCTTGATAAGGGATTCATACGCCCTAGTGTGTCACCTTGGGGAGCACCTGTTCTATTTGTTAAGAAGAAAGATGGATCAATGAGACTCTGCATTGATTATCGAGAACTTAAAAAGATCACTATTAAGAACAAATATCCTCTCCCACGCATTGATGACTTATTTGACCAACTACGCGGAGCTCAATACTTTTCCAAGATTGATCTTCGTTCAGGGTATCATCAATTAAGGTTCAAAAGGGAGGATATACCAAAGACGGCTTTCCGTACAAGGTATGGACACTATGAATTTATAGTGATGCGATTTGGTCTTACTAATTCCCCTGCCATCTTCATGGATCTAATGAATAGAGTCTTTAGAGACTATCTTGATCAATTTGTGGTAGTCTTTATAGATGATATTCTTGTCTATTCAAAGAGCAAGGAAGAGCATGAAGATCACTTGAGAATTATATTGAAGACCCTGATAAAGGAGAAGCTTTATTCCAAATTTACCAAGTGTGAATTTTGGCTTCAAAAAGTTGCATTTTTGGGTCACATAATCTCAAAAGAGGGGATATCTGTGGATCCAGCAAAAACAGAGGTTATCGAAAGATGGTCGAGACCAACAACAGTAACTGAGATCCGAAGTTTTCTTGGTTTGGCTGGATATTATCAACGTTTTGTAAAAGATTTTTCACGATTATCTAATCCACTCACCAAGTTGACTCGGAAAGGAGTTAAGTTTGTTTGGACAGAGGAATGTGAAGTGAATTTCAAGGAGTTGAAAATAAGGTTATCCAGTGCACCTGTGCTCACACTGCCTTGTAGTGGAGAAAGGTTTGTGATCTACAGTGATGCATCCAAGAAGGGATTGGGGTGTGTTCTTATGCAAAATGATATGGTGATAGCTTATGCCTCATGACAGTTGAAAATCCATGAGCAAAATTACCCAACACATGATTTGGAGTTGGCTGCGGTAATCTTTGCATTAAAGATTTGGAGGCATTACCTTTATGGTGAAAGGTGTGATATTTATACTGATCATAAAAGTTTAAAGTATATTTTCACACAAAAGGAGCTGAATATGCGTCAAAGAAGATGGTTGGAGCTGATTAAGGATTATGACTGCTCAATCCATTACCACCCTGGGAAAGCAAACAAGGTGGCAGATGCATTAAGTCGACAAGACCATGCTATTTTATCCATGATGAGGATCACAAAAGATCCAATATTTATGGATTTACAAAGGATGGATCTTGGAATTAAAATGGAAGGGGAAAAATCTTATATTTCTCAAATGAATGTTCAACCATCTATACATGTGAAGATTAAAGAGGCACAGAAAGAAGATGTCGAGTTACAAAAGAAGGTGAGAAATGTTCCTGAATTCAACCTTGATTGTGATGGGATAATAAAGTTCAGGAATCGGGTTTGTGTTCCTCCCATCCCCGAATTAAAGAAGGAGCTGCTGGATGAAGCTCATAGTTCATCATTCTCTATTCATCCTGGAAGCACGAATATGTATTGGGACCTGAAAGAGTACTTCTGGTGGGATGGCATGAAAAGAGATGTTGCTGAATATGTCTCTCGATGCTTGGTTTGTCAACAAGTTAAAGCTGAGAGATAGAATTCTAAGGGGATGTTACAACCATTACCCATACCCGAATGGAAATGGGAAAACATCACTATGGACTTTGTCACAGGACTTCCTAAAACATCCAAAGGCAATAATGCTATTTGGGTCATAGTTGATCGTCTTACAAAGTCTGCACACTTCATTGCTATTAGAGAGGATTTCTCTCTAGATCAGCTTGCCAGGATATATGTAAAGGAAGTGGTAAGATTGCATGGAGTGAAACTTTCTATTGTATCTGATCGGGATCCAAGATTTACCTCGAAGTTCTGGCGAAGTCTTCAGCAGACTCTAGATACAGAGTTGAGTTTCAGCACTGCTTATCATCCCCAGACAGACGGTCAGTCTGAGAGAACAATTCAAACCCTAGAAGATAAGTTGAGAGCTTGCTCTATGGATTTCAAAGGAGGTTGGGATCAACACCTACCTTTAGTGGAATTTTCTTATAATAATAGCTTTCACTCTAGTATTCAGATGGCTCCTTATGAAGCTCTCTATGGAAAGAAATGCAGGACTCCAACTTGCTGGGATGAAGTTGGGGAAAGAAAGCTGTTAGGACCTGATCTCATTGATGAAATGGCAGAAAAGTTTAGATCTATTCAACAACACATAAGAGCAGCTCAGAGTCGACAGAAAAGTTATGCCGACAACCGAAGAAAAGATCTAGAGTTTGAAGTGGGTGATAAAGTGTTCTTACGAATATCTCCCTGGAAGAAGGTTATGAGATTTGGAAAGAAGGGGAAGTTGAGCCCTAGATATATCGGTCCTTTCGAAATACTGGATCGTGTTGGGAAGGTAGCTTACCGATTGGCGCTTCCACCGAATCTCTCTCAAGTTCACGATGTGTTCCATGTATCTCTCCTGAGAAAGTACACACCATATCCTTCACATGTACTCAGCTCAGAAGTTGTACCGCTGGAGCAAGATCTTTCTTATGAAGAACAGCCGATAGAGATTCTGGATCGCAGCGAAAAAGTCCTACGAAGAAAGACCACTGGATTGGTGAAAGTTTTATGGTGGAACCACCAACTTGAAGAAGCTACATGGGAGCTTGAGGATATGATGAGGGAGAAGTATCCTCATCTGTTTGTTGCAAAGTGACGAATTTCGAGGGCGAAATTCTTTTTAAGGGGGGTAGAATGTAACACCCGAGAATTTTATGTTATATAAATCATCAAAGGAATCTTTTTCTACACAACACTTGCTTGGCTTTCTTTACACGCAATCACGACCTTCCTCGATAGCTTTCGTCGTACGCAATACCGAGTTTCACTAAATAACAATATGCTATTAAAACTAGCCATTATGAATAGTAATAACCACTTTTTGAAATTTTATAAATTTTATTTTTCAAAATGGACTTCATTTTTGGACTCAGAATATCGAAATTATCCTAGGGTGAAATTTTGGTATTTTTCTGAAAACTTTCAATTTTTGATGAATAGTGAAACCACTAAGTGGTAGGTTAAAAAAACTGAATTTTGCATAAAACTTAATTTTACCGCTTCTGTGAATGGAATTTCGAAAATCCGACAGACACGGTTGATATCAGTAAGTAAAATGTGGTTCAATGAGATAAAAATAATTTTTTGGTGAATAGTAACTTTTTACTTTTTTTTACCGCGGTTAATAGTAAATAGGGTTACTAAGGGTAAATATGATATTAATATTACCCTAACACATGTCCTAATTCTATTGGACAAGTTTAATTCGACCAAAAACAAACTTAGGAATAAAATATGACCATTTAGGCCCACTTGGATTAGATTAGGACATTTATTATTAATTTATTTAAAGAAGGGTTAAAATAGTTAAAATCAAAGTTTAATAAGTAAATCATTTTTAATATGGGGTTATACATAATATAAATTCGATTGTAAATATTAATTAGAAAGATAAAAAGATTTACTACCTTATGGTATTTTATTTGTAATTTTTAGACATCAAATAATTTAATTTATGACACAATGATGATGCAGTAATTATCTTATTAATGAAATATTGACATAATTGATGTTATAAACACCAAAATAAATATAATTTGAGACTTTTTATGAATTCCACTAATTTTATAGGTTACTATGATATATTAGTGTTGATTTAATCAACTTGGTTCGAACATATAATTCTGTTATGACTTTCACAAAAATCATATATCAAATAGTGTCAAAATTGACACAAAATAGTTTTTAAATCAAATATTATATTATTAATTGTTATTTTATTCCTAAAAATCTAAGGTTCGGCCAAATTACTTAGATAAGGATATATATTTTAATAATAAACAATTTGGGGTTCGTTTGGCATGTTATTGTAAGTGTATTAACCATGTAGTGAAAGAAAACAAAAAGACACAGTAAAAGTAAAATTATTTAACTTAGAGTTAAATCTAATTGATAAGGTTAAAATAATACCCTAAACTTGTCTAAATCTTATTGGTTGATAGGATTTCGACCCATCCCCACTTTAGCTTCGAAATAAGACCCTTTGGAACCATTATAAACCGATTTTGACTTTAATATAAAATAATATTTTGAGATATTCCTAAGGTGCCCCTCTCCTCCCTTATAAAAGGGAACCTCCTCCCCCTCCACCTCACACCAAATTGAGCACTAAAGCTCGGCCAAACCCTGCCATTTTTCTCCTCTCCACTTCCCTAGAATAATCCTATAGGTCCTGGTCTTCTTCAAAGACCAATCTTAGTTCCCTAAGTGGAGGATTCAAAGAGGCGTTCCAAAGAAGAGGTAATATCCATTACCGATCTTTTCAATTTCTTTCTTCTTAAACTTCTACTTCTTTAGTTGTTTCATGATAAAGTAA
The DNA here is from genome assembly GCA_963277665.1 of Viscum album. Lineage (NCBI taxonomy): Eukaryota > Viridiplantae > Streptophyta > Magnoliopsida > Santalales > Viscaceae > Viscum > Viscum album. The sequence continues at coordinate 1,179,559,356 of OY728128.1, read as the reverse complement.
TAACATCAGTATTACTTACATACTGATATGTTATTATAAATATCAAACAACCCTAATTCACCTTCTATCCATCCTATGGAAAAATGAAATCACCGCGCGTGCGTACGTACGGAATACCGTCTCCACGCCGTGGTGTAATCTATTTTCCACCATCACCTTACAAGGATGGGTATAATGGTGTAATGAGTAACTATTTATGATTATTATAAAGTAATATTGATACTGAAATAATATACATATACTCCAATACATTTCCATGATCATAGGAACGATATCATCACTCGTGCGTACGTACGGAATACCGTCTCCACGATGTGATGCGACTCGTTCTACATGATCATCATTACATAGTAATTATATAAATGAATTGAATGAATAAATATGATATATGTTACACTAATACCATTCTGGATATAAGGTATCTATAACCTTAAAAGAAGAATAAGAATTTATTCGGCAAAACACGCATAAGAACAAAAGGCAATAAAGACCCGAGTAACAAGTAACAATGAAATATTACTTACAAGAAGCTAAGAATATGACCATATATGATATCATATCAATATGTATGATTCTGGAATAAGTTAATAACATTATTTAAACCATTATACAGGAGCTTCGGACACGTACAAAGCAAATCGGACCTAAGGTAAGGGAAAATCTCACAATCTCACTTTTATCCGAGATTGTTTTTACTTTGGTAATTACCGGTGTGTATTTTATCATCCACATCCATGTTCCCTCAATATGTAATATTATTTCCATCCTTCTACAATAGTTTATATCCAATTTTAACCTTCGGTGAGTTTTTAGTAAAAGATACGAAAGGAATCTTTTGTCGTTTTTCGTACGAGGTACTTTTTGACTTTTCCGACAAAAGTACGAAGAATGTTTTTTTAACTTATACGGCATGAATGGATTTTTAAAACATTATTTCCAAGAAGCTTCCTTTACAAGTTTTCAAGTTTATTTTTAATCAAATTCTTTTATTTTAAAGTCGTATGACATGTTATGAAAGGAAAAATCTTTTTGAAGTAGAAAGGATATTTTCCTCAAGAATGGAGTTCAAGTACTTTATCAAAATTATTTTCCATCTAAGATAATAAAAGGGTTCTGTTTTTATCCCTATTATTACATGGATTTGATTATGTTGTGATGGAAATATTTTTATGAATTCCTTTATCTTATATGAATTGTTTTATGATGTCATGTTGTTTAAGAATCCCATTTTTATTACATGGGTTACGTTATGATGTATGGTTTATGATTATGTGGCACACATAAGAAATGATTCATTATAAGATGGGTGGGACCTATATCTCCCTCCAATGCATTGGGTAAAGATTTTATATCTCATGAGATAGACATGGCTGGAACGGTAGGTTATACCGGTTCAGTGAAATAGGACTGGAACGAGGGTGACTCGGTTCAGAAAGGGACTTTGTCCACTAAGATAGTCTTGGCAATGAGTCATGACTAACAAGAAATGATTTTCCATGATTATGTGTGCATGCCACAAAGTTTCAAGTTTTATGTTATGATTATGGGGATCTCATTTTCACTTCTATGATTTGTTCCATGTTAAGATATTATGATCTCTTTTGCAGGTTATAATTTTCAAAAAGATATTATATGATTTTTATTTCCTTTATTTACCCTTGCTGAGCATTTGAGCTCACCCTTTTATGTTTTCTTTTCCCCAGGTCAGGAAGATGGATATTAAGTAGAATATGCTAAAAGGGACCCTAGATATGATCAAATAAATGGGAGACACTGTAGAAGATTTATGAACCAGTTGTTTATGTTTCCCAGTTTCTAAAGACACTATACCTATACGGTCCTTTGTGGTTTTGTCATATGTTGTAATAAGTGTACTTCAATTTTGAAGTATTAACAATGTATGTAAAGTATGGGTCATTATATAAATGACAGAAGGAGAGTACTATTGTTTATCCCATATACTTTGAAGAACATGAAATGGATGGAAAATATCTAGCATAATAATTATTCATATATGAAAAAAATAAGAATGATCGATTGAAATATGAGAAAATAATAATTATCCAATTTAGTAGTGAAAATCATCAGAAGAATAAAAGGTTTATCAACTACAATTTGTACATGAATACAGGAATAATAATAATAATAATAATATTAACATTAAGAATATGTGGCTCTCTATTTTTCTACTCTAATGAATAAGAAGATTTTTTATGTGTACTGTTGTGAATACAAGAAAATAAAATGAGTTATGAAGATTCTTCCATGATGTAGTGTGAGTCAGATAATAATAAGAATTATACCCAAGAGGTAACCCATAAATCATTTTAAAGAGTGGGAGACACATATGTTCAAGAATAAATGAAGAAGTATTGAGAGACTACAGTGAAAAGTTGGTTTTAATAAAATATCCTGAACACTTAGAGCTCATGATATTATTACTATTGGGTTGTGTGATTGAGGATTTTTATAATTCTCACCATAGAATATCCTTTATTATTGAATTTTAAACCTTGTAAATCATTATCTTCTTTGGGCGGGTTTGTATGTGAAAGAAAAAGGTAATGAAAATAGGATGAGAGAACCATTTAACATAACATGTGAGAGAGGTAAAAATCACCCACCAACTATGGAATATATTACTAACTGGCCATTTTAATAAAAAAACACTATGCAACCATCTCCCAGCCTCACCTATAGACTCCATCCCAAGTATCCTATTCGAATATAAAACAATGTGCCTCCTGCCTACCAAAACCATTGAAAATTATGTATGTTAAAGTAAAAAAGTGTCATGGATTCCCAAAAGTGGTTTGAATAATACTCATTATCCCACAACTATTAGTTTATCTAACATTAATATTAAATACATTGTCTACTCAATTTTATATACTCATAATAATAAATAATCCATTTATGTAAAAATAACCCTCACAGGTCAAAAAGTTTTATACTGACACTCAGGATTTACTATCCTACATCTTCTGAATTCAAATAAATACGAGGATAATATATACTCGTCAGGGGGGTGATGACCTTTCCAAGAATTAGTCAACTAAATATTTTTTTGGAGATTTCACCACACCTGGAATAAATATATATAGTATCATTTTGTGTAACATATTTATACCAATGAATCAATTGTCAATATGACATCAGGGGATACCACCCAACCCCAAAATTAGTAAACATGGTTTCAACTATTGTAACGTATCCTTATATAGTTACTGATAGTTGTAATATTATTTCTCAGATGTTTCTGAACCTAGTAATCTACATACATAGTTTGATCTATGGGAACAACACCCTACCTATGAATAGTAGTCATAATATCATTTTGTGGGAAATCTTCCTACCCATGAATTAATATATAAAGTATTCATCCAGGGGGAAACATTCAACCATCGGACATTTACCAATCCATCATTTCATAGGGTTCAAAGCCCAACCTAATGATTGATAACCCATTAAAATCTATATAATATACAATTTCCTTAAATGAGTTTACCAATCACTCAAACCCATCAAAAATTTCCTAGGTTTTTGGTCAAAGCACTAAAACCTCCCAAAAAAAGAATCCCTAACAGTCACTAACTATAATATAATTGCAATAATAACCATATATAGGGTTAACATGATATTTTAGATCCAACAGTGGTCCCTTGGGTCACATCATATTTTGGTCACCCTATATGGGTTCCTCCCTTACATCCCCAACTAAAAGGCTCAATCCCATTACACAACTTGAATAATGTCACTTTGTATCACAATGATCAAATGATAGAATCATTAGATTCATTTGAAATGAATTACAAGAATCAAACATTTGATATGGCATAAATCAATTGTCACCATTTTGTCAATTAGGCTATTCAAATTTATACAAGAATTTTATAATCATACTCAGTTCATACCCCCAGTTACTCATGTACCAGTCACAGAGGAACACATGCTATACTATCATGTTTACTATCCTAAAGTCTACAAGGAGTCTCAAGATTATACATATCCTATAATTAGTCCAATTATTCCAATCTATCATTGTATCTCATAAGATTAGGACTAATGTCACTTATACATAGTTCCTCTATATTTCATACATAGTGTTTAAACACATAGAGGGTTTATAGATAAAATAACACTCATTTATGATAAATCTAATAAAAATAAATGGTCATGGAATCAAGATAGTGTCCAAGGGGTCATCAAGGACCATTACACATCCATTATTTCCATTTGAATTTAGAAGAAACATTTCAATTTAAATATATTGATGATCACACATAGGTGGTGAGACCACATATCACATGAACATAAATAAATTCACAATATTTAGAGTGATATTCAAGGACTACATAACACATATTGAGAGTCACTTACTCTTGGAAATATCATACACTGAATCCTAAGAACATTAAATCCCTATATGTGCTTATATCAACACATAATCTCTTATCTCAATCCACAACATCCATATAATTACTTAGTATAAAATTAAATTAATTATTTAATTTATGAAAATGGGGAATAATTGATAAAAACTCACAGATAAACCTAACAATTCTTAAACATTGAGAAACATGGTATAATCTAGTCATGAAAAGAGCCCATACATATGACACATAGAATTGAAAAATTAAATAATCGAATTGATGGACAATTATATTTAAATTTACTAAAAATAAATAAATTATTAAGTGAAATGAAATTCCACCAATTCAATTTTTAGTGATAGTGTGGGATCATCATTATTGAGTGTCATGATATTTTTTTGCATAGAGGAATCACCGATTGGGTTCATACCCCCCATGGATTTTATAGGATTAAATAAATAATCCATGATAACGTAATGAAAAGTCATCATCTTTAATGAATATACCTAAAGAAATATAATAATACAATCCATAACCTACACGATAGATTATTTAATGGTAAAATTATAATTAATGTAATAATAATAATACCTTGATCTTGAGAAACATTATTGTAAGAATTTTTTTATTCATAGAACCCATTTTTCAAATTGAATCATCACAACAATATTTGGGTCTATGATAAAATCATTTAAACAGTGATCCACATGTGATCTATGATATTTGAATGGTGTCAATGGAACAACATATTCTAGCATAGATGATCTAAAAATCGTGTCTTGTTTGTCATGACCTCATCAAAAGCCTTTGGGATTCGGGATTGATTCTCTTATTCTTATTATCAAGATAGGGATGATGTTAGTGGGAGATTTAAAATAGTCTCAAAAAATTTTATATGGATTTTCTTCAAGGATATCATTTTCAGTGGATAGGTTGTGTTGTGTCCCAAAAAAGGATCATTTACACTAAACGTTTCTCCAAAATGATATATGTGGTATTCTATAGAGAATGGGATTAATACTAAAAATTTCCCAAAGGCTATTAATCAAATATTAAACCTGATATATTACCCACTCTAATAATAGTAATGTATTGTTGTTATATAATGGAAAATGATAACATATGGAAATAAATATCATTTTAATAGAATAAATTTTTTTTTTAGGATCATATTATTTTCGTTACTGTGAACGTTGTTAAAAACCAAATTAGTTTAACCATGAACTGGTCACCTGAGCTAATCTGAGACATGGCCTGAAGGGAATTCTCGATCCCCATGACATGGAAACTAATTTTGCGAATAAAAAAAAGATAAGGGAATAATTTTACCCCCAATAAATAAATAAAATAAATAGATTAAAAATAAATAAATATTTACAAATAAAAAAATATCCATATTAAACATCTCATACAATAAAAATTAAAAACCAACTAACTATAAAACACAACACAAACATCACCTGATGACCACACATCCCCATGTGAATCTCACAATCAGTCTTTGAAACCAAAACTAACCATCACCCACAACCATCAAATAAAATATGAGATATATAGGATAAAATAAAAAGAAAATGCACTCTAGATGTGTGTATTCGAACTCTGTTGACATGCCTAAAAAATATATTGACAAAAAAATACATTGAAATAAACGAAAAATCAAGTTCAAATTTGAAATACAATATATAAATGTAATCCATTCAACACATTTTCAATTATGAAACCTAATACAATCCATTTCATTTTTTCCACATAATCCCACACTCTATTCTAGGGAGGAAACATATTCATTTCAAAGTGAAATGAATATTGTTTCATTTTAAAAAGTGAGGAGGATGACTGTTAAACATTTCCAAAACCATTTCCAAAAAATAAATGAAAAAAGTTCATCACTTTTATCAATTAGCCACACTTCTCATGAAGTAAGCACAAAAATAATAAAATATTTGAAATTAGAGAAATTATGCAAGGATTTATAATCAACAATTCATCGCATTCATTTACTGTATATAATTATGTTCCAATAAACATGGTTGAACCTAAGAGATCGTGAATAATCCAGAATATAAAAATACAAGTTGACACATCAAAGAAACGCATTCCCCTCTCAATGGAATATATAACATCCAAACAATTGGCCACACCATACTTAGTATAGAATGAGGTAAACTTTCTATAGAAAAAATAACTCAGAATATCCCTATACTATGGGACACTACCTATTGCATAACCTAAACTAGTACTATAATCAATATTAGAAAATTTTCACACTATGTCATGTTACCCTGTCATGATGTATGCAAATGGGTGTGCTAACCAATTCCAAATGAGTATCCAATGACAAGAACATATATAATATATATTAATTTACAAAACAATCACCACCCTGAATCACCCCAATGATTAATCACCTTCCATGAAAAATAGATCCCAATGGATTCTAGACCAAAGATTTTTCATTTATATAAAATTAAATTGGTCAAGATGAGTCCATGATGATGACTTACCATCTATTCATTATAAATAAATAAAGACTATATAAGAATATTTTTTATGATAAATATTTTTACCATTTTCATAAAATTGGTAGATTATTCTTACGCACAGTTCTTTTAACCATCAATTTTAATTGATAAAATCACCTTTCCAAAAATGTGTAAACACACTACCATACATTTAAAAATCATTTATAAATCAATTCCGTTAAACCAATCAAACCAAATTTACAATCCAAATCAATTTTCATCATTTTTTTAAATGGGCCACAATCAACCATCCCATGATGAACCACATTCAAAAGTTAAATACACGCTTATTTTCAACTCCAACCCACATGGAATCCCCATTCCTGAAACCCAAACAAATTTTTAGAAATTCAAAAGAATATTTCCAAATACAAAAAATGCATTACATATCACAAATTAATCATAAAGGCAAACCGAGAAATTTATCAAACACTTAATGTGAACAATATAATAACCTAATTCCATCTATAATAAAACAAGTTACAGGTCACCACATTCCCCTAAATATATTATTACGAAGAACGAAAAGCACTTTTTCATTCACATGAAAGGTGTAAAATGAAATAATCCAATAAATATTCAATTATAAAGGAAATTTTAAAGGAAAACATCCATCAATCTCATGGAACTTCAACAACACACACCTGAAATCAAAACATGAAGGTTCCAAGATCCAATATCTACCATGATAAACCATAAACACAACCCCATCCCCCCAACATAAATGAATGGAAACCTGAACCATATACCCACATGACCATGGGAGAATGATATATTAATAGAAAATGTATGAATGAATAAAATTAATGAGAAAAGGGGATATTACCTTGATAAATCACCCTTACCTCTTGAAGAAATCCTTTGATCTACACAAAGGTAGAAAAACATAGGCTAGAATAACCTATGAGAGGATCCCATAGGAATGTATGAACCATGTGGGGGAATAAATTGGAAAATTAGGGGTTAAATTCCAGTAAGGGTAGTTTAAGAATTTCATAATTTTAATGTAATGGGTAGATTGCACGGTTTTGTAAACCATGCGCCAACGGTGCAGATTTAATCTTACATTAGATAATGCCTCCCCATGTGCTCTCTGTATGATATAACCAACCATATGTGGGTTTTTCTCCTTCGACCAAAGTAACTCCTAAACAACATGGTTACCATTATTATGCTGTATAGTTTCCACTAATTCGGCGTCAACCATCCACAAAGATAAAATAACCATAAAATAAAAAACTTTAAAACCATCACACCAGGTACGTGAGAAAAACACAAGGAAAAATTAAAAAATTCATAAGGGTTCAAAGGTAAAATTTTGGGTCTGAAAATTCCCTCCAAAATTAAAAACAATCTCCCCTAGAAAGTCACAACATTTTCTAATTGATCGATCATAGACTAAAGATTCCATTATGACATGATTCAACCTATTAAAACATGAAAATATAAAACACCTCAAAAAGAAACTCATGACACTTGGTAAAAAAAGGAACTCAAAAAATTTCCAAAATATGGACTAGAAATATCATGATACAACAACCAAAAAATGTTATGAACAATCCAAAAAACCCTAAATTTACTGAAACTGAATAGAAGATAAAATTTTCTTAACTAAAAAAAAAATCATTTTCTACCAGAAAGTATCCAAAAACCAAACTGAACATTAAATATGGGAGGTTGGAAAATATTCCCCATTAGTTAAATACAAATAACATGGATTTATCATAGGAAAAATATCAATGAGTCGTGAGGTTGGTCTCCCCACCATTAGGAACCAACTAGATCAAGAAAATATGGAAACGTCCACACCAATCAAAAACCCCACCATAAAAGGCAAAATAAGTGATACAACATAGAACCTTAAAATATCATCATTTCTACACTTAGAAATATTTTAGAATAATCTCCCACACATCACATGTATTTTTAAATGCATTTAATAGTCATAGTGGGTCCAATTGCTGGAGCCCTGATTTTTGAATCATCTATTCCCTCATAGTTAAAAGTTGATAATCCCTTAACAGAATTCAAAATTCAGAATTTCCATGAATGCTTCCATTGGAAAAAAATTCATTGGGAAATAAATGACATTCACTATTAATATATATATAAAATGAAACCATTAAGAACACTACCAGATAAAATAATTACAATAATTTATCATACATAATAAGGGTCATTAAATGGTGGATAGAACAGTACAAAATGCTTGTGGAATGGTACCATCTTGTTTCATGGAAACACTATGAAAAAACCTTTGAAGGTAGGCTAGGAATCCTCATTTGTGAACGGAATTAATATTTTTCAAACATGATACTTTTTTACAACACATATTTCATCACTAATGAAATACTGGGATCTCATTCCGTGAAGAAGTAAATGATAGATCTAGAGGGATTTTAATCCTATGAATAGAATCAATATCTTCGGACCACTTAACCACTTCTATACTGGAGATCCCTGCATAACATATAGTCACTGAAAGTGGTAATACTAACTCAATAACTGTTAAAATAATAGAATAAACAAGAACTAATTTCCTCACAATATCGGAAAAATAAAGATAGATTGAACTCTAACACATTTGATTGAAAATAGGGACGAATCCCAAACTCAATATGCCAATCCATTAGAGAATTGTCCACAGAATACTTCAGAAGGTAAGGAAATATATACATGTAATTTTTTATCTAATACAAAACTGATCTATTTCCTTTCTAAAAAACACATCTTTATCGCCTTTCTCACCACTTTTATATAGTAGAAATACTTAAGAATGAATGAATCATTGAAGAACTCCCATGTAAGATATTCCCATGGACTGTTTTGAGAGATCAACTTCCACCACATCCATGAGGGTCCTTTAAGCATGAATGTTGAAAATATCACCTTCAATGAATCTGAAAATTCATGGAAAATAATGTTTCTTTCAATATTACACATCCACTCTTCAACCTTAAGGGGATTCTCTTTACACTAAAATAAATTTAGATTTAGCTTCATAAACTCAAGTATGAAATCCTTACATTATCAACTAGACAGTCTTATAATAAGGAACCACCCATAGCTACACTGCGATTATCCATCGAACCATTATGGGGGAGGAAAGTGGGAAATAATAAATCCAAGATTATAATAATAACTAGTTAAAAAACTAAAACTCACATCGATCAATCACCATTACAAAGGAAAATAAGCTATAATATTCCCAATAAATACTAATATCTCATTAAAACTGTCATAAAAAACAAATCACTAACAATATTTTCAATCTCATAACACAACAAGAAAAACACTTCTTAATCGTGAGAAAACACACCACACAACATTTTTTCGAAAAACCAAAATTTTATTTTTGAAAACATTTTTGAAAAAAATTAAACATGGTGGATTTTCACACCCAAAAAGGATTTTCGATGGATCCCACACATGCACATTCCCATGCTAACCCGGGCACTCATTAGCTCAAGAAAAACTGAGCACTCGTCCATCCAAATTATTGTCGATCCACATTCCACACTCATTTGTGCATGTGAATAACTATGGAAATTCCAAATGTAAAAACAAAACATTCCCATTTTCCAAAACAACACTCCACAATGGGATTTCAAACATAAAATCCTCTTTACATTTTGAAATTCATAGAAATTTTCAAAATATCACAATCCACTAATCATATCCCATTTTCAAAGTTCACACAACAATCCATTTAACTCCATTCAAAATATCAATTCACACTATTAAAAACATTTCTCATTTAAAATAACGGAGTTTAAATAACTTCATATTTTGATTATAAAAATCCAATCATTTCAAACCATTTCTTGCTCACCCAAATTTGTTTATTAGAAATAATCATTTCCCTAAACCCTTCGTCAATGTCGATTCTAAATTTTTTTCCCAGATTTGAAAAATCCAAAAATTCCCACTAAAAAATCCATTTTTACAATTCCAAAATAACAATTTTTAAAATAATTTTTAGAATAAGGGATTAACAGAAAAATATCACAATAGGGAAATAGTGTCAGTGGATGAATTGGACATATTCTTAGAGGACATATGATAACAAAGAAATCATCACAGATAACCTTCTTGTACTATGTCCCTTACTCCACATGGCGTGGAAGACCTTGCCAGATCACAAAGACCTTTATTATAACACCCATTTTGTACCCCAATCAAAAAACAAACTACATTAAATAAAAAAACAAATTAAACATGACATCCCATGGAAACTCAATGTTTGGTCTAGAATGTGTTATGTAGACACTCCTGTATACTTTCACCATGAGACCTGATAGCCCAACTCCATCTTCAATGACATCCCAAATATAAAAAGGGTGCACTAAAAGCTATGTCCCTTAATGAAATAACTACCCTATGATTCCATCATTTCATGAACCAACCAGTTTCAACTAAACACCCCTCACCTGAGCCAATATGAATCAAGGCCTAAAGAGATTTCTCAATCCCAATTAGATGGAAACTAGTTTCGGGGATTGATAAAGATACAAGGGATCAAATTCTACCAAAATAGATAAATAACTAGAAAATTATAAAGATAAACAAATAATCCCAGATAATAAAAAAAATATTCAAACTAATCATATTTTATAATGAAAATGAAAACACAAGAAACTATACAATACAACTCAAAGTGCACCTGATCACCACACATCCCCGTATGACCCCAGGGGTCACTCTTTGATACCAAAACAAACCATAAACAATGGTTATAAAAAAAACCTGATACCTGCACCACAAGAAAAAAAAGATATAACAACAGGCATGAATGTTAAATCTCTATAGGCATTCCCCACAAAATCAATTCCCAATGATAATATTCTAAAATAAACTAAGAATCAACTTAATATTTGAAATAAAATATATAAAATTAATCCTTTCTAAAAATAATCCACATTAAAACCAATCACGGTCCATTTCCCATTTTATAGTTTAGCACCACACTCTATTTTAGGGAAGAACTGTATTCCTTTCAAAGAAAAAGGAATTTTTTTCTTTTAAAAAAGGTGGAAGAAGAGTGTAAAACATTCCAAAATGTTTTTCTCAAAATATGTGAAAACAATTCTTCACTTTTGTTGATTATTCACACTTGTCATAAAATAATCACAATAATCATACAACAAATAAATTGGGAGATATTATTCAATGAAACCTAACTAAAAATGCACCACATTTATTCGCCACAGATAACTACGTTCTAATATACTTGGGTGAACCTATAATCTCATGAATAATTCAAAACATATTAATATATGTTGACTCATCTTATAAAGAATGCCTCACTAGAAGACATCAATAATAACCACATGTTGAACCACAATCTACCTTGTAAATACTGAGGTGCACTATCCCATAGTAATAAAACTCAGTATAACCTCATTATATTTTCCACTATTTAGTGTGTAACCTAGGAAGGTCTATCAATAGTTCTAAATAAACTCACTCACGATGCCAGGTTCCTATATAAAAATGAATGGAATGGGGGTGTGCCAACTGATTCCAACCGAGCATCCAATGATAAGAAAATATATTATATATACTAATTAACACAATAAGAAGCATCTTGAATCACCACAAGGATCAATCTATTTCCATAAAAAATGGTTCCCAACTGAGTCAACATTGAGGATTTCCCATTTTTATCAAATTAAACGGGTCATACTGAGTCCATAGTTTGTATTTTCCACCCAACACACCACCTTCCATTTCACAATAATTTATAAATCAATTTCATTAAATAGGTCACACTAAATATACATTCTAAATCCATTTTCATCAATAAGAAAAATGAGATGCAGTCTTCCATCACATCTCAAACCACTTTTATAAACCAAATACATAAATATTTTAAACTAAAAAATACATGGAGATACAAATTATGAAACCCATCAAAACATTTAAAATTCCTCAAATAAATTTAAAAATATTAACAATGGTTTATATATCACAATTACTCCCAAAGTACTACCAGAAATTATATAAAACATCAGGTGCACACAATAAAACAAAATTATTCCATGTATTACAAAATAAAGTATAATTCACCATAATGTGCACTAAGAAATTCTTATAAATATTAAAAAACTCATTTTAAATCGCAATGAAGTTAAAAAATTAAAGAAACCAATGAATCATAAATTGTAATGGAAAATATAAATGGAAACCTACCACAATCTCATGACCCTTCAACAACACAAACCCAAAAACACACCATGATGGTTCCAAAAGATAATTTCTACTAAGATTAACCCTAAACATAAGAAACATAAAACATAAATGAAGGGAAACATGAACCCTAGGTCTATATGACCAAGGGATAAAGAGATCTTATGTGAAAGTGGATGAAGGATAAATAGGGAGTGGACGAGAGGATTCTACCATGAGAAATCACCCTTAACTCTTTAATAATCCTTTGATCTACACTGTCAGAGAATAAATAAGGCTTTAATAACCATGGATGGGAACCTCTCGGGCTATATGATCCATGTTGGATAAAAATTGGTGGATTTGGTGTCAAATTTTGTTTGGGAAGTTTAAGAATTTCATAATGTTTATGTTCTTGGAAGCCCGCACAGTTTGGCTACATGGTTTTGTATACTGTGCAACAACCAAGAGGAATTATTCGTACATGAGATAGTGGATTATTATATGATCATTTCATGGTTTGGGTGACTGTACATGGTTCAGGTTCCTTCAAACATTGACACTCCAATGACACATGATTATATGGGCTGAGCCACATAGTTTCCTTTAACATCTCTCCAAATGTTCACTTCATAAAAACACCATAAAACTCAAAATTAAAACTTTTCACACCCGGTACATAATCAAAAACTCAGTGCCAAAAGAGAAACTAGATTTTGGGTCATAGATAAAATTCTGGGTGTGAAAACATAACTCGACCCATCCACCATCCACAATGTTTACCAAATCATGAATAATAAATAACTATTATTCCTAAGAGAAGTAAATAAAAATTATATTCAATATTATGGGAATAAATATTAATTTCCATATTCATGATACTAAATATTTATTTCTAAAAAATAAATATTATTTATTAATAGGAATAAAATAATTAATAAATAAATATTCCATTTGAAGGACTGTTGAATGGATGCAAATTGGTAAAGCAACTAGGCTATATGAAATTTTTTTTGATATAGGAAAATATTCACGAGAGTTGAGTATTAATTTTATCAGTAAATTAATTTTAGATATTATGAAATATAAAAATGTATTTTTTTAGTAGATAAAGATATGTAATGGTAATGTATAAAAATAATTGTGTCATTTTATGTTAAGGTAATTTTAGGGGTGTTATGTTTATGATTCATATCATGAATATTAGGGAGAGGGTGATTTGACATTTGATATGAAGGAATCCTAATGTTTTAGATAATAATTTTCTTATTCATTGAAATTTTACCGAAAATGAATAAACTATTAGGGGTTTAAAATTGTATTATTGATATAAATTTGGATGATTTTGATATGGTTCTAATTTATTTATAAAAGCCATTTTATATTGTTTGTAGTGGGGTTTTATGGGTATAAATTGAAAGAAAATAGGTGTAGGTTGTGTATATACAACAAGTCCAGTACATTTATGAATGATTTTTTACTCCATATATAACTCTAGTATGTGACACTATAGACATCCCTCTATATAATGGACCACATCAAGGTTCAGATTTTATCCTATACCTAATTGCATTATTTATGTGAATGATATAGTTCTTATTGTAGAATCGAAAAAAAAATCAATTTAATGATGGAACATTGGATACAATATTTGGAATCAAATGTCTTACATCATAATTGGGATAACAGAAAATATATATGGAGTTTTTTATCAAGATAATGTATAGTAAATTTTTTATGTGTGATTGGGAGACCAATTTGTTTCAAATATGTATTGTTTGTTATATTTAGTATATTTTCAGTAATGTGGTGGTGATACTAAAAAATATATCTATCATATTATTAAAACTAGATGGATAAAATAGATAAATGTTTTTTGGGTACTTTATTGTTGTAAAATTCTTTTGAAATTGAGAGGTCAGTTTTATTTGAATATTATTGGACCAAAATTTCTCTATGTAAGTGAGTTTTTGCCTATGATGGGTTATCTTGAACAAAAAAAATATGGGAAACATAAATTAAGATGTTAATATGGGAATATTGACATACTGAGATGGTGAACATTATAAATGGAAGGGTTCTAGAGGTGATTTGATTGACTCCAATTGATGAAAATATGGCTGAAACAAGAATAAAATAGTATGGACATGTTAGAATAATACCTAGAGATACACATGCTAATAACGTAAACAAAATGAAAAATTTACTTACAAAAATATACATTTTTAGGTCGAAAAGTTCACCTAAAAAATCATTAAATGAGATCTTTTTTAAAATTGTTTCAATGAAATTATGTTCCTTAATAGATCTAATTGTCAATGTTTAAACAATATATCTAATTTCATTAAATTGGGAATAAAAATTGTTTTAACTTATTTATTATAGTTAATGATATTTAGATTAAATATTTTCAAAATTTTCAATTCAAACATATAAATGTGGTGAGTGAATATTTTTTTTAATAAAACATGGATAAATATTATTCCTATCTCTAGAGAATTAAATTTATAAAATTTATTAGATAAAATTATAATTTATCTAATATCAAGGGATGTACTAGGTGGATGACCCTTTGGTTATCTTTTAAAAATGAATTATTTGGGATTTCCTAAAAGAAAATATAAAATTCTATAAATACATCGAATAACCCATAGGGAAATATGTTAATGTCATAATGAAAAAAACATATATGAATTCTCAATATATAATATAATATATTTATCATGATATATCTTGTCAAAAAAATTTCATAATCAGGTCATCAAACTGTTTGATCAATATATGTTTATTTGTATTACTGAAATAAAAATATTGATCAACCTAAACATAGAATTTTAGTTCAATGGTGTCATTCCAATATAATGGCCTAAGATATAAACTTACAAAAATAGAAGGGATAAATTTTATATTGACATAGTCATTAATATCATATCACTAAAACAGGAAAAATATATACTACTTCACTAAGATTATAAATCATCATTTTTTTGGAAATACATCAGAATATGTGACTCATGATATTGATTAATAATAATATCAAGTCTATGTATAACTATAAATATTCTCATTTGAAAATATCTTGTGATAAGTGTACATGTTTTATTCCTAATATCGGGTCTGTCCTTATAATCCCCCATATTTTAAATAACTATGTTTCATCTTCATGAGGTGAATTCTTGTCCACATATGAGTATCAAGCACTTGATATCCAAATAGATATCTATCCTATCATTGAATTTTATTCTAGACATATTTCAAATTTTTATTAATTTCATCATGGTACTTCAAGGTTATCATTGTAGGAAGGATATTGAATGGGCTTTTAATGAGACATATACTCTAGAACATTATCATATCAATGTTAAAATATGAATAATTAACATGTGATAATAAATTTTATAAAATCATGGCATTTAATATTTTTCCATTTATAGAATAATTTTGTTTTCCTAGGGATCTATGTCCATAAAATTCCAATATACACTACAACCAACTAACAATTACTTTCAGTTTAATTTCTCTCAGATGATATTTATTCTTATCCTTATATAATGATTTATTTAATAGGACCACTATATTCTCTCCCATGAAAATAATTATTACTATGACCACACCTCTATGATAAAATATCCTTGAGATTTGACACTTTGGATGTGTGTGATTTTTTCCTTGATTTGACCATGGCTTCATATAAAGATCCATTATTGCAGTATTATAATAATAAAAAGATATTGGATATTTACTTCTTTGAACAAAATAAAAATCATGTATGATGTTTCACATCCAATATTATTCTTTAGCTGTATCAAAATCCCCATTATACTCAATCTCTATAATAAAATTATTGACCTCAACATAATTATTTTTCTTCTTCCTCATTATTCCTCCAATAAGGGTGAAGAGATATAAAAATTATTATTCTATATTTTCATGGACTATTTGAAAAATAGAATATGCACATCCCATGACAATAATATCCTTATATAATCCATAAATAGGAATATATACTTAATACACCATACATACTATAGGATATTATAGAATTTCTTCAAATGATGGTCTCTTGGTTTAGTATGATATCATTCTACCATGGTCAAGGCTGTAGGAAATATCAATCCCAGTAAAAATAATGTCATACATAACTAACCCTATCATTGACATGTATGAAATCCTTATTATCCTATGTCTCCCCATTTCTGTTTGGGAAACCCTTTTCTTGTAGAGATTTATTCTCATAGACATTAGAAAAAACAACATATTGTTTTATTCTATAGTAAATTTCATAAATTTCATGTTAATGTATCTCACATGACTAAGTCCATGAATCCTATTAGACCAATCATGATAGATCTAAATACCACAAATTTATACTATTTCAACACATATCCCCATGGAGAATAATGTTTTCAACCACATCTTATTGGACTGTAAGAATGATATTTCATTTTTAAATAGTAATATTTAATCATCATATGCCATTAGAAAAATGATCACACTCCTGTCAAAACACTTGTAAACAAAATTCTCACAATAATTTTTTTATAAAATCAAATTCTATTATGGCCACATTAGTGTAATATTTCTATGATATGAAAACATTCCTTAACCCATTAATGGATCTATACAAATTGCTTCCCTTATAATAATATTTTGGAGTCATATAGACATCATTTAAAAGTTTTTCATTTAAGAATTTTGTTTTGATATCCAATTTCCAAATCCCATAATAATGGTAAGATTCATTAGAATGAAGTGTTACGATGAATTTCATCATTTAAATGGGTAATTTTTTTAGTTGATGTCTTTATACAGTTTATGTAATTTACTGCAAGTCTAACCTTATATGAACTAACTCAATCATCCATGTCAATTTTCTTATTAAATACCCACTTATGACCAATTGGATTTTCATTAACTGGGGGTCCATGAAAATCCATACGTAGGTTTGGTATGTGGAATGCATTTTTAATTTCACGGATTATATTCATATATTATCATATTTTTTACTTATTAATCCCTTATAGTATAAAGGTTCATTATTATCATCTAATATTTAGTCTCTATATTTCGGTTACAAGAATGCCATATCTCTTGGGTTCTCTAACTTCCCTTGTGACCATACAAAGTAAATGTGTCTTTAGAATGTCATATTCCATGGGTTATTATGGAATTTATTCCTATGTAAACTCTTATGTAATGGGGCTCAAATTCATCAAAATTTATCTCACTCCAAATATATATTTTTGAGATATTATACCTCTCATGAGAGGTGGTATTTCTTTCAATAATTTTTTTTTGATATTAGTGGTTGTATAGGTAATATTATTTAATTTCCCTAATAAAATATGTAAAGATATGTGTAGTTCATAGGGGGTATGTTTACCTCCTTTTATATCGTTAACAAATAAATTTCAGGACCACCCATATATTTATGATGACATGGGTTTTAGTTTATACAAACATTCATATGGGATACCGTTTTTTAGTTTATGTAGAACCCAATATAATATGTGCTCCATTATTTGTAATGTATATCCCAAAATGGTTAATGGTGGAATTTTATAACTCTTCATTGATCTCCCCATCCCTAACATGGTTTAGTTATTCCATTCACTTACACCATTCCACTCTAGTGTATAAAGAGGATTTTGATGGCATAATATCCCAAAATCCCATATATAAAGAAGAAATAATAGTAAATATATTCAACTCCATGTTTTTTTGGAGTTTATGTATCTTCTTACCAAGTTTATGCTCAACATAATTATGTTATTCCTATAATTTATTGAAATAATATAACATGTTCCTCAATAATTAAACATAACCATGTCTACTTAAATCATTAGTAAAAGTCATTAAGTATGATAACCCATCTCATTCATTATCTGGAAATGTTATACACAAGTATGTATGATCCATTTCAAGAATAATTTATGGAACTTTTACCCTTTCCATCAAAGAGTAGGTCATTTATTTCACCTTGTAATTAATCATGAAAAATACCATGTTTTTTTCTTGCAAATGAATATAAATACCGATCTTGAATCAAAATTTTCAAATTAATTATTTTTTCATGACATGGATAGTTACACCATAGTTAGGTGTGATATGATTCATGCAAATTAATTGCATTATCAATTTCCAACACTTTGATTTTATATTATAGTATCTAAAGATCATTATTTAAATGTGACATACCACACAAAATATTATCTTTTTAATGTTGATAATTTTGTTCATAATTTTAAAAATTAAAAAATCCCTAAAATTATTGGATAAATAAATATTTGTTTTTAGTAATTCTTTGAACAAAAAATAGTTCTCAAATGTCAATATAATGCTTTTTAAAAATATGAGATGCTAATACATAATAGTAACTATATAATTCCAATCTACATTATTATATCATAGTTCCACATAACCATGATGAAATATTATAAATTTATATAGTTCATATAATTTGATACAAATATAAGAACCAAATGCGTTATTCAATAACAAATTTGTATAAATGAAATGATTTCACTTAATAAAAAATTCACTATAACATTCCCTAATATTACTTTCTTGGTTTCTTAATCATCAATTTTTAATTCATTCCACATAAAAAAAATGATGATATTTTTCTCTATTTATTTTACCTTGATCATATTTTACTTGGAAAATTGTTTCAAGGATAGTTTATACTTGGTGTTAATCATAATGATATTCTATTTTACTTTCCACTTATTAAAAATAAGGACAGAAGGTTATACTATTTCATGAAATTTTATACCTAGATTAGAAGAGTAAGATGATCTGGGAGAGACATATAAATATTTTTTATATTATATTTCATGTATTATTTGTTTCGTTAGATGGGTTTAAAATGTAAAGAATTTGTATTTTTTTCATTTAGAGGATGGGCCAAATTGGAATTAAGATATTCAATGATTTTTTTGACTTTTATATGTTGAGAATGTAATTTTTAATTGGGGTTTAAGACTTGAGATTTTTATTGAGATTTTGTATGATTTTTCGAGGTATTGGTATTTTCAAACTTGTTTTCTGGAGAAGCAACTCAAGGTTCACATTTTTCACATGTATAGGGCTAACCATATATCCCAAACTACATCAAAAATTTGTGGAAACACACTTTTTTTTGATACTGAGTGATGGGATGTGATGGAACATGTGAGTTATTCAAGAAGGATAGAGGTATTAATATGGGTGGGACACTATTTGTCTAACCTTTCACTAAAACCATATGAGGTGAGGCTGTGTTGAATATGAAGCCCATATCATTGGAACAAGGTTTTCATAACCATACATCCGACCAATGGGTTCATTAAAATTCTAGTAAAAATACCATTTTATAATTTTCTTTTATATATCAAACCCCCTTCCTCTTTATCATTTGAAAAATTGTAGAGCACCGCGGGAGACCCACCTATACCACCACCTTGGAATCATTGGATCTTCCCTATCTGAGCTCTAATTCCACAATCATTCACTATGTCAGACCCCTTTTAATTAGTCCATGTTTCCTCGTTCTTCCTTTCTATGATTCATTCACTATTTTGAATGTTATTTCCATTTTATATCTTATGCATTATTTTTAGGGTGTTTTCCCATACTTCATGTTTCTCTCATTCCATACTAAATTAACTCTCAATCATGGATGATTGAATATTATTAAGCATAATAATGGTAGTCTATGAAATTTACCACAATGTTTTTATTATTTATAAATTTTTATCGTTGAGTCTAACATTGATCATTCCATGCAACACCTATTAAAAGTAAAATTTAATTAATTAACTATTAGAATCATGAAATGGATGTCCTTAGAACCTAATTTTATTCCTTATCTATTTTCTAACATTACATGACTCACCCCTTAGGATGTGTTATATAAAATTCCTGAGAACATTATGACTTGTTGAATTATTACCCACATTTTGTTGGGTGTTTTGGCCTCATAAATGAAATGTTTTACATTAATTAAAATGAATAGTATAATACCTTTTTAGGTCCATATAACATGTCATTGCAATTTAACAACTTATTAAAGTGTTCTTGCATCCATTTAGATTTAAATAGACAGTTTAAATAAATGTAATGTGAATGGTAAGAACATGATGCAGGGCCCTTGATTAATTATTAATTATGATCTGGGATATAATTATTTTTTATGGGA
Organism: Viscum album; assembly: GCA_963277665.1. NCBI lineage: Eukaryota > Viridiplantae > Streptophyta > Magnoliopsida > Santalales > Viscaceae > Viscum > Viscum album. The sequence goes on along the minus strand of OY728128.1, from coordinate 1,179,538,111 downwards.
ATATGGTTAATCAATATTTCATGATTGACTATGGTCATAGACCTAAAACTATCATAATGTTGTTGAATACCAGAAGAAATTTATGGTTTCCCAATTGTGAATTTCTTTATATGGGCTCATGGGAAACTAAGAAATTCATTTTTGTGTCATCCATGTAAGATCCCACAAAACGATTCAATCTTCATCTTATATTTTGATTCCTCAATATGGAACTGAGGGTCCCCTATATTTACGAAGAAAATAAATTTAATGCCTTTGATGATTCTCCCTAGATTCAGATTGATCTTATATAATGACATGTATTATTCATTTCGTTCCATTAAAGTATCGCATCAAGACTTCCATGGATATATTCCAAGGGATCAGTTAGAAATTACCCCTTTGGGTGAATTTCTAAGGGTACACCCCTATAGATTTCACCCAGTTTATAAAACATAAAATCCATGGAAATGATGAAAACATTCATGATTAAAAAAATATAGACGCATTTGTTCTATGTATTTTTTCCTATCCTTATAAATATTATTTTTAAAATTTAATGTTCTCAATGATGATATGGCATAGGGTGGAGAAGATATAGTTGGCCTAGTGTCCCCCATTGAACCTATTCGAGACACAGTTATTTTTCATATTATTACATTACATCCTTATATTTGATATACATTAACACTAATACATTTTACATTCACAGATTGGACATCATTAAAAATCATTGGTGGTGGCCTATTATATTTTAATCTTATGCTGTTGGGGTTTCTAATTATTACCCAAAAACATCACTTGCATGTATGTTGATATCAATTAAATTCCTTATCAACGGTTGATTTATTTATATTACTATATGATCATGGTAGAAGATGACTGGTCCAGTTCTTGGGATTACCATATAATAATACTGGGTCTTGTTCTTTTATTATATATGTATCATATGTATACCTACTACTATATAATCCTATTAATTTTTTGTTGAGACATAACATTATTTTGTATATGAAATTGGTTATATAGTATATCTGATTATGAGTATCTGTTGGATTATTTAAATCAAACAAAATCTATTATATTTTTTCACTAATTTATCCATGGATTATTCACTATTGAGCTCCATTTTAATTATGAGGGTATAGTATCCCCACCGTACCACTATAGACCCTTGATTCTAGTTAGTATCCTCTAGAATATAAGGAGACATGATTAAGGTCATGTGACTGACCAAGTTCAATTACATAGGATTAAACTATATTAAGGACTAAAAAAGTTGTATCATAGGTTATTTTACTATTTTTAGACCATTTTATTACTGTATATAACAGACTATAAATGTGTTGCATCTTGGTAAATAGCTCATTTCTAGGAATGACCAGCCCACACATGGGGAAAAGATCATGTTTCCAAGGATAGGACTACTTTTTTATAATAATAGTTGATTATCATTTCAACATGAGTGAATTTTGAATTATTCCCACAAGGTATTGATTTATGGAATTTTCCTCTTATCCCAATATATTAAGAGAATAGGTGTGTTCATTCATTATTTTAGGAAAGCAGGATTAACATGTCATTAGTATTATTTTATGTATACCCTGATTGTGTAATTACAAGTAATACATACATGTATACTACGCTTCAATGATTTCTTCGCTGATATATATGTTTTATCTACTATTGTGATATCATTACTTGTTACAGCTATGATGTATGGTTGGTTAAATAATGTGTCTAAATATACCTAAATGGCGCTTTCCATTGTATCTGGATGTTGAAATTATATATAGCCAACCTATTTTTTATTAGAATAATTATTTTTTAAATGATTCTAGAAAATTTTAAATAACATTTTAGATTATAATAAATTCATGACTTTTCTCTTGAATGTATGTTAAGTGGGGTGTCCATTACAACACATAGAGGCTTGTACCACTATAACATAAGAATGAGGACCATATTATTGTATCCTTTTATATTTGAAAAAATGCCCAAAGGTGTGTTTGAATGTCATGTACATATGATACAAGCTTACTAAGGGTATGAAAAATATCTTAAAAATTGAATATTAATAGGTCTAAATTAAATAAGATTCCAATTATAATATATAATGTGTTGAATCCATAAATTAGAAATGTATTACCACATAACTGAATAAATTTTAGCATGATTGAACACTTGCATGTGACCTTTATTTTTATATACCTCGAAAAATAACCCCTTTGGGTTATGGGAATAAGTTTTTTTGTTTATTTAATGTTTCAACCATAAAATATACAACATTTCATATATATATATATATATGGTCATATCCTATATGACCAACTCCACCAACATGAAAAAATATTTTCTCTATATTTTTAGTATATTGTCATTTTGACGCTTTAGTAAATCCAAATTCCTGTTAAAACCTAAATTATATTGTCCTCTATATATTGTGAGTGACATTTTCTTTCCATGATAATTCTTGTGGGAACTTCAATATATATAATGGTATAAATTATTTATGAGTTAATTATCTTAAAGTGTTATATGATGCTAGAGGACTAAATTACCAATTACAATTTCTTCTATAGATTGTATTAAATATTATTTTTTACAGATCCATTAATACTTATTCTTTAATATTTTAATTAATATAATGAATTAATCCAACCCTTTTATAAACTATCAAGACCCGGGTGGGTGGGTTAGTTTTCCGGCTACATATTGTAGCCTGAAATTGGAACATGTACATTTTCCATGGTTCTAATATTCATTTTTTAAAATGTGTGATCAAAAGGTTATATCATATTGCACAATGAACTTTTGGAAAATGCATATATTTATATTTGACACCATATGTTAATGTGAAGGAAGTAGCATGTCTATAGTAGAACACTTGGATATAAGAAACTAGTATACTTTTGAGTTGAGTTCATAAGAACTTTAAGTCTCATTTCATTGATGTTTAAGTCAGATCAGAGAGTTTTTAATGAAATTACACTATGGATTTTATGGATGGTTATTCGATAATTGGAGACATGATAGGGGTTTGAGAAACATTTAATTCCCATGTTCATCAGTTTATACTTTCTAAGGGAATGGTTTGCTTCTTGAAAATCATATAATCCTTCCTCCTTTAAGATATAAAACACTAATGTTCATTATATTGGATAATAAGTTTATGGTGTAATTTGAATATGGGATGATCCTTTATGTAATATTTTTAATGATGCAATAATTTTTTTATTATCCCTCAAAATTTATAGGGAATGTGTGTGTATATTTTTTATTTTTGTTTTAAAGGATGTTAGTATTTTTATATGTGGTACCCATCAATTAATAAGTAATATAGAGACTCATATATTGACAGTTGGTGGTAGTTCTTGGGCTAGTTTTATTTTTACGGTTATGTAACACTATAAAATAATATTATTTCATGACATTTTAAAAATCGTAACTAGTACCAAAAGGAAATGTTCATAGTTCATCTCAAGAGAAGATTTGCCTTGGTGGGTAGGACTTACCTATTGAGTAGTGTAACTAACATATAAATAGAATGTTTAGTTATCCCAATTCACTATATGATGATGTAAAAATGATAAGGTGTAATATCACTATCAGTAATTGATTGTTTGGATTTAGTATATAATGTTAAAAATACACCTGAGTGTGACTCATGGAGAGTGTCACATGTATGTATTATGTTGATCCAGATCTACTGTGCATAAAAGTAGTTGGTTTATCACTATTCTTAGGATGATTCTTATTATAAGCATGTTTTCTAAATCTATGAACTATGATCACTGGTGGATATTGTTTTTTAAATGGGATGATTTTTTGTTATTATAAAGGTGATAAGTATGACACCGCTAATGTGGGCATCGCTATATCAATATAAATATTTTTCTTTCAAGGAATCATGATGGTGAGATGGTTAGTAATGCACCATACAGATGAAGAGAATTGTGATTTGATGTTGGACATTGATGGTTATGGATTAATATTCATAGATACATCTATGAATTATGGTAATTTGTTTTATCCTAAATAGAGATGTTCATTTTTGAGCTCTAATTATTTTTTATACATCATCCTATATTCAATATACTGACGTTTTTCATAATATTATTTAAATAGAATGTTGAGAATCTTATTGTGTGTCATGATAAATATCATGGGGGAGTATTTTAACGTTTCCCTTATAATATATCCTTAGGACAAAATAATTGGTTTATATAACTTCTGATCAACAATATATTGGTTTTAATAAATTATTGGGATTCTGAATACAAAGGGTTCAATAAGGATAGCATATTATCCTCAGAAATAATGGTTGAACAATCATAATAAATGAAAATTTTCATGAGGTAATCATGATCGAGTAGTGATAAAGCCTTAACGGTAGTAGATGAGAATTTTCATGAGATGTCCGATATAGGTGGATCGACAGTCTAGTTCGCATGATGATTGAAATTCTTGGGTAGAAACCATGATATATAGATCATTTTTGTTATCATATAAGTGTATTAGGCCCTTATTAAAAGAATTTGGAGGTAATTCTGATATTCTCATTCTAGGTACGGTTGATGAGGGATATCTAGGGATTCAATGGAGTGTCAAGTGGTGTTTAACCTGTGATTGGACCATGAAACACATTTTGGGGAGATTTGGATTTAGGGACTGATTAAAGAAAGTGTATCGGTTTTTTTGTGAACATATCTCAAGGAGAGATATGAATTCATGTCGATGGAATATTAGTGTAATATTATTTTGTAGATGATATTTCAAAACATCTTGACATCATCTTATGTATCCTAAGAGGTAATTGTCGATGTGCCGATCTATTTAAAAATATATTTTATGATTAGATGGAGGAAAACATCAGGATTCATGATCTATGATCAATTTAAGGTACATCATGGGGTAAGGAGTAAACTATTGGTCATTTGAGGGGGTGGTTAAACTAGATATGGGTTTAACTTGGTGAACTGTGTGGAACCATTCTTAGGATGTGGGAATGGGTGGTGGGAGATATTTATGTTAGCATTAAGGTATGAGTGGATTCCAATTCATGAAATTTATTATGACATGGATTGGTATGTGTAAATAAATAACTCTTTTCGTTGGTGTAAAGATAAGGATTCCCCTAAGGAGGGGAACAAGATTTCGGTCGCTGGTGGGTGAACCATGTGTGATATATATCATGGAAATTTGAAACTGATTATCTTAATGTCATTTTAGCTCTTTATTGTAGTTCGATAAATATAACATTTTATTTCTATATTTCATGGTAAATTCTAGGTATATGATCGAACACATACTCGGGTCCAGTCTGAGTGAGAGTTTCAGGTCTAGGATATCTTGTAATGATCAAAGAGATTTTGGAACATGTATGAGATGATTCTTGTATTATGTCATGGTGACAGTTTTGGATAGAGTATGGTTACTTTATGAGACATAATCAGAAGACAATAATGGGATTGAATGAGAATTATAAAATTATTAGGTTTTTCAAAATATATTTTTTATAATAAAATCAATTCCTTTGATAGATTTCAATATATAGAACATTGAATTTAAATAAACCTTGAAAGATAATTAATATTATTACATAAAAATGAGCATTTTTACACAGTTGTTAATCCTATAAAAACAAATAATTATAAACATATATTATATATTATATTTAATAGTTTTTTATAATGAGAACTAAATATACAAAAGTAATTACTTTTCGGTGAAGCCCTTATATGTTTCGAAAATACAATTTTCTAAAGATTTGTTTTTATTTATTTTGTGAAGAAATAAAAAAATTAATTTTTTATAAAAAGTAGTTTATATATTTTATAAAATAAAATCAATTTTCTAAATAATAATTTCAAAATTATATTAGGATGAATTTTTGGTATTTTTCTAAAAAGATTAATTTTTTGATCAATTGTGAAAAATAATGGATTTGTTGTAACAGACCCTTTTAATTTAAATATTGTACATGATTAGTTTTGTTTAAAAATAGTTATACAAGAAAAATTAGTTCAATTATATATCTATTAATCTAATTTATGTATTTGGAATCAATTTTATGTTTAATTGTGATATAAAAACATGTTTATCTTTTTAGAATTTTTTCTTTGGACGATCAAATTTTCATTGCATTTATAGGATTATTTTTAAATCATATTTTAACTTTTATATTAATTTAAATATAAAAAAATAGGTAAATATTTTTAATTAAAATAATTGACACTATATAATTTGTTCAACTTAAAATTGCATTCTAATTAATAGTGAATCCAATAAAAATTAATTATAGTGGTTAAAGATAAAACAATTTTATCTAGGCTTAATATAAAAATATATGGTGTGACATGATCCATAAACAAGTTAAAATACAATTTTATAGCCATATTTCAGTCACAATACCTAAATGATATATGATGGTCCATTCTGGATCCTTTTGGCATGTGAAAAAGTGGGTACACATTTAACTTTTCAAAAATTACAATTGTTCCACTCTCCTCACATCCTCTCCTATAAACACTTAAAACCCATTTTGATCAAAAATTACTTTCCAAACGTCTCCTTTACATTCCTACCTACATATTATAGGCCTTAGGGAGATGAAAAAACAAATCTATAATGGATTCAGTCAAAACATAAAGAGGTTTTATTTTTTACTATACATTTCTGTTTTAGTTATTCATATAAGTCGTTCAAAATATTATTCATGTTTGAGAATATTAAAACACCAGTATCAAATAAATACTAATATATTATTATGTAAATTTCAAAATCTATATCCTTCTCCAATTCTGTCAAATGGGATATGAAATCATCATTTTTATGTACAACATACTATTACCTCATGAATGGATGCTATTAGTTTAATATTTCTACCTCTCACGAATGAATATAATTATGTATTTACATTTTATATATAAAATTTATGATATTTTTATACCTATTTAATGATAGTACCATAAATACCTTCTTAACTTCCATCCCATTGGAAAACAATAGTGCCTCTTATGTGTACAGTGGACTACCGCCTCATGAACATAGGTGATGTGTTTTTCATTTTTCCATGGATGGTAATAAGGATAGATTAAATAAATAAAAATTATATTTATAATATAATTTTACTTATAGAATTATTATATAACATATAACTCCTTAATTTCAATCCCATGGGGGATATGATAATGTCATTCATGTGTTCACCAGAGTACCGCCTTACAAAGCAATGTGAATCATTTTTGACATATGCTTTAAATGGAAGTTAACAATGCTAGGGTTAAATAATAATATGCAATATAAATTATATAAAAATTATTCTATGGTGTAAACAAATTTATTTAAACTTCTTTTATACATTTCATTAAAAAAATGGAAACATCTTTTATGTATACTTCTGCCATATCATATCCTTAAATGATGTATTTACTTTTATATTTCAAATTTTTATATATTTCAATAAATAAATATATAATGAATATATATAATATTTATATCATGTTTAAAATTAATGAAATTTTGGAACCATGATCAAATTAATAGGAATAAAATAACAAATCAAAACATACATGAAGAATAAAGCAGTTGTTGCTTGAAATGTGATTTTAACAATGAATTCTTAAAAAATGCGTAATAAAAGGTCATATGTAAATAATATATGGTTTGATATGTATATATATATATAAGTATTTTTATGTAATATATTCATAATAAACATATATTTATTATAAATTCAATCCAAACGTATATTAAGTAAGTCGAAACATATTGTAAGGGGTGTCCATTTAGCTTTTATTTTATGTGAGACAGATTCCATATTCACTAAATGATTATTTAGTGTGATAAATATACAATAAATTAATATACTTTGTGATTATTATCAAGAATATTATGGTTATTTACATATCCCTTTGAGTTCTTTTATTTAATGGGGCTAAGGATTCAATGTAACCAATGTCATAAGGGTTTTATGTTACAATATCATTGCTTATAGGGATTATTTGTGATTATGATTCTAGTGATGAAATATTTTCATATACCTATCTAGAAACTCATTAATTATCATATCCATTTTTTATTAATTAGGAATAAATTATTTCCATTAATTTATTTTATTTATGTATTTAGTACTACAATTTATTTAAGAATAACTTTATTTATCTCTTCAGTTGAAATTTTTTTATTACAAAATCATGTCTTCTAAAAATGTTTCAAAAATTTTATAACAACTATCTAAGTTAGTTATTAAAAAAATTACACATTTTATAATTGTTAAAAAAAATTATTACAGTAATATTCATGTGAGTTTCGATCTAATAAATTTCTGGCTTTTACTAAAAATGTGAATGGAATATTTTTTTAACATGTACGACATAAATAAAATGTCTTCTATTATTACCCCAATAAATTTTAAATTATAGTTTTTATGTTTGAAAAAATTATTTACAATTAAAAATAGTTCCATGAAATTTTATGACTTTTATCATTAAAATGTTTCTCAAATTGGAATGTCTATTTTCGATAAAAAAAATTAAATTTTTTTTAAATCTCCCCATAGAAGTTTTATAGTCTATTTTCAAATAAAATAATTTATAAGATATTTTATGAATTTATATTTTTAGAAATTATTTTTCAATTTTTAAATGTTATTTCCCTCAATAATTATTTTGAGTTATTTGTAAATATTTCATCATAATTTTTTAATGTTATTTTTAAATAAAAATATTTTGAAAATATTTTTTGTTTGAAATTTTTTTTTTCATTGTTCAAAGACTTATTTCCTGATGAAATGTTCCAAGTTAAATTAAAAAAATTCCATCTAATAGGACATGCTTTGATGATACTTATGTTTTAATGGAGATAATATTGAATGAAACCATTCTTATTCTTTCTTCAAATGGCTAATGATTATGTTCATTAAATGATTATGAAACCCATTAATTTTTATAGAGTTATTCTATAGTGAATTGATGAAATGTTTATAAAATTAATTTTCATTACACATTTTATAATGTTATGACATGATGTTTTATATAATATTTTTTGTAATAAATAAGTACAGTTTTCATTATGTGACATATGGTACCTATATCTCCCCCTAATTTATTGGGTAAATATGGATAAATTTTGACTAAATATTTGATAGGTGAATATGACTATATTTTCATAGATCTATGCATTAACTTTATCACATGTTCCCAATGCTATATATAAACATGATGTAATATTCAAAATTATATTAATTAAAAAAAATTACATGTTCACAATGTTATGCTTGGAAATAGATTTCATGTCCATGAGGTTGTGTTTGGACCTATTTTCATGTCCATTGGTTTTTGTGAGGGCCTAATTTCATATCCCTAATTTAATGTCTAAATTTCTTTCTATTTATACATGTTCCCAATGTTATATACTTCGGTTTTTTCCCAAAATCTATTTCTTTTTTCAATTTTATGATCTCATGGCTAATCTTATTCAATTAATTTATGATTCATGTCTAATGAAAATATATGATTTAATACATGACTCATGTTTATGATAAATGATATGTAGGGTATGTATTTTCAATAGTTATATTGATTTTATCAAACCCTTTTCCCATCTTATGTTTACAAATCCGTTATTTAAACTTACTGGTCATCTGAGTGAACCCATTATTAGTTTTACATTACCACGGTTATAAAGAAAAGTATTGTGTATGATATTTCATAGAAGGATTATTGTTATAAATAACGTAGTGGTAAATTATGTAACTCACTTATGAATTGGTAGTTTATGGTTCCATGATTCCAAAGACACTAAACTTCTATTATTCATATGCTTGTATTTATGAAATGCAATAAATATGTATCTAAATAGATTTAGTTTCTATATATGGAGTCTTATGATGATAAAATTTTATTTATAGTAAATCAAAGGATTATGATCCTTGGGAACTCTCATGTGTTATCATTGGTTGAAGGATGGTTCTTTGTCCAAGGGCTTCATGAGGAATGGGATACCATTGTGGATGGTTGTGTGTCCCAACCGAGAGTATTATCTACACGAGGATTTACTGTATATGTTTCAATTATAGTCTAACATAAATAATTCTAGACCTCTATAATTTGTATGAGATTAATAGTTATGTTAACCTTTGGAAACTAGTATGATAATGCCTAAGTATATCTAAAAGGATATGTAAAAGGATAATTCTATGGATGATTCAAAGTATAGGAAAATTTCTTAGAATTTTTGAAAGCTATTGTGTGAATAGTTTTTAGTAAATTTCATCTCTTTGTAGATTTTTTATGTGAATGTGGCTTTGGAATAGAGGAACCTAAGGATAATAAATAAAAAAAGGTCACATTGATCTAGATGATATGGTCACATGGTTCATTAAAATAGGCCTTGATGCACAACTATTTTTAAAATACAATAGGATATGCTTTGTAAATTTAGAAACTATTTAAAAACCATCATCAAGGATTTAAATAATGACCATTAATGAACAAGGATAATCCTAAAGTGTCAAATATTGATATGAATGTTCCATGATTTTGGAATCCTATAAGTTATTTATCATGATTAATTGGATAATCACTATGATGATTGTTTCAGTATCTTTTATTTTTGGTTTTATATAATGGATAAATCCGAAAGAAGATGTGTTATTACTATGTGTAATGGAAAAATCGATGATTTTCCTCTTTAGAAACCAAATGTTATGGGACATGGAATGAAAAATATCTTTGTTATACTCAAAAAAAATTATCATGATATGAATCCCAATGAACATCAAATTTATCAAGGGATGAAATAATATTATGTTGATTTATTCACGAAGAAACACCACCTTCTTTTAGTCTTTATGATAAACCACTAATTTATAAAATAATGGATCTGTACTATAGAAAAGATATTTTTCTTTCTCTAGTATTTGGTGAATGAAATAGTCTTTTTTGTTTTCAACCATTTGGATGGCATGAAAAATTAACGGTGGACTGTTATTATGAATTTGAGTCTATGAGGAGAAACTGAATCCATGAAGAGGAATGGGTTTAAGATATTTTTTACAATAAGTAAATTTCTTCTATTAATCATAAAAAAATGGTGAAAGAAATAATAAATCATAAGATGAAGTATGATGAATCTATTGTCAACTATAAAAACAATTTTAAAAGGCATACAATGTACTCTTAAAGTATTATCCTTCTTCCTAGAATTAATGTTTATACAATCTTCAGTGGCTTAAATAAAAATTTCCAAAGAGTGATATGCTTAAGGGACTTTATAAACTATAAATAAATTGTTAGAAGTTCACTTAAAGAGGAAATTGAAGCTGGAAACCCACTTGGTTCTGGTGATAAGAAATAGAAGATGGGGTCTATAGAAGTTTCACAGAAATGTATCATTGAGATAATACCAATATTCAAACAAATTCCTATAAAACATATGTTATTGAGCCCATAAGTTAATGACTAAATAGAATAAGAAGGTTGATCATGATTGGGAATCTTGTCCATTAAAAAATAATATAGAGGTGGTCTTAAGAGGCTAGTAAATGAAATTAATAGAGATATTGGTCAATAGAATGCACCACCAAATCTCCAAATTTTAAAATTAAATGAGTTTAAAAATAAAGAAAACCAATTCCCAAATTTAAGGTATAATGAAGATGAAAATACACAAAAAGAACTAAAGAAAAAGGAAAAAAGGGAAATATTACGAAATCACCACAACTAATGTGAATCATGATATTTCGGGAACTCTATTTTATGGAATTTCATGTTTTATTTTGTATGAATGAGATCTATAAAGATATTTTTGTGCATCATTTAGTGAATTGGATTTTATTAATTATATATATGTATATATATATTCTTCAATTATAAAATCACATTAGATATTCTAAATCAACATATGATCATCTATCAGTGTTTCTATGAACCCTTATATCCAATTTAAATGATTTTTTTAAATAAGAGAATATTTATGAAATAAAGGATAAATTATATTTTGGAAGAAAATATAGTTTTATTATATATTTTTTGAGGTTATTAATGTTTATAATTTTTTTATGATACTTTATTGGTGATTATAGTTATTTTTAGCTTTATCATTGGAGGATATGATATCAAATCCATCCAATAAATTGGATTAAAAAAAATATATTTTTTGGTTGATCCTTAATGTTGGAAATTTATGAAATTGATTAAGTTAAATTTTTTATCTTATTGGATAACTTTTGATGTCCATATTGGTTTTGGTATATATTTAGAGGATAAAAAAATGAATGTGGATCTTATGATGTTTCTAGTGTTTCATGCATGTAAAATTCACCAATAATATTCATTTCATATCATAATAGGTTAAGTAGAATTTGATACCATAAAAACCAAATGATAAAATTTAATTCAAGTTATAAATGATATTTGAGACATATATATATTATTACCTTTGAAATTCATGATTGTAACAGAATGGAAATTTATTGATGGGTGTTTCCACCACACCACTCTCTACTTCACCATGTATTCCATGTATCTATCTTGAGAAAGAACATACTAGATACATCACATCTAATGATCTCATATTTCATTACATTATGAAATGATATTTATTATATGGAATAATCACTGGTGATTCTAGATCATATAGGGAATATTCTATGAATCAATACCACTAAAAATTTCAATGTTTTGGGGGTGAAACCACTAGCCTTGAGGAAGCTATGTGCAATGACGTAGATTTAGTAAAGAAAAAGTATCCACTTTTTTTTAATAAAAAGTGATATAATTGGAAGGGTAAAATTAATAGTATTGGGGATATAATGTAACACCCCAAAATATTATGATTTTTTATTAAATTTAATTCCTTTGATAGCTTTTGTTACACACAACATTGAGTCGATACTAACCATAAAAAAATTTCATGTTATTATTTAAACACCTCTATTATTACCTAGTATTTAAACATGTATTAATTCATATAAATAAGCCAATTATATAAATAATAATTCTTGTATATAAATAAAACATAATGATTAAAAAAATTACTTAATTTTCTATAAATTCATTATATATTTTTAAAATACCATTTTCACTAAAAAGATTATTACTTTTGAGAAAAAAAATAAAAAAAATGAATTTTTAACCATTTACAATATATATTTTACAAAATGTAATTAATTTATATTTCTATAAGTAGGAATAAACTTATGGTGAATTATTTGGATTTTTTGAAATTATTAATATTTCAATGAATAGTCTAAAATTTATGTTTTGGTTTTAAAATACCTTTTCATTTAAAGTTAGTATAAGGATGATTTTATTTTTAAATAGTTTTAAAAGTAAAATTTATTAAATTATATATATATATTTATTAATCTAGTATAGTATATTTTAATCAATATCATATTTAATTTTGAAATAAAAATGTTTTGAACTTTTTATGTTTTTTTTCAACCACCCCCACCTTTTTAATACATATGTTGGATTTATTTAAATTAAAATTTTCATATTATTTGAATCAATTTTCGGAAAATAGATACAATATTTGGAATCATCCTAATTCATATTATATAAAAAAGCATCTTATATATTAACAATCATAAATAGTAAAAATAAAGAAATTTATTTTACATGGTTAGGGTTAAAAAGGGTTTATAGGTGGTTAAACTATAGATATAAGGGGTAAAATGAAATATAACATTTTACAGAACCCATTTTGAGGCCATATATAGACCTGATAAATAATAAGGTCCTATAATGTCACATTTATGTGCCGTTTTGAATATGGAAAACATGGGTAGTCCTTTTTCAATTCCATAATTAATGTAAGCCACTCACCTCACTTAAAAAAGGACATATAGTCTTATCTCCTACTCACACTTACAAACCCCATTGGGTTTCCCAATACCTAGCCAAAGGTCTCAATTAATTCCCACTCTATATCCTAGAGGAATGTTTGACATTATAAATACATCCCAGGATGGCATTAGTCTATAATTAAAGAGGTTTTCTAAAGAAGATATACAGTTTTTAGCTGTGCATTTTTATTTTTTATTGTTCTAAATCAATCATATTTTTTCCAAATAATATAAAATAATGAAAATAGTATCTCATATATAATTATATTTTATTATTTTAATTTCATAACCTATATACACTTTCACTTCCCTCAAACGGGATACGAAATCATTATTCATGTGTTAGGTGGACTTCCACCATGAAAAACGATTTTATTCATTTTTCATCACCACATATCACAAAAGGATATAATGATTTATTTAATTTTTATATATATGATATTTATTATGTTATTATAAAAATATAATTTTGATACCACATTTACCTTCTTTCCACTTATCTTATTGGAAAATAATAACCTTTCATGTGTATACGGTGAACTACCGCCTTTCTAACCAGTGCGGTGTGTTTTTCATTTTTTATTAAATAGATTGTAATAAGGGTATAATAAATGAATAAATATTACATTTTTAATATAATTATTTATATTTTTTTTGATATAAAATATACATTTTCCCATTCTATTCAATGGGGGATACAATAATGTTGTTCTTGTGTGCAGAGAACTACTGTTTCACGAAGCGATGTGATGCAATTTTCAACATATGAAATTAAAGGAATTTAATAAGGATATATTAAATTAAACATGTATCATGTACATGGCATAAACGTTAATTTTTTAATTGTATTATATTATTTACACTTCTTTCATTCATTCTATCATGATCATGGAATTATTATTCTAGGCACAACGAAATTTTTTCCATACTCTTATATGTAGAGTGAAGATATGATTCTCACAGAGAAAAAAATCTCTAGTATGAGTAAAGATATTCTCAAATTTATGGAAGAAGATGAATGATGGATTTATATGGGCCAAAATACTACTCCACCCAGATGGATACATGGAATGATTCCCCCATACAGGAGTAGGAGTGGATTTCTAAAATCAATGATGAAAATATTTCAAAACATTATATTATATTTATGATTATATTTCAAGAATTTGTGGTGTATTTATATTCTCAAAAAGTGTGGATCTTTTAAAAACCTTCAATTTAACTAGTTATAGATCCCAAACAAACATACTGATCAAAAGTTATTTCACTCGAAAGATAGATAAATTTCTTAAAGGGACCTACGCAAAGGACCTACGTGACAATATAATTACAAGATCCATACGAATAAGAGCTATGAGGAGGACCTCTGTAGAAAAAATCCCTTCGAACAGGTCCCCTACATTCATATAGATAGGACCCTTGGGCTCCCCATTTCAAAGACATGAAATTTGGAAAGAAGTCCAAAGCTCCCGTTGGGTATCTCTTTCTCCATGATCCCAAAAAATTTCTCAGGTATCTCTCTAAAACATGATAGAAGAGGGAATTAAATAGGGAGATGTGGTTCAATTCCCCATCACGGTATATAACACAAGGAGCTGTGTGGAGAACCTACACAATGCATTTGGATGAAGCACCTATACGATGAACCTGCATGGAGAAACTGCCTGAAGCACCTGCGTGGAGAACCTACGCGGTCCTACAAGTCCATACCGGTGGGGTTGCAACCCCGAACCCCCACAATAGATCAATATCGTGATACGGTCCCAACTCTTTGGGACAGTCTTTTATCTTTTGTCAATGACCCCATTATAAAATGGAGAGTCGCACAGTGAACTTTTCAGGTCTGGTAGACAACATTTTCTATTGCGCCCTTTATGTCACCCAACTTCCAACCATAGAATACCATGATTTGAGACACTCCATCACACTAAATAATGTTCCTTGAGTCGATTTACTCATCTTCATTCCCTACACATGTTAAAATTTTGGGCTCCTCTTATGGATTCTTGAAGTACCTTGAGTCAATATACTCCTCAAGAAACACCTCAAACCTCATCACCTGACTCCTATGTCAGGTCAAATCTCAAATGGGAGTCCTCCTTATGAGTAAGTCCCAAAAAAACCTCAAATGGGAATCCTCTATAGGATTAATCCCCAACCTAACCTCAAATGATCATCCTCCTTAGTAGTAAGCCCCATAAAATCCCCCAATGGGCATCCTCTTTAGGAGTATTCCCCAACCAAACCAATCTCAAAGGGAAACCATACTAGTGTAATCCTCTAACCTTCATCCCACCATCCTTGAATTCGACCCTTGTCCAATGTAAAGTTAATAGAGGGAAGGCTCATCCCCTTTCACTATTTCTGGGTAACCTCGACCTCATCTACCCTGGACGCAGTAGGTGCTCCATCTTCCACCAGAGGAGGAAAAGTCTGGGTGCCTTTGTTAAATCTTTGACATCCTCTTGTTTCTCACACCAAGTTTCAATCATGTGGGATTAGAGATTTTTTAGGATCATATCATTTTCACAATATTAAACTACTAGAAATATGAATTCTATTCAAACCAAGATACTTATTATTCCTTCTTGAAGAATCGAGATCAAAAGGGTACCCTTCTTTTAAGGATTTACCCAATCATATCCATTCAAATGGGCAGCTTTTATGCATAGTTGCCAATAAAATGACCTGAACTATGGGAACTATAATTCCGGTTCTAACTATGACACATGTAATTCCTTTTCAAATCTTGATCTCATTGGATATCCTCTTCCAAAATCCAACCCTAATTCCCATAATCTAGGCATCCTCGAATAAGCCACAAATTAAACCCCCAAATCACGAAGGAATCCTTTTTAGGAATTATGCCAAAACACATTGATATCAAAGGACTACAATCTCTTATGAGACTCATCAAACTATGTGGGCTTTGATTCTCATCCACATGGGATACATAGGAAGCCTCCATGAAGTTCAAACCCAACACTTCAAATCAACCATGTTCTCCTTAGGGCATATTTCCAATAGGGTGTAATCTTACTAGTAAACCCATATCCTTTACATGTTCATTAGGATACATCATCATAAGTCCCACAACAAACATTGGCTAAGTGTTGGGACCACATTGTGTATGAATATTGTATTTATTATCAACAATTGTCAATGATCGTCAAAATGAAGAAAGAGATGAAGAAGGACTAAAAAGTTAGTGGAGATTGGCCGAAGTGAGGTTGCCTGGAGAATTGTTATGGAATCATAGCATTGGATTTCAAACATGAGCAATTCTCTTAGAAGATCAATTCAGACGATTGTTGAGCTAATCCTAAGTTCAAAAAACATGTGTCAATGGTGACACATTGTTTACAACAATCATAATGGAGAAGTATCATCCATTTGAGGATGATTGGATCATAATGGAGAAGTATCATCCATCTGAGGATGATTGAAGAAGAATGAGGATTTTAAGAAGACCATGAAAGTATTCATGATAGAAATCCATGAAACCGATTACTTTAAGAATAATATCATATGATTTTCATGAAGTTTAGAATGATGGTAGAAGAAGGAGAGAGAATGTGGAAGGGCTTGGTATTCTGAGGTATCCATGCATTTCGCATTTTATACAAAATCAGACGATGCATTGCTGGTATGTATTTCACACATATCATGAGTTAGGAGAACTTGTGATTCAAGCCTTATGAAGGAAAGGGGGATAAATGATGATTCCAGACATATAATGTTTTGATTGGAAGGAATGATGCTGCTGGATGATAGGGAAGCTTCAGTTCCCATTGCAACTCTGACAATGCTAAAGCCGATCTATCAAAGGATGAATATCAAGATAGTGGGATTCGTGATACAAGCAAAAGAATGGTTATGGGAAGAAGTTAAGAGAGAAAATGGAAAAGCAATGGACAGTCTGGGAACAACAGAAAAGCACAGTTTAAGGTGGCGCCATTTTGAAATGGATGGAGAATGGAAGATTGAAGATGGTTTATATTTTTTCATGCAAGGAAAGATTCAAGGTCAGAACATTGAAAAATGACAAAGGAATGGAGTGCGCAGAAATTTAGGTAGGTTGCGCGAAAAAATAATGTGGTGCGTGAAATCATAGCGGGTTGCGCAAAAATTCTGCAGGATGCGTGAAATAGAGAAATGATGTTTTTCACGCAAAAGGTGTTTCGAGATCATAAGATCAAAAATTTTCAAAGACATGAGCTGCGCGAAAAATTGGATCATTGTGTGAAATACTATGTCGCATGAAAGGATGGGTTTGCGTGCAATATGGAATGTGGTTTGGAAATTTGCGCACAATTGGTGCTTCATGCTTAGAAGGATGAAAAATGGAAAAGGCATGAGGTGTGCGAAATATTAAATCATGGCGTGAAATATGAAATTGCATAAAAAGGTTTTTACGCTCATGAAGGAGGTTTTATGCGCGGATTAGTGTTTTTCGCACGAGGTCAAAAATGCCTATAAATATGAGGTGAACCCCTCTCATTAGTAGGGACTCGACACATAGAAAAATACTGAGCTATAACGTGCAGAAAAAGTGATGTATAGAGTATTGCGTGAAAATAATAAGTGTTGCATGAAAAATAAAGTGTTGCGCGAAAAAGGGATGTTCTGTGCGAAATAGAAGGGTTGCGTGAAATGGGTTTTTCGCGCCAAAAGGTGTTTTTATGCGCAAGACTAGAATTTTACATAAAATCCACCTAGAAGGTTTTGCGATAAATTTTAGGTTCCTTTAGGCCTTCGATAGGTGCATAACACTCTTCAAGCAGCTTTGCAAAGAAGAACGAACTATGAACCATTCGGTTTCACAAAGAGAAGTTGAACTGCACTCGCACGACTGGTGTTTAACACTATCATTGTGCATTGTGAAGTGAGGAAGAACCAGATGTGCAACTAAATTCATATCTGCACCAATGAAGAAGGTAGTATAACAATACACTCTTGTGTTGGTATTGAGAATTGAAGAAAGAGATTAGAATAGTGTAATTATACTATGTCAAAGAGAATGAAGAGAAGAAGAAGAAAAAAGTATGCACAACTGAAGGCTGACAATTATTAAGGTAAATTTAATTCTGATGATGCTAAGATGATCTCATCTTCATTGTTCTGATAATCACAATGGGAGTTTGTGATTCCAGCAGATTGAAGTAGAAGAGATCTCAGTGTAGCTGGTTTTGCACTAAAGAAGAAGGGGAAGAAGATTGTGTAGCTTTCAGGTTTGCTGCAGAGAAAGAAGTGGTTGTTTACCAGCATGCTGCTAGGTAAGTAATAATTGAATAGAAGAAGAACAAAGTAGCACTGTGACAAAAAATAGGTCTCAATAGGTGAAAGGTTATTTTGGTGTTGAGAACACTTTTTACAGAGAGAAGACTGTCTTCAAAGGCTGTATAAAGAACCTAGTAGAGGCTGCAAGAGACTGTCTCCATAGGCAGTATAATGAACCAGCTAGAGGCTGCCAGTTGGACTAGGTCATCACCAGTCTAGGGAAGAGGATTGTTCCCCCCCCCCTCCTCCAAAGTGTTGGGACTCACACTGGCTAGAGGACTGTTTTCCTAGCCACTCCATTGTAACATCTTTTTACATTATAGTGGAGAATCCATCCACTGGTCATTCCCATGCATGGAAAGGACATAACTACTCTTATTGAGTGGTGAACCTTGTAAGAATATCTTGTGCATATTTTTACTACTTTCTATTATTGCATGCGACATTGAGAGAGAATAAGATAATCAAGATTCTAATAGATTAAGAGGTACAGGGATAAAAGTTTTAATTGGTTAAGAAATTCCCCAACACTGATTCACCCCCCTCTCAGTGTTAGGTATATCCCAAACTGGTCCTATCACTAAGAACCTTTTTCTTAGATGTCCTTACCACATGACATCAAACTGTATTGTTAGGTCCTTATCAAATGACCTTAAAAAGTATGATGTTCCCAATTAAGTAGCACCGAACTATGATGGTTCTTATTCCTTTCACGAGGATACGCATGTAGCACATTTTATTGGTATAATCCAAATATAAAAAACAAACCTTTATCTCCCTGGAAGAAAAATTCCATAGTGCCCCACTAGGTGGATTAAAAACTAGTATCATCATAACGATGATTGAGAAAATATCTAAATTGTATATGAGAGGATACCATTGATAGGGAACCTTGAATACATGCGGATATCTCCATCAATGAAGAACCTTGAATAGATACAGAGGATTCTAAATTTTAAAGATGTTAATAATTAATTTCTAATTCCAAGGGAAACATATGTTATACTTGGTGAGTTAATAAGGATTCATGAAAATATCTTAAATTTTTAATGTCTCCCACCTTTCAGGCCCCTATCAATTGAAAAATAATGTTCCGAAAAGGGAATCGATCATGCATATATCCATATAAAATAAACCAATTTAATGAATTTTATTGATTTTTTCATGTTTTTTCCAAGAACTACATGTAGTCCAAAATGTCTTTCTTCAAGACAACATCTGTGAACATCGTGACCACTGATCAGGATAGATAATCATCCATGGGAAGGACGTTATCACCTACTTAGCATCTTCATATATGGTTCTCCAATGTGCTGATAAAGGAGTACCGTCAGCATGGTATAATCCCTACCTTGGAGGCTACCCAAAAATATCTCCAAGTTAATAATATTCATCGATCGTCCAACCAATGAGGACCGATTATGAATAAGTAGATGGTTCCAACCACTACCATAAAATGTTTCAGGTCCTTATCCCTAGAATGAAGAAACCAATGCCCAATATACTAGAGGGAGGTGGATAAAGAGGTCACTCTGGGCCTCAATTCAAGGATGCCGGTGTCCTTCTTGAGGACTACCAAAACCAATTGCCTCTAGGAGAATCGTCTGGTAGTTAACCCCCAACATGATGGGTGTATTGCCTTTACACGTTTGGCCAAGGTCTCTCAGACCTAGGCACGCAAGACAAACCATCTAAGACAACATCCATTCAACAGGGAGCAGGTTCTTACCTCTTCCCCCTCTAGATAATCTCTTTAACCTAACATTATGGTAAATAACGATCAAGAATATACACCCATGCATCCTAATTCTACTTCCCAACAGACTCTTCTAGAAGCAACCCACAAATCCCTCTAGAAAATCTGGTTGAGTACCGTGAACATGTGCAGGCACTTGTTTAAAAATTACCAACCAGTCAGTAGGCTTGTCTGATTACATTTAAAGAAGCCTGCCAATCCATTGTGGGGGAAACTGGTAAACAGGAACATAGACCTTTTTAAAATCACTATTTCTTCCAAAAGCCTTGTCTTCTAGTATTGAACTATGTCCATCAACCAAACTTGATTTAAAATAACCATCAAGCACATACACCTTCTAGAATTCATCAAGACTTCCAACAGTCTCATTTGGAAGGACCTGGAGAAGTTAGTCAGAAAGATATGATGACAAATATAGAGAATACCCCACCCTCTGCCATCATACATGAGTAATTTCAAAACCTATTGATTGGAAAAGAAGGAAAATATCAGGCACATAAACCTAATATAGAAACTTAATGGATGTATTTTCTTATTCTAGTGGTTGAAGTAACCAAAAACATCTTTTCAATGGTGAAAGGGAAGACACAAATGACTTCAAATATTATTGAAGCTTGTCAGAACATTATAACAACTACTTCAGTCGTACCATTGGAAAAAAACAATTAAATCTATCCCCACACCTAGGATACCACATCACCATGGAATCCTAGAGAAATTACACATCTCTGTTCCATTCTAGGAGGGTCATGGGATATACTTCCCCATATCATATAGACAATAGGATCGGGGATATACAACCTATCCAATTTGAGGTAATCGGTCCTTCTGGTGACCACTACAATGTGGGCACATACACTTGCCCATGACAACCACTTTACCCAGCATGTAGCCCCAACTATGTGTAATAGAACGTCTAAGAAGAAGTCTCTCCAAACATGGTTGGAAAATCAAGAGTCATGAAATAACCCGACTCATCTTAATGCTAGAGTTTTAAAAGCCCTCAGACATTTATATGTTACAGCTCAGAATCATGCCATATCATTACCAAATTATTGGACTAGAAGCAGTAATCGTGATGATCTCTATTGGAAAATTCATCATGATGTCATGCTTCATGAAATTTTTTTCAATATAGAGTGCCTATATCTGGATGAGATCATGGGGAACCCTTAATGTGGCCAAAATACCTAAGAGAAAGAGGATTTTACCCTTTCTATAATTCACTATTGTGGTCCCTCTCGTGATGGAATTCGCTGTGAAAGTCCTCTACATTGTAGTAATTTTTATTATTATGGTAATTCTATAATTGAAAATGTAGTAATGGGAAAGGCCTCTTATCTCAAGCCACATGCTAACACAAAGCTTGTCATGTCTAATGCCTTTTCCTTAACAGGTGAAATGAATTCTCAACTAGAAGACATATTAGGGTATAGTCATTATTCCAACCTCCCTTGGGTTATTTTTATTCTAATACTGAACTTCTACTTTGTTATGAACAAGTGGATATACCTCTAGTGAAAGATGGTGAAGATTTTTTAAACATGATAAAACAATTGGGTAAAGGAGAAATACCAGTCATGTTCTAGCCTTTCTCAAATTCTCAATTCAACATTCCATAATTTATGTTATATTATTGAATTCATGACATCCACCTCAAATTTTGGAAGACAGTTCATCATTTTATAAACAATGTATTACCATATGATGGATATAAAAACCATGTAAAGGTAATATAAGGGTTACAATTCCAAATTGACATAGCATCTACCTCAGTTCCACAACTTCCAAAAGTTGAAAAGAAGAAGAGAACACTTCTGCGTGCATGCATCGATGCTTTAAACTTGTTACATTAGTTAATTTGTGATTCCTCATCCGGTGTTCGTATGAGAGGATGGGGTGAACATGGAGTATTGAATTTAACTATACTCTTGAATTAGAAAATACCACCAAATGTGGTCCCCTGAATTATTATTTCCCCTAGCTAGCTATATTAAACAAATTTTGTATGTAATCAAATGTACTCCCATGAACAACCCTCAACTAGATATCACCAAAGACTGACCCAAAAAACAAATTGTTGAGTTACTTTTTCATAAAGCATCTAAGAATTGTTAGTATCCCTCATTCATAGAGGATGTTAGCCATTAGATAACACATATGTCAGAAATAACACATCAATCTTCCAAAATAGTTGATTTGAGCGGTAGTCGGATAATGTACCAAGCTAATATTTGAACCAAAAACAGTAAAATCAGAAGAGTTGTTACAAAAATCTCAAATATTGTAGATCAAAATCCACACAGCTTATAGGGATGGGGTCTTGTTTAATTAAACCATTAAATTCATTAAAAAAATTTAAATGATTGAAGAAGATGAAGAACAAGAACATCCCTAGCTGGTTGGGTTAGGGGATTTTTCAAATTTAAAATCCCCTCCTCAACAGATGTCATTTATCTCTTGATTAAAGAATAATTCACAAAGAGAGCATACAACTGAACTGTCCATGAATTACCATCAGGTAACTTTCTTCCAAACAATTCTTAGGAGTTCAGCATTTAAGAGAACAGAGTCTCATGAATGATATAGAGGGAGATGATCTTACAAAGAAAATTATAGAATGACATAAATTCATTATGCGTTAGTAAATTTCATTAACACTATTGTAGAAAATTCTCTATAAAATGATTCTAGTTTAGGGGAATCATAAGATGACGTTCATATCCATAATATGATACACACTAATGAGAATGAAGAAGGTGTATGTAGTTGGAATCAATGTATTACCTATAATTTATGTATTCCTTCAAATAACCAACTCCCACAACTTTGAGAGTGGTCTTACAAGGGGAATGGTAAATGTTAGATTACATCACACTATTCCACTAGAGTAGCTCAATCTCTTTTACTTGATGAAATATTTCCACAGCAAGAATTGGAGATGAAGGAGTTGAAAAGACTCAATACATAGTTACTTTGATGCATCATTTCTACCAAACGTACTCCCCAGATAGATCCTCAACTTAAAAATATTGTAATATCTCATAATAAAAGAGGATTTATGGTAACTAGGGATGCAGATAATGAATTCACTCTGTTGGGTACATAGACAAGGAAGAATCAAACACATCCTTATAGGCATGTTCTCTTGGGTAATCGAAGGAAAATACCAGCACCATCACCTGTGGTGTTTCTAGTTGTTACACTAGTTGAAGCTCAAACAGATGTACCTGTACAGGTCCCAACTCATCCAGATATTCCTCAAGAGCTTATGAACACAATTGAAGCATTAACAGATCCATTGGAAGCTATGGAATAACAGTGCGCTCTAGTTCATCCAGAAAATAATGCTTACCTCGTGTGGGTGGATTTGATCCATCCCCCACCAAATTCATTGAATATCATGTTCCCAATATTTAATGGTTCAGGATATCTAGAAAAACACTTAACTTATTCTGTTTCACATTGTGATCCCATAATGGGGCTCCTCATCAATAAGAAGTAATAACGCTTAGTTGTTTTCTGCAGTCATTATAGGGACCGAATTATGTTAGGTATACAAGTTTGAAATATCAAAAAATTACTTGATGGGAAGATCTATATCAGAAATTCCGTCTTCAATTAAGCTAAACACTATCAAAGACAATAGTTTTTTATATCTAAAATTTCAAATGAATTAAAAAATGTAGAACTTTCATAGTTCATTTCTCGATGTAAATAATTAATATATTCCTTAAATTGGGAAC
This sequence comes from Viscum album, assembly GCA_963277665.1. Lineage (NCBI taxonomy): Eukaryota > Viridiplantae > Streptophyta > Magnoliopsida > Santalales > Viscaceae > Viscum > Viscum album. Next base: position 1,179,513,495 of record OY728128.1, on the reverse strand, counting down.
CTCCTTAAGAAGAGTTGATGCAATTTTTTGTGGAAATATTCATGATTAATTATGAAAACCACTGATCCCTATGAAATAAAAAGGATGGTTTCAATAACTTGCTTCAATTTCTCAACAAATTGAAGATTCCATTATATAAATAGAGTGAGAAACTCGTGTAATTCCATTAACTCTAGGAAGGAGAATATGGAAAGAAGAGGCAGCTACAGTCACACACAAGAAAGCATATGTACCTTATTCTACTTCAAAACATTCATCATATCAAGGGGCTCTGCCTTTTGAATATCATCACCAAAATCCGACTCATCAATATTGTCAAAGAGAGACAAGGAAGAAATAGTTTTAGGAGTTAAAGAACAATGTTTATTCTTTCCAGAATGAATAGGTTCCTGATTACATCATTTGGGAATTAGAAAATAATTTGGTTCATTTTCCAAGGATGAAGAAACCAAACAAATCAGGAGATGAATATCTTCCAAATTATTTTCCCATTCACCAGATATTGGGGCATCCTATTTAGGAGTGTTTTGTTTTAAATGTCCTCCTACAAGAAAAGGATTACTCTAGACAAGTAAAAATGAAACGTTCTTCAACCCAAGTAGAATGTGTTACAACTACTGATCTAGAGGAAGAATGAAAATGGCAGGAAGTCAAAAGTAAAAAGGAACACAAATATGATGACTAGAAAATAAGGAAAATGTTCAACCGAACTCATGTAATTATATGAACACAGTTGAAACAACTAATTGTGTCTTCCACCACACCTTCCGTAATAAATATACCTTTATCAAAATTTTAGTCCCCCAAATGTCAATCCTAAAAGAAGAGATGTGATTAGAAGGATAAATATAACTTCGATGAAGATGAGAACATGTTAAGGCCAAAGTTTTGTTTCACTAATGAATATTTTATGTCATCTACTTCAAAAGCGCATGAACTGTCCCACCAAACAGAACAACAAGAACTGGCCTATCAAGCAGAATCTTCATCAGATGAATAATTGACCTTTGGTTCCATCAACATTATTCACTTAACGAACCCTTATTCTAATGGTGATTATGATAATAATGAGCTGAAGTTCTCTGTACCTAAATAGGAAACTAGAGGAAGAGGACATGGTCGAGGATATAGGGGAAGATGTGGGTATTCTGGAATCCATTATTTAAACTCGACACCTACTCGAACTTTATATGAGGTGGAATAATTTGAATGATCCCTTCAATGGGCTCAACATGAACAAGGACATTATTTCATGCATGACGTGTTTGGTCCTGACGTGATTATTTTGGAGGACTGGTTAGAGGGTACACTATCGTCTTCTCAAAATATAGGTTGACTTAGTTAGTCTAATCTTCCAGAGCCATAAGTATTTCTTAATTATAACATGACCTAGGGAACATCCACATCAGGAGCATCAACATCCAATGCACCAACAAAAACACATCTCCATTTTGAGAAACACTTGCCTCTACACTAAAAGTAAGATTGTTTGAAACATCTGGTCTACGTACCATTCATGTTTTCAATTCTGGAAGCCTTGGGTCTGTCAAAAGATCATTGCGAAGCACATAATAAGGCTTTTTCAAGTCCTCGCGAATTTGAAATTACAGTTTCTACTATTGAGGTTTACCGTATAGAGAAAGATCATGTAAAATGTCATGTAGTCATATCTGTTACAAATGTAGTTAATGATGATGTTGAACATGGACATATCAGACCCTTGTATCTATTTGGAATGGTCAATGACATAGAAATTCGATGAGCCTTAAATGATAATGGCTTAGGAGTCAAAATCATTCTCATTCGTACACTTCATCGATTGGGCCTCACTGAATCTGACTTATCTCCTTCCACTACAATGTTGCAATGATATGAAAAGAGTGCACATTAACCTATAGTTTGGATTTCACTCAAAACATAGTTTGGAGACCTTGTGCCTAATTCATATTTCATTGTTTTTCGTCGGGACAAAACCCTCTAAATTCTTCTTGGAAAGCCTTGGCTATATCAACATGCAGACATACCTTCACTATACTACCAATGTCATAAGTATTGTTTCTATAGTCAAATAAAGACATTTTTTGTTTACAAGGCTCCATTAAAAATGTGTTAATATCTATACATTGTGGAATAATTTTATCCAACAAAAGAAATGAGGTCCATGTAAAAGGAGGTAACCTGAATTAATGCTCTGAATAGACTTGAAAAAAACCCAGAAACCCCATTCATACATTTGAGTACAGATTATTTGTTTCCAATAAATTATATTGAAAAGGAAACCCCAAATCCACAAATTCATCTATTAACTTCCATAATTTTAATTACAATAATGTATCCTAATACCATGGGAGAAACTGTTGATCCACCAAGTAGTGATGGACGCTCAAATGGAGATTTCTTCATTTTATCCATTGAACATCTGCAAGACTATGCATCACCAATCAGATTAGAATAAGTAAAAGAAATACTAGAGGAAGACATGGATTTAGGTTTACAATCCATCATATCCACTTTATTACACAAGGAAGACCCTTCACCATCAATAGGGTTAGAAATGGTGGCCTCATCATCATGATGTTCAAATATTGACTCCTCTCATAGATCTGAATTTTTTTCTTCATCACCTACTATATAAGTAGAAATAGAAGAATTGGTATATAAGGAAGAGGAATAAAATTAGAAAGATCATAAGGATGGTCCTCTAGTATTTGAGGAAGGTGTCTCTACCACTGTTTTTGACCTCGGGGAAATAAATATGGGTACGGAAGAAGATCCACATCCCACTCAAATTTGTGCGGCCATGACATATGAAGAGAAAGAGATGCATACATCATTTCTAAAGAAACATCAAAATATATTTTATTGGAATTATATAGAAATTATTGCACTTAATTGCATTTTATCCACTCATCATTTACTGTTTCCAGAAAAACATCGAGGATTCAAGCAGGTAGTAAGAAGAACACACCCAACTCATGCCTCTGAAATTAATGTTGATGTTGATAACCACATAAAGGATAAATTTTTCAAGGTGGTTCAAAATCCCAAATGGATGGCCAACATTGTCTTAGTGAATAAGAAGACTAAAAAAATCGTAGTTTTCATTGATTTCAGATATCTTAAACGACATTTTCCTGAAGGTGACTTTCCAATTCCGATCACAGAGCTTTTAATCGATGCAAGAGCTAGGTATGAATCCCTTTACATTATAGATGGATAATTTGGGTATAATAAAATCCATATAGACCTATATGATAAAGAAACTATATCCTTCAGATCCCATCAAGGTGTGTATTTCTATCGGGTAATTCCCTTTGGCTTGAAGAATTCAAGTTAAATGTATCAACGTGCAATGCACCATTTCATCAAACCATTCTTAGGGAAAATTTTCAAATGTTATCTCGATGATTTGGTTGTTAAATCTAGAAAACATTCCAATCAGATGGATGATCTCAAGGACATATTAATAAAAACATTGGAAACATAATTTGAAGATGATCCCCTTGAAATGTGCTTTCGGGGTAACCTAAGGGTTATTTCTCAGCTTTTTTATATGCTATCATGGTATAAAAGTTGCTCATGAGAAAACAAAATCAATCCTTGGCATGTCAAATCCTAAAAATTATAAAGAACTAAGCGAAATCTAAGGATACATAGCCTATATTCAGTTCTTTATCGTCAATTTGGAAGGAAAGTGTTTACCGTTCACCAGATTAAGGAAGATGGGATTCACCTATCAATGGACTAAAGACTACCAAGAGGAATTTGATACCCACAAAATATATCATCTAAGTCCACCTATATTAATTCCACGAATTTAAATAATACCACTTATTCACTATGTGATAGCTCAAAAGTGATCATTGGGTGTCTTCCTTGCCCAAAAGAATGTTGTTGGGAATGAAAACTACCGTTTCACTCTCATCCAAACAATGATTGATGTAGAAACAAGGTATTCAAGTATTGAAATGTACTACCTAGAATTAATCATTGTAGATCATAAATTGAGGCACTACCTACAACATCATGATGTCCAATTGGTGTCTCTCAATAAACTGCTCAAATTTATTCTCATTCAACCCATGCTTACAGGATGTTTATCCTGATGGGTAGTTATTTTGCAACAGTTTGATATCCATCTAGTGCCATAGAATGAAATAAAGGGCAATGATCTGGCTTAAATCCATGATGTACATCCATATTTGGAAGATACATCATTGAATACTAAACTTCTTAATGAATATGTCTTCTCTATTCAAGATAGTTCTCATGTATGGGAACTATACTTTGATGGACCCTCCATATGTCCCACTAGGAAGAGGATAGAAAACCCTAAACTCAACAAAGATGTGTTATGAATTGTAACTATATCCCTAGAAAATGTTGGGTTAACTTATTACTTATTGTTTCCAGAAGTTGTTATCAATAATGAAGAAGAATATCCTACTCTCATCGCATTCTTATAATTGGTTCTTCCGGTTATAGTGAATCTCCTAAATGTAGAAGGTGATTTTGAGTTTGTAATCTAACAAATCAATGGGAATTATTCTATAAAAAAAGAAGAGATTATCACTTTGTGTGATTATGTTAGATGGTTCATGGATGAATTTACCTCAGAGACAAAATTTTCCAACATTACATGATCACAAAATGCCCAATATGATGCACTGGATAATATATCTAAAACCATGAAATATCATAATCGGGATAAGACAACCATCCGTATTGCCCATCATCATGTGGTCTCAACTTTTATTCAAACTATAATAGAGTAAATTAATGAAATTATCCCTATTTCTGAGATATATGGTCATACCATGGGATGTAGAACACGAAACATGAAATACATTAAAAATATAGTACTTCCACCAGATATGGATAAAAAAAATGGTCTGATGATGAGTGAAATTTTTTACATTTTATGATAGTCTGGATAACCAATAGATCTTCTAAAAATGAGGCTTTTATGGAATCCTCTTTAGTTTTATTGATGGAGATGAAGCTGTAGATATCATGAAAGAAGTACATGCAGGGGCTTGTGGTGCTCACCAGTCTGAGAATAGGCTTTCTAATCAAATACAAAGGCTTGGATACATTTAGCCTTCAATTTTGCAGGATTTCGCAGATTTCACCAAGAAATGGAAACCCTACAAAGTGCATTCAAACTTCATTCATCAACCCTTAGAGTTAATACAAACTAAATATTCCTAGCCATTTTCCACATGTGTAATAGATGTGTGTACGATCTCATCCTCCAGCTATGGCTAAGCAGTTCATGTATGTCCTTATTGCTAATGAATTCTTCCCCAAATGGGATGAGGAAATAGATATTATAGAATTTGGAGCCAAAATAATTGATAGTTTTGTCAAAACTAACATCCTCATCAGATTTGGTGTCCTTATAATATGTTGACATACAATGGAACCAATTTCTGTTTTTTGAGGTAAAGATGTTATATCTAGAGTACAATATCAAATCCAACCATTCATCTCGCTATCATGAAATAGCCAATGGATAGATAGATGCCTTCAATAATAACATATCAAATATACTCCAGGAGAAGGTGGATAAAAATAACAAAATCATGACCTAATAAACTTTTTATTTATGTATGGTATTATTGGACTATTACCCGTATTGCAACCTAGGAAAACCCTTATTCATTGGTATAAGGAATAGAAGTAGTTTTTCCTATTGAAATTAAATTTATTTCACTCAAAATTTCTATATGTGACCAGTTGTATATAGATGAGAATTCTTAGAAATGGTTTTATGAGTATCATGAATAGATAAAAAAATATTTCATTGTTTGCCTCATTTTGAAGTCTATCAGAACATAATAACATGAGCCTTTAACAAGAAAGTTCACCATCGTTCATTTCTTCAAGGAGAATTGGTATTGGTCCTTAGATATCCCTTGATACCAGGAACGAAACCTCTAAATCTTGAGCCAAAGCGAGAAGGACCTTATTCAATACATAAGGTATACTCAAATGGAGCTTATTTCTTAATCTCAATGGATGGAGAGCTTATAACAACTCCATCCAGTGTGATATTCTTAAAGAAAAACGTTGTCTAATTGTAAAAATTTTCCTCACTGAAAGACTTAAAACTGCACAGTACATAATCCTCACTGCATGAATCTAAACTACACAAAACAATGTCCTAGTTTCCAGACGTTAAATTACATAACAACTATAAGCATCCATGTTGCATGAAGATAAAATGTGTAGCATCTTTATCCTTATCACATGACATTAAACTACATGACATCATTTTTCCTCGTTACATGAAATTAAACTGTATGGATAATGTCTTCTCTACATGCCGCTAGTATCTTCCATATTCAAGAACCATTGACATCATTATGCTCCTTAGTGGAACATGAGATCCTTTCTTCCCAATGTCTGAGTCAAATTTTCATAGGGACCTCATTGAATGAATAATGTGTGGCTTGATTATCATTCATATGAGATACATAAGGACACATAGATCTCTAATATTTGTCCATGCCTCAAGCAACAAAAAATTTTATTCCCATTTTCATATCCTATATATGAAATAGATCTATACAAAGTTCTCTTTTAGGATACATGATTTGAATTTAATACCATCTTGTGTCTAAAATTTAATTATTCTTCTAGAATGTGTTAAAATCCCCCCATCTCCCCTGTTAGACTCAATTGGTGTGTGAAATGAATATTTCATGAACTAATTATGACTTCATTATCATTCATATGAGATATGTAGGGACTCTCAGATCACTAATCTTGGGCCCAACCATGATAAAAAACCACCATTTATTCCTTATACTGGAATCGAAAACTGCATCAGAAATGTTTAAAGAAATACATATTTATTTATTCTTACCCCTAGAAAGACACGTAGTGACACTTGGGTTTTTCCCCTAGTCCAACTACAATGTTTATTTCTTTTCAAATCGGTTCATCTTCATCCTTACCGTATGACATTAAAATTTCAGATAAATCCAAGAACTACATTTGGTTTGATTCTTGCTCCAATGAGATATATAGTAAGCATGGATCTTATAACCTTGCTCATCCATCACATAATCATAATACCCCTATTATTCACTTGTTTCATCTATATGTTACAGAAGAATCATTTACTTCTCCTTATTTCTCACACAGAGCATAGATCACTTAGTCTTAAGAATTGGGTAAAACAGTTCTTTGTATAAAGAAGGTGTCTCAATTTCTTGTGGGGTTATAAATCATCTTCACTGTATGACATAAAACTACATAGTACAATGTCCTAGCTAAATGAATCTAAACAACATTGCATAATAATTCTTCAATATAAACAAATAGAGTCTCCATTTTACAAGTGATTTAGATATATGTTAAGTAAATCAAACTCATGGCCAAGATTGATTCAAATATTTTCATGTGCATTGAGCATTACCCCTTCCATATGTCATGGTCTTAGTATTGAATTTTCCTTGACCTTTTTAATCATTCATAGGGTTTTTAGTGACTAATTTTCTAATATTTTTGAACTCTATTTCCTGAATATAAAATACGTGCCCTTAGGTGGCCTTGTATTACTTTCCTACATAACGGTCTTGTCAGTCAAAAAATGCCACTAATTATATGTGCATCATATACCCCAATTTTCCCTATATAATACATCCCCAATAACAAGTGTGTCAAATGGTGGAAATTTCATTCATGGTTATAGTGTCTTTTTACCCTTCAAACTTTGATGAAAATATTCAAGAATCTATATTTTCAAACATCCATTCAAGTATATTTGCCCCATTATCTTTCTATATATATGAAAGACTTCAAGACCATGGTTTACACATCTCTCTTTACTCAAGTGTTCAATGATTTATAAAATAAACTTGGATAAGTTGACCACATATCTGATATTTTTTTTCATTTATGGCCCTAGTTGTATGACCTAAAACTACAAACAACATACATCTTATGTTTAGGTAAAACCTTCGTAGAAATATTATTCCTCTGATTATTTGGAAATCATGATTGGTAATACTCTCTCCATATTAAGGTACCTTTTTTCATAAACCAGACTCGGTGCATTAAAATATCTGAATCTCCATAAACATTCTTCATATTTTAACAATAGAATGTCAAATTCCAAAGTGCTCTTTTTCCAGACTATGTAGTGTGTTCCCTTTGGTGGCCTTGCATAAACTGCCTACACAACAAGCGTTTCAGTCAAAAGATGACACTATTTGGCTATGAAGCATATTCCCTAGTTGACCCATCATAACACAACCATCATAACTAGTTTTTCAAATAATGGTAACTTTATTCTTGGAAGAGACTTCCTCTAATGCTTTTAGCCCTTTTCCCATACAATTCTTTTTATCCAGAAAATCTCTCATCACAGTTAACAATTTTCCCTTCCATAACTGAATATGGTTATATGTTTCTAAACAATTTATCATGAAATTGGTAGTCTCATACCATTGGTCAGAGATAAAGACCTTAAATTAAAGCTACACTACGTCGACACTGCATGAATTAAAACTGGACAGTACAATTTCCTCACTGCATGACATAAAATATGCACATCACAATGCCCTCACTGGATGAATTAAAAATACACAATATGATATAAAAAATTCACCATTCTGATAAATTTTAACCATTACTCATACACAAAATTTGTATAGAAATGGTTTTCCAATTCATTACATATGTCAGCATAAAATACCACTTTATTCCTAAAATTACTTTCCTTGAAAAAACCACCCACTATGGTCTTGAGTCACCCAAATCTTATTTTCCCTTGTCTATCAACAGTAAAATGCTAAAATACTTAGTGATCTTTTGGTATAATATGCAATATGTACCCTTAGGTGGCCTTGCATAATATTTTCCTACATAAATGGACTTTCAATCAAAATATTCCATTATTTGGCTATGCAACATATGCCCCAGTTGGACCTCCATAAAACAACTCTCGTAAGAGTTTGTCAAATAATGGTAAATTAATTCTTGGAGGAGACTCCCCTAATGTTAAAACAAGGATTAAATTAGGTGGACATAAAAAAAATCATGGCACAAGATTCCCATTGAAAATATTTAAATAATATTAATGCAATTATTAGCTACTGAGTCTTGTTTGGGATGTAATTTCAAAATTTATGGTCAATGTTGTTCGACCTTAAAAACTATCCCTTTATAATCCAACATGCATGACTCCAAACTTCCAATAACAAGAGACATGGTACTCACCAAATTGGAAACCCTCAGAGGGCACTCTAGAAAAAATCAAAGTCCCCACTCACCCAACATATATTTTTTTATGGTTTAGGTAATATAGACAAACAAAAGTCCAAAGAAAAAAAGTATGTAGGGTTCTCCATATGACCCATGAAAAAGTAATACTATGGTCTCTAACCCTTATAGCTTAGGAAAAAATTTCAGCATCCTTCCAAACTTGAAGTAGCTCCAAATCTAACCAAATGACGTCAAAATGTATCAAAGTACCCTAATATTACCTTAGAATATGATTATTTTTATTCCAAAAGATTCAAATTCTAGGGGGGGATTTTGTAGACACAATGAAATTTGTTTCTTACAATTTTCCCTAGAGTGAAGATATGATTCTCATAAAGGAAAAAATGTCAAGTATGAGTAAATATATTTTCACCAAAAAATAAGAAGATATAGTATAACACCCCGAGATTTTATGAGATATATTATTTTTAATTTCTTTGATGTCTTCTATTATACACTACACTAAGATTAGATTGTACAATACGCAACACCGTATTATCTTGTAGTATACAAAACACTATTCTTGTCTCGTGTTACACACAATTTCAAGTTCGATTTGTTGAAATTATTTTACGCAACATTAAGTATAGATTTTTTTTAATGTATAAATGAAATATGTTTTGATTATGTTATACGCAACACAAAATAGAGCTTTCACTGCATGAAACCCTAAATTGTCTTGAATTACACGCAATCAATACATTTTTTCGATAGCGTGTGTAGTACGCAATACCAAGTTTCACTAAACGAGATATTATTATAATATTATTATGAATTAGCCGTTATGAATAGTAAAAACCAATTTTTGAAATTTTATAAATTTTATCTTAAAAAATGGACTTCATTTTTTGGATTCAGAATATCCATATTAGCATAGGGTGATTTTTTGGTATTTTTCTGAAAACATTCAATTTTTTATGAATAGTAAAAACATTGGGTTACTATTTAAAAACTGACTTTTTATTTTAATAATTAGATATTTTATTTAAATTTATTTTAGGTAAAAATTGATACATAATACCTATATAAGTTCAATTTATTTCATTTGAGTCATTTTATAATAATTTTAGATTTATAAAAATTTTATTGAACTTTTCATCGTCTTTTACCCACTTCTTAGGAGAATTTGAAAATTTACATAAAACCTAATTTTACCACTTCTGTGAGTGGAATTTCGAAAATCCAAGATACATGGTTAATATAATGGAGTAAAATGTGGTTCAATAAGATAAAAATAATTTTTGTTGAATAGTAACTTTTAACTTTTATTTACCAGGGTTAAGATTAAATAGGGAAATTAATGGTAAAAATGATATTATTATTACCCTAACACGTGTCCTAATTCTATTGGATAAGTGTAATTCGACCAAAAACAACCATATGAATAAAATATTTCCCTTTAGGTCCACTTGGATTATATTTGGACACTAATTATTATAATATTTAAAGAAGAGTTAAAATAGATAAAATAAAAGTTTAATTACTTAAAAAATATTAATATAGGGTTATAAATAAGATAAATTTGACAATAAATATTAATTAGAAAGCTAAAAATATTTCCTACATAATGTTAGTTTATTTATAATCTGTAGACGTTAAATATTTTAATTTATTTATGACACAATGGTGATGCAGTAATTACCTTATTAATGAAATATTAACATAATTGATGTTATAAATACCCAAATAAATGTAATCTGAGACTTATTATGAATTTAAATAATTGTTTAGGTTAATATGATATTGTATTAATGATTAAATTAACATTTTTCTAACTAATAATGTTGTTATACTTTTCAAAAAAATCAAATACCAAATTGTATAAAAACTGACAAAAAATAGTTTTTAAAACAAATATTATATTATTAATTGTTGTTATATTCTTAAAAATCTAAGGTTTGGAAAAATGACATCGATAAAGTTATAAATATTAATAATGAACCACTTGGGGTTCGTTTTCCTTGTTATAGTAAGTTTATTAAACATATAGTGTATGAAAACAAGAAGACACCGTAAAAGTTAAAATATTTAACTCAGAGTTAAATCTAAATGATAAGGTTAAAATAGTAACCTAAACATGTCTAAAACCTATTGGTTGAGTGTATTTATACCCATACCCACTTTAAATTTGAAATAAGTAACTTTGGGTCCATTATAAACCGAATATGACTTTATTATAAAATAATATTTTATGTTTTTCCTAAAGTGCCCCTCTCCTCTCTTATAAAAGTGCACCCATTCCCTCTTCTCTTCAAACGTTTTTGAGCCTTGAATCTTGTCCAACCCCAGCCAATTCCGCTTCTAAACCTCTCTAGTTATATCATAGAGGTTCCGGTCTACTCAAAATACCAACTCTAGTGCCCTAAGAATAACATTAATGGAGGTGCGTCGAGGAAGAGGTAATCTCTTCTACCGACTCTTTCAGGTTTTTTTCTTCTTCTACTTAATCTTCCTTAGTTGTTTCATTATAATTTAATAACATCAGTATTAATTATACACTAATATGTTATTATAAATATGAAACAATCCAATTTCACCTTCTATCCATCCTATGGAAAATGAAATCACCGTGTGTGCGTACATACGGAATACGGTGTCCACGCCGTGGTGTAATCAGTTTTTCTACCACCACATTACTTGGATGGGTATAATGGTTCAAATAATAACTATATATGATTATTATAACACCTTAATGATTCCAATATATTATATCATCCAATATAACTCCATTCAATAAATATGGGAACGATATCATCGCGCGTGCGTACGTACGGATTGCCGTCTCCACGCCGCGATGAGATTCATTTTCCATGTTAACAATTCAAGAATGATTATAAAGTGTATATAATAAGTATTTAATGAAATATATGACATAATTATTCTACTGGATTTATGTATATATATATATATGTATGTCATCTACAAAATTCCATTCAATTCAATAAGTAAACGAAAAACATCTTTAATGCGTACGTACGGCCTACCATCTCCATTAATGGTGTATTTCTTTCCATTTATCAATTTATTATATATATGTATATTACGAATATATATTTTATATAAATAATGTTTTATATTCTGGAATTAATTAATCATGATCTATGTAATCATATTAATAATTACAATTCAAAACACGGACGATAAATGAAATGATTTTACCAAAAACGTTGCTTTAAGATGGAATTGACAGATGAACCGATAATATAAAGTCCTAAGTGAATCATATATGATATTATAAATATTATTATGGTTTTTTTACAAGTTAATAATATTTATAAACCAATTATACTAGAGTCTAGGTAACATATGGAAGAAATTGGACATAAGGTAAGAGATAAGTTTTCAAATTTTGTTTTTATCCGAGATTGTTTATTCATAAGAATTTACTAGGGTTATATTTATCATCCATGTCCCTGTTTTCTAAAAATTGGTTTCATGTATGTCGAAAGTCTTTTTTACCCATTTTTTGACTTTTACCACATGTTATGGAAGGAATCTTTATTCTATTTACCATACGAGGAACTTTTTTACTTTTCTGGAAAGTTATGAGGAGAATGTTTTTTAACTTATACGGAATGAACGAATTTTCATGGTTTTATAACGCCACATTTTCATAAAGATTAATCTACAAGATTCCATGACCATTTTCAAAAAAATACTTTTCTCTTAAAATTTCTTAGCATTTTGTGAAAGGAAAATGATTTTGAAGAAGAAAGGATATTTTCATCAAGAATTCATTTCAAGTGTTTTATCAAAACCATTTTCCATCTAGGATGACATTATTTCATATGTGTATGTTTCAAGTATAATGTCTCTATGATTTAAATGGTTCCACTTTTCTTTTGATCAAATGATATCCATTTGTTTTATATGGATTAGGTTATGAAGGGATGATGTTTATGAAACCCATTTTATTCTTTGGGTTATGAGGACTGATTTATGTTTATGTAGTGGCACCCGTAAGAATGATATCATTATGAGATGGGTGGGACCAATGTCTCCCTAAAATTCATTGGGTAATGATTTATATCTCATGATATAGACATGGCTGGAATGGAAAGTTAATCTGGTTCAGTGATATAGGACTGGAACGATGAGTGAACTGGGTTCAGTAAGGGACTTTGTCCACTAAAATGGTCTTGGCAGCAATGCCTTGGCTGATATGGAAACAATATCATGTGATTAATGTTTTTACACAATTACAAGTTTCATTTCCAAGATAATTTATCATGATTGATGTTCCATTATGATCTATGCCTTATGTACTACCGTGTTTTATGTCATTTCTCAAGATTTTGATGTTTAATCATTATGTTCATGTTTTTATGTTCAAATTTATATGGTTTGTTTTATATTCTCCATTCTTACCCTTAGTGATCATTTGAGATCACCATTTATATGTTTTATTTTCCCCAGGATATAAATATAGCTTTTAGTTAAAAATACAAAAGGGGAAGATCTTTATGGGAGATGTTGAAGATCTTTTACCATGATTAGAAGATTATTTTTCCAGGTTTCGAAAGACACTAAAATATTACAGTCCTTGTGTGTTTGTTTTTGTTATGTGTTAAGTATTCCACAAAATTAATGTAATTTCCATTTATATAAAGCATTGGGTCTCTACATGTAGGATGGATTTCTATGTTCCAAAATATTAATCCATTCTGATGGATAAGTGGAATGATTCCACGATGCAGGTGTCAGCAGTGGATTTCCAAGATCGATAATGAAAAGGTGTCGACCCATTCAATTAAAATGTTGAGTTTTTTATGAGAAGACATTTGGTATTAAACATCTCAAAAAGTATATATCTCTTCAATACCTTCAATATTTTTGGTTGCAGAGCCCAAATAGACTTATAGATCAAAATTTATGGCTCTCAGAAGACTGATAAATTTCACAAGGGGACCTATGCAAAGGACCTACACAACAATATAGTTCCTACACTCATACATGGAAGAGACAGGGGGAGGACTTGGGCATACAACATCCCTTATACCATGTCCCCTCAATTCTTTTAAAATAGGACCCTTGGGATCCCCATTTAAAAGATGGATAAAAATGGAAGAAGTCCCAAATTGTCCGTTTTTTAGCTCTTTCACCAAGATCCCCCAAATTTTCATAGGTATCTCTATAAAATAAGAGAAATTAGAGAATTAAAAGGGTAAAAGTGGTTCAAAGACCCATTAGGGTTTTGAACTGATGGAGATGTCTGGATCACCTTTGCAACACACCAACGTGTAGCACCAGTGCAGAGAACCTACGTGACAAACTTGCACGGATCACCTTTGCGACACACCGATGCGGAGAACTTGCATGGAGCACCTGCGTGATGCACCTGTGCAGATAAACTATGCATCACAAATTGATTATAATATGGGGGCTTGTGGCCTTTCATCCCCATTTTGGATCACTGATAGGCTACGGCCATGGCCCTTCGAGCCGATCCCTTTTCACCTGTCACAAACCCCCATAAAAAATGGAGAGTCACACCATGAAATTTTTGGGTCTAGTCGACTACATTTTCCATTGTGCTATTTATGTCAGAAACCTTCCAACCATGGAATACCATGATTTGATACACTCCATCACACTCACTTAAGTTTCTTGAGTTGGAATACTCCTCTTTTTTCCTTCCACATGGTAGGATTTTGGACTCTCATTATAGATTCCTCAAGTACCTTGAGTCGATACACTCCTTAAGAAAACCCTTAAACATCATAACCTAACTCCTATGCCATGATAAATCTCAAATGGGAATCCTGTTTAGGAGTATTTCCCTTCCAAAACCCAAATGGGAATCCTCCTTAGGAGTAATCCCCAACCAAACCTCAAATTGGAATCCTCCCTAGGTATAAGCCCCAAAATATCTCCCAATGGGCATCCTCATTAAATGTAAACCTCATCCAAACCAATATCAAAGGGATTACATCCTAGTGTAAATCACTAAACTTCATCCATAATTACTTTTTTGGACACTTGTCCAATGTAATGTGAATAGAGGGACGACTCGTCGCCTCACCCTCTTCCCGGGTCTCCACGACCTCCTCCACTGTGTTTGCCATAGGTTTTCCCTATACCACTACAGGAGGAGGAAAAGCGTAGGTTCCTTTTTTGAATCTTTTAACATCCTATTGTTTCTCACACCTAGAATGACTCATGTGGTCTTAGAGATTTTTAATTATCAAACCATTTTATCAAACTTGAACTACGAGAAATCTGATTCCTATTAAAACTAGGATACGTCAGATGCCAGCTTAAAGGCCCGATATCAGAGGGGTACCCTTCGAAAAAGGATTAAACCAATCATTTTCCTTCAAGTGGGTCTCTTTTGTGCATAATTCCCAGAACAATGACCTAAACTACAAGAACATTGATTCCTGTTCAAACCCTGATACATATAAATCATTTTCAGGGACCAAGATCATTGGATATCCTCTTCAGAAAGCCAAACCTAATTCCATTAAACTGGGAATTCTCTTTACGAATAAGCCCCAAAATAAACCCCCAAATCACCAATACATCCTTTTCAAGAAGAAATTCCCAACTCATTTCTCTCAAATGAATATACTCTCCTATGAGACTCATAAAACTATGTTGCCTTTGATTCCCATCCACATGGGATATGTTAGAAGCCTCCATGATGTTCAAACCCAACACTTCAAATCAACCTTGTTTTGCTTGGTACATATTCCCAATAGGGTCTAATCTTGCATGGAAACCCATAACATTTCCATGTTCATTGGGATATTTTGACATAAGTCCCACACCAGACATTGGCTAAGCACCTTTTTCTTATATTCCCTTACCACATGACATTAAACTATATGGTTACATTCTTATCAAATGACTTTAAAAAGTATGATGTGTCCCATTAAGAAGCACTGAAATACGAGGGTTCTTATTATTTCAAAAGTTTATGTAGGTAGACCATTTTATGTTTATGATCCTAATATCAAAACAATCATTAGTCTCCCTAGTCAATGATATATTCCAAAGTGCCCCAATTGTGTTTCTTAAAAAACAGTATCATCATTATGATGATTAATAGAATCTCTAAATAGTATATGAGTGGATACTATTGAAATAATACCTTGAATACATATAGATATATCCTCTAATGAATATCATTTAATACATAGTAATGATTCTAAATTTTACACATGTTTGTAATTTATTGAAAATTACTTGAGAAACATAAGTTATAATTGGATAATTAATAAGGATTCATGAAAATATCATAAATTTAAAAGAGTGTCCTAGAGTAGACAATAAATCCCCCAAAAAGTATGTGATGAGTCTAACCACCCATCCTCCCAACCAATTCATGCTCCTAAGTATTGTAGAGTTCAAACATAATGAACTCCTACCTTTGGAAAGAAGACCACTTTTGGATAATGAACTATTGGGTGTTTCCAGTTCGATGAATAAATCTAATGGAAACTTAATGGAATCAGTGATTATTAAAACTAGAACACATGTTTCAAGGAAATACAAAAAAACCGTTAATTCATACATAAGAAATATAGTCTCTATGGATGAAGTATTTAATTTTCTATATCTAACCATAGATTACGATAAATAAATATATATTGGATATATAGGATTTTTATATCTTGGTTAAAATTATAGATATTATAGAACTATTATCAATGTATGATGACTAAAAAATTACAAATCAAATCATACACAAAAACAAATTAGTTATTACCCAAAGAATGATTTTAATATGGAATTGTTAATAAAAAGGAAATAAAAGTTCAAAGAAAATCATATATGGTATGATATAAAAAATTAGCATTCTGTAATACATTTTTATAAATGTATATTTATTATACATGGGGTTGTATGATGTTTTTTGAGACTTAAGGTAAGAGATATTTTACTCAATTTTATTTTTTATGAGACAGTTGTTAAATACACCATTTGATTCATTTTATTTTTATATATCCTACCCATGATGGTATTTTATGATAGTTGTCATAAATAATATCCAGATCAATATATCCATCTTATAACCTCTCTATCATGGGTATTATAATTAAATGTTTCCAATGTTGTAAGTATTTTTTGTTATAGTTTCATTGTATTTCAGGATTGCTCATGATTATTCCACAAATGATGATATTTTTTGATATATCGCTCAGGAAACTCATGAATTTTTTCAAACTATTTTTATTTTGTGAAAATATATGT
The DNA here is from genome assembly GCA_963277665.1 of Viscum album. Classification (NCBI taxonomy): domain Eukaryota; kingdom Viridiplantae; phylum Streptophyta; class Magnoliopsida; order Santalales; family Viscaceae; genus Viscum; species Viscum album. The sequence continues at coordinate 1,179,496,023 of OY728128.1, read as the reverse complement.
GTTATTTTTATTTTCATTCTCGTTATATACTCAAGATTTAAAAATAATATTTTAAAAGAAAACAAACTTTATTTCTCTCTTTAGTTGGAAACCCTTTTTTCCCAAAATCATGTTTTATAAAAATGTTTTTTTAAATATTCTCTAAATGACTCATTAAAGACAATTATACCAATGTTTTACTTTTTAAAAAAATTAATCTAATCTTCATGTTGTTTTTCAAATAATTATCATAAGTATTTTTCTAAAAATGTGAAAAGAATCATTGTTTTAACATGTATGGATTTAATTAAATATTTAACATCATTGTAACACCCCAAGATTCCACAGTACGCTTCTCTTTGAATAATATAGTATTGTGTGTTGTACGCAACTTTGAGTTCTAACACACACCACAACCAATCAAACTAGCAGTTATGAATAGTAATACCCCTTTTTGAAATTTTATAAATTTATTATTTCAAAATGAACTTCATTTTTGGATTCAGAATATCAAAATTAGCCTAGGGTGAAATTTTAGTAATTCTCTGAAAACTTTCAATTTTTGATGAGTAGTGAAAAATAGTGAGTCATGGTTTAAAACTGAATTTTTATTTAAATAATTATTTATTTTATTTAAATTTAATTAAGGTCAAAATGGATACATAGTACCTATATAAGATCAATTTAATTCATTGGAGTTATTTTAGAATCATTTTAGATATATAAAAATTTTATGGAACTTTTCACCGTCTTTTACCTACCTCCTTGGATAATTTGGAAATTCTCATAAAACATAATTTTACTTCTTATGTGAGTGGAATTTTGAAAATCCAAGAGTCATATTTAATATCAACAAGTAAAATGTGTTTCAATAAGATAAAAATAATTTTTTGTGAATAGTAACGTTTTACTTTTATTTACCACGGTTAAAAATAAATAGGGTTATTAAGGGTAAAAATGATATTAATATGATCCTAATAGATTTCCTAATTCTATTGGACAAGTGTATCTCGACCAAAAAAAACCTTAGAAATAAAACATAATCATTTAGGTCCACATGGATTATATTAGGACATTTATTATCATTTAATTCAAATAAGAGTTAAAAGAGTTAAAATCAATGTATAATAACTAAAACATTTTTAATATAGGGTTATAAATAAGATAAATTAGATTATAAATATTCATTATAAAGCTAAAAAGTTTCCTTCATAATGGTATTTTATTTATAAATTTTATACCCTAAATAATTTAATTTATTTATAACACAATGGTGATGTAGTAATTACCTTATTAATGAAATATTAAAATAACAGTTATTATAAATATCAAAATAAATGTAATTTGAGACATTTTATGAATTAAACTAATTTTATAGGTTAATATGACATATTAGGACTGATTATATAAATTTTTTTGAAGTAATAATTCTGTTATAAAATTATCAAAAACAAAATACCCAATAGGGTCAAAATTGACTTAAAAGAGTTTTTAAAATAAATAATATATTATTAATTTATATTATATTCCTAAAAATTTAAGGATCTGACAAGAGACTTAAATAATTATAGTTTTATTATTAATGGACCACTTGGGGGTCTCTTGGATGTTTATAGTAGGTTTATAGACTATATAATGTAAAAATACAAAAAGACATGGTAAGTGGCAAACTAATTAACTAAGAGTTAAAACTAAAATATAAGGTTAATAAAGTGACCCCAACCAGTCTAAAACATATTGGTTGAGTTTATTTAGACTTATCCCCACCTTATCATTACAATAATCCACTTTTGAGCCATTAGAAACCGAATATGAAATTATTGTAAAATAATATTTCTAGGTTTTCCAAAGGTGCCCCTCACCCCTCCTATAAAATGGCACTCCCCTTTCACTCAATTTAACACCTTAAAAGCCTTTTTAATCGTCCAAACTCTACCCAAATACCCTCTCAAATATCCTCCCTTCATCAAAAAGGCCTTACTTCAGTCATAAATCTAACCTAGGGATCCCTTTTGATCAAATCAAAAGAAAGAACCCGAAGAAGAGGTAATGTTTTCACCACCCTTTTCCAAGTTCCTTTCTTCTTCAACTTCTTCTTTATTTGTTATTTCCATTATAAAATAATAACTCAATTATATTCTATATACTGTGATATTATTATAAATATGGGACATCCATATTCAGTATTCTATCCATAATTTGAATGACATGTCACCATACGTGCGTACGTACGGTTTACCATCTCCATGTCATGGTGTAATAGTTATTCAATAAATTATTATATGGATGGGTATAATAATAACATGTTATTAATTTAAATAATAAATATAACATGATAATGATTCTTTATATATTATATACTATCAAATTATATATTATTTTAATATAAAAAATGATATTGTCACTCGTGCGTACGTACGGACTACTATCTCGACAAATGCGATGAGATTCATTTCCCATCATATCCATTCAAGACTAATTCTCATTTGATGATTAAAATAAATGTTTAAGAACTTTATATCATTCTGGATATTATTAAGATACATCCTATCCATCACAAACATGTCTTATGAAACAAAACATATAAAATAAAACGAGTAAGATAACACCCGAAATGACGATAATACTAAAATATTATTAACAAAACATTATTAGAAGATAATATATGATATCATAATTATGTATATGGATCTTGTATAATTTAATAATAATGTTTTAACTATTATACATGAGTTTAACATACCATCAACTAAGGAAAAGTACAAGGTAAGGGTTTATTTCACAATCTCTTCGTTATCCGAGGTTGTTTATACGTAATTATCTACTAGGAACTCTTTATCATCCACATCAATGTTTTTTAAAAATATATTTCAAATAATTCTTAATATTTTTAAGACTATAGGATAAAGTCATTTATACCCTTGTTGACTTTTTATAAGAATTTTATAAATGAGTCTTTCTGTCGTTTTCCAAACAATGTCCTTTTTAACCTTTTCGACAGAATTAAGGTAAGAATGTCTTTTTTAACTTATACGGTGGGTGCAGATATTTTATTCCATTATAAAATCGTCGAAGCTTCCCTTACAATATTATAAGTAAATTTTCAAAGTAAATGTTTTATTTTATAATTATGTGACTTTTAAATGATTTTAAAAAAAGATATATTTCTCTCAAATTGTTTTGATTTCATCAATATCAACATCCTTTGATGGATTTTAAACTTATTTGAAGTTGATTAATTGTGATACAAAACTTCCATATTGTATTGAAGGTTTTTTGATATGTTTGACTATGGATGTGTTATTTTTATACCATTCATGGTTTATTGATAAAGTATTGACATTTCTTATGATAGTTTTAATACAAATATTTATGTTATGTTTAAACTTGTTCATACGAGGACTGCATTGGACATAATAAGTGATGGGTGGAGCCCGCTATAGCTACTAGATTCATCGGTAGGTCTCATGAGACAAACTAGTGACTTGGAACAAGTCCTTGAAAAAATCTAATTTTTATTCTTTGCACGAGGCCTTGGCTAAGTTGTTATGATAGTCTGGCATTATGCATTCCATCATTATGAAAGTGGTTATTGATATTGTAAGTGATTATTCGACAAGTAAAATATCCATGTGAATAAGTAAATGGATTTTTTTAATTTTATCTTTGACATATTATGCTGAAGTTCATGTTTAAAAGGCTTTTGTTTTAGTTATACATTTCCTTAAAATTTAATGCTTATTTTTGAATGTTTCTGTTATAATGTTATCCTTACTGAGCATCTGAGCTCACCCCTTTCAATGTTTTATTTTTCCCAGGATGTGAAAAATTAATTTAAGAATGACCTGTAGGGATAGTATGAGGGGATATGAAGACAAGATGTTTTTGTAGTAGTTTTCACATTATGATGTAATGTAAACTTTATGAATGTATATAGTTATTCCAAGGCTACTAAACTAATCGGTCTTTCAAGACTTGATCTTTTGTTATCATGCCAATATTATGTAATAATGCACCAACTCTGGGTAACTGGGGTCAAGGAATTACAATTGGTATCAGAGGAAGTTTAGTACAAACCTTGTAAGCTAGATTTAGATAAACTCTGATTAGAGCACATAGCCCTAAGATAGACTATGAGGATTAGTATAGAAAAACATCTTAGAATATTTGTATTGTAGAGATTTTGTGAGTTTTCTGAGCAATACATCCCTGTCTGGATACAAGCAGGTAGAGGCGGATCTGGCACAGATGTACCTAGGGGTAAAACCCGAAAACACCGCTTTGAGCTAGACTCGAATGGGAACTGGTGCAGTCATGGTTACGACACTCCCAGGGGATATGATTAAGATAATTCACATTTTACTTAAAAACAATTATGAAGGGTTTATGAGTATGTACTTTCTCAAAGAATTTTTTTTATGAATATGGATTATATCCCTAAATAGTTAAATTTATGTTAAGTGTTTTACAATTATGTAATTATGTATTTTGATTCATAAACTGATATAGTTTATGTCATTTTTTAGAAATGGCTCCTAGTGGAAGAAATGAAAACCATATCAATGCACGCACTCCATGTAGGGATTTCCCTCCTGCTCAAGATAATTATAGTGGATCTGGTTATGCAACTAGTGCTGATCAGCTAATCACCATACTGGGACAACTCAATCATGTTTTGAATAATAACTATACTCGTATGGAGCACCCTGATCTGCAGCATGGAGGTTCAATGTTAGATCGCTTCATGAGGCAACAACCACCAAAATTAAATGGGAGTAAAAATCCCTTAGTAGATGAGAAATGGATAAATTCCCTAGAGAAAATATTTCAGTCATTGGGGAGTAGTGAAAGGTAAAACATTATCATGGCAGTTTACCGCCTCACTGGAGATACTGATCAATGGTGGTCCTTGATTCAATACACAATGATGATCATTATGTATCAAATATGGAATGGAGGGAGTTCAAAGAACTTTTCTTAGAAAAGTACATTCCTTGTGACCATCGAGAAGATATGGAAAGGAAATTTCTGAGTCTAAGACAAAAGGAGGATGAGAATGTCACGATGTATGAGGCTAACTTTATAGGGTTAGCAAGTTATGCTAGAGATTATATATGTAACCTAAGATGTAATATTTATCGTTTATTTGATGGGTTAAAACCGTTTCTCTGTCGAGAATTTGTATCAGAAACCATCTCGTTGTATGAAGATATTGTCTCACGTTCTATCAATACAGAAAATGAATTTTCTATGTCTTATGACATTAAGCAAAGTAGGAGAAGAAGAGATATGCTGATCACTCTGGGAATCGAAATAAGGGGATTAAGGGAAAAGGTGAATATCCATCCAGTAGTAAATGTGGGAAGAAACACCCTAGTACTTGCTTAAAAGGAGTTAGAGTATGTTACAAGTGTGGTGAAAAAGGCCACCATGCACGTTATTGCAAGGGGAAGAAGGAAGCTATAGATTTCCAATGCAACAATTGTAGGGTGATGGGACATTATGAAAATTAATGTCCTAAGCATCAGGGGAACATACCTCAGAAAAGGCCAAGGGATCAAGCCCAACCTTATTCTATCACTACTGATGAGGTAGAAGCTTCGAAAGATGTGGTGGCAGGTAATTTAATGGTTTACACAAGTTTAGAAAATGCATTATTTGATTCAGGATCATCGCATTTCTTCATATCTTCCCAGTTTTCTAAGAAAATTAGATATTTCCAATTTTATTTAACAAGAGAGTTGTTAGTTAAAACTCATAAGGGAATTATCATTGCAACAATGTTTTGTGAATCATTCCCCATTAGAGCACATAAATTTTCTTTATTCACCAATCTCATCATCATACATATGATTGAATTTGATTTAATCCTCGGTATGGATTCGATTTCGGACCATGAGGAAAAAATTTATTATAAGAAGAATGAGGTTACTATTTTTGATGATGATGATAAGGAACACCTTATATTTAGAGAGGAATCATCACCTCCTAATTCTTAACTAGATCCACCCCCAGTAGCTCAACTAAATTCAACTATTGGGGAGGAAGAGAATGAAATAATTATGGATGAGGAAAGGAATGTTAAAACAGAGGATGTACCAATTGTGAAAGAATATGTAGATGTGTTTCCAGAAGATTTACCTAGACATCCTACAGAATGAGAAATTGGGTTTTCCATTGATTTAATTCCTGGTTCAAGGCCTATATTGAAGACCCCTTACAGAATGGACACTATGGAATTAGTTGAACTAATGAAAAAACTATAGGAATTGAGTAATAAGGGATTTATTCAATCAAGTGTTTCTCCATGGGGATCCCCTGTAGTTTTTTAAGAAGAAAGATGGATCTATGAGGTTATGTATCAATTGTAGGGAGATCAATGCTATAAAAATAATGAACAAGTATCCCCTACCTCCCATTGATTATTTATTTGACCTCCTGCATGGAGCTCAATACTTTTCAAATATTTACCTTTGATCTGAATATCATCAGTTGTGTGTGAAGAAGGAAGACATTTTGAAGACAACATTTCGAACCGGGTACTGGAATTACAAGTTTACAGTAATCCCTTTATATTGATTAATGTACCCTATGTATTCATGGATCTAATGAATAGAGTTTTCAAGGAATATCTCGATGAATTTGTGGTGGTATTTATTGATGATATCTTGGTATAATCCAAAATCTACAAAGATCATGAAAATCACTTGCGCATTATCCTGACGACTCTGAGAAGACATGAATTATATGGGATGTTTAAAAAGTGTGTATTCTGGCTTCAGGATATATCTTTTCTTGGACATATTGTCTCTAAAGATGGAATCTCTGTTGATCCTTTTAAGACCAAGGAAATCCATGAATGGCCTGCACCAAATGAGTATATCAGAGGTACGCAGTTTTATTGGTTTAGCAGGTTATTATCGACGTTTCGTCCAGAAAATTTCCTAATTGGCTAACCCATTAACAAAGCTCATGCCTAAAGGGGTTAAATTTGTTTGGACAAAATAGTGTGAAGAATTTTTTGAGGAATTAAAGAGAAGATTAGTCAATGTTTCTATATTGACTCTACCATCAGGGAATGATGGGTTCGTTATTTATAGTGATGCATCGAAGAAAGGACTAGGTTGTGTCTTTATGTAGAATGATAGTGTTATTCCTTATATATCACGACAGCTGAAAATTCAGGAGCAGAACTATCCTACTCATGATCTTGAGTTAGCTACTATAATCTTTGCATTGAAGATATAGAGACATTATCTCTATGGTGAAAAATGTGAGATTTATACTGATCACAAGAGTTTGAAGTATATTTTCTCATAGAAAGAACTCAACATGAGGAAAAGGAGATGGACTGAACTACTCAAGGATTATTATTATACGATACACTACCACTCAGGGAAGTAAAATAAGGAAAAAGATTCTTTGAGAAGAAATGATCATGGAGTTTTGAACATGATGACAATTGGAAAGGATCTTATTGTCATGGATCTAGTGAATATGGAAATGGGAATTACCATGGAAGGTGAAACATCGATACTTTTTCAAATGGTTGCCAAACCATCTTTACTAGAATAGATAATGAGTTCTCAGATCAGTGATGAAGAGTTTCAAAAGAAGATTAAAGCTGTGAATGATGGGAGATTGAGAGACTTTGGGTATTAAGAAGGAATTTTGAAATTTAGGAAGAGACTTTGTGTTCCTGATATACCTAATCGATAAAGGAAATTGTTAGATGATTCTCATAGTTCCAATTTATCTATATGTCTAGGGATCACCAAAATGTATATAGATTTGATGGAATGTTGTTGGTGGGACCACATGAAGAGGGAGATTTCTGATTTTGTGTCATGACTTATAGTTTGTCAACAAGTGAAAGCTGGAAGGAAACAGCCTGGAAGAGTCATGCAACCTCTTCCAATATCGGAGTGGGAATGAGATAATATTATGATGGGCTTTATCGTGGGACTACCAAAGACTTCTAGAAAGAACGATGCAATATGGGTCATTGTTGATCGTCTTACCAAGTCAACACATTTTTTTTTCTATAAGAGAATATATCGCACTTGAACGTCTAGAAAGACTATATATTAATGAATTTGTGAGACTTCATGGAGTAGCCCTATCGATTATTTCTGATCGTGATCCCTGTTTTACATCAAGACTCTAGAAGTGTCTTCAGAAGGCCTTGGATACTGAACTTTGTTTGAGCACTGCCTACCACCCTCAAATAGATGGACAATTAGAATATTCTATTAAAACCTTAGAATACATGTTGAGATCTTGCTCACATGACTTTCAGGGTATGTGGGATCAATATTTACCTATGGTAGAATTTTCCTATAACAATAGCTTCCATTCGAGTAATCAGATGGCACCATATGAAGCGTTATATGGAAATATATGTCACACACCAACCTATTAGGATGATGTTGGTGAATGAAAACTTGTAGGCCCAGAGCAGGTGAAGGAAATAATGGAAATGGTAAAGGTAATCCAAAACCACATCAGAGCATCTCAAAGTAGTAAGAAGAGCTATTCTAATAACCGAAGGAAGGATTTGGAATTTCAGGTAGGAGATCATGTTTTCTTAAAGGTATCACCATGGAAATGAGTTATATGTTTTGGTATGAAGGGTAAATTGAGTCCCAAGTACATCGGACCTTTCGAAATTGTAGAACGAATTAGGGCTGTAGCTTACCGTTTGAAGGAGGGGAGAATGTAACATCCCAATCTTCTTGCAAAGAGCCCTTCGGGTTTCTTTATAAGAGAGAACAAGTAATGAAAAACTGGATGACTCATCGCGTAAATGTTTTTTTCGAGAAACCATAAGACGGAAGAAGCAACATGGGAACCCGAGGAACATATGATGAAGAACCACCTGAGTCTTTTCATGCAGTAGTATTCTACAAATTTCGAGGCTAAAATTTTTTGAAGGAGGGGAGAATGTAGCACCCCAATCTTCCACGGTACGCTTCTCTTTGAATAATACAGTGTCGTGTGTTGTACGCAACTTCGAGTTCTAACACAAACCACAACCAATCAAAATAGGTGTTATGAATAGTAATACCCACTTTTTGAAATTTTATAAATTTTATCATTCAAAATGGACTTCATTTTTGGATTCAGAATATCGAAATTAGCCTAGGGGAAATTTTAGTAATTTTCTAAAAACATTAAATTTTTGATGAATATTGAAAAACACTAAGTCGTGGTTTAAAACTGAATTTTTATTTAAATAATTATTTATTTTATTTAAATTTAATTAAGGTCAAAATGGATACATAGTACCTATATAATATCAATGTAATTCATTGGAGCTATTTTAGAATCATTTTAGATATATAAAAATTTTATGGGACTTTTCACCGACTTTTACCTACCTCCTAGGAGAATTTAGAAATTATCATAAAACATACTTATTCCTCTTCTGTGAGTGGAATTTCTAAAATCTGAGAGGCATATTTGATATCAATGAGTAAAATGTTGTTCAATAAGATAAAAATATTTTTTTTAATAGTATCTTGTTACTTTTATTACCACGGTTAAAAATAAATAGGGTTATTAAGGGTACAAATGATATTAATATTATCCTAACACATGTCATAATTCAATTGGACAAGTGTATCTCGACGAAAAACAACCTTAGAAATAAAATATTATCATTTAGGTCCGCTTTTATTAGATTAGGACATTTATTATTATTTAATTCAACGAAAAGTTAAAAGAGTTAAAATCAAATTTTAATAACTAAACCATTTTTAATATAGGGTTATACACAAAATAAAATCAATTATAAATATTCATTACAAATGTAAAAATATTTCCTACATAATTTTATTTTATTTATAATTTTTAGACACAAATAATTTAATTTATTTATGACACAATGGTGATGCAGTAATTACCTAATTAATGAAATATTAAAATAATTGATATTATAAATATCAAAATAAATGTAATTTGAGACTTTTTATGAATTCCCCTAATTATATAGGTTAATATGACATAGTAGGACTAATTATATAAATTTGTTTCAAAGTAATAACGTTGTTATGAAATTATCAAAAACAAAATAACCAATAATATCAAAATTGACATAAAATTGTTTTTACAACAAATATTATATTATGAATTTATATTGTATTCCTAAAATCTATGGTTCTTCCAAGAGACATAAATAATGGTAGTTGTATCATTAATGGACCACTTGGGGGTCTCTTGGATGTTTATAGTATTTTTCTTGACTATATAATATAAAAATACAAAGAGACATGGTAAGTATCAAACTAATTAACCAAGAGTTAAAACAAAATGATAAGGTTAATAAAGTGGCCCAAACCTATCTAAAACCTATTGGTTGAGTGGGTTTCATCCTATCCCCACCTTAAAATTTAAATAATCCACTTTGGAGCCATTAGAAACCGAATATGAATTTATTATAAAATAATATTTCTAGCTTTTAGAAAGGTGCCCCTCACCAATCTTATAAAAGGGAACTCCCCCTTCTCTCAATTTCACACCTTGAAAGCCTTTGGGCTCGGCCAAAAACTACCCAAATACCCTATAAAATATCCCTTCTTCATCCTAGAGGCCTTAAATTAGTTAAAGTCCAACCTATGGAGCCCTTTTGATCAAATCAAAAGGAAGAACCCGAAGAAGAGGTAATGTTTTCACCACCCTCTTTCATGTTCCTTTCTTCTTCAACTTCATAATTCTCAGTTATTTCCATTCTAAAATAATAACTACATTATCTTCTATATACTTTGATGTTATTATAAATATGGTATAGCCGTATTCAGTATTCTATCCATCCTTTGAATGATATGTCACCATACATGCGTACGTACAACTTACCGTCTCCACATCGTGGTGTAATTGTTATTCAATAAATTATTATTCCGATGGGTATAATAATGATTTTTAATTCATGTAAATAATTAATATAACATGATAATAATTTTTTATATATGATATAACATCCAATTATATATTATTTTAATATCAAAAGAATGATATTGTCGCTCGTGTGTACGTACAGACTACCGTCTCCAGAAACACGATTAGATTCATTCTCCATCATATCCATTCAAGACTAATTCTCATTTGATGATTAAATGTAATGTTTAAGAACTTTATATTGTCTTTTATATGAATAAGATACAACCTGTCCATAAAAAATACTACTTATGTAACAAAACATATAAAAAAACAAGTAAGTTAACACCCAAAACGACGATAATTCTAAAATATTATTAACAAAGCATTATTAGAAGATCATATATGATATCATAATTATGTATATGTTTTTTGTATAATTTAATAACAATGTTTTAAATATTATACAAAAGGTTAACATACCATCGAAAAAATAAATGTACAAGTTAAGGGTTTATTTCACAATGTCTTCTTTATCCGAGGTTGTTTATATGTAACTATCTACTGAGACCTCTTTATCATCCATATCCATGTGTCTTAAAAATGTATTTAAAATCATTCTTAATATTTCAATGACTATGGGATAAAGTAATTTATACACTTTTTGACTTTTTATATGTTGTTTATAAAGGCATTTTTCTGTCGTTTTCCAAACAAAGTCATTTTTAACCTTTTTGACAGAATTATGGTAAGAATGTCTTTTTTAACATATATGGTGGGTGCTGCTATTTTCTGCCATTATAAAATCATTTAAGATTCCATTACAAGCTTATAAGAAATATTTCAAAGTAAATGTTTTATTTTTTAATTATGTGACTTTTAAATGATTTCAAAAAAAGAGATATTTCTCTCAAATAGTTCTGATTTCATATATGTCAACATCCTTTGCTGGATTTTAAGCTTATTTGATTTTGATTTATAGTGATACAAAACATCTATATTGTATTGAATGTTTTGTGATATGTTTGACTATAGACACTACTGTAAATTCGGGCTATAGCCATAGTTTTAAACCGTGGCTATATGTCATCAAACCGTGGCTATATGTAATAGCCAGAGTTTGAATAACTGTGGCTATGTTTGGCATGTGTATAGGCCTAGACCTATAGCCACGGTTCCAAACCGTGGCTCTAGATCTATAGCCACGGTTTGATCTATGGATATAGGTATACAGCCACGGATCAAACCGTGGTAATATCAGTATAGCCACAGTTTAGAACCGTGGTAATACAAGAGGACAGACACACTTTATTTCCACGGTTTTAAACCATGGCATTAGACCTATAGCCACAGTTAAAACCGTTGCAATTAACCAATAGCCACGGTTTTAAACCATGGATATAGGGTCTAAAAATCCATAAAAAATACACCCCCCCAACCCCACTACACAGCCCCCCACCCCCACTCCCCTTGCAGCCCCCCTCCCCCCTGCAGCCCCCACCCCCTGGACACCCCCACTCCCCTGCCAGTAGGAAAACCCCCTTACAACCACCGTACAAAGCCACCCCTAGACAGCCCCCTCCCCCTGTAAATCCCTTCCTAGACATCCCCCTTCCTGGACACCCCACCCTCCCCCAAATAAAATAGCCCCCACCCTCTCCCCTACACATCCCACCCCCCTGCAATCCCCTCCGTCCTGCAAAGCCTCCCCTGGACAACACCCCTCCCCCCTGCAAAGCCTTTCCTGGACAGCCATCCCCCCTGCAAGGCCTCCCCTAGACAGCCCCCTCCCCCTACAAATCCCCCTGTCGACAGCCCCCCCCAGTTTAATAATATTTTAATCAACTTATGCCAACATGGGAGATTAATGATTGGTTGTACAAAGTTCAAGTCATAATGATATTTATGTTACAGTGGAGCTGAATAGAACTATGGTTCCCAAAAATTGTTATGTACTGATTGATGTTGAATGAAGAGATATATGATTTCATTGCAACTATAACAATAAATATGTGTAGTTAAGAAGTTATTCTGAATGGAATGAATAAATAATCTAATATGGTAGCCCAACCCCCCCCCCCCCCCCCTACAACACCCCCCCTCCTGGACACCCCCCTGCCTGGACAACCCCCCTCCCTCCGGGACACTTCTCCTCCTCCCTAGACAACACCCCCCCTCCTAGACACCTCTCCCACTGGACACCCCCCTTTCTTGGACAGAATCCCCTCCCTCCCTACTGGACACCTCTCCCCCCTACCTGGATAGTACCCCCCCCCCCTTCCAGACACCCCTCCCCGCCTACATGGACAGAACCCCCTCCCTCCTGGACACCTCTCCCCCTCCCTGGAAAGCCCCCCTTCCTGGACAGCACCCCCCCTCCCTCCCTCCTGGACACCCTCCCCCTGCCTGGACAACAACACCCATGCTGGACACCCCTCCCCCCTGCCTGGACAGCAACCCCTACCTGGACAGAACCCCCCCTCCCTCCCTCTTGGACACCTTTACCCCTCTATCTAGACAACACCCCCACCCTCCCTCCTGGACACCTCTCCCCCTGCCTGGACAGCACCCCATCCCTCTATCATAGACACCCCTCCCCTCTTCCTGGACAACGCCACCCCTGCTGGAGACCCCTCCCCCTACCTGGACAGCACCCCCTCCCTCCTTCCTGGACACCTCTCCCCTCTACTTGGACAACACCACCCCTACTGGACATCCCCCCTCCCTCCCTCCTGGACACCTCTCCCCCCTGCATGGACATCACCCCCTCCTTCCCTCTAGGACACCTCTCCCCCTACTTCGACATCACCCCATCCCTCCTGGACACCCCTCCCCCGCTTCCCGGATAGCACCACCCATGCTGGACACCCCTCCCCCATGCCTGGACAGCACCACCCCTGCTAGACACCCCTTACCTAGACAGCCCCCCTCCTGGAAAACCACCTAGACAGCCCCCCCCGGGACAACCCACCCAAACACCACCTTGCTGGACAACCCTTGCACCACCCCTGCTGGACACCCCCCTCTTGGACACCCCCTCCCTAGTAGACCCCCCCCCCCTCCTGGAAACCCTATACTGTTGTGCTGCCTTTGGGTCCATTGTGGGTTTTTGGTGATGGATTTATCCATTGGAAAGGGATATGAATGTAGAGTGGAATTTTTAGCTGGTTCTCAGCTTATGTGGGTCATGCAGGCGATGTTCTTGTGGGGGTACTTTTTTCTATTATGGTTTTGGGTGGGTGTGTGGTGTTTATAGTGCAAGGATCTTGGGTAGAGGATGAATAATTATATTGCATGGGGATGATTCTAGAGGGGCTTCTAGTGTGGTGTGTATAGAGTCACATGTTATTATTCTAGGTGCAGTTATAGAGGATAGGGTTCATGGTGTGGGTGATTCAAGCGGGGATTTCTTGTTTTTGGTTTATTGGATTATTTTTGGGTTGTGGTTTTCCTACTACTAGGATACATGTAGGGGATTTGTTATGGATGGATGTGGTTGAGTTTTTGGTTGACTGGTTGGGAGTTCCTTTGGTGGAGGGTATTTTTAATATGGTGATCTGTGGATATTGTTTTCTTGAGTCTTTGAGTGTTAGAATATGGTGGTCTGGTGCCATGATAAAGTATAATGTTTCCTTGGATTCAAAGTTCATGTAGTAGTAGGTGGTTCATGTTGCGTATGGACTAGGGTTGTTATTCCTAGAGGAAGGTTTTCTTTATTGGATCGGTTCTTTCCAGAATCCTTTTGGGTTGTAGTAGCTATTCTAGTGTGAGAGGCTAGGAGGTTTGGGTTTTGTTTGTTGTTGGGTGGGATGACATCAATTGTTGGTGTTTAGGGGAGAGGTGTTGTGTTTGGGTGGAAGGTGGATGGTTTGGGGTTTTGTAAGGGTACAGAAAGGTGGGTTTGATTGATGGTGATTATTGTAGGTGAGTTGAGTGGTCTGTTGTAGGGATTATGTGGTTCTGAAACTATTAACTTTTTGTGAACAATACCATGAAATATTGGGTCATATTTTATAAGAGGGTTGAGGGATTTTAGGATCTGCACCTTCAGTTCATATTCAAGAAGAAGATAATTCAATGTCCATAATAGATTGCCAAGTTCATGAAAAGAGAAAAATAATTAGATACAACATCTCTAATATAGAACCTGAAATATATTACCTCAATCTATAGAATAACATTTGGGGTAAACATAGTTTCAGGCCCTTGTAATATGGAATAGTCTGAGGAACAAACCTACATTTTAGGGTACTATAGTTCGAGCAAAAAACATAGTGGTTTCAGTATCTAGTGAATTTACTCAACCATAAAATAGAGAATAGAAAGAGGACTTAATTATCAATCATGATTAAAATAAGAATCAAATGTCTTTTACTAAAGAACAAGTTAAATACAATGATAAAATAAACCATCAAGATCAACTAATAGTCTTTGAAACTAAAATGATAGTCTAAATCCACTCAATTTCTATCATAAATGATTACATAGACACGAAACTGTTTATTGATACTGATATTAAAGTGGTTTTTCAGACTGCATTCTTTGCCTCTATTTAGAAAATTGGAGATCAATCCTATCCAAATGATGATATAGGACAATCATCTAAAGAAAAAGATGAAAAATATTTTGATTCATTGAATACATAATCAAAGGAGGTGGTGTGGCTGCTGGGAGATTTCCAAAATATTGGGTGATTATTTTTGGTGCTACAGATAGTGGGAGATATAGTTGAGTATTTATGTGAGCTTCTAGATATAAAAATCAAGATGGATGTATGGTGAGGGATGGGTGTAGAGGCTAAATTTATGGCTGGTGTTGTCTTAGAGGTGTTGGAGGTTCTGTTTCCATGGACTGGTTTGTTAATAGAGATTGGGTGCTATTGTTGACTGTGAGTTGGTAAATGGGTTGTTGGCCGTTTTTTGTGTGGTGCAGGATGCCTCTTTTATGGGGTGTGTTGCAGGAGTGGCATGGGCTGGTGCTGGTGGATTTGGATGTAAATTTGATTTCATTCCTAGTTTCTGGACATTTCTGTTGGATTATAGGTGTCGGTGCTATTACTGTTGAGTGGGCTGTGAAGAAAAACAGGTTTGCACACTACTTGACAGACAAGATGACCAGACCAAGCCGATTTTGAATAATGAATTTAAGTAGAACAAATGCAATCCTCTTGGAGGTTTACACTTGAGTAGTGAGACTTATGTGGAGAATACATTTAGCATTGAATAGAGCCCTTAACCCCCACTTGGTTAGGACAGTGCATCTCCCATGGAGATGGCCATGGCACCTGATGTTCTGGGTGTTTCAAAGACTTCTCTAGACAGTTACCCAAATCAAAATTTGGTTACCTAGGGTTTTCAAGATTTGAAAGATGTCAACCCAAATCTGCCTATTGAATTTGTCATGAATTAGAGGTGTATATTTTCATCTTATCAAGAGAAACCGAGCCTGGTGGACACACCACAGATTCACCCAGGTTCTAGAAAAAAGATGGAAAAATATTCAGGTGCATCAAATGACAACCTTGCTACAAATATTTCAGGTACATCTCCTCCCCTTTTTGTCAATCATATTATTGGTATTTCATAGACTTCAGATAACATTAATATTCCTACTAAATCTGAGAAGGGACATACAGAAATTCCTTTTCATGGCCTTTGAGAGTGTTAACCTCATGCGAAGAAGTCAGAGGAAGAGAACGTTTCTCTTAAGATTGGCATCTATAAGGATTTTGATACCCATAAATGGAGTATTGTCATTGAGATAAATCGTAGTCATGTGTTCTCAAATAGATTTATGAACCTAGTTAAAACTATTCTTGGATCCTCACAGATGTCAATTCTTGTGAACGATGCACCGAGAGGGTTCTTCTCTTGCTCATGGGCGGTACAAAAAGGTGACCCCTTATCGGGTATACTGTTTGCAATTTCAGAGGATTACATAAGCCGATGCATCAATGTGCATTCTTATCTAAGTATTTATAAGAGGATTAGATATGGTTTTAATGATCATTCCCCACCCCATCTTCTCTATACTGAAGACATTGTATTGATGGGGAAGGCTTCAAAGAGAACCATATCCTATATAAAGGCTCTTTTCACTCACTATGAGGATGTGGCTGGATAGTCCATAAGCTAGGAAAAATCTTCAATTGTTTATGGAAATGGAATTCCTATTGGAAAAATAATAGGATCACTTGATACCTTCGGGTGAAGAGGGGATCTTTTCCCTTTCACTTGATACAAATGGTTGTGAGGGCTTATTAAGGAACATCAAATCCTGGTGAGAAAATATATATGGACAGGATCAATCATTGAAAGGATGTTGGTCACAGTGAAGAGGAAAGAATTCCTAAAACCTATGGAAATGGGAGGATTAGGGGTCAAGGATCGTCATACCATTAATGATGGTCTGATTGGAAAAATCACTTGGAGGCTGATCTCAAATGATGTTGATGATGATTTTTTGTCGAGAAGGTTCACAAAACGGCTATATAATGGATATAAAAACTACCTTGAATCCTCAGTATGGGATTCCTTTAAGTAGTGTTATGCAATGATAATGCATGATACTAAATGGTTGGTCAGTAGAGACTCCACTCATAATTGCTAGAACACCTTCTGGTAGGACCAGCCCTTGCATTCTATGAATGTCCCATATAAAGTTGCTTCATTGTCCTTCATGGGTTTTCTCTCATATCAGATTTCATATGATTTGAATACTTATGTCTATTTTTTGTCTCAAGTTAATAATTATGCATTTATAGATTGTGAAAAACTGATCTGGCTTCATAGAAAGATTGGAATTTTTGACCCCAAAGAGTTTTACATGAATCCATGTGGTGGTGCTGACCAAGCCCCAAGCTGGCTTATCATGTTAAGGGATCTATTCATTCGGTCATCCTGGTTTCTCCTTCTTTGAATAATTTGAAAAAATAGAATTCCTACCTCTGAAAATTTGAAGTGAGTTGGATTTCAGATGGCCTCCAGGTGTGCATTATGTAGGGCTGCAGAATACAACACATAACATGTGTTTATGGAGTGCGTACATGCTCGGAAGCTCTGGAGTTATCTGGGAATGTTGTTTTGGCTTGCGGTGGACTCTGGCATTCTGCTTACGGATCTAATGCACGGTCAGCTGCATATGAACTGTAGTGATTAGTTGGACAACCTCCTCACTGCTGCTATTGTGGCAGTCATTGTGTCCTTGTGGGATTCGAGGATTATGGCTCTATTTGATGGCGCACATGATGCTATCTGGAAGGGAATGATCTCCATCCACAAGTATGTGTATGCTGGGTCAGTAGTCCGGGATGGTGAGACATCTAAAACAATTTAAGACATGCAAACTCTAAGGTTTCTTGGAGTTTCGGGCTAACCACGCAGACCTCGGATGCTTAAGTATATTAGATGGATACCACCGATTACTAGAAAGGACTCCCCGTGGTCGCACTGCGAGGCCGATGGTCGCTTCCCCTGTATCTCCACAACAGATTCGTTTTCTAAAAACCAATATCCCCCCTTTATTATTCCCCCTTCTAAACAACATCCCACAGCAGCATAGAGACATGTCAGCCAGGTTAGCTGTGAAGTTATAAATGTAAGAAAGGTTCCCCTAGAGCCCCATAAATTCATTAAGAATCTGAGGGAGTGAAATTGATAAAACTGAACTTGTTTTTTTAGATTCAAACTCAATCTCATGGTATCACACTACAAATCTATCGAATTTCCCTAGCGATACCCTGAAAACACATTTTACCAGATTCATGTTTAGGTTTTTCTACTGCAACTTGTTAAATATTGTTTAAAGATCTTTGAAATAATCATATCACTTTTGAGATTTGATAACCATGTCATTAACAAAATCATTAAACTATTCATTCTAAGAAGGTATTAATGATATAATGTGTTTACTATTGGTATGTAGTGTCATCATTATTTAATCGAAAGGGGATGACTTAAATGGTGTGGGCTAGATTTCAGGTGGCTGGGGCCTAGTTCGGGCTCGAATGTAGGTGTAAGGGGGCTAGAATGCTGGTGGAAGGGGGCTGGTTGCAGGTGCTGGGGGGATGGTGCAGTCTGATTCAAAGGTGGAAGGGGGGCTGTTGCGGGCTGGAATGCTGGTGGCAATGGGCTGAATTGAAGGTGGAAGGGTTCTGGTGTGGGATGGATGTGGCTAGAGTAGGGACAAATAATGGCATTACCACGGAGTGACAGTGGCGTGACCGCGGAGTGACCGTGGTGTGACCGCGGCGTGACTGAGGTGTGACCGCAGCGTGACTGCGGCCTAACCACTGTGTGACCTCAGTGTGACTGCGGCGTGACCGCGGCGTGACTGCGGAGTGACAGCGGCGTGACCACGGCGTGACCGCAGTGCGTTGGCCTGGTCCAGCGACATCCGCAGGGCATCATCTTTCGGCCATGATTAAGGGAATGAGAGGAGGCATGGCAACATTCCGTTCGTCACCCCACTGGTAAAAATTATGATTAGTCAATCTCAACATTGATCACAAGACTCCTGGAATACTATCACTATGGACCGCCGCATGGTGTCGTTTTGGAGCAGGGACAAATCACGGCGTGACCATGGCGTGACTGTGGTGTGACCGTGGCGTGACCGAGGTGTGACCGCGGCGTAACCGCGACATGACCGCTGTGTGACCACGACATGACCATGGCGTGACCACGGCCTGACTGCGGTGTGACCACCGAGTGTTGGCCCGGACCAGCGACATCTGCGGGGCAACATCTTCCACTTAGTTTCAAATAGGATGATATGGATGGAATGTGAGAATGTTTTATCAGAAGATTTAAAGAAATGAATTCTAATATATGATGACTAGAGGATTCAATGACCCCAGATATACCTAATTCGGTGAGGGCTCGAATGAAGGTGGAAGGGGGCTGGAATGTAGGTGGAAGGGGGCTGGTAGCAGGTGCTGGGGGGATGGTGCGGGCTAATTCGAAGGTGGCAGGGGGGCTGTTGCGGGCTGGAATGCTGGTGGAAGCGGGCTGAAATGAAGGTGGAAGGGGCTGGTGTGGGCTGGATGTGGCTGGAGTTGGGCCAAATCATAGCATTACTGCGGCGTGACCGCAACGTGTTGGCCCGGTCCAGCCAGATCTGCGGGGTAGCGTCGTCCACTTAGTTTCAAATAGGATGATATGGATGGAATGAGAAGATGTTTTCTTAGAAGATTTAATGAAATGAATGCTAATCTTTGATTCCTAGAGGATTGGATGACCCCTGATATACCTAATTCGGTGAGGTTAGGAGATCTAGCAATGTGTATGAATACATAGATGAATACCCCATGGGATTAGGAAAATCACAGGTTACATAACATGTAATCTGACATTACCGGTACTGTGGGACCTCTATGCTATGGAATTGGGATTTTGGTTGGATATAAATGTCACATGCCATGTGACATGGTCACACAACATGGGACACATCTTAAAAGTCTAACGACACTTAAATAGTGTCTTGTTTCAAAAAACCATTTTAATAAAAAGAGGGAAACCCCCTACATGGATATAAAAAGGGTCAAGTACGATGTGTGATTTAAGACTAACAACGACATCAAGTATAAGGAAAACATCAATTCAATAATGTTAAGAAAGGTATACCACTGTGAGTTTTTGCAGACAACGCACCTCCATTGGAGGGGTTTTATTACAAAACGATGACTTATTTATCAAACGAAACAATTATCTTAACTAACACTTATTCAAGAATTCCAATTTAATATAAACATGAAAAATTAAGAAGGCAACTAAATGGAATTTTAATCAATCTTGAATTAAATAGTCTAGGAGAGGGACCCTACCTCAACCTCACGGAGTGTTTTCTTTTGACGACAACAACTCGAAAATTCCTTTTTCCGCTTGCACGCATATGCAACTTAACAAATATACAAAGACAGTTATCCCCAATTTACATATTTGCAAGGCCAAATATGCACAATGGGGTCCTTAGATATATGTTTATACTTCCATATACCCCTTTACACTTACACGCGTATGCATTTTTCATATCTTTATATAAGCACCCCTAGCCCCAATATATATATTTAAACTGCCATGAGTGAATATATATAAAGGGGAAACTTATATATGCATATGCCTACCTATGCATACACATATAAGCCTTCATCAATGGAAACTCGAATCCACCTCAATGAAATCCTAAACACACAACAAAAATCTAAGGAACCCAAAAATCAAAATATCCCAAATTAAAATTGGGCCAAAGAATAAGAACAGAATAAACCTGACCCAAATCTTGAACTAATTATCTTCGATGGTGGTGGATTGAACTGTTCGTATCATAAGAAACCACCTATAAGAAAATAGTGGGAAATGAAATGAGATATAACAACTTCCTATATATATGTGATCAGTGTGTCAACTGTACATGATAAATGATACATGAATTCATAACCAACAATGAACAAATAATATTCAAATTGATGTGTATATCCCAATACTAAATAACATGATCATTAATAAAGCTCTTTATTTTTCAAACATCACCGTCAATTGCCTATTCAAAAATAAAAAATCACCAAAATATGAAAATCAAGTAAACCTCCATCATCACTTAAAAGCGACAAATAGGGATTAAACATTGTTCTTAACCTAGATAATTCATTCCTTGAATGTATAAAATACCTAAAACTCTTCATTCCTATATCCTTCTTAATTTTCTATATTGAAACCTTATTTTTTAGCATGTTCTTTTTCTAGAATTCACCTTTATTCTTAGTTTATATAGGTTTATAAATTTTATAAAGTAGAGAATTTTCCTTATTTTATTCTTACTCAATCCGCTTGGATTTATCAAACCAGTTTTATAATATGATTAGTAAATCTTTGAAATAAAAATTTAAAACTCTAGATAGTCATTATAATTATGATGAATAAAGTGGAAAATAATGAAAATTATGGAAGGATTCCAATTTAAGATACAATGGATGATATCATGTAATTTAATTGACACATCAATTTTACACCTAAAAATTCCATAAAAGCATTATATGTTATGTTCCCTAATCATGATATTATAGATACCTCTCTAAAAGTAATGTTGGGGTGGGAATTAAAATTTTTTCTTAAAGGAAAGAATTATGTGGGGCTGATGATATAGAACACTCATAGTTCATGGAATGAAAATAGAAAGCACTATAAGATATATCAACTACATTAATAATTTCCATCATTGTTTGAAAAAAATTATGATGATATATTATCACTTTCCATGAGTTATTATTGGTGTTTCCACTATATAACTACAATTATATTCTCTCAAGTATCTAGCGGGATAATTACAAGGTATAAAATTTACTAATTTAGTTGATTCATGTGATGAATAATTAAGGATAAAATATAAAATAAATTTGAAGATGTTAACAGTGGTAATATGGAATGTATATTCACATTTCCAAATATATGTGTTCAAGGTGAAAATTAGCAGACACTGAGTAAAAGATAACAAGAAGCCAAAATAAAACAATACAGATAATGATAAAATTGAAAAATAATATGAAAGGTATAATTTAAAAGAGGTAAAACTTATAGAAAAGAGAAAAGAGAGACTACATGAATGTTCTTATCACTCTCTTCTTCCCCTGTTCTCTGTCTTCCTCCTCCTGCAATTCTCATTCTTCACAACTGCTGTATAAAAATATACAAAGTCTTTGTTATCCAGTTTATAACAAAAGCATGACAATTCATGTTGGTTTTGTGTTCTTTTTTATAGAACCTCACACACAGCCCACTGAAGTTGGAGACTCTAAGGAGAAGATCATTTTCAAAACTCTATACCTGTCACATTATAGGAGGTTGATGTGGTCAGGTCCCAAATTAGTGGTTACTGTGTGGTAAATTGAGGGGTTATAGCAGTGCATATCAGTGTGGAAATGGGATTAAGTGCAGAATAATATTAAAAATAATTACGGATTAAAAAATTCAACAAGAATTATGGATGGGGAAGAAGGAAGAGACAAGGTATTACCTCTAGTGTTGAGGGTTGTGGGGGAGAACTGTCGGGAATGGAGGAGGAGGGGAGGTAGCTCAGAGCAGCTTCGCTAGGGGTGGGTTGGGCTAAGGAGGGTCACAGAAAGGAGGGGTCGAGGGTTTGTAGGGTTGCTGGGGAAAAGGTGTCGGGGAGGGAGATGGGGGTGTCAACCTCAGCGTCAGAAGAGAGGCGTTGGGGAGGAGGCATCAGGGAGGAGGGTTTCTGTGAGGAGGAGGGTCGTGGCGAGGAGGCGTTTGAAGAGCGGCGTCGAGGAATAGGGTCGTGGTGAGGAGGCATCGGGGAGGAGGAGGGCGCGGTGAGGAGGAGGTCATGGTGAGGAGGAGGGTGTGTCGAGGAAGAGATTGTGGGGGAGGAGGAATCGCGAGGGCAGGAGGGGTTCATCGTAAAATGGGAGGGTTTGAGGATTGGATAGAATGAAGGGTTTCCAACAAATATCCACAGTCATCCTATTAAACTGTGTCTATAAACAAGATATAGCCACAGACCGATATAACCGTGGTTATAGGTCCATGGTTATAGCCTGAATTTCTAGTAGTGGGATATGTTATTTTTATACAATTCGTGGTTTATGGAGAATGTATTGACATTTCATATGCTAGTTTTAATATGAATATTTATGTTATTTCTAAACCTGTTCATATGAGGAATGCATTGGATATAATAAGTGATGGGTGGAGCCCGCTATAGCTTCTCGATGCATCGGTAGGTCTCATGAGACAAACAAGTGTCTTGGCATAAGGCCTTGACAAAATCTTATTTGTAGTCTCCACAAAAGGCATTGGCTATGTGGTTATGATAGTCTGGAATTATGCATTCCATCATTATGAAAGTGGTTATTGATATTTCATGTGATTATTCAACTAGTAAATATACGTGTGAATAATTAGATGTAATTATTTCATTTTATCTTTTCCATATTATGCTGAAGTTCATGTTTAAAAGGATTTTGTTTTAGTTATACATTGCCTTAAATGTTTATTATTATTTATAAAAGTTTTCTCTATATTTTCATCCTTACTGGGCATCTAAGCTCACCCCTTTCAATGTTTTATTTTTCCCAGGATGTGAAGAAGTAATTTATGAATGACCTGTAGGGATAGTATGAGGGTATATGAAGACAAGATGTTATTGTAGTAGTTTTACCTTTATGATGTAATGTAAACTTTATGGATATATCTAGTTATTCCAAGGCTACTAAACTAATCGGCCTTTCGAGACTCGATCTTTTTGTGATCATGCCAATATTATGTAATAATGCACCGTCTCTAGTTAACTGGGGTCATGGAATTACAATCATAACCACTTAATGTTTTAAATATTATTATATAATTTTCAAAGTTTATTTTAAAGGAAAATAATTTCAAATATATTTTATTAATTTTTAGATTTAAAAGTTTTTTCAGAGTGGAAATGATTTTTCTTCAGGAAATGTATTAATTTATTTTTAAGACTTCCTTTATAATATTTTAATTTTATTTTTAGAGAAAATAATTGACAAAATATTTTATGAACATTTAGCTTTAAAATTTTATATTCAAACTGGAAAGTACATATTCCTCAATAAATGTTTTGAAGGATTTTTAAATCTTCATTTATAATATTGTAAGTTTATTTTCAATGAAATGTATATTAAAAATGTTTTATGTTGTAAAAAATACTATTCATAATGAAATTGTTATTTTTTCATGAAATGTTCCATGTGGTATTTCCAAATCATTTTTAATCTAGGATGATATCATTTTGTTTTAATTATTGTTTACTAGGAATAATATATAATGATACCAACTTTATTCATTCTTTTGATGGTTAATATTTTTTCATGAAATATTGATGAAACTAATTTATTTTTCTTATATAATTCTATGATGAACTGATGAAATATTTATGATTTTTTTTATTTAAATGGTTTATGGTGTTATAATGAAATGAATAATGTTTTATGATACTATTTCAGACATATGTATGGTTTTCATTATGATATGTGGGGATCTATATCTCCCTTTAATTAATTAGGTAAAGATGGACAACTCATTAGTAAATATGTTTTGAGTTAGCTTGATTACATATTCAAATTGTTATGTGTGAACTTGATTACATTTTAAGAATGAAATCCATAAAGCTAATTAAATTTTCACAATTTTATGCATTTACCAGATTAAATGTTAACAATGTTTTTCATGGACCTAGAGTCCATTTCCATATGTTTTTTAATGGAACTTGTTTCATTTACGTAACTAAATAAGAGGTCATGGTTTCATCTCCTTACCTCAATAAGTGAACCTGTTTTAATTTAAACTTATTCACTATTTTATAAGAATACTTGTATGAAATAAATATATGTATTATGGAAATTTTATGTTTTCCTGGATCATTTTATTTGATCCTTTTTTGTTTTAAACGTGTGAAGTGAAAGGGCCTTTCGTGGATTTTCAAAGAAAAATATAGTTTAACTAGGCCTAAATAAACCATTTGGAGTTTGACCATTTCTATCAAATTGTGTATTTGTGGTAGCTTCCATGTGTCTAATTAGGTTTAATAGGTTATGATTTATACCAATAGAATCATTAGGATTCAAAAGGCATTTGTTTATGGAAATTATAACAGTGGAATTAGCATGGTTCCAAATTGCCTATTTGAGGAAAGAACCAACAACAGGAAGCACTATAAGCCGTTTATTCAATAAAACAACAATGTTATCATATTTTTATTAATAAAGACTTGATTGTGTTTTGTATTTATATTTTATAAGTGTATAAGATCATTGGATATAGTATTAATGGTTTAACCACTATATGTCCTATGTATTTCTTCAAGGCATGCTGGGTATTTGAAAACATAATGCAACCATTTGAATTGGAATACCCAACACATATAAGTTTGGTGGATAAGCATGATAGCCAACAAAGACTGTTGGGGATGATAATTTTTATGTTTGGGAGGTTGTATGATCTTATGGTTTTGATAGGTTGAAAATGTTATGTATTTTGGGTCTTTCACTAAGTCGAGGGACCTAATTTAAAAATTAGATTCGAAAAGAAATTTCATGAGTTGTAAATAATTATAATGTTCTTTTGGGTATTAATATCAGATATTTTTATCACGAATTCAGATGAGTTTAGAGGGCATCAGGATTTGAAGATATAGTTTTGGATGAAATATCCTTGACCACGTAGTTGTCAAAAATTTAGTACTAATAGTACAACCCAAACCGTGTGGCACATTTTTACAGGAACACAATTTGTTTAATCTTTTTGAGGGGAAATATAAAACTATATGATTTAGTGAATAGTGAATGATGTAATCAAACTGTTGGTTCGTGGTTTGTCTAAATGTATGTTATACCCATGTGAGGTGAGGGTGTTTGGATTGTAAGGACCCCACAGTTGGAGCACGGTTTTACTAACTATGTTCCCCAACTACGTGACTCTATAAAGTTCCTAGTAGACGATAATTTTTCCATTTTTCTATTAAAAATAAACCTCCCTTCATCTTTCTCATATAAATATAATCGGTCCACAATTGTAGATCCTCCTCGCCAACCACCTAGTCCTTAAGGGATATCCTCCAATTCAGCTTTAATTCGATCATCATTCGTTGAATTATATCTGTCTTGGTAAGTCTATGTTTCATATTAGTTTGTTTTTCAATTTTTTTCATTTTGGATGATATTTCCATAAGATCTTGTATTCCCTATTTTCAATGTGTTTTTTTATTATTCCATATTCTTTCATTCTGGCCCAAATCAAAAGATGACAATGAATGAGTGAATCTTACTAAGCAGAAGGTAGGTGGCCAATGAATTTTACCTCAAGGAATCATTATTTTAAAAAATCAGCACACTATACATTCTAGGAAATGTTTATTAAATGTAAAAATACATTAATAAATTTTTTTCCATGAATTAAAGGCCTTCACGACTAATTTTACTACATTAAAGTATTCTCTCCTCATTATGAATCACCCCTAAGGGTGTGTTGTATAAATTTATAAAGATGGTATGACTAGTTATGTGATTAACCTCCTTTTTAGGTGTTTGGTTTTGGTCCTTATGAATGTTATTGATTACTTTAATTTAAAGGGATAGTATTATACGATTTTAGGTCTTTATACATTGGATATGTAATTAGAAAATGATATAAATTGTGTTTACATGCCTTATGATTGAATTGGAAAATTTATTTAAATTAAATGTGAGTGGTAATACCATTTCACCTAGACTTTATTTAATTATGATTTGTAATCATGTACTTTTTTAGGTTTATGGTAACTTGATAAATTGTTATATCATTCATAACTTTATTCTTCAACCTGATATTATCTTAAAGGTGTGGCATGCCCCATGAAATTCATGGTTTCTCATTATGGATATCATTGTTTGGGATCATGGTACACAAAGTAATTCATTGATTCCTATGACAAGTCAGATACCAAACATGGATTTTATCTTTGTATTCAATTCTAAATGCCCCATCTTAACAAGAGTGTTGTGTATATATATAAAAATTAAATGTAATTACATAAATGACTCTCCTTGGATTTAGCATGATGTAAAGACCACTTTTTATTATTTCATTGGATCTTTTAAATTACCTCACTGAGGCCACCTAGTACATGTTCCTTGGGATAGGGATGAAATTCTTTATTATGTTTAATTTATAAGGGTACACCCATAGAGATTTGACATTGCTAAGCCACAGAGATGGTGGAACCTTACATGATTAATACTACCTATAAATTCCTTTTTTGTATTCCTTGGTTCCTAAACATATAAAAATAAATTTATTAAAAAAATTCTCAAAGATAATCTAACATATTATGACATATGTATGGTCAGTGAGGTGACCCAGAGGAATATGAGATCTATATTTATAGTTTTAAATTATTGATTTAATTCCCAACATTTCATATTACAAAATATTATTACATTTTACATCCATATACTATATAGAATTAGACACTTTTTTCGGGATACTATGTTTTAATCAATCCCTGTCTAGGCCATAGATTTTTACATGGAATGACCACCTATATACTGCTCAAGATCTAAAAAAGTTCCTAGATATGGAAAATTTATTTTCATTATAATGGGATCTTGGTAGTAGGTGATTGAGTCAGTGTTCAAGATTCCAATATTATAGGCTTGGTCCTTTCTCTTTTTTTATACTTGTATTTCATCTCATCCTTCTACCATGTGCTCATATTGTATTTTAATGTTGGAATGAAATAATTTTTTATATAATAGTAGTTATCGTTTATATCGGATTATTAGTATCCATAAATTATTTACATACAATTTTTCATTATATTATTTATACTGATTAATTAATGAATAATACACTATTTTTATCTAGTATTATTATGATGGTATAGTATCAACACCACCACACCATATACTGAAACTTTTATTTGGAAGCCTCAAGCATATAGGGAGGAATTTATGAGGTTATGTGACTGACTGAGTTTGGTTTCATTGAAGTGAACTGAGTCTAGGACATCACAATTCACAAGACATCATGAAAATATTTGAAAAATGAATGTAAGAATATATATATATATATATATATATATATATAAAATCGAGTAACATAATCCCTATAATCTGTAGAAACACAATTTATTCAATCATCTTGAACAGATGAGGCACAACTAGAGGACCCTTGTAAATTGTGCACATAATGAGATATTTGGAAATATCATACATCACTTATCTTGATATCTCCTTATAATGATCGCTTTGGTGGTAGGGCATAATGTTTGAATCTATGTTCTCAAGATAAATATTAAATTCATTAAACATTGATGATAAAATCAAAAAAATGTAAATATTATACATCATCCAAGTTTTTCAAATATAATGATATTTCCTCCTTGCTCACCTCCTAAGTAGGTAAATCTAATTAAGATACTTTACCAAATAAATCTTCTCTTCATGGAATATGAAAATGTGAAACAATTCTATGACACTCATGGATGTTACTTCTAATTATGAGATCATATCTGTATCTATAGATCCTGGAGATATATATGTTGATAAACTAATAATTTTTTTTAATAAATAAATAATGAATTAATTAATTTATATATATTGTAAAAATATGTGTGTTGAAATAATTTCATATTATTTTATTAGTCTAAAAACATTTTACCATGTCCTAATAGCCCGCACCATTGGACTCAAAATATATTATCAAGAAACCATTTAGTTGGAAAGGATTCATATTATCCTTCTCAAAACCAAGAATATGTCCAATAAATTCATAAGATGTTATTTGGGTGGGTGGTCTATGAAATTGATACCATGATTCTCTATGATCCATTTTATTGAGTCCTTAATACAGAAATCATGATTCAAATTTCCTCAACACTTTCCTCTGATTTTTTATTCAATAGACTGTGGTTGTTAAATGAAATATTTTTTTGATGTTGATCCATCGTCTTTATTTAGACTCCCAGATAATTAAATGGTACTTTGAATATAACCTAGTCAATATATCAACTATTTTTCCATTTTAACTCAGATAATAGAAGGATTTTTTAATTTCATATTTATTTAATGGATTTTTTTTATAATGAAAAAATATCATTTTTATCAGTTTATTGTCTTATTAATTTTATATGGATATTACCTAGTTGATAAAACATGTCATTATAATATTTGTTTTGCATAATCCACTTATATTACATTGTCATTCTTATCTTTTTATCTTATTTAATTTATGCTATATTTTTTAATCATCCTATATACGTATATATAAGTAAAAAAATAATAGTAATGAATTTAATAAAATAATATTAATAAATTGACTTGATCATGAGATTTATAATGGAATATTTATTGATTAGATAAAAAATAAGCCTATAACCCTAGAGAAAAATTATTTGATTTACACTAAATGTCTATTAAGTACACATTTTGTCCACTGGACACATGACCACTACATCTTGTGGAGTTAAATGTCATGTATTGACGTTACACAATGTGTAAGCCTACAAATTTTGTGTCACCTAAGAAATAAATACACAATATAATTTCAAACTATGTAATGGAACCATGCATGGCATGGAATGATTGGAACAACTACCATTGTGTATGATTTACTAATGCTACATGATGTATAATTAGGTTACATGTTGTCTAATCTAGTCATACAACCAAAATCTTTAACACCTAGTAATGGCTTCTAATCAAGTTCTTGGTATATTATTGGCTATATAATAGTGAATGAATTCATTATCTCAAAATAATGGATAAATAAGAAAAAATACAACGAAAATATAATAATAATAATTATGGTATTTATAAATAAAATTAAATAATTATAAATTTTAACATAATCATTGTGATAAATCTTGGGTGCTATTGGAATAGCATACGCATTAGATGGGAAAATTTCAATCTTTTTTTAGATTCAATAGAAAATCTAGAGGAAGAATGAATATGATCATCAGGTATATGGAATATACCCAAAAAACAAATAATATCAGATCCATGATTATAGGATCATTCATGTGAAATGTATAATGCATTTAATAATAAGAATTAATCATCCCCGAGATTCTTTCTTCAATGAAATTTAAAATCATTTAAAACTAGTATTCATTTATTACTAATGTTTATCTAATAGGATCCAAAAATTAATTCCTATAATAGTGATCAACATGTGCTCGTCAATCATTGAATGATATCGATGGATCTTTGAGTTCTAGCATGGATGATCCAACCATATTTCATTTTTCATATTGATCACAAAATAGTCCTTCAACCATAAGGATTGATTTTATTTTGTTATTGATATTTAGAGGAGGTGAAGTATCAAATCCCTCCTTATAGTAACCCAATAGATATTATTCATGAAGAGAATTATCAAATGAGATGATGCATTTTTTACAACACAAATGATCTTGTAGTCCACCATTGTCTCTGAAATGGTGTAATTAGGGATATATTGATCTATTTTTCAATATTAACAAGTTCAAAAGGACCCATAATCAAATATTAAACGTAAAATGTTCTCCATGTCAATAATATAAATATTATTATTATTATATAATTGGACACACTAACTAAAAAAATAAATATAATGTAAATTATATAAAAAATCATTATTTATTAAATTATATTTCAGATTGTATCATTTAATTTATAGGGAATATAACATAGCCAGTCCACCATCCATAGCATTTATCAAAAATTAAAAAATAAATAAATATAATTTTTTATAAAATAATTAAATATTATACTAATGATCTTACAAATAAATAATGAGTTTAATATTGATATAACTAAATAAATATTTTTTTTAATAACATTCATTATTTATTTCCATTAGAATAAAAAATTGGTATATAAATATTTACATTGATTTTCTTTCGAATAAATAATTATTTAGAATTCAACTAAGACATATAAATATGGTGACTGAATATTTGTGATCAAAAAATCATAGATAAATATTATTCAATGGATTGAATAATTACATTTCGTCTAATTGTTAAGCTGTGATAGAATTTAGCTATAATAAATGGATTATTAATTATGTGTCCCTCTAGGCCTCTTTCCTAGGATAATTAAGAAGGATATCCTAATTTCCATAATTATAATATAGAAACACAACAAGACATATATATAGAAGGATGTTAATGTTGTAACTACAGGACCCACAAAGAACTCTCACTATGTAATATAATATTATTATTATGATGTCTCAAATAAATCAAGTATTATACTTGTGACAATAATATATACAATGGATATTTATTTCATTGAATTCTTGAAATAAACCCATAGATCACCATGTCCATGGAATTTTAGATTGATAGTTCCAATCCAGTCAAATTTATTATGATATATACTTTTTTATATGAAAGGGATATATCCTATGTTTATTTTTTCATCAACATTATATAAATCATGACACACCAAATGTATCACACATCTCCATGAGTATAGTCCACTTAGTTATGTGAAATAAATCAATGTATATGAATCATGATATGAATTAATATTAATATAAAGTCTATGGATCATTGTATATATATTCATAGATAAGAATGAACAATGAAAAGTTTATATATTGTATTCATACTGACAGGTATGTCTACATAATCTCTCATATTAGAGGATAGCAATTGTGGTCATCGGGTTAGGATGTATTTTATACATATGATTATGAAGAAACTGATATTCAAACATACTATCTATCTAATCATATAATTTTTTCCAAACTATAGAAAATTAGTTTGAAAATATCATCATAAAACTTCATGGTTTTCATTATATTAGAGAATGTAACCATTTAATGAGACATATAATTTAGAACATAATAACATTACTTTTCAAAAGAATATAAATAAATGTGTGATAATAAATTTTAAAAATATTTATGAATTTGAATTTTGAGGTAATCTAGGGTAAGAAAAATATTGGTTTTGAGGGAACCATATACAAAAAATCTCCTACTCGTCGCATAAAAAAACACAATATCTTCTTCATGATTAGACCATGATCTAGTTGAATAATTATCATAACTCTGTCCTCAATCATCACAAATCATTGGTTATAATAGGAAATTAATAATTAAGGGAAAAAAGTAATTCTCACCTTGATTCTATCAAGAATAATACAAGAATATTCCTTCAATAAGGTGGTGAGAGGGATGGGGAGGTGGAGGATCTAAATAACTTCCCCTACCCAACATACCATTTTACATAAAACTAACCAAGACAAACCACAAATCACAAGTCTACACTTAATTTAAAAACTATGTAAAATGACTTATTACAACATAACCATTATGGGTAATAGTGTGGAACCATTCTTCATACATCCATCAGGTTAGAACCCTATGAGTCTTGGTGTGTTGCATCTATTCCATGAAGAACCCAAAAAACAAATAAAAACCTAATTTAAATATATTTCAATTCATATTTTCCATATCTCATATTTTAAATTTTGATGTTATTTATCAATTTTTTAATGATCACTAATTAAAACATGTTCATTTTAAGAGAAAATTTGAGTTATTTAAATAAATGAATAGAAATGTGGGTTTTAGGTCTTTAGTTTTATCAATATTATTTCCATTAATCATCCAATATTTTTAGAACAAATTTATAGTTTTATTTATTTTAATTGAAATATAATTATAGTTATATAATTTTAAATGTTATTTGTCTTGTAATAAAATCATTATATGTTACATGAATTTATCTTGAATATATTTTAAGGGAAAATGTTTTTTATTTTTATTTAAAAATCAATAATATTAGTATTAAAATATTTTTTTGGCCTTAATTTTAAATTTTTAATTGATTTATTGTAAGTATTAGTGGTTGTTTTTAAAAATTTCCTTTTTTATATGGATTATATTTCATGAAATATCTAGATATGTTTCCACTTCTTAAACATGAAATTAAAACTTCCAAATGATGATTCATTCTTTTTCATATGGATGAATTAAAATAGAATAAGGGTCATGTTTCAGAGTGAATAAAGATAATATTAAATTTTGTAAAGATGAATTTGAAATTATATAAAAAATAAATATAGGACCATAATAATGTTTTTCTACTATGTCCATAGAAATGATTTTCTAGTGACTGCGTGGATCATTTCCGATTACTATAAGCATAAAATTAAATTATACAAGGATGGTGGCATCTATTTATATATCACCCTATAACACATTAATTCACACTTTTATAATCATTAGAAAATAAAATTGAGACTCAATAAGAAATTAGTTTTCATGATCAATAAAATTTGAAGACTCATGTACAGGAGGATTTGGAAGAAGAAATTCAACCCAAATAATTGTAGATTTTTGCACTGGTTGACCAAAACTAGAATAAGGGGGTATAATTAAACCTCACCGTTGGTGATTCATGCGTGAGGAGATCAAGTGTTTATTAATTAAAACATAAACAGTAATAAAAATTAAGGATTATAGGAAAATGAACCTAGAGAACATCATGTAGGCTAAAATATAGATGATTGATCTAAGGATGATGATTCAAAAAGATTTGATAAATAAAGAAAAAGGATATTCACTGAAGCACTATAGATACAAACGTAGAGGAAGAGTGTGATGGATAAAAATAATTGGAACTAATACCATTAGATTCATGGAACCTAATTTATTTATGTATTAGAGTCTTTTTCATTCATTAAAAGAATTGTATTCTTTACATTCATTTTTACGGTGTTAGACTAAAGAAAATCAGGGATCAGAATTAGAAATGCTTTGACTATTAGTATAATGAAAATTTACTAATATATTCTTTGTGAATTTCAAAAATCATTTTGATCTTGGTTACTTCAGAGGTTTAGGTAAGAGTGCATGTCATTTACTTTTTATTCTTTTTCCAAGAATGTTGTTCGGATCATGTTTTCATGGAATTATCCACTTCATTAACTCGAGTGGTTGGTTGACTCAAATCAATATAGTTGTGAAGTATCCATAACCAGGATTTAAATAAAACACATGGCACGTTATCTTGAAGAATACATAGAAGTATTCTAGGGAATCCACTGGGTATTATGAAAAAAATATCTCATTGAATAAATTTAACCTAGTGATATGTATATATTTTTTGTCTAGGATAAATTTTTACTCACATGGGAAATGATATTCTCAAGAGGAATGAATTAAGTCACATGAGGAATACATTGAATAGGAATGACCTGACATATAGAGGCCTATATTTGAGCTCATATCAACATCATGAGATTTATAGTGCTTGAAAATCATTGATAAATTCATGGTGACTTCTTAAAGTGATTAATTCAGTTATAGGGATATTCATTCATTAAATTAAGTATTTTTGGACCATAGTAAGATAGTAGCATATGTGGGGAGTGCTTTGAAATATGTGGATCAAGAGAATGGAATGATGTTTATATAGAATCTCCTAAATTTCTATCACCATTTTATTTTTTTATTTTTGATTCCTTTTTTATTTATTGAATATTATTATTATTATAGTCAACATGTTTAGTTAAAACCCATTAGGGTGTATAATTATAATGATTTTTATATATTATTTCTCTTGAAAAATTATAATTTTTTTTCTTACTAGGGTTACTCACTTACTTTATTTGTATAATATATAATGACAATTCAATATAATTAAATAATGTTTAATGATTCATTATTTTGGTGAGTAAATCATTTCAAGATTTCCTAAATATAAATATCTTTTATTGTGTTTTATAAGAAGTTGAAAAATTTCTTTTAGTTTCATTTTTTTATTTTTATTCTTCACGATAATCATTTAATACACATTATATGTACTAATGAGTGAAGATAATGTATTATATTACTTATAAGAATTTGTTAAAGTACTTATTTATGAAAAAGCTACATGTTTCTTTTTTATTTAATAATTATAAATTAATTGAATTACTCAATGATAAATCAATCATTAGGTTGATTTAATTCCAGATATTTATTAGCTATACGTTCTTTGGGAAACCCCATTTCCATCCCTTTAAATATTTATTAACAATAGTGATTTATGATGAATAAGAAAAAAATCATTAATATATTTAGACATGATTGACCACCCTAAATTCATTAACTATTTAATCCTTGTCTATGTCAAACATACTTTTTCAAATCTTTCAAAAAAAAAAACTTCTTGTCTATGAGTTTTTCCCATTCTCCTTGATACTTTTAGTAGAAGTATTGTTCAATGTTTATTTTTTTCATTATTTTTTTAGTATCACACTTATTATTTCCCTTTTTTTCAACCCTACTCTACACTATTTTGTCATAATTAGGTTTTATATTTTTTATATTTTTTATTTTTAATTAATTAATATTATAGATTGGTTACATTTTTTAGGATGACACATGTGTCCAAATAAAAAAGAAAATAAATCACCCATTAAAAAAATTAATAAAAATAAAATTAAATAAATTTTTATAAAAACCATGTTTTTAATTTTTTTTAAATAATTACATATTTCATTCACAAAACATAATTCGCAGTAAATCTTCAACATATGATTTATAACATTTGAATCTTAAGATTAACGGACATTGAAGTTCCCTAACATGATTGAATTAATCTAAAATAAAAAATATTGAAATTGAAACTGTTGATAATAAAAATAATAAACATATTCCACCACAACCTAGAATCAAAATTTCCAAGTGGCTTAGGTAAATGATTTTCTCATTAGTATAGTTTCTAGTAACCCTTATTGTATACAATATTATTTAATGTCTAGAAACTATGAAATGAAACATCAAAATTCTTCATGCTACCCTCTTTTAATAGTTATTATAATTATGATTATTCAGAGTTCATTATCGATTGTTCTAGTATACATCACTAATTATAATTCTATAGGCTACATTAGGAGGATCATAGATTGAGAGTGTTTCTATTTTGATTGAGAATAAATTCTATAAGATGGTTCTGCAACTTATATATGGAAATGTTTGACATATTGTACACGTTTTAAATTAATTTATTATAAAATTCTATCCACAGAACTTTTTCATTAATGTGATAAAAAAATAACTTTTTTTCTTAAAGAAGAGGGACAATTTTTCATGAAAATTTTGATAGGTTTATAGGAAGACATAGTTAGTCCTAAAACCACTAAAATTCACTACCTCTTATTTTTTATTACATTCTAGGAAAATTCCATAATATATCAATTTTTTCAAAAGTTTATTATCCAAAAAGAGAAACATAGAATTAATTATAACTGTTAACCTAACTGATTAACGTTTTTTCCCACAAAATTTGTTTCAATGTAAATTAAAAAACTCTGAGAGCATTTTTATAAATTGTCCAATAGGATAATGTGAGGATAAAAATCATTTGTATGGTCTATGAGATTTTTTCAACCTTATTCCTTAATAATTATTTAGAATATTTGATCTGTAGGTGAAAAAATATACTTATGTTTCAATGAAGGAGGATAATAGGTCTATTAATAAACCCATTAAAAGGGTGAATGTCATATTAGTCTATTTCGGGAAAATTACATTTGCTGTTTATTTTTAGCGCATCATAAGGAGTGTGACAAGAAGGTTCCAATGATTTTTGGAAGGCTATTCCTAGTAACTAGTGGGACATAAATTGATCGTTTTTGGGGAATTATATATTTTAATCTGGTGAAGATAAATAAGTGTAAAATTTATTTATAGAGTACACACCTGAGGTGTGTTTCAGGTTGATTGGTATGGATAATTATTTTTTTTCAATCATTTATAAGGAGGGGTAGTTGTGGACCATTTGAGAAGATGGTTGAAAGATCTGTTAATGAGAACTTTAATGATCAATTTATTAAAACTAAAATTACTCAAGAACTAGTAATAGTATGGATATATTATAGAAGAATTAGTGAACATATTTCCATGGATCTTGGGGTGTTCCGATATAAAAAAACTACTTTTTATGAATTTTTAGGAATATAATTATCAACACTCGCAATTTTTGGTTAGAGAGATGATATATGGTATAGTGGGGGTGAATAAACTAGCTTAAAATTTAAACATAATGAAATAATTATCTAAATTAATTAACTTTTTATAAATAATAGATTTAATTATAAATAAAGAATAAATGAAATAACACATGATATTTTTAAATTTGTTCGATCTAAAGTGATCCTATTCCACTCTTACACATCATTAATTATTGATATATGTGTTATGAACAACATTTTTTTTAGGAATCAAAACCCAATAACATCCTACATTTTTTAGAGGAAGTATAACTAAGGATCCTAATTTTTTTGTTGGGAGTCACAAACCATGTACAATAATGCATTTAGACTATGGGATTAATAACCTAAACTATAAAATATATAAATTCGAGGAGTCACAACCAAAAAAGTGAATATTTCTTTTGTGAAGGAAAGGATTAAGAAAAAGATTAAAACAGTTAGTAAAGAATATAAAAATTAATAATTTATAATACATTAAAATGTGGAAAAATTATAAGAAGAATTCATATCCACTGGTTCTTATTTATTGGATCTACTTGTCCCAAGTATTTTGTAACTAGTTGACTTAGTATTGGTACAATGATAGAAATATAGTCTAACTGATGAATAATTTATCATACATGAATTACCCAATGCAACAGATAATTTTTTTGATGTTTCATAGTGTACTTAGAGTTTTAAATTTTGACATATCATTATGTATATATTTACCAAACACTAATCTATTATCATTTTAAATAATAAATAAAATAATTATTACACATAAAACTCATCAGTGTAAAACATCATATTCCAAATGAAAAAAATATCAATGAGAGAGAGATAATAAAATGATCCAAAATTATCACTCTAAAAATCATATAATATTCAAAAAATAATAATAATTCGAATTTTTTTTTCATTTTTAGGTGATATATCTCAAAAACAACTCCATAAAACAAGGCCAATGAAAATTCCATGATAATAAGAAGTTGTCGTTTAAAATTCAAAGTAAAAAAAATATCAATATATATCATGCATATATACAGTAGAAATAAAAACATAAATAAATTATATTGAAAACATTTAAACAAGTTTGAATGGGTTATTCAATATATAATATGAAAATTAAAAATAATAATAAAAAATCATCTAAAAATTGATAAATTCTAATTTTTTTGAGTTTCATGTATTATACATATTCATGAAAATATGAACATACATGATCATTATATTAATGTATTTAATACATAATGAAACCAGTTATTATGGGGTTTTTATGATTTATATGAATTAATTTAATTAATAAAATATTTAAACATTTATCAATTTCATTTATTAAATAATTAAAATGAAAACTAGTGAAATAGTGAATGATTTAATTTGGAGTTTCATACTATTTGTGTTTAAAGACTATGTCAAAGTAAACTCACATATTTGTAAGTTGAAATAATTATGATGGAAATTTATAGATTTATTAATATGTGAAATAAAATATATATGGGATCCATATGGGTAAGAATATTTCATCAAAAATTATTTTTAGATGAATAAAAATTAGAACTAACTATATAAAAGTAAAAAAATTCGGTATAATCTTATTAATAGAACATTCCAATAAAATTTTGACTTTTAAAAAGTATTTTAAATTATAACCCAATTTAAATTTTATTACATATTCTAATGTATTTTTAAGAAATCAATTATCACAAAAATATGATATTGTTTTCTTGATATATTATTGGAAAATAGTAAAAAAAATTATTTTGAGAAATATAGAATAAAAATAACATGATAAGCCTTAAAACTAAATTATGACACATAAATTATAGAATTAATGTTATTTATAATAATTGTAAATTTATATAATTTCATTATCAATTCAACTCTACAATAATAATTCAATAATAATTTTTTAATCTTAGGTTGTGATCAAAATAATGTATCAAGAATAATTTAGAAAATAGTATTCCATATGAATCTTTTTATACTGTTGAGTTATGTATGGGTAACTAAAAATTTACACTAAGTAATGGTAACTGGATTTTTTTGTGAAAATTTAATTTGAATTTTATATAAGTAAAGTGATGTTAAAACTAATGTTACATAAGGATGATATAATTTCAATAAATGGAAAAACAATGTTTAATACAAGAAAAAACTAAGTAAAAAACATTCTGGAAAATAAATTAGTCACAAAACAAAAACAAAATGATTAATTCATAAATTAATAATGATAAAATGATAAAAAAATAATTCTTTAAAAAAATTCATTCTTCTAATAAAATAATCAATGTATTACATGGTTAGTATTTGATGGGGTGAAAAATTATAATTATCTATTTTATGGAAATATAACAATTTGTAACCTTTTTAAATAGGTAAATAATATAACTAATAAAATTATGATCATAAAATATAATTATGAAAATATTATTTGGTTAAATAAATTATAATTATGAAAATATTTTTATGAAAATAATAAAACATGTGAGGAATTTTTAACATTAAAAATATAAAATATAATTAACATATATATAGATTTTCATGGTTTATGAAATATTTGAGGTGACTGTTATCTATGTAGAAATTGAGATTAAGTTTCACCAACCTATTAAGAGTTTAAAAGATGAGTATCTAGAATTTTTTCTATGAATTTAGGGTAGGTCTATTCCCACTAATGATATTTTTTCAAAAAATCAGTTTTTTTGAGTACGTAAGGAATTTTTGGGAGATCTTAGTGTAGAATCCCATTCATAACATGAGGAAGAATGTTATTAGAGAGGTCCTTTGGTGATATTTAGTTGGTTGTATTAGTCCTTGAACCACATTCTCAGTGTTCAGATTAATTATGTGTGTAGGAACCCTATGAGAACAATATAGGTCACCCTAGATACATTTCTGGGATATCATAATCTTTTTTTGGTACTTTTTATTAGTTATTTGGAATAGAAACAAAATATGACATCAACCTCATCCCCGAGTTCTGAGAAGCCATCAAAAATATTCTAATAGATTCGTGTGTTTTATAAATTTTATGAAAACATAATAATGAATCCACATACAATAGTGGAGTAAAAATCAGTAAAATTGATTCCCCTTAAGTATCATGGATTGATATTACTAAAAGTTTCACACTGATGTCTCAATCCATAACGTTCATTTGAGGAAAACCAGTGTTCAAATTTTCATTTTTCCTAAATTCAATAAAATATCTCACACCCATGTCAATAAAAATATCCGTATTATTATAATTGGATCACCTCTTCAATATTTTTATAAAATTTTCTATCCCACTATTGCATAAAAAATTGATTGATTGTAGTTTAATTACACACACTCTATTTTTTCAAAGTTCATAATTTTTAATATAAAATATTCTATTCAATATCTAACCAATTAAACTCATATAGTTACATAAATGGGATAAACCAATATGTTGTTGAAGTGAGACGAATAGTGAAATTTTGGTTACATTTCAGAATCGAGTAAATAACTATCATAGGATTGACTTTTCAAATCTTCTCACACTGCTTTAATTTTTTATGCTTGTTTAAATTAATAGACTATATACTAATAATCGAATCATGATTTTATGTCATCGTTATATAAGAAAATATTATATGGGGAAATTTAAGAAGGGTGAAACTATCAATACTGATGGGAATTTTTAATATAGCAGAGTAGATGTTATAAAGAAATAGTGAATGAATTGATAATCTTGGTGTTATTTTCCTTTCGTGGAAATTATTTCTAATTTGTATTTATTTTATTGAAAAAGAAAAATTGAATAGTTTATATCTCATTGTGTTCTAGTATTCCTTTAATAATTGTTTTAATGGTCGTTGGGGTTTTTTTGTTATTTGTAGGTTGGTAATTGACTATATATATTTTTTTGTATAATGATCTCATTTTTTTAGGAATTTATATTAACATAATTACACCACCTCCACTCATGTAACATTTTCTTTCATTTAATGATGTGAACATGAGTAAATTTATATGTACCACTACTTGGAATATTCTCAATTATTAATATTAATTATTTTTTTATATTTTTAATTTTATTATTAATTTTTATTTAATTTTAATTAAATACTTAATTTATAGTACATAATTTATTTCATAATATAAGATATAACTTACAGTATTAATTAAATAATTAAATAATAATAATATTTTATACTAAAAAATCACTGTTAAGGATATTATCAATTATTAACTATATTATCGTATATAAGATATTTGTTATATTATTAATTATTAAGAATAATTAATAACTACATTATTAATACTAATTAATAACTACCTTATTAATTACATTATTATTAATAGATAATAATAAATCTTTCAAAAATGAACTTATTTGGAGAGTTCGGAAATGCAACAATTCTAATTAGGATTATAAGGAGATTTAGGGGTTTTTGGATTAAATGGATTTTATGTATATTGATTGTCTCATATTTATGGGTGCCTAAATTGAGGGAAATATTAGGGTTACTGAATAAATGCCTAATATAATTTTTATGATTTTATAACATATATGTATTTTGAAGAACATAGATATTGTCAATCCTAGAGATTCTCTCTGACGTAAGAATTTAAATCATGAATCCTATGCTCAAGTTGTCAAAGTGATATTTGATCAAAATATTCCGTATTCATCTAGGTTAAGGTAAATAGAGTCTTCTCTTGATATAGTCTCAAATCCATATCATGG
Source organism: Viscum album (assembly GCA_963277665.1). Classification (NCBI taxonomy): domain Eukaryota; kingdom Viridiplantae; phylum Streptophyta; class Magnoliopsida; order Santalales; family Viscaceae; genus Viscum; species Viscum album. Next base: position 1,179,453,970 of record OY728128.1, on the reverse strand, counting down.
AATTTTGTTGATGTGGTCTTTGTTTCGATTAAAACAACCTGTAATGGAATTCAATGTAACTTTATGTAGAAGCTAAAAAATTTCAAATATTTTATTATTTAAATAAATTTTAGTTCATTGATTGTTTTTGTTACAAAAATCACAAATTTTAAGTAACCATGATATAATATTAAAGTATTATTATTTAAACATGCCCGATATAACAGAGCCTTTAAATTGGTGAGTATGAATAGTATTAAATACATAATGAAATATATATAAATTTCCAACTAAATATAAATTTATTTATAAATTCGTAAAAAACCATCAACATTAATTATGATATTTTATTCTACCATCATAATATGTTTCATTTAGAAATGATTTAAATTTTATTTATAAAAAAATATTATAATTAATTTTTTAAAATTATATAAAAATTCTATTATAAAAATAATTTTTTTTGAATTTATAATATCGATATTAAAATTGGGTTAAATTTATTTATTTTTCATAAAATATTGAGTTTTCAGTAAATAGAAAATAAAATCAATTCTTGTTAAAAATTAGTTATCATTTTTAAAAAATAGTAATTTTTTTAAAAAAATTAAGAAACATAAAACTTACATTAATCCTTAAAATGATTTAAAATTATTATAAGTATTATTTAGTTAAATGTCATCCAATTAATTACATTTAAATCCTATTTATACTATATTTTAATATAATTTTATTTTATCACATTAAAATACTTTTTCAGAAACAAAATTTAAAGTGCATAATATATTTCTATTTCAAATAATGAAAATAAACCCTAATTATGAATTATTTAATTTAAATTTATATATTTTATATCTATATATGTGAATTTAAATTTATTAAATTATAATTACTTGTCATATGGTTTTCATATGATCATCTTATGCATAAAAAATTCATTCCTTGCAATACTGTTTTTTGACACGTCTACGACATTAATATTAAATTAAATTATTCCAATTATATAAATTGAATTTGATAAAATTTATTAAATATATATAATCATAGTTTTTTATTTTATATAATAATTTTAACTTCCCTTATTTTCATAATAAATTGTAAAAAATAGTAAAAAACAAAGTTATCATGTTAAAAAAATTATGAAGGTAAAATTGAGTTACCTTATTGGTACATAGGGAACATGTATAAAATATTTTTATTTTCTACGATAGATTCTTATATCAGAATATTATATCATACACTAATTTATTTAAAAAATGGAACTTTTTAGGAGAGTGCCATCCCATTATTGAATAGTTTTGGGTATTTACAATAAAGGCATTACTCTTCATTTAGAAAAGGGCACCTTATCTTCACTTATTTGAACCTATCAATCAATTTGGTGTAAAAACATAATAAAACAATATAGAATATCCTAATATACATTATAGTGTTTCTATTATTCCAAAAATACTAGTCATAGGATCTTTAATAAGAGATCAGTATGAGGCACTTATAAGCGAAGATTATCATCTTCACTGTGCTCCTTCTTTTTTATTCTTGTTTTCACACATTCAATTATGTATTAAAAAAATATAATATAATAATATGAGTATATAATATATAATGAGATGGTATTTTATCATGGAATAATATTCAACTATCCTCACTTCCTTAAATGGGGAAACAAATACATGATTTCCTTATATGGCGGACTACCGGCTTGCAAACTGTTGTAATTTGTTTTCCATCATAAATTATAAAGGGTGTTAATATTGATGCATTTAATTTTTATATATTATAATAATTGAAAATAATTGATTATATATAATAATTATATGATATAAATTATTACTTTACCATCCATTAAAAATTATAACGTCATTTGTGTGTATAGTAGACTATTGCCTCGCCAAGCGGTGTGATTCATTTTTTAACGCAACACTTGGATGCTATATTTATGTGTGTCTAATGATATAATAAGATATTTATTATATTATTATATTTATTTAATGATAAAATAAAACTTTCATAATTCCATCACAATCATTGAAAATGGAAATCTTACTCACGCGTACATACGACCGACCATCTCTATGATTGTAAATTTGTTCAGTCTTCATAACCATTATTCAGGATTGTTTTTAAAATTATAATTTATGTAGAAAAAATATAATTATTTTATTTTTATTTTTATTTGTATGATTAATTGATAATCCATTTTACCATATTCATCTTTCTAACGTAATTCTGGACATATGAATCAAGCATCATCAACATGTGTGACATGGTCATAAGTAATTATTTAATTTAAATATGACATGGTAATGAATAAAATAAAATGAATAATGATCATTAAATATTTTCTTAAGAATATAAATGATTAACATAATCTTATTATTCAAAAAGAATAATAACACACCTGATGAATCAAGCTCAACATAAAGTATCTCTTTAAACCACACTTTTCTTCGTGTTATGGCCAGTCTCTCTCCATAACTCAAATCATCACTCTTTTTAATGATATATAATACATATAAATTGTTTATAAATGTATCTTACATATATAAAATGTTTATTTTTTATTCCATTAATGGGGTAATAAATTCCTTATAATAATTTATCAAATTCATTTTTTAAGAAGTCGCTTTTGATTGTATTATGTGACTATATTATACAACCCATTTCTTTATATAAGTTATTATTATGTTTAAACAATATAATTTATTTCATTATGCAGAAGACTTATTCATATAAATTAAATAAATTTTCTTGGTGAAACAATAACTATATATCCCTCTAATAAATTAGGTATTGTTTTTTTCCCATGAGATGTCATATATGGGATTATGGAGTGAATCAAATCCAATATGGAACATTTTCTACCATGTGATGTTGTTTCTATGATATCCTTGACATATTTTTATTTTTTAAGGTTGATTCTACATTTATTATGCTACTAGGATCTTATGATACCATTTATTTTATATAATTCATCCATTGGATTACTCATATACCATCTATTTTATGATATCATTTTATACATTTGACTTCAATTTTATTCCTCTTTATGATGATTATTACCAAACTATTAATTTTATATCACCCCTTTCTTTTAAATTTTCACAATGTTATCCCATGCATTTTTTGAGCTCGGTTGGATATCGGATATCACAATGGAGAAAAAATATGGATTCTATGTTTTATATTTTAGTTGATATAATATTAACCTATTCTTCTTATGGTACTACACCTCATGATCTATGTAGTCATAAATGTTGGTTTTTCATCAATATCATTTTACAATATGTGCCAAAGGATCGGGTGTTTATATTTTGTATCAAAGAAATTATTTAGTTAAACATTGTACATTAGGAAGAAAAAAGATATTTATAACCCTATGGATATGTATAAGTATTATTTTAAGGATGTTACTATGTATAGAAAAATATACTAGAATCCTAATGAATTTTAGAGAATGTGGGTTATGTTAAATCACATCCCAGACTGGATGCTAAAAGTTGATGTAGTTTTTGAATAGATGTAATTCGGTGTAAAATATACAAAAAAAAATTATGTATGGATAGGCTTGATCACTAAATGGTAAATGAAATTGGACCATAATAAGCATCTACTTTGACACTCATATGAGATATATTTTTTGAAATTCATAATCTCTCTATAAACAATCATTATGGAATTGAATTGATGATAATCATGGATGGACATTGTTAAACCGAATGTGTTTTGGAATAATAAGTCCAAGACTTATCATAAGTATAAAGACATAAAAACCCATTTTTAATTTTTTTATTGATTTATATGATTATTAAGTAAATATTGGGAAATATTCATGGTAATAAAACCCTTTTGTTTAGTAAGGGGTTTATAAAAAAATTAATACAAAATTATTTATATTTTATGTAAATGAGGTTAATGGTATGGGTAATCCTTATGGTTTATACAATCTTTGAGGATAATGTAATAATATTCAATTAATATCATTTGATGTTTTAGAAAAATGATATTTGTATATTGCATTAGTGGTTACAGACTGATTTGATTATAAATTCTATTTTTAGTTTGTTCATAATAATTTTAGGAATGTTATAGGAATTATAATTTTTTAAAACAATATAACTCATATTTTAGAAAAAATCTCATCATATTCATCGAGTCCATAGGGGATGAACCTACAACATATGGGGGATAAATACTCTACAATTACCACTATCCTACATGATGTACTGGGTAATTTTAAATTATTTTGGCATAAACATTTCCATGTGTAAATATTAAGTTGATTTTGAGAAAGATATCAGAGTATAATGTCTATTTGAATTATTATTTTTTCAGGTTATTAATTACATTTTGTTAAATTTTTAATTTGGTTGATATATATATAACTTTTAGGTTTAACGTAATTGATTATTTGAGAATAATTCTATTACGATGTTGGATATGTAACTTGTAGGGTGTGAAAAAACCATTAAGGTTTGAAACTTATTTAATTCCGGGGTTATTGAGGTAATTTGGGATATATGGATACCTATTTATGCAATGATCTGTTATAATCACTATGTTTAATTTTTTAACATTGGAGAATAATATATTCATATTCATTTTTGGTAGTATATTACCTTGTGATAGCTTTATTGGATTTAATAAAGATTGGAGGAACAACATGTTGTTGTTTAGTGGATATTATGATCGGTTGAATGTAAATTTTACTACTTACATAATAAAAATAATTCATATTTTATATTAATTTCATTGAATAATTGGTTAAGTGAAAATTGGTTTTAGAACAATGAATTTATTAAATTCTGTTTATGAATTGAAAATATTTCAAGTAAGTATATTTCATGGTGTTCTATACCTTGACTGGAAACAAATCCATCATCGCTAGGAAAAGGATCCTCAAATACAATTTTTTCATATTACCTCCATATACTATTAATCAATTATCTTTTAATTCATCATAAATTTTGTATTTTGTGAGTTTTTACTTCCTCTTGACTATTCTCTTTCTTATGGTCAATTATCTCAATCACTCTCTATAATTTTTTATGATTTTATTCTATGTCCATATTTTCACTTCCCACAAATTATATATTATGTGGAAACATAGTTACATTATGACCCTCATATATATATTTCTATATTTTTAAAAGGACGTTTTATTAACCCCCTTTATGAAGTTAGATTTCCATGAAGTAATTTTCAAATGTACAACCATTGACTAGTAAGTAAAAGTTCAAATTTTGATGGGGAAATTTATTTAATGTTATAAAATTTAACACTTAAATAATTTATGATTTATTTATCTATAAATAAATTTCATTTATTTTATAGATTTTGTTACATAAAATAGTGAGTATAAATGAACCATCACAAAATATTAAAATACTATAATTTAAATGTAACTGTTATAACATGGACATTAAATTGGTGGGTATGAATAGTAGTAAATATATTATGAAATAAATATAAATTCCCAACTTAATAAAATTTTATCTAAATTTTTTTAATAAATAAAAACTCAACTTTAATAAGGGTATTTTATTCTACAAAAAATATTTTTCTTTAAGAAACTTTATTTCCTTTCTGAAAAAATATTATATCTAAATTTTTGAAATTTAGTAATTTTAGATTATAAATTTAACATAATTTTTTACATCATGATTTAAATATTTACTATTTGAGAAATTTTGGGATTTTCCATAAAATATTTATTTTTATATGAGAACTGATAATACTATTTTTTTAAAAACTATCATTTCGTTTCTAATAAGTTAAGTAATATTAAAGTAAAATTGTTCTTTAATATGATTTTAAATTATCATAAATATTTTTTTATTTCATCTATTTAATTAGATTTAAATCATCTTTATACTCGGTCTAAACATAAGTTTATTTTTAGGCATTAAAATAATTTTTTCGTAAAACAATTTTAAATTGAATAATATTTCTTCATTTAATCTATTTCAAAAAATTCATAATGAAAAAATATTTTAATTAATGTTTTATATTAAAAATTTATGAAACTGAATATAAATTCATTTAATTATGATTACTTGTCATAGTGTTATTATAAGATCATCTTTTTATTGAAAAACACATTTCTTGAAATATTTTTTTTACATGTCTACGGGTTTAATATTAAATTTAATGATACAAATTTTATAAATGAATCTCATAAAATGTATTCAACATTTTTAATTATAAAAATTTAAAGTGTGTAATAATTTCATCTTTATTTTTGATTATAGTTATTAATAAAAACATGAAAAAATAGTTACGGTGGTTGAAAAATTAAAAGGGTAAAAGTGTATAACATTTTATATATTGAGGATAAAAAGTTAAAAACGTGTTTCTTTTGAAATTTATATTTGTTTATCTAAAATTTACCTCGGCTAATTTTATTATTTTTTTAATTTTGGATCATCTTTTCTGAATATTGACATCCCATTATTGAATAGTTTTGGGAATTTAACAGAATGTAACTCCTCTTTAGTGAGAAAATGACACATATTCCCTCTTGTATTCACCGTAAACAAGAAATATTTCATCACCAAACCCTTAACAATATCTCCCTAAATGAATCCTACATATTCTACATCTTCTTTTTGTCCCAAAATACTAACCTCAGGAACCTCAATAAGAGAGCCAATAGAGGTTCTTATATGTGATGAAAATAATTTTCACCAAACACATTCTTTTTCTTTTTATTTTTCATTGAAAAATTATGTATTAACCATTAATATATAATAAAACTAGTAAATAATATATAATATATGTTGGTCTTTTGAAGGAATAATATTCATTCACCTCCATATCCATCAAATAGTAAATGAAACCATAGTTCGTGTGGACGACATAATATAACCTCATGAACTAATGTAATTTGATTTCCATCATTACCTCTCATAGTTGTTCATAATTATTGACATAATGTGTATATGTGATAATTAGGAAATATTAAATATTTTTCAAAATCAATATATAATATAATTTCCTACCATACTATCCATTGAAAATGGTATCATTGTTCTTGTGCACAGAGGATTTTCGCCCTGCAAAGCATGTTATTCATTTTTTAACAAATCACATGGATGGAATGTGTAGGTGTATTTAAGGAAATGTTACAATATTCATTATATAATGGTCATTATAAAATGGTAAAATAAAACATTCCTTATTTCCATCATGATCGTTGAAAATGGAAACATGAATCGTGATTATGTACGGACAATTGTCCCTATGATTGTTAAGTTCTTCTTTTTTCCATAAAAATCCTTAATGATTGACATAAAAGTATAGTTCATGAAAAAAATAGGATTATTATTCTTGGGATTATTTATTCATAATCACTTTGACTATATTCTACTTTCCATTGTGATTTTGGACATATAAGTTGAACATCGTCAAAACATCTGACAAGAACCAAAATAAATACATAATTTCAATATATGATGGTAATGAAAAGATGATGGAATAATATGATTTAAAATTTCTATTAATACTAAAAAAATGAAAAAAAATATTTTTTAGGAAGATAAATAATGCATGTGATGAATCGGGTTCACGATGAGGGATCTTTCAAAACCACCTTTTTCATTGGGTAATAGACACTCCCTCTCTCAAACTCGCATTATGTTTCTCTTTAATGATATAAAATTATTCTAAATTATTTATATATTTCTCTTATATATATTACTATATCATCATCCCTTTTTTTAGTAACACATACCTTATAACCGTTTTTCAAATGCCTTTTATAAGAAATCCCTTTTGATTATGTTTTGAGAAAATATTATAAAAAACATTTCTATCCATGGGTAATTAATATATTTATTCCTTATAATCCATTTTATTATATGGAAATAATTTGAGAGTATATGAAATTAATGTTACTAGTAGATCCAAAATTATATTTGTAATAACCCTATTCTTTCTTGAATTAAGGGTCCTTTTCATTTTTTTCAATTTCAGTTTAAATGCTTATTTACGAAGAAATGTGAATGCCATTTGAGTTCATAAATGTATGAGAGGTGTCTGGGATGGTTTGGAGACCAAAACATAGATTTGGGGTGAGAAGGGTATGCCTCAAATTTAGAAGAATCTATGTAAGGAAATCCGTACTAATAGATAAAACCATGTGATGTAAGGAACATGGTTAAATAAAATCATGTGAGGCTAGAAAATGGAGAATTAAAGGTCATACAGTTTGATAAACAATGAGATTTGTGGAACAAGGCCATGAAGCCATGTTTTCCATTCTTTAAAGTGTTTAGACATGATGTATTCCTATTCAGTCAACCTGTTCATGAAAACATAGTGAAGTTACCCTTTCCTATAGCAAAGAGGGCACGGTTGGTGCATAGTTTAGCCAACTGTGATACCAAACCATGCAGCCCAATATTTTAGTGAATATATGAAACTACACCTAATTAATTTTATTTCAAAATTAATTTTATCAGTTTTCCTACCACATAAGAACTCCAACCTTTTAGATATCCTCTTGAATATTATCCTAGGAAATTTGATATCTCATACGTTTGATATTGTATTCGAGAATCAAACATCCTGTGGGATCCGAAATGATATGATATCAATTAAATGTATGTCTTTACCCATTTTCTATAGTATGTTTTGTGCTATTTAGAAGAAATATAATTTTCCCTATTTATAGGTTTTCATTTATTCTTTGATTTTCTTTAAATGAAATTTGAATCAAGAGATGAAAATGGATGATCTACCCACTAAAGAACTATGATAGGTGGTATCATGATTTTCCATAAACACGGAAGGGTTTATAAATATGTTATTCTGATATGTTTCCAATTCATTATGTGACTCCCTTGAAAAGGAATCTAATCAATGAATTGAATTGATAGATATAGCCTATGGAATTAATGAGTCACGCCAATGAATGGTTATATCTTAAGGGCCTTGAGTCAAAACCACCCTTAGGGTGTGTTTTTTATTTAAATGGATCATTGTGATTGAATATGGAATTGGATACCTTAAATATGTTCCCAGTTACCCATTTAAATTGAATTTTTATTAATTTATTGTCAATTTTAATTGAAATTATTTATAATTAGAATATTAGTGTGATTTATAAATTGAAGGAAAATAAGGGAGGAAATTGAATCACCCTAATGCTTCAAACCTTTACTTATAATTTATTGTTTAATCATGAGTTTATTTATGTAATAATATTCCCATGTGATTTAAATAGAGTAAATCCTTATATTCTTCTCTAATGGAATGAGTAACATTCTAATGATATATTGAAATGAAATATTATTGGAGATGACCTTAACTTGTTAAAATGAAATTTATTAAATGAAATTTATCAAAGGGTATTGAATGATATTTAATGATTATATACCTTGGGTGACACATGGATTTAAATTATGACATCCATGGATGAGATCAATTGGATTCTACCATAATTATGCCTGAGTGAAACATGGACTACCAATGATGGACTCATAGAGGTTGACTGTTAAATTTTGAGTGATATATGGAATTATGTATAGATTTACAATGACAATATCAATGGCAATTTGATCATTATTCCATGAGTGGTACTTGTGATCACTTTTTTGACCTCTATTGAGGGACTCAAGTTGTAGAGATGTTATACTACACCTACATTAATACATGGGTTCAAGTGAGATCATAATAGATCGACTTATAGGGTTTTGGTTTATATTATAACTAGAGAGATTCCTAGATTCAATATTAGGATTTCCATAGATGGGATCAATTTTATTAATGAATATTGGATGTAATGGTTTATAAGACATTTCTACCAAGACAAAGAATAGGCTCGTATTTGGTCATTTTCTCGCACTCAATGGGTGGCCTATTTAGGTATCTTTTGAGCATATCATTATGAGGGACAACAGGCTATATGATGGGTCTCAAGAATTATTAATTAAATGATTTTGAATAGTCAGTTGAACTAGATCATAAATGATAGAAGGATGACTGTTACTTTAGAGACATACTATCTAAACGAAATGAATGAAATAACATGTTTATGAAATGAGAACCTAGACATTATAGGATGATTAATTTTAGTACTTCCTTACTTATTCTATTACTCCTTAAACTCTAACATATATACTCACTGATTAGATATAATATTACAATGTGTGATTGCCTACTGATATTTATTCTAACACTGTGTTTAGGCTTCTTTAGTTACTCGAATAGATTATATAGTTACAGGTATGTATAAGTGAAAGTTTCATATAATAGATTGCTTACTACCACTTTGGAGTAAGGGAGCACATGAAGGATCTGAGGCATGTGATTATAGATGGGATAATTTTGTAATTTTCATTCTTTTATTACATATATTATCATGAACTATTGTGTACATATTTTGGAGGTATTATTAGGAACATGACATGTATCATTAGCATTGTATATGAACAACCTTTTGGAAATGTTATATATTCTTGATCTTCATCTGTTTTCTGAATGACTTATTATTTTCATGAGTTAAATGTTGTTGATGTTATACTATGATAGACTCGGGTAATGAAGGCATAGTCACCCCCACATACATACCTAGGCCCTCACTACAAGTCAGTAGACTCTGGCGTTTGGGGAGATGTGCTTGATGTTATGTGGTCATCTAAGCTCAAGACAATGTGGAGTGGAATCAAGGTCCATGTCATTACAAAGTTGTATCAATGCACTTTTTAATTAGTATTTGGAGAAAATATAAAGTTATAGGAAGGAATCTTAATTTTTTATTTAACTTTTCCTAGGGTTAGCTAACCCATATATAATAAATAGCCAAATTTCATCAAATTAAGATTATTAAGATATGGATTCTAGATATTAATACTTGTTTGATTCAATAATTAGTTTATTCCATTGAATTGTGATTTTATCATTGATATAATTTTGTGTTCAATTTTGATTAAACCCGATGACATTAGGGTCTTATAGATCATGGATCATATTAGGCACTTTATAGGAATCACATGACATGGATTTTGTCATGCCATTTAGGATACATTAATTATTGAATGCTATTTTGAACGGTTTTGAGATATAAATATACTTGTTGTTTTGAAATATGGTATGAAACATTTTATAGTGTGAATTAGGTGGATTCTTAACTTTGGAACCTGTGGAGCATGGGACCACATGAACAAGAATTTGGAAAACCATTTGGTTCAAACTGTTCATATTGATTGTGATATAAATGGGAAATAAATGTTGGAATAAAGTGGAAACTGGAGTTTCTTATAGTAGGGAAATTAACCAAGACCTATCTATAGTGGTGTGCAACAGGAAATATCTATTGATTTTATATAATCTATATGTCACCTACACCTAACTCAAGGAGTAGACAGAGGGGTGTGTTCTTATATAGAAAGTCTTATACCTATCATATTTCAGTATATGAACTTTTGAGTAGTGAACATTGATAATGTTCTTTACTGAAGAATGTTCTTGGAACTTATATAGGTATTAAAATGTGACATCATCCATTAAAACACCAGGAGGGTGCGGATGATCACTCTCTAGAGGTGGTGGGAAATGGGCTACTAATTGATCATCCAAAAGTCTCAGTCATGGAATCGGTAGTTGTATGAGGCACTAGTACTGCGGCATAGTTATATGATGGGTTCTTACAATTTATGAAGACCATTTAGGTAGTACTAAAACATAACCTAACCATGGAATAGTATACCTGTGAGTTATAAAAGCATAATCAAACCATTTTTTTGGGGAATGGTAGACGACATGCTACAAATTCATGGATAGAGGATACACTATCTATCATGTAGTATCTAGAGACACCTACTAATATGAGGGTTAATATCATTATATATATTTATATTGTGTGACTCAACCAAGATATGGATGGATTTCAATACCTAGATGGATTGTCATCGGTAGATGGCATAGATGGATTTTTATAAATCCTTTTGTGAATACATTAATCTCAATACATTGATGGTTGATAGAGCCCCAAAGTTTATGCACTTGGATAAAGGAATGGTATAAAATGTAGATTATTCATGCCATTTCAATGATCTACATAACTTCAAGCTTATCCTAAGGGGTAATTAGTTATCAAAAGCTAAGATATTTGAGGATAGTCTCACGAATGAGATCTGGTTTTAGCTGAATGACTTTTTGATTACTATCATTATAGTATAGTAAATTTGGAACTTATCATAGAGTATAACATGGGAGAGGATGGTGGTGAGAACCAGGGTGTTTTCACCTATTCATCTGTTACTGGATTGACTGGTAGTAGGAATTTTCATCTAGAGCATCTACATGGTGATGTTATTAGTCATAAAACATTCTCAAGGAAAAGGGTGATGTGATACTAGTGCAGTAGGCTGCAAAATTTGAGCCCACAATGTACAAGGGACCAAGTCGAGTGATTATCCAATAGAAATATTGTTGATCTATATCACTTCTATAGAAAATTTCCACCCATAGATAATGATATAGGGTATGTACTGAATCCACATTCAGGGCAGGGGTCAATAGCAATTAATCAAGAATGGAGTTGGAGTATAGATGGTCGATCTAGTAGATGTGGTGTTCTTTTCTATGATGGTCAGGCCCAGGTTATATAGAACAGTAGATAGGATCTACACAGTGTATCCAGGTAGTATCATAGGGTCATGGATCAAGAAAAATACATGTATTTCAACCAGCCCTACAAGAGAAGTATCACAAGCCTTCTACTGCGAGAGTTACTATTTTGGTAGCCTCTTCTTTAGCTTCTACACTTTTTCATACATGGGCTTATCAATGCATTATATTTGTGTCCCTTGATGAAATCCTTTGTGTCATTGTATATAATTTTTTGGTATTATGATACTTGGAACTCCATTGGGGAACAAAATGGAGGACATGCATTAGTACAGGGATTTCCCCTTGAGATAGGTTGGTTTCACTCCATATGGGACCTCTTTTTATTCAACAAAATATGTTTCTAAACCATTCATAGGATGTAATGGTTGGATTCATTTCATTTATTCATTGATTTTTATTACTAAAGGGTGACATTTTCATCATCAAATGGTGGAGTGTTTATTCACAAGGGTGAATGGGATGTCCCAATGAGTTGAGATGGACACAAGCATCATGGGCTAAGTGTAATGATAGCTCATATTGTGAGTTAATATCTGGATAATCTAGGAACATGTTAGGAATATTTCCCTCCAGTGTTTTATTATTTTAGGGATGTTTTATTAGATATATTTTTAGATTTACCTCTAGTGAGAGAGGTGGAGTTATCTATCGAGATTGTGTCAGTAGCAGCACTGATATCCATTCCTCCTCACATGATAGATACTACAATGATGAAATTCATCAATAGTTAGAATTATGATTTAAAGGAGAATGGATTTATCTGAACAAGTAATTATATATGGGGTTTTCCAGTCCTTTTTGCAAAAATGGTGGATAGAACTCTCTGGTTATGGGTGTATTTTCATAAAATAGAACTAACTTATTGTTATGAATGGGTATCCTTTACCAAGGATAGATTATCTCTTTGTCCATCAATAAGGATCGCATGTATTCTAAAATATTTATTTGATATTCGGTTATAATCATGTTATTATTACACCATCATTCATACCTCACATAGCATTTTTTACAAGGTATGACCTATATGAGTATTTTGTTGTGTCATTTGGTCTCACAAATGCACCAACTATCTTAATGGAGTTTGGGTACTGAGTTTTCCATCCTTATATGGATTTGTTTTTGGTAGATTTCATGGATGATATCTTGGTATATTCTCAAAATTGACATGACCATTCCAAACACTAGGATATCATATTAGATACATAGATGGAGCATTATTTATATTCTATGATCATAAAGTGACACCTATGGGTGTGTCTAATTGACTTCCAAGGTCACATTATATTAGAGATAAGAGTATCGGTGGACCTAGAGAAGGTGAGAGCCCTATCTTCCTCGGCATAACCAAAGAACATCTTTGAGTTATGATTTTTTAGGGATATATTTTTACTAAATTAATATCATATAGGATTTCTCACTCTTAGAATGGAAATTAATGGGCTTGAATAAGAAGGGTGTGATGTTTCTGTGGTCAGATTCCTACAAGACGGCATTTTAGGATATGAAAGGAAGAATGACCTTTGGGTAGATATTGATTTTTTCAGAGCCTAACAGAAGTTATAGTATCTACCATGATGCATCATAAATCATACTAAGAATTTTTCTTAATCATGTTTATAGAGTTGTAACATATGTGTCTTAATATTTGAGGCCACATGAGAGGAATTACCCAATAAATGATATATAATTAATAAAATTGTTCATGCATTGCAATGTGGGATATATTACATACATGGAGAGAGTTTGGGGTTGTCATTGACCAAAAAATTATCATTTACAAATTTACACAGTATTATCTAAATTTTATATAGTGGATGTGGTTTGAATACTAAAATTATTTCGACTATGATATTTCATACACATATGGAAAGGGAAATGAAGTGGCCCATGCACTAAGCAGGAGGACTCAGACACAAGAAATTTAGTGAGCCAGTAGTGAGTGGAAGATCATAGATTTTTTCTCTAAGATACACTTGGAGGTGCAATAAATTGAGGGGAAAAATTATCTATCACCATTACTTGTGACATCTACCTAGATTTATAAAGTTAGGATAAGGCAACTATCATGTTTTGAGAGCCCAGTATTATGGGATTGTGTGGAAAGTGAGGACCCTTCTCCCGGTTGGACCCTAGGTGATGATGCAATTTTTCTTATATTGGGTCATTTATGGGTTTATAAGACATGTGTGATGAGGTAATGCACGATTTTCATGCTTCAACATGGTAATTACACCCCAAAGTTACCAAGATGTATCGGGATTTATGTCACCGGTATTGGTGGCATGGAATGAAAACAGAAGTATATGGTTTTTTCAATATATTTTCAACCATTTTGTAGGTTAATGTATAAAACCAATTTCCATTTGGAATTTTACATAAAAATACCATTCTCTAGTAGAAATGGGATGACATTACGATGGATTTTGTTGTAGGTTTTCTGAGGTCTCCTAGAGGTGATGATGTCGTTTGGATTTTTGTTGATAGGCAGACACTTGATTCTAATTCCATACATTTCACAGAAACCTTTTCAGTGGATGATCTTGGGTGGTTCTGTATCCATGAGATAGTATGACTATGTAGGGCCACACAAACTATCATTTTAGATAGGTATTCTTAGTTTGCATCTCATTTCTGGAAGACTTTGTAGAGGGAACTAGGGATACAGGTGCTCTTGATCACAACATACCACCCTCAGACTAATGTACACTCATGGAGTGCATTTCTCATGCTTGAGGAAATTCTATGAGTATGCATCATGTATTTTGCGGTCTCTCTGAGGAGGCATATACCCCTAGTTGAGTTCACAAAAAAAATTAGATTTCAAGATACTATTCTGAATTATCCTTAAGATGATTTGTACAATAGGCCATGTTGATCAACCCTTCATTGGATAGATGTTAGAGAGGTGGATACGATTAGACCCCATATTGATTATGAGACCATAGTGCATGAGCAGTTGATACAGAATAGCATGGATACTACATCTTCTTGAAAGAAATAAAACACCAATCACCTTAGATAAGCTCTAGAGTTAGAGGTGTGGGATCTTGTATTTGAACATGTTTCACCGAGACTGGGACATAAGAGGATCAAGGGACATGTTAATCTTTCATTATGTTATGTTGACCCACTTGAGATTTTCGTGAAAATCGGACCAGTATTCTATCACTTGCAGTTACCTAAAAGGTTTTTGTCTGTGAACAATGTCTTCCATGTATCAAAGTTATGCCTCTATCATTTATCCACATAACGTTCTTTTCATACATAGTATATTGATTTATAGGTAGATTTATCCTTGTAGGAGCATCCTATACATATCTTGGATCATTGCATGATTGTTCTTTGAGGCTTGTTAGTTTCCCTAGTTGGGTTCTATAAAAGCATGGCTATATACATGATGAGACCTTGGAGCGGGTGGTCGATGTATGAGCACAATGGATGGATCTATTCTTAGATCATGCTTTACCACCCGTGGAATGGAAATTCATGGATAAATTGAATTATGTGGGGAAGTCTATAAGAACAAGGTTCATTCCTGAGATATGTATCCTTTTCCTTACATTAATTGTTAGTTTAAGATCTTATTTGTGACCTTTTTTAATTATTTATGAGATTATAGAGGTATAAAGGGTTTCTTATGAGTTTTTTCATCCCAAAACCTGACTTTGGGATGTGGAATGCATGTCACGTGGTTATAAGAAATTGTGCATGGTAGACCTCATTGTCAGATAAACTTGTGTGAGGGAGGATGCCTGGTTAGATAAAACGATATGAGGATGGGAAGTGTATTCCTATAGGCCTTAGGATTTGATAAACCATAAAATTTGGGGCGACTTCCATGAGACCAAGTCAAGAGTTATTAACAATGGATGATTCAAGGTTTTTTCACAGTTTGTAAAACCGTGTGAGAAAAGTGTGTGAGGTTCCCCTTCCCTATAGAAAAGGGAGAATGTTTAGCACAACATTTGGCCAAACTTATAAGGCCCCAGCCTTAAACCTTACTTAATATTTAATTAAATGAATAATTCACATTGGGGATATTTTCCGGTTTAGAGTTTTAGAGAATTAGAACATAACTATTACATCTCAAAAGATTACAAAGTAGACACTTCTACTAAGTTTCCATAATAAAAAAAACTCTTAAAAAGAAACATGTCTAGTTCCATGTCTTAAATAGCATGACATTCCCTTGATCCCATCCTTGACCTTATTCCACTTTAAGTCCTGTGAAAAACATTTCGAAAAACTTGGGGTGAGCATAAAAATCTCAGTAAGGGATACAGAAAGAATGAAAACTGTTAGTTTTTCAAATATCAAGTAAACCATATATACTCTATCAAAGTAATAGATTCATCTTCATGAAGTAGTAAAAACTATTCACTAAATAAAGTATCATTACTTACCTTTTTGTAACCAAAGGATTACCATAAAACCCATAAAAAGAACACATAACATATATAAAGGTAACTTGGTACATAAACATACTTAAGTGGAATAACCATACGATCGACTTCCACACATATCACTTAATGGAATAGCCATACGGCCAATTTCCATACATACTTAATGGAATAGCCATACGGCCGACTTCCATACCCAATGCATTGGAGGTTATAACGTAACCACCCGTCCTAGTATTCACAGAACCACCCGTCATATGGTCTATAACGTAACCACCCGTTAAAATGTCCAAGTACCAATATAAAATCATAAAACATAAAACCAATATAAAGGAATGATAACATTTCCACATTTCAATCACAATATATCATAAATATATTGACATAATAGAATCCTTTTTCAAAACCATTTTCAATACCAAAATACATAAAAGAGTATATGGTATTTATTTTATTCTAAAAACATTACGGCATGTTGAGAAATCCAAAGACCAAATAATACTCGCGGCGGCGAAAAAGGTCGTTGCCGTCGCTTACGTTAAAAGAAACATTCCTTTTTGTCGTTTTGTAAAACGCTTCGTTGAAAAAGATTCCTTTTGTATAAAAGTAAAACTCAAAGGGATACACCATATAAAAGAAAGTTGTGTATAAAACGGAATATGCCTTAATGAAAGGAGATTGAGACGAAGTCCCTTACCTCGGGTCCGACTTGACTCGATCGTTCATTAACGTCCTGAATAATAAACTTGAGTTAATTAATACTTGATTAAGAACCTTTTTAAAGTTCATTATTCCTTTTATATCACTTATTGCCATGTTATAAACATTATGTAACCATTTAAGTTAATAATGTTTGTTTTCTCAATATTTGGTTCTTAAGTCGAAAGTGGACTTCTTACAATAACATGTTGTTCGTGTGGTCAAAGGTTCTTTATATCCAGAATGAAATTCCCGATTTGGATATAATATGTAGCATATATATCCAGCATATACATGTATTTATAATATTACATAATCATTTATAGGTAAGAAACGAAATGCACCGTTCATGGAGACGGTAAGCCGTACGTACGCATGAACGCTACTTCATTTCTTTGTCATATTAATGGAATTAAAACTAAATGATAGGTATGTATATTTTAATTCCAAAACTATATTCATCATTTAGATAGATCATTAATTATATATATCCATTATATACATGTACTTTTAATAGTACATTACATTTGGGGATAAGAAATGAAATGCACCGTTCATGGAGACGGTAAGTCGTACGTACGCATGAACGCTAATTTCATTTCTATATCATACTTTAATGGAAAGAAATAATAATGATATAGAGGTATATTATAATTACAGTATAACATCATATATAATAACTTTAAATCCATCCTTTACAAGTCCCACATATGGCATTAACGAATCACATCACTTTGAGGGGGCGGTAGTCCGCACTTCCTTAAATGAAGATATCGTGTTTACCCCTAATGGAAACTATAAAGGTATGAACAAAATGAAAAATACAGAATCATAATGAAAAAAATAAACATATTATATATCACATATAAAAATAGTGACATCATAATGGCCACATTTGAAAGTGTTAAATGAGTATTGAACAATCATCGTTTCGGGAGGCAGAATTTCGCCATCCACGGAAACCGTATGTTCTTTAACCATTTGATGTTGTTGTGTGAGAGTTTATCTCAAATAAATCTCATAACAACACCCTAGTATATTGAAGATAATGGTGTTGTTATAAAAGAAGTAAATAAAAAGAGTTTAGAGGGTTGGAGAAGCAAAATAAAACAAATGAACAAGAGAGAATGAATTACCTTTAAAAGTGTAACTCCTTTTGATTTGAGCCTAAAGGCTTCCTTTGAAAGACTTCATCCCAAAGGGAATCCTTTAGGATGAGGATAGGGATTTGGAGGGAGTAAATGGGCAGGGGTTGGCCGAGACAAAGGCTTGAGGAGTGTGTGAAATGAGGTATAGGTGGGGGCCTTTTATAAGAGGAGAGGAGGGGCACTTTTGGAAAGTAAAGAAATATTACTTTATTTGAAAATGTGTTTCGGTTTTAAAAGGCCCCACATTGATATAATTCGTGGATAAGGTGATAAGGGATCGAAATCCACCCATACAATATGTTTTGGACATGTGTAGTTTATAGATTTTACATTATCTTTCCATTTTATTTAAATCGTAAAATAATGATGTCATCGCTGCATCATTATTATGTCATAACTATTTTAATTTATTTAATGTCTAAAAATGATTAAACAAATACTATGATGTAGGAAATCTTTTTATATTTCCAATGACTATTTATAATAAAAAATCGGATCGTTATAACCCCATATAAATTTTTTTTTCGTAAAACATATTATGTTTGTGTCATTTTTACTTTTACATTAAATAAAAAGTAATTTATGTCATTTCCCAACCAAAGTGGATCCATGGGGTCCCCAAGTTGACCCATGGCTTTTATTAGTCGTCCATGACACAACCAATGAGGGTAGGACATGTGTCAAGCTATTTTTATTTTATCAAAAGCTTTATTTTTACCTTAAACTACACTAATTACCACTAATCGCGATTAAGAACTTAATAAGTTACTATTCCCCAAAAAATTATTATAATCTCATTGAACCACATTTTACTTCTTAATGACAACCATGTATGTCGGATTTTTGAAATTCAAAACAAAATGATGGCAAAATTTCATTTAAACGGAAAATCAGTCTTTATAAGTACCACTTAGTGGTTTCACTATTCATCAAAAATTGATGTTTTTCAGAAAAGTACCAAAAATTCACCCTAAGCTATATTTTATATTACGAATTCAAAAATTAAGTCTATTTTACTAAATTCAAAACATATAAGTCACATTAATTAATTTAATAATTAATTTCCACTGTCAGAGCAAATAGCGTGTTTTTATGAAACAATAAGTATCAAAAGATTGACACTAGTTTAAGTCTGATTTCAAAGTGAAATTAATTCCAACGACCACTATTGGATTTAATGGTAAAAATATTTTCTAATTTCACTTTAAAACCAATTCAAACGATAATCTAATCATATAAATAAATTAGATTAAAAAGAGGTTTTGAATTAAAATACAACATTTTACACTATTCATTAAAAAATTGAACATTATCAGAAAGGTACAAAAATTTACACGAAGTAAATTTTGATGTCCCGATTCTAAAGAAGAGTTATATTTGGTCCAATATAATTTATAAGATCGATCAAAACTATATTTAATGACGGTTCTCTGTCAAAAGGTGATAAGTGGACCTTTCATGAAAATTAGGGTATAAATGCATAAAATTGAACTCTTTCCGTATTTTAAGCCTTTATCTTTTATTGGGTAAATGTAAGTACATTTAAAAACATATATAATCATATTTTATTTATTTCTATCCAATCCCACCAGTACAACGGCTACTCGTTAACTAACATTTAAAATAATATTATTTTATTACTTGTGTGCAACGTAAGTTTTCAAAGAAACTCATCATTGCGTACCGAGTACGCTATCGAACGTAGAAACCCCTTTTAATTAAAATTAATATTTAATTCATAAATATTAATAAATATGAAAATTATTTATTCTTTATTTATCTGGGATGTTACATCCTTCCCCCCTTTTGGGAATTGCGTCCTCACAATTTTATTCACTTATCAAAATAAGTGGGGGTATTTATCCCTCATAGCATTTTCAGATTCTCACGTTGCCTCTTCAATCACATGGTTTTTTCACAAAACCTTTACCTGATGAATCACCTTATTCCGTAACACCTGCTCCCTATGGTCAAGAATCTGGACTGGTTGTTCTTCATAAGATAGGTTCTCTTCCAGATGAACTACCTCTGGACTCAAAACATGAGATGGAACTGGCATATACTTCCTCAACATTGAAACATGAAAAACATTATGTACCTGAGATAAACTCGGAGGTAAAGCCACCCGGTATGAAAATTATCCAACTCTCTCCATAATTTCATATGGTCCAATAAATCATGGACTTATCTTTCCTTTCTTTCAAAATCTCATCACACTTTTCCAAGGAGAAACCTTGAGAAAAACATGATCACCTACCTCAAAAAATAGATCCTTCCTCCGGTTATCCGCATAACTCTTTTACCTGCTCTGAGCTGTTCTCATGTGCTTCTAAATCAACTGAACTTTTTCTGCCATCTCTTCTACCAATTCTGGTCCCATCAGCTTCCTTTCACCCACTTCATCCCAAAATGCTGGAGTTCGACACCACATCCCATATAATGCCTCAAATGGTGCCATCTGTATACTGGAATGAAAACTGTTATTATAAGAAAACTCAACCAAAGAAAGTTGTTTGTCCCAACTTCCCTGATAATCCATCAAACAAGCTCGTAGCATATCCTCCAATGTCTGGATTGTTCGTTCTGACTGCCCATCTGATTGAGGATGAAAAGTTGTACAAAAATTTAATTCAGTACCCAACGACTTCTGAAGGCCTTTCCAAAAGTTA
This sequence comes from Viscum album, assembly GCA_963277665.1. NCBI lineage: Eukaryota > Viridiplantae > Streptophyta > Magnoliopsida > Santalales > Viscaceae > Viscum > Viscum album. The sequence continues at coordinate 1,179,432,439 of OY728128.1, read as the reverse complement.
GAAGTAAACCTGGGATCACGATCAGATACAATGGAGAGAGGAAATCCATGTAACCTGACTATCTCTTTAAGATACAAACAGGAAAGTTGAACTAGAGAGAAAGTATCTCGTATAGAAAGGAAATGAGCAGATTTGGTCAAGCGATCAACAATAACCCAGATTGCATTATTACCTCGAGATGTCCTCGGGAATCCCACAACAAAGTCCATGGATATGTTTTTCCATTTCCACTCTGGCACTGGTAAAGGCTATAGCATCCCTTTTTGTAACTTCCACTCTTCTTTAACCTACTGACAAGTCAGACACTTCACAGTAAAATCAGCAATATCTCTCTTCATTCCATCCCACCAGTAATACTCCTGTAGATCTCTGTATATCCTAGTACTGCCCGGATGAACTGATAACGGGGAACTATGAGCCTCACATAACAACTCATTATTCAACTGTGAATCACAAGGCACACATAACCTCTTCCCAAACCTCAAAACACAAACATTATCAATGTTGAATTTAGGCAACATACCTTTCTAAACTAGCTCTACCTTTTTCTGCAACTCGCTGTCTTGCTTCCGTGCTTGCTTGATTCTGTCTGATAGAGAAGATTTCACTGATACCTGGAACAAAACAGAAGGACATCCTGCACCAACAACTTCTATTCCAAAGTTCATTAAATCAAAAACCAAAGGATCTCGTTCCAAACGTAGCATGGTTAATAAAGCATTACTTTTTCGACTCAAAGAATCAGCCACTTTATTTGCTTTTCCCAGATGGTAATGAATTGTGCAATCATAATCCTTGATTAATTCCAGCCATCTCTTCTGTCTCATGTTCAATTATTTCTGAGTGAATATATACTTTAAACTTTTGTGATCATTATATATTTCACACTTTACTCCATACAAATGATGCATCCAAATTTTTAAAGCAAAAACAACAGCAGCTAATTCCAAATCATGTGTAGGGTAATTTACATAATGAGTTTTCAACTGTCGTGAAGCATAAGAAATTACCTGATCATTCTGCATTAGGACGCAACCAAGTCCTTTCAATGAAGCATCACTGTAGATGACGAACTCACCATTCTTGGAAGGTAGTGCCAAAACTGGAGCATTCACCAATCTTCTTTTTAATTCCTGATACCACTTCATTCGATGGCCCAACATCTGCTGAAGTTGTTTCAAAGGATTTCACCACCCCTTTCTTCTTGTAGTCTGGCTGCATTCCCCCAGTTGAGTTCTTCATTGGATACTCGTTTGCATAATGAACCATTTCATTACACATAAAACATCTTACCGTTGGGTTTTCATTTCCTTCTTGATCATCTTCCTAACAGTTACGAGCAATATGACCAGAATTACCACACCGAAAGCACTTACCAGACTTGGATAAACATTCTCCAGGATGCATTTTACCACACTTCTCACAGGATGGATATTTGGTTTTCTTACCTCCTTGCTTCTTTGATGAATTCTTCCCCTTTTCCTGCCAACTAGACCTCTTATTCTGTTGTTTTTCATAGAACACCTGATCACGGGCAAACTCCATTTCCACCTTCTCCGCACATCGAACAAGTTTTTCATAACTTTTGAACTCACGAGAAGATAAAGCCCTTCTATACTTTGGCTTTAACCCTGAGTAAAAATGGTTTATTTTACTATCAAGTTCTCGTATGAAGTTTGGAGCATACCTTGCCAATCGAGTGAACTTTTCTTCATAAGAAGCCACTGAATCATCCTCCTACCTCAATTCTGTGAATTGTTTTTCCATCCTAAGACGAACCACCTTAGGAAAATATTTCTCAATAAACATACCTTTGAATTCGTCCTAGTGAAGATCCTCAATCTCATTACTATCCCTTATATTTTTCACCATCGACCACCACCGATCAGCTTCACCTTCAAAACGGTAAACAGCAAGACTAACCTTTTGATGTTCTAAACACCCCATGACATAAAAAATCTTCTCCAGTGCTTTAATCCACCCTTCAGCTTGCACTGGGTCAGATGATCCTCTGAATGATGGGGGATGTTGCCTCATGAAATGTTCCACCACTGACATGTTCCTCTCCGGTTGATCTGGCTGATCTCGTGCATGGATACCACCACCATTTATAGCCTGAGTCAAATGTGCCATCACTGCAACAAACTGTTCAGTTCCGATTCTGACCATCTCAGGTTGCTGATTTGGAAGGTTATCTTCCTCCTGATGTCGTCCCAACATAGCTGCTTTGTTTCCTCTACGGAAAACCATTCTGAACACAAAAATATCTTAGGCGAAGCAACATGGTAATCCGTAAATGCTATATCATTTCAATCATATTATAATTTAACACTTTTCTAACTCCTAAAGTTGTCTAAACCGACCTCTTATAACAACTATATGCCCCAGCCTTAAACCTGACTTAATATTGAATTAAATGAATAATTCACATTGAGGATATTTTCAGGTTTAGAGTTTTAGAGAATTAGAACATAACTATTACATCTCAAAATATTACAAAGTAGACACTTCTACTAAGTTTCCATAATAAAAAAACTCTTAAAAAGAAACATGTCTAGTTCCATGTCTTAAATAGCATGACATTCCATTGATCCCATCCTTGACCTTATTCCACTTTAAGTCCTATGAAAAACATTTTGAAAATCTTGGGGTGAGCATAAAAAGCTCAGTAAGGGATACAGAAAGAATGAAAACTGTTAGTTTTTCAAACATCAAGTAAACCATATATACTCTATCAAAGTAATACCTTCACCTTCATGAAGTAGTAAAAACTCTTCACTGAATAAAGTATCATTACATACCTTTTTGTAACCAAAGGATTACCATAAACCCCATAAAAAGAACACATAACATATATAAAGGTAACTTGGGACATAAACATACTTTAGTGGAATAACCATATGGTCGACTTCCACACATATCACTTAATGGAATAGCCATATGGACAATTTCCATATATACTTAATGGAATAGCCATACGGCCGACTTCCATACCAAATGCATTGGAGGTTATAACGTAACCACCCATCCTAGTATTCACGGCACCACCGGTCATATGGTTTATAACGTAACCACCCGTTAAAATGTCCAAGTACTAATATAAAATCATAAAACACAAAACCAATATAAAGGAATGATAACATTTCCACATTTCAATCACAATATATCATAAATATATTGACATAATAGAATCCTTTTTCAAAACCATTTTCAATACCAAAATACATAAAAGAGTATATGGTATTTATTTTATTCTAAAAACATTATGGCTTGTTGAGAAAGCTAAAGACCAAATAATACTCGCGGCGGCGGAAAAGGTCGTTGTCGCCGCTTACGTTAAAAAAACATTCCTTTTTGTCGTTTTGTAAAACACTTCATAGAAAAAGATTCCTTTTGTATAAAAGTAGAAGTCAAAGGGATTTATACACCGTATAAAAGAAAGTTGTGTATAAAACTAAATATGCCTCAATGAAAGGAGATTGAGATGAAGTCCCTTACCTCGGGTCCGACTTGACTTGATCGTTCTTGAACGTCCTGAATAATAAACTTGAGTTAATTTATACTTGATTAAGAACCTTTTTAAAGTTCATTATTCCTTTTATATCACTTATTTCCATGTTATAAACATTATGTAACCATTTAAGTTAATAATGTTTGTTTTCTCAATATTTGGTTCTTAAGTCGAAAGTGGACTTCTTATAATTACATGTTGTTCGTGTGGTCAAAGGTTCTTTCTATCCAGAATGAAATTCCCGATTTGGATATAATATGTATCATATATATCCAGCATATACATGTATTTATAATATTACATAATCATTTAGAGGTAAGAAATGAAATGCACCGTTCATGGAGACTGTAAGTCGTATGTACGCATGAACGCTACTTTCATTTGTTTGTCTTATTAATGGAATTAAATCTAAATGATAGGTATGTATATTTTAATTCCAGAATTATATTCATCATTTAGATATATCATTAATTATATATATCCATTATATACATGTACTTTTTGTAACACCCCGAGCTTCCACGATACGCCTCTCTTTCAATAATGCAATAGCTTGCATTGGACGCAAGTTCGAGTTCTAACACACCGCAACGAATCAAAGTAGCCATTATGAATAGTAATAATCACCTTTTAAATTTATAGAAATTTTATATTTCAAAATGGACTTCATTTTTGTATTCCTAATATTGAAATTAGCCTATGTTGAATTTTTTGTAATTTTCTGAGAACTTCCAAATTTTTATGAATAGTGAAAAATACTTAAAACAACTTTTTTAATCAAAATAATTTATAGTGATAAGTTATAATATTTAGTGGTTTTAAGGTATAATAAGAATATATTTTTACCATTTTATCCAATGGTGGCCATTATAATTAATTTAACATTGAAATTGGACATAAACAATTGCCAATATTTTGATATAAATTGTTTCTTAAAAACACGCTATTTGTCGTAACAGCGGGAATTAATTATAAAATTAATTAATGCAACTTATATGTTTGGAATTTTTTAAAATATAAATCATTTTTGAATTCGGAATATCAATTATAGCTTAGGGTGAAATTTTGGCATTGTTCTGAAAAACTTCAATTTTTGATGAATAGTGAGACCACTAAGTGGTAGTTAAATAACTGATTTTTCGTTTAAATGAAATATTACCACTTCTGTGATTTGATTTTCAAAAATCCGACATACATGGTTGTCATTAAGAAGTAAAATGTGGTTCAATGAGATTAAAATAATTTTTTGGTGAATAGTAACTTTTAAGTTCTTAATCGCGATTAGAGGTAATTAGTGTAGTTTAAGGTAAAAATAATGTTTTAATAATATGAGATGAGCTTGACACTTGTCCTACTCCTATTGGATGAGTCATGGCCGACCAAGACAACCCATGGGTCAACTTGGGGACCCCATGGATCCACTTTAGTTGGAAAATGACATTAATATATATTTATTTAATGTTAAAATTAAATTGACACAAACATAAGTTAGTTTACTAAAACAATTTTTAAGTGGGGTTACAGAAGTCCAAATTTTGTCTATAAATATTCATTAGAAAGCTAAAAATATTTCCTACATCATAGTATTTATTTTATAATTTTTAGACATTAAATAAATTAAATTATTTATGACATCATTATGATGCAGCGATGACCTCATTATTTAACGATTTAAATAAAATTAGAAGATAATGCAAAATACAAGGCTTACACTTGTCCAAAGCCTATTGGATGAGGAGATTTAGAAACCTTATCACATTAGCCTCGAATTATATAAGTGTGGGACCTTTAGAATCCGAAAAGCATTGTGTAATAATGTAACATTTCAATCCTTCCAAAAGTGCCCCTCCTCTCCACTTATAAAAGGCCCCCACCTCTCCCACCTCATTTACACTTTCAATCCATTTGGCTCGGCCAACCTCTGCCCAAATACTCTCCCAACATTCCTCCCTTACTCCTAGAAGCCTCACTTTGGGAAGAACTCTTCCCAAGGAATCCTTTGGATCAAATCAAAAAGAGTTACCCGATTTTGAGGTAATGTCTTTTCTAATGTTGTTTTGTTTTATTTTTCTTCTCCAACCCCCTAAACTCTTTTTATTCATTTCTTTTGTAACAACACCAGTATCCTCAATATACTAGGATGTTGTAATAAAAAGGATTCGAGCTACACTTACACACACCTACATGTAATGGTTAAAGAACATACAGTTTCTTTGGATGGCGAATTTCTGCCTCACGAAACGATGATTGTTCAACACTCATATAACACCTTCAAAGGTGGCCATTAAGATGTCACTATTTTTATATATGATATATAATATGTTTATGTTTTAATTATGCTTCTGTATTTCTCATTTATGGCATACTTTATGATTTCCATTATGGGTAAAACGCGATAATTTCATTTTAGGAAGTGCGGACTACCGCCCCCTCAAAGTGATTTGAATCGTTAATGCCATATGTGGGATGTATAAAAGATGGAGTAAATGGTATTATACACTATATTATACTGGAATTATATTATACATTTATATCAATATGTTTTAGTTCCATTAAATATGAAATTGAAATGAAAGTAGCGTTCATGCGTACGTACGGCTTACCGTCTCCATGAACGATGCATTTCATTTATTACCTCTAAATGTTACGTAATATTATAAATGAATGTATATACTGGATATATAAGATATATATGACATCTAAATCATGAATATAATTTTGGATATAATGGATATTTCACCACATAAACAACTTGTAATTATAAGGAGCTTATTGTTGACTCAAGTACCAAAGATCGACAAAACGACCGTTATTAACTTAAATAATTACATAATGTTCATATCATTGTAATAAGTGATATAATAAGGATAATGGTTCTTAATAAGGTATATATTAACTCTAGTTTATTATTCAGGAGGTTAAAGAACGGTTGAGTCAATTCAGACACGAGGTAAGGGAACTTCTTAACCCAACTTCCATTCTTTGGGTTAATCTCCTACTTTCAAATTATGTCATGATGTTATTATGTCCTATTTTGTATTTTTACTCTCTTTATGTGTACCTATAGTGATTACACATAATAGATCTATTTTATTTTAAAAATGATCTTTTTAAGGACTTCGTCTCAATCTCCTTTCATTGAGGCATATTTTGTTTTATACACAACTTTCTTTTATACGGTGTATAAACCCCTTTGACTTTTACATTCATTCAAAAGGAATCTTTTTTATACAAAGCGTTTTGCTAAATGACAAAAGGGAATGTTTTTCTTTCCATACTTATGTGGCGACAACGACTTCTCCGCCGTCGTGACCATTATTTGAGTTTCGACTTCCTCTACAAGCCATCATTTTTTTTAATGAAAAATAAATAAAAAGTTTTAACTTTCTTTTATTTTGGTATTGAAAATGGTTTTGAAAGAGTTTTTATTATATCAATGTGTTGTATTGATATCTTGTGATTGAAATGTGGAAATGTTATGTTTCCTTTATGCATGTTTTATGTGATACGATTATGTTATGGTTTATGTTATGTTTAAACCTATTCATATGAGGAATGTATTGGACTTAATATGAGACGGGTGGAGCCCGCTATAGCTCCTCGATGCATCGGTAGGTCTCATGAGACAACTAGACGTGGAATTGGCTGAGGCCCTTTCCCAATTTGATTTATGGTTTTGGCCGAGGCCTTAATCATTTTAGACGTCTTGGCCGAGGCCTTGACAAAGTGTTTCAGAATGTCCGGCATTATACATTCCCTCATTATGAAAGTGGTTTTTGTTATTGCATGTGATTATTCGACCAGTAGAATATCCATGTGAAGAAGTGAATGGCATTATCTCATTTTACTTTTGCCATATTATGCTGAAGTTCAAGTTTAATAAGGCCTTTGTTTAGTTATACATTGCCTTAAATGTTTATGTTTATTTATGAAAGCTTCCGCAATATTGTTATCCTTACTGAGCATCTGAGCTCACCCCTTTCAATGTTTTAATATTTTCCAGGATGTGAAGAAGTATTTTATGAATGACCTGTAGGGATAGTCCGAAGAGGATAGAAGTTTGGACTATGGAGACTATGTGATTATAGTTTTTCGCTTTGTGATGTAATGTAACATTTATGAATGTATCTAGTGTTTCCAAGGCTACTAAACTAATCGGTCTTTCGAGACTTGATCTTTTGTGATCATGCCAATGTTACGAAGTAATGCACCGACTCTAGGTAGCTAGGGTCGGGGTGTTACAGAGGAAGTTTAGTACAAACCTTGGAAGCTAGATTTAGATAAACTCTGATTAGAGCACATAGCCCAAAGATAGACTTTAAGGATTATTATAGAAGAACTTCCTAGAATTTTGGTATTATAGAGATGATATGAGTTTTCCGAGCAATACATCCCTGTCTGGATACGAGCAGGTAGAGGCGGCTCTGGCACAGATGTACCTAGGGGTAAAACCCAAAAACACCGCTTTGAGCTAGACTCGAACGGGAACTGGTGCACGACAACGGGCCTTGCTGCACTCTTGGTTACGACACTCCTGGGGGATATGCTTAGGATAATTCTCATTTTATTTACAAACCACTATAAAGGGTTATGAGTACATACTTCCTCAAAGAAAACATTTCTTTTTATGATTATGGATTATATCCATAAATAGTTCAATTTATGTAAAGTGTTTAACAAGTATGGAATTATGTATTTTGATTCATAAACTAATCTAGTTTATGCCATTGTTTAGAAATGGCGCCTAGTGGAAGGAATGGAAACCGTATCAATGCACGAAATCCGTGTAGGGATTGCCCTCCTGCTCAAGATAATTATTGTGGATATGGAGATACAACTGGTGCTGATCAGCTTCTCACCGTACTGGGACAACTCACGCAGGTTATGAATAATAACCTTACTCGTATGGAGCACCCTGATCTGCAACGTGGAGGATCAATGCTAGACCGTTTCATGAGGCAACAACCACCAACCTTAAATGGGAGTACAAATCCTACTGTAGCTGAGCAATGGATAAATTCCTTAGAGAAAATATTCCATGCCTTGGGGAGTAGCGAAACGGAGAAGGTTGTCATGGCAGTTTACCGTCTCACTAGAGATGCCGATCAGTGGTGGTCGCTGATTCAAAACACAAAGGAAGATGATGACATATCGAATATGGAATGGATGGAGTTCAAAGAGATTTTCTTAGAAAAATATTTTCCTCGTGACCATCGAGCAGATATGGAAAGGCAATTTCTGAGTTTGAGGCAGAAGGAGGATGAGAATGTCGCAAAGTATGAGGCTAACTTTACAAGGTTAGCGAGGCATGCTGCCGATTATATACGTAACCCAAGGAGTAAGATTGATCGTTTCTTTGATGGGTTAAAACCATTTCTCCGTCGAGCTTTAGTATCACAATCCTTCTCATCATACGAAGATATTGTCTCGTGTGCTATCAAGACAGAAAAGGAATTCTCTAAGTCTTATGACAACAAAGTAAAGCAAGAGAAGAAGAGAACGGTGGAACAAGAGACAGATAAAGGGAAAAAGGGAAAGAAGGATTTTCCATTATGTGATAATTGTGGGAAGAATCACCCTGGTACTTGCCTAAAAGGAATGGGAGTTTGTTATAAATGTGAAGAAAAGGGTCACCAGGCTCGTGATTGCAAGGGAAAGAAAGAGGCTGTCAAAGTTGAATGCTACAATTGTAGGGAAACAGGGCATTATGCAAATGAATGTCCTAAGCATTAGGGAAACTTACCTCAGAAAAGGCCAAGGGATCAAGGCCAATCTTATGCTGTGACTACAGTTGAAGTGGAATAATTAATGTATTGGTGCTTTTGGACTCAAGGATTATATTCTGGTTATACGAATAATGTGATATATATATATATGGATTGTACTGCAGTACTTGTTGATTTCAGTAAGGTTTTAATATGATTAAGGTAATCATATTTTTAGTATGTGACAATAAGAGAAACTTTTCGTTGTTTGGGGAATCTGATGTTACAATTGATTTTGGAATTTAGAGACCTTTTAGAGAAAGTCTGGACGAAGATATTTTGGATAACTATAAAGGTTGGAGTGGATTAAGTTGAACCATGGATAGTATTGTTTAAGGTTAAAGAATTTCTGAAGATTATTTTTGGAATATTATAATACTATAGTTTTAGGAAAAGGACAACCTGCAGGGTGGGGAATAACCCGTCGCGTCGGACAAAGCTGCAGGAATCGAACCCACAACCATAGTGCGACAAGCCTTTATTTCCTACCACTAGCCTACAGGAAGTCTCTGGATATTACAAAATAATTTTACTAATCTAAATGGTATGTGTTAACATTTGGAACCTTATACAATTAGGATAAATACAATATTTTTGAGTTCCGTTACCATTTGGAGTAAAAGTTGGGTTTGTGGTAAAAATTTATTAACGAATGAAAGTATACATAACAAGTATGTATATTCCCTTACGTTCTTAGTAAATCTCCTAAATAAATTCCTCAACATTATAAAAGGTAACTTAAAACAAAAATGTTGTCTGTTAAATTTTCCAACTGGGGATTCAATGACCGTTTAACCAATCACAAGTTTGTGATTTTCTTATGGTTAAACTTTCTCCTAATCCTGTTTTCTATAACTCTCCATCAGACCTTGATGGTTTGTTTTTCTTCCATATCCATATTTTCATAGAATCCTAGAATGGGCTATATCGGGTGACCTGTGTACTTATCCTGCTTTCTTTTAATGTTATATATTTATTAACCTTATTTCCGATGTGGGTTTTCCTCAAAGGAATTTTCTCTTTTCAACCTTTTATTTTCAAAGAAAAATTTAAAATTGCGAGGACGCAATTTATTGAAGGAGGGGAGAATGTAACACCCCGAGCTTCCACGATACGCCTCTCTTTCAATAATGCAATAGCTTGCATTGGACGCAAGTTCGAGTTCTAACACACCGCAATGAATCAAAGTAGCCGTTATGAATAGTAATAAACACCTTTTAAATTTATAGAAATTTTATATTTCAAAATGGACTTCATTTTTGTATTCCTAATATTGAAATTAGCCTATGTTGAATTTTTTGTAATTTTCTGAGAACTTCCAAATTTTTATGAATAGTGAAAAATACTTAAAACAACTTTTTTAATCAAAATAATTTATAGTGATAAGTTATAATATTTAGTGGTTTTAAGGTATAATTAGAATATATTTTTACCATTTTATCCAATGGTGGCCATTAGAATTATTTTAACATTGAAATTGGACATAAACAATTGCCAATCTTTTGATATAAATTATTTCTTAAAAACACGCTATTTGTCGTAACAGCGGGAATTAATTATAAAATTAATTAATGCAACTTATATTTTTGGAATTTTGTAAAATAGACATCATTTTTGAATTCGGAATATCAATTATAGCTTACGGTGAAATTTTGGCATTGTTCTGAAAAACTTCAATTTTTGATGAATAGTGAAACCACTAAGTGGTAGTTAAATAACTGATTTTTCGTTTAAATGAAATATTACCACTTCTGTGATTTGATTTTCAAAAATCCGACATACATGGTTGTCATTAAGAAGTAAAATGTGGTTCAATGATATTAAAATAATTTTTTGGTGAATAGTAACTTTTAAGTTCTTAATCGCGATTAGAGGTAATTAGTGTAGTTTAAGGTAAAAATAATGTTTTAATAATATGAGATTATCTTGACACTTTTCCTACTCCTATTGGATGAGTAATGGCCGACCAAGACAACCCATGGGTCAACTTGGGGACCCCATGGAGCCACTTTAGTTGGAAAATGACATTAATATATATTTATTTAATGTTAAAATTAAATTGACACAAACATAAGTTAGTTTACTAAAACAATTTTTAAGTGGGGTTACAGAAGTCCAAATTTTGTCTATAAATATTCATTAGAAAGCTAAAAATATTTCCTACATCATAGTATTTATTTTATAATTTTTAGACATTAAATAAATTAAATTATTTATGACATCATTATGATGCAGCGATGACCTCATTATTTAACGATTTAAATAAAATTAGACGATAATGCAAAATCCAAGGCTTAAACTTGTCCAAATCCTATTGGATGAGGATATTTCGAAACCTTATCACCTTAGCCTCGAATTATATAAGTTTGGGACCTTTAGAATCCGAAAAGCATTGTGTAATAATGTAACATTTCAATCCTTCCAAAAGTGCCCCTCCTCTCCACTTATAAAAGGCCCCCACCTCTCCCACCTCATTTACACTTTCAAGCCATTAGGCTCGGCCAACCTCTGCCCAAATACTCTCCCAACATTCCTACCTTACTCCTAGAAGCCTCACTTTGGGTAGAACTCTTCCCAAGGAATCCTTTGGATCAAATGAAAAAGAGTTACCCGATTTTGAGGTAATGTCTTTTCTAATGTTGTTTTGTTTTATTTTTCTTCTCCAACCCCCTAAACTCTTTTTATTCATTTCTTTTGTAACAACACCAGTATACTCAATATACTAGGATGTTGTTATAAAAAGGATTCTAGATACACTTACACACACCTACATATAATGGCTAAAGAACATACAGTTTCTGTGGATGGCGAATTTCTGCCTCACGAAACGATGATTGTTCAACACTCATATAACACCTTAAAAGTTGGCTATTAAGATGTAACTATTTTTATATATGATATATAATATGTTTATGTTTTAATTATGCTTCTGTATTTCTCATTTATGGCATACTTTATGATTTCCATTATGGGTAAAACGCGATAATTTCATTTTAGGAAGTGCGGACTACCGCCCCCTCAAAGTGATTTGAATCGTTAATGCCATATGTGGGATGTATAAAGGATGGAGTAAATGGTATTATACACTATATTATACTGGAATTATATTATACATTTATATCAATATGTTTTAGTTCCATTAAATATGAAATTGAAATGAAAGTAGCGTTCATGCGTACGTACGGCTTACCGTCTCCATGAACGGTGTATTTCATTTATTACCTCTAAATGTTACGTAATATTATAAATGAATGTATATACTGGATATATAAGATATATATGACATCTAAATCATGAATATAATTCTGGATATAATGGATATTTCACCACATAAACAACTTGTAATTATAAGGAGCTTATTGTTGACTCAAGTACCAAAGATCGACAAAACGACCGTTATTAACTTAAATAATTACATAATGTTCATATCATTGTAATAAGTGATATAATAAGGATAATGGTTCTTAATAAGGTATATATTAACTCTAGTTTATTATTCAGGAGGTTAAAGAACGGTTGAGTCAATTCAGACACGAGGTAAGGGAACTTCTTAACCCAACTTCCATTCTTTGGGTTAATCTCCTACTTTCAAATTATGTCATGATGTTATTATGTCCTATTTTGTATTTTTACTCTCTTTATGTGTACCTATAGTGATTACACATAATAGATCTATTTTATTTTAAAAATGATCTTTTTAAGGACTTCGTCTCAATCTCCTTTCATTGAGGCATATTTCGTTTTATACACAACTTTCTTTTATACGGTGTATAAACCCCTTTGACTTTTACATTCATTCAAAAGGAATCTTTTTTATACAAAGCGTTTTGCTAAATGACAAAAGGGAATTTTTTTCTTTCCATACTTATGTGGCGACAACGAATTCTCCGCCGTCGTGACCGTTATTTGAGTTTCGGCTTCATCTACAAGCCATCATTTTTTTAATGAAAAATAAATAAAAAGTTTTAACTTTCTTTTATTTTGGTATTGAAAATGGTTTTGAAAGAGTTTTTATTATATCAATGTGTTGTATTGATATATTGTGATTGAAATGTGGAAATTTTATGTTTCCTTTATGCATGTTTTATGTGATACGATTATGTTATGGTTTATGTTATGTTTAAACCTATTCATATGAGGAATGTATTGGACTTAATATGTGACGGGTGGAGCCCGCTATAGCTCCTCGATGCATCGGTAGGTCTCATGAGACAAATAGACGTGGAATTGGCCGAGGCCCTTTCCCAATTTGATTTATGGTTTTGGCTGAGGCCTTAATCATTTTAGACGTCTTGGCCGAGGCCTTGACAAAGTGTTTCAGAATGTCCGGCATTATACATTCCCTCATTATGAAAGTGGTTTTTGTTATTGCATGTGATTATTCGACCAGTAGAATATCCATGTGAAGAATTGAATGGTATTATCTCATTTTACTTTTGCCATATTATGCTGAAGTTCAAGTTTAATAAGGCCTTTGTTTAGTTATACATTGCCTTAAATGTTTATGTTTATTTATGAAAGCTTCCGCAATATTGTTATCCTTACTGAGCATCTGAGCTCACCCCTTTAAATGTTTTAATATTTTCCAGGATGTGAAGAAGTATTTTATGAATGACCTGCAGGGATAGTCCGAAGAGGATAGAAGTGTGGACTATGGAGACTATGTGATTATAGTTTTTCACTTTGTGATGTAATGTAACATTTATGAATGTATCTAGTGTTTCCAAGGCTACTAAACTAATCGGTCTTTCGAGACTTGATCTTTTGTGATCATGCCAATGTTACAAATTAATGCACCGACTCTTGGTAGCTGGGGTCGGGGCGTTACACTTTTAATAGTACATTACATTTGGGGATTAGAAATGAAATGCACAGTTCATGGAGACGGTAAGCCGTACGTACGCATGAACGCTACTTTCATTTCTATCTCATACTTTAATGGAAAGAAATAATAATGATATAGAGGTATATTATAATTCCAGTATAACATCATATATAATAACTTTAAATCCATCCTTTACACATCCCACAAATGGCATTAACGAATCACATCACTTTGAGGGGGTGGTAGTCCACACTTCCTTAAATGAAGATATCATGTTTACCCATAATGGAAACCATAAAGGTATGCCCAAAATGAAAAATACAGAAGCTTAAGGAAAAAAATAAACATATTATATATCATATATAAAAATAGTGACATCATAATGGCCACCTTTGAAGGTGTTAAATGAATATTGAACAATCAACGTTTCGGGAGGCAAAATTTCGCCATCCACGGAAACCGTAGGTTCTTTAACCATTTGATGTAGTTGTGTGAGAGTGTAGCTCAAATAAATCTTATAACAATATCCTAGTATATTTAATATACTTGTGTTGTTACAAAAGAAGTAAATAAAAAGAGTTTATAGGGTTGGAGTAGCAAAATAAAACAAATGAACAAGAGAGAATGAATTACCTTTAAAAGTGTAACTTCTTTTGATTTGAGCCTAAAGGCTTCCTTTGAAAGAATTCTTCCCAAAGGGAATCCTCTAGGATGAGGAGAGGGATGTGGAGAGAGTAAATTGGAAGTGTTTGGCCGAGCAAAAGGCTTGAGGAGTGTGTGAAATTAGGTAGAGGTGGGGGCCTTTTATAAGAGGAGAGGAGGGGCACTTTTGGAAAGTAAAGAAATATTACTTTATTTGAAAATGTGATTCGGTTTTAAAAGGTCCCACATTGAAATAATTCGTGGATAAGGTGATAAGGGTTCTAAATCCACCCATCCAATAAGTTTTGTACATGTTTAGTTTATAGATTTTACATTATCCTTCCATTTTATATAAATCGTTAAATAATGATGTCATCGCTGCATCATTATTATGTCATAAATAATTTAATTTATTTAATGTCTAAAAATTATAAAAAACTACTATGATGTAGGGAATATTTTTAGATTTCCAATGACTATTTATAATCAAAAATATGATCGTTATAACCCCATGTAAAAATTGTTTTCGTAAAACATATTATGTTTGTGTCATTTTTACTTTTACATTAAATAAAAACTAATTTATGTCATTTCCCAACCAAAGTGGATCCATGCGGTCCCCAAGTTGACCCATGGATTGTCTTGGTCGCCCATGACACAAACAATGAGGGTAGGACATGTGTCAAGCTCATTTTATTTTATTAAAGCATTATTTTTACCGTAAACTACACTAATTACCACTAATCGCGATTAAGAACTTAATAAGTTACTATTCACCAAAAAATTATTATAATCTCATTGAACCACATTTTACTTCTTAATGAAAACCATGTATGTAGGATTTTTGAAATTCAAAACACACTGATGGAAAAATTTCATTTAAACAGAAAACCAGTCTTTATAAGTACCACTTAGTGGTTTCACTATTCATCAAAAATTGAAGTTTTTCAGAAAATTACCAAAAATTCACCCTAAGCTATATTTGATATTACGAATTCAAAAATGAAGTCTATTTTACAAAATTAAAAACATATAGGTAACATTAATTAATTTAATAATTAATTCCTGTTGACAGAGCAAATAGCGTGTTTTTATGAAACAATAAGTATCAAAAGATTGACACTAGTTTATGTCCGATTTCAAAGTGAAATTAATTCCAACGACCACTATTGGATTTAATGGTAAAAATATTTTCTAATTTCACTTTAAAACCAATTTAAAAGATAATCTACTCATATAAATAAATTAGATTTAAAAGTGGTTTTGAATTAAAATACAACATTTTACACTATTCATTAAAAAAAATGAACTTTATCAGAAAGGTACCAAAAATTTACAGAAAGTAAATTTTGATCTCCCGATTATAAAGAAGAGTTATATTTGTTCCAATAGAATTTATAAGATCAATAAAAACTATATTTAATGACGGTTCTCTGTCAAAAGGTGATAAGTGGACCTTTCGTGAAAATTAGGGTATAAATGCCTAAAATTGAACTCTTTCCGTATTTTAAGCCTTTATCTTTTATTGGGTAAATGTAAGTACATTTAAAAACATATATAATAATATTTTAGTTATTTCTATACATTCCCTCCAGTACAACGGCTACTCGTTAACTAACATTTAAAATAATATTATTTTATTACTTGTGTGCAACGTAAGTTTTCAAAGAAACTCATCGTTGTGTACCGAGTAGGCTATCGAATGTAGAAACCCCTTTTAATTAAAATTAATATTTAATTCGTAAATATTAATAAATATGAAAATTATTTATTCTTTATTTACCTGGGATGTTACAAAACATGTGGCCAAACCATGCAACCATATATTTTTAGGGAATTTATGAAACAACGCATAATTAATTATATTTCTATCCTAATTTTCTCACTTATACTGATGCAAAACAACTCCACATTTTTTGCGCTCCTATGGATGACTATACTAGGAAATTTAAATCTCCCCACAGAGATATCATATTTGATAATTAAACATATCATTGGATAATCATTATTAAAAACTAAATTTATTTTGTGCCATTATTTATTTTCTTTGGCATCGTTAATAATATTTCAGTGCAATATAATTTTCCCTATTTATAGTTTGTTCTTATATTTATTTATTTTCTCATATATGAGTCAAATGAGAAACTCATACTAGACGAGCTATCCACTGTAGACCTAAAGTAGGTGGTATCTTTATTTTCCATGAAATTCAAAGTGTTTATATATATATTTCGTTGTTCCTTGTGACCAATTACCAGTGCGAACCCCTTTGAAATGGAATCTAATCAATGAATTTAATTGATAAGTATATCTTATGCATTTAATTTGGCCAATAAATGAAACATTATGTGTTAATGAACTAGAATATAAACCACCCCAACAGTTTTTTTGTATTTAAATGTTCCATTATAATGGGATATGGAATTTGAAATGTTTGAGGTGTTCCCTTTTAAAACGATTCTTGGGATGTTTATTAATTAATTTCAGATTGTAAATGAAATGAGATATAATTGGAATGGTAATATGATATGTTAATTGATTTAAATTAAGGGAGTTAATGGAATGACCATAACCCTATGATATTTTCCGTGCAAAGACTTTTTAATAATGAGACACATGATTTAATAAAATTCCCATGTGAGTTAAATATAGGAAATCCTTTTAAGCTTGGACAATACCTTGATTCACCTTTTGAGGTGATGTTGAATTAAAATGTCCTTGGTGATGACTGTGAAATATTTATATGTAAATAATTATATTGTATTGAATAATATAGAATTTTTATATCTATTGGGTTACATGTTGATTCAAATGATTAAATCCATGGATAGAATCTTTTTTCTTCTACCATGATTATGCCCAAGTGACACTTGGACTACAAGTGAAGAACTCGTTAGGGTTGGCTATTATATGTTGAGTGAGACAAGGAATTCTGTATGGATTTCCAAGGATAGACGTAGATGGAATTTATCATTACACATTGGGTGATACTTGGGCTCTCTTATGGGACTGTCAAGGACAAAATCGAGTTCCAGAGATGTTATACCACACCTAGATTGATACTTGTGTTCTTGTGAGATCTCCATGGATAGGTTTATATGTTTTTGATTTATATTAAATTTAGGGGGATACCTAGATTCCAAATTAGGAATTCCATTGATGATATTAGTTTAAATAATGAATAATTGATGAAATGGTTTACAATATCCATCTACCAAGACAAAGCACAATTATAGATTTAGTTTTTGTCTTACACTTTAATGGTTGCCTTTTAAGAATCCATTAATCATATCACTATAGGGGGAATCATAACACATGTTGGGTCTTGAGACATATTAATTAAATTACATTTATTGGGTAGTTTTACTTAATTATAAATGACACATGCCTAAATACTGATACAAAGACTTTCTATCTAAATGAATTGAATTAAATGACTACATTGTGAAATTAGAACCTAGAATTTATATGATTTTCACATTCAGTACTTCCTTGTATACTATATTACTACCTGCAAACTTTCAAATAAATTCACTACTTGGATGTCACTTGATATTTGGTAGATTCTTACTAGTATTTATTATCACACTATATTCATGTCTTCTTGGGTACCTAGAAGAGATTACATGATTGGTGGTATAGATAAGGTAAATTTCTCTACTATGGGTTATTCACTTCTACTTTGGAGTAGGGGAGCACAGGAAAAAGCTTAGGATCATGATTCTTGATGTAATACTTTTAGAATTTTGGATATTTTGTTACATGTATTGTATTATACTTTTGTGTACCTATTTGTTCTATTTTATTATAAAAATTATATGTATGATTGTCATTGAATATGATATTACTGTTGGTATTTTTTTATATTCCCTATGGTGATTTGTTGTCTAAATTATTCACTACTTCCAATGAATATATTTTATGGATTTTCTATTGTTCTATACTATGGAAATGAGGGAATATTCTCCCAATAGACACGCCAAGGTCCTCTCTACTAGTAAGAAGCATCTTGCATTTTTGGAGATGCACTTGTAACCATGAGGACAACTGGGGTCGAGGCACTATTTAGTGGAATCCAATCCCATGACTTTACAATATATCCCTCCAATGTATTGTGTAATGATTTGGTCCCATGAGATGTCATGTATGGGATTATAATGTGAAAATAATCCTATATTGGGCTCTATAAACCATGTGATTTTGTGCTAGTAGTTAGACATGACTTGTGTTTATTTATTATTTTATATTGCAACCAAATTTCTTATATGTATATGATATTGTGATACCATTTCCTTTCTATCATGATTCCATTTGATTAATAATATACCTTCCCTTTTTTTATATCATGTTATACCTTTGACTCACATGTTATGCATGTTTATAATGTTTATTCCCATAATCATATTTTGAGGTTGTCTCTTTCATTCATGTATTTCATAGATTAGTCTAAGTATTTTTATGATCTCCATTGGATTTAGGACCTAAATATAGAAATCAAAATAGTGTTTCCACATTTTAATATTCATTTGATGAAATATGATCCTAGTATTTTGAAGGAACTAGGTGTTATAATATTTAGGGTTGTACTTATTGGATATTTATACTTAAAAATCGTGTAATAATATGCATAAAATGATTGGTCACTATAATTTATTTAATAATCTCATAAGTCCCTAATGAAAAAGTAAATGTCTCTTATTAATGTAATACAAAGTATTATTTTATAGGGGTTAATCAAATATAAGAACTTTATCATTATTAATTTATATTTCCAAGCGGAAGAATAAATGATGGAGTCTATGGGATCTTTGGATGTTGGACCTTTACTGATAATGATTTGATGCATTCTAAGTGATTTTTTTATATAGAGGTTACATTTACTTTTATTTCATAAACATCTTTAAAATCCAAAGAATGGGGACATGGAATCATCAACCTGAAGTCGAGAACACTCAAAATTCAAATATAGGACCCATATTTTAATCATTAGAATACGATGAACACATTCACAAAGAATTGAATTCAATTTTTGTGATTGTTTTAGTTATTTTAAAATCCTTAAATTATATGGGATATTTCCAATGTTTTTTGTGTATGAATAAAAATGGACAATGAAATGAAAAAAATGATATACACATTTTATAAGAATACTAGTGAAATTAAATATTATTTCTCCCTTTATCAAAACAATTTTATTAATTATTAATGTTCACATACATTTATTTTCTAGTTTATAATGAAAAATATAATATCTTTTGTAAAGGATGCAACAAATCATGAAATATTTATTAAAAAATCTATATTAGAATGTTTTGAAATGTTTTTGGGATGGAAGGTCAATTTTATTTTTGACAAATGAAAAATCCATGTTTATATAAATTGTGAGGATCCCACCATGGGCATAGAAAATATTATAATCCATGATAATACTGAATAGGTTGTATTTCTATGTTTAGTGTTCAATACAAGATAGGTAACTACCTATAATGATGTATTTTTTATTATATGATGGATCCATACCCACATGGTCATTAAGAAGGTAAGTTGAATGAAAATAACTTATGTAGAGAAAAAATAACTCCCAAACAAGAGCATTGTTGGACATTAGTGAATGGTTTTTTTGTGTTTATCAATTTAACTGATGAACAAATATCTAATAATTTTAGAAACATTCTTCAATAGAAATGGAATTTTATAAAACAATAAAGAATAAAAATGTTTATACATTCACACAAATAATATCCATATTGATTAGTTTATATATATTGTATTTTATGGGGATCACTAAACTATAATAAAAAATTTCCTTTCATTAAGGGGGTTACACCATTCTTGGATTCTAATTCTCAATGGGAGGATTACCAATCAATAATGGAATTATAATTCCTTTTCTATGAGAAAATGACGTTCAAGGAATAAGATATGGTTTTAACATATCTTTCATGCAAGAAGGATGACAACCAATGAATGTAAATCTCCCCTTTTGTGGTCTTTCCTAACACTCTTCATTAAATGAAGAGTGTCGAAAAAACTAGGTTCAATCACATGGAACCCATACATTATGGCATATTAATGTTCATTACTCATTGAAGATATAAATGATTTTGTGGATCCATTAGTAACTCAATAAAATTGATTTATAACCAAATATATGAAAAAGGAATACATGGTGGTGATACATTCACTCTTATCCTATGTATCTCATATCATGAAGCCAATCATACACTATGATATTTGCTTCAATGAGGTAGCCTAAGGCCTTATGATATAATTTCATCATAAGTAATGATATAAAATAAATGTATATCATTTCATACAGTAAAATGGATATATTAATATATAATATGACTTGTTTTCATACATAATCAACAATATATTACTTGCACTAAAAACAAAATAGGATTATAAAAAAAATTCAACTCTTTGGGATTCCAAGTAAAAAACTTTTAGATATGGTTTATAAAAGCCTCTTCATTTATGAACAAACAATATGTCCAAAATATAATCCTTATTTTAAGGCCTACCTATGTTACTAGAAAGACCATAGTAGTATTGAAAAAAATATGAAATCCTAATTTCATAGATTTAAGTAGATAGTGACCTATAGAAAAGCATCAAAACAACTCAATCTAGTAATAATTATATTTTGATATTGTAAAAAGTTATTCGTATATTTATATGAATATATAAACCATAATATGTATCATATATGTCATATGTATACCTACATAATCTCATTGTTCATGGAATCTTGTATCCACCACACAAGGAACATGTCAATTTAGTATAGGTCGTCTAATAATTTCATAATTCTATGAAATACTTTGAATAAATAAATTAATACATCACATGTTATTAATATAATAAATGAATATATAACATTCCAGTCATTCACGTACCTATCCACATAATATGTGACATAACTAAACATGGGCATAAATTTCCTTATCCTAATTCAATAAAGGGTCCAAATGTATGAAATCGTCATAAAAGTGGACAAGTATCATCTTGTTTATTGTCTAAATGAGGACATGATCAATTACATACCCAACTAACCCCTGATTATTTAATAATAGAGGCTTATAAAATAATTGTATCAATGTATAATGGTTCTAATTGTAGAAATATATTCATCCTCATGTAAGATGAATTTTTAATAAGCAATCACCCGTAAGTATATGCATTCTTTTATGAAATTCAATGAGATATATTTAAGTGGGTCAATACATGTAATAACAATTGATTTATTACATCATGAATCGATTATTTGGATCTCATATACAAACCTTGTTAAAGATTATGATATTTTCATTATTCTGAAATTAATTTATTATCAAAACCTATAACAATCAATGTTGATGTTCAATTAGGTAAAAATTAATGCCATACATTAAAGGGATATTAAAATTTAAATATTAATATAAAATAAATTAGAACACACATGGATGAATTATAAAAATATATTTCATTTAGTTCTAAAATAATGATACATTTACAATTATTACATAAATATGAAATATAATGCATACCAAGTGGTTCACAATTACCATCTTATTGGTGTTTCAGTAATGTATTTGATAATGTATTTGTTATACTTTCTTATATAGAATCCCATTATATCTTTACATCACCCATCTCAATGATCATCGATATGAGATAGTATTTTTGAGAGATATGTTTGGTATTTTGGTGAGACCAGGGTTCTTTGTCCTAAAAAATGGATCCATTGTTTTCATGGTCATGCTTTAATACTGCCTTGATACTAGAAACCACACCATGTTAAGAGATTAAATTCCTGATCAAAATTGTTTTCTTTACAATATTCGGTGAGGAAATGTACTCTACCTTAGTAATCAAGTATTCCATTGTGGATTTCTTGGAAATATTCTATCTAATAGCACTACCATTCGTGATAAAATTGAAAAAATAATGAGATAGAATGCATATTTTTTAGATTAGAAACTATAATTTTTTTAGCCCTTTTACAAAGATCTCATCCCCTCCTCTGATGGAACCGATCATATCCTTACATCTTCATAATTACTTTGATATGTTCTTCAATGTATTACAGTAACAATTATCATGATTGGATGGGTATCTACTAGTTTTTCAAATATCATAGGAAACCTCATGTCAAGTACATATCATGACATACAAGATATAACCGATGATATAATCATAAAATTTTTTATAAATAATCTATAACTCTATATAATGAACCGAGATTATAATAAGATTTATTCCTTATAAACCTCGTAAAGTCACATTATTAGTGTTATCCATTATAAATTACTTTACCACATGTACATGTAATAATTGTGTCATATAATCCAATTAGATTTATCTCTATAAAACTTTTTACCTATTATGCTTGTTTCATTAACCATTTATTTTATTAGAAATAATTCACCCTTCCATATATTTATAGAGTGAATAGTTTGGATATGATTTTTTATAAGTATTACGTCAACTACCGAATATATTAGAATCACCACTACACTCCTACTAATCCTATTATATATATGTATGTTTTATCCATCCACCTGGTGAAAAAAATGTTAATTATATCATAAAAATAGATATTCCACTCGAAGAATATTTTTTCAGTAATTGTATGGACTATTACTACTTTTACACATTAAAAGACTCATATGGAACTTATATACATTTGGGATGTATCATATCTAGATCCATTATTTAACTCACATTAAGGAAATAAGTTTCCACATCGATTCGATATATCAGAGAGTCAAAATGATCTACTAAAGAAAATAATATCTGATTGGAATTTATCGTAATAGCATGAGAAAATGATTCTTTATATTCAATACCATGAATTTTCTTTAAAACATTTACCATATAGTATTCTTTATTGTCAAACACTTGACCATATATGTTAGTTTTATTATAGAAACCCCATTTTAACCTTATATGTAATCACCCAAATGTTCATTAATGAAAATTTATCTTGATCTAATTAAATGTATTATTATAGTTATATAACATATGAAATTATTTGGTTTTATGACTTTGGATTTCAAAATATTGTTAATAACTATTACCATTTATAATATAGTCATTGAACAGTGATCGCATGGTAAGTATAAATACAGGGCTTTAACAAATACAATTAACTCAGACAAATGAATTCATGACCTTATCCAGTAGCATTGCTCTATATGAAGCCCATTTGTCAGAGATCAAAAAGGAGGTGTCATCACTAGGCTTTTCTCTTGACCAATCCCAAGAAGATCTTCAACATGTTATGCTCAAACGGAACTGTCTATGGGATAGGTGGAAGTTGATAGAGATTACCACCTGAGCGATGTTATCCGAGTCACCCAAGGATTCTATCACCATCACACACCTTACCCCTTAGTCTTATGCAGGTGTTTTAAGGGGTAATATAATAAGAGTTTAGCACTATGATTATGTTCATTGTTTTTGTATATAATAAATAATATACATTTATTTTATTATTATTACATTGTAAATGGTTTTTAAATAACAATCATTATTTTTAGTTAATATTCAATTAAGAAATATATTTTGAATTATTAATGGATTTTCTAATTAAATAATATTTTAATAAAATATTATTTCTCAATTAATTTATTTTTAATATAAGTGATCAAATAATTTTTATGAATACAATAGTAGTTTTTATTAATGTTTGAAAACATCTTTTTTTCAAACCCAGGAATTTTCAATACATGATATTTTTTATTTTTAAAATAAATATTCACATGTTTAAAAAATTATTTAGATAAAATGAATATTATTTATCGAATCATGATGTTGAAATTATCTAATTGTGAATTTTTCAGAATTTTCGAAAAGCTGAATTTTTTGGGTAAAAATATAAAACTGTTTTAATAAATAATGTGTTTTATGACATCATAATGACCTAAAAGTGATGTAATAAAATACTATAAATGTTATTTTCAGACAAAATATTATTTTCCTTTAAAATAACGTGATTTTATATTTTTTCGGTTAATTTTATAGTTCCTTAGTGGGCCATCCAATACTTATAAAACATTTTGTCATTTCAGAATGATTTCCTTGAAAGTGCAACTCACCACCACATAATAAAGCCTTATATTATAAGAAGTTATGAAATTGTCCTTATAAAATAATTTCTTCCACTCCCCTTTGGCAAAAACCATGGGAAAAACTATGTTTTGGTTTGTGTTTTTTATTAGTTTAATGTGTGGTGGCCAAAACCAAACTAATAGTGAATTTTCTCTCATTTCCTATATAAACCCACAAGAAGCACCCACTTCCTCTTCACTCAAATATTTTTAAGCTCGACCACCTATTCCCTCATCTCTCTAAGATCTGACTATAGTGCCCCAAACTCCCAATAATCCTCTCTCAACCCTCTTCCAAGCCGTTGGGATCACACATCCATGTACGAGATTTTTTCTTCTATCATTTTTGTCCATGTTACTTTATGTTTTTATAACCCTGTATTTTCAATTATAAATGTTTGGGTATGATGTCACACATCCCCCAAACCTACCTACTTATGTTTGAATGATGATAGTCCCATTTATATCTCATTAATTATTCCCACGTACACCCATTACCATGCCGAAATTCCGTAAGGGATTTCTCTCTCCTTATTTACATTTAAGCAATTCTTTTGTTTTATGAATCTAAATTCCATTAAATATGTTGGGATATGTATATATATGATCCCATTAATGTCCATTTCATGTTAATATGATGAGACACACCTTTCATTGTCATCAACTATTCTTATTAATTCTTATGTCCCATTGTTATGCTACCGAAATTTCACAGTGATTTTCCAAGACAAAGTCATTGTGTAGTGAATATCATTCCCATTTTTTATCTAGAGTATTCACCTTTATGAAAATTTTCTCATTTTTTGTTGAGTTTCACGTATAAATTAATAATTCCATTATCCTGGAATAAATAATTATGTTTAATGAATCCATGTTATTTGATCCATCTGGCACACTTATGCTGAAATGAATTAATTAAGAAAGGTGC
The DNA here is from genome assembly GCA_963277665.1 of Viscum album. NCBI lineage: Eukaryota > Viridiplantae > Streptophyta > Magnoliopsida > Santalales > Viscaceae > Viscum > Viscum album. The sequence goes on along the minus strand of OY728128.1, from coordinate 1,179,406,674 downwards.
TCCCTGATAGCACTCCAATGCATTGGGTAAAGAATAGAATCGTGATACATCAAGTTAAATGATGGTTTACTCCTAATAATTCATGTAATTTTTTTACTCATTCTCCATGTGCAATGAGCCTCGGATCATTCTAATACCATGTTAAGTGTTGTTTCTACATTTTCCAAGTTATGATAATCATGATATATCATGCCTTTATGTTCATGTTTATCTTATGCTAATTTGGTGTGCGTGTTGTCTAACATGTACTGTATTCATCATATTACACATTTTTTACTCCCTTACTGGGCATTATAACACACACTTTTCCTAATCATGTCCTCAGGTTATCCCATACAATTCTAAGTACGAAGGAATGTGTGTGGTCATGTAAAAGAAGCTTTCAATAAAGATGTGTATTTAATATTCTATGTTGTTATATAATTTTATAATTTTTAAATTCACTATTACTCCCTATACTTAGATTTGTATAAAGTGCAATTTTATTTAATAAAACATGTTTAAGTGTAATAAAGAGCAAAGTTATTATATTATGGGTCTCATTACACTAGGTGAATATACTATGTTCTAATGTTGTTTAGTTTAAAAGGAGTCCTTTATAGATTCTATGATATTTAACCATTTATTGAAATACTAACTCTAAAATTCCTCCTATTAGGTACTACATTCATATCATGTAAATATTAATTCATCATAATTTTGAATAGGAAATTCATATCTCTCAATTTCCCGATAAATCATACAATCCCATTAACGTTCTTGTGTAACTTCAGTTTGTTCTTATTAAATAACTATTTTTGGAATTAGATATACATATATCATAGAAAATTTGTTGTTTTTTGGTCTTTAACATCTCAAAGTTCAACATTTCACCATATTTATTTTTGATTCATCTAATTATTCTCAGTTAAAATACTATAGTTAGCCCCAAAAAATATTGCGTTTAGTGGATTTATAGAAATTATATCCCTTTGTTTCTTTAGGATAACCAATCAATAATAATTTTTATGTAATTGGGAAAATATTTTCAGAATATAATCATCATAACGAAAGATCACAACACATTATTATATTAAAAAATAATTTGATGTTTCCTAGATGATATCTCATATGGTGTTTTATGATTACATTAAATGTAATGTGGTTAATTTATAATACAATGGTATCTTGAGTATACCCCACAATGTAATAAGATGGTCATATTAACACATGATCAATAAAACAATTTCTAATAGTGTATGATTCATCCTAAATGATATTTTCCTTTTCATTAAGGTGTTCCTTAAAGTGTGATTAATTGGATGGTTTTACAATCTTTTATATTAGTAGTCAATTCATATATAATGTATTCACCACCTTGATCAAATTAATGAATCTTAATCATTTTTCCTATTTTATTGCGTAGTTTTTTTAAAACATATTAAAAATTTAAAATGTTTCATATTTCTATCTTATTAGAAACACATAACTGAGTAAAATTAAATCATTAATAAAGGTCATAAAGCACCAAAAATAACCACATTATTTTGTTCTTGTTAGTCCATATACATCACAATGTATGATATCCAACAAACCACTATGACTTTCACCTTTTCCAATTTAAGGTTCTTTAATCATATTTACTAACAAGCAAGATTATCATATGTCCAGTGGTTCATTATAAAACGGTAAAAACAATCCATATTTGTGGATTCATTAGATGTTTTTATCATTTATATATCTGAGAAGAAAATGAAAATGGTAGATTGAATTAGAATAATCACTAACAATATTATTATGAATCTTATTAACAAAATTATCCAAATCTAGAATTTATATACCATTAACCATATTCTTGATTCTATAAAATATTTCACCCTTTTAAAAGGATTGACTCTTGTTCTTGATAATCAATGAAAATATAATCTTATCTAAAGAAGGTATAGAAATCCAAAAAATTATAGTAAGAACATAATAATATATCCCCAATTCTAGTACAAATATATTGGCTAGATTTATATCACATGTTCTTTATTCTAGTGCTTCAAATCCTACTCCATCACCTTTTCAAAGATAAATTTCTCCCTTCATCAATTCCTTCTTACCATGATGTCTGTTTTTATCAATAAAATTGTGTGATTCAAACATGGTATAAAATACCCATGAGTAAGATTTGATGAAGTAATTCTTATTTAAACCAATTTGATTAATGTATAGTTGAGTGGAATCAATTTTTTCCATATCCAACATATATATAATACTCAATTATATTCTTATATTATCCCAAGCCTTATAGTTTCCTAGATATGTGACACCCAAAGTACACAATTGGATGTGGTTACCTTACACTTATGATAATCCACACTCATCATACCATACAAAAGATAATATATGGAAACCCTACATTTTTGTGAACCTACATTATTGTATAATAAAAGGACTTAACAAATACTTCAATAGAAGGAATTTAATTCTATGTATTTAAAGGTATTTACTTTTAAAAGTCTAACCAAATTAATATATATCTTATGAATATTAAGTTCAAATATATTTAATCTATTTGAATATTTATTATCTCATTTTTATTCCTTTTTTTTCTGCATGATTCTAAAGATGTTATTTTGGAATTACCATTTAATCCAAAAAATTAATATGTTTACACCATATTAATGTGAAACTCTCTAAAAAATTGTTCTTTTACTCACTAAAAAATGGAATCCAAACATATTCGTACATATAATATAACACAATTCGCAAAATGTATATGAACTTTTCATGTAATGTTATATAATTATATATGGTTAATAATCTACACAAGAGTATGCTCAGAGCCAAAGATAGGCAACCCCCAATTTCTTGAACAAGTCATAAGCCTCTAGGCTAGTGGGGTGTCTGGACTGAAATCCATCTATCTGAGGATGCATCACTAAATAAAGAAAAAAATTACTAATAATTATAATACCTAATATATAAAAACTATATATGATAACAATATTCAAGATAATGAATTTCATTACAACCTGATATTGAGGTAGATGAAAAATATATCTTATTATTAAAATCCTATCATGAAATATAAGGCATAAATATCTACTAGAAGTAATATATGGAATAAATAAATCGCAGAAAATAGTTAGATCCAATATGTAATTCATAAAAATGAAGATTATTAATTAATTTATGAATAAATATTAGAATTATTTATTTTAAAAACATGAGATAAAATTAATAAGTATTCTATTTTATTTAGACATGAAAATTTCATATTTTCAAACCCTAATACTTACAATATATAAAAAATTATAAAATCTCATAAAAATAGATTAAATATTATCATTTTCTTCTTGTTCTCATATATCATATTTTTTTAATTGTATTTGGGCATTATCAGAAATAAAATTTTATTGATACATTAACACCTTCACACATATCAAATGGAACATATGATATAAAACCTATCATTTGACATTATTTTTATGACATCTTTTGATAGCCTATTCTAAAAGGCTCCCATGTTATTTTATGATAATTATGATATCCTCTATGACATTTATTTAGTGCATATTTCCATATCAAATTCATTATTTGTAATGTCTATTTAATATTATAATAAGTATTTTAGTTGTTAATTTTTGTATCATTATATATTTTATATTAATAGCTAATTTATTTTTTTAGTTTAAAAATTATTTAATTTAATGTGAGAATAATTATTGTTTCATGTTTTGTATTTTTCTTTATAGTATTATCTACCTATGTTTTTTAAAATATTAATTTTATGTTTCATAATATAATCTTGTAGATTAAGTAAATTTATTATTTCTTGTCTTAGTTTTTATTGACATTTAAATTTGTAATATATATTTAATTTTATATTAATTTATTTTATTATCACCTTTTTTATTTTTTATTTTAAGTGTTATTTTTTTGGTTATATAGTTTACATTTTAAATTCATTATTTTTTCAATTTGTAAATTGCAGAAAATAATATCCAATATGATAATTGTCATCAAAACCTGTAAGAAAATTATATTTTACATACGCACATAGGATAAGAATATTTTTACTATTTTTTAAGATAATATGTGCCCCAAAATAATATTATAAGTTTCATAATAAGAAAGAAAATTGTTTTAAGTTGAATGTGTCATAGGGGTCCTCATAAGATAATTTTATTCTGCTTATTTTTAGAAAAATATTTCTCATGTATTGAAGTGAAAATCATGAGGATATGATCTAATTTCAACTAGTTAGTCATTGAGATCACATGTGATGAAAAATCCACATGAGTGAAGAAGGACAAACCCATCGATATAAAAAATGATAAACCATCGATTCTCAATGAAATTTGATTTTTAAATCAATTGAAGAACGGTAACATATGTGTTGAATATATATAAGATATTTCTCATTGTGGGAAATTTGATAATATTTCTTAAATCCCTAACATTTAATGATGAAATTTTTAAGATCAAATTAGTATAATTATCCAAATAATAATTATATCGAATGATGATGATAGAGTTTGAATTATAACCCTTGTGAATGATTCTGTGGAACCTCTAGAAAAGGAAATAAAGATGGTTCCTTGAGTCAAATCAATCAAGTCCAAGATCAAGATCTCATGCTGTTAATTCAAGTATGGTTGACACACCCAAGTTGGGCTAAATCAAAGTTGGCTAAATTTTGATCTATGATTAATTGAAATTTTATCCTTGTTTAAATATTTTAATTCATTATTAGAAGAAAACTTGGATTTTATACTTTATTTATAGCTTGGTTTGATCTCATTGAATAAACATGTTCTCGAAACAAATCTTGTGGAATTTCTTTTGATACATTCTAATGTCATTCATAGGATATTAATTTTCAAGGGAAGTAGTTTAATGTCTCCCAAGTAAAATTTATTAGCACCCAAGTTGAACTCATCACAAATTCTAATGATGAAATAAACCCGAGTTTAGAGAATGATTTGGATAAATTGGTACCTTGATAAAAATGATTGGGTTGATGGAGATGTTGATTAGATGTTTGAACCATTCCAAACTAGAATTATGTATTAGTGAATTGAATCACTATAATATTGTTACATAGTGGAGACTGATGTGTCAAGATGATGAATTATGGTTGGAACATTTGTGTGGTTAGATAATGTAACATCCCTGACAAAGGTTCCACTAAACTAGTGCCACAAGATTGGTCATCAAACGACCTCAAGCGTGCCTCCAATTATACTAGAGGATTACGATTTTTAGTGAGGGTCTTGATTAGTCATATGGGGAGACTATACCTTCTTTATTAGAGTAACCCACAACATATGGAAATATAAATAGCAGAAAAAATAAAAAATAACCATGATCATGCGTGGACAAACATCTCATAAAGTATGTATACAGCACAAGTAGCAGTAAATATGTCAAGATATATTACTGTGAAAAGTGAATAAAACCCAAAATAAAGCCAAAAAATAAATCCCCAGAACAGTCCTGACTCCAGGTCAGGAACCTCATCTGTTCTTATCCCATGTCCAACTCACCTCCCCAAAAAAGGTCCCTTTCCCTTGTCCTAACCTACAAGATTGAAGTCTGCTCATGTACCCAATGGTGGTCGGAGTAGTGTTTGAGTACAACTTAGTAGTCCACCACCAATAGTGTCTACAAAATATTCAATCTAACAGATATTTCATGAAAGGTTTGATGAAAGGAAAGTAATCTAATTACAATAAGGCAGCACTATTTAAGAATCACTACTTTTTTTTAATATTTTGATTATTGTTCCTAGTTCATAGTGTACAACATCTCATCATTTAGCTTATCCTCAACATGTAGTCCATGGATTAGACATTTACCTTATTCACCCAATATTTGTGACATTTATCATTTCTCATAATAGAACAATTCAAGCATCTAAATCACTAGGTTTGATCATATAGTGTAATCACCACACACAACTTTGAGCCTTGAACGAGGCATTTTCATTAAATATAGCCTTTGTGGGAATAGAGCATTAGTCCGACTCCCCAAATCGTGAATTCCTGGGTAGGTTAGGGCATCAGTCCATCCCAACCCATGGGAGGAGAAACAGTCTTTAATATAGGATCAGGATGCAGTGGTAACATGGCGGTTGGGAGGGCGCAACACTAATTTTTCTGTAATCGATGACCAATATATGATCAATACGATGATGAATGCCAATATCCATAGATTGAAATCAAATATTTTTAAAAATAAAAGAATAACAATTGATCCAGGAAAGTGTATCTTTCACATAATTTTATAATTAATTTAATAATTTCTGATGAAATAAAATACATGGGACTTTAGTGATTTCTTCATAAATGAACATTGATCTTCCACAATAACCCTTCTAGATTGCCTTTGTTTCTCTTGTGAGGATCCAATTCAAAATCCTTCTAGCAGTGATCCACACATGCTCTAATGGTCTCCGATCAATGGCTTTCTTTGTTCAGTTTCTAGAATTATAGAATGAATGTCTTGAGTTTATCATTCTTTATTTCTCATTCGTTAGTCTAGAAGAACTTATCTTCTTCTTGAGGTTGAGAGATTAGAGGATTTGAGAGAGAAAATTTTTTCCTTGACAATTCTCAGTTCACTGGGATTTTCCACAATAGACATACATGCCTATTAATAGACATGGTGTTTTAGGTATAATATTTAATTATGAAACAAAAATTAATATATATTATAACTATTAGTAAAAACCCATGCTGCATAATAATAATAATAGCACCATTATTTGTTGTGTGCCATCATGGGAAAAACATAACTATAAATGAAATTACATACCACATTATGATAACGGTATTATACCTTCTTATACATACTGGATAAACATTATTTACCAAATTGTAAATAATTAAATTCTCAACCGACATGGTCTTGGTCCATTTATTGGGCACTCGATTAAAATATTTTATTCTCTTAAATAATTATTTTTATTTACGAACTAGTAAATAAATTTTTATTAAATGTTCAATAAAATAAATAAATATAATTTACTCAAAAAACAATGAATAAATATATATTTAATTTATGCAGTCATTTTAACTTGATAATTATTTATCCCTTATCTATAGAATAACATTTATTCCATTAATTAAATTCAGTGATAATTTATTCGACACCACCCAATACATTTAGTGTCTGACCCTCTAGGATTTCATCTAATTAGCATTAGGTGTGTTATTATAAAGTCAAACATTACTATCTAGATATGGGTCAAGGTACCCAAGAGAAAGAACTTGAAGATGCAATGACAACATCCAAATATGATGGCTCACTTTTTAATATAATCCATTTGTCTCAATATCTCATCATTTATGTTTCATGATAGGGATATCAAACTGTTTTCTTGGTACATATTTTATTAACTACCAGAAATAAAATCTTCATTACACCATGGTTAGGGAATTTAGGGCGTTGGTTCTATTTTAGTCAAAGGGATTAGATATCAACTTTTATAAGTGGATGATTCAAATCCTTCCTTGACATACCCATTAAAAAAATATCATTCCTGACGCACCTAATATACCCTACTTCCAACCAAATTATGGCATAACAGTTTTCATCAAAAAAATCTATGTGTTTTAGTCATGACACGTATTAATGATAATATTAATCTCCAATGAACAATACTCAAGATCACATATTGAAATATCTGATGACACCGTAACATGAGGATTTTTTACTGGCGGGTCTATTCTCATAATCTTCCATCTTAGAGATTACTAAGTGAGACCTTCATGACAATAATTCTTGTCTTATTATGAGTACTCGCTCTTGATGGTCTATATACTATGTGTCTCATTATAATTTGTAATCCAACTACAGAACTATATTTAATAATATTTTCATATCACATCAAGGTTCACATCATACTGGGGAACTACTATGACATCATTAATGTGTAAGATACACTAGGGAATTATTACATTATAGTCATGCATAAAAATGAAAAATATGTAATAAGATTTTAAATATTTAAATAGATTAAATATTCATGTAATCAGTGTACAAACAGTTTATTCTAGGACACCAACTCCAAAAAACATCATATTCTACTAGAGCCAACTTCATAAGAATTTCAGTGCACTAAACCTCATGAGATAAACATGTTTTTGCTGGGTTGAGGCCTTATTCAAGGGGTTTGCAACATTGTATTATATTGAAATACTACTCACTAAAACATCACCACTCTATAAAAAATCCTTCAATAGATTATACTTCTATAGTATGTGATTTATCCACTATTGCGACCTTGGATCTTTTGCGAGACCCACCACTATAGTATTATCACAATAATGTGTGTTTGGTTCTTTAATACTAGGTACCACATCCATATCTTGGAAAAATATCCACATAAAAAGAACATCTTCAACTACCTCAGATGCTTCGATATACTTTGACTCTATTTTAGAATCTACAAACACACCTTTCTCTGAGCTATTCAAGCTTACAACACCTCCATTCAAAATGAAGACGTATCCCATTTGTTACTTAATTTCATCCTGATCAGTATATAAACTTCCATATTCATATCATATGATGACTCATTCTTCATATCCCCCATAAATAGAATTAATCCTTTGTAGGCCTTAGATATATAAGGATAATCCTAATAGGTATCCAATTAATGTCACCATAATAAGCTTGATATCTTCCAACCACACCCAATTCTTAGGAGACATCTAGACTAGTACATAAGATAGAATACATGATTGACCCAATCACTGATGCATATAGAATCCTTACCATTTTATTTCTTTCCTCAGGTGTTTCGTGAAACATTTTCTTGGAAAGATGAATGACATGTGATGCTGGAGATAATCCCCTGTAGGATCGTTTTATAATGATTCTCATCTGTATCTTGTCAATACATATAAATTGACTTAGGCCCATAAATATATTTTATAGATAATGATGGATAGTGATTTTAAGAATATATGATACCACACCTAAGTCAATCATGGAGAATCATTTATTCAACCATGTCTTAATAGACAGTATGATAAGATTTTTCTTTCAATAAGTAATATGTCATTAACATATACTATTTGGGAAAAAAATCCACTACGATAAAACTATTTTTAGACACCGGGACCTCATTCATTTTTATAAAACCAAATTCTTTTATAGGTTCATCAAAATGAATGCTTCAGGACCTGGACACTTTCTTTAATCCATAAATGGATTTTTGAAACTTTCATATCATATTGGAATCCTTTTGGGTCACAAACCCTTCAGGTTGTTTCATATAGACGTCTTCATGATGCTTCCAGTTAAGGAAGGATATTTTGAAATCCATTTTCCAAATCTCATTATCATGGTAAGAAGAAATGTCCAATATAATTCTGATCGATTTACACAATGAAAGTGGTGAAATTTTTTTTTTGTAGTCAATGCCTTGACACTACTTAAACCCTTTTGCAAATAGTCATGCTTTATAGGTACCGAATTTCCCTTTCATGTCCAGTTTCTTTTTCAATACTCATTTTCATCCAAATGGATTTACATCTACTAGGGGATCTATCGAAATACAAACTTTGTTTTGGTGTATTTAATCCATTTTAGAATTCAGGTCTTCTTTCCACTTCGAAACATATGTTCCAATTACTCCATCCTTATAGGATAGAGGATCATTTTTTGTCAACTAATAACGAGTCACCATCCTCAGTAACTAGAAATAGTACCATTATGGATCCTTATCCCCTATGGTGATCCAATGTAGTACTTGTGTCACTAGAAAATATCTTTCTTCCATGGGGATTTGTGGAATCTGCTCCTATACCAACTCTTGTATACCAAGAGCCTCAACTTTATCAAATTATATCTCACTCCCACAATCTCTTCTAGAGATATGATCCCTGTCATGGAATATGGTGCGTCTCTCCACTATAATAATTTTTTAGAGGGGTAATATATGTAATATCTTTTTTTCCTTGGGGTATCCTATAAAGGTACACATTTTTCCTCGAGGTGAAAGTTTTTACCTAAAGAGGCCTTAACAAACTCTTAACTTCTCCACAAATCTAAATTTGAAAACATTGATTGTCTTACACTCCAAATCTTTTATGGAATAATATATATAGATTTATTTGTTACATGGTTTAGTATGTATGGCGTTGTTTGTAAAACATATCCACAAAAGGATAATAGAATAATTGCACGAATCATCATTGATCTCATCCTATCCAACAATGTGCATTTCCTCCATTCACTAACACTATTCTACTAGGGTGTGTAAGGAGGAGTGAGTTGGGATAAGATCCCAAACTCCTGTAAGTAATCAATAAAGTATTATTTGATATATTCTCCACCTCAGTCTGAGCAGAGTTTTTTAATATTCATACCAAGATGGATCTCAAGTTAATTCTTGTATGCCTTGAACTTTTCATTATAATCTGACTTATACCACATTAGTTAGATATATCTTTATCTTCTAAATTCATCTATAAAAGTTATGAATTTTTAGTACACACCTCTTTCTTCAATTGGAAATTTTCCACACATATTGGAAGAAACCAATTCAAGAAGCTCTTTATCCGTTTCGCCTTTCCTATTAAATGGGAATTTGGTTATTTTTCCTTCTAAACATGCCTGACACACACCAGGTGGTTTTAGTGCAAAATAATATAAATATCCATCTTGATGTATTATTGTCTGGTATTTTTCATTTACATGACATATCTATTTAGGAAAAATGTTGGGTGTGGTATGAGTCATGTGAGGTATTTTTATTATCGATTGACATTAATTAATTTTTTTAATCCAATGTGTAAATATTGTTTTATATATGTGCACTACCAAAACAAAGGACATATTTGAAAAAGAAGAAAAATTTATTTCCAAAATGGAAAAAAATCTATCTTTATCTAGTATTGATATAGAAACTATTTTTTGGTTACATAGGGCACATAATGAGAATTGTTTAAAACCAACATCATCCAAGTTGGCAACATGAGTTGGTAGTCCCAAACAATTTTTGTAGCAAGTTTATCTTCATTGTATTCTCTTAGATCTACCTCCCCACAATCAATTTTTTAAATATACTTGTTTTATATATTTGAATTCGAATATGATCACCACAACCTATATCCAATAACAAATTTGTAGAAATATATAAATTGATCTTGATAGAAAAACACCTAAATATTCCCCTTATGCCTTTGGCTGGGTGAAATTTTTATTCTAGTGGCCCTTCTTGCCACATGAAAAATAAATTCCTTATTATTCCCATGCCTCCCCTTCGATCTTATTTTTCTTATTAGGGCATGAATAATTTTTGGACTAAAATCTATTCCCATTCCCTTTCCTATTATTCACCATAAGGGAAAAAAGGAATTCCATGCTTCATTTCTCTTTCCAGTTGAATATTGCAGATAAGTAGATCAGATAGATTCTTTTAAATGTTGTTCATATTGAAATTCACAAAAAATGGAGAAGCTCTGAGGGAGTGATGTGAGAATGAGATTGGTACCTAGTTCTCTGGAGAGTTCAAACCTTATAACATTAAAATTCTCAATGTAACTAATGAGCTTGAATATGTGAGGCCCAACAGGGGCACCCTCTCAAAGCTTACTCTAAAAAAAATTCTATGAGATATCTAACCATTCATGTCTAGATCTCTCTTGGTAAAGACCCCAGAGGTTCTCAAGTATTATATAATCATAAAAATATTCATGACACTTCATGATATTACTAGACATTGATGATAACATAAAAAGTTGAATATTTACTGCATCATTCATATGATTTTTTAGACTAGGAACTCTTCATCACATGCCTCTTGGGTAGGTGTATCAGGAAAAGTAGACTCCAACATGTATGATTTCTATTCAGCTCCTAGAATGACCTAAAGGAATATAATCTATTCTTGATATTTTCTACCATTGGGGATGTTTTATTTATCTACTATTGATAGTAGAAACTATGTGGTTAAAAAGTTTGTAATTTTTATTCTATAATTAAAAGAGAAGATAGTTAGTACTTTGCTGATTACATTTTATGAGAAAAAATAAATTAATTTTATTAAGTCTCCCACAATTTTATCATGTAAAGATTTCCCTAACCATTGATCTAAAAATTTCTAGTATCTTGGAAATTCATGTTGAAAGTATCCATATTACTATTTTCATAAACCCACCAACAGTTGGTAATACTATTTGAACGTATTTTGGGATGATGGTATTTTCCAACTGTAGGCATACAGCCCTGTAAGCCATTGAGTGGACTCCCTAATCCTGAAATCCGGACTTGTATTTCCTCAAAACATTAATATAATATTACCTCAAGTCTATTAAGGGATACTCTTCTTGATTTAATATGGTTATGTCTACTTGTAACATTCATAATGGATTCTTGTATAAAATTATGTTCCCTAGCAAGGGTTGGTCAAGAACTTAGTTTTATTTATTTTTACCCTTAATGAAGTTACAAAAGTCTCAGTCTGACTTAATATTTCATTGAGGGATTTTTATCTCTTATGTGTAAATTGATTAATATCTTTATAACGTGCTTCTTAATATTAAGTGTAAATTAAATAATTTATTATCCTTATCCTGAATATATTTATGCATATGCCAATTTTATTTTAGTTCCATCTTCCATGCTTGTTTAATTAGTTAAATATTTGATTGTAATAATACACCCATAATGATAAACCAAGAAACTGATCGAAAAAAATAACTTAAAGGTCATGATCATGATATTTTTTATGGTTAGTTTATCTAGCTGTTGATAAACCAACCATGTCCTAGGGGAAAAGCACCTCGAACCTTTTGGGTTCGAGATTACAAAATTTTATTCATCTAACTCTGTATATGCTTGGATTGGTTTCAACTCGGATCCTTACTTGAACTACCTTCACAATCTTGGGAGATGCATCCCTTATATATGAATTTTAACTCACATGCAGGTGAGGGGAAAAAATGGGTTTACATAAAAAAATCCATGGGCACATAGGGCCTACATATTAATGAGGATAGATGGCATGCATGATAAAATGGTTAATCTAAAATAAATTAAAAGGAAACCTATATAATACAAATTATTGTTCTATCACATTATCATCCATATACATGCAACAAACAAAACAATTAATAAAACTAGTAATAAATTATATAATTATTCTTATTAAGACACATCATGCTTGAATAACTTAATTATTATCTTTAATTAATCAATCCATTAATCTTAATCATTTTCAAAATTCCCCTGAGATTCTAATCCATAACCATACAGGTATCACGATGAACACCCATTTGAATCTACATGATATGTAATTATAAACCTTACACCGACCTTAATTTTTTAATTATGTGTAATTTAGTAAATTTTATGACATATTGTTCTAAATAGAGGGTGTGTACTACCTTCATCATCTCATCTGAACTACATGCCTAGGGACTCAGAATTTGAGACATACTTCTGAATTCTGGGAGTATATTGTGTGTATGGTGGGTCACATGTGGTGTTGCCTCTGGGTTACACGGTTTTCGGTTAGCATAACTGTGTATGTTTCTCCCTTGACCTGAAGGGACTACACCCCATGTCCAGTGATCCATATGGTGTGTAATCTAGATGACCGTGACCAGTTTATTTTGGTTAACATGTGGTGTAAAATTAACTACACTACATGTCATTAATGCACACAACATGAGTAATTTTTTAATTACTCATGATACACTGAACACAACTACACGGTGTGTAGTAAAGATTACACAGCCTGTATGGCCAATTACACATTGTGTAAATCTAAATACAGGGCATGTACTATCATGTTATCTAGGAAAAAGTCATGAGTTCATCATGATGATATCCTGGATTTAATTTTAATTTAAAAATTATTTTCCTTTTTTATATTTGTGAGAAACAAAAAAAAGAACATATCTTTAAATTCAGATTACAAGAATGATTAAACATAAATTGAGAAACTAAATTATTAAATCATAAATGATCATATAATTATTTAAATAATTATAAATAATGATGTGACCCCTCTAATACCACTTTTAGAATCTGTACACAGTGGATGTGTCGTAGTGGGGAGGGCATAACATTGATTTTTCCATAATCGATGACCAATTCAGGATCAATAGGATGATGAATGATAACATCCATTGATTGAAATAAAATATTTAAACCAATATAAGAATAGGTCCATATCTGAGAAAGAAGATCTTCCATATCAAATTTATAATTAATTTAATTATTTTATCAGAAACTAAATACCAAGGTCATTTGTACATTATTCTTTAACCTTCATTGATCTTACAGAATGACCCTTCTATATTTCTTTTATTGTGATTGTAAGGATCTAAAGTAAAACCCCCCTTTTGGTGATCCACACATGCTCCAATGGTCTTCGATAAATTCCACTCGTTCTATGTGTACTACCACGACAAAAAAATTTCTTCTGTCGATCATTATTTATCGCTCATTCTTTGGCCTTGAATAACTTCTCTCGTTCTTGATAGGGAGAGATAAGAGGGGTCGAGAAATAAAATGCTATTATAAATAATTCTCAATTCAATAGGGTTTGAAATAATAGACATACTTCCATATTAATCGACAAGGGGTTTTAGTTATAATATTTAATGGTGAAACAAAAATTAAATGCGATTACAACTATTTGAGAAAACTTGTGCTACATAACAAAAATAACATCACCATCATTTGTTGTGAACAAAATTTCTCAAAATGGGACCTTAAATTTAATCAGGTTCTAGATAATGATAATAGTATTATTATTTTTTCTTCTTCCAATTGAACAAACATTGTTTACCAACTTCAAAATAATTAATTTATCAACAGAAACAATCTTAGTCCATTCCAACTCTTGTTCCATTTATTGAACACCCAAATAAAATATTTTTTTCTCTTAATTAAATATTTTTATTTACAAACTACTAAATGAATATTAATTAAATTTTCAATAAAATAAATAAATTATTTTTGTTCAAAATAGAGTTAATAAGTATTTATTTAATTTATGAAATCATTTGAGTTGAATAAAATTACTCCTCATCTTTGAAAATAACATTTTTTCAATTAAATAAATTAAATAGAATTTAATCAAGACCAATAGAAACACTTAGTGTGTGACCCTTTAGGATTCTTAATTGTTGGAATTAGGTGGGATTTCCTAAATTCTACCATTAATATTTAACAATGGATCAAGGCGTCCAACGGAAAGAACATGAAGACGCAATGACGACATCGACATATGAATGATCACAATTTAATATGATTTCTTTGTATCAATATCTCATCAAATTGGTTTTATGATAGTGTAATCAACCTGTTTTCATGATACGTTTTTCTTTGACTACCTGAATTAAAATCATCATAACACCATGGACATGATATTTTTGGATGTAGTTATATTTAAATCAAATGGTCTAGATATAGACATCCATAAATGGAAGTGATAAATCCTTCCTCACCTTATCCATTAATAACATGTCATTAATGATGCACCCAACATACCATACTTCACACAAACACATGACATGACAATTTATGTCAGAAAATATAAGTGTGCAAGTCAAAACATATATTAAAGATAATCTTAATTTCAAAAGACCACTTCACACGCTCACATATAAGAATATCTGATCACACCAAAACATGCTGAATTCATACTGGCGGGTCTGTTCTCATAATCTCCCATCTTGGATATTACCAAGTGTGAACCTACAGAGAAAAATTCTCATCTTTTTATGAGTACTTACTTGTGGCGGGTTGTATACTATGTGTCTGATCATAGTTTGTCATCCAACACCATAACTATTTTTAAGATTATTGTCAAACCACTTCAATGTTCTCAGAGTATAAGGGAAATACTATGATCTTATTAATGCGACAAATATTCTATGACATTATTACATTATAGGCTTGAAGAACAATGAAAAATATGTAATAAGATTTTTAATTTCTAAATACAATAAATATTCATGTAATCAATGTGAAAATAGTTGGTACTAGGAAACCACCTCAACACTTAATCCCACCACCAATCCATGTGAACATGCTAATATATCCATTTACCACATTTATTCATTTCACAAACATTATAACCAATAAATATAACAATCATGTCTCACAACAATCAATAATGGAAGTCAATGTTATGCCATAGCCCGTTCACAATTAGTTTTTAAAATACATAACCCACTAGCCCAATTATCTTTCACATGTCTCACCCCATTAACTATGTTCATAAATTCAATATCAATAACCCATTGCACGTGTTCATCCTTTCAAACACATCAACCCTTTTTCAATTTTCAACATAATTCTTTATAAATATGGCCCAACCCCCATTTTACAAATTTAAACCATTTTTATTACCACACGAAACAATACCTTTATCAAATTTTTGGTATAGGCACATTCTAATAATTTATTTCCTCTGTAGTTCAACATTTAAACATGATAATAAAGGTATCTACATTTCCACAAGACAACCAAGCTCATATATGGATAACTTAAATGTAAAAAATGTATCAGTGCACCACATGGGTAGCCCTGAAAAGGCCGATTCATCTGCTATATGTCCCATGGGTACCATGAGGGTCTCCATTTATCACATAGACACCCATTAAAACAAATCTCATCAAAATGTCACAAGAACTATAGGGTTAACCATTATGTAATCCAAATCATACCCAAATATCAATTTAAACTATAGGATATAACTTGTAGACCGCGTACCACAAATCCATTGGTGAACAGACATTTAATCGAGGCTATAGATCCCAATATAAACCCCCTTATAAGCATCACACGAAATCTCATTGAAAAATGGGTTTTAGAGCTTCTAATAGAGATGTAGATGAAATGGAAACCCTAATCAAAAAATAGAATTATGGAAAAGATTAGCCTTTCCCAAATATTATTCAGTAACTAAAATCACTCCAGAAGGCCTAGGATTGAATAAGAAACACACTTGGGACTTTTTAGACACCTTGGCTCATCACTAGGTTTGAAGGAGGAAGAACTAGGAGAAATCCAATGTTCGTACCTGAATTCTCGTAATGGTATTTTTGTAAATTTTTCAATGTGATTGAGCTACATTGTATAGCCCACACAGTTTACCAAACCATGAGAAAACTGTGTGAGAGACACTTTACCAAAATCCCCCTTTCACATGGTTTCCTTGGAATTATTAATGTTTTTCCCAACCATGTGGTAACTATGTAAAATCCTCTATAAAAGGTTGCATGGTTACCTGGGATGATACACACAGTTTGATGTAATTGAGATAAAACCATACAACATGCCTAGAAACTCCTTTTCCCCCACTTTCATGTCCCGAACCCCTGGAACACCCCTGTGATTTAACATGTTCTTTGGAAAATAATTATTTGACCATAATAAAGGCCTTAAACTAAAATATTAACAAAAAATAACTTAATAAAGGTCATGAATATTACAACCTCCCCGTCTTAGGATGGTCTGTCCTTGAGTTGCTCTTCTCGAGCATCTTTGGATTTGTGAATCAAAGTGATCAGTCCATTGGGATGGTATAACTGATTCTTGCTCCCATGATTCTTCATGGAAACTTCCATGTTGACATAGAACATGAACCAAAGGCACACCATTTCTCCATAAAAACTTCTCACTATGATATATAATTCGAATTAGAAGCTCTAAAGTGAACACGTCTGGCTCAAGATCAACAGCATCAATTTTTATCTCATTAGATGGATCAGGTGATACCTCCATTGTTGTGAAACATTAGAAACATTGTGCAATCTAGTATACTATTGTGGAAGAGGTAATCAGAAAACCACCAGTTTGATCATCTCCATTATCTCGAATGGAACCACGTACCTAGGAACCAACATTCCCTATTTCCAAATGAGATGGTGACCCAACCTTGGTGAAATCCAAAGAAACACACTATCCCCCACCACAAAATCAAGTGGTCTACGACGTTGATCCACATATGACTTTTCCCTCTCTAAGATGTCATCATAAACATCAAAATCAAACAAACTTTTATAACATCTATTACATGAGACTCAATCCTAATAGTTAATGATTCCCCAGCCTCTATCCAACACAACGATTATTAAAACTATCTTAAATAAAGTGACTCAAAATTTGTCATTTGCATAATCTCCTAGAATCAATTATTGTAAGAAATCTCAAAAAGTGTTATATTATATTCACATAAACCAATGAAATCCACGGAATTGGCTCTAAAAAGTCCTCCAATACCTAAATCATATGCTCTGATAGCCCATTTCTTTGTGGGTGATAAGTCATACTCAGTAAAACCTGTATACCAAGTGCATTATGAAATCCATGCCAAAAGAGTGATGTAAAATATGGTTCATGTTCCAAAACTATGGTTCCCTTCACACCATGAAATCTCACAATTTCTCAAACATGTAACTCACAAAAATGATCAACCGTGTATGATTTCTGGATCGGTATAAAATGAGCCACATTAGGCAACTGATCCTGAATGATCCAGATTGCATCGTTCTTCTGAGGCATCCTTGGAAGTCAAACTATGAAGTCCATCATTATGTAATTCCACTTCCATTCATGAATAGGGAAAGACTACAAAAAAGCACCTGGGAGGTGATGCTCAGACTTCACCTCTTGACAGGTAATATATCATCCCACAAAACCGGCAATGCCTTTTTCATCCTCATTGACCAATACTACCTACAAAGATCATGATATATATTAGTCAAGACCAGATGTATTTCCCACCTTGATGAATGGAACTCATGCATAAAATATTCTCTCAAACACATTAGTACTAACATGAGGCCACTAATAATGATAATTCTATCACCATCCAAGTCCCAACTAGAAGGTGACTCCACACTATTATGAATTCCCATCATGGAAAACACTCAGGATCCTCCAACTGCCTCTCTTTGACTTCGCTCAAAAGTGCGGACTAAATTACTGAAGATTCAAGGGTCAATTTTCTGTCACGTCATGCACATATAGGTTTATCTTTTCAAACCAAGACATCACTTCCATTAAAAGTTGGATTATAGAACTAATTAATTATGAGTCTTACAAATCAGAGAATCCACAACACTTTTCGTTTTTTACGGTGTGTAAACCATCTCAAAATAGAAGGATTGAATGTAATTGATCCACCTTCACTACCAAAGATTTAAATAACTCTTATAAAAGATATACTTTAAAATATAATGATCATAAAACACTGTGAATCTCTCCCCAAACAGGTAGTGCCTCCAACAATTTGAGTCATATAATAAAATAGCGAGCTCAGGACTATGAGTATTCATTTTTATGGTCTCGACTATATAGACCCATCAGTAATGACTCAATCACCTTTCAACTACACTTCCCTAAGTACCACACTGGATGCATAATAGAACAATGTGTTCTTATTACTAGGTTCATGTATGATTAGAATCAGTTCAGTAGTCATCATCTTCTTCAATTCTTGAAAAGCAACCACACACAGCACCAAACACTCAAACATAGAACCCATCATGGTTTGTCTTCAGAGTGGTACTGGAAAATTGGAGAAATACTTAATGAACATTAAATAATAATTGGAAATCTATAGGAGGCTCCGAACAATGAATGAAATCTTAGTATTCTCCCCAGACACAAAAACCTGAACCTTCTCTAGATCCACTAACACACCTAAGGGAGAAATGATGTGTCCCAAAGAAATGAAATTTATCAATCATGAACAAACATTTTGATAGATTGATGTAAATCCTATGCTCTCTTAGTGTACTCAAGATGATGTCCAGATGTTGGTAATGATAGTAAAGACTTCATTAGTACACCAAGATGTCATCTTAAAATAAAAACACAAAGACATCCAAATAATTTTGAAATATCCAGTTTATTAGTGCCATAAACACTGCTAGCTCATTGGTAAACCCAAATGAAATCAATTAAAAATCATAAAATCCATACCTACTCCAAAAAGATGTTTGTAGAACATCAGAGGGTTTCACCCTCAACTCATGGTATCCCAATCTCAAGTAGATCTTGAAGAACATTGAGGTAACTCTGATCTGGTCAAAGAGGTCATCGATTCTAGGGAGAAGGTGTTGGTTCTTAACCATCATCTAGTTCATCTTACTATAATCAACGAATAATATTGATGATATTTCAGCCTTCTTGGAAAACAGTAAAGGATATCCCCAGGAAGATGTAATAGGGGGAATAAACCCCTTATTCTCCCACTCATCTTTCTGAACCTTATGTTCATAGAGAACTTCAAGCACCATTCAGTGCAGTTGAAGGGGAACTAGTTATTCCACAAGAAATAACTCAATCGTGAACTCGACATCCATTTTGGGTGGCGGTCTTGAGAAATAATTTAAGAAATACATCTTCAAACTGATCCACCACATGAGGAAAGAATTTTTTCTCTACTCCTCCATCATTAAGAGAAAGGCATGCCACTTTTCCATGAGCTCTCCCAACTGCTGACAAAATAGCCTAACATGGCCTTCTCGAGCATCCCACTCACCACGAAGGACATAAGTTTATCCATCAAATGATGAAAATATTACCTAATGTAGATAATAATTGATATGCACTTTATACTCTATTAAACAATCTATACCTAAGATATGGTAAAAACCTGACATCTCTAGAGGAAACAGATCCCACTGGAAGTGGTATTAAAAAACCTCTAAGGTACAACCTCTACATTATTTTATATCCTCAACTTGCACTCCAAATGTAGTATCAATGTACATATCCCCACAAAAAATTTCCTTTGAATGTCCCAAAACAACCATGAACTATGAAGAGATAAAAGATCATGTGGAACCTATTTCAAAATGTGTATTTTATGTTGTGGAAGCTATAGGAATCACACCACGAATAGTAGAAGGTGCAGCCTCACCACCTCTCAGTGTAGACTGAACTACGCGATGATGGGATGGCCTTATATCATAGGATCTGACCAGAGTACCCTAAACATCAATACCCTACAATTATAAATAGTCTCTCCCAAGAGTTCCACATCCACCACCCATACTGGTAAGGCATGTGGGTCTCCCACCTCAGGTCTGATATGAGGTGTTTGATCCTGTACCTTCAATCTACACTAATAGTTATCCTCCAACATTTTCTAATTGTCGGGGTTCATGTAGAAATACTATACATGGCCCATATTTCCACATGATATCCACTCAATAGGTGGTTATGAACACTAACATCACATGTGCCCTGGACTTCCACACTTGTATCAGAATAATAAATCAATAACCTGAAAGACTGATTCCATTTTATGGTCATGTTGTCCATAGTTTCCCTAGTTTAAATTCTCAAAACAGAACTTCCTACTATCAGAAGTCATGCCACTAGTTCTCCCAATCAGAAATGCATGTCTATTTATAGAGACCTCTTTGATTCTTCCTTCAGAGATGAGGGCTTGATCCATAACTTCAGAAAACCACTTCGTCCTAAGTATATTTACTTGGGATCTGATCTCATGTCGAAGTCCATCCTAAAAGAGTATTTCCAATGATCGCTCATCTCCCACTAAAGTAGTAGAAAAACATTTCATGTCTGTGAACTAGTGTACATACTTCATTACTAACATCACCCCTTGCATAAAATTAATAAACTCCATATCAATATCCTACCTTAAGGTTTCTGGGTAGTAATTCTCTAGAAAAGTTTCCTGGAACCCCTTCTACATTGTTCTCTCTACATGATCAGTCTGAGCTAAGATATCCCACCAACACATGGGGTGACCCCAAAACTTATAGGCTACCAACATAAATCACTTCTCAAAAGGAGACTCTAGATGTTTAAGAATTTTATGGAGAGACTCTATCTAGAACTCTGCTACCTCGGGCCCACCCTCTCTGAAAATGGTTGGAGAGTGTTACAGGTGAAACTCTTTGATCTACTCAAACATACTCAATGCAAACATACCTAAGACTTTTTACATCATCTATATAAAATGAGAACATTTCATAATGAATTGATCTTATGTATCATCCTGAACCACTGGTACTTCTTTCTATACAACTAGTGGAGAATTATTGGCAACATCCTGTTGTCGATCAACCTAAACATGCCATTGTGGTGAAATTTATCTATAATTCCAAGAAAAAACATTTAGAACAGAAAAATGGAACTTTCATGGGGCATAAGGAAAGTATCTTCACTATCAATAGACAAACGATTTTTATACACTTCACATTGGGATTTATTATATCTTAATCACTACCCTAAACCATATTTCCTAAGGCCATGAATAATATAGGGGGACTAAATCACATGGTTACCTGCAATATATTTTACAACCTTTTAAAATGATTAACATATCCCAATTTACTCCCATAACATTTTAATTCACTTACCTTTATTTTTCTAGAATCATTCTTTAATTATTACTTAGAATTATAATTTCCCTATTAACCCATTTAAATCATACCATTGGGAAAATATTAAATATTTTTAATGATAATCTAATGCATTCTACCCATTATGTCCTGGACAACCATATTGTCAGTTTGTGCCTACTATAATGCATTTTACACATATAGATAGATTCCTAGAATGATTCATGAATAGAAAACCTCATCATATTCATGCCATGATAAAAATATCATAAATCTGTCACAAGAAACCACATGTGGATCACCCAATGGTAGAATATCATCAAATTTAAGAACACACAACCTAAACAACAATTCCCACACTGGGTGACATAAGTTTCCCCCATACATGGATTTGATACTCCTAAGAATGATATCGTTACCACGATATCAAACTGTCCTAATACCTTGTATACTATCCCAAAATATTATGAATGATAAAATAACTCCAATGATAGAACTTTGTAGTATCCCCGACCTGGGTTCCACTAAAATGGTTCCCTAATCCGGGTCATCACATGACCTCAAGCACCCCTACAAGTACATTAGATGATTTTTACTAGCATTGGGGGTCTAGATTAGTCACATGAGGAGACTATACACTCTTTATCAAACTAAGACACAAAAAATAAAAATATAAATAGAAGAAAAAATAATAAAAAACCATGAAAATGCATAGCCAAACTTTCCCAAACTGGGTAAAAACCACAAGAAATAGTTAATATGTCATTTCATGTTACAGTTCCAAGTAAAAAACCCCCCAAAATAAAGACATACAAAAAAATTCCCCAAACAGTCCTAACACAATGTCGGGAACCTCATCCATGTCATTCCCATATCCAACTCAACTCCCTATCATAGGGTCTTTTCCCTTATCCTGCCCTGCATTAATGAAATCTTCTCGGGTACCCAACAATGGCCCACGAAAGGTGTGTGTACAACTCAATAAGCCCCCACTAATGATATTTAAAAAATATCCACACTAACTGATAGTACATGAAATTAAAAATTAATGGAATGTATGTGAAAGACAATAAGGGGACACAATTTTAGAATCACTAATTTAATATTACTATTATGATTATAGTTCCATGTTTATAATTTACATCACCTCATAATTTTGTTCATCCTCCACATTTAATCCATGGGTTAGAAATTTTCCATATTTTTACAATATTCGTGACACTTATCATTTCTCATAAGAAAAACATTCATGTCCATAACTCACTTGGGATGATCATATCGAGTATTCACCAAATACACCATCGAGGCTTAATCTAGGTATTCTCATTGATTACAACCACTAGGGGAGTAGAACATCAGTCCAACTCCCAAACTTGTGCATTATTGGGTAGGTTAGAGAATCAATCCAACCTTATCCATGGGAGGAGAATCGGTCCTTAATCCCACCACCATGCCATGTCCACCTTCATATTTATTCATTTACCACATTTATTCATTTCAAAAAAAATTACAACAAATAAATACAACAATCATGTTTCATAATAATCAATCATGGAATTCAATGTTATTCTATATCCCCTTCACAATACCATTTTATTATACATAACCAATTATCCCAATAATCTTTCTCATGTCTCACCAAATTAACCATATTGATCAATTAACTATCCATAACCCATTCCCAGTGTTCAATATGCCATAAATAAAAACCCCACATGGTTTTACAATATAATTCATTATCCACAAGGAAGAACCCGTATTTTAAAAATTTAACACATTTTAATTACAAGGATAGAAAATCCATAAATACACTACTAATCATAGGCACATTCCAGTTATTCATTTCTACTTTCATTCAATATTTAAAAATTATTTACAGGTTCTCTATATTATTACAAGAAAAACTTTCTCACACATATAAAACTACAATGTATATAAAGTATTGTTGCTCCCCATGGGTATCTTTACAAAGGTCAATTCGTCATCTATATGTCCCATGGGGACCAAGAGGGTCTCCATTCATCACATAAACACCCATTACACCAAATCATAGGAAAGATCAAAAGAAAAATAATGTTTAACTAATAAATAAACCCAAGCATTCTCAAATATTTGACTAAATGAGGGGATATAACTTGTAGAAAACCTAAATCGAATCGGTTGGAAAGAATACTCTTAATTGAGGCCTTAGATCCCGATATAAACCCGCTTCAATTATTCACCCCAAATCTCATTGAAAAAGAAGGGTTTTAGAGATACTGATGGATATAAAGATGAAATATAAACCCTAAAAAAATAGAATAAATTAGTAGATTGGCCTTATCCGGATCATCAATATATAACTAAAGACACTCTAAACGGCCAAGAATTGAAAGAGAAACACCATTGGGAGTCCATGGACACATTGGCTCATCACTAGGGTAGAAGGAGGAATGATTATGAGAAATCTTGAGTTAGTATAAGAAATATTGTAATCGCAATTTTTAAATATTTCAAATCTACTGGACTACATGGTTTACCCACACTATTTTCCCAACCATGTGAAAGATACCATCTGAAATTCCCCCTTTCAAACGGTTTCATCGGAAATTCCTCTTGGATATCTTAACTGTTCATTAACCATGTGAAAGCCTCTATCCAAGTATATATGGTTAACTATGATGATCTTCATGGTTTGAAATAACTATGCACAATTCATGAAACTTTCCCAAAAACTCCTTTTTCATCGGTTTTGATGTCCCAAACCCCTGAAACACCCTCAAGCTTTCACATAATCTTTGGGATATAATTATCTTATGAAAAAAGGGCACAAACTAAAACATAAACAAAAAAATATCTTAATAATGGTCTTGGGACTTATAGATAAAATTATTCAGTTCCTTATCACATGTTAGAGTTTGTTGGAAGAATTATTAATATGATAATGGAATGACGGATGGATGAGAAAAAAATGATTCCAATAACGGTAGGAATGTCATCCTAGAAAAATAAGTTGGTGAGCTGTTTACGAAATGGGGGTACTCTGTTATTTTTTCTAGACACAAAAATATGGGCATGGAAATATTTTTTTCAAGCCTTTCATTTAAGAGGGAAGTCAATATATATGGAGTAGTACAAGAGTTTTTCATGATCAAAAGTTCAATAGAAGACTCCTCATATTTTGATATTCATTTATTTTTTTATGTTCTTACAGAGTATTTTTATTTTTTAATCATAAAATTGATTTTTTTTATGATTTATCTTGGGGAATAAAATTGGTTGGTATTATCTTTTACTTCTTCGTGACACATTTCTGTTATATTAAAATCTTATGGTGAGCTTGATTCTGATTTTTAATTTTCCTACACATGAAATCTTTTTTCAAAACATATGAATTTCTTGTGTAATTTTTAGGATTATAATTTCTTCAAATATTTTGATGTTTTATGTTTATTATAACTTTAAATATATTATATTAATTATTCTTGAGGTTAATATCTCATAAAATGTTAATGGCCTAATATTTTATGTAAAATTCACGAAATTAATATTTAGTGATTGAATAAATTTATTTCAAACCAAAAATTTGAAATTATCCTTGTTTTCTTATTTTAATTATTCTTTAGTAATATAATATCTTTAAATTTTTTTTCCATAATTTTCAATTTATCATCTTCTAATTTTTTTTTTCAAAAAAAAATCATCATTGTTTTTTATAATGGTTTGTAATGGTTTTTTTTATTTTATTCTTCAGAATTCACTTTCAATCTAACTTCCCCAAGGATATGATACCATTATTTTTCCAAACTAGTAATATATAGGTTAAAATTTACATTAGTTTAATGAAATTAATGTCATGTTTTTTAAATAATATATAGGGAAGTATTCATTCCTTTAAAAGTAAAAAATGTTAAACAACAATTCTTAAAAAGATAAATTGTTCTTGAAAATAAGTTCAAAAAATACCAATCCAAAATCTATTTAAAAAACTAAATCTATTGTATTCTACTGAAATAATTTTCAAACATATATAGTATATAGACAGAATATCTAGTTATAAAAATTTAAATTCAATAGAACATAAAATTGACAAACATCTGAGATCCCTACGAAAAGACAAAAAATGAAATGGAAAATATAATAGATTGAAATAAATCTAAAAATAAATAGTACTACGAAGTTGTGATGATCAAATACATTATTAAAAGCTCTTGGATAAGGTATTTTAATATCCCTTTATATACTCAAAATCCATAATCCATTTGGATTTCAATAAAAGTCTAATATTATAAGCTTAAACAATGACATGTTTCACTAATTCAATCATTTAATGGGTTATCTAATTAGGATTCTATAACATTCATTTGTGACTTATAAAATATAATACAATAGTTCCCCTTACTAGAGATTAATGAAAATTAAATAAGGATGATATTTATTCCTTCTTTATTAATTGGATTTTAGGAAACTCTTTTTTTATTCTAGATGGAATCATTTCTAAATGCTCTGATCATGTATACAATTCATTAGTGATGAAATTTTACCCTAAAGGATTAAATTGATAGTTGAGAACGCAAAGAAAAATTATTTATAGAGAGTATGAAGAAGCCTTTCATGAGGATTGGGATTGATTTAGTGGCCTCTATAGGTATTCTTTTATCCCATATTCCCTCTCATGTCCTCATGGATAACTTCTATGATGTATTTTCCTCCTCAGGAAAGAATGTGGTAGATCAGTCTTTTATGGGTAATTATAATGACAAAATTGATGATGACTTCAAACAAAATTCAATAATATTACCATCAATTATCAAAATAAAATCTATTAGACGAAAAGTGTAAATGGAAGTGGAAAGAATACTAGTTCATGGATAGATACAAATGATCAGTTGTTTGAAATAAGAGATCAAGTTCAATCTACAATGAACCAAAATAAAAAACAAGGAGTCAATAAAGTGGGATTTCAAAATCAAAATCAATATATTATAGAGTAGTATACATAATTTGGAATGATTATTAACACAAATAAATTTTCCCAAAAATTGATATGTCATCTTGACAATAATATAATGATAATTTTTCCTGATTCGGTCCATGGATTCTTAATAAATATTATAAATATTCAAATAATTACAATCAAGGCTATATGAACTATCCCAACATTTCTTGGAAAGAAAAATAAAAAATTAAAAAAAATCTTTTCCAAGACACCAATATAATCCTTGAAGCAATATAAATTTTAACAAAGGTGTAAACAATCCTACTTACAAGGTATTTTTTAGGAAAATGTTTAATAGAACGGATCAGATGTTAATAATATTTGACTAACAAGAGGATAAATTTGATTCTCAAAAATCAACACATAAATATAATAAACCCTAATATAAATATATAATTCAAAATAAAAACTAAAAATCGTTCAATTAGTATGATACTCAAAATCTATAGATATAAGAAAACTACCTAGCTTAATTAAAAGAAACCCATGGAAAATTTTATTTATAGGGGTTATTTGAAGTGTATTAAAAACTCAAACATAAGTTTTAAGAGAGATTAATAGTAGACCAATTTGAAAAATTCATTAATTTAGAAGTAAAAATATGAAGTTATCATTATATATAATTTACATAATAAATACTAAAAATTAAGAAACTCTTAATGTATCCGCATAATACCAAGATAAAAAATTTTCTGAACAAAATAAAGACATAATAAAGAATAGTTTTCTTGAATAATTTAGGGAGATTCCATGTATTTTGATTAACTATTCCCCTATACGTACCAATACATGAAAAATTAAAACTTGACAATAATAACAAGAATAAACATATCCAATTCAATTGTAAAATAACCAAGTTCCATGTTAATATTACTATCATTAATTCCTTTATTTACATTTCATCATATATGAAATATCCTAAAAAAGTTGTCTCAAACTAAAAATATATTGATGAATTTTAATCACATAACCTCACTGGGGAGTTTGGTCATTTACATGAAAATAAAATCCCATAAAATAAAAAGGATCTACGGATTTTTTTCCTTCCCTAGATAATAGCTAATAGTGGTCACCTTACTGTCATTGTGAAATTGGTTCTTGTATAAACTTATACCATTATTACTTGTTCTATATTTGAGATTTGGTGACCTCAAACACACAACTGTCATTCTACAATTGGCTAACCATTCATCCACACATCACATAGGTATGGTATAAAATCTTTTGGTCAGAGTTTGAAATATATTTTTTCTAGTTTACCTTTTTGTTTTGGACATGGGGTGTGAATAAATGGTCCATATCATCCTTCATAGGCCCTTTTTTCCACTAGTGGTTGTTTTATTAATTTTTCTAAGGGGTGGTTAATGTTTATGTCTAGTGAGAAATAATAAAAGTTCAATATTTATAAAATTTTTAATGAAACAACGTTTTTTTGAATCCTGTTCTAGTATGGAGTTATAAGAATCTAAGGACCTAGTAAAAGATTTTGAAGAATATAAAAAAGTTCTTGGATATGGAAATTAAATTAGAATTTTTAAACTAAATTACACACATTATTTAATTCTTCTCAAAGTGAAAATCTATAAATTTTTATAGAATTAGAAATCAACCATGTTCCTACTATCAATAGTGAAGATTAAAATGATTCCCCTATGCTAAATCTTAAATAATTATTGAGTCAATATGAGGATGATTCAAATTATGTTATAAATACTGAGAAATTTTATAATGTTATGGGAGAGATAATAAAACATTTTTATTACTCTACCTTGATAAATTTTTGAATTCAAATATAAAAACTCATGAGAGTTAGTTGTCCAAAATTGACAAAAGTGGAGAAACATTTAACACTAGATATAATATCGAAAATATATCAAATTTTGAAAATCTTTATAAGAAAAATGTTTAATATAATATAACTCATAGGCCCATGGTACATCTATCGAGTGAAGAAGAAAAAAAATTGGATCTAAATTTACTTACATCACACCTTAAATACACATTTATAGGTGAAAATTCATGACAACCAATAATAATTTTTCTTTAACTATAAAAAACATAGAGAAAAAACTTTTAGTATTCCAAAAAAAATTTAATGCTCTAATAGGTTGGTACATAACTGATATCAATGAAAGTAGACCTTCATTCTATAGGCACAAAATTCCTATGGAACAAGACCAAAAACCAAGTGTATAATTAAAAAGGATACTAAACCCAAACAAGAATAGGTTGCGAGATAGGTGGAAAATAAGATCATAGATAATGGAATTATATATCCCATTTATTATTATTCACAATACAATCTAGCCCATGAAGTGCCAAAAAAATTGATTCATTGTAGTAACCAATAAAAAATAAAAAAATCATTTGAGAAATGAAACCAAATGGAGTGTCTATATAGATTATAGTCACCTAAATTAAGACACTTGGAATTATCATTTTCCAATACCTTTCCAAATCAAATTATTGAGACTTTTTCTAGGAATTGTTTATTTTGTTTTGGGTAATATTTTTAAGAAAACACAAAATTTCATGTCGCCTTATAAGATCAAGATAAAGCTATATTCGTATACCCATTTGAGATATTCCCCTACCAATGAATTCTATTTAAATTATTTTTTGTGTCAGATACCTTTCAAATATTTATCATGGATATGTTTTCACACATGATAGAGTGGTCCATTGGGATATACATAGACTACTTATATATTATTGGAAGTAGATTGGAGAACATTCTAAAAAATATAGAAATATTTTTAGGGATATGTATAGAGAGTAACATAGCTTTAAACTTGTATAAATTTAATTTTATAATAATTTAAGAAATTTTGTTGGGTAATAAAGTATTTATGAAGGGTTTAGAGGTTGATACTTTTAATATTTAAGTAATTCATAAATTTTCCCTCCTAAAAACGTTAAGCATGTATGAATATTTGCAGGGCATATCCGTTTTTATATAATGATTATTAATGAATTTTCAAATTGTTGAAATCCCTTATGTTATGTACTGGTTAAAGATGCACCCTTTCTATTTGTTAAAAAATTTCTAGAATCATTTATTTTTCATATGGAAAAAGTCACATCATCTCCCATCATATTTGTACGTACTTGGAAACTTATTTTTTAATTTATATGTGATAGTAGTGATATAGTAGCTGTATATATATAATTTCACGGGTGGTAAATGATATTACATATGGTTTAATATTTTAGTAGACTATAAGATTATTGTTAGAGTAATTAAAAAACTACTGAGAAGAAGTTTTTAAATATTTTGTTTCCTGTAATTATTTTTTGTAATAACTTTTAGGATCAAAAGTCATACTATTTATAAAAAATTATACCATAAAGTGTTCACTATCAAAGGAGGATGCCAAACCTAGTATCTATTTGTGGATTCTATTATTACAAGAATTCTAAAAGGATATTAAATGGAAATAGTGGGTTAATGATTTTATTTAATATCATCTAAATAGGTTATCTAATACCCATCATGGGGATCCAAGGTATATTAATTTTCATTTCCAGATGAAAATTTACTCACTTTCTCTAATAATAACTCTTTCTGGTTGGCAGATTTCACTAGAATCATTTAATTAAGTTCATTCCTAATTATTTCTCAAACTGCTAGAGGATGAAATTCATGGCATAGACTATGTAATTTATATAGGATGGCCCATTTTTTAGATGGTGTGTTGATGGAATTCTAAACACAAGTGTGCTAGAAGAAGATATTTTTTCAATTTTAGTGATATTTTACTCCTCCCAATGGTGAGTTCATCATGATTGATAATGAATGGCCCAAAATTTCCTTCAATATTGATTTTACTTATGTTATTTTTTAAAGAAAATAGATTTTTTGTTGTGGATTGTGATACGCGTCATAGATTATGATATTTATCGAGAATTCAAGAGATTCCACATAAAGGTATTTTGAGGGATTTGTTATTGATATTTCAGGAATGGATTTTATGATACCATTCATATATTGACATGGGAAAAATTATATCTATATTTTTAACTATTTTTTTAAATAAATTTGTTGAGGTAGTAGAACTACCCAAAAATCCGGCCAGTAGTGTGATAAAATTCATTAAAATGAACATATCGTCAATATTTAGTGTCCCAAGAGAATTAATTACTGATAATATCACTTATTTCAATAATTAATATTCAAAATAATTTTTGGAAATACATTATTTTTCTTATATATCAAGAAATTATTATCGTCTATGAGCTAATGGATAGGTTGGAATTTTAAATAGGGCGCTAAAACAAATCATAGTAATTTTTTTTTCAAATTCAAGGAAATATTCCTCCTTGAAATTGGATGAATCTTAGTGGATTACATAACTACATTACAATCAACAATATTTATGTATTCATACATGACATTATTTTGGAAATCATTCCATTTACATGTTTACTTGAAACAAAATCATATTTAGATGTGATGGATCTAAACTTTAATTTTAAGGCTACTGGTGAGAGGAGGATTTGATAAATAATTAATCATTATCAGATGAAGAAATTGAATTAAGTAAATTTCATGATTTAAATATAAAATTCCATGTTATTTTATGATTATATCATCCAGAATACATAATTTAAGGTTGTATATAAATTTATCCACTTTAATATTAGGCATAAACTCTTTCCTGGAAAGTTGAAATCTATATGGTATAGATTTTTCACTTTTCTTATAGTGCTAAATAATTGAACAACTATAAATTTTTTTAGAATAAAATATATCAGTACTAGTTAATGGATAAATAACAAAACATTATTTTTATGGAAAACTAAAGGGCTTGGCTACCTTCTTAGTGCTTGAAATTTGAGAAATAATTAGAATCATTTTGAAGAATATAAATTTATCCCTTCATGAGAGGAAACCCATATTTATTTATGTTATGTTTTTAGGTTTCAATAATAATTAATATAATTGTGTTTCCACTATATTTTTAGTTTTCCTCTTCTAATATATGTATGGGTGATAATGTTATAAAAGTATCTTGAGTGAAAAATATTCTAACTCTAAGAGAGGACTTTAAATTATTCCAATTTTCAATATGTTCTTCCAGTTGGATTATCTTGGTTAAAACATCATTTAACCTTTCCCCATGATTGATTCCTTTCTCTCAAATTAAATTCTAGAGTTTCATGTTCATACTTTTATTATGTAGATTCTACTACTAACTAACTAAATAACTGAACTTAAATCTTATAAGAAGTATTTTGAAATAATTCATGTGGATAAAGATTTACATTTAGTAGAGATTAATTTATTATTATAATTTGAATAATTTATTTTTACTTTCCTAATGTAATAATTTTTTATTGGTTGTGAATGAGATCTTTCCCTAAATGTAAAAGTTTCATTTATTTAATAATAATGATAATAAAATTTATTCAAAAAGGCATCTGACAAAGTTCTTTTTGAAAGAAGCAAGAGATATCATCCAGTACATCATTAATCCCAAACAATTCCATAGAAACTATGTATTAGTTATTAAACCTAACAACCCTGAAATGTTCATCTCAATATGTATCTGTGATGATAAAATTAATGTAAAATAGAGAGTCCATTCATCTCATCCATTTATAATTTAATTTTCATCAAAGAAGGATCATTCCATTTCTGAGAGATCGCACACTAGTGGTTGAATCATATTCATGCCAAATGTTGATCCATAAATGCAGATTTTTCACATCAACTACATTCATAATAAAAATCATATCAACATAAAGATACATCATAATCGCACCAAGACAATAAATTCATCCAATTCCATCACCATTATGATTTTTAATAATAACACTATATCCATAAGGTCATGAATTCCCCCTAGAAGATTCTTCTATAAAACACATGATCCAACCCTGTAATGGTAGAATCCAAATGAAATCTGATGGTTTATAAGGAGTATGTCAATTTCATGTATTTCCAATCCACTTGAGAACATAATTATCAAGAATTGAGTTATCATAATAACCATCTTTAATGCATTTTTATTTTTCACATCCATAATGATTTGAGAGAGGGTCAGCTTTGAATAATAACAAACATTTCCATGAACACACATACTCCAGAAGATCAATAGAACTTGAATATTTTCTGAAACATCCACCAAAAAAAGATTCAATTATTTCTTTGAGAGAATCATCTTGATATAGCCCATTAGATGCACTAGTGTGTTGGATAAATAGGAAACTAACACATCAAATAAGGAAGCATCTTTATTATATTGAGAAGTAGTAGTGACACAAATAAGGAACAAAAAATCAATATCATACTAAAAACGGTGAAATATAACATATCATAAACAATAGTTTGTGACAATATATTTCCAAAAGACATCTTTCATAATCATTTAATACATCACCCCCTAAATAAGAAAGAATCTAGATGTAATATTCCATCTTATAATCAATTTATAACCCCATATGACATATTTTTCCTATAATACGTTTTTATAACATGATTTATAAGATATATTTTCTACTGTAGGATGGTTTTCAATAAAAAACAAATCCATTAATAAATTTTTAACTCATAATGATTTCCTTGATTTAAATAGTAATTATTTCTAGGGACTTCTCTATCTTTGCGTTGATAGTCAAATTTATATCAAGTGGTGGATCCTGAGTGTTTCAAAATTTTACAAGATTCATACATGTTTAATTAATTCCTACATTTTTTATGGTCATTTTATTTATGTTTGTTCTCTATTTTTAAAAATTTCGTGGGGGAATTTTCCCATAATGTTCAACAATGTTTTGAAATTTTTTTCAGAAATTCATGAGTATTGGATCTATATTTTTATTTTATAATTTAAAAGTTTTATGAACATTCATGAAAACATAGTTGACACCATAAAATGTTTGAGAAACCCTTTTAAATTTTTATGTATTTACATAAATTTGTATTTTCTAGAATGAATGCTTTATATATTGTTTCTTGAAACATATTTAGCATTCTTATGTCAATGAAAAATGAAAAAAGTCATGCACATTCTAAATTCAGTTTCTGGAAAAGTTCTATATTCTATTGAAAGTTCTTTTTGAACATTATTAAGACACTTAAAACATTTCATTGAAATAGTTGATATAAAATCTCTTTACACTTAAAATTATGAATTTGATTCCTTCACCTTGAGGTTCAACAAAGATGACATTGTATGATTATACATATCAGTAGAGTGTTTTATTAATTTTTTAAATAGTGAATAAATGAAAACTCATTATAATCCCTTAAATATTTTCATAATTGGGTTTTCTCAACTTTTTAATTGCATTTTGGTTTGGTGAAAACTTTTCCTCTATTTGAATATTGAGATGTCTCTTTATGGATTTTAATTTGTATTACTCACTAGATTTAAATAAACACGTCATTTTTATTTCCCTTTTGAAATATTCTTTTATTGGTAAAATTTTGATATAATATTTTACATCTACCATTGGAATTGAACTTTTTAATTAGAATTCAAATTATAAGGTATGCATCTAAATGGATTATGTGATGAAAATAATAATTCAGGTTGAGCCTCTAAAATTTCATCCATGATTTATTTATGCTCTTGGATTGGTTATTTATCTAGTTTGTAAACATTTATATTACTCATCAAAATAGAGTGTCTATTTATAAGTGTATTTAATTATGTTAATACACTAATATAGAGGTAAATATATTTTTTAGCTTTTATTTGGATGAAGATTTACATTTTTTAATTCTATTTAATATATAAATTAAAACCCATTTTTTCAAAACCAAAAACAAATTTTCCACCAAGGACATTCAATTTTAATGGGGAAATCACATTAGTAACATGAAAGAGTTCACGGTATAAATTTTATTTCAATACTAATTCAATATATAATTAAAATTTTTCACACTTGATATTTATTATTTTTTAGTGAAATTTATTAATAAATTCTTAAAGATAACAATTTTTCACACTTTATATTTATTATTTTTCAATGATATTGATTAATAATTTCATTAGGATAATAAACGATTAAGTGAAAAGAAATTTTATTCTGTTTTCATTCGAAACATTCTTTCACATATATGTTTTTTGATTTTAATTTACATTTTAATGAAAAAATCGATATTAAAGTGGTTATTTTTTTGTCATGATAAATATTTTTTTGATTCTTAAATTTTTTTTGTTGTTGTTACAATTTTTTTATTTAACATTGGAATAATGAGTGTTTCATGTTTTTTATTTTTATTTTTAGCATTCTCTATCCTTGTTATTAAAAATATTAATTTTATGTTTTAGGATTTAATCATGGCGGATAATTAAATTTATTTTTTCTTATATTTTTTTTATTTTTAAATTTTTAAATTTTTATTTTATATTATTTTAATATTATTGATTAACAAAATTTTCTTGTTTATTTTGTTAAATATTAACATATTATTGTTGTTTTATTTTTTTATTCTTAAATTCATTATTTTTTAAATTTGAAAGTTAAATAAATGAATATCCAATAAGATATTTATTATTAAATCACTAATGATAATTACATCCTATATACCTACTTATGATAAAAAAAAGTTCTATCGTGTAATTGAATATGTGTCCTATAAGAGAATTTTTAGTATCATAAAGTAAAAGATGGGAAACTTAGAATAATTTTGGATCACGATGATCTAGAACTGAAGATCTCTCATAGAACCAAATGGAATCATATGATCAATAGAGATAAACCCGATTTCGAATTTGGTCATAATGAATTGTATAAAAAATTAAAATTTAGATAGTTTACATTTTTGATCTATTGAACGATAGTTGCATCTATGTTAAAGGCAGTCGAGAGCTTGCACACTGAGGGAACTTTATACTGATCTATTAAAACCATTTCATGGAAAAATAATGTTTTTTTAATAGATTTAGGATAATGGGGTTGAACTATATTGATATTGATCAATCCAAAATGATTTTTTATGGAGAACCCTCATGCATGATGTAGTGGAACATCCAGACGAAGATAGAGAGATTGTACACTATGATGACTCTATACTGGTCCAAGATCTAGATCTCATTTTTGGAATTCGATTGAGGTTAATAGGCTTATGTTCTTAGAAAAAAATGGTGTGAAATTTGAGAAAAAATAAAAATAATTGTGGGGGTTTATAATCTATTTTTTCAAAAAGAACACATATGGAGATGAACATATTATTGGAGGAGGTTATGAGGATTCTAAGATCATGGGAACAATCCCCGTCGTTTCTTCTTCCATTATTATATTTTTATTTTCTTGCACTATATTTTTCTCATTTAGTCATACAATGATATTTTTAAAAGAATTATCTTGGTGAATAAAATTTGTGGTTAACCTTTTAATTATTCAAGTCACATTTTCTACTGTATAAAAATATTATGGGGTGTCTGATTCTGATTGTAAATTTGTCCTCTCTCTTGTGATCGTTATTCAAACCCTTATATTTTTTGGTTAATTCATTATGAATATTATTTAAACATTTCATTACTATTTGGGGGTTTCTCATAATATGTGATATTTGGGAATATTTTATCTACTGGTTAATCTATTAAAAATAGATAATGAGAAAAAAAAGTTTTTTAAGCACATCTAAATAATTTTTAGTAATTAAAGAAATTTAATTTAAACCAAATAGTTTTCATTATTCTTACATTACATTTATTTCTCATTCTCTACCCATATACTATCAATATTATATTTTAAATTATAAATCTCAAATTTTGAACATTTTTTTATCTATGTTTTATGAAAAATAATTTCTTCACTGTTGTTTACAAGTTTATGTATTTCTAAAATTCATCAGTGTTTTTCACTTTCAATCTTACTTCCATGAACATTCAATACCTTTCTTACTACTAACTCATTGTCTATAGATGAAAATTTAATCTTGTTAAAAACATTCATGTAAATATAATTATTACTCTATAACTAATATCACTTCATATGACTGAAAATATTTTAATTATTTAATTCTAATTTATGTTATCTTATATATCATAAATATTATTTGAATTTTTTGTTTCATCCTTGAGGCTATTATAGATTAAAATATAAAATATGATAGCATAAGTCACTGAAAAATCCAACGGTTTACACTATATTATAATTTATCATATAAAACAGTCGTTTGACAAGACATTGAAAAATAGAAATATAATATTTGAAATTCAACCTTTCTATATCATATTTAAGATATGGACAGAGATACATCACAATATGGATTTTTTTTAAAAATATTAATACATTGTTTAGTTGAACAACATGGATTTGATACCATTAATGGGTTTTAGGGTGTTCATTCAATAAACCAATAGTGAAATAAACCCAAAGAATTCATTGATCTATCTTCAATATAAGAATAATTTTTTTAGAATAAATAAATAAATAAATAATTTATTCCATTACTACTATAATATATATTCATTAATTGATTTTTCAGGTCTAATAAGTACCACAGATGCAATAAAAATAGGCTCATACCTAGTAAGGGATAATTCCATCCATGGATCCTTATTCAGAGTTAGAGGTTTTATTTTCATCAAAGGGTTTCAAGAACCACTTCCATCTGAAAACAAATCATGGAAAAAAGTCTGTATTAAATTACATTTCATGCAATGATAGTGAACTAATGAAAGGAACTCTTCCCTTTTATAGGGAATCCCTAATGCTCATCATTAAATAAAGGGAATATACTATATCGGGTATCATCTTATGGAACCCCTATGTTATAGATCATTAGAGACATTATTAATTGAAAACATTAATGAATATGTGAATATATTAATAACTCAATCACTTTGACTTATACACAATGATAAAATGAAGGATGTTGTGGTGGTGATACATGTACTCTCATACCATGTATTCTATGTCATAAATCTGATTATATAATATGATATCGATATAATCACGGAATATTAGTGCCATTATGATATGATTATATAATTAGAAATGATTAAAAAAAATGAATATCATAACATATTCCCAATGAATATGATAAGCTATGATATATCTTGTTTTAGTGTATACCTAATAATCAATGGTGATGTTAGTGAAGACTCAAATCAATAATATTATAGTGAATGTGAGTCTCAATCTAGTCTGTAACCTTAGTAAGACCAGGTTTATGTTTATCTTCATCTTCTTAGTAGAAAATAGAAGAATTCATTTGAGGTAAGCACCCTTATTCAACAAAACATAAGAAACTAAAATCATGATAGGAATGCACTATGCTTAAGTCATGTATAGTACCAAAATATGCAAGTGAAAAACTAGAATCAATAGATATGAATGTTATTAAGAAATCACTATGCTCAATTCCTATGATCACAATCATTATACCAATAGTAAATAATGGGGGAAAAGAAAATAAATGGACTAAAATTAAATATATTACATCAAATGACATGGTGAAAATATTTGATGTTGACTCAATAGATTATAATGTGTATGATAAGTCACACTCAATTTATGTGACCACTATCAATCCATCTACAATCATAGAATTATGAAATAATTGAGAAGCCCATTGATATATAAAAATCCATAGGTTCCTCTCCCAGTGACGATGGAGGCCTCTGTGCTGGATCCTCCCCCCTCGGTGGAGGAGGGGGAATCGCCTTTTCACCGGAAATCCATACCATTTCGACCCTTCTATAACCCGAAGTTTCTTCCCCCGTTTCCAAATTCCACTTCAAACCCTAAAGTTACAGATTTGATCGATGGTTTTCTGAACCATCAAATTTCCTCTACTGAGTTTTCAGAAGCCTCGGATTTGTTGAACCTCACCCTGGTGGCTCGGTTCAAGCACAAAAGGTCGTCATTTGATGATTTTGACCGGTTTATCTTCGCTGCTTGGGATCTTTGTGATATAGCGGTGGTCGTTTTGTTGGATAGTAGGAAAATCATGATTAGGATTGATTTAGAGAAAGACCTCATTCGAGCATGGTCTTCGGCTCCTCGTAGCTTCAAAGGTTCTCATTTTATGCTTTTTCAATGGTCGTTCAATCTGCATATGAACTGCGATTTTCCATCCATGGCAGTGTGGGTATGTTTTCCTTCCCTGCCTTTTCTGTTTCAAAACCCTTCAATTATATGTATGTTGGGAAATATTATTGGTAGATATTTATGCTCTGATTGTCACACTGAGACAGTTTGTCATCCAGTGAACCCGCAGGTATGAGTCGAACTAGATGCTTCTCGCACCCCTTTTCAATTCGGTTGGATCACAATCGGTGGGGAATACCTATGAAAACAAAGAGTGGTTTACGGGAATTAGACTTTGTTTTGTGGCTTTTCCATGAGATTTGGGCATTCATTCGAGGTTTTCCGACGTGAACGGAGGTTATAGATGTCAAAGGGTTGTTGTAATGGGAATTCTGTTTCTGTGAGCACTATGGATGGTGCAAGAAGTGGCGGAAAGGTTGGTCCGGTTTCGAGATCTATGAAACTGGCTGGCAAATACAAGGATACCCGTTGGTCTTGTGATGTTGGGGCTACCAATTCATCAAGGTCCTGCAAGGTTTCTTTTGAGGGTAATCATATCACTAAGGAAACCGCTGCTATGTCGAGCCAGGGTAATCCACTGGTGTCTGAAGTTTTCAAAAGATTAAGGAAGGATTTGGGATCCCCTTATGCTACCATGGCTGGGCTGAGTTTAGCACAGAGTAGGGATGGAAGAGAAGTCAGTCTTGTGGATGAAACCATCACATCTCGTTCTATGGTTTCTAAAAACCTTGATCCTCTAGAAAAGCCATTTATTGCTTTGAGAAATAGGTTCGAAGGACTCTCTGAAGACCAGGCGGATGCGGGTTTGGAGGAGGGTGTTTTGGTAAGAGGTGAGGAAGGTGCGGAGACCTTGGAACAATATAAAAATGATTGGCAGGTGCTTGAGACAGTTCCAGTTGTGGATAAGCCAGGGGAGGAAAAACAGGCTGGATGGATGATCCATGATGCAGGTTCCATGATGGTGGACAGTGCTGCTACTGAGGATAGGCGTAGTCCTGTGGTGGAGAGTCCTTTGGTGGAGATTCCGGACCATAGGATGGGGAATAATGTTGAATTCATTATTGAAAGTGATGCTACTAAGGATAGGCGTCTCCTGCCAATGGAGTGCAAAACTCCAAACCAAAGACAAGAGAGAAACTCGGAGTTTGGTGATGTTGCTTTGAGGGAGCGATCCAGATTTGAAATGGAGAACTCTGGGGAGGGGAAGGAGAATTTGATTGGTTAATTTTTTCATTCATTCAATGATGTTGTTAAAAGTGGGAATAAGATTTTGGCTACAGATGAAAGTCCTTTGTCTGCCACCCCAAGAAGAAGACCAAGGAAGGACTATTCATTTCTTCTGAGACCGATGCAGACTCAATCTTAGACAAAGTGGAACACTGAGGTGATTGTGGCCTTTAAAAAGGGGATTGTGGTCACGAAGTCATGTCTAGACCAATCTGTTCTTGATATTCTTAGGAGTTGGGTTCAATGTGGGAGTTTTTGGAGGCATCCATATTGGGAATCAGCTACTGGAGAAGAAGACTCCTGCTTAGGATTCAGAGATGAATCTGGTTATTATGATGTGTAAGTCCTTCTGGTTTATGGTGTCTGTTATTTTTTAGTTTTTATTGGGTTCTGGGACCCCTAAACCAGCCTCTGGAAAATGAAAAAAATGACTTGTAGAAAATATAAAATGTGGCTATGAAATTTTAAGATACTGAAAATAGCTCTCCTAGCTCTAATCAAATAACTATGAAATTTTAGGCTTGTCCAGAAAAATGTATTTGAACTACATTAATCATCCAATGTTGTGCTGATATGTGGAAAATATATTTCAACCTATGGAATCTCACTTGGATTATCTCATTAGTGATTAAAATTTTGATAGAGGAAATTCATGCATTGAGAGAAATCATTCCACAATACACATAGAGACAATTTAAAATGTGGAAAATTTTATTGACATAAATAATAATATGACATGTAATTTCTCTTATATTCTTGACAATGTAAGTTCCTTTGAATAATATAAATTTGATGATGAAAAGAAATCATGAGAACAAAAAAATATGTTACCATTACCATTAATGAATATTTTATGTGTTATTTTTACAACCCAAGAAAAATCGATAACACAAGGTGGAATATTTTTCACCCACATGACCAGGGGGTTTGAAATATATGTGTAAGAAACCTAAATCTTAACAATTGTTTTATATTTTTTACTTATATGTGCTCCACATTTACATGAGCCGTACAATGTGATTTTTCATTATTTTTGGGAGTTTATATATTGATAGGGAAGTCTTTATATTTTCAATTGACATGAAGGAACAATAATAACATGGAATAAGTATAGAGTTTTCATTTCTATTTCACCTATTTGGCTCCGAATGGTATTTTATTTCACTAATTTCACAAACCATCTCTTGATGTATTATGTTTCCTTTCTTTTAATAAAAAAGCCAATGGGTTTAATTTTCCAAACACATAGTTTAAGATTTCCATGAATAATAATTATTAATCTTTAATTTAATTATTAATATATAATAACTAACAATGTATTTTATAATTATTAATATAAAGAATTAATAATTAATAATAATGTATTGATTATTTTTATGCTTTGTTATTTGTGTAATTATTAATTGTTAATTATTAATTGATTTATTTATAATTAAAAATTCATATTTATTTTATAATAATATTATTAATAAATTATTTATTTATAAAAATTAATTTATTAATTTAAAATTTCATTATTATATATCAATGAATTTGGGGTCTTAGAAAAGTGGAAATGGTTCTATAAAAATAACTCATCAATAATAGATAAAATCTAGGTAGCCCCAAATTCTGGGGGGGAATATCTATATGACACCATGATTTAAGGATATCAGACACAATAAAGGCAGGATTCTAAAATGAATGGATGTTAATCCAAATGCAGATGGCTGGGTACTACAATATAAGAGTGTTTGTCACGAAGCAACATTATGTTATGGTTGGGTCATACTGAGCTCTACACTATTGGAGGGTGAGAAGCACATGAG
This sequence comes from Viscum album, assembly GCA_963277665.1. Classification (NCBI taxonomy): domain Eukaryota; kingdom Viridiplantae; phylum Streptophyta; class Magnoliopsida; order Santalales; family Viscaceae; genus Viscum; species Viscum album. Next base: position 1,179,364,318 of record OY728128.1, on the reverse strand, counting down.
GGGTATCTTTATTGGGAATTATGGTGTATTCGTATGGGCCACAAAACATGTGTCATTAATTATATTGTAGGAATTTTTCAAATAATGTGGTGAAGTTGGAAAAGAAAAATATTGTCCTTTGGGATTCCTGGCCTTTAATTAATGTAATTCTAAACCCTATAAGATACTATGCTTAAGGGTCATGTAATGATTCCCCCTCCACCTATCTAGAGAAGTGGTGTTTCGATTGATTAAAAAAATGGACTTGACCCCATATTTTATCAAATTATTTTTTAATGTTTTATTATTACACTATTAATCATTAATGACCTTACTAATTATTAAAAATTAGTTACGTTATAAAATATGGATTTTCAATTACAATATTAATTAATAATTACATAATTTTTATAAACTATTATTATTATTCTTAATTTTTGATAATAATAATTGATAAACTTTTTATTAATTATTATTAATGATAATTTTTATTTATTATTTAAATTATTATTTTTTAATAATGTATTAGAAATTTCAAAATAAATTATTATCTATTAATTATTAATTATATTTTTAATAATTAGTTTTCCCATACATTATTATGATTAATTACTAATTACTCTTATGGTAATATTAAGTAGATAATAATTTTTTAATTATGTCTTATTATTATCATTAATTTCATTATTAACTGTATAAAAATATTTTTTAAATTATTATATTTCAATGTTGTATTATTAATTATATTATTGTAAATTATTCATTAATTATGTCATTAATTATTTATTATATCATTAATTATATATTACATTTTCCTTATTAATTATAAATTATTTTTTAATTCTTAATTATATTTTTCATTTTTGGTTAATTACTAATAATATTATGGATTACTAATTTTCTATTAAACTTTTAAACATTAGTTTTAGTTATTAATATGTTATTATTATTTACTACATAATAATTTATTAAAATGGTATTTTTATTATCTCTAGTTAAATTATTATTGTCATCATCATCATTATTGTTATTATTAGTTCTGCCCAGATCATTTCTGATTATTATTAGTTTCATTGTTAATTATTAGTAATTAATATTTTTTATTAGTAATATTATTTAAAATAGTAATTATATTATTAATAAATATTTAATTACGATATTTATTTCATAAAATCAAATAAAAAATGAAAAGGGTATTGTCCACTGTTGTCAAATATAATTCAACAAAATATTATATGATTTCTACTCAACAATTTAGATGAAATTTTTAAAATTATATATTTTCCTGGATAGTAGAAATTAATATATGGTCTCATGTCCCATAGAAAAATTCTCATTCATGGCTCATAAGGGTAAAACAAATTTCAAAAAAAAAACTTTTAAAATAAATATGTTTTCAAGAAAAATAATAAAAATTTATTTACAAAATGATTTTTAGTTCGAAATTAGGGTTTGGAATGCATGAGGAATGTATTATAATTTTCATATAAAAAATTAATAATAATGTTTTTCAATATTAGTTGTTAATTTTTAACAATACTTTGATTATAAGATTTATTATTATTTTCATGTTAATAAAAAATAATTTATTTATTTAGAGTCATCAATTTAATGAATTTAATTATATTATTTTTATTTATTATTTTTATTTATAATAACCATATCATGTAAGTTAGTTTGTAGTGGAATAGAAATTTGTTTTCAATAACCTTGAGATCATGTTGGATTTTAATATTATTTAAAAATATATAAGTTGTTTAATTCAGTTTTATTAAAAATGGAATGTTTTTGGGAATCCCACTTATGAAGGTAGGAGGAGTGGGATATCTATTATTAATGGGAGTAATTTTATCATTATTTGATAATGATAATGTAAAAATGGAATAATCATGTTTAGGATGGTATGCTGCACTATCCACATATGTTCATGCATGTGTACATGCAATGTGATGCTTTATTAGAATAGAGTATAATTTTCATTTGGCGTCAGTTCAGGGTTCTTGGGGTTGCCTCAATTTTTCATTACAATTCATTTCATTATACAAGTTTTTTATTGAGCCAAAATAGGTATTCCTAGTGGAAAAACTGACTTCACTAAACAAAGACATCTATTCATTAGTGGGTGTGATATAGGAAGCAAAATCTATTGGCTGTCATTTCATGAATATAATTAAATATGGAAATGATATTTCTTCACAAAATTGTTATCTACAACATAAAATGGGTGTGATTTCATATCTAAATGATTAAAATATTTTAAGAAATTTGAGTCACTATGGGATGTGATATATTAATCTACATCATTCATTTTCACCCCTATTCCTCCAAAATATTTAAATTCTTCAAAAAACATTCTAAAGGTATCAAAAAAATTTGTTGGTGCACAATAAAAATCATTTGTTTTAAAGCATATTCAAATGATAGTATACATCATTTACTTGTTTCAATTATTGATTAACCATTTTATACTAAAAATGATTCATCCAAAACCCATAGTATTACTGATTTTGTTATAGGGTATCTACTCTTAAGTAGAGCAAAAATGTATTGTGCCCTGGTGAGATCCATTTACTTCAAACAAAATTTGATGGTTATATCCATTATCTTCTGATATTATAAAAAATATTATGATTCAATACCATCGACTTGGATATGTAAATTTAAAACAATATGATTAATGTAGAGTATTTTAATGGAAATAATTTGAAGAGGTGAAAAAAAAGGATGTACTTACTACCTATAGCTCTAAAGGAGGTGTCTATTTTCTCAACTTTGAATCCCCCTACATATAATGATGATAAACTTCACATTTCTTGATCAATTAAATAAAATGGAGATTGATGATATTATATTTCATGGAAATATAATTAATTCTTTGGTTGATTAACTCTTCAACACATATCAACATCATCCGACCACAAAAGAGGTATGGGATGCCTTTGATAAAATGTACATCAACAAGGATGAAATAAATTATAAATTCCTATTAACCAATTTTATTTCATACTTAATGGTGTATGGTATATTAATCATATAAATATTATATGAAATATAATGAATCTTATGATAACTAAAACAAACCAATATGAACATAGATGAAGTTCTCATTATCACATCCATAATCTATAAGCTCCCTCTTCATGGAAGAATGTTAAAAATTATTTAAATAACAAGAAGAATATATTTCTATTAATGACTTACTAAAATACCTATAAATAGAATATAAATATAAAAAGTAAAATTAAGAAAAATGATCATAAGGATTATAAATCATGGGTTCTCATGGAAGAGGGAGTGGATCCCTCAAGGTTATCAAAGTGAAAAACCAGCCAAAAAATATTTGAATAGGATGTATGTGATTCAAGAAGAATGAGTCATGAAACTTATGTAGAAATCCATGACACATGAAATAAGATATTTTTCAACATATGAACAAAGATGGAAAAAATGTTTCAAAATATAATTTTTTTTCCATAATCTTTAATGTAAAATTGATAGAGTATAACACCACTTGTAGGATCTATTCTAGCACAACACGACACATATGAAACAAAAGTATCTCTTCAAGGGGATTTAATCAGTAAAATAATGTACATCTATCTATATGGGGAACTCTGTAAGTAACAAGTATAAGGGGAGTGAGTTTTTTATTTGTATATTCCTCTAAAATATCTTCACTTTTAGTGTTGTATTGTATTTTCCCATAGTTAAAAGGAACATAGTCTCAGATATCTTATTAAATAAGCACGGGTTTATGATTCTATTTGAGGCAGATAACATTGTTCTATCTAAATGTGATATATTTATTAAAAAATGAAACTTATTTGTTAGATTATTTGATTTAAATTACATCACTTTCTTTTCATACTAGTATGAGTATTTTTATTTATGGAATATTCATTTAGGCTACATAGATTTTAGGAAATAAATTACATGAGAAAATAGAAATATTTTCCATCTTAGATAAAAATGATCATAGATTTGTGACATGTATGAAAACTAAAATAGGCATGAAACCATTTCCAAATATACAATTGAAATTTAATATGTTAAAATTAATACATAGTGATGTATTTGATTTTTTTGATACACCCACGATAGGAAATAAAAATTACATTGTAACATTTATTAGATATTATTCTAGATTTTCCCAAGTCTATATTTTACAAGATATATAAGAAGTTTTAGATAAATTTACCATCTAAAAAAATTAGGTTAAAAATAAATGTGAGATTATAATTAAATTCCTTATATCATACATGAGAGTTGAATTTAATTTTCAATCATTTCATGAATCTCTAGCTATCATACATGAAGTGACATATTCTTATACACCTCAACAAAGTGGTGAATGTGATGGAAATAATAGATCATTAATGATGATTTTTAATTCCATGATGCATATCTCAGGTCTCTAAAAATTATTTTTATGAGATATATTATTAATATTGTCTTACATATCAAACATGGTATGAAAGGAAGGTTCTTCACTATATAAATTTTGGAATCATTGTAAACTAAAGAGAAATTATTAACTGGTTTGGGATTATCAACCAATTATAAGAGTACCTGAATCTACGGGGGAAAAGTTTGTTAAAATAGGTTTTTATAGAATATTTATTTGATATTTGTGTCATTAAATAATATGTACGTTCATTATTATGGAATAAAATTATTTGGGAATAGTTAATATAGTTATTTACTCATGGGATTCTATCTTTGATGAATCTATGTTTACCTCTCAACATAAGTAAGAATAGATAGAGGAATCTAAACAATAATAAAAGAGTATCTCCAGAAGATACGATCAAGAAGGTTGAATAAAATAATTAAAATTACCAATACATAATAATAGGATTTCAATATGTAATTATTTTTAAGGGACCAACAAATGTAACATTACTCTATCTCTATTTTTTCTCAATATGGAGTCTGGAAAAAAAATAAAAATCAAAGAGTCAATGTCATCATCTGATGTATCACATTAGAAGGAATCCCTAAATTATGAAATTGACTATATAAATGGGAAGATACTTGTATATTTATTTATATTATTAAAGGTTCACATGTAATAGGTCATAAGTGGGTATTTAATAAAAAATGAAAAATCAATGGTATAATTGAAAAATATAATGAGAGATAGGTAGTTATGGGATTTATATAAAAGGTAAAAAGTATTATTTTAATACCTATTATCTCATGTCTATGACTACTTATATTATAATTATTATTTATTTATCATGCATATATAATTTATAAATTCACCAAATTGATGTTAAAAATTATTCTAAAATTGTGATTTATATGATGAAATATATATAGAAATACTTTACGAATTCAAAATACATTGTAATGAAAAATTATTTGAAAAATTTTATAATACATTTATATTATAAAAAAAGCTCCAAAAATGTTTGGAAAAATTTATTGAATTAATTTTATCATTTTTGGTTAACTAATTAGATTAATTTATTTATAATAGGTTCTATAATAAACATGTTTTTACTATTTGATAAAATGTGGAAGATATGAATATTTTTGGAAATAATAAGAATCATGTAAATTAGGGTAAGAATGTTTTATACAGAAACTCATGTATGAAATACCTAGGTGAGTCAAATGTTATTTTAGGAATAAAACTAGTAATTAATTATAATTTTATTCTTCTTTCTCAGTCTCATTATATTGAAATGGTTTTAAATACATTTAAACAATTTAATTTTCCAGCAGTTTCTACTCTATATCCTTATAGGAGTTAGATGTTTACAAATATAATTAAGATGGTTTCACAATTTGAAAAATCAAGGGTGATCTAATTTATCATATATTTCATTATGTAAACAATTCCCAATGTTTCATATGTAGTTGGAAATTTGAGTAGGTATACATTTAATTTGGGTTATGTATAATGAGATGAATTTAAAATATTGCTCAAGTATTTAAAGGGTACTATAGATTACTATATATGTTATAGTGTAAACCCAAGGGTATTAGAATGTTTTTTCTCTATGATATTAATAACTAATATGGATGATCACTCTTTAGTGAGCTGTTGGATTTTTAGAAATTATGTGGAGTGATCTCTTGGGGTTCAAATAAAAAAAATAATGGACCCCAAAATTATTATTAGTTCTTTTATTTAGAAACTACAAATAAATAATTATAATATATTAGATCTCTTTTATCATATATTCAATTATATCCAACACTGATGTCTCTTATATAAATACATTATGATAGTCAAGAAACATTTGAAATAGAATAAAATAATACTTATAATTGAAAATAAATACATGTTGGTATTATAAATAACTATATGGGTCATTTGAGGTAGAATAATATCATACTTTTAGACTTTATTACATTTATTATTTCCTTAAAAAATCCTCTAAGAAAGGGACTTTTCAGGGAGTTGGTAAAACAAATACATTAGGGATGGGTTTAAATTACTTGTAAAAAACTCACCAAAAATAGTACTATAACAAAATAAATATTTAATTCAAATTTATATGTTCTGTATAATAACTTCTATCATATTAATGAAAGAAATAGGAAATAAATATTTCATTATAAGAAAATGGTGTTTAGTGCCCATGAGAAAATGGGGGTGACTTTAAAACTCAAAATGAAGGAGTAACAAAAAATTATTAAAATTGAAAATATATTTTGTTTCATGAGTGTGATTATAGAATTGGATCCACTAAAAATAACATATGAATTTACCTATCAAGAATTCATTAAAGGATAATTGACACTTGTCCATAATGTTGTTTTGGTGTAAAGGAAAAACTGAGGAATCAGAATATGATGAATCGGGCTAATAGAAAGAGATACATTTTCATGTCAATGTACACCAATTTATCTTTTAAGATTTAATTTGTTTCTAAAACACAATGGTTCAAATAGAGAGAGGATTTTTAATACAAGATCATTCCAAAATATTATGAACCCTTACTTTCAAAAGTTAGTTTTTAATTATTTTATAATGGAGGGGTTTAATTTATTTTAATGTTTTTAAAACTACTGATTGTTTTTAAATACATAGGTTTTTTGGTATCCTACATTACAATGTGGGAGGAGTGGGTTCTCCCATATTAATAGGAGTAAATTTATTATTATTTAAAAATGATTATTGTAAAATTAATATTCTTTTGTGGGATTTTGATCTTCTCCATCCACACATGTGCACATGTATATGAAATTTTATTATCTGATGTAGTACTTTTTAAATTTCACAATGCATCAATGAAAGGTTCTTAGATGTGCCTTAATATTTCCTTATGGATTGGCGGTTCATAACAGTTTTGTCCAATTACTGAATGGGTATTCCTGGTGGATCAACCTAATACTCTGAACAAGTTTGATTTAAACAGTTGATTTTATCTATCATGATCAAACTGATATGTCCATTCACTATTGTAAGCAATCTGGGTCACATAATCTATTAGGAATTGACTGATAGATATGATTTAATCTACCAAAGTAATGAATTTACTTAATAATTATATACCACTTCAAAGGGATATGATGCATTATTTAAATATGTAATCCATTTCTATAAATTTGAGTCTTCTTTTGATGAGAAATATTAATTAGTATTCTTTCTTTACACTCATTCCTCTCATATATTTTGATTCATCATAATCTATCTACTATTATCAATGGTTTTTTGTTGCTGTGGAATAAATAAAATCATTTCTACTGATCATTTGATTCTAAAGGTTCTTCAAGGGATACTCTCTCAAAAGTACTTGTGTTTAGTAACAATAAATCATTGCATAGTAAAGAGGATTAACCATAAACTCATAGTAGTACTTCTTAAGTGGGGGGAAATCTAATCTTAATGAGAGAAAAAAAGTAATGTGCTTCAATAAGATCCATCTAAAGTAATCCAACATAAATATAATATACATTATAAAAAAAATATACAAAAAATAATAATATTTTATTCCATAAACATGGATATAAGAATTCTCAATAATGGGATGAAGGTGGAGAAATTTTATGGAAACACTTTGAAGAGGTGGAAAAAGAGGGTTCACTTGCTACTTAAAATACTTAAAATTGTGTATGTTCTATCAACTCTAAATCACCCCACATTTGATCATGATACAAATCATGTATTCTTAAAAATAAATAAATGATATAATGATAATATCATGGGTTAAGGAAACATACCCAATGATTTAGTCGATTCCCTCATCACTACCTATTAAAAAAATTCACATATAGAAAATACATGGGATACAATGGAGATAATGTGCATCACTGTTAGTGCATAAAGAATAAAAAATCATATAAGAATATTTATTTCATATAAAATGGTATATATTATATCTATCATAGAAAAATTATACTAAATACAATTAATATTACAACATCTTATTAAAAACATGATGAAAATAGATGATGCTATCATTTTCAAGTCGATCATTGATAATCTCCCCCTTCTTATAAGAATATAAAAGATTCTTTAAAGCATAAGATTGTTGGTATTTACCTCGATATGTTACTCAACTACTTATGGATTGAGGTGGAAAATAAAATGAATTGTGAGGAAAATGATCCTAAGGATGATAAATATAATGTTCTTGTGGATAAGGTAGTGGGTCATTCCTATCATTCCAATGGGAAATCACCCAAAATGTCATCAAAACGAAATGTGAAATTCGCGTTAAAGAAAGGTGCATGTAACTTATATGGGAATATAATACACATCAAATGGTTTTTCAATGTTTTAAGTAGAAATTTAAAAACAATGCATTAAAATATTACATTATGGCCAGGATATTCGAAGAATATTTTCTCAAGGATAGTAATTATTGGTAGATCTATTTTGGTGGTTAATGATACGTGTGAAACAAAAAATATCTCTTCAATGGGATCAAATCAATAAAATATGGTATGTCACTGTACGTGGTGAACTCTATAAACAAAAATGTATAAAGTAATGGATTTGTTGATCATTAGTTTTACTTTAGAAATATCCTCTCTTTAATGTATACCATGAATGTGCTTAGAGTTTGTAGGAACAATGCCCCAATGATCTTGTTCGCTAAGAATGGGTTTGGGATTTTATTTGAGTTAAATAGCATTATTATATCCAATGGTTCGGTCGTTAATAGAAAGAGACACTTTTATGATATATTATACAAATTAAATAAAAATAATATATATCATTACTTGATAGAGTATTTTTATTTATGGAGTAATCATTTGGGTCCCATAAATTTTAAGAAAATGTATCACATGTCTAAAATAAAATTTTTACCTTATATAGATAAAATTGATTTAAATGACAGACTATTATGAAAAATAAAAGATATCGAATAAATTTTCCAAATATATAAATGAAAATTAATATGTTATAATTACTACATAGTGATTTTTTGTATTCACATGATACCCAAAAATAGGTAATAAAAGGTACGTTGTATCTTTTATAAATGATTATTGTATGTTTTTTCATGTATGTATTTTACATGTTAAATATGAATTGATAGATAAATTTATCATCTATAAAAATGGGGTAAAAAATCAATGTAGGATTTAAATTTAATTTCTCAAATCTTATTGGGAAGGTGAATAATTTTGTAAATTATTTTCTGAATCCATAATTATCATACATGAAGTGAAAACTCCCTGTAAAACACATAAAAAATGGTGTAGCTAATAGAAATAATAAAACATTTATTGAAATGCTTAATTCTGTGATGTCTATCTCAAGTCTCTTAAAATTATTTTAGAAGGGGACAATATTAATAATGTGTTACAATGAATGTATGTTTTCCCCAAAATGTAAGGCTATTACTCTATATGAATTATGAATTCATATGAAATAAAAATAAATTTTTTTAATGTTTAAGGTTTTCATACAATTTTAAGTGTACCTAAACCTAAAAGTGAAAATTCCAATAAAAGACATATTGATAGAATACTTATTGGATCTGAGGAGCATTAATGAGATTGTTGATTCTATAATATATAATCAAATGAATTTTTATCTTTTAATATACTCATTGAATCAATATATTCAATCATTCTGTAATCTATGTTTATCAATATACCTATTAAATTATATATAGAAGAATATAACATAAATGATGTTGTATATAAAGAAGTCACTATCGATGAATTTAGTAAATGTAAACAATCTTGGATACCAACTACATGTGATTTTTATTTCTATATGAACTTATTAAAATGATCATATGAAATTATTTTTACATATACTCTAGTATTTCTAAATATAGGCTCTGACCCAAAATCATTCAAAGAGGCTATGTGATCCTTTGATGTATAATGTTGAATAGAAGTCGTAAATGATGAAATAAACTATATAACATGCAATGATACATAGATATCAATTTATATTTATCATTGATCATAATAGATAGGTTGTATGTGGGTATTTAGAAGAAATAAAAAATTTGATGGTATAACTAAAAAATATAAATCTAGATTGGTTTATAAAGGATTTAAATAAAGTTAATAATTTATTTAGATACATATTATCATTTGGGTTGGACATCCTCAACTTGAATTATTCTCAGTTTAGCATCTATATATAATTTTGAAATTCACTAAAGGGAATTTCAAAAATAATTGTTAAATAATTAATTAGATATATATATATATATATAGAACAACATGGAGGATTAATGGTAACTAGTAAATAAATTAAGGCTTTCAAATAGGTACTACCACTATACAGCCTGAAAAAATATTCAAAGTAATATCATGTGAAATATAATTAAATCATATTATAAAATTATTTTATAGTTAAAAAAATTGATAAATTTATTTATAATATGATCCATAATATATGTGGTGTTGATATTTGTTTATATTATTATTTCATGCATATATTTTGAATTGATATTAAACAAGTAAATAAGGCTATGTCTATTTTGTCTAGAATCTTTGATATGAAAGACTTAAGTAAAGATAACGTTATTTTGCAGAAAAATTATAGGGAATTATAACTTAATCATAATTACTAAATCTCATTATATTAAAAAGGACATAAAAATATTAGAAAATTTTGAATGTTGATTTATTATAATGCCATATGATTTTGGGAGTAGGTTTAAACCAAATATTGGTATCACGGTTTCTCAATTATAATATGCTAGTATTTTTTGGGTTATAATATATTACATGACATGCACATGACCTGAAATTGAATATTCTATTTGAATGATGAGAATATATATAATCTATTCAGGTTATGAAATATAGGATTAGGTTAAAAGTGTACTCAAGTATCAAAATGGTATTATGAATTAATTTATATGTTATTGTATAAACTAAAGGGTATTTAAAGGTTTTTCTAAATTTATCTGGATAAGTTATTTGGTTGATCACACTTATATGAGTATATTCGTTTTTAACATTTTAGTGTGGAGTATTCTATTATGGATCGAATATAAAAACCTATATAAAATTCTAGACAATGAATTATATGTTTATTGTTTTAGTAGCTATTGGAAAAGAATTGGAATATATTAGATATCTTTTATCATATCTACCATTGCTTTTACAACAATATTTCCATCTATTATACACTATGATAGCCTGGAAACATTTTCTAGTGTATACATCAATAATTATAATAGAAAACTAAGACATATTTGTCTCAAATAATGCTATATGAGGCAGTTGATATAGGATGGTATCGTTACATTGGAATTTTTTATATTGATAACAAATTTTATTGATCCACTATCAAAGGGACTTTAATGTGATTTGGTATGTAAAACACCCTTAGAAATGGGATTAAAGTACATATAAAAAATCACCAAATATGGTGCCTCAACTTTAAATATGAAAACATTTCATTTATAAGCTATTTTGGGGAATTTTTTTAATTTGTGTGATAGAGGCAACAATGGTATATCACTCTCATGAAAATTGTTTTTGGTTCCCATGAGAAAATGTGTGCGATTTTAAATCTCTTAATGAACTATAGAATTAAAACAAGTGTTGAAACATGGGAACACTTTTTGGTTCACTAATTTGATTACACGAGTGGGTATATTCCAAATATAATATTAATGTTTCTCTCAAAAATTAAATAATGGATAAGTGGAATATATATATATATAATGTTTTCTAGGGGTATATGAAGACATGATGAATTTAAATAGATTTTGTTTGGATTAATATATCTTATAATAAGAGATACATGGTTGGTTATGTGTCTAACAATTTCTATATTCAACATTGATTTTTCTCTACTATGTAACGGTTTGAAATCATAGATATATTTATTTAGAGTAGTTTTTTTTCAAATGTTTATTATTCTCAATTTTAAAAATGATAATTTAAAATATTTTAAAATTTTGAGATATTTTCAGTTTTTGAATTTATTATAATAATTGAATTATTTTATTTTATTTTAAGGGGGTCATTTTTGGGAATACCATGATATAAATTTTGGGGGTCTGGGTTCTCCATTATTTATGTGTTCACATTTATCATTATTTAAAAATTATAATTTGATAAATGAATATATATTTTTGGATGATGTACTGAACTATCCTTGCATTCATAATTTCATAAACACAGTGTGGTTATTTGATGGTGCACTTTTCACTTCATATGATGCATTGGTATGAGATACTTAGAGGTGCTTTAATTTATTCTGAAAGGGTTGTTGGATCATATCGGTTAATGATGAAGACAAAATGAATATAACCAATGTGTTAAACCATTTCTATAATTTTTAATGATATGGACTATTGATCATATCAAGTTTAATCTAATGGGAATGCTTCTTTTACTAGAAGGAATGATCTAGGACACTTAAACAAGCAGCCATAATCTGACGAACATGAATAAATCTGGAAAAAACATAAATTTACAAAATTTATATCTACCACTTTAAAATGGTATGGTTCCTTAACATAATTAGTAATATATTCCTTGATATTTGATTCTCTAATAGTTTTGAAAAAATAATTTAGATCATTCATTGGAACTTTCATTCCTTTAAAATATTTATATTCAAAAAAATCCATACATATTCTATAAATGTATTTCTTAGTAAAAAAAGAAGCATTACAATATAAATATGGGTTTTGAAGGTTTTTCAATAGATAATCTCTATAAATTACTTTGATTGATTATTAATAAATAATTGTATCCTAAATAAGATTCATCATAAACCCATAATTCTACTAATTTGGTGGGGTAGAAACTATTCTTAAGAAGACTGACAACATAACATTCATCGATGTAATTCTTCTGATACAATCCAAAGTAAAGACAATATCCTTTACCCACCATTATCCTCAAAAATATAATAATAAAATACCACTAACATGGATATGGATATGTCCAATAATGTGATGAGGGTAGATCAATTTCATATATATAATTTCACGAGGAGGAAACAAATGGTTCACTTAATACTTGTAACCCTCAAAGTGGTATACATGGTTTTGAAACCAAATTCCTCCTATCCAAATACAAAACTCCCAATATTCAAAAAAAAATAAAAAATTATGATAATGATGAAATAAAGTGTCTAGGACACATAATCTATTCTTTGGTCATTAAAAACTTCAACACATACTAACATCATCCAAGATAAAAGGAGATATGGGGATCAAGGGAGAAAATGTACATATACTAGGATCCAGAAATGAAGATATTTCTAATAAGAATTTTTTTTCATAAAAAATGGTATATTGTAGATCTATCATAGATATATTCTATGAAATCCAACACATATTACAACACCTTATGTAAAACAATATGAACATGGATGATATTATCATGTTCACATCAATCATAGATAATAAGAACCAATCTTGGAAGAATATTAATCATTATATAAAGAATAAGAAATATCATATTTCAATCAATTAATTACTCAAAAACCTACAAATTTTGGATTAATAGAAAAATCTTGAAGTGTAAAATCGGCCTAATTATAAAAAATCCAAGGTTCTCAATACAGAGGGATTGAATTATTTCCAGTTCACAAATGAAGAAAATCATCCAAAAAATACTTCAAAAGTAAAGGTTAAATTAAATAATAAGAAATTCGTATTCATTATATGTGTAAATTCATGACACATTAAATGGAAATTTAATCTTCATAAGAAGAATTATGGAAAAAAATTCAAAAGAGTCATTTGTTACTGTGATATTTGAAGATAATTTTCTTGAGGATAAATCTACATGGTGGATCGATTCTAGTTTTGCATGAAATTTCTGAAATGAAAAATATCTCATCAATATCAATGAATTAATCAAATATGAAAAAGCAAACAACATTGGGATCTCTACAAGAATAGATATATTAGAGAATAAGGTGGTTGATCTTTGGTTTACCTCAGAAAATATCATCACTTTAAAAGACATTTTATATGTTCCTAATGTTTTCAGGAACATAGTTTGAGGGTGATTTTTATATAATAATTGGTTTATATTGTTATTTGAGGTAAGTAACTTTTTTTATCCAAAGGTGGGATCCTTGTTAGAATGGTTCACCTGTATAATGGTTTATCCATATTAAACTCAAATATTTTTTCTAATTAATTTATAAAGTCTTTTGATTTATATCATAATATTTTATTCCAAAAAAAAAATTACTTAAAATAATTACATGTCGAAAATGGAGGTATTACATAGTTTATATAAAAATAATCATAAAAAACTAACTTTGAAATAAGCTAAAATAGTTTAGAATCCATTTCCAACATAATAGAAAAAGTTAATATGTTAGAATTAATATAGAGTGATGTATGCACATTCGATGCTACATCCATCATAGGTAATATAATGTACTTGGTTACTTTTTTTTGATTATTCTATATTTTTTCATATCTATATTTTACGTACTAATTATGAAGCTATAGATAAATTTAGTATCTACGGAAATGTTGTTTAAAACTAAATTTGGATTACAATTAAATGAATCAAATATGAAAACGGATATGAATTCTATAGTTATTCTATTTTTGAATCCCTTGGGATCATACATGATGTGAATTTTCTTAATACACCTCAAAAAATGGTGTGTCTAAGTGAATGAATATAAAATTAAAGGAAATTGTTTTTCCAAGATGTCTATTATGGGTCTTAGAAAATTATTTTGGTTAGAGGTATTACTTACAACGTGTTTCATATAAAAAATTTATAGCACAAATAGTGATGTCTATGAATCCATATGAATTATTGAATCAATGGGAACCAAAAAAATATTTAATGGTTGGGGGTTGTCAAAAAAAAATATGAGAACGAAAACCTAAAAGGGAAAAGTTGTTTAAAATAGGTATTGATAGCTTACTTCATGGATATGTGGATCACTCCCAATCTTATAGATTCATGATTATATATTAAAATGATTTTATAGTTTTTAATATAATTTTTTAATCATGATATTATATCTTTGATGAATCTCATTTTTCATATTTACCTCAGTAATTATAAATTGGGGAATCATGCTCAAATAAAAGAGTATCTCAAGAAGGTATTTTTCATAAGTTTCAAGAAAATAAATTTCTATAAATACGTAGTATGTAAGGACATGATTTCGACATTTAATTATTGGAAGTAATCAATGATATTGTTGTTACAAAAACAATCTTTTTCTCAATTTATAGTGTAACATGAAAAAATTTCATGAGTCTTTGGAATCTTATGTTAAACCACATTATAAAGAATATATAGATGATGAAAAAAATCTATAACTGAGAATAATATTTGGACAGATTTTAATCCTCCTCGAGGGTTAAAAATGATATCTTGTAATTTATTATTTTAAAAGAAAATGAAATTTGTATGGTATAGAATAAAAATATAAATTTAGATTGGTAGCTAATGGGTTTATTTAAATTAAATTAATTGATTGTTTTGATATATATATACTCAAATCTTGGTCTACTTATAATATAATTCTTCTCACTTTAGCATCAATATATAATTTATAAATCCAAAAAATTTATATTAAAACAACATTATTTAATGTTTTATTGGATAAAAAATATATATGAAACATCTTAAAGGATTCATAGTACTAAGTATAGAAAATTATTATTGAAATTTTTTATGTACCCAATATGATCTAAAATATTCTTCAAAACAATGACGTGATATATTTAACAAAGTATTAATGGGTTTTTAGTTAACTAATATGTTAAATATCATTATATTAGGTTTCATAAAAACCATTTTTTATTTTTTTATTTATTTTTTTGATGATATGATTACATTTGGGACTAATATAAATATAGTTAATATATCTAATTATATTTTATATTGAAACATGGATATTTAATACTTGGTTGGGATAATGTAATTTTGTGGGATCAAAATTATGGAAAAAGAATTTTACTTTTCTTTCAATGTCTCGTTACATTGAAAGGATTTTAAAGATGTTTAAAATATTTGATTATTCACTAGTTTCTCCCTCATATACTTTGAATAGTATGATACTACTAGGTCATGGATGGAAATTTTCTAAATTAATAAACGCAAGGTCGACCCGGTGTCTCATGTATTCCATAACATATACAAGACCCAAAATTTCATATATTGTTTGAATATTGGGAGGTTGAATAAGTAATTAATGTTATGTGTAATGTGATATAGTTAAAAGAGTACTCATGTATGGGTATTATGGATTACTATATATGTTATAGCTGAATCCTAAGGGCATTAGAAAGTTATAAATATTTCATCTAGATAAATAATAATGTGGATCTCCATTTTATAAGTGTTTAGGTTTTTACACATGGGGGTAGAGTTGTCTCTTGGGTATTTAAGTATAAATTCAATAAAATAAACTTCTTAATGGATTTTGAGGTTCTTTCTTTAATAGGTATAAGAAAATATGTGGAATGGATTATCTGTGTTTTATCATATCTACAATTTTGGTTTATTATAATTTATCTTTTTAAAATACATGGTTTATTTCATGAAAAGTTTTCCATATGTACAATAGTACTTATAATGGAAACTTTATACACACTGGTCTCATATATAGCTCTATGAGTCAATTGAAAAATTATGGTATCATAATTGAGGAATTTCATAGATCGATCCAAAAAATTTGTGCATCAACTAATAAAGGTAATTTTAATGAAAATTTTATAAAAATATTCCTTAGGGATGGATTTACAGCCTGTGTCAAAAATTCTTCAATGATGGGACCAAAAAAACATGTGATAACTTTGGAGGTATAAATTCGGAATTGTAAATTTATTCCTTTGCATGATGAAAGAAAAAATGATAAATTATACCCCATGAAAATGGTGTTTAGTACCCACAGGATATGGAGGGTGAGATTAAAACTTATAATGAACCATGGATATTGCAAAAATGTTGAAACCTAGGAACACATTTGGATTCAACTATGGGATTTTAGAGGTTGGGATATTCTAAAGTTCTTATGAATTTTGCAATAAAAAATCCATGAGTTAAAAAGTTACATGTGGTAATAATGGTTTATAGGGGATTATTATGGAATGAGTAATTCATGTGGACTTATATAGGATGAATATAGATGATAACTAATGGTACATATTAATGGAAGTGTGCACCTATTTATTTATTAAACATTGATTTTTCTCAACTATTTAAAGGATGAAATCAAGAGATAATTTTATTTATTCAGGTTCATTCCAATAGAGTATGATAATTAATATTCAAAAGTTCATTTTTAAATATCTAAAAATCTATGAGTATTTTTGGATTTTAAATTATTTACGAGTATTTAAATTGTGTTATTTTTTCAATGAAAATTTTTGGGAATCCCATATGAGAATGTGGAATGAGTGTTTATCTATGCTTAATAGGAGCATATTTATCATTATTTAAAAATGATAATGGAAAAAATGAATAAACCTATATAGGGTGGAGCTTAAAGCCAAATGTGTGTGTGCATATGTGCGCACAATGTGTTACTTTTATAATGAACTTATCATTTGGCAGATTATGATAATGAATGTTTCTTAAAGACATTATAATGATTCATTATATATTATTCGTTCATACTAATTTGGTCAAAAAATAATACATGTATTTTCAGTGGGTTGAACCAGTTCATGAAACATGTATGATATGGACCATCGATCAGATCATGCATGGTGTAATTGATATGTTTATTCACCGAGATGTGTGATATGGTCTACCAAATAAATCAGGTTTAATCTATTAGGCACGTTTAAATATAAAAATGAATTTATTTCCAGAATTTGTATCTACCAATTCAAAGGGTTATAATGACTTATCTAATTGGGTACTCTATTAAGATAAATTGGAGTCTCAATTGGATGATAAAAAATATTTCTGATAATTCTATTTCAATCTCATTCCACTAAAATATTTTGATTCCTCAAAATCCTTCTAAAAGTATCAATGGTTTTTTTTTGTGAAAAACGTTCCTTAAAAATATACTTTTCCTCAAAAAATTACTCAATGCATAATATTTACAAAGTATTTTTTCCAAGTATTGAGCAACCATTTTATCTTAAAATGGATTCACCATCAACCAATAATACTACAGATTTATTGGGAGATAATCTGCTCTAAATTAGAGTGATAATGTAATGTTCCTCAATAACATCAACATACTACCATCCAATGTAAATTCCATATTTATTATCTACTAATACCCAAATAGTATTAAGATTTGATTCCATCCTCAGGGATTTAGTGATGATCAATAGTGTGATAAAGGTGGAGAAATTTGATGGTAAAAATTTCAAGAGGTGGTAAAGGAGGATACACCTTCTACATGGAACAATCAAAGTGGTCTATTTTATCTCAACTATAAATCCACCTATATCCATATATGATCTGATTTAATTTTCTAGAAAAAGATAAAAATGGTAGAATGATGATTTCTTGTGTCGAGGACACATACTCAATGCTTTGAATAATTATCCCTTCAACGCATATCATTGTGTTCCAACCAAAAAGAATGCATGGGATGTCTTGGAGAGAAATCACATCAATTAGGATTTAGTGAGTAATGAATTCCTAGTAGGAAGTTTTATTCCATCAAAATTAGATGATTTAAGATCAATCACTAAAAAATTCAATAAAATTAAATGCATCTTACAACACCACAAGAAAAAAAATATGAACATGGAAGATGTTATCATTATCACATCTATCATCAATAAACTCCCATTATAAGAAATATTGTTAAAAAATATCTAAACTATAATAAGGACTATATATTATTCAGTGAGTTACTCAAATAAATATTAATTGATAAGGAATATAAAAAATAATTTGGAGTAAAATGATACTAAAGGCAATAAATACAAGGTTCTTTTGGAGGAGGAAGTGGATCCATTTGGGTTCTCAAAGGGTAATAAAAATTCTATTCCATCATTCAAATATAATGTAAAAATTAAAAAATAAGAATGTTTAATGAGACTTTTCTAGAAAGCTGGGACACATTAAATAGTTATTTATATTTGTAAGAAGAAATTTTTATACAATTATTTAAAAGAGCACATTGTGATATTATTCTTCTAGGAGAATGTGATTGTGGAAAAATATTCTTAGTTGATTATTTACCATGCAACAAAACATGTCTCTAAAAATAAATACCTCTTCAAGAGGATTGAATCAATTAAAAATTAATTGTGACTCTACATGGGTAACTATATAATAATAATCCTATAATAGAAGGGGTTGGTAGATCATGACTTTTTATTTATAAAGATACACAAAATAAATGAAGTCTGGTGTGTTCTCAAAGATCATAATAACATATTCTTGGGTATCTTGTTAAGAAAATAGTTATAAGGATGTATTTGTGGTAGGTAACTTTTTTCTATACAAAGGATGGATCTTTGTTGTAATGGGACACCTATATGATTATTTATTAAAATTAAAAACATACACTATTTATTCATACTTTATACAGTATTCTTATTTATGGAAAAATCATTTATGATAGATAAACAATAAAAATTAATGACACGTAAAATATGTAATTATTACAGAGCATGGTTAATAATGATCATAAATGCATGACATTAATGAAAATAAAAATTTTAGAAAACCATTTCCAACTATACAAAAGTGAATTAATATATTAGAATTAATAAATAGTGATGATGTGATTTTAATAGTACACCCACAATAGGTACTAAAAATTGATTTTAAACATTCATTAATGATTATTGTATATTTTTTCATGCCCATAATTTTTATGCTAATGATGAATTTAGAATCTATAAAAATTTGTGTAAAATCTAATGTGGTCTTACAATTCAATGCCTTACATCAGGTAATTGATTTCAATAATACATTACATCACTATCTGAATCTATAGGGATTATACATGAAGTGAAATATCACTATAAACCTTATGTAAATAGATTAATTGAGAGAAATAAGAGAAGATTAAAATAAATAGTTATTTATATGATGTCTATATTGGCTCTCAGAAAAGGATTTTAGGGAGGGGAATTATTAACTATGTGACTCATTGAGAACATGGTCCCCATAAAAAGGAATGATAAGACCTTATATGAAAAATGGTGGATATGAGTACCACAATAAACTATTTAAAGGTTATTTTTTCATCAAATTGTAAGAGAACATGAACCTAGAAAAGGAAAATTTGGGTAAAAGAGTAATTTATAGAATATTAATTAGATATGTAGAGATTTGAAATCTTACTGTCTCTTGATTGTTGAATATAATGGTTTATCAGTTGTTAATATAGTTATTAAATCATGAGGTATTATATTTGATGACTCTTTGTTTACAAATTTAGTAGAAAATGTACAAATAGAGTAATCATGGTAAAATAAATGAGTATCACAAGAAGATATAATCGTGGAGGTTTCTTAAATTTTTCAACCCCACGAACCAAATAAATATGGATCTAATATCAATATGTATAGTTTATAAGTAAACAATAATAGTGTTCTTACCTAAACTTTTGTTTTTCTCAATATAGACTCTGACCCAAATAAAATCAAAGAGTTTATGTCGTATTTTGATGCATCACTTTGGAAGGAATACATAATCAATAAAAAGGAACCTATAATTTTGAATGATACTAAGATATTGGTTGATATTTCTCAAGGTCCACAACTAATAGGTTATAAGTAGGTATTTAGATGAAAATGAAATATTTCTATTTTAATTATAAATTATAAATCTAGATTGGTATCCAACAGATTTACAAAAATGGAAGGAATAACTTTTTTTATTCTTACACTCTTTTGTCTAGGAATGTTTCCATTTGAATTTTTTCTAACTTTATCATCCATATATAATTCATAAATTCACCAAATTTATACATAAATTGAATTATTACATTGTGAATTAGTTAATGAAATATATATGGAACAAATTTAATGACTAATAGTACCTAGTACAAAATAGAAGTTTTGTGAATTTGTGTGGTCAGTATATAGACTGAAAAATCATTAAAAAAATCATGATATATTCATAAGAAATTTTATAAAATGGTATTAAATTTTACGAGGATGATAAATGTGTTTATAATAGGATCCATAATAACCATTATGTTCCTATTTATTTATATTTTGATGACTTTATTATATTATGAACAAATCTGAATCAAATAAATAAGGCTCGGTAAATTTTATTTATGAAAATTTTATGAAATACTTAGGTCAATATACTGTAATTTTTGGAATTTTTTTGAATAATAATTTTTTTTTATTTATTAATATAACAATTTTGAAAATGTATTAAATACATCCTAATAATTTATCTCATCATAGGTTTCTATCCCATTTTCTTCTGAGAGTATCATGTTACCATGTTCATGTAATGAAATTTATTAATTGTAATATGAAAGGGTGATCAGGTCTCTCATTTTTTCATTCCATGTACAAGACTAGAAATTACATATTATGTTCAATGTTTTAGAATGTATACAAGAAATCTGAGATATTCATAATAGGATGAGGTTAAAAGAGTAATCATGTATTTAAAGGGTAAAATGGATTACTATTTAAATGTACATTTCATTAAAATATTTTATGGTATTTTAATACAATAATATTAGTAATTTAATTGATATACTTTCAAATATTTGGATTTTTTAACTAATGTTTTCATACTTGGTGGGATATAACCAATATTTTGAATAAATTATATGAATATATAATCCTAATCACACATCAAACCACGACCCAATGTTTCATAGAATGACATAAGAAAATTGAAGGAAGGATGTGTAGAAGAATATAGAATGTCATATTTATTTTGTAAAATAATGATTCATGGTTTGTTTCAAATCCACAAAAAGGCCAAAATAAGGGATTTATGTCATAAAAATCATACTTATGATTTATGTTTTATATGATAGAAGATAATAAAGATGTATATTCATTCCATGTTTTATGTCGATAAATGGATCATAATTGGAGAACTAAAGCCACACCATTTACAATTTGAATTTTCTATTCAAATTTAACCCATTAGGGTCATAAAATATTGGTTGATTTAAATCCATGTAATTTCATAAGATATAAATGTATTTTATGAAAGACTTTTGGAGAAAACCAGAATGAATTCAAATCTAATTTATTACTAATTTTTGTCTCCGAAATAAAACTATTCCATTAAATAAAGTAAAATGTGAGACTATAATGAGAAAATAATGAGATAGGGGTTGAGATGATACCATACTAATGAGTGACTGAATCCCTATTATAGATATGATGAGACTTTTATTTTGATACCTCCTCGTGCCTACCACGAGGGGGAATATTTTGTGTCATTTCATGCATGATCAGTGGAGATTAAATATATAAGAGATTTTATTTTTAATTTTTAATTTTTTTGGGATTTCATATTTGTTTTCATTTATTTTTATGCTCTTTATATTTTTCATGACCATTTTAAGAGGGGTGAGTATGTGGATTTAATTTTATTATTTTTTTGATCATTACAATTAACTAAATATATTTAATATTTTTGTTTAATTTCAGATCTAGGGTTTATAATTCTCCCTTGACCATTGAATAAATATGTATCATATGTTTAAATATTTTACTTAGTACCCATTATTTTATAATATAAAGTCTCATACCATGAAAAAAGAAGAGTTTAGGATGAAGAGTGTTTACCATGGAAACTATACCGAATAATACCAAATTCTGATGACTACGTGACTGTAAATCATTCATTTCATATCTTTTGATTCCATGAACCAAAATTCATAGTTTCCTAGAACCCTTTTCTCATTGTTCATAAACTAAAAGACCACCATCATTCAATTTTAAATTAAATTAGATTAAAATTCCATCCTAAATTATTGTAGGTCTTTATTATTAAATTATTATTTTCTCCCATCCTAATTTTATAAATTTGGAAACCTCATGGGAACTAATGACACCCATGGGTATAAAAACAGTATATGTTATGTTGGAAACCAATGGGTGTTGGAATATTTTTATAATAAGAGTGGGATAACTAATTTATAGGATGAGTCTTATATGAGTGGTTTGAGATGAATAATTGTGGCTGGAGGGATCCCATGGGGATTATAAAAAAACATGTATAGTGAGCTCCACCATTTCTTCTAGATTATTGATTTTGTAGTTACTGGAAAAGAAGATGAATAGATTGGATTGATTTTATCAGATCGACCATTATTCCCTATTGTAATGCCCATGTTTTGGAACTTCCTAGAGGCGCCCTGTACACAGTTGGTCACATAGCCTCAAACGTATTTCCCTGAATGCTAGAGGTTTCCGTATAGTAGTAAGGGAGTTAGGTGTGATAGTAGGGAAACTATTCCCTCATTAGTAGAGTAACACAATGGAAGAAAAAAAACAATCAATAATAGAGGATGTAATAATAATACCCAAAAATAGTAAACAGCAGAAGACTGAAAGTAAATAACAACTAGAGCACATATATAAATGATTCATGATACATATGTCTTTGAAGGCAGCCAAACAAGTCACAATTATAGAATATAGTAATAAACAAAAGTACAATGAAAATGAATTAAACATATCCACATCATCATGAGCCTTAGTTTAGTCCCATGCTACAGAGCTCCACAGCAAACAAGAACCTGAAATATAAGGGAGCTTTCCCATAACTATACATGCAGAAATATAATCTGTTTGTGCCCAAAACCATGACCCAAAAAGGGTGTGAGAATATTCCTTGTAGACAACCACCTGATGATATATTCCTAATAGTCAGTGAATATATATAGCTGGCAATAAGCAAAGAGAAGAAGTAAACATGGAAGTACCCAAAAGTAAAAAATCTTACAGTCTCAATCACATTCAATTTCATACATCATGTAAGCATATAATCACAAAAAGGAAACCCTCTGGGTTGTACTCACAGTCTAACCCCTCAGGTTTAGCATTAACAAAGACTCTCTGAGGAAGCACTCACCATCAATTCCCCCTATAGCCTCGTATCAGCAACTAATAGGCACTCAATGGAGGCACTCAGCTTCCAATTCCCCATGTGGACCACATTGAGGAACTATAGACACTATGAGGGATCACTAAACATCAACAACATATAGTCTCAGAACATAAAATAAACAGACACACTGGAGAAGCAGTCAACGTCAATTCTCCATATGGTCTACTACATTAGGTTCCCACAGCCTAGTGTATGCCATTCATGCACAAATGATACATGGTATCCAATGTAAACATCAAGAACTACTTGGATAAATAATTTATAGCATATCATAGGATGCCATATAATAATCACTCCATCCTAACAATACTAGGCTCGGTATGCAAAGCAGCCTAACAGGAATGTTGGATCAAACTGTCAAAAAAATAAAACTTGTGAAAAACCTCCATAGCATGGAAAAATTAACCCTATTTATAAACAAACAACTTCTATCCAAACAAACATGGAATAGAAGAAAAAAAGGTCTAAAAAACATAAATATAAAATACCCCATTCTTGGGTATTGGGAACTTTTGCACATAAAATTCAAAGACTACATACAGAAAAGCACAAACCACCTACCTCAGCATCGTGAGATCGATATTTGTGAATCTCAAGACTTGAATCACCCTATATCTCCGTAGATCTACAAAAATGTTTAAACGTTCAACTAAGGAAAACTTGTTAGAGAGAAGAAATATAGATATGATGTTCAAGAATAAGGGAGAACTCACTGATGATATTCCAATGAAATCTATAGTAGTTGATTCGGAGAACGGACGGTGAGTTGGGGGCTCAGATATGTTTAAAAGTACACAGCATGTACTTCCTCTTTCCAGCATCCGCTTTGGGTGATCTTCAGGTCACCACACATAGTTTTTTTCATGGCCATTACACGGCCAGCACATGGCTACATGCGGAAACTGAGTACATGGAGTGTACTTTTAAGTACATGGAGTGTACTCCAGAAATTTCTAGAAACATCTCCTTTTACTTAAAAAATATCCCAAAATTAAAACATACCTGAAAAGAAGATTCAGGTTCTTACAAACATTGCCCATTAAAAAAATTTGTCCCTGAATTTCCTTAGCAAGGAGGAATAAAAGAATAATCCTCGAACAGCTTAGGTCACTGTGATCTTACATCATCCTCCCTCTCCCAAGTCTTTTCATGTACCTGCCCGTGCAGCCACAGAACTCATACACGAGGAATAGGCCAGCCACGGAGAACCATCACACTTCGATCAAAAATCCAGATAGGATTCTCTTTGATTGAGGAATCCATCTCTAACTCAAACTCATTAGGTTGAAAACAAGAAATGGGTCTGAGAAGTAACGTTGAAGTTGAGAAACGTGGAAGACATCATGCATGGCACGATACCTCTGATGTAACTACAGCCAATAGTCAACCAGTCCGACCCTCTCCTAAATCTCAAACGGCCCGATGGACCTTATTGAAA
Source organism: Viscum album (assembly GCA_963277665.1). NCBI lineage: Eukaryota > Viridiplantae > Streptophyta > Magnoliopsida > Santalales > Viscaceae > Viscum > Viscum album. The sequence continues at coordinate 1,179,338,484 of OY728128.1, read as the reverse complement.
GATTACCCTACCTCTTAATCCTCATGTGTCCCAACCTCAGTGTGACACACAGGAAAACCTAATCTGCAACCTTGAACTCTAGAGGGAATCTCTTCCGATCATCCTAAGACTTTTTTTTGACTGTTCATTAGATATCCTCTATCAAATCAACTCTATCATCTCTATGATCTCTTGGACAAGGAGAGGTCCGAGCATAGATACCACTCCTACCTCTAGCTATCATAAGGGTGAGAAGAATGGCCTACCTTATAGAGCCTCAAAAGGTGTCATCTGAATAGTTGCTCAAAAACTATTATTATAGGAAAACTATACATGAGGTATGGGTTTCTCACAAGAACCTCTAAAATAAAGAATGCATACTCGAATCATGTCCTCAAGAACCTAAATTGTACGCTCGGACTCGCAATATGTTGGGGGATGGTATGATATACTCAGAAGTACCTATGTACCCAAAGCCTTCTGAAGTCCCTACCAAACTCGAGAAGTAAAATCGGTGTCCCTATCCAAAAAAATAGAGTGTGGAACCCTATGTAGACATACAATCTCTAGAATGTACAACCGACCTAGATCATTAACATAAAAGGTATCCTTGATCAACAATAAGTGAGAAAAAATCATGAATCTGTCTATAACAACCCAAATTGCATCATTCCCTTGAGGCGACCATGGAAAACCGGTCACAAAGTCCATCGCAACATCATTCCATTTCCACTTCGGAATGGGTAACTACTTCAAAATCCATGTTGGTCGCTAGTTCTCCTCCTTCACCTATTGACAGGTGGAACACCTCATGAAAAAATCAGCAACATCCTTCTTCATACCTGGCCACCAATTCTGACAACTTAGTTCTCGATACATCTTGGTGACACCATAATGAACGGCCCAAACAGAGAAATGAGAGTCTCGCATTAGCTCCTTGTGTATGTCTGCTAGAACCCACACACATCCATTAAAATAAAAGATCTCATCATCCTCTATTGTCCTTCAAGGAATAGGGTCCTCTTCTGACCCACTCTCCCATAGGACTAGGACATCCAAATCTACTAGATTCCTCATTCATACTCAATAAAGAATAGTAATGGTAATAGCTACAAGAGATAGAAATTTCTTCCCTTCTTTATTATGAACCTCTAAATTCATCTGAGAGAATAGATCTTTAATCTTCCACTCACTATTGGCCACGTAGACTGTATGTATCTGAGTCTTCCGAATCTACGCATCAGCCACTACGTTTCCCTTCCCAGGCGTGTAGACAAGATAAAAGTAAAAATCTTGAAGGTAATCAACCCACATTCGCTGTCACAAATTCAGATCATACTGAGTGAAGATATACTTGAGACTTTTTTGGTCAGTGAAAACCACATAATACTCTCCCAGAAGATAATGTCTCCAACAACATAAAGAATGAACAACAGTAGCCAAATTGAGATTGTGAGTTGGGTAATTTCTCTCATGTGGCCTCAATTGTCGAGACCCGTATGCAATGACCCCTTCTCCCTTCATAACCACTGCTCATAGCCTAATACCTAATGCATCATAGTACATAGTATAGTTCTTTCTGGGATCTAGATGAACTTTTATCAGTGCTGAAGTCATCCTCCCTTTCATCTCCTGAATGGATGACTCACAAGAATTAGACCACAAGTACATCGCACCCTTTTTAGTCAGGCTCGTTAGTGGTACTACTAAGCGTAAAAATTCCTATATAAAACATCGTTAGTAACTAGCCAGCCTTAAAAAACTATGTACCTCAAAGATGTTCTTTAGATACTCTTAGGAAAATACTACTCTCACATTCTATGGATCTACTGATAATCCTGTCTCTGAGATAACATGAACGTTGAAGTGAATCCTTTCTATCCAAAAGTGTCATTTTGAGAGCTTATCAAATAACTGAATCTCTCTCGGTTTACTCAAAACAATCTCACGATGTGTGGTATGGTCGTGTCCATTGTGATAGTACACAAAGATATCATCCACGATGACTACCACGAAAGAATCCAATTATGGATGGAATACATAGTCATTAGTGCCATATGGACTACATGTGCATTCGTGAGACCGAAAGTAATAACCACATACTCATATAGACCATACCTACTCCAGAACGATGTAAGAGGTACATATTATGGTTTAACGTGCAGCTGATGATAACCAGATCTCAAGTCCATCTTCTAGAACACCCAGGATCCTCGAAGATGATCAAAGAGATCGTCAATCCTCGGCAAGGTATATTGGTTCTTAACTTTAAAATGGTTCAACTTCTGATAATCCACACAAGTTTGGAGGGTAACGTCCTACATCTTCACAAACAGTTCATGTGAACCCCAAGGAGAAGTATTGGTTTGGATGAACTCTTTAGCCTCCAAATCCTCCAACTACTTCTTGAGCTCCAATAACTCTGGTGTAGTCATCATACAAGGTGGAATAGACAATGGTGTCACTCCTAGAATAAGATCAATAAAAAATGAAACCTCTCACACCATAGGCACACCTAATAAGTCCTCTAGAAAGGCATCTCTGAAATGATCCACCACTGAAAGAAATTCGATATGTGAAGTCCCCTAGTCATCCAGATACAAACTCAAAAACTGGGATGTAACTCCTCCCAACCCATGAAGCCTATGTCTTGTTCTTCTCGCCTAGACATCCCATTATCCCTTATGAAGAAATGATCTTCCCTCTCCTGATGTGAAACTCTCCCTACGAAGATATAAATCAATAGCATCCTAGAATGGAACTAATCCATCCATTACAAGAATGAAATCATATCCTATCATCTCTATGACATAAAGGCCCCAGAGGAAGAGACACCCACAAAACTCTAGAGACCACTCCTTGCTCTATTGTACACTAGCAGTTCCTGTCCCCAACAAAGTGTCAAATGTCAATATATCAGTATAAGAAAAGATACAGAAACCAACGCTCTCCACAATAGAAATAGATATAATGCTATGGAACGACCCTGTATCAAAAAGTGTAGCAGATAAAACTAAGGAAACTAGAATCATTCCTCGAATGGTAGAGGGTCTAGGATCCTACTCTTGCAGGGTATGCTCCACTACAAAATACTAACCTACACCATACCCATGTGACCAAGACTGGCCCCTTAGATCTGATTCACCATGTTGTCGCTAAAATCCTGGTGACTGGTTACAATGGCCACGAACTCCACCTCAGCCTGAACGGTCGGATGGACTCCAGTTCCCATATTGGGGAGAAACTAGTGGTGCTGGTCCTAAATGAGGAGTTGTAGAAGAACCCATATCACAAGTTTCTGGTGATAAGATCTGATAGAAGCACTTAATATGACCCATATTTCGGCATGATCGGCACTCCACTGGGTATCTCAGGGAATGTTTCCGAGTATGCCTGCTCTTCCGGCACTAGTAGCACACCACCTGGCTACCAGAAGAAGTTTCCCGCCTCCTTGGATCCCCACGTGTAGACTCACTGTGGCGCTTCCTACTTATAGTAGGAGGGATACCAAATCCAGATGTCGAACCGCCCTGGCTCACCACTCCAAAATCCCTCATAATGTTCTCTGTGATCAGCACCTAGTTGACTATATAAGTGATGGATGTCAACCAGAAGATGTTCACCTGAGATCAGATTTCATGCATGAGACCATCCTCAAACATCCTTGACAGGAATAACTCATCACCTCCTCAAATTGGAGTGAAACCCTACTGCTCTGTGAAATGAGAAGAGTACTCCATGACTGAGAGACTACCCTGGTCTAGACTCATGAACACTTAGGCTCAATCGTCCGTCAATGTCACTGGGTAGAAGTATTCATAAAAGTCACACTAAAACTCATCCCATGCCATAACCTGATAGAATCTTTCCAGTGATGTCACATCCCACAATCTCTTGGCGGAGTCCTGAAGCGTATATGTAGCGAGCTTCACCCTCCTCTCTAGAGGCATCTCCAGATGCTTGAATATAGATAGCATGGATTCTAACCATGACTCTACAGCCCAAGGTCCTCCTTCCCCAATGAAGGTGGGAGGATGCTGCTGCTAGAAAACCCACTTCAACTCTGTCATAGAATGGGTAGGATGTGGTACTCCTCATAAGGTTTGCATCATCCTTATAAAGCCTTATTGGAAATTTGCATCGGCTCCTGTGTCCAAAATGATCGATGGTGCAAAGATTGGATGAACTGGAAGATTTTTTGGTAGTCCCAAATTAGTTATAACTAGTGTCCGATCACTGCCTTGTAAATGATGGACAGCCAGAGGACGTCTCAGTGGCATGACTCTCTAAGGTCAAGAACATAACATAGATCACGATTAATAGGGACAAAAACATTGAATCATAAGAAGGGAACAAGAGAAAGAAAGAATTCAAGTTTTTAAAAAAATGGATACACAGCATCTATAATGCCTACATGGCGTGTTCCCTTATGTGTTCACCTCAGTGTGTACTTCTTCCAACACTGGTCATGTAACACCCCATACACACGGCGTTTTATCCTAACACACAGCATGTACTTGAGTCATTTTCCTCTCCCTGAGTTCTTCAACACGACAAAGAGACATAGTTCTCCTAGGATAAGACTACACAGCATGTTAGTGCCAAACACGACATGTACTAGATGAACTTCACAGACCCGTGTTGTTGGATACATGGTCGGCTGCAGAGCTGACTCTACATGGCGTGTTCCAGATGGACATGACATGTACTAGAATGATTTCACCGACCCGTGTTGTTAGTTACATGGTCAGAAATAAGGGTTACATTACATAGTGTGTTCAAGCTTCAAACGACATGTATGACTTAATTTTTCACACATTTGTGTCGTTATTCACATAGGTGGACTCAAGGTACACACAACATGGCATGTACATCCAGCACAAAGTGTGTTCTACCAGGATTTCCCAACCTTTTGTCATTAACCACACAGTCAGTTATATAGTTAGATACTACATGGCGTGTACATATAGTACACATCATGTACTTAATAAAAACAGTTCATTCTCGAATAGAAGGACACATGGAGTGTATTTATCATTAAACACCATGTATTCTATTTTTTTCTGGATAGTAAACTTTAGAAAATACTCTAGAACCCATAAAAACATTGAAAAAAACATTAAAGTGCCAAATTCCGATCCCCGAGGGCCCATACTCCCCACAAATTCAATCATGGCATCTTATACATGTCATTTTCAATCATAATAGTGTAATCATCCCCCTAATTTTGATCCACGAGGGACCATTACACCTTAATAACCAAACATTGGAGTTCATTAAAATGAAACCATATGAAATTCAATACCCTATCAAAAGTAAATGTTCTATCAAGGTATATATCACAACGCTATGCATATCATTCACAAAATCTATCACAATAACATGAAGTCACTAAGGAACCCTAAATTGCATTGAAGGAATGCATGACAAGTGATTTCTAATAAGTACCTATGTGATTCATGAGATGTCTTATCCTCATCTAATCATGTTGAAATAGAAATATAACCTTAATAATATCAATCATAACAACAAAAAACATATGAGTCACCGAAATTTGAAATCAAATGAACTGTAAAATTGAAAAACCATAAAAATTTCAATAACAAGGTAGATTATTTTTTTCTTGTTCAAGGGTCTTCTACTCCTGGGAACAGATTATTACCGAGTACTTATTCTTTCCTATCCCTGGCTATAGCCTCCAAACAATAAGTCAATAAGGAAAAAATTTCTCTTCTATCATTTGTAACGCCCTGGTTCCGGATGTCGTCCAGAGGCACCCCATAATGAGATGGTCACATTCCCTCATGCACATTTCCCTAAAAACCAAAGGCTTCCAACTAGAAGTGATTTTCTTGGGTGTGATAGTGGGGAAAATATTCCCTTATTAACAGAGTAACACATAAAAATTAAAACATACAACAATAGCGGAAGCAATAATAATACCAGACAATAGTAAATAGTAGAAGACTAAATGTAAATAACAACTAGAGCACATATATAAATGTTGCATGAAACATATTTCTATAAAGTCTTCTAAACAAGTCACAATGATGGAATACAATAATAAACCAAAGTACAAAGAAATTCAAATTAAAAGATCCACAATATTGCAAGCCTTAGCTTGGTCTCATTCTCCCCAGATCCACAATAATAACATACCTAGTGTAGAAGGGCTCTTTCCCTTATTTATAACTATGGCAATATAATAAATTTGAGGCCAAAAGCATGGCCCAAAAATGGTGTGAGACATGTCCCAGTAGGCAACCACCCAAATATTCTTTCCTAACAGTCAATGAATATATATGGCAGGTAATATGAAATGAGAAGTAGTAAACAAGCAAGTTCCAAAAATTAAAAAATTATATAGTTTCAATTGAATTCAATTCCATAAATGAAGTAAGAAGATAATCATAAACAAATAACCCTATGGGAAGTAATTATAGTCTAACCCCACTGGTTCAACATTATCACCTACTCTCTAAAGAAGCACTCACCATCAATTCCCCCTATAGTCTCGTACCGGTAACTAATAGGCGCTCTAGGGAAGCACTCAACCTCCAATCCCCCAATGGACCACATCTAGGAACTACAGACACTCTGAGGGAGATCACAACATTAATCCCCCCTATGTTCTCGCAACGTATATGTAAACAGACACTCGGGAGAATCCCACAATGTCAATTTTCCTAACGGTCTACTACACCAGGTTCCCACAGCCCAATGTAAGTCATTTGTACACAAACGATACATGGAAGCCAACATACACCTCAAGAACTACCTGGCTAAACAATCTACATCATATCATATCTTGTTAGATATTAATAACTCCATCCTAAGAATTCTAGGCATGGGAAGTAATGTAGTCTAACTGTCAAGCTGGACCAAATTTTAAAAACAAGGAAACATGTGAAAAACCACTATAGCATGGAAAAATTAACCCTATTCATAAACAAACATCCTCTATCCAAACAAACAGGGCATCGAAGGGAAAATAGGTTCAAAAACCATAAACACGCAATACCCTATTCTAGGGTATTGGGCACTTTTGCACATAAAATTCAAACACTTCCTATGGAATGGCACAAACCACCTACTTCAGCATCGTGAGATCAATATATGTGAATCCCAAGCCTAGAATTGCCCAAAAAGATTGTAGATCGACAAAAAAGTTAAAACTTTAAACCGATGATAACTCATGGGAGAGAAGAAATAAATAGATGATGTTCAAGAAGAAGGGATAACTCACTGATGTGATTCCAACACAATCGGTGCTAGTCAATTTGTAGAAAAGATGGTGCGTCAAGGTCTTAGAGAAGATCAGTGGTTGTACTATCAATCCTAGATGAGACGGATGAAGAAGAATAGGGTTATATCAATTATACGTGACCCCAAACCATTTAATAAAAAAATAAAGTACACATCATTTTCTTTAAACGCACACATCCTGTACAAGCCTTTTCTAGTATCCCCTTTACCTGGAATCCAGGTCACCACCTATGGTTGTGTGCTCATCCATTACATTGCCAGCACACAAATATGTGTATCAACTGAGTACACGGTGTGTACTTATAAGTACACGGTGTATACTCCATAAATTTCCAGAAACCTCTCTTTTCCCACAAAAAACAACCTGAAAAGAAAATATAACTGAAAATAAGATCTGGGTTCTTACACATATACTGATTCAATTAGTTTTTATACACATTGATAGTCATGAAATATTGTCTAGGGAATATAATAATACTAATAATAGAAAATTGATACACACTCTAATCTGGAAAAACTCTATAAAGATGTTGATATAGGATGGAATCATAACTAAAATATTTTTTTTAGATCCATATAAAATTTCATGGATTCAATAAATAAGGTGATTTTTATTCAATTATTATACAAAATGTCTTTAGGGGTATATTTAAATTACTTTTCAAAAAATTACTAATGATGGCACCTCAAATTAACATGTGATAACTCTGCTTGTATATGTTTAGTGTAGAAAATTATATCATATGTATGATGTAAAAAAGTTAAATGACATCCTAGGTAGAAAATTTTTGTTTCTAATAAAATGATAGTTTTTTTGAAACTTTTAATGAAAAAAGGATATAAAATAAGTGATGAAACATGGGGTCACATTTTGGTTCAGCAATGACATTCTATGAGTGGGAATGATATAAATAGATGATGATTTTTGGTTATAGAAATTATTGAAAGGATATGTGAAACAATTTTATAATGGTATCTATGAGTATGTATAGAACTGATTAATTTGAATGGACTTATGTAGGATGATTCTCGTTGATAACAAGAGTTACATGTTTTTGGAAGTTTTCAACTATTTCTATATTCATATTTTTTTATATGCTATTTAATGGTTAAAATTGAGAGATACCATTGTTTATTAATGTTATTTCTAATTTATTATGATTCATGATTTTAAAAAGGTTGGTATAGAACATTCTAAAATGGTAGGGGAATATTGAATTTTATGGTTTTTTATAAAAAATTAGAAAAATTATGTTTGGTTTTCAAAAATTGGTAAGAATTTTAGTAATCCCACATTAGGAGTTTTTTGTGGTAGGTTATCCCTAATTAAAAAGAGTAAATTTAACATTATTTGTAAATGATGAAGGTAAAAATGAATAATCATGTTTGGGACGATGGATGGAATTGTCAACACACATGTATGTGTTTGGACATAGTATCACTTTTATGGGACAATTTTCATGTCACACATTTCATTAGTTCTTGGACATGAATAAATTTTCACGAAGGATCATTGGGCCCACCTAGTTTACTAAACAGGATGGATATGGTTCATCGATCTGCTCTAGATTTATCTAATAGATATTTATGTTCACTAGTGTGTTCGATCTGGGCCACTTAATCGATCAAGTGTGATCTAAGAGAATGGATTTAATTTTAATGATTCTTTAAATTATATAATAGGTATATACCACTTCACAGTGGCATGATTCTTCATTATAATGGTAATAATATGAATAAAAATTATATTCTTTATTACATGAGAAAAATTAATTCAAATGATTCCATACACTCCCATTACTCACACATATTTACAATCTTTAAAATTCATCAAAATGAATAAAATGTTGTTAATTGCTGTGAAACAAAAAAATAACTTCCATATATATTTTATTTCAAATGATTATATAAGGGATACTTTCCAAAAATGTATCTGTTTCAAGTACCATTTCATTATTTAATCCTAAAGACTATTCACAAGAAACCCTTAGAACTGTCAATTTGGTGGGTGAGAATATAAACATAAGGAATGTGAAAAAATAACTTGCCTTAGTGAATATTATATAAAATCATCCAACGTAATTTTCATATCCATTATCCACCAATATCCTCAAAAGTTCAAGTGTTGGTGTCAATGCACTATTACAATAATGTGATTTAAGTAATGCTTTCTGCCGTCGTAGTTGCTGAATTGGTTAAATCTAATAACGAACATCATTGATGGAATCTAAATTTCCTGTCTAATACATATTATTTTGAGTGTATGGGAAATTAGTGGGGTGTGACGACAGACATAGGGGGCACGAGAAATGGTGGGGAGGTAACATGAAGCGTTGTTCATGGTAATGGAAGATCCGCAGTAGCCGGATCGAGTGGGGAGGGTGACATAAAGGGGTTGAGGGGTGGTTCTCAAACATCAAATGGAAACATGTTTGGGGAAATGTGTGGTAGGGATGGGATGAGGTGAAAAGGGATGGAAACAGGGGTGACCGTGGGTGGTGGGTTGGTGGTGGGGGTGACAGGGGGAGTCGACAGGCTATTACAGTAGTGATTTTGGGTAATTAAATGATGAAGTGGAAAAAATCCAAACCAATTTTTTTCGGTGTTAGGAACCGCCAATGGAGGCTTCTCACTTCCATCTGTGTAAAAAATATATTTCTAGTAATAAATTTTTCTTTTTATTTTTGGGAGGGTCGATGAGCCTATTAATCCTAATAGGACCCATATCGACGAAGCTTATTTCGAACATTTTATTGACCAGGCCACCAAGGGGAATTATCACAACCCCTAGGGCATATGCATATCAGGGAGGGTTAAAATGAGTTGATCCCCCATCTAGTTGTTTTACTTATTATATATGTGTATAATAAATTTTATGTGTAATTATAGTATATTAATTATCTTAATTAATTACATCTCGTTCGAAATTTAATTATTCATACATTAGAAAAAAATTAACTTAGCATAAAATTCAACCTTTAACTATAAAAATCATCTAAAACATCTACACCAGAAGTGGAGATAATTGAATTATATATAATATACCGTCATAAATTTTATATCCTTCATTTATTTAAATTCTGTAATATATCTATAATTAACACTATTAATTTTTTAAAATATGATTCTATTTTATATATTTTTTCCCACCGGAATAATTTTTAATTTTCACCTCACTTTTTGATTATAAAAATATTTCATTTAGTCTTCAAAGATCACATGGTGAGACTAGTTTTGGAAGTAAAAATTTTATTCAACATAAGTTAATGAATATAAATTTTCATTTTTTAAATTTCATTGATTTCTATTTATTTCATCACTTATATATCATAGATATTTAAAATAGTGAATTCATTCCAATGTTTTATTAATTTTCCTTTGTAGTAAAACTTTTTCATTGTTCTAAGAGATATTTAAAATTTATCTATGAATTGTTTAAACTCCATTTTATAATCGATACCAAATAAATTGGATCACAAAATTCATTATTCCAATATATATTTAAAAAAACAGAACATAAATATTCCAATGATAAATTTCATAAATATTTTTATTAATTTTTATAATACTTGTCGATACAAATATATACCCTAATATTATAAAATCTTATTTCACAGAAAAATGTTTTTAGAGTGTTTTTATTTTGGATTATTATTATAGTATCCAAACTTTCATCAAAATGATGTATTTTCTTGCCTTTATTATTAATTGTTGGATATGAAATTATATTTATTTAAACTAATTTATAATCGTACTTGTTTAGAACTACCATTTACCAGTGATAAAAAATCATTTAAAAATATATCTGTCTTTAAGATTACAAGCTAAAAGTCATGATAAATGACTCATTTATCAGGGATATAAAAAGTGCAAGTAAAAGAACCTCTTTTTCAATACTGTTAAAGAGGCCCATTATGAGTGATTTTTTACTAGCATTGATATTTGGGGGCTTTATCAAATATTTTCTTAGAACTGATAAAACACATCTCTAATTATACATATATATGATTAAAAATATTTTTCCAATATAAAAATATATTTACATGGATATCTACAAAATATATTTATATAAAATGGTTTTTATAGTATTAAGCATGTATTTTGATTTTATATAAAAAATACTTAGTGAAAATGGTTTACTAATAATTAAAAATTAATATTAATTAATAATTTTTTTTATTTTATTTGATTAATAAACATTTAAAAACTATTTAGTGATATGAAAAAATTCAAAAAATAATTAATATCTTAAGATGAGTTATAAACTGGACATAAACATAAAATGACATATTTAAACATATTTACATATATAATATCTTCTTAAATATATAAATCATAAGAAAACAAAAAAATTCTCTCAGTTTTATTTAAATTGTAAAATTTATGAATATATAAAAAAACACGTATATATTGTTTTTATATATAAATGTGTTTGTGTTTGTGTATTTATTAAAAAATAAAAATAATTATATTTATATTAGTATATATATATATTTTATATTTATAGACATGAAAATAAAAATACATAGAATATAAAAATATGTAAAAATACAAGGATAAAAACAATGTATTTAAATATATAAAAATAAAAAGATATATCATAAAATATCAAAGAGAATTTCGTGGAATATTTGTAAGTTCACAGGTATGTTTTGGTAGAGGTCACAGGTTCAAATTTCGGAATGCATGTACATGATGTAGGGCAAGTTCGATAGTTGACAAAGGGAGTAGTGGGTAGGTGGATCATGGAGTGCGGGAGTACAGATAAAGGGGGGAACCGAGCACCGATAATGTAATTGGTGGGTACGGTGGGGGCTAGAGCTTATTAAGGTGGTGTTTGGAAACTGATAAATGTGTTGGTAGGGGTGATTGATGTTGAAAAAAATTAACTCTAATAAAGGCATCATTTACCCTTTTTTAATGCTACTAAAGTTGGTATTTATGAGTGTTTATTCTAATTCTAATACGAGTTTTAGGATTTTAGATGTTTTAAAAAAATCTGTTCTTTTTTAGTGTTAAATATATCCTTTTTATTTGTTTATAAAGGATCAACCTATAGTAGTGTTAAGGTCTCTATGATTACAAGAAACCAAACAACACACACCTCTAAGATTACATGGATCATTCTAGTAGAAAAGGAACATGTATTTGAAATGTTAGTTACTTATTATTTTAGCTGAAATTTTATTAATTTAAGAATAAAGTATAAAATTGGTGAATAAAATTAAACTATAAAATAAAACAATTAGTCCTTTAAAATTAATAGTTCAAACAAAAAATATTAATAATAATATAAGATAATAAATTGATTTTATTTATTATAAATCTTATAGAATGGTAATCTATAAATAATAATATTTGATGGTCTCTTATATTTTATATAATTGATGATATGATATGCTAAATTATGTTATTTCTAATGAGATTATATATAAAATTTTGATGTGAAGTAATTAATTAAGAGAAATAATGTATATCCCCTAGGCATGTCATCAAATATATTATGAGAAAAAAATAATAAATTAAAAATAATTACATATCCAACTCAAAATAAATAAATAAATTTATTTATTACTAGTAAATTAAAAAATATTATTGAAGCTTTGTCATGTTTTATAAATCTCAATGCAATATATTAGAGTTGAAACGTCAAGTCCAATTTTTTCAACTAAGATATTATATTAATACCTTCATCCTGGTATTATCATGATAGAAATTAAGAGAAGAAAACACTAATAGAGCTTCAATGAGCATTGATAATTTCAATTTCTAAAATATTATGATAAGAAAATCAAGAAAAATATAATGATCTATGTTGATCTATGAATTAAAATGCAGACAAGTATTGTTTTTGTAAAATTGTATTTTCTATATATATATATATATAAGTTTAAATTTATAATGAATTTAATATACCTCATAATAAATATAGGCCGTCCATTACAGATATAGCTCCTTATTTATATTAATTTTATGAAATCAATTTTTTTGTCCCCTTGAAACTATAATTTAATTTATTTGAAAAAAAATTAAACAAATTTTAATGAATTATAATACTCATTTTAAAAATATATATATATTTTCTAACTCGTATTTTTCATACATTCCCTACATTTTTTCAAAAATAAAATTTTATCATAGTTAATAAATAATATTATTATCATAAAAAATAAATATAAATTTTGTTTAATTATGATTCATAAAAAAGATTGTCCATTCTTTGTAAAAGATAAATTTCAAAATAACCCAATTAATATATATATATATATATATATATAATTACTTAATTATTTCTTCTAAAACTATATTATTTGAAAATTATGATACTTTATAGTATTAATGTCATTTTATAATTGGAAAAATTATTATTAATTCTAAAAATAATGTGTAAAATATGAAAATAATTTCACTTTCTAGATATTTTTTATTAGTGGCGAAACGTTTTTTATAATCTATGTGAGATAAATTGAATAAAAATATTAATTTTTTTAATCATTTCAAATAAAAGATGAAAACATTTATTTTAATTTTTATTATAATAAAACAAGTATCCAACCCATTCATTCACATTAGATATGAATTTAATTACAAATTAACACACACAAACACTCATAATTGGGAGTTGTTAAAACCATTAAACAATTGCAATATTGAAAGAGAAATAAATATAAGTGTAAATAATAGTTGATACATAAAACTAAAGTGAATCAAAAATATATTATTGAAAATAATAAGTGAATTTTGGTAAGTCTAATCAAATTTTATTTTCATCCTAAATTTTTGTTCATTTGAATGATACCTTGATGTTCAACAATCTCTATTAAATTACTTGTTGACTTTATCACCTATATAAAATACTTCTTGATCAAATTCATGTTATAAATGTTTATGGAAATTATATTTGAATTAAAATCTAAGATAATGTCTGCTAACTAAAATATGATAATGTTACAATACTTTCTAATTAATAATTAATATCCATCATTAGTTACATAATTCAATGTCATTTTTAATTTAAACGTGATGAAATTAAACCTCCATATTAGTATACCATAATGAATTTCTTAATATGATTTCTTTTACTGTCATTTTAATGAAAATTAATGTTTATTACAACACTTGAAATACTAGTGAAGAGCACTAAGAAAAGTTGATGACGAGAGTACCATGAAGAGTTTGTGATTGTAGTCTTTGAAAATCCTTTGATAGAATAGTTGGTTTGAAAAGATTATAGAACCATGAATAATAATTTAAGGATTTATTAGGTAGATTTGTTTCCATCATTAGATATTTAAGATATTGATGAATTCTTATCCTAAAAACCGGACATAGAACCCAAAAAAGGAGTCTTGGTATAAGATATGTAACCAAAAAATTATACATAAATAAATCTAATATGGGAGATTATGGTAAAACAACACCATATTTCATTGTTTTGACTGTACAATGGCCTTGAAGTAAATGTTATTTGGTATGTATAATTACTTATTTATAATGTTAGGGTTTTCTGAAAGTTCTATTTATTGTGTGAATTTTTATTGGTATCAGTTGGGTTGTTCTAATAACAAGATTTCTAGAATGGAAATGTGAGGAATAATAATATTATAATATTTAATTCCTTTTCATGTGTTAGAAAAATAAATTAAATTATATTTTACTATATATATTTATTCTAAAACATTAAATATAGAATTTATCTAGTGTATTATAAGGTGATAACCATATATAATAGATTACAGAACACATGGAAATAATGCAAGTAATCTATTAGTAGAAAACATATTATAGATGTTATCAACAATGTTCTTCCAAACAATTGTGTCATATCTCAATGTAGATGTAAATTTTAAAAAAAGAGTTACATTTAAAAAAACCAAATGAAAATAATTCAACATATATTAATTAAAAAATAATAGACATTATTAAAAGACTTATATTTCATGATGATTACAATAAATGGTTACCTATTTCCAAAACAATGTACTATAGAAATTTCTAGATTGGGAAAAAAATTATTTCCATGATTCTTATGGTACCAATTATAGTGACTTAAGAAATTTGAATGTGATATAATAAATAACTATACAAATATTTTTTTGGAATTTCATATTTTATATTTAAGGAATATCAAAGAAGATACTACTAAATCACTTTTGATAGACAATTTGCAGCAACAATATTTTATTCTATTCAGTTTTATCATTCAAAATCCCTGTAAGTATTTCACAGAATTCATCATTCAATGTGTAGCTAATATTTACTCCTATAAAAAATTTAATTTTAAATTCAATATAATTTTAATTATCTAAGGTTATGGTTGAGAATAATTTTAAATTTGAATTTCTATTTACCTATCATCAATCTGATTTAGTTTCATTATCTTGTAATTAATTTCCAATTATTGAATTTTAGGATGAAGATATAGATTTCCAAAAACATATTTTAAATATTTTAATTATTGATACTATATAATTAAAAACCTATTAACTAATAGATAATTATAGAAGTAAACAGAAATTTACATTTGAAAATATTATGAGGTACACTATTTTGTTTCATGTCATCAAATGGAATAAAATTGATTCTAAAAATTGGGAATTTAACATCATAAGGTTTTATATTAGTGATTTATTTAAAATTAATTTTCAACTATTATCATATATATGAATAATACTCTTTTTATTTTTTAAAAAAATTGAATATTTTTCATTATATTGGACATACCATCTCAAAGAATATTTTTGAGATTTGTTTTGTTTTTTAATCCCCAAATTATTGCTCGAATGTTTGTTTCCTCCAAAATTTAACTGAACTCATTAGTTTAAAATAATAGTATAGATTTTGGTAAATAAATTGCATTTATTTTTTCATTGAATAAAAACATAGATTTATTTAATAAATTTGATTGAATAAAATACATTTTACAACGGATAAACTAAAAATGATGTAAACTGAAAATTTCAATAAATATAATATCTGTCAAATATAATATTCAAGGTATATAAAATAAAATTCCAAGTTTTTGGTAAATTTTATTAAATTAATTTATATTTTATATGATAAATTGGTAAATTTATTTCATTGAATACAAAATTTTCCTTTACATAAAAGTGAGAAACAACATAGTATATGGGATACAATGTATGCATCATTATAATCTGATACATTTCTCTGAGAGACAATGTATTCATTTAGATAAATTTAATTCTCTAAGAAAAAAATGAATGTTGTGAGATGTATTTTATGTAGTGATATAAATTTTAGTGAGTTAAAATCTATACTCTATTATTCGAGATTTTATAAATTTTATCAATCATTTTTTCTACATTGATATTAACATATTTATTAATGTTTATATTTTTTCCTAGTTTTTATATACATACTAAATTATCATAATTAAGAGAGAGATAAAGGGAGACAATAAATATGGTTTAATTGATATATATTACTATAATACAATATTTTTATACAATATACATATTCTAGAAATAATTATCAACTTTAATATAGTTTATATATATTAACAATAATATGTATTCATTATGACAATAAACCAAAAAAGCATTAAATTAAACTATATATAGTACTATACAAAACATTAAATTAAAATATATACAATTGTATGTGGGTTTTCTAGTAGGTTACATTAGAATCATATCCATTGTAGTATAATGTGATCTTCATATAAAACACATTATAGATTACTTGGAAAAAATGATAGTGATATATTGGTAAAACAATATATTATATATGATATCAATTTTAGTATATCAATATGTAAATAGATTACAAGTGATATATAAAAATTCCTCTGATATGTAATTTATATCAGTACACAAACATATGATGATATAATATTATAGTTTTTAGATAATTAATATATTACAGTACATATTAATGGTAGTTAATATAAATTATATCATATATCAATTATAATACCACATCTAATAAGTATTTATCTTGATGATATGTTGTATCTTTTTTTGATAATCAAAAATAAAATCTCTACTAAATTTCTTATTACAAAATAATACATATGATATATATCCATAAAACATAAATTAAATGGATAATTATATACATAAGATTTGTTTTTGACAGAGTAATATATAAACTGTTGGTAATAAATAGACATAAATTGAATGAAATAATGGAATCATTATAATTTTATACTAACCAGAGAAGGAATAATTAATCAATAAAAAATATAGCTATTAGTAGTAAAAGAAAATACAAATATAAATAGTAAAATGATTAATTAATTTTAAAACATATATAGGAATCATACTCAATACAATGTAAACTGTATATTAAAATGTAGTAATTTTTAATTTCAATGTAAATATATAATATATAAGTCATATTTTCCACATAAAAGAGAAAATATATGACATATATTTAATATAAAAGTTTTATTGACATTTTTAACCATGATTAAACGATTAATACTTCAATTTTCAACGTTCCATCTTCTTCAATAGAATTGTTTTGTAAATGAATTTTCAAAGAGGGAATTATTAATAAACTATATTAACAATTAAAATAAGAATAGTAGTAAATAAATCATCATTATATAATGATTAATATAAAAATATTGGTATATCTATAAATTTTCAAAAAATTTACTGGTTACATTGATTTATACATATTGTATGTTATGAAATATTTCTTTGGAAACAATATTAGTTTTACTCAATTTTTTTTATCATTATCACATATTAGTACTTTAAAACCTATCTCTCTTCTTAATATTAATATTGTTACATATAAATTTCCATAAAAAAATATGTTATCATAAGTATATTCCATCTAAAGAAACATATTCTCTATAATTGTTTTGATATTCATTTCTAATGATGTAATTAAAGGATAATTTATACTTTTATGATTAAAAGGCCACCTCCATTTATAATAAGTCGTATTTATTCTATTTATGAAACTATATTTTTTTAGAATGATTTCCAGAGAGAATATGAGATTTAATTGCATGAACACACAAATGTGTGAATATTAACCATGTTCAAGTAAAAAGACCATAAGATTGGTCCACATTTTTTTGCAACATTAATGGTACCCCCTGTTTTGAGAATTAATTTAAGACCCAAAACATATAGATTTTTATTACCTAAAGAAATTATATTGTATATATGTTCTTACATGTGTCTCTCTCTAAAATTTCTCAACATACTAAATCAGAACTAAGATAATCCTTTTCTTCTCATGAAATGAATTTTAACATGTATTAATTTAATTCTTGGAAAACATATCATGTTACTATGAAAATATCCCGTTATTTTATGTATTCTATATCATTTTACATTGTAGATAAATAAGCATATGTTTTTAAACAATAAAAACAATTGGGTTTTGAAATTCATAATGAATATACTCTTTTCGAATTTGAATTTCTTTTAGACTACCTATTTGATCATCAATCACATGATCAACTATTTTAAGAATTTAGCTTCAAAAATCATGGAGCTCAAAAGAGTCAATAGTGGTTTTGGAGGAAAAAAGTCTCATGTTAATTATTATTTGAAGAAAATGATAATGATACCACAGGTTAGTGTTATTTAGACATGAAAAAAATATATCTCTTTTGTTCTCAAGATGAAAAATCGCTAAAATCTAATTAAAATCTATACTAAAATAGTTATTCATTCCTCTAAAAGGTATATTAGATAAATAGAAAATAATTTTATTCATGATATACCTCAATATATGATACAAATATTCAATGAAAATTTTGTTTATCATTGGTGTCTCATCCCAAAAGATTATTTTTTCTCTTTAAAAAGGCCATCCAATTCACTTCCTTGTTGAATGTTGCAAGTTGAGTTTTCCATAACATGGACTGGATTAAAAAATCAAGAGTTTTTTTTCTCTCACCAAGATTTAAAAATGATTATTTACACCTTGAAGCTTAAATATGTAAATTATTTCCTTCCAAGAATAATTTTGAAGTTATTGTTTTCCATTATAATGTTTTACATGTTTCACCATATCCATATAAAAAGAAAACACCTATGGTGGGCCTGTTTGTTGCATGGATAATTGTGAATAGTTCTTCTTCTTGTTCATTTTTCATTTTTATACATATAATAGAAAATTATTCTCAATATTTATCCTTATTATATTTTGTTCTTATGAAACTAATCTATTTCCAAAAAATGTAGTAGATGAATCTGGAAATAGAATGGGATGATATTTTTCCCACGATCTTTAGTGGGAGTGAAGAATTTTATAAATATACAATAATTAATTATTATAGTTGATGAACAATGAGATTTATTTTTTTATCATAATAGTTTGAGAGATATGAAAAAAACTATTTGAAAAATAAATTTTATCAAAAAGGTAAGAAAAAATAGTTTTAAGTTGAGATCCATGATATATAAACCTGATAAAGTATTACTGTTAAATTTTAATGAATTAGTTGGTTATTTATAACAATATAAAGGGTTTCATTATAGAATACAGTTTGTAATTAATTGAATGATTTTTTTTAAATAGGATAAAATATTAACTGAAATTATTTCATTTACTTATCATAAATAAAGTGAGAAAAATGTTTACAAAATATAATTAAGCTTCATGTATTAGTGGGAAAAGAGTTTGTAACAATGTGGGAAGGTAGTGGTGGGCATGTAGAAGTGGGAATAGAGCACCAGATATTCTATTTTTAGTACTAAAAATTTATTATTGGGAACAAATTTATGCATCTTTATAAAATTATATTTATAATACTAGAATATTTTTAGCACTAGAATATTTATATATGTATATATTCCTCTTACACCTCTATACAAGTGGGAATAAATCACTATAATATTTAATGAACTATAATAGTTGACTTTAATATTAACTAGAATATCTTATTTAAACCATTTTTGAAGTACTCATACAACACTACTACTCTAAAAGAACTTTTTTAATAGTTTAATTAATTTTATAATTATCAAGGATGCTTTTAAAAAAATGAAAATAAATTAGTTGTAGTAACATTGACAATGATAAAGGGATATTAGATGATTATAAATTTAGATAAATTGAAAAATTTATGTAAACATAATAAACAATAGTGGTATACTATTTGTAATGATAGACATTTTCTCTATAGTTTTAGAAATTTTATGAAGCATGTAAATATCAAGTTATGTTGATTATATCACAAAGCCACTCATTGTTGCATACGAATACCCCGCAATATTTAATATTTTTTAGTATATTTAAAATTTTATGTTGTATTATCAATGCATTAATATAATTAAATAATGGTAAGAATATGAAAAATTTGAACTATTTTTTTATTTAAATTAAAGTAATGTTTGATGATGTACATATAAACTAGGTAAAGTAATATTGTAATAAAAAATTCATATACCTAGG